>OW028648.1:1335833-2671666 GCA_932294365.1 Diachrysia chrysitis | reverse complement strand
AAAATATTGAGTTTGATAAGAATAATATCTAATATTATTATCTACATAGGTTTCATATATTGATTTCTGCTCCACGTAGCTCCACATGTGGAAACTCGAAAATTAGCATAATTTTTTTTTATAATTTGTTCTTACTTGAAAGTTTCAAAAGATTATTTTTATGTAGGTATCTAATTTTTAATTACTCAGAAACATAGCGCGTCCGCCCGAACGCTAGTGACAACGTATGTTTCCAAATCCAAGGTCTAAAGGGATTTTATAAAATTTAATTTTGCTGAGTTTTTCCTTTTTCCTCACCAATAAACTTAAAGACCGGAAATTTACGAGTAAGCAAATGTTTAGAAATCGCTGTGTTAAATAATTTCTTTATAATGACGTAATTTTTAATTACTTTTTTTTTTTATCTTTACTAAGTCTTTAAAGGCGACTTACAGGCGTTTGTTTTTGTTGTTGCTGACTCAAAGGGATTTTCTTAGTATGAAATTGAAAAGATAATTAATTACTAATTAAACTGTATACGTTTAAAAGACTGCTTAATACATTAACATGATTTTTGTATTACGCATTTATAATTTTCTTATGCCGCCTTGCTGTAGGAATAACTTCAATAGGAGGCATCCACTAATACCCAAGCAATGTATTAATTAAAATATGTGGAAATATATATTTTTTCTTATCATCACATATTATTAACAATAAGTAATTATGCTCTAAGATAGAGACTGGTGTCCGTGACAGATATGATCTGAGTTATTCAAATTATATTGCAAGTAAAACAAGAAATATACGTCTATATTTAATTTTCAAATAAATACGACCAGATTTAACAATTCCAACAATCACCATTTCCACTAAATCTATTGAAACCCACGCACTTTTGCTACACTATATTCGGTCACGCGGCGTTCCCCGGGGACAATGGCGGTCGGTACTAATCCTTTACACAAACTACCGACACAATACTTGTAATTAATATCTCCATTTAACTAACGAACATCAATAACCTAGTTACACACAGATACACATGTACTGTGACAGATATTAAATTGTCATACAATTAATAATATTAACTAGCCTGTTGGTCTAGTGGTTAGTGACCTAAACTGGAAGTCGTGGGTTCGATTCTCACCCTGGTCAAATCGTTGTGTGATGAGCACGATCATTTTGTTCTGTATCTGGGTGTAATTTATCTATAATATGTCTGTATTTTATAAATATATAAGTATGTTTATCAGTTCTATGGTGGTCATAATACAGGCTCTGCCTTGTTTGGTATCAGAAGGTCGTGTGTGTGGGTGTTATCAAAAAATCATCAATAAAATACTACACCATGTTTTTATCCGTACTAAATAACACCAACTCCATTCACTTATTACAAGTACATTGTTTCCAGTTAGCTTTGTTATCATTTATAACAGTCTCGTGTCCCAGAGAAACGATGACGTAATTGATTTGGAACCCGTCGGACCTTCGCCGGTGGCGCAGTCGAAAATTGATAAAGTTTCCAATGAAAACTCACTCGATAGCTCACAACTTTATATTGCCAAACTGATACATCATTTTAATTTAATTTCTGACTAAATTACTCTTGGAACTTGGTCAGCGTATTTCGATTCTTGCGGTGGAAGTTAATTTTCTTCTTGTTATTATAATGGCAATTTGATGTATCGGTATATTTAGGCAGTAGCTGGAACAAAGCTTCTGTTATTTTTTTTAGTCCTTATGTGTATAAACAAAATAGTATTTTTTTATATAAAATGTGGTTGTATTTGCACAAAAATAGTAGTGATCCAAAAAGGCTGCGGGATACGGCTTACTTTTTTTGCAAGATATTCGACTTTGTTTAATTATGCAGTGCAAGATATGTACCTACAATTGTACTTATCTACATTTATGTACGTGCGATAATGTCGAATTTTATTTACAAAAGTTCTAAACAAATCCAACGGAATAAAACGCAGATACATTTACTGGTTTACATTTAAGTTTCAAAGCCTCGATATAGTCCCTCACTAGGGACGCTAAAGAGTCCCAAATCCCGGTATATTGGCCCATTCCGGACATTATCTAAATACTTGCTCGTTCGTGTCTTGTGTCAATATTCTCCTCAAGATAAACTCTGAGGACGTATTCCTGTATAGAAAAATGTAAACGTTTATAATCAAAAATGTTGATATCAATATATTTTATTGTAAATAATTACAGGTTTTCTTAACTATTTTATTAAAATGAAAGGTTCTAGGTACTTTGTATTAACTTTTCTTTTATAGTTTTTTCGTGACATAGAATGTTTTGACGAAAATTTCATAACTTATTGGTCATTACAAAAATATTGTTCGCCTTATGGTTCTTTGTCCAATTTATAACAAAAATGTACAACATTTTACATTCGAAAAACTATATCGATAAGTCCAACACTATCGCACGAGGAGTCGCACACTTTTCCCGGACATTTTCGACCGGCCCAGCTACGGGAATAAAAGTTAAACAAATGGACGGCGTACCGGCAAGTTTTAATAAGATTCTTGCGAGGTTTAGTACAGAAACTGTGGCGGACGCTCGTATGTAGCTGGCTGCCTTGAATTGTGATACGTTTTTCTCTTTTTATTATATTTCTCTTTCATGGCTTTTAATAACGCGTTTTAAAGTTTCGCAATAATGTTCCGTTGTAATAAAAACGTGGGAAACGTTTAGTTTAAGAGAGCGTTTACCGGAAAAATGTTTTTAGTTGACTTTTAGGATATGGTTAGTTAACCTTAAATTAATAAAATATATTTTCATACTTTTCAATTACTCAATCGTGTTTAAAAGGAATATCCTTGTGAGACCATTAATCAAATTTGCGTCGTTTTCCTAATAAGTACCTATTTGAACGACGCACACCTACTTTATCGTCGATTATCATCTTAATTACTAACGCACATCCCTCGCGTATCATTCCCAAAACGTGGGCGACTTTTTGCGATCCCGTTCGCGTCAGCAAATCCTTCAGGAGACCACTCACTTAATCCCGGGGCGGGGTTCACGAAGAAAGGGGCAGAGGGAGGGAACTAAGAAACTTTTGCCGCTACTTTGTACCCCGATTAGTGTTGCTATAGGTGTCCCAAATCAAACGGGATTTTTGATTTTGTGGATTTTACTTTTTTTTTAAATTCTATAATTATTTCTAAGCTGAATATTTAGTTGTAATGCAAATAATATAGTTCGGCGTGACCTATTAAGTTAGTAATGACAGTTTTACTAGTTAATAATCACTTTTGTGTTTCTTTTGTTTTATTCACTTTAATCTAATACCGCTTAAGATATGAACAAAAAAACAATTGTGCATATCAACTTTGTAGTTGTTAAAAATATGAGTTAAGTAGTCATTTTCAAATTCCACATTTTTTTTTATTTTATCGAATCTCAAACATTCTTTAACTTCATAATATAAGCACGCTTAAATTTTTCTATTACATATAATTCTCTACACAATCCCGAGTTTCTTCAGGTGGCGTGTAACAACACTATCCTGACCTGTGAGCAATGTCCGTCGAGGTGACGTTTTTATAAGATCCCACCGGATATCTGCCCTTTATTTTTTCCGACATTTTCCTCTCCGATTGTGTCGAAAACTTACTGCTATGGAATTATGATTGTAGTTTTTATGCACTGTTATGACATTTAGTTGGTCGATGTGCTTTTTAGAGGGAAGCTGTCTTGTAACAAAAAGCGGTTCATCTGAAAACCAGGTTTATACTTCTTTATACTATGAAATTTATAGATGTTTATACCTGTTTTAAGATAAATCGCTTTTTGTAATACAAAAGCTTATACAAAAGTTATCGTGGAGTGCTATACAATTTGCCACCGGAGAGCCGACTGTCCTGCTACTGGAACTTGTGTAAGGAGTCTGTAAATGAATTGATGGCAGTTTCTTATCTTGAAGCTCAGTTTCTTATCTGGATGATCCACATCCAGTTATTGATATCTGATATAGAGCTTTATATATTTACTTTTCAACACAGTATAATAATTTCATGCATGGCAAAGACAGGTTGAAATAGTCACGGACGACCGAGAGCAGGTTGGGTTGATGACATAGTTAAAATGAACCACCTGGATGAGGGACGCGCAAGACCGACAAAAATTACAGAAAAAAGGCTATACTCAGCAGTGGGTTATTCCAGGCTGAAATGATTATGATGATATTGCATGGAAATTTACTTATCATAGTTAGAAATACTGACAATGTTAATCTATGTACCTAATTTATTTAAAACACCACTTAAAATAATAGTGAAAATATCGTTTATCGATATTTAGGTTATTTAATATTATCGATACAAATTACTTTCCCTTGCACAATTCTCGGAACAAGCAATCCTGTTGACATATTTTATCAAGAATAGCTGCTACCGAATATTTTAAAATACATTACTGAAACATAAGTTCTAAAAGGCTTTTATTACCATTAATATTAAAAGTATTCTTTCCAAAGTAAAGTAACTTTAACAGATAATTTTATTATGGTTTTAATAGTACACAAGGTAAAATTATAATTGCTTTTCTTAAGTTTTAAGAGACTTTATCAATTAGGTAGATATATTTAGGATTCCTTGCAGTGAATGTTTGTTCAAAGATACCTATAATGTGATTTTGACACTTAAGTAGGTTTATAAAGAATAAATAAATTGTTTTTACTCATAATCCTGTGCTATTTTGTATCTGATGGAATGGCAATGACGAATAATTATCTTACGTATAACACGGAATATTTTTAGCATAATAACTATCTTTTTACTTGTAATTAAATACAAATAATAGAAGGAAAAACTTAAACCTCAGGCAGGACTCGAACTTGCGACCACTGGCTTGACGCGCCAGTCGCTTTACCAACTAAGCTACCGAGGTCACTGCCCGGAAGTTTAAATTTTCCCTTCTATTTTATTACGTCTTTTAGGGCGACGTATGGGACATCTAGTGAACCAACCTTACGGTTTGGCCTTCACTTTTTTTTTTTGTTTTTCCTTCTATTTAATTACAAATGTTCGCTCCGCATGCGTTAATGCGTAACAAATAATAAAAATAATATCTTTTTACTCTCAAAAACTAATGTCAGTTGGAAATAATACAAGTATAAATTTTAATTCGGACGTTCTGTGGAAAATTCATATACAGAACCCTGTAATTACCTACCCCAATACGCGTTTGACAGTTTTCTAATTAACCAATTTTATACAGCAACCATTTAATTAATCGAACTTGAACAAACTCGTTGTAATATTTTTTACGACTTTTTGTTTGTTTCGAAAAGTTTTTTACGAGTAATTAAAATGAATTAATATTATTTAGAGACTGAGAGCCCTTAAAATTTAAGACGCTGTTAAGTTTCTTTTATGGATGACTTAATTTATTTATAGAAAGAAATTGGTTTTCATTAGTTAAAATCTTGTTAAAACTTTAAAGATGTTTAAAAATATATCGTAAATGTTGAATATGAGGAAATTTGTAAAATAAAACCTTGATTTAAAAAGTTTTGACTGGCTATATAATATAGTTTCTCATGAATCCAAATTTTACATTAAGTTAATGTTAAATGGTCCTTATAGGCGCAAATTATTGAGGCTATCCCCTGTAGGTCCTAAAACCAGATTAAAATTTGAGTAGATAAAATGCAGTGATCAAACATTGACATGACTCAGGTGCCAAACAGGACTTATACCAAACACCGCTCGCCGCTGGTAAATGTATGGGCTATCTATCGCACTTATCACGACCTTAAAGAGTTGTATGCTTGAGCACTCACTTTTTTTTATTAGTGAGCTTGGTATAGAATTAATTTTCTATCGCCATTTACATTAGAAGTTTAGGATTTCTGAGTTTTTGACGCTATTTTTTTTGGGTTTTATATTACTTAAGAGTTTAGTTTTATTTTAAATTTACCTATGGTGATTACTAGTTTCTTGTAGGTACTAATAAATTTATAGAACATACATGAATACATGATTGAATATTATAAGTTTGATATATTCTCTGCAACAAATCTGCTCTCGTTAAAACAATAGTTTCGTGTCAGTAATGCACTAAGGCTTATATCCATTCAGAAACACATTGAATAAACCAAACAATTTGTAGGTTGTACATAAATTCAAATATTTGGTCTGTGCAAGGGTTACCCGCAACCCTTAGCGCTTAAACTAGTAATTAGTAACTTAACTGAGCCATAGACTAAAGTTCTATTTAACTTTAGCCACAACACAACTTATACAAATCCTATAAACGCCACGTACAAGTTAGCAGCGGAGAGTTAGGAATTTAATAGGAACAAAACCGAAATGAACTGAATTAATGTAAAGCCGTATGCATTCACTAACGACCTGGCTAGAGACTAGACCAGATCTAAGTTTAAACGATGTTATAACGACACTTTGTAAAGGCACTGTATTTCTAAATCGTCCGGAATGCACCTCTTATACGGCTGGACGTAATGCCTGGAAATATACGGGCGCAGTTTGTGGACGCCGCCGCCGCCGCGCTATGGAAAAGTTTTGAAATAATTTTGTGTTTATTGTGAGTCTTGGATAAAGTTTCGATGTTAGAATAACTTTCAATAAAGACTTTGAAAGGTTTTCTGCTTACTGCTTCAGGCAAATTGTGTGTGTGAAAACACGTTCTACGCTTTATTCTCATACCCGTCAATCCCATCAGTTATGTAATCATACTTTTATTTGCGATAATTGTTTTCGCACTTATTTTTCCTATAATTTATATTTTCATTGAATAAACCCTGGTATTTACCGTTACATAACTACATTTAACAACGCCCATTAATTGTAAGCCACAGGCGCACCGCGGCCGCATTCAACCCAAACTAAGTCCTGTCTATAGTTTGCAGCGTTCACTTCCATAATGTCTGCCCGTAAATGTTCGAAGGCAACCTTCCAAGCCGCAGTGGAGCCTGCAGGTGTTCCACCAGAAATTGTTTCTCCCGTCCAATGTAAATATTAGTTAATTAACTGTAAACCGGCTCGGTCGCCTCTGGCCCGTTCAGTGTTTGACTTGGGATTCAAACTTAAAAACCTAGCCGCTTTCAACCTATTTGGATAGCTTCCGACAGTTTTGCGGAAAGTTGATTTAAACTTGGTGACTTTTTTGTAATTGATGTGGATATTAAAAGTTGTTTGTAGGCTTAAGTGGTTCGGAACAGTGAGGGTTAATTTCCTAGTCTAAGTAGTTTAGTTTTAGGTATGTTTTGAGGGCATTTTTATATAGATGAAACGATGACGATGATTTAAAATATTAAAATGTTTTGTTTTTAATTATAGGTGTCTTTTTTTCGCTTAATATGGTACAAACTTGTATGGTATGATGAGTATGTAGATCGTACTTCAAAATGATCTATAAATAAATGAGCTACCGAAATAATGCCGCTTTGATTAAAACATACCTACTCCTTATATTGATCAGTTGTACAAAATAATTTAACATTAACATTTCCCTTTTTGTATTCATATTTCTTGGAAGATATCTTGCGAAGCAATCCACAAAGTTATTTTGTTTCAAAGACCTCGTTTCAAACGCCCGCGCCAGTACTATTCAAACCTAAAAGTAAATTCAATTCTGTAAAGCTTGTGATTTTATCTACATACTGTATTTTATTCAGATATCAAAGGTTATACGCCTTTTTATATTACTTTTGTTCTCTGTGTAATGAGCGTTTAAACTTTTGAACCTTACATGATACGGGGACTATTTGAATTCTCAGTTACCAGAATACAAAATAAACCTCGGCTTTGATACCTACATTTAGAGGACTTCTTTAATGTTGGAAAATTAATATTGTGCTATTTAAAACTACTTGCTTAGCCCACTGCTGGGTTTTTCTTAGATAATGCCAGAAGAACATATTTCAGAAGAGCTTTTAATTAGACATCAAAAGGAAAAACACGTTTATGTCGCGCATAAAAATTATGCAGGTAATGTAAATTAGCAAATATTTCCACAAATATTTACCTGCATATTAGGGCAGGCATATTAACACATGTTTCTTTTCATAGATATTTTCAGTAGCAGCTGGTAGGTAATATTAAAACAGTAAGATTCTCGAAACCTAATATGTATTACCCGCTCTCCCACTGTTTGCTATGATAATTTGACTGCGCTTAAAACCAACCCCGACCTGCACTAACGTCAGTAAATCTTATTTCTCATTCTATTTGAGTTTTGTGCCATATTCGTTGTAAGCTTGGAAGCCATTCATTCTTGGTTCTAACGCCAGAGGCCAGATTAATAAGGTTAAAATATCTCTAGATATTACAAAATTATTGCCAATCTGAAATCCTCATACAAATACGCTTGAAACTAATTAAATACACATTTTTATTTATCATTTCGGTTATACTGTGGAACTAAGCTACATCTACTGTCTCCACCTGTCAGTATATAAATGATCTCAGGATGCCTTGTCATTGTAGGTACAACTTATTTGCTACATCCAAAATCTCTATGTCTGGATGCATTATAATGTATTTGTTAAAAGCTGAAGAGTTTGTTTGTTTGAACGCGCTAATCTCAGAAACCCCTGGTCCGATTTAAAAAAATATTTCAGTGTTAGATAGAATATTTTTTGAGAAATGCTATAAGCTATATAATATTACCCTGCGACCAAAAGGAGCGGAGCATAATTGAAAAATGTTGCAAAAATGAAAAACCGTTAAAACTAAAACACGCGGACAAAGTCGCGGGGGACAGCTATTTTTTAATAATACTAATATTATAAAGCTAAAGAGTTTGTTTGTTTGTTTGTTTATTTGTTTGTTTGAACGCGCTAATCTCAGGAACTACTGGTTCGAATTGAAAAATTCTTTTTGTATTGGATAGTTCGTTTATTGAGGAAGGCTATAGGCTATATGACATCACGCTACGACCAATAGGAGCGGAGCATAAATGAAAAATGTTGCAAAAATGAAAAACCGTTGAAACTAAAACACGCGAACAAAGTCGCGGGGGACAGCTAGTAATATTATAAAGCTGAAGAGTTCGTTTGTTTGAACGCGCTAATCACAGGAACTACTGGTTCGAATTGAAAAATTCTTTTTGTATTGGATAGTCCGTTTATTGAGGAAGGCTATAGGCTATATAACATCACGCTACGACCAATAGGAGCGGAGCATAAATGAAAAATGTTGCAAAAATGAAAAACCGTTGAAACTAAAACACGCGAACAAAGTCGCGGGGGACAGCTAGTTTTTTAATAATAATCACCGTAACGAATTTCGGCTTCGGCGGCCAATCTCAAGTGAGATCAACCGTTTACGCAGAAGATATTCTTAACAGAAAAATCCAGTAATTATTGGCCTGACCCGGGATTCGAACCCGAGACCTCAAGACAGACGAGGCAGTTATAATGTATACTGTTAGAAGGAATAACAAAAATACATTCAAGTTACGATAAATATAGAAGTTCAGGACATGGTTTCCTAATAGGTACCAATTATTTTCTCTCGCTGTGTATAGCGCGGTTCAGGAATCTTGGCAATTTGTGTCCTATAATTGGGTGTCGGGTAATCAATGCGTGAAATAATTTACGTTGAAAGGCGTAGGGACTCCGACAGGGTACAGAGGGAGACATACACGTGTTCACTAAAAGCTTTACTAAATATTGTTAAGGACAATTTTATTATGAGTTTTTTTGATAGAAATGTCTAAAAAATTTCTTATATTTTTAGGGTTTTGAGAAATTAAAACTAGAACTGCTTTCATTTTTTGTGTTTTAGTAAGTTTTTTTTTATTATTTGTAACTAGGCAAGTACTGCTACAGGAAACTTTATATTATCAGGATTAAGTAATTAGCTTAATATGCAATTTTGCATACTCGTTTACGTCATTAAAGATAGGGACAACTTATAGTAAGTTGAACGTTAACATATCGATAGTAAACTATGGACACGTGACGATATAAGCATATTAAATGTTAATAATTTATCGATAAAACGGACATTTTACAAAATTATTATCGCGTCGGATGATTCCACATTACTTTAGGTTGCTACCGCGTTAAATTTATTACACCGTAAATTGTGATATCTCCGCTTTTAAATAATGTTGAATATTTTAGTTGGACTAATTTTGACGACAAAGCATTGCATTGGTGAATCTGATGTACGTACTGATTGTATGTAACTACAAGTTTTATTCCATTAGGATTTACTTAAGTAAAATTATTTCCAAAAGTCTTATAAAATTTCGAAAATGTCATTTAAATTAAAAGACAATGACAGAAAACCCATCTCTAATACCTAAGGTATTGGAGGATTTTTGTTGGTTTCTAAACAACGGTGTTGTAGATGTCCAAGGACAACAGTATTCACTTACCATTAGCCGAGCTAACTGCCAAGTTATCCCCCTATCTACAATATAAAAAAAAAACTTTCCAAAAAGTTCCAATTTTTATAATATTGGTAAAGAAATTAAATCGATATAAAACACTAATCGGAGTTCCCATTTATCTATTTAATATTCTGCTGCTAGCTAAGGAAAATATATAAATTAATTAAACTTTTAATAAACATAAATAAAAAGTAGAACGGCGCAGAGCTAAATGCAGTGGTTCCTTACCGCATTCACGACAGATTCAATCAAGCCCTCGGCTTTTCTATATTAACATTATATCCGGGTACGTCGGTAGCAGGAAAACATTGCGGGTAGGAAATTACGTTTTCCACCGCCCGTGTACTGTTATGTCTAAGGAAACAGAAGGTTAAGTTAGGTCAGTGTTCAAGTTTCAATAAATACGAGTCTTCCTTCTTATAATATTAGTATAGATAAGTATAGATGATAGTGTAACCACTAACTGGACATTTTAAACATTAATTTTATTTGTGTCCTTTTATCTTATCTAAGAAAACATTGGCCACAAAAATGTAAGCCATAATGGGATGATTATAGGCTGTATTACTTTTGTTATAAATTAATCATTCTGCTACTGAACAAAAGCTTACTAAAGAGTGACGAGGATAATTTGAAATATAGATATTTCTCTCTCATACATAATTAAAATTTTCTACAAATTTATAACCTCGAAGCAGATGACTTGGATCCTCGGATTCGTGAATGTTGACTTTCTGTGTTTGTCTGTAATGTGCTTGTCCCGTACCTCTGGCGCGAGTACACCACCGCAAAAGGTCGACAAGTTCCCCTAATTCGCTGAGTAATTGCCGAGGCGACGCGGACGGGCTGACTCATGTCCCAACATCTACAGGTGTTTTAAGGAGTACAGTGAGATACAAGATAGCTAGCACCTATATTTTGAACGAGTTCCATTGTATTATGGAAGTTAGGCATAAATAATATCAACTTCATTTGGTTTTGATCATTAATTATTTGATTGCAGACGCATACGCTGTTAAGATGAGCTACACTATATATGTAATAAATAAATAAATAGTAACATTTATTCAGAAAGGACACAAAAAAAAGTAAAAAATAATATGTCCAAAACAAAAATTTAAAAAAATTGATATAAATTAAATTTTACTAAAATATGTGTGCTATCAGCATGCCTTTACCGAATAGGCAATGAACTCTATCTATAAACTATGAACGAAAGCATATGTTGAGTGCAGATTTATTTATGCGGAGATGCTTAGTTCCTTAAAAGGTTCAGTCTATAAACAGCGCAAAAATCTCTGGTATATAATGCAATAATGGATAGTGTTTATGTCTATTATATGGATTTTAAGAGTCATAAATGTAGGGACTTAATGTGACAGATAAGAATCCAAACTATAAGTAAACAATTGCTTATATTAGTTAGTAAAAATGAGCTTTATTCTTTGCGGACTTGTCCTTGACTAGAAAGTCTCGAGGAAATCAAATTTATCAATAGTTCCGATTGGGGAACTGATTATTCGATTTGTTAATCGTTCAGTGAATAAGCCTGACAACGGAGGGCAAGGAGCCCCTTTGTATTAATCTTTTACCTTTAGATGTTCTGTTTTAACTTGCAACTTATACTTCATATGAACGACTCACTTCTGCGCTTAACAGATATTGGTATTTCTTGTGTTTGTTTAAAATCTTGCAAGACACGTACGACCAGAATCTAAATAAACTTATTTAAAGCACTGTCTAGACTTACGCTTAAACAATTGAAACTGAATTCAGCAGTTAAAACAGTTTGCCAACTGCAAGAAAATTTATATTCTTCGCATTCTTAAGAGAGCCAAACGTTAAACTTTTCTCGTTGTTTAAACAACTGCAGTACTATTCAACAAACAATTCGCACCTCGCACTCGCTAACACAGTTTTCGTCACAAATTTTCGTCCATATTCCGACCGTCGTTAATTCCCCAACACATATTTTATTCCCGGCTGATATTCCAGCCGCGTCGCGGCCGAGGCGTCGCGCCGTCCGCCGAGGGCGTTTCCGTACCCCCCGACATTTTTGTCGTGGATATTATTGAAATCAAAATAGCTCATGGCGTGGAGGCCCCCATAAATTTTGCGTGCCACAGCGGGCGGTTCCAGTCTGTTCCAATTTTTGTTTGTGACTGTCAATTTTTATACCTTGCAGTTTTTTTGTGATGACTCTGCACTGTTTGAAGTTGAGTGTTAAATGTTGCGACTATTTATTCTCGTTTAGGATTTTATATAGGAGAAGATAGATTCACAAAGCACAAGCCCTATTTGTTCTCACAAAGGAAGTTAATATTGTTAGAAAACTAATCGTACTTTTTTAACAGTTGATATATTATGTCACGAAATGTCAGAACATAAAAAAAAACTCATAAGTAAGGAAACAAATACATTTTGTAAAACGGATGGCCATAGGATGAGTTATATCTATATACAGGCTGTTACAGAAGGGATATATATCTCCAAAAGGCGTAAATAGTACATCTGGTATAGAGTCAGTAGCTCAAATGAGTTAAAAAAATAATTGATATCCAATTTTTCACATCAATCGTTTGACACCAAAAATCATAGACATAGTCATTAGATTCCGTACATAATATTTACCTGATTGCTTAATCCATTTAAGCACGTAACTGACAAATAAAGATTTAATATCATCCGGAAAGTCGTCATTCATAATTCAAACTTTCCACTTAATTAATCAACGGGTACATCTAATAAAATTATAATTCTCCTTGTTTACTTTGTAAAAGCATCTGGAATACGAAACAGTAGTGACTCGTGAAGGGTGAAAGAGTTGGAAAGTTGCGACGGATGTAAATTAATGAAATTCTACCACTACAGCCCGTCGACGGTCGGTTTACAAAGCCCGAGTCCGTGCGAGGAGTTTGTGGACTCGAGTTGGGATCAAATGGATTTTACACTGTATTTATTTTGTTTATAATACCTTTGAAATACAATAACTCGTGAAACATGATAATGAAGTTGATGAAAACGTTGATGACGGTGTTATTGTGTACAAACTTAAGTTTATATTTTAGATCGTTCAACACATAAGTATCTACATACTTCCAAAAGGTACATGACCCGTTATTGAAATCGTACCAGTAGGCAATCGAGTCACTCAAATTTCTTAACACAAAGAGTCTGTCGATCTTCTATATAACAATTCAGTAATTATTATTTAACAAGTGGCGCAAAACTCTGACTTATAAATAGAATCTACCGTTCAGGAACTTAAAGCTCCTGAGATCCTTCCCACGTACCAACCTTTCTGACTATACAATGTAAAGGTTATAAATACTAAAGCAAATAAACTATAAACGCCAGTCCCCAATGTCTTTTGACCTTGACCTTTTGTACGAATGAAGTCGTAGCCACTTCAAGTAGGTACTTGTTTTACCCAGGTGTATTCGGATATATCCGACTAGTAAAACTCAACCAGTAGCGTTTGTTCACTTATTCAAGAATTCTTCACTCGTTGAGATCACGAGCTCATTCTTATTTCATTTTAAAACCTATCCATTCTTTCAATTTTGTATCAAACCTGAAGCAGAAGAAATTTTCCGGAGAGGGAAGATTTTGGTTTTTAAGGTAAATTTCTCAGTAATTTTAAATATTTAACTAACACCCACCAAAAGTGAAAATTTATCCATTATGTTAGGTCGTTCATAAAATATCGTGTCGTAACTTTCATAACTCCATGTTTTCTGGTCCGCTTCACTCCACTTGCTACCACCAACTTTGTACCACTATAACTTGTACGAAACTGACCCACTGCAGGCACTCGACAAGGCTTTAATACGCAAATAATTACCAGAGACAAGTTTTGAAGACTCAAGAGCTATTGCAAACGAGTTTTTTTTTTATAATAATTTCCAGCCAACCTTTATTCAAGTTTTTTTTTATACTTTTCATATAAAATAAGGCTTCGTAGTTTTGTTTAATGGAGAGATGATTAAAGTTTTGAAAAGGTTCCTAATTACAATTGAGTGGTATAAAATACTGCGTATTTGTCTATGCGATGTAATGTGTTCTGATGAGCAGCTTAAATATAAAGCGTGTACTGATAAAGTTATTCATACTGCCGCACTCTTTGAAGTATGAGCCATCAAAGTTGTAAGTACGGCAGTGAGTCACTGATTAGTGAGAAATCCAACAATTTAAAACCCTCGTATCTCTCATCGTATTCTTTTCATATGTAAGATACATCCATTTTCCAAGGTTATCTATAAAATTTTGCACGTCACTACAGCAAGCGCACAACATTTTTCTTTATATTGTATGTATGTGTTGAACGAGAAATTTGTTTATTCGAAACTTGCAGTTTATAAAAAGAAGATGATAGAGTTACGACTGTGCCATGGTTTAAAGTTGTAAAAGTTTTGAAATATGAGTTGATCTGACGTGACTACTTGCTCGCTAGAAACTTTCAAAGTAGTGGCAGTATAAAAATTGTTAGCTTGCGTATACTTTATGGCTACACGTTTGCGTTTATTGCGAACGATTAGTTTTACTAACTATCCCATTACTAACTGCTCTTGTTTAGCTATCGCTTTTCTGAGCAGACTTGGATCAGACTTGTTTTAAGATCCACCTCATTTGTTAAGTGTTTTGTACTTAGAGGAATAAATAAGTAAACTACAGAGCGCGCATATCGAGTATGAACTGTTGGCACTAGTATGAACATGTAAAATCGTAAAATTAGTGTCAGAACAGAGCGCACCGTTTTGTTAAAACTATCTCAAAACCTTATATTCCCCTTATAATATCGGAACCATCGGGATAAGCGATCATAAGGTCACAACCTTGCCTAATCCATGCAATCTGTAGTCAAACGTTTGTAAAAATACCTCATCATTTCTTAAAAAAATGTTTCTTCATAATCGGCAAGGGGTGGCCGTTGCTTTCCACGGGGTAAATAATTTCTCCCCGTGCCTCCAACCCTCATTCGTGACGTTGTCGATTTGGCGTGCTCAATAAAAAAAAATCCCCAATTTACGTTCACGTAATAGGCACTGCGGATAATTCGCTACGGTCCCACATTGAATGTTCATAAAATAACAGTGGGCTTGTTTTTAATATGCCGAAGTTTTTCGTTTTTTAGCATGCTTATCGTCCGGCGATGTTTTACAAAATTTATATTGCCTGAGATTTTAAAGGTTAATTTATTTTGGCGTAGATGGCTAGCTAGTAAATGACATAGGTATTAATGTTTTCATTATGGGTACCATATCTTACTTTGGATCAATTTTTTGCCTTAAATCGATTTCATATAGTATTTTAAATTGTCAGGTTTGGTTAATTGACAATATCAACAGTAAGTGGTCATAGCTAGTTTCTGTGGTATATTTGAAGACTTATCATATTATATAGATAGAAGCTACATGCATTAACATCATCAGTAAATCATAGCAGCATTGGCAACATTTAAAATTTACCGGAACAATGAAACATTAACTAATCAAGCATAAAACGCAATAATTAATTTGTTACAATTGATTATGCAACGGTTATTTGATGGCTGAAACCATAATTAAATTCCTCTTTATTCAATCAGTTTGTTTGTTATTTACAGTAATCTGTTAGTTTTAAATATTTGTTGTTTTGTTGGTGTTAAGGTTAATAGTCGACTGGTTGGGGTTTTGTTTAGTTTTCGATACGTTTGTAGGTAAAATTATAGTTTTGGATGTTTGTTATGCTTTTCAAAGGTTAGATAGAGTACTTTTATGTTTCACGTGAATTGAAACATGTTATTATGATAGAGATATATCACAGCCTGAAGGTAGAGCGTTTGTCCACAAGGTCGTGCCTTTCTGATGGGCGCTGGCAAGTCAATGAGTACATTGCGCCATTCCTTAGGGCTGCGCTATGGTGGCAACTCTTTGTTGGTTTGCATCCGATCTGACACAGGTACCTATGCGCCTGACTGCGCCAAGTATGCAGATGCCAGTATTTTGGCTTCAAACTTAAGGGCAGCGTCAGAGGCGTGTTGTCGCCTCTTCGGAAATCATAACCTTACCTATAATAATGACTCTAGAGGCCATTACAAGCTGCGGTTTCAGTAAAAAAGCAGCGTTGCAGACTGTCAGCTATTTTGAAACTTACCTATGACCTACCCTTCGACATTTTTAAAACACAACTCCTCAGAACACATGAAACTCTATTAAAATTTTAAATGACTACAGTTTCCTTTAATACTGTACAAAATACAGGCGTAAACAGTTTCTTTATTCCGCAGTAGCTTAGTACAAAACGCTGGCGATACAAGTTTCAAGTCTCCTCTGATCGCTTACAACGGATTAATATCTCCCCGGGCTTCGATAAGTATGCAGAATAGATTTCGAAGAGAACATTATAGCAAATATGTACACGCGATACGATCGACAAACTTGATTAGCGATTTTGTTCAAACTTTTATTAGATTCCAATTTTATTTTTTACTTTGTTTGTATGTTGTTTAGAGTTTAATTTTCAATGCTGTTGTTTTGTATGGAAGGTTTCAGTACTGAGATGTGTAGGTAAAAAACAAAAGTAGATGTAGTTTTGTTTGATAGGAAGAAAATGCGTGCTCAGTATCTCAATTAAATAACCGGACGTCGATATTTTTTTAAGAATAATCATTAACTTAAAATTTCCTGTGCAGCCATACAAAATAATTATACAATTATATTCTAAAATCAGTTACACTAGTACATTATTGTTCTTAAAAACGTGTGCTTGGCGGGCTTATATGTACCATTTTAACCTTAATATGACCTACTTACATTGATTTAAACAAAGACCTAGGCCATAATTCACTTTTTGGCTTGAAACCCAACAACTGGGAGTAAATACATGCCATATATACTTACTTTAAGGTGCAAAAAAAAATAAAAAACAGACAGCCGGATGACAAAGTTATAATGATGGCATGAAAAGTCTAAATCTAATAATTATACCGTCATGTAAGTTAGATAATAAACAATTATTTTGCTTTTTCAAAATAAAAAATAACCTAAGTAGATTAATCGATACAAAGTTTAGGAGTGAGTCCAATGATGTCACACTTTCGGTCAAAATTACAAAAATTTTGGTTACATACGTAAAAAAGAAATCATACGTGTCTAAATCTTTTTATTTGTACCTGTCGGACATTAAAAAAATAGACACCCTACCTCATTGTATTAGTGTTAGTGACACGCGGATATTAAACTTGTGCATATAACGTCGTCAGAAACAGCAGAATGTTTAATGACCAGTTTTATGAACATTTGCGAGAATGTGTGTAGCATGAGAAAGGTGTATGTCCTTATGTCAAAATATTTGAAAACAACAGCAATTTATAACTCTTTAATCTCCTACATTTTCGCAGTGAGACTGATTAGCTACCTTATTACCTACTAAATAATGTTTATTTCTGGTTAACCTTATTTACTATATATGTGCAAATGATCCTAATTAAGAAATTTAAGCTGTAGTACAAAATTGTTATTATAAGAACAAAGTGAAAGGAAAGTCAATAAAAAATGGATGTAAAAAATTACTTGTTTGCAAACTTTTTATGTTTTTTTTTTTATTTTTATTTTTATGTTTTTTTTTCCTAGGTGAGAAAAGCTTAAACCTGAAAAAAAAACACGAAAGGGCAGGTGTCATAAATATTTTGTACAGACGCGCCGCACAAGAGTAACCGGTGTCTGCCACTCGCTACAGCAGACAAATCTATGAAAAAATGTGTTAAGACGCTGTTGCTGGCCACCGGTGTTCCGTTTGCACCGAGCCTAAAGCAACAATTTGGCACACTACACAGCCACTACACAGAAATTGACAAAAACTTTGTACCAACATACTTTTACATTGTGTAAGAAAACGCGTAATGTATACAAGCACTAGCAATACAGGCAGAAGGCTTACTATTAAGTCGGTCTCAAAAGGGTCCCTAAAGTGCTCTCACGAAGGTTCAGACGATGCTCGTATTTACCTGTCCCTAGCCAGAAACGTTACAATGTTTAATATAATATGGCTAGGCTTATGTTGTGGCCTAAATATTCTACGTCAAATCATGATCCTAGGTGAGGTGTCAGAAACTTCAGTGAGGCTCGACATCGAGGTTCTATTTTAATCAAAATATGTATATATCACAAAGTGAATGCATAGGCATTTATACATACTAACAACTAACTGAGTGAGTATATGAGCAAAAGCCCATTTATACCATCCAAGTAATATTATAATTGCGAAACTAAATCCGTCTGTCTGTTTGTTAAGCTTGCACAGTTTAACCGTTTAACCGATTTTGTTGAAACTTGGTATGGGGTAAGTTAGGGTTTTGTAAAAGTACAAAGGTTAGTTATTGCCGCGATAACCGTCACACACTTGGTTGGAGCCGCGGACAACATCTAGTTTTATCATAAAAGTTTATTTCAAGTTAAGTTATTGCTTGGTGATTGGCATACGAATCCACCAAGAAGCTGTATACATTTGCATATAAATCATTCTTGAATTATCTAGAGTTTAACTTCTGTCCATACCTATAACGATACATAAACAAATAAATATTTGGCACGGAAACAAAAACATCAAGATTTTGGCTCGCCACCCTCTGTTGAAAGTATTAAGAGTGGAATTATGATAATGGAATTAATATTAGGGTCCGGAGCGGAACAAATCTAAATCCGGCCGCGTTATATGAATGTTACCGACAAAAATGCCACATTAATGCCGTGGATAAATTCTGGGGTTTTGTATTACAGAGTTTGGATACGTTTTTTATTAATGGTAATATGATTTTCGTTTGGCTTGCCGCCCTTTTTGCAAACGGTGCTCGGTTGGAAACGGGGTCAATACCCTTTTAGAACGTTATTTACATTTGTTTATTTAAAGCAATGAACCTTTGTTTACTAAGCTTAGTTAAGTATCTACCATTTAAAGTTAAAATTTTTTTCTTACTAATCTTCAGAATCATGTTATGTGCTTTTAAAAAATGGTTGTTATGATACGTCTAACTTATCATAACAATGACATGAAGCATGGGCTGAGTGCCTGTCTCTGTAAGCATGTGTGTCTGTGAAAGCATGTTACCTAATGCTCTATTTCTCAATTTCCTTTAGACCATAAAATAACGTGGACGAAAACTACCAAAATCATCTTTAGTAGTTAATCATTTAATTATGTACCTAGTTTGAGGAACATTATATAACGTAATATTTCCAAATAAAAACTACACTTTTATCAAACAATTTCACCCCATAACCATTTGATCACATTGAAAAACAATTGCAGCCTCAAAACGACGCCTTCACGAGCATCGCAGCTTAAACGTAAATAAAAAATAAACGTTAAACATTTTTTTTATTTTTTTTATTTATAAAGTGTCTTTGTTCTGTGACTGCTCTTGTAAGTGCCCATAAACTCTGCTCGACGTGTTTACGCAACAGATTCAGTATACGATCCTCGTTTCGACTTCGTAAAAGTGGTACGGTCAAGGTTTGTAGGTGTTATTGTAGCGATGATAATAAAATTATATTATTCTCCATTTTTATCAGTTTTTCATGTTCGGATGGAATGTTATTTGTTTTACATATTTTTATGTTCCTTAGTGGGGTTCGATAGAATTTGTTGGTATAGGCGTAGCTTTTAAGCCTTCTTGGATCACATCATAAAAGTATTGAGTAATCGGATACAATTACAATCGATTTATTTTTAGGGTTTTTTATGTGACATAGTTTATAGTATTTTCATATTATAAGACACAAAAACTTAATAAAAATCAACTAATCTGTGATTTTTTTTAATTTACCCCTACATAATATATTAAAAAAATAACTATGACTAGGTACTTCCTTCGTCTACTGTATTATAATTCCTTCAAGCATAAAACCCTTCTAGAATGATGAGCTCTGGTCCATTATGGTTTGTTACTGCCACATTGTGTAACACGTGATTTTACATCTATGTAAAACCTTTACAAATTGCCAGCAACTTCCGCACCGACCAATCCCAATCATAATACCAACGGTCTGTAATTAAGCTTAATTTAGACAGATGGACAACGCTTTACCCCAATTGGATCTCACACCAATTTGTGTTTCAGTTAATTTTATTTGGGCGATGCCCGTTAAACGTAGACCCAAGTTTTTCCACAAGCCGGGACGTGTGCATACGCCTGATGCTTACAAATAGCACGATTATACTTCCATACCGCTTTCGATAGTTTACACTGATTGTGTTTTGGTTAGGTTCGTTGAACACTAGACCAGAATTAAGGCCGTACGGGTACCCACTTAAATTGGTCAATGAGCCTATTATTTAGCATGCAGAATATATTCAGAATAAAGACGGATTTAAAGAAAATTCAATAATAAAAATAAATGAGTAAGTTTTATACTAAGACTCGCTGAAAAAATATTTAAGCAAACCTAAACTTGTTTGAACATTAGACGACAGAAACCAGTTCTGTTTTTTATTTTTTCATAAATGCGATAGGACGATATAAGTATTATCCATACCTACAACATTCGTGAAGATAAATAGTAATTTCATTAAATGGAACCACAATATTATGACTGTCACCATCGCGTAGTGAGCAGCAACTCTACAAGTTAATTAGTTGACACTGTGTAGGTATATTGGCGTCTCAATTCTCCACACCCGGGTCGACGGCAACCGAGCGGTCGCCCCTGGGGACTCGTTTGAATTGACATGTTACGGGACACTAGCCTGTTTGTCCTCACAAAAAACACTGGTGAGATAAAAATGGCTTGTGGTGTGCATTTGCCCTTAAAAATTCCCTTGGCATCGAAAATTATCCGTATATAAATTATACATATGCGTAGATATAGGTATTATGACACATTCTGCTATGAAATATGCTATTACTCTTCTTCCTTATATTTTTAGTGTAACAGTATTTAATGTCCCTGAGTACAAAAGAATATTCTTTAAATAAAGAAGTCTACAAATAGCAGATTCCTGTTTATACCATACTCAGACAGATTTGTTTAGTATTCGCCTTTGTTATTACAAAAACAAAAGAATAACAATCCTAAGTCAAAAGCTTAGCCGATGACAATTAAATTTTCTGTGAATTTATCTTACAAAAATAATAAAAAAGGACTTTTCTCCAACCGCCTGCGGTAACATATTTCATTACGACCCGCGGATATGTTTTTCTTTGCTTTGCGTTTTTGCTCAGGCGTTTGTAAATCTGACACCTTAGCCATATTTCTACGGTAATACACGAGACGCTCAGATAACTAATAACTTTCGTGAGATATTTTTCTTTGGAAATTAAATATTTTAGATTTAATACATTTATAATCAAAATAATATTTGAGGTTTTTTTTAAACTTATTATGATGCGATAGTAGGTACGTTTATATTAAACATTTAGTTTTATTTTCATTTATGTAGTCTTTTTTGTGTTATTTCGTAAATAAAAAAGTATTTTATACATAAACAACAAACAAATCCAACCAAATTGTAACGACAAAACATCGCAACATATTATTAATCAAAACAATAAAATCCAACAGCAAAGTGAGTTCAAAAAACTAAGTGAAACGTGTATATAAAGAAACCAGTGCAAAAAGAACTATAATAGTAATGAAATAATGCCAAAATCATGTACAGCCCGGACAGGACGCTGACCCATATCGCGTAGAAGTGCAAACATTTACGTTGCGCGTGAGTGTGTGTGCGTGCGTGAGACTGTCAGGTGGAGATGAGGCGGGGGGCGTCTATGCCCCCGCGCCTCTTATCAGGAGATAAGGCGCCGTGGCCCCCAAGCTGCACCGTCTCGACAAACGTGGTCGACTCATCACCGTGACCAGGTCGCTTGGCTTAAAGCGGCCGCCGCCCGCCATGTTGCATACACTGAACGCACTCGCCGGCAAAATATCCCCGGGCGGCGGCCTAGACACAAATGCAAACAGACACACGCAGCCGAACAAGAACCACAAGTCATCGCCATCGTCGCCCTACAGCAAACCCAAGTAAGTCTAGCTCTAAGTTTTATATTATGTTATCGAGTGCCAGGTTATATTTATGTCTACACATTCAGTATTATTTCATCAAATATTTATTAAATTTTCCTGATCAAACACAGTGTAGTAATAAAAAATATTCTACTTTAGGTACCACATTAATTAAAAATGGTGACAATGAAGTGTAATATTTACTGAGTGTGAGTTTTCTCAAGGAGGTTGTATACTTGTTTATTAGCCTGTTTTGTATACTATCTCAAACTGCTATTGCGGTACTATTCCACGTGTTGAACAGTTGTTGTATTCCTATGAGACTCTTAAAGACAATACACTTCAAAGATAAGGTTCGGTACGTTGTTTTCTGTGAGGCTATGATCATTCAATCCTTACTATTAATGTCCTAAGCCTTTCTTATCAACGTTCATTGCCACTTCAAATCATGTAAGTACGAATGTTGGATCAAATGTAACTATAACGTGCCCCTGTTTAGAATCGTTTCGGTTTAACTATCATATTTGTAATTTAATGTGTTTTTGTACCCGAATCTATTGTTCTATTTATTTCTCAAACTGTTATTTACTTTAACATCATTTTAATTTATGTAAGTTTATAATAGTAATCTTTATATCATTTTTTACGTGGTTTATTTGTGTTTTTCTGGTTTTAATCATTAAAAATAGTTTTGTGCACTAAACACGTTGGTTGGTTGGTGGCTAAACACGTTTTTATTGCAATATTTATTTAGCCTAATAATTTATTTTATAAAACTATAGCTATTATTTTTAAACTAAGGCTCCCTTGATCAATTTTCGATAGTAACTCAATTTATTTTTGATTTTCTATATTGATATTTAAGCTTTGCTCAAACTTTATCCGAAATGCTGATGCTGCCTAATATTTTGCTTACTCAGTCAGAAAGTTTAATTTTGCAATGTATCTCAGATTTCCAAGTTTGCTTTCTGTTAGATTTTGGCAACAAGTTTGACAGTTTTGATGAATCGGTAAGATCTCGAATGCAAAGTTTTATTACTATTTTAGTTTTACTTTGAGATGGGTTACTTTCGAAATTGCTTGTGAGATGTTTTGTGATTTATTGATAAACATGAGTTCACATTGGACTTTTAGGAAAAAAAAGGATTTTATGACCAAAATAAATAAACATTTAAATGCAAAAGAAAAAACTTAATTTATTATGAGGTTGTCATTATTGCATTTATTACACTTAGCTATCATAAGAAAGTGTAATAAATAGAGATAAAATATGATGCTATCTTTACATTTTTCATATGCACGTGTTTATTACACTGCCTTGAAACATTATTTATTTTCGAGCTTATTTTTGGTTTATTCAGAAATGGCCTGTCAAATAGTAAACGTTTGCTTAAATCACTCTGTATTATTAATTAATGACATACGTTAATTTCTATTTTTGAACCATAATTTCTTTGCCTTTTCTTTAATATATTTTTTTTTATAATATTTTTTTGGCTTTGGTACATTATGTATGTTTTCACTAAACTATATTTTTTTAATTAATTACCTTTTTTCACGTCCGATATCTAAACTGCTGTAGGATTATAATAGAACTAAGTGACGGGAATAACTTTAAGCTATGTATGCAAGTTCGCGTTAGTTCCTTCATTTAATTTTATTATAAACTAGCTGTCCCCCGCGACTTTGTTCGCGTGTTTTAGTTTCAACGTTTTTTCATTTTTGCAACATTTTTCAATTATGCTCCGCTCCTATTGGTCGTAGCGTGATGTTATGTAGCCTATAGCCTTCCTCAATAAACGGACTATCCAATACAAAAATAATTTTTCAATTCGAACCAGTAGTTCCTGAGATTAGCGCGTTCAAACAAACAAACAAACTCTTCAGCTTTATAATATTAGTTATAAATATACAGCGCGATAGTTTAAAACTTAGTTTAATAGGATTCATCTTAATAATCAGCAAATATGCCTCGTTAACGATTACTAATCCTCTTTCCAACTCGTCCTTGGATATTTGCAGATATTGTTGTAAAATTATATTGTGATACAGCTGTAGTTAAGTTAATATTGCAACTGTTTTTTCAGTGATTCACAGTCAAGTTTGAAAAAAAAAGTTTTGAAATGAAATTGAGCAAGTCATTTCTAAAGTTTTCAATCACTTAATATAGAGTGATATTAATAATTAGTTAATTTTGAAAGTTATTTTTAATATAATATTTAATACTACTTGAATATTTGCATCATATTTTTGATCGGGATTTGCTCTGGTTTGGGATCATATGGCCGTGTGTGAGTTGCCCCAAGATATTATAATTTGTACTCATATGAATAACCTACTTCACTGGAATAATAACATCAAATTGATTCTCTCTTTACTGTACATGCATATTTAACTGCTATCTAATGCGTAGGTGTTTGATCATATCACTAGCTCAACCTAATTAGTTTAGGCAGGTTACGCACTAGGTACACAAACTGCTACGACGAAACCATACCGACAATATGACACACGTGTAAACTTCACGCTAAAATGTACTGCCCAATTTTAGCTCTACGGAGATTAGATGGAATATAATGCCTAGTGCGTTAACCGCTTTAGTATCAGCCGCCATTTTAATAAATCTCTGTTTACTGAAGCATAAACCATGTTTACGACATGATTTCATGTCAATGACGTCATTTCCCACCAATTTCTGGCTGGAATTTGTGAGCTGAGCGTGACAATGTTACAATGTTTTGTGTATCTTGTCTATAGTGAATCTTTTGAGGTGCGATCTGTGTTTTCTTTGCCCAATTAAGGAAAGCTTAGGTCAAGTTTTCCTCAGCTATTTATGTGGCCTGTTCGGTTAACGGTTGTTTACATATATTAGCGAATGGTGAGCGTTTTTTATATGCTACATTAATGCTCTTTTTTGCAACGTTTATACCTGTCTCTCTAACGATCTAATTTAGAAAGTTTTGTTAGCCTAGCGGTAGGCGTTGTGTTATTTAGTCTATCTTCTAATATTGAAAAATGTCGTGTGTTTGTGTCACAGTGTTTGATTTCGAACTTCCTTAAAAAGGCTTGTCCGATTTTTGTGTATATTTAGAACTTAGCGTAGTTCTGAGAATAGGTCGTAGGTATTTTTTATTCCCCTAGGTGATTAGGGTGGCCCTCTCCTTTTTGTACAACAACAACGACGATAATAACAACGTTTGCCGAGTCAGCTATATAACATTATTAATTATACTAGGCTGATCTTAATAAGGAAACACTTATTAAATAAAAATTGAGGTTACGCGATAAATAAAAACAAAATCATTCAATAGTTAGATTACTCATTTAGGTATTTCTAATCGTTGGAATCGTAATGAATCAAACACAACACATCACTGCTAACGCTTTTCCATGGCAGCACCTTTATTTCAACGTAGTAAGGTTAATTTTTGCGAATCGTTGTCACAACTGATTTCCGTGCTATCTACACAGCTGATACTTGGACTATAAACATGGAATTCAGAAATATCACGAAACGCGAAGAAACGTCACTAAAAACCTCAATTTTATCAAAAATCTAAACAGTCGCCTTACATTTTGTATTACGATATCGTTCTTGAATAATTTTCAAGATAGCAAATATACTCACACTCTTGTATGTTAAGACATACATACAATGTTATCTAACAAGCATTTGTTTAAATGGCTGCCTGTCGGACGGTTAGTCATATATTACCTGTATAAGATTCTAGATTGTGAGTCTTGATGAACTTAGTATAGTATAATAAGTTGATAATATTATCTATCTAAGCAGTGTTGTGGGACATCAAGTGCCTTGAACTTTTATGTGTGATAGCTGAAAGGGATGTACGAACTTGTGGGGTATGTGTAGACTTTATTTGAACTTCTGCCACTGTAAGACTTAAAAACTGCTAAATTAGTTACTGTGTAATTTACAGTATAATACAAGCCTCTTCATTTTTTATTCTTTTTCCGTTTTCTTTGGTGTACATTAATTGTACTTTTTCGGACTATATCTATTATACGTGCAAGTATATTAATAATTATAATATAGTTATAATCAGACAGTAACCTACTTTTCTGTATGCTCTTGGTTTTAAATCATAGAGACAGGTAAACTGATTTAGAGATCTACACATCGAATCAGATTCAGATTCCATAGAAAATCTAATCTTAAATTATTCTTTTATAGCTATGTCATAAAATATTATAACCAGAATGGCTGTACAAAGGCCATTCTTACTGTGTTCTTCATTTCTTTACTGTGTAGCTTGAAATATGTGTCTAATTTGTCTAAAAGTTAAGTCGCTAGTAGTTATATCTAGCATTGCAATATTAGTGCACAAATCTCATATGTTCCACACTACGTGTTTTCTTCACCATAGGACATGGGGTATAGAGAACCGTCATGGAACCACGTACGCTGAATAACAATAACTTGTGCCGCATATTGTACAGTACGCCTGAAAGCGTGGGGGGTGCCAAATGTCACTATATGCTAGATATTGTTATCATTGAAGCTCGTAGATGTAGATAGGAATCTACCCTTTTATTAGTTCATCGATTTTAATTGATTGCCGGAATTATAAAGCATAGCCCAGTCATATTAGGTAAAAAAAGGGGTCAACCTCGGAATGAAAGATAATAAGCTGCAAATTGGTATGAACCTTTGTTTTGTCATTCTAAATGTTGTCTCAAAAGTCACAATCGTTATCGTGTCCGCGTCTCAAGATATTCAAGGTCAAAGGTCACAAAAATCGGTTTTTCGCGAATATCTGGCTTCCTATCGGTTAAATGAGATTTGCATTTATTATAAAAGTTGTAGGCTATAAAATTCCCTACAACTTTTGTTTAAACTTTTTTTTCATACGACCAACCGTTTTGAAGGTAGAGCGCGAAGTGCACATCGTACAGTCATATACGGCCTAATGCAAGGTCAAGCGTGAGTTATGGTTATCAGTACGTTATAAAGTCAATTATTTACTTGGAAATTATAATTATTAAACAATGCCTATTATTTATGTACTAACTATTAATTATTTATATTTAATTAAAGTAAGTAACTTGATTATTTATATATAATTATTCATATTTAACTAATTCTGGATTATATATTTTAGTTTTATTTTAAGTTAACACGACATTATATATCTTTTCTTTAAAACGCGTAAATTTCTCAATACTTATATACCTGGAAATACTTGTCCCTACCCTATGCCCTTTTCTATTCATTGCCGGGACAGATGTTCTATAGTATTCAAGGCCACTCTCTCCACTTTGTATGAGTCAAGATTATTCGTTAGTTTGAAATTGTACCGTTGCAACTACGGATCAAGTTACTTACTTTAATTAAATATAAATAATTAATAGTTAGTACATAAATAATAGGCATTGTTTAATAATTATAATTTCCAAGTAAATAATTGACTTTATAACGTACTGATAACCATAACTCACGATTGACCTTGCATTAGGCCGTATATGACTGTACGATGTGCACTTCGCGCTCTACCTTCAAAACGGTTGGTCGTATGAAAAAAAAGTTTAAACAAAAGTTGTAGGGAATTTTATAGCCTACAACTTTTATAATAAATGCAAATCTCATTTAACCGATAGGAAGCCAGATATTCGCGAAAAACCGATTTTTGTGACCTTTGACCTTGAATATCTTGAGACGCGGACACGATAACGATTGTGACTTTTGAGACAACATTTAGAATGACAAAACAAAGGTTCATACCAATTTGCAGCTTATTATCTTTCATTCCGAGGTGAAAGCCCTAATATGACTGGGCTAGCATTTGGTGTTACGGATTGAATATTACATTATAATCCACGGAGAAATTGTACTAGTTTGAACATCTATACAATTTAGAATTATGTTTCTATGTATGATATGTTTCTATTATATATATGTCAATATCAATAAATCTAATATACCTATTTATCCTGGGATTATAGCACATAACATTTGCCATAATTTAGCTGTCTTAATTCAGTCGTTTAGGCAAGTGTAATCACGTTTGGTCCTCCTGATTGCAAACATATTATATGCTTTGATATAGGTACAGGCTAATGGATTAAAGCAAGTGTATTATGCACTTTAGCTACACTCAAGTTGCGCTTTAAAGCTCTGCCATCGGTGGCTTCCACAAGGACAACAATTGCGGCCTATATCTTGACCACTGCATGCTAAGATAGTAATTTAGTAAAAAACGTGAGCAAAAACAACACCTCTGCTCACACATTGATTAATATAAGCGTGAGGCTCAATGTTAGTACGATGTTTATCTATACACATTATGAAACAAAGTCCCCCGCTGCGTCTGTCTGTCCGCCTGTCTGTTTTCCTGAATTTTCATCAATGGATACCTAGAGTGATTTACAAAAAAGGTTTTTGAGTATAATTCATTAAAGTCTTATCTACCAATGAGAAGGGGTGGATAGCTAGTTCAAAATAAAAGCCACGCATCGCCATAGCAACGTGTCTGTTATTATCGGGTATCGTCACCCGACTTGTGTACACAAAGGCTTAATTGGAGGGACGGGGAGGCGACGATAAAACACATTGGAAAGATATACATAACCCTCGCGTTACTAATAATTTCCTCGCATTATTGTATCGATCGATAGATTAGTGATAGAGTTTGTATCTATATCGAGTGTTTTAGGGTTATTTTTACAGACGGAGATTATAACGGTGACATAATAATGGTTAGAGAAAACTTATATTTAAAATGAAGAGCAATTTAAATTCTTATTTGTTTTTGATTAATACGTGGAATACCGTAATAGAAATAAGAATTTTATCCGTACAATATTTATACAGGTAAAATATATATATATATAGAACGGATAGGTCCTATATCTAGGGTATATTGGTTATATGTATATCTCTTCTCTTGTTTTTTTTTTAAACCAGTTATTAGTTATATATCAAAATAACAGCATTAGTGACATCTATTAAGATGTATAGATTACCTCTATGGATGTGTAAAGTATGTATCCTTATTTCTTTATTGTTGTATTATATAAAAAATAAATTCAGTCGGTGGCGAGCAACTTGTAGTTTCAATACTAGTAAACTACTATTTTATTATGTCTGGTTGCACTGTTCCAAAAGACTAAACATATGCAAAAGAGCCGGCAACAAACTCCAAGG
Organism: Diachrysia chrysitis; assembly: GCA_932294365.1. Taxonomy (NCBI): domain Eukaryota; kingdom Metazoa; phylum Arthropoda; class Insecta; order Lepidoptera; family Noctuidae; genus Diachrysia; species Diachrysia chrysitis. Next base: position 2,642,152 of record OW028648.1, on the reverse strand, counting down.
TTGCCTAATAGTAAAATATTTAAAAGCTGTACACCTAATAGGATTAATTTGTTATATTTTGTAAATCAAGTCTTGATGATAATATACTTAATTGATTTCACTATTATTGATTCCAGTGTACAATCGTACATACACATGTATTTAAAATATAAACGTAAGATTATTCAAACTACAGTCTACCAACTAAGAAGTAACATTTTTCGTTTCATATGTTTCGAGGTAACTCACAAAACTGCAAAATCATTTTTCGTAAAACCGTGGAATTATAAAGCAATTTTATTTTTGTCAAAAGATTTATTCAAGTGTTTTATTTTCAATTCAAAGCTTTTAGACAATGCCAGATAATATTAAATAATAAGCAAAATAATCAACTGTCAAACGGTACTTCTTAGATTATTTTATGTAGTAATGGGCCTGTTTCCTATTTTTTTTTTAATGTCCGTCTTGTAGATTAATGAATTTTATTGGACACGTATTTTTTCTTTTTTCCTGCAAACAAAAAATGATCAAAATACAGAGAACTGAAGTTACGCGTGACGTCACTCCTCGCTACGATTTTTAGCGAGGCGTAGCGTCATAAGCCCCCACTCCGAAACTTTAAAGCAGTGTATCTTTGTATTTTTTTATTGTTTTGATAAAAGAAAAAATACGTGTCATACGTACATTGTGTAAAATAGATTTTAACTTTTCATACCCAGGAAACATCCCTATTACTATCATGAAAAATTGTTGACCAATAAATACTCTTCCATAGAAATTTTAAACTATAGTTTGATGTTTTTCGAATATTGTTTGATATACAATTAAACGTTTCTCATCGAACATATTTTCTTGATATCATTAAGCTCTATCTATAAATAGATAGTCATATATAATATCAAGTAAATAGCAATTATTTTCTACGTTTAAGATGCTACTACATGTCATACTATATATTCTAGTTTTTTTTCCTAAATCATCCAATATTAATATAATATAGGTAAGTAATACATTAAAACTGCATTGACACAGATTAAAAACTACTCCGTTTACTTCCAAACCAACCTCAATAGTAGGGTACTCTAAAAACAAAATGCTATAACATCATCTACCTACATAATATTATAAGTTTAGTTTTCTCCGACTGGCTGGTCGATCGAGTGTGATAAGTGATAGCGGGCTGTAATCGAGCGATGTACGGCCTTATCAGTGATAAGAGTGCGAACAAGTACGTCGTGCACACACGACAATCATGGAACTATGGAATTTCTCGTTTACTTCGGTATATTAACTTTTTTTAAGCTATTTTGTTCAATACAAAATTTCTTCACTCACCATAATTTTGACATTTTTTAAGGTTATGTTTTCTGAACGAATTATCATTATTATAATTATCAGCTATTGCTGTCCCACTGCTGGGTAAAGGCCTCTCTCCCTTTATTCCATTCTTCTTTATTAAGAGCAAACGTGGACTTGTCCTTCTTGATGAATACTTCTTGGATTTATTTTTAACAAACTAATCGGTATCTTTGCATGCGTTGTCGTGATAGCCAGAATTAAAAAATGTTTGCGGTGTTGGACGAATGTGTTGGCTAAATACGTAATCTATATTCTATACCACCTGTGTGTGGTCGCCAATATTTTCATTTATATTACAAATGTTTTGTATTGGTGACACCAAAAATAGGCACCTACTGCGGAATTAGAATTATGCGTTACTAATTCATTTGTTGCATAGTTACAAGTGTCAGTATTGACAAATTATACCTAGATGATGATAAATGTTATCTTTAACCTAATTCTTGTTACTATTTGTCTTCTACATAACAACATGATTGGCAATTCAAGTATAACACGTAATAGGTACACTCGTTACTTATTCGATGAAATGACAAATTTCATGAAAGACTGTATATAAAAAAGAAAGGTATAAAATCAGGTTAAAATAGCATTGTCGACAGCAAATCCCCCACAAATTTAATTTAGTAATATGACTGTACATTATACTTTGTTTAGCTGATGAAATAATTGGCTTGCGTTTTCAACACGCTTATCACACTGTAAACAACCTCATCTTTTAACCTCAAAACCTTAAAAATGATTCACTATTTTGTAGTTTGGTCTTCTCTTTGTACGCTAACTCATGAAGACTTAGCCAATATATTTACGGATACGGATTTTTATTAGGTTTTAAAGTAAATAACTTAGGTCGTTGTTAAAAATTATATAATTTATCAAAAACACGTTTTGCATTCATTGTGAGGTTAATTTTTGTGTTATATTGCCGCAATATTTAGGTAGGTAATTATTATATAATGTAAAATTAAAGACTCTTTTTTATAATATTATAAATCATGTATTTCGATTCATATAACATAATTTTTTATTTTTATTTCGCACTTGTAAACTGCGGGCTCAATTAAAAAGTTGTAATAAAATTAAAACAGATTTGGTTTATTTCCTACTCGCTTTTCTTGTTCTGTTCTTTACCAGGTCATTTTGTGATAAACGTACTGATATTATTGAATAATAATTATAAATAATAATTTGTTATTGAGGTTATGTGGATTTGTTAGAGAGAAATAAAATTTAAAAATTAAAATCCTTATTGTGCAACCAAGTAAAAGTAGCACTAGAAATAAAAAAAACACCCCATCCAAACATATATGAGATTTATCCGTTATTCATTTTTTATGAGGAAAACTTTGTTAAAGGAGACACTGTTTAATTAATATAACATAAATAGACCTGCGACTATCATTATTAAATAACTAAACAAAAAATATATTATAATCAAAATTACAACTTTTACGGCTATAATTTAAAAAAACAAAACAATTTTTAAAAATTAACAAATGTTTAAATCTAATGTGACGACATCAATCTTAATAATAATACAAACAAAACAAATATTTAACTTAATCTGAGTCAGAACAAATATGTATCAAGGGGAAGCCTGTCGGATATTGATTTTTTTTTATGTAATTATTTAAGGCTAACTCTTTAATACATCATCTTTTCATGTGACTACTATCATGTGCTAAAGAGTTTGCTGCCTTTAATATTACGAAATAACATCAATAAATGTTATTAAACTAGACATGTAGTATGTATGTGTGTTTGTTGTATTACTCTAAATTTTAGAATTAATTTCGTTATTAATTTAATGTAAATAAAAGTCTATAAAAATTAATCTAATACTAAATACGAGTAACATACAACAACAAACATTTGACTATCGACGTCAAAAGATGTACTCGGCTTGACTGCACAGATGGTGGAGTGATATAAGTGATCATCTCTCCCACTTCCACATTGAGATGTTGCAGGTTCGACACCTGCGTTGTATATTTTTTTTCTGGATTTTATTACTTTTCTTTTTTGCACCTTTATTGGTCTTATTTATTAATTTCGACGTTTAGTAAATGCTTAAAAGATTCTTAATAAAAAAATCTAAATAGAATTTTAATTTAGAATCTCCTAAACACCGTCGAGTTTGTTATAAATAAGGCCATAGATCTCCCTCGACGCATGATTTTTATTTCCCTTACCATAAATTTTTATTCAATCTTTAACATAACGAGTCTCATCGTTGGTTCTGTGTTGTTGCAGTGGGATGAACATGAACATCAACAACAACAACACCAGCATAAACAACAACAACAATGACGAGAAGCCGGAGATGCCCGACCCTGACTACATCAAGGTAATCATTCGCTACTTAACTTTAAGACGTTCTTAATTGTCTCGCTAGCTATTTTACACCTTTAACTGACGGCTTGGTTTTAATTTGCCGTAAAGTCTCATGAGACTCAATTTTAAAGTAATGTAGACTTTGTGGATTCCACTTTTAGTTAAGTTCCATTTAAGTGTATGGGGTTGTTACAGAGATTCAAATGAAGTTTTTTGTATTCCATCTATCACTTTAAGTATAACAGGCAAAATCTACTTTAGGTATGGTCAAAAGGTCACAATTAGTTCATATGGCCACAACTTAAATATGGATGATAAATAGAATTAAATTTACGAAAAAAAAAACATAAAAATCAACAGAACATACACCCTACTTTAACTTAAGTTTGTAAACATAAAGTAACCCAATTTTTATGGGAAAATAATCGGTGTTGTTGATCTAAGCATTTCGTGCTTGCGTCAATGACCTCTTTCGAATGACCCACAAAACTTTACTTACCTTATGATAGCGATAATCACTCATGGGAACGCAAATGGAGCATTAAGATGATTGAATGTACAGATTATATCCCTTTTATATCATTAATGGATATTAAGTAAGTATTTTTAGCTAAATCAAAAATTCTTAAACGGACTACTTGGTAGAAACAACAAAAACTTTTGAATTTTCCTAAAATATCTACATGTGTTAGAATTTTCCATTTTTTATTATTGTAATTAACAATTTTTCCATTCAAATTACGACCACCTCAAAAACGTCAAGCACAAACAACAGACATTTAAATCGTCCATTCTTGTCGGAACAGTAGAACAAAACGCACTCCAACTTAAGTCGCATTTAATTCATTTCGTTTCAAAGAAAATGAAGTTTGAAATTTGCAAATGAAGTGATGCGCCGTCGTAATTAAAAATGTTCCGCGCGGTTGGCGGAGGGCCGCTAGGTGGCAGCACCGCCCGCTCCCAATTACGTTCTCATGATTGCTTTTATGCACCGAGTTTGCCAACCATGACTTATTAACTGGTGCCATTAATTTGAAATTTATTTTGTCATTGCAATTATCATAGACAGGCGTTGTGTTGTGAATTTCCTTTTTGTTAAATGTATTTTTTATTGCCAGCCTAATAATGTACCTTTTTTTTTTTGTAAAATGTTTTACAAAAAACATTAATAATGTTTTACTACAAATAAGTCAAAAATATAGGTATTTTCTGGCAATTTAAGTATCCTACGTAGTCAAAGTTTTTATACGCTACGCTTCGAATAAGCCAACTGCTACGGCCTACGCAAGTAGCAGCTTCGTAGACCTTTAATCAAAATTTTTATAATATAACTACTATCTAATTCTGAAATATCCTAATAAAGGTACCTATTATTATCAACTATGTAGACTGTATATGTGAATGGAAGCCAACCCCGACGTAACTTGGGAACTAACAAAAGTCAGACGATTTTCAAACTAGTTTTAATATGATTGCTGCATTTATTAACATGTTTCTATGCATCATTTTCAGATGTTTGTCGGTCAGGTGCCCCGAAGTATGGACGAGAACGACCTCCGGCTGATGTTCGAGGAGTTTGGCAGGGTGCACCAGATCAACGTGTTGCGGGACAAGATCACTGGGGCCAGCAAAGGTTTGTTCCTATATCTTGTAGCTGTTGCTGTAGATAGCACTTTTAGTTCTTTATACCTACTGCTTTTGTTTCCTCCTTTAGAGAATTGAGGGTAGGTTTGCAGTAAGACCGATAATTTATGAGGTGATATACTCCTAAATATTTGAAGATAGTCACGGGTATATGAATTTCAAACGAAAATAAGTCATAACACTTATAAAAAAGGTCTATAGCTAATCATTTGAAAATAATGTTGATACTCATACCGATCGTAATCAAAATTTTCATCTCGCACATACAAAAAATAATTTAATGAACAACATAAAGCCGATTGCAGAATCATCTTTTTCCAAAATTTTCGATATACAAAGCCGAATAAACGGGTTTCGGTGTTGTACACAAATTCAAAGGAAATTTCAAAATTGGGGACTCGAAATAAAATCATGTTCTGCCTTTATACCAATTTATTCGCGAGAATATCCGACAATTGAAAAACAATGAGACAAAAGATGCATAATCAAGCTTCCTTTAATCAATTTGATTGCAAAACCATTTTATGACTAAATTTGAAATTCGTAATTTTAATTCTAACATGAACTTCGCAGAACGTGAAATAGAAGTGGGACTGACTTAATTTAATATTGATAAAGTTAAGATTATAATTAAAGTTGTTCGATGTAATGAAATGTTTGAAGATGAACCCGATACAGAAATGTTTAATTATTTTCGTTTATATTAAAACGTAACCTTAAATAAAGTAAGTATATAAGTACTTATTTTTCGACTGAGGTAAAACCTAGTATATTTTTTCATAGCAATTTTTAATTTACTGAGAATTATTTTTATTTCATTTTATATAATATAGTTACATTCGAGAACATTGCGTATAGACAAATTTGCAAGCATTTAAACAAATTATTAAAGTCTAGTAGTCTGTTAAAACTTACATTAATATACTTTATAGTTACAGAAAACGTTTATTTAACTTTTAATCTTAATATCAAAGAGAATACAAGATTGGATCAAACATAACTTTCGTTCTCCGCAGATTCATCAGAATTTACTTTACGATTTTCATTCGAAGAAAATTGTATTCAACTACGTCTGAATTAAACTTTCTTAATCCATCGCCTAAAATATCAGTTTCAAGTGCTGGTTACAAAATTTCAACTATTCTAAATTTATAAAGTTTCAACCGACTGTGTTTTAAATTCTAAACTTTTCCTTTGTACTCTCATAATTATCAAACTTAGGTGGTGTCGATCTTTATTAAGCAATTTTAAATTGTTCACTTTGTTACTCAACTTATTTTTGAGATGTAAATGTTAAATGTAAGAGAATTTTGAAATTGAATTTGCAGCTAAATGTAATCTAAACTTTACCTTCAGAGAATCGTTATATATTTTTATGTTTTTATTACAATGTCAGGAAAATTTATCATAAATAAATTTAAGTACCTCTAATCCAGTGAACACACTCATGAAAGGTAAAGCTAATGAAAAATGAATAATAAAAATATATTCGCGCTCCAATATGTGTTTTAAACGTGTCCCGTTTTCACGTGTCATTGTTTTGCCAACCAACAATAGGGTCAGGTCTCCGTGCACGTTATAATACATGTTGACATTTTTTTGTCCTATTATTAAAGTCTTTTGTGCGAAAAACCCCCTTTTCACTTGTACGCTGTCTCTTCTTTTGTTAGTACCGCGGACAAGGTTCGCATTGAAGCAGCCTCGGTTGTTTTTAAAAATAACATTATTTATTGTTTTTCTATGCTTTATACATTTTTTTTTGTTTTATTTTTTGATGACGTCGCGTAATTAATGTTCTGTTTTACAATGTTTTGTGAAGATGTTAATATTGTTTCTTGTTTCTATTCTGCTGGTAAATTTTTGTTGTTTATTTTTCATAATAATGTTTTAGCAAGGAGTTTGTGTAAAAGGTTTTAAAATGAAATTAGTTTTAAACAGACTGTGTTTATGAGATGCAGTTTAACGTGTTACTTACAGATGATCAAGTAACAGATTTTCTGTAATAGTTGGAAACTAATTAAAAAAAAAACTATTGCTGTCAGTTATTTTAACAATAATAAGTGCGCAAATAAAGACACATATTTTTTAGATATAGTTTTGTAAATATTTCTTTAATATTAAATTTAAATTCTATTTCTTATAATGAGCTTCGCAAATGCTTAACTAAGGATATATTAATAGGTACCAGTGTTCGTGTCACAATTATCAGGTCACATAACACGAACTCGTTAGCAAAGGCACGCCATCCGCGTGTTAGTCTAGTCTGACGCCTGTAAATGGCCTGTCGATCATTCTTCACAATTACAATACAACACACACTTGATTATTGTTTAATTATGTTTTTATTGAAGTTCATTTGTATTTACTATAGGTACAAATACCTTATCTGTTAAAATTATAAATACTCAGTAGTTTTTTGATATACTAAATTAAGAATATTAGGGAGAACAGTGCCCTAGACCTGAATGGCTCAATAAAAATTAAGTCATTTTAAATAACTAAAAGCTTAAGGTTTTTTTATGCTTTTCATTTACCTATAATTTCATTCGATGTGTTTCCAAATGGTCATTTAGGTTAGAAAGTCAATTCTAGTGTCGCGTAGCAGCATAGTAATTGTTTTATGATTTTTTACGATTTACTTGCTATATTTAGGTATTTTCAATTGTATTTAGAGTTTTATGAAACCTTAAATTAATTAATAATATATCCATTTAATTGAACATCATGTTTAGTAAAAATATAAACTAAAATATATTTAAAAAATATTTTAAATCTGCTACAGCTACTTGTGTTACTGCTTAAGAAAATCTGGGGAACAAGAGTATTTATTTCAAAATAATTGTAGTATTTTTTTATAAGTTTCGTTTGTCTGATCCTTAGATTTTATTAAGCGATATTTTAAAATTTGGTACTTACCGAAAAAAAAAACAAAATCAAACAATACTTACACCTAAAAATAGCCACATTTTGAAGGTTACTGTTTTTAGTAGTATCACAATAAGCCTTAAATTAGTTTTACTGTGTGCTCTAGAGCTTATTTACTATGTTTGTAAGTTTATATGTACGTTACCTTATTTCAGACATACTCTATGCACAATACGTTATATTAAATTCAATATGCTCCATCCATTAGAGGTATTGCGATACTTATGTTGGATAGTTATGCAAATATCGCAATAATATGCTTTGTACTCACTTTCTGTTTAATAAAAGCTGCTGTATATAGAGATGTAGAATTATTACTCCTTAGAGCAGGTTAGCAGTTCCCGTTGGCTATGATGTGTTATATCAAAAGTTAATATTTTACGTTATAAGTACATTGACACTGACATTAGCTCTGTACCTCTGTGTGTTTGTTCGTTTGTTTGCTTTCTCCAAAATCATTTGACCTTCCGGAATATGACATATTCTCCATAGGAAGACACGCAGAAAACCTGTAGACTATATGTGTTTGTTTATGCAAAACATTTTACATTTAGTTAAATGTATGGAGCTATATCTTTGTGTTTAGTATGTCTGAGGTAGGGTGTGACGTAGGCAATACATCCCCCCTCTCCCTCTCCCCCCTTGTATGTCGTGTGTATGTCATGTTATGTACGTGTGCGCTTCTGTTACAGGCTGCTGTTTTGTGACGTTTTTCACTCGCAAAGCGGCGTTGAAAGCCCAAGACGCTTTGCATAATATCAAAACATTGACCGGGGTAAGTGCGTTTTATATGTTTAATATTTATATGTTCACCTTATGGGCTTGTACATACTAGCGTTTTGTACCTGTTTTGTAGATGATTTTATATAATGAGGCAATCTAACAAATACTCTTTGTTTCAAATGAGATCAATGCGTTTAAATGTTATAAATACTTTATGTATACTCAGAAAGAAATGTAGTTCTTATTATATAATGAGATGAATTATCCAATCTGTTAAGTTGAGCTATGTAAAAATATAAGGCTGTTACGAATTTATCGACACTAAATCGAATCATTATAGCTCATCAGTAACATACCACAAATTGAATTGAGCTCTCCATCAATAAGAATTAATAACTCGATCAGTGTAACTTGTTGCTCGTCCAAGAACTTCTACAACAGTCTTCTTTACGGCCCACTGCGGAAGGGGACGTACAAACACACAATTCGATACTAGCGATTGTTATCGAACACAATGGAATTACAGACTTTCGCCCTGTATACTCATCCCTCTTTGTCTAGGGCTGTCATCTCCTGAAGAGAACATTTACAAATAATATTTGGGTTTAGGTACGTCGATTTAAGATAATACTTGCGATTTTTTAATATTTCAAAAATAATATTCTCTTATACATATTCTAAAAATTTAATTTAAAAATTAACACATTTTGTTGTTGTTATTAGAATGCTTACTTTACAAGTTTATAAGATATAGTGAAATACAAGCGCATTAGATACTAAAAAGAAATAAAGGTATTATACGCCAGGTATTTGTAGTAAAGTAATGAAAAATACTGTAAATAATGTTATTAGCTCTCAATGCAATTTATCTTTTATGTATGTTTATTCTATACTGAGGTACAACAATAGGGATGTTTCCTGGGTATGAAAAGTTAAAATCTATTTAGTCCGTCAGTTAGATAATAAAAAAATATTAGACACGTATTTTTTCTTTTATCAAAACAATAAAAACTTACAAAGATACAGCGCTTTAAAGTTTCGGAGTGGGGGCTTATGACGTATCGTTCGCCAATCGTTTGACAATGCATTTATTGTCTACAACAAAATGGTTATAAAATTTCGAATATTCAAGTTTGTTGTGACAGCCCTAAAACAGTTTCGTCTTCATCTCAGTGATAATTTGATTCCATTATATTATCGGAGGGTTTTTTCTCTCTCGATTGATTCTCGAAGCGCTCGCGTTTTCAACTGAACTCCAGGTGAGGGCTGATACGGGAAACGTAAATATTTGTATAGAACTGTGTTGTTTTGTCGTTATTCTAGGGTAGTGTTGGTTTATAATTTTGTAGGTAATGTTTTTTCATAAATATTATTATGAATGTTTGTTTTTATTATCTATCGCTCTTTATATAGAGTTGTGTATTGAACTCATGTCTGTTATCGATAAAAATTTGGAGTCCTTATTCTGGTTTGCAATTTTTTGGATAGGTATGCCTTGATTTTATTTATCTCTTTTTCGATAAGTTTATATTAATTGTTATTCTGAATTAGTGAATGATTGTACTACGTTAGTAACTCACCGATTTCTTACAATTTTATATGCAAATGGAATGATTGCTGGCTAGTACCTATTATTACTTATTTCATCTCCTTATTTCTTTCCAACAATTCTATTTCTATAACGGGCACAGAGTCAGAAGAAGAAAACTATAAGTACCGAAGTCTCTCAGCTGAGCGGAAGTGACGAAACTCTGAACTACCCACAGCCGAGCTTTAAATAAATAATAGCCGGCAGTACGAACTTTAAGTTGGGAATAATTTATGTCCCCTCACTATCTGAGGCCGGTCCGAGGACGTTATCGTAAATTATTGTAATCCCGGTAGTACCTGCGGCTAATCTCGATGTAATCGCTCATTTCGGGACATTTCGTTTGGTGATTGTTGGTCTGATTGCAATAAGATTGTATAACCTGAAGATAAATATATACCTATTGCTTTCTGAGGTTAACGCGAATATTAGACATTGAATTAAAACTTGCGTAGGTCGGAATACAAATAATTAATTAAAATATGAAGGTAGAACGAGCAACATACAATATACCATACAAAATACCACCTCAGTCTGTCCATGACCATGACGCCAGCAAAGGCATCGAAACGTCGGGAACAAAAATCTAAATATAAACCGCGATAGAATCCGTTGAAAGTAGTTTTATATTTCAATATATTTATATACCTTTTATTTCTGAGCTGTTCAATGTCTATAGGCATGTGCATATTCTAATGTTTTCATTTTATTTCCGGTTTATCGAGTACAAATCACTCCTTACTCTCATCTAGCAGTAAAAGTGTGCGTAGTTTAAGTAATTAATATGCTATACTATTTTAAATAAATTTAAAAATTATTTGAATAAGAATCCTACATACTTCAATTTGTTTTTCCTATAAAAACTGTAAAATAGTTACAACTAAAAGAAACTAACTTTTAATTTGGTTTTCCTCGTCGTAAATTTTCTCCCTGCAATCCTGAGCTACGAGGGTCAATTCGAAAAAGGTTGAAACACATCACACGTATAGATACAAATCTACAAACTACAAGCATGGGGTTGGACCCCTTCACTTTATTGATACCGTTCTACCCTTACACATAATTGTGGAAGTCTAATATAAACAGAGTATTTATTAAAACCACAAACGTGCCTAATCAAAATAATTGAGTGCATGCAGACAGATGCATAGGTATATCGGTACTGGTATCTACGTATGTATGTAATACTAAGGGTTATTCACCCTTGAGAATAGCGGCGCAGTAGTCATTTCTCTATTTCAAACTATTACATTTATAATTTACTAGCTGTTTTGCGCGGCTCCGCCCTCGTTTATGTCGGTTATCGCGGCAAAAAGTATAGTATATATAATACAGCCTATGTCCTTTCTCTGGCTCTAGACCATCTGTGTACCAAATTTCATTTAAATCGGTTCAGTAGTTTTGGCGCGAAAACGCGACAGCCAGACGGGCAGTTACTTTCGCATTAATTTATTATATTAGTAAGGATTAGGCATGTTAGACTGCCTGAATGAAATCCACTGAACTCCTAATAAGTGCAAGTGAGTCGTTTAAATTAAACTAAGGTATTTTATTACAGGGTGTAGACTTGTAGTGTCCTTTACGAAAGTGGAATGATGAAGCTCTATGAAGCATTTTCTTTTTGTACTGTAATTGAGCTGTTCTGTCAATAATGATTTCTTTCTAATAATATAAAGATTGTAATAAAAAACAGGTATACCTATTTTGTTGTAACATATGGTTTGCCTTAGGTTAATTTATACGACACCTAATTTCCACTTGCATTATTAAGAAATTTCTGGATTTGGTGGTTTCCAACATACCTAGGAAAGTTTACTACTGCGCCATGGTGTGCTTGTTACACAAAACCAATGCGTATATTTTGTTTAAAAAAAACTCTTTAGTAAGGCTGCCTTGTAAAAAACCTCCTTTCTTTTCGTAATCTGCTAAAAATATGACTTTACTTAACTATGGACTTGTCAAAAGCATTACATAGTACAATGCGGTTTATTCTCCCCGCGTGGTCCTACCCTCATAGTATCGTAAGTTTGGCTGCAGTAATGTCTTGGCCAACATTTTTGAGATAGTTGGTTCGTTGCGGCCGAGCCGACCGCTCGCCTCAACTGATGTAGTGGGGTATTTCTGGAATTTTTCATATTAATTTCGCTTAGTATTATGTTGATTATAGTGGATGTAGAAGACGCTTGGAAAGGGTTACCAAATAATTTGCTGGAGAAAGATGTTATATCGTTTTGGAGCATCGACAAAAGTTGACACAATAGAGATGTATTCAATTAAATTGCGAGCATTTTTTTAGACCTTGTTTGGTAATGATTAATAGCAAAAATATATTGGATAAAGCATAAAAAATTCTGTGAAAAAGGTTTGCAGATAAAAAGGCTCATTGCTTTTACTTCTCCGGCAGCATAAACCAGGATAGAATAATACATCTTTTTTTCTTATCTGCCTTTCATCATATAAAGGTTGTTCTGGACACACCATACTGACCCAAATATAACCTTTTACTTAACGAATCAATCAACCGCAGAACGTATAAACACTGTACAGATAAGCAAAGAAGTTTCAGTTTAAACAATATTCCTATTATATACATACAAGCTCAATGATTATAAATACGAATAGCACTCACACACACATTGTTTGTCGGGTCAGTGTATTTATTTTACAGTGTCACTGTTACTTTAGATATTAGAGATATAAAACCGTGGCTATGCGAGCCATGGTTCGAGATATTGAAGTAACTACTTTTTGTAAATGATGAATTCGACAAAACTTCTGAATGATTAAGAGGCTATTGGTGAGACCACTCGATCCAGACTTTCATCAACTTCTATAGAATTATGTCTGTGCAACAAAGCGGTACAGACGAAATGTAAAAGTACAAAAAAGTCGAAAGTGTACATAGTATATGTTTGAGAATTTGAATAAGTAATGATTTACCTACAGTTTTTTCTCAAAATCCACAGTAGAGATATTGTTTGTAATGTATTTCTTTTTCCTCTTCATATGATCTCTGTTGTGGTACACCCCGGACGAGCGTATTCTCACAATAGCTACCGGACATGTTTGGCCTTGCCGGACGCGGCCGAACTTTGATCGATAGCCCGGATTTATGATCCGGTTTCCCCCGTCTTAAGTAATTGACCGGCTCCATTAGTGGGGAGTTGCCTTTCGGAGTTCCGCACGGTACAAACATAGTTTGGGTTCAGATGTAAAGTTTATTGTGTACTCTTGGGGTTATATTAATTTTGGCTTTGTTTGGTATATATTGAAAGGACGGTATAGTTAAGATGGTTCAGTACTATGTTCTGCTTCGAGCACTTCACGTTTGTTTTGTATTCAGTTGCTTGTAGTATAATAATAACAGTAAATACATCATACGATCGGAATATTGGAAGTAAATCCCTTTATCCCGGACACATAAAATGATTAAAATCCAAGTTTATTGATTTGAATTGTTTATTTTAGGTTTTGTTTGCAAGTTACATTAGGTAACCACGTCTTTGAAAATCGCTTAAAGCCTGTTATCTGTACAACCAGCTGTTAAAGTTGCGTGTTTTTTGTGCAGTGGGTGTGTCCTAAGACCTCTTACTCACTGACCCATAGAGCTGCCTAATCAAAAGGTAAATAAAGATTTGGCTAACACATTATTGCTATTTATTATTTTTTAAGTTAATAAGTGTTCTTAGCCATTACCTTACTTATACCTACTGCTTAACACGTTCGAAAGCCCATATCGCAGTCACATAACGTTCAAAATTCAAATTTAGTATAATCAAACACGTAAAATCTCACAGTCCTATCTTTTGCGCCGCACAAAGACCATTTCGTGGTCCTAAAGTCTTAGTAGTTACATAAGTAATCGCATAGGTGTAGTGTAACCCAATTAGACGATTAGTACACAGCTCACGTGTCTCGACCAGTATGCTCGTACTGATGGTGATTAAGCAATTCGCCGTTAGTCGATTCCAGAATCGAATGACATCGCCTTAGAATCGAATAGTAAGGATAAAGGTGGATAAAGGCGATTAGATCATAAGATAGAGGTGGCAATCGATTTCTTGAACGGTTTTTTGAGTAGTGCTAAATTTCGGGAAGTACATTTTCCGCAGAACGTACCTACTACGCATTTGCCGTTTGTCCTTTGATACAAAGTAGTGATCCGTTATTCAAATGAAAATGAATACTTGCTTCTTTAATCAACGGTGTGTACTTACCTATTGATAGGACGTAATGTCGACGGTAGAATTCCTCGCCCAGATTAGAGTTTTTCCTAACAAAAAAAATCTAATAATGGTTAACTATTTTCGTGGTAACGACACTAATGTGGAAAATATTTATAGCTTAGAAAACAAAATATATAAAAATCAATAAATCCATTGTTATATATTACTAGCTGGTCATCCCTGTTTCGCACGGGTGGTGTGAGATTTACAAAATATTACCGTACGTTTTTTTTTTATATTTTCTTTTATAAAAACCTTGTTCCTATAATAAGAAACATAAAAAATATCGGACTCGGTGCAGTCGTTCGGAATTTATGGCGTGACCAAGGGAAATCGGTATTCATTTTTATGTACCTTTTAAATATGTATATTTGTAGATTATTACAGTAAAAAAAAATAAGCATAATCCAATAGGTACGATAGTAATATTATGTTAAAATAAATTTATCACAAGAAATATAAGCGGGACGCTCGAAATACACAATATCCAATTTTCTCCCGAAGAAATCTGATAAAGACTTATAAAGACCTATTTTACATGGCGTATTATAACTGAACAAATTATCTGCGATATCCAATTTCTTAAATTAATTTATCACGACAAAAACGTCGAGCCGACGATAATTGTAATACTTGAAAAGTGTAAAAGCGATCGGAATGGGGGCGATGTTAAATTTTACGATTCCACCCCCCGTACGGCTGAGAATTCAGATGTCTTTCAGTTTTACGATAATAATGTCAACGCCGAACGAATCGTTGCTAGGATTATATTAAATACATTGTTCCGTTTTCTATCTACAGAAAAAGATTTTCGATAAACGTTTCATAAACTGCATGCCTCTGCCTCAAATTAAACCTCTGTAATATTTCTGGGGTGATCTTCTTTCGGGAATGTAAGCTATATATTTTTATTCATACTGTTCCTTTCTACTTTAAAGGGCTCGGAAAGAAAACAGGTACCTAATTTAAAACTAAATAAATTTTAATTTTACTTTCAAAATAAACTAAATTTACACAAAGCACCGAATCTAAAATATTAATGTGAGACGAAAAGTTCATTCATGGTCCAAAACAAATAAAAAAGGTATTAAGATACCAAACAAACAAACTCGCAACTTCACACCGACTCCACGCAATTATGTTCGAAAAAAACTTCCTAATCACAAATCGGATTGATGGCTTAAAAAACTTTTTTAATTTGGTCCCGAAAACAGGTGCGTACGAATTACCGACTCCATTGTCGGACGATATGAGCAATTTTGTCGGAGTCAGCGAGAGATTAGCGCGGACCCCTTAATCCAAGTATCAGGCCGATGTGGCCCGTCATATTTCATAATACCCCCCTCTCTTTAGGGTGTGCGTTTATTGGAACGGGAACCGCGGTTATACATATTTTAGACCGAAATGGTAAATTTATTGGTGCAATACAAAGTAAGCTCCAAATTTTATTGGTAGTTTGGTTAATGTCGGTTGGAGAAAATTATGGGTGATAGTTGAACAGTACTCCGTAACTACATAATGGATCGTGGCAATGGGCAATTGCCCTGAGTTTACAGCGCATTAGCAAAATGCACGATTGTAGCAATCTTGCTGCCCATTTGGCAGTATTGTAGTATAAGTAGGTACCTTATAAAAGCGTTGTTGCTTTTTTGTTGATAAACCTTAACTTTTTTAGAATTATCATTAACCAACTTTACTACACAAAATATTATGTTTCTCGTCGGCAACTTATTTCAATCTATTGCATACATACACAAATAGGACGTTGTTTTTTTTTTGTCTTTTTTCTTCCGCAATCCGCTTCTCTCAAAGCTCGGCTAATGTACACAAGGCCTTAAACCGACCTTCTCCCAACTGTCTTTCACGATAATATCTGTGGGGTGGGCCCGGGTGACCTCACCGGGTCTTGTGTGCCCGTCCGATTCTTGATATGTTTATTAAGGACCCCAACTTGATTATGTTTATTATATAAAATGTTGTTCGATAAGTTTGCATGAATGTAGACTATGTCTTTATTTTGTATACATTTGTTGGGTTCGATGTAATTTGTCCCGGATTTGTAGTGATATGATCTGGTTTGAGGTAGGTACTTTGTTAGTCTAATCACAATAGTATACCAACGTGATTCATTTGATAGAAGAAATATTTTTTTCTAACAATATTTGGCAAAACTTTTATTCAGTATAGAGCTTACAAAAAATTCGACTTAAGAAAATCGATACGATTCGCTTATTTATGTATTTAGAAAGTTTCACCGATAATGAATTAGTGACAATTTGAGAATAAATTCTAGTAGGTACCTACAGTAAGTGATACAAAAATACGAAATGTTCGTGTATTATAAGAACCCAAAATCAAGATCAAATAATATTGGAAAACAAACAATTACCTACGTTTAATTGTTCTTTCGAAGGCATTATCGTTACGGCTCAATTACATGGACCCTTTCATTTGGAATCACGAATCGTTTACTGAAATGATTTGCAATATGATACACGTGTATCTTAATGCATGATCAGTATATAAGATTGGTGAATGTAAGAGAAATCAAAATTTGTGTGAGCCAGAGGGAAGCTTTTTTTATGATGGTACTGGTAGACTGAAAAACAAATTAAAGTTTTTATTTAATTTAAGTTTTAAAACATAGTCATGGTTCAAAACTCGTATCTGAATGAAAAAAGTAATGCCAAATAAAAAATACTTGTAGTGTTGGTGACACTTTGAATACAAAGCCCCAAAATAATAGGTTTTTCACAGCATTATTACCTCAAACAAAATCACATAATATATGGCCGTCACTTGAAATATAAAGCTGTCAACCTCCTTTCGACGCCACTTGACGGCATTGAAACGAGTCCTCAACGCTTTGAACCCCTCCTCAAAAAGTCCCATTTTCAACTCACAGAACCCCACTCATTTCCATCCGTCGAAATGCTATATAAAGAATGTGAGGCAATTCACACCCTAGACCAACATATACGAAGGTAATGCGACCCTGTGACATCAAATCTTGGATTTATTAAAATAACCTCACGAACGTACGTACATATTGGTTAACCATACCCTATCGGGTAAGACGGGGTGAAATGATATATGTGCGGATAAGACAATGTAGTGGAAAGCCGGACCCGGTCCTACCCGGGTCGACCTTTCAATTTCCTTGATTGTGACCGGATCGGAGCGGCATCGTCTTTATTTCTTTATCTATAGTGATGATTTCTTATGGGTACGCGCCAATACGGGTATGAAGTGGTCTGTGACCAAATTGGCCTGATAAGGACGGGCCGCCGGACATTCGATTAACGCTTTGTGGAAAAAAAATCTGTTCTGTTTGAACGTCGTCTTCATGAATGAAGACAACGCCATATTTCAATGTTTGCATTGCAGCATATTGATTTTCTATCATTGTAACTGAAATATTTAGTACAAGCAGCCTGCCCCGGCATCGTAAGGGTATTAAGAAAAAATTCAAAAATAAAAAAAATATAGCCTATGTCACCCGCGGAAAGTGTAGCTTCCCAACAGTAAAAGTTTTTTCAAATCGGTTTTGTTTCGGGCCCTATTTAATGCAAACAAACAAACAAATCTTTCCTCTTTATAATATTAATATCGATGAAAATAAATAAAATAGTCAAGCCCAAAACATGGCTAACACAATGACACTTTGATGGGTCATAAATAAGATTCAAGACTACAGCTGTTGATGATCGATAGACATACCCCAGAATACTGAAACGCCATTTAACTTTAACACGTTCTTAAATGACTACCTGTCGCTCCTTTACACCTTAAAGTGACAGAGATGGCACGAGACTTAACGGCGACTTAAAGCTGATTGATGTTTCGGTATTCGGCCATTAGTCTTGTAACTACTGATACATATTTCAAATCAAGTCTTTGGATACCTCTTGTTGTTACTTACTTCGTCTTGTTTTGTTCTGTGAACTACTTAAGTATTTAAAATTATTTACGTTACAATAGAACTGATAAAAGTTTACACAATAATCGAAAAAATAGGTTAAATTCTACATAGAAAAGCTTACAAAAACACTAAACAAGCATTATACACCAGTTTATTATTGATGACGCACTCTAATATCGTGACAATAGCCAAAAAGGAATATGATTGATGGTGTTAGACCTAATACGCGATGGGGAAATGGTATAGTGAAATATAACCACGAATGTAGTGTTTCGACAGCTCACAGGTGCTGTGATAAATGTTATGAATTTCGGTTAAGATATTGCTTTGTTTTGGGACAGTTTTGCGTATTGTTTAGTGTTGTTGTGATCGCTGTAATAAGTTAAAAAGGTAGTTTTTCGCCGATTCTTAAATTGATAACCCTAAACACATATTATTTTCATTGTTACGTTTTTACCTTTCCTTTACCTTCGAATATGCAGACATTAATGTCTTTGAGTGAGTGTGTGTGTGTGAGCGTGTGTTGATAGATATAACACATGAATACCTAATCGGTTCCGCACACAGTCGCTATTAGGATAAGAGAACCTCTGTGTATCAAACATGGCCATCAAAACGCACCGCTCCGTTGACTGACTATTCGACTGACTGCTTGCGCCCTTTGGCTAAGTCTGAGTAATTGCGTTGAGTAACCTGCGTCGATGCAATGTCAACCAAACACGCTCCGTATTTGTGTCCTTTAAAGGACGGGATGATGTAGCAAGTGTTACATGTTGATAGCTATCTAATAATTCAAAACTCTATAGGTAGGTACTCCAAATTCCAAGAACAAAACTTTTTTAGGAACTTTTATGTTTATCTAGGAGAGACAAAGGTCATTTATATCTTGTGGTTATATTTTATATCATGAAGAATTATCAATAATTCTGTTTCAATGCCCATAGGGTATATGGAGCACATACATTACAAATTTCCCGGTACCATTAAGTCACTTTAGCAGAATAATACGAAAATGTCTGCTACAGGATATTCAACTCTTTTGTGATGGCATACGGTAGAAAATTGATAGTGTTTTATATAAGTATTTTTCGACACTCGAATATACCGAACGTGTGGCCGTCGCATTCCCTGCCGGGCTATGATTGATGGCCGGCCTAGCGGACCGGATAAGACAATGTACCGGAAGGAATGACCGGTCCGGTTCGGACGATGCACCGCTCCGGCTTCACTCCGGTACACTGGAAACCTCATGCGGTTTATCGTATGAAATAATGAAGACGGCGTTTTGCACGACAAGCGATGATATAAATGTTTGAAGGTTTATGGGACAGTAAAATTTAGGTACGATATGAACATTGTTACTCATCTTGAGGTCCCTGTAACGATTGGTATATTTGAAATAATAAGTAGTAGGTATGTCTATTGCTATAACCCTTAATTCTATTATAAAAGACTGCGCGGATAGCCAAATGGTATAAGTAACCCCACCAATTAGGTACCACCACTGTGCGCGACGTGACCCGGATTCGATTCCCGCATGGGACAAACATTAGTGTGATCCACAAATGCTTGTTTCTCAACTGGGTGTTCTTTGTGCAAGTGAATAAAACGTTTGTAAAACCCCCCGCAACACAAAGAATAAACTCCCTTGACGGGAGTCGTATTAAAAAAACTAATCTTAATTCATATTTTCTATACCTACATTTTATTATATTTACACTTTTCTCATTGTTATTTTGTTTTAAACGGCAAAACAGGCACAATATCATCTAACTTACGTAAAGCAGGAATATTGTTTGTGTATATTCCATATCTGGTTTTTTTAATTAAGCCAGAGCCCTGAGTGGGTTTGCTAATCGACTTATAATTAATACACAATATAGCGGAGTAAAAACAAAGGATTCTATACTGTTTTCCATTAGCTTGCGGCTAAAATTAACTTAGAAATTCGGCTATTTTAAAGGCAATTTTCAATAATTTTAGAACAAAATTGTTTAGAAAAGACTAGTGGAATAATTTAGAAAAAAAGTAACACTCTGTATAACTAACATTTAAATTTTAAAATATTATAATGTTTCTATGGTAGCAAAACTAGATTTAATGAAACTGTAGAAACTTAAATCTTTTGTTTTTTTATTTATTTAATTTGGAATGAATATAAATCGCAATATAAATTGTATAATTATGTTCTAGTGAAACTTATAGATCTCTATATACAGGAGAATATATTAATATTGAACGTAAATGTTCATAATAACTATAACAATTTCGTGCACATCGGTTTTCAATAGTTGGGCTAGCACAGGGATTTGTGGCGAAACGCTACAACATAGCGCTGCGGGTCCGCTTGTATTGTATCCTGTAGTTAACGTACACTATCTCACTAAAATACACGTTGCTTACGAAACCCGAGCAACGGTCCGTGTCTATAGTGCTGTGTAATTTGTGTAGTAGGTGTGCACCTTGTATGTGTGTACCTGTGTTTAATTGAACATATCCCTACATGCTTTAGTTAGACCCCTTAAGTGAAAAAACCCTTAGCCTTCTTATTTGTCTGATCAGGTCCAATGCAGAAAGTTCGTACTCATATGAAGAGAAAACTTTAATTGTACAAAAAATTTTATAATCTTTAAAAAAAAGGTTAATTAATTATTTATCTATATTGGTAAACAAGCCTGGACTTTGTAGTGTTGTTCAATATTAAAATAAAACACAAAATGTTGGTAGATAACTATCGTAAAAGAAAAGCTAGACGAGATGCAACGAAAACATCCAATATGGCTACCTATGGCTACCTATGCCTACGGACAAAATCTCTAACGTCCAGTTACATAAACCTGCGCTCGACGATTTCAGGGCTCAATTCACACCATATCGTCGATATCGCTTTATGAAAACCTTCCGAAAGGAACAAACAATAAAAGCATGAAATTTTTCGACGGTACTCTGATTCCAATGCAATTCAGATTTCGAAAAGTAAACGAAAATTTCGATTGAAGCACTTGTTAAAAGCTGTGTGTTAATAAGGAAAACTTTTTGTGATTACATATTTAATTTAAAACCAAACTTCCATTGAAAAAAGTAAGTATTAACGAGTTTCCTAGAATAAAAGACTCCATGAAAGTCTAATTAAAATTTTGCGACATGCTCACAATATGTACCGCATCACATGCCTCAGCTTCTACTGAGAAAAGATCTTACAAGTTGATTACGTATTACATATAATTAATTTTCATTCACTTTCTATAAGAAATTCTACTCAATATCTTGTTAAGGACTTTATATTCGTACAGTATTTTATAATTTTCTCATACAAAAAAAAATACACTTTTTATTCATACCTACAAAGTATATTCATACGTACTTTTTTCTTTACATACCACTAATGTAACTTGAACCAGAAACGGAACAAGAAGCCAAGACCAACCCTCGCTTGTTACAACCTTGTTAAAAATGGAAACTGATGCATGCAAACTGAAAAGGTCACGACATAAAGCAGTCCATTGTCTAGATCCTCCCTCGTTCTACATATTTCTTTATGTTTATTCATACCAAAGACGTTTAAAATAATGAGTTTTTATTCCTTATTCAAAAAGGTTATTTTCATTACTTTTATAAGAAACCCCCTGTATTTACTACAGTTACGATCAAGCATTTCTTGGTAACAAGTCTCGTTGGAGTTTGAATGAATTTCGCGAAGTTCTCAGGTTAAAAACGGGTCTTTATTTAAAGCGATGTTTTGAAGGTGGAGTAGTTCGTTTGTCGAATGTCGTAGTCTTAACAACAGACGTTTTTTTTAAGTCGTTTTCACCTCTCCCGTTTTTTGGCGCTTTCAGTTTTCTACTTCCCTAAAGGAATCTCGTCGTCCGTTAACAGTATAATAAGCGCGTGCTGTTTTATCCTTATTTTTGTTTTGACTTCGTTTTTCCAATTACACGTCCTCGTATCAGCGTACGGAGAAAGGCTTTTCTTTAGCTTGTTTTAAAACTTTTAATATAAACCTTAGAAAGATATCTACTGTTTTCAAGTTAATTGGGTAAAATAGATCCAAGAATTATTATTATTTTACAAGCTGACCCGGCTTTTTGACCGTGCTTTTGTCAGGCCCACCCTTATCACTTAGGACAGACCTACCAAATATACAAAAAAAAAAAAACATAAATCGGTCAAGCCCTTTTGGAAGAGTTCTCTAGCACTGTGACACGAGATTGTTGTATATATAATAGATGATAAAATTATATATTACTTCAATAGTTTACATCTGTAATAAATTAATTATATCTGTATGATTAATAAATATTGTTGAAGGTATTCACGTTTGTCAGTGTTTTAAATCTGCATACAACGACTAATGCCATAATTTCCATGCGAATAAAGCCTCAGATCTCACCAGTTCATATATCCTAAAGCGGAGCAAGCAAATGTTCCAAGCCAAAGTTTTCGGGAGAATATCGTATCAGTGTGACTTGTTCCCTAAATCAAATGCCACTTACTTAAAGTTCGCCATTATGGTAGACGAAGCGGAATAGACTGCTCCAAAACTTTTATATGAAGTGAGCTTTAGAAGGTAAAAAATAGTTTGAATTATCAGAAGAGTTGATTTGCCTGTTTGACTTGTCTGCGTCATATTGTGGGAGCCTGTCAGTCAAAAATACAATAGGTGAAGAAAATTTAAATTTATTTATCAATTATGAAATATAATTAACATTATAAAATTTTCAGAATATATAAACATCGTTTAGTATTGTAAACTAAAACTAAGAAATAATTATGGTTGGTAACATAATACTTAGCTCATCCCTCAGTGAACTTTGTCGGAAATGTTCTAGACAGCGAAGCTTCATAAGAGCAAGAAGTTGTTACGGAGTGGATCTTTGATGTAGGTATACCTAGACAATAGTTAGTAGTCTTTGATAAAGACAGGTTCACAATACTGATAAATAAGACCATTTTTTTAATGTACACTATATAATTAATCACACATATTTATTTAAAACAAAACGGTTTGCTCACGTATATTCTCGGGGTCGCCCGACTAGTTTCAGACTCAATAGGTGTCCCTAATCATGAGCTGACGCGGCGGTGGTGGTGTCGTGAGTCAAACTCTATTATATATAATTACACATACCTAAATGTAAAAAGGAAATGACCTCAATGTAATTTATATAGGACTAAGGTTACCTCTGAGGTATACTTTATCGATGACATTTTTCTCATGTCTATCTAAAATATTGACAAAGATATCGCCAAACAAACACAACAAAAAACTCGTCGAATTGTGTACCTTTTTCGAAATCTTAAAAAAAAGAAACACCTATATACTATATCCGCCTTCCATCTCCTCCACCTTCAGGGGTTAAAGACCAATTTTCCAGGCAACCATTCCATGATGCACCCTTAAAATGTAAGCAAGAAAATTACGTGAACCCAATTCTTTATTTTGAACTTTTCGGCCGCGCAGTTACCCACTGTACGGCTTAAAACAGAATACAAAGTCACACACTTGATTTAAATATAAGAACAATGCCAACCTCAATTTAAATCCAAAACTGTGCCACATTCAACGTATTTACTCACCCGCAAACTTTATGAGGCAGTCTCTATTCTAATGAGTTAAGTCTTCACAACTAGTTGATATTACGTTGCGAGAACTTCGCGAAAGGAACTTCTCTTGAATACTAGCCATTATTATCCTAACACGGGTTGAGGTAACCTCCTAGAAACCAAAAACGCAAGACCCCTGGAAATTGCACAAAATCCCTTCGTTTCAAATGATTTTATGGAGTTCGGGAAACAGGGTAGTTCTGATGATATTGGTCGGTACTATAATAGTGAAATGTCTGTATAACGTTACCATTGCATTCACTGCACGTATCGGCGGATTGAAATCGTGGTATATCGTTTTGCAACGAGTTTGAATACAATAGTAAAAGATATTGGGATAGTTCTTCGGAATTACGTCTATTGATAATCGGATTGCCAAGAAAGGTTTTATTCGTTTCCCGTAATCGTTTTGACAAAGAAAACTTATTTCAAGTCATCCTGAACCTATCTTGGGCTTACCGGATAATGCAATAGATAGGTTTGAGTTTGCAGTTTATTTCCGTTTTGGGTCTTACAGCGAATATTTTTATCCGTCCGTAGACCACTTCGGTTATTTTTTTTTTGTCTTATGGACTATTTCAGTCTTCTAATTAGACTATTTTAGATTCGGACATTTACTCACCACTAAACCCATTTCTAAAAAGATTTCTATAGGGCTGGTTGACAAAAACCCTTGGTGTTCGAAACAACATTATTTATTAGCAGTGGAACTTGTGAATAGGTATTTTTCCTTATTGTATAGATTTCCTTTGGGTAATCATCTAAGCTTTCACGAAATATTTTGTCGTATAGCCCACTACAACAAACCAATTTTTGTAAAGAAACAAACTAAATATCTTTAAACCTTTGCTACTAATAACTTGTAACACTTGTATACGTTGCTATAATATTTTTAACAGGCACTCAAAACTACAAAATAACAAACAATTAAAACTTTTGCGTACAGAAAGCGAGTTTACTTTGTGTTTATTGTTTTAAACGCTGGTTTTTAATAACAAAAATACTTTTTATTGTTCTAGGCAGGAATTATTATAAACATATGTGTGCAATTATACTTAAGTTCAATGTAAAAGGAAATATACTGTATGTTTTAATATACCTGGCACTCGTCCAAATCCCCGACTTGCAACTGAGAACTTCAAAATTGAAAAAAACCAATAACACAATAAGCATAAATCGAAATAACGTCATTCCACTCGACGACGGTTGTGGTTTTAATTTGGTCAATTACGTATTTTGAAACAAAACACTATCAATAAATTTAGCTGGGAAAAAGAATTGTAACTTTCAGGTACAATTTTGTCCTAACATCCTGACCTCAATTTAATTTTCGTATTCCAGTAGCTTATTGACCGGTCTGGTATATTCAAGGGTAAAGATTTAAAAATTACACAAATAACAATTCCAAATCTCAATGTTGGTGTATACCTATTATCTAAGACACCTCTTGTGTTGGTGCGATAAATACCGATCGATTCGTCCCCTACTTTGTGTCAATCCTGCGGAACAAAATGTGGTTGTACACCATTAGAACACGACTCTAACGAACTCTTCGAAATTCCGTCGGTACAGTATGTACTTTGTAAATATAGTTACCTCTTTTTTTACTCTCTTTATGTTTTGATTACTTAAGAGGCCCTTTATTTGGTTTCTAAAAATCGAATCCATAACAAAATAATATCTAAAGTTAAGTTAGAACATGACGTGAACCATTCATTCAGACATACGGTAAACCCAATACCGAAACAGTCGACATAATTTGCATTATCAAACGGATTCCTCCTGCCCTACACCTGCAAGACATGTTGAAGTCTTATGTTCCAGGCACGACCTGGTCACAATACACCGCATATTACACTTCTAGTTCGGCGA
This sequence comes from Diachrysia chrysitis, assembly GCA_932294365.1. Taxonomy (NCBI): domain Eukaryota; kingdom Metazoa; phylum Arthropoda; class Insecta; order Lepidoptera; family Noctuidae; genus Diachrysia; species Diachrysia chrysitis. The sequence continues at coordinate 2,615,976 of OW028648.1, read as the reverse complement.
GGCTTTACAAACATTGCCGACGCTACCATCTGTGTTCGCTCGCCTTTTGTGCTGACCGTACCTCTACATACCTTACAGAAACCGGGGTATTTTTAGAATAGGTTATTTTTTAGGTCTCCTGCAAACTTACTTTGGTTAACAACTTTTGGTAGAAAATCCAGTCGCAATTAAAATAATACCATTATCCTGATTCTTTTTTAAGCCCGATCTGTCCTGCTTCAAGGCAAAGGCCACCCTGCCTAATTTTGGCGCATTTCACGTGCCAATGAGTCATCTGTCAAACTCTACCAATAACCATGGAATTTGACATTTTCAGACTGATGTCCGAAAATGACGACGTGTGGTATCCCTCATTGAGACTTTATTATAAAAGTCTTTACTATTAGCGTATTATCTGAGTACGCTAATCTTTATGTTGTACATGAACATAATATTTTATGTAATTATGAAAAATCCTTTAACACAAAATACTGGTAAAAAAGCTCAACGAATTTTTTCAGCATATACCAAAATAAAAAAGAATCCCGATTTCCCTTGGTCGCGCCATAACTTCCGAACGAGCAACTAAATTGGATAAATATTTTTTTGTTATTTTCCGTATTGTAAATACAAGGTCTAAATAAAAGAAAAATTTAAATTAAAAAATACTTGACTTGAAAATTCCACACCACCCGTGTTAAGTCGGTACGGGCAGCTAGTTTTCAATAAAAATATTTTTTTTATATTTTAAATGAAAATGTATGTAATAAAAGGTGTACAGACCGCCTTATCAACTGTATAGGAAGGCAAACAGTTCTGTCGTCTGGCCAGCAATATCTCCTTCAAGCACCGCTCGGAACATGGATATTAGAAGTCTAAAGTTACAAAGCTCTATAAAGGTATCCGCGAGTTCCAGTTCGATAGAGACGTTTTCAATAAAATGCCGTGCAACTCCAAAACGATCGGTTTTTTAATTATTTTCAAAGTTTGATTCTGGTCCGTAATTAAAGTTTTGTAGTTGAGTATTGGGAAGTGATGTCTGTGACTTTGTAGCGTCGTATTGTTCGTAATTCTGAAAAGAAATTAAAAAAAATATGCAATGTAATCGAATTTGAGACTGAATAACTGAAAGAATGAATATTATGTTCATTATTTATATTTGAAAATTATTAACTTACGATGAGAGAAAAGCACAACAAATAACGTAACTATGTAGATTATGTACTCTAAATTTTAATGATATTATTTGAATATCTTCTTCTGCTTTTATAAACGATAAAATCAAAAACCACACACATACGTGAATACCAAACAATACGTGATTATAAGGTACACATGTGTGTACCTTATAATTGGCCTAATTTTATTTAAAGTTGGTTGTTTGATTTTGTTCTTTTGTTACAAAGAAATAAAGAAGTGATTAAATCTGACTTCAATCTGTATATTGTAGTATGTACAGTCCCAAACGACGTCCAGATGCGTTGATCACATTAAAGTCAAACTTGTTTCATGTTTCCGGATACTAATCAATCACATGTGTGAAAGATGCCTCAACAATAAACACTACAGCTGTTGCGGAAATTAGATACGTCTCTCGATAGCTCGATTATAAACAAGAATTTAGTCACCTATTTAGATACCGATCTATACGGACCTATACGGGTATAAATCTCTTATTTTTTACGAGTAAATTGAAACAGAAAAAATCAATGAATAAACAGATAATTAAATAAAATCCTACGGCAGAAAGTTAACATTGTAATATAAAAAAAAACTTGAGCAGTAGCTAACATTGTAATATCTTGGGACAACTTACACACGGCCATTTAATCCCAAACTAAGCATTATTATGGCAACCAGACAACTGGTAAACAGACTTATACGCTTCTAAATACATAAATAACATAGACAAAATATTACACCCAAATGCAGAACAAATGATCATGCTCATTACAAAAAGATTTGTCCTGGGTGGGAATCGAAACCACGACCTCCAGTTTAGCAGTCAGCGTCACTATTCAGTAGACTAACAGGCCGTTGACTAGCCTGTAGTATTCGTATATGAGAACTAGTAAAGTCAGTCCTTAGGCTACAATATATTATCCTAAATTATAAGAAGAAATTATATTTTATGTTGTTATAAATAACTTTCAGGGCTGACCATTGAACTTGGCACCTATTTAGATCTCACTTCTTTTGTCGTTGAAGTCAACAAAAAAGGCATATATCATAATATTGAACTTGGCTCTCATTTTACGTTTATGTTTTTGATGGGATAACATTTATCTATAGAAAATTATTGCCCCATTTATACAATAAAAAATGTCTGTTATTTTTACTCGCAGCCTCTCAGGTCACTACTCAACCCTTTATAATCATCTACGCGAACAACGTATGATAATTCATGCGGAACTAATAAGAGATAACTCGCTTGATCCCTGTTTATTTTCATCGTGAAACAAACTTGCGGACAGTGACACTGGCCTCGAAAGTTTGGGTCGGAAAAATCGGCCTCTCAACTAATGGAGCGAGCTACACCAATGAACTTTAGAAGTACCGGCCTTACGTTGCTTTTTCGTTAAGGCGGACTATTCAATGGTGACTTTAGTGCCCAATAATGTAGTTGCGGTTTTATGGGGTGATATTATTGCGGTGTGTCATGTCACGTTGCCTTTATGGAGACCGCTTGATTATTTTATTGTAAGAAATGAGATAGGAACCACAGTATTTGTATAATAGCTATCGTGAGGAGTATTCATTATTATTTAAAACAAAACGGTTTACTCACGTTCGACTCGCGACACCACCGCCGCCGCGTCAGCTCATGATTAGGGACTCCTATTGAGTCCGAAACTAGTCAGGCGATCCCGAGCATATACGTGAGTAAACCGTTTTGTTTTAAATAATTAGGCACCTCAAGTTTTGCTTATGTATAATGTTATGATTATTAGCACAAAATTGTTAATATTTAAAGGTCTCTTTCTACTACAGCCAGAATCGAAGCGCATCGAAGCGTTAATCTAAAAGTTTATACGGCAAATTCATCCTTAATATTGAACATAGCGGTGTTGAGTTAAGGATGAATTTGCTTATATTAACTTTTACCTTTCGACAGCTTGAGAATTGACGTAAAAAAAATCAGTGATAAAAGTTCGTGAATACTTTTATCTTTATCATAGAATATAATGCTCCGCTTTCAGGCTAAATTTCCAGTAAAAATAACAATTTTAACGAAATTTTCAACGAAATTGATGCTCTTTTATCGTTTTAAGAAGAGATTGACGATATAAATTTGAAAGTTTTGTAGTACTCAATTTCATAATATCTGTTATAAAATTGGAGATGTGTACTCACCCCCCAAAGGCCCTGTAGAAACAGATTTACAGTACCTATTTCCATTTTTGTTCGCTTTCCAATGAATTTTACAGAAAAATAAAGTTACACATTACTTAACCAAAATGTATCGAATAACAAGCCTACCTGACTTAAATACTTAAGGAAGTATCTAGCAAAATCTAAAGGGTAAACCTTGACTAGGTCTGCCAATTTCCACACTACGAATTGAACGTGAGATTTTAGTAAAATTAAGTACAATGCTTTCACGGCATAAAAAATATTGTTGACGTAAAAAACGAAGACCATTTTGTAAAACGATTGAGAATAATGTTAATTTTTATCTATACTAATATTATAAAGCTGAAGAGTTTGTTTGTTTGTTTGTTTGTTTGTTAGTTTGTTTGTTTGAACGCGCTAATCTCAGGAACTGCTGGTCCGATTTGCAAAATTCTTTCAGTGTTGGATAGCTCATTTATTGAGGAAGGCTATAGGCTATATAACATCACGCTACGACCAATAGGAGCGGAGCATAAATGAAAAATGTCGCAAAAATGAAAAAACGTAGAAACTAAAACACGCGGACAAAGTCGCGGGGGACAGCTAGTGAAAGATAAATTTATTAAGTTTCGAATATAATTTTATACAAGAGCCTCGGGTGGACTTTATGTTAAGATCGTTTACGAATTGTGAATATTATTTACCTTTTTTGCTTAAGTGGGAGAGCTGTTTAAATAATTTATTTTTGAAATTCCAAAATAATAAAGTTTATTTTGTGAATAAATAAATTCACTAACACGCCTTACTTAGACTTATAACTTTATAATTACATCCGAACTTTTATGGCTAGCATGAAATAAAAATATTTAAATATTTTTTTTAATTGCTTTAAAAATAAACATTTCCGTTCTTCGACAGTACGATTGGTGCGACTCACCTGTATTCATTTAGGACTCGCATAACAAACGGCATGCCATTGTCGAGAAATGAAAATTTTTCGTCAAGGGAAATTACCAAAGCCATAACATCAAGTTCGGTGCGTCTACATATACAATGCAGGCAAGTTAAGAAGTACCAATCCGTAAAATATACGAACGTGCCTAATTTACAGGTAATCGTAAGTCAGTGGTAACGCAATCACAAAAGTCATAAATAAAAAGGAATGTGGAGAACATCACATACATTGCTCTGCTCCCAAAGTAAGTAGCTAAAGCACTTGTGTCATGGAATCAGAGACAATTTGTATTTTTAACTCGTATTTAAACAGTCGAAGATTTTTCTGTTAAGACGAATTTGACCATTTAAAAAACATAATTAATGGATTATTACCAAGTTAGTTCAATGTTATTTGTAGTTTTCTTAAAGAGACCTCTTCAGAGCTTTTTCAGCATAAGTAGCACATTTTCTCGGGTTTTTTGTTTGCGTTGTATAGACCTTTTGGATATTATATCTTATAGTGGTTACCCACGGCTGTACGTGGACCCGATACAATTTACTCAACGACAAAACAAGGTCAAACTCGCCATTGCAGGAACAAGATTGGGGGAGAATGAAGTTCCTTCAGTTTTGGGTGACCCTTCTTTTGATTTGTTTTGTTTTATGTAGGGATATGTGCCTATATTATAACTTTCAAAGGGTAGATTTTTTTATTTTTTATAACGATCTAGACCTTGGAGTATACATAGACAAGCATAGAGTGTGTGCATCGCTAGTAGCCCGTTATGCCGAGCGTAAGCAAATTTTTGAAGTAAAACACTTCGCGTTGGGCATTTTTTCGGTTTGGGAAAATCAATCGATTTCGTTGATCGTTGCCGTTACCGACACCTTTTTATAAGTATGGCATATATTGTAATTGTTTAAGTTTTCACTTCTGTCAGCAATCTCAAAGTGCCACTGTTTTTTTGGCTGTATATGTACTACGCTCGTTTACTGATATAAGTGATTTTTCGCGTGACGACAGTCGTTTATCCGAAAAATCGATGGTTTTGATTTTATTAGGGTAAATTTAGATTTTTGAGATAGTAATCGACGCGCTCTGTTTTGACACAAATTATACAATTTTATTTGTTCATACTGGAGCTCACAGTTTATATTCTGTTAGGCGCACTCTTTAGTTTACTTATTTTTACTCTAAGGTGTTGAGAGTTTTGATTTTATAAACTTATAGTCACTTTAGATTGGTTACAACATTATATGACAGATATGTTAAAGCCACTTGTAACGTAGCAATGTAAATCTATAAGTAGTATTTATAATTTATTTTCGTGTCAGATTACTAAACGCGATAGTATTATAAAAGACGTGACCTGATTAGATGTTTGAATAGAGCATAATCTAAAAAGCATTTCGAAAGACTAAAAACATTTTTGAACTATGCATTTGTACTTCTATTCATATCTTGTTCCACTTCGTTTCCGCTTTGAACATCAGATAGTCTAAATTTAGATAGTTTTGTGAACGAAATCTTCTGCCATTTATAGATACCACATTCATAACCAGTATTTGAAATTTACGGTTCTTTGTATTATTGCCATGAATATTTTCGCAATTATAAGCGTAATACCAACCCTATCTACTCAATTTAGTTTAGATCAATAAATAAGAAGAAATTAAAGAATATTGCCCAAGTTGCCGCCAATGTCATTAGAGGGAAATCTTAACTTGTAAGTGCAATAAAATGCAATCACTTGTCCTCCAGATCATGCCTTGCGTAACCAATAAAGGAAGTGATTTTTTGCCTTCAATACCAAATTGACAATTATTATCTTTAGAAAATCCCTTTTTGTAGATGTTATTAATCCTTAGGCCGCGCACACGGGCTGTTTGCACGATAGCGACTGCTTGAAGCTGCGATTACATGGTAAACTATTATCATAGAGGTCTATATAGCACACGGGCTGCATGCTTGCAGTTCCTTTGTTTTTGTTCGTCGATTGTTCTCAAAAAGTATGGGGCAGGCGGCGCATGTGACGCATTAGATCACTCGAGCAGTTCATGTAAGCAGGCGGCCTAACACATGACAATGACATTAACATGATGCCTTTATGATTTATGTAAACATTAAAACTTTTTATTGAGATAATAGTTTGAGAAACCACTAAATCGAGTTTTTAATATGTTTACTTCCCACCCACGGCTGTAAAACACTCAAGGATCACGGAAACCTTAATTCCGTAGTACAAGGTCCCATAGCAAAGCTTCGGATCCAGAAAACTTGAACGATAATCGTAAACTCGAAGGGAATTCAACGGAACATTTATTGGAACAGAAATTTACAACAGCAGTTAGTTTCGATCACTGTTGCAAAAGTTTTCGGATTTCCCAGACGTAGTACGGATGTGGTTTTACCAGATTTCGTGAGATTAATGTTATTCCTAGGAAAGTAGAAGCACTATTCAACGACATTTTGGCAATTGATGCAGTGACTGGTATGCCAAGTCAAGGCTTGTTTTTTATATAAAGTGCTATATTTATCGTCGTTTTAAGCTTCTAGATAAATAATTTAAATAGCGATTACCTTAATTAATGGTCTTTATTGAAAAGCCCAACCATTAAAAAATCATCTAAATTATAAATCAGTTTAAAAAACCGCTCCTAACAGATTGCCGTAAAAGCGCCGTCCGTATTGACCTAAATTGTTTTTAAATACCCATTTTCAGCGGCATCGTATGTATGCTCCATTTTATTTAAAATAAATCCCCTTTACGTTATTATTTTCTTGTTAATATTGATCGTTGGAAGGAAAAGTGTAACAAATTTTGGTAGTTTGCAAACTGTTGGACAATCAACACCACTGGTTGTTGCAAAACGATTTGCCAATTAAGGTGTATTGAACCGTCATGATTTCTAATTGGGATCATGACAGTTGTACCTCAAATACTAGCCTAAATAGTGCACAGTTAGAAGTCGGTGATTTAAACACATTTACTACATCGATATTGATTGAGTCTCTTACAAACTGTACCTATTCAAGACAATAAGAGATCTCTTTTGCCAAGGACATAGCTAACAATGTAAATTAAATCCAACCCCAGAAATTCATCGTCGTCAAAAACCTGTTGGCGGACCATTTCACCTCACCTCCAACACAAAAATAAAAACAATATTAAAAATCGTCTATCGGTGCCGTAGCCTTGCATTTTCCTCTTTTTTAATCATTAAGACTTTTTTCCTTTTTTATATTTTTTCCTTGAATATTTCGGGACAATGTCACTATCGACAATGGTTTTAAGGGTCCCATAACGAGACGGCAGCTTAAAAAAAGGTCTAGGCTGCGCAATTGTGACGTAGCGAGACAAAGCAGCACTCATTGTAATTGTCCTGTCGGTATAAGAGACCGAACCACTGAAAATGAGAGGCGATGGCGTTTTAGGATCCCGTACGTATACTAGTAGGTTTTAACAGCGCCCTTTTTTAAGTCGCCCCAATAATGCAACTTGTGGTATTTTGTGGTAATTTTTTAAATTGGTCTGTGCAAAAGAACTCAAATAAATAACCTCATATTAATAAAACGTACGAAAAACAATCATCAAAAAAAAATCACAAATCACATCAAAAAAATTATCAATATTAAGGTAGATTAAATATTTTAATTGGATTTTAAAATTGTAGATTTTGTGTCCATTAACCATCATAATATAAGGTATTGTTTTGTACATCCAGATCAATATAGAAACAAGTGTCAAACCTTATGAAAAAGCTTATGAGTAAGCTTATACTTAATAAAGCGGAATACGAACCCGATTAACGACTCCAACTTGCCCATATATTTTTTACCGTCCAAAATCCCACGAACCGTGTAATAAGCCTAAAAGGGGAGGGGTCCTCTTTGATTTGGCTAGTAGGTACCTTTTAAATGCGGGTACTTGTTCACTTTTGTGGGGACTTGCGATTCGGTACCCACTTTGACCCATCGTTGTGACGTCCACAAAGGCATTAAGTGTTCTCTTTGTTTTGTGATTTGGCCTTTTTCAGGCTTTTTTCTTTACCTTCCCCCTTACCTGTCAGGCTTTGATGTTTCGATAAAAGAAAAATGACCACTTCGGTATTATAAGGGAGTGTTTGGAAAAGATTTTCTGGTTGGATTGATATGGTTTTACTTCTGTTTTATTCACTTTGACATCCTTTTTAATATCATATTTTTATCATGATGAATAAACAAATAGATAGCCCAAATATAAATAAAAACATGAGTTATATTTACATGAATAAAATATATTTCTCGTGTCAGTACATTAAACGAGTTCGTTATTTTGAAATCAAACTATTATATTACATTCATGACTAAATAGTAGGTGCTAAGTACAAACGTCTCAAAAATGACTTCTAAGAACTATTTAAATTAATCGAGTCAATAAATTACATAATTTATTTGTCGTATAACTGGACACATAAGGAAACATAAAACTATCGTTTAACAAATCATAGCAAGTTTTATACCTTTTACTAGCCACAAATATTTTGATTAGGGACACTGTGCCAAAGAGATTTCACTAGATAGTCCCGTAAATTTGTCTATAGATTTATCGCGAATTAGAAAACCGTGTTCTCAACTAAATTATAGGATTTTTGATCTTATTAAATCCTTACTTCCTTACTAATATTATAAATTTGTATAATAACTTTCGTAAGAAGTATTCATAATTATTTAAAACAAAACGGTTTACTCACGCATATTCTCGGGATATCGCCAGACTACTTTCAGACTCAATAGGAGTCCCTAATCATGAGCTGACGCGGCGGCGGTGGTGTAGCGAGTTGAACTGTCAGTTCCAGGGCGATCCCGAGAATATGCGTAAGTAAACCGTTTTGTTTTAAATAATTATAATATTATAAATGCAAAAGTAACTCTGTCTGTCTGTCGCGCTTTCACGCCAAAACTAAAGAACCGGTTTAAGTAAAATTTGATATACAGATAGTCTAGAGCCTTAGAAAGGACATAGGCTAATTTTTGCCACGATAACCGACATCCACGCGGGCGAAACCGCGGGAAACAGCTAGTTTAATATAATTCCAAACAAATGTCAAGTGAAATAGTTTGACAAACATCAAAACTACAACATCAATTTATACTATTAGGTAGGGTGTCACCGCAATATTTTCGTCACAATTCTCCAGTCTGTGGTCGTGACATTGATATTAAATGGACCACCCGTCACCGTTAATGTGAGTAAGAAGTCTGTAAAGGTGGAGGGGCGCCGTCCGTTTCAGACGATTTATGTAGCGTCTTCAGACAAAAGACGTATTTACCGTAGCTTTTGTATAGTGTCAAACACCTTGGACTGCCTTAGAGGGTACCCCGAGTGTTGGTGACGATGGTAATTAAGATCCTTGAGTTTTCGTACTCAGTTTACCTTGTCATCAACTTCGTCCGAGTAGGGACCCAGTTTTGGACAATATTTCATGCATCCTTTGAAGATTAAATGACGAAGGATAAAAGACGGTTTTTATTAGCAGCAAAAAATTGCATTATCGTTCTCTGTAGAAGGAACTAGAACTCGAAAGTAAGCCACCTACACTTTGAAAACCACTACCACAAAACTATGCTGATTTATCTCAAAAAACAAATTATTATTAAAAACATTGATAAATAAGCCTGTTTAAAATGTATTCTTTCGACGATTCGTGACATAAATCACTTATATACACACACTACAACTGCTAGACATATAACCTATTTCAGCACACTTATTTTAATTGATATATTGCCCATAATTTATGTTGTATCACACATTAACACTTGCTAATTGAACCCAAGATGTAGTCAGTCTTTTCTTGATTTCCGTCTGTCACTACAGACCATAGGGCCATCTTACTGATATTATCCATTTATTTAAATTAATTTAGGTACTTGGCAAAAATGAAATAAGAAAAGATTTTTTATTTTATTTTATTATTTTTAGGGTTCCGTACCTCAGAAGGTAAAAACGGAACCCTTATAGGATCACTTTGTTGTCCGTCTGTCTGTCTGTCTGTCAAGACCTTTTTTCTCAGGAACGCGTGGAGGTATCAAGCTGAAATTCATATCAAATACTCAAGTCTATGGTCTCTTGGAGCTGTGAAAAAATCAAACTTCTAAGTCAACGCGATCAAAAGATACTCCCGTTTATGCCGCAAATTTTCGACACTCGCAAGGGAATCAAAACCTACAGGGTACTTCCCGCGAACTCAGAATCTTGAAATTTGGTACGAAGTAACACCGTAAAACCGTAAATTTTTAGTTACATCATATAAAAAAAAATATATATGATTTTATTTTTATTTTTTTTTTTCATTTTGCAATTATATCATACCATAACTATGACTCGATTGTAGTGATGGGTGAACTTTTACTTATATACCTACAGGTGTGTACGGAACCCTCGGTGCGCGAGTCCGACTCGCACTTGGCCGGTTTTTTATTTATTTACTTGGCATTTTAGAAAGTCAAATTGTTTAGTAGGAAACTCCCAATAATTAAGGAAATCTTTTGGTACTTGCCGTAGCAATTCCAAGTCAATTTAATATCAATGTCAAGAACGATCTTCAAATTCTTCAGAATGCAGGACTTATAGATTTATGTATTAATAAGTACAATCTGTTATATAAAGTCTTCTAGGGCAAACAGCTTTTTAATTACCCGTATTTTGTAAAACTAAATTACGTACTAACTAAGAGTAAATTAATTTTGTTCGTCTAACTAGGTGGCGGACGGTTCGGCGGTCTTGTCACACCTCATTTATTTTTAAACACTGTCCGATGCGCGGATTACTACCGACGCGTACAGTACAGTGACAGGTGACGGGTGACGTAGGGTTGCCGCTTTCATGATTTAGAAACGACATTTTTTTTGTCATGTCGGAAATAAAAATGGAATTGTTTTGTAGGTTGATGTCAGAAATGACCCTGTTAAGACAGAACTGATATTTAGTTATGAATATATAAGTCTGAGTATCTGAGTTTATTATACGTTCGGAATTAAACGTCAATGATAGAAGAAGGCAAATTAATAGAAGAAGGCAAATTAATTTTCATCACGACTTTTACTTGACTACACATTAATGAAAATGAATTACTTGTAAAATATATTTATTATTTTATTATTAATTTGCTGACTCATGTAGCTACTAGTATAGTAAAATTTAAGGACTATATTTATATGAGATCTAGCACGATGAACGTCACATTATTTTTAAAGAAGCTTTAATACATCCCACAAGATGCCCCTTTGAACAATTTTTTTTTTCTCAAACGAATTTATATTTTTATGTTAAGTATATAATATATTTCAATTAGCATGTCACTATGTGCTTGTTTGTCGGTCAAAATACACGGATTAACAATTTAAAAACAGTATAAATCTTGTCCTTGTCAACCCTAATCGGCAGATGCCATTCGCGTCTATCGAGAATTTATATTGAATGGAGGCAAATGGCAATAAACCTGCGATGGGCGACTGCTATCGAGTTGTGACCTGCGTCTTAAATCTAGAACTATTTGAATACACATCACATTATAAATATAGACTTTAACATATCAATCTGGCGTACACAAACATTCATACCCATAGTAGTTGTCTTATTGTATGCAAGGACCAGTAAATAAGGTTTCTTTAGTAAGTGCAGATATGTGCAGAAAGTTTATATAGTTTTATACAATAAAAGCCAGTAAATACTTATGCTTGTAAAGCATTCGATAAGATTTCTTAGTAACAAAATCAGAGGTCAAAGTCTGTTTTACTATCCAGACTTGTAGTTATGAACGATGTGCAAAGTCAGCTACCCATTTATTGGAAATGCTGTATCAATCTATGTATCTATCTATCTTAATAGCAAAAGATATTTATTTACTCCATGGTTTAATTGTATTTACTAGTGCTACGAGTATATAATATCCGATTAAATATATACTACACTAGCTTTTGCCCACGGCTTCGCTCGCGTTAAGAAGTACTATTATTAATTAGGTATAGTTTTTGCGGCTTTACTTTTGTTTAGCGTGTAAAATTTGTTAAATATCAAAATCCTATTTAAGCGGACGTCTTCATCATAGTAGCTCCAATCTTTAATTTCAGTTCAATCAGTCAAAAATCTAAGAAGATTTATACAAACTTTCATCCCCTATTTTATCCCCTTAGGGGCGGAATTTATCAAAATCCTTTCTTAGGGGATGCCTACGTCATAACATCTACCTGCATGCCAAATTTCAGCCCGATCCGTCCAGTGGTTTGGGCTGTGCGTTGATAGATCACTATGTCAGTCAGTCAGTCACCTTTGAGTTATATATATTTAGATATACTAATTGTATAAAAAAGTACATATCCTATGAATAATAGCACACTCAACCTCTCAGTTTCAATTACTTCATAAGATCTTAGAGATTTTCTATTCAGTTTGGACAACAAAATGATACAACTGTTTTGAAGTATATCATTATTAAAATCAATGGATTGTTAACAAAAGGTAGAAAACCCTTTCGGAACACAATACGACGAGTGTTGAACTAAAAATTGATGCTTTCAAGTTTTTTAATATTCATGTTTCAGTGACACCGCCGTCGTTTGTTTTTTGTCTCGTTGGCGTTGGCAATGTTGCATGCCTTCTGGGCACGTCCGACCGACAGAATTGCGCCGGATTTCTGTATCCGTAAGCCTTTTTCTGCGGAAACGAATGTTATAAGTATGCAAGTACTTTTTTGTTGTTTTCAACTAAATGTATGTCTGACTAGTCTCAAAAGGGGACTGTATTATTAATAGTAACAAGGTTGTGTAAGGTCAGATAGCTCATAGATAGATGGTCAATCCAAAATGCTAGAAAATTACCTGAATCCTTTGAAACTGAAAACGACCCTAATATTGGCTACGAAGGAGAACTAAGCGTCATGAAAAATTTCCTTACAAAATACCTTGTCGCAAGTTAAAAGCCAAGGCAATTTTGTTATTGCCATTATATAACCATATTCAAGGGTAGCTTCACGCGGGCATATTAATATTGTCTAATATTATATGTGACAAGCGTTTTGATCGATGATCGCCGAAATGTAATTATATGTATAAGGGAACGTTTACACTTGCGAATTTATCGCAAACTTTCCGCCCTAACACAGAGTTGAGGAAATCATTTTGTTGATAGGATTTTTATCTATACTGATAGAAATTACTACTTGTCAGTTTATCGAATTTACTAAATGGTTGGTCATTAAAAAAAAGCTTTAAATATTTAATGAAGAGCACGAATAGTAGCAATTTAAATGTTATTTCTAATTACTCACCCACAAGTTCAGGATTTTGTTTTTCGATTTCTAAGAAACTTGCGAATGACATGGCGTGTGGTTGTCGTCGAAGATACGACGGCAAATCTATAGTATGACGTCTTGCTTGCGGTATGATGCTTGTTTGTAACGAAGAAATATCAACAAGAAATACAAACATTTAGCATAGCAACGGTCTAAATACCTACCCACAAGCACAATATACTGCTATTCCAGCATACTACGTATCGCTTCGTTTGCACTCTCTGCGTTTTTTATAAGTGAATGTAAAATTAAATATGTGTGACCAACTTTGCTTTTCAAAGCGTAAGGGGTCTAAGCTTGTAATTTCATATTATCTACAATTACCATCTGAACCTAAAACTTCAGTTGCGATTTAGCAGCTAGTGAAAGCGGTCCCTTAAAACCGGAAGTCGCCACCCACTCTCATCAAACAAATTTCGTTAATTCGTTGTAGTGGGAGTATTAATCCTTACTGAAGATACCTACCTACGTTAAAGCCTAATGTTTTGAACTGGAATCTGAGCATACATGATTATTAAGCTTTTTACATCGTACGGTGTATAAATCAACTAAAGTCTGAACTCCTTAAAGAGGTAAGGAAATTACGAACTGATTCACTCAGAGATTTCTATACCGCCTTGTTAGATTTCCTTACTATAAACGATTCCCTCTAAAATGTTTTGTTGATATATTAACTTTTCCTCAGTCTACTCTTGTCCTTAATACTTTAGAAGCTCATCGCTCCAAACTTATCCAGCCTTCAGCTTCATTTTACGGAAGAGTTTTTATACCCGTCCTTGACATACTTTTTTTATTTCAGCTTTTGACCAATTTAGGTCTTTAAACACTAAACTGTTGAATGACGAATGGAAACTTTAAGCCGCGCAGCTGCCAATTTCTCGTGTCCATTACTCAATACAAGACTAGATGCATGTCACTTTATAAATAGACTGATTGCTGATTGATGGCACTTAGATTTTTCTCGCAGCTCTTCTGTTATTCTTGTTTGTAAAGTACCTAAACTGAATTTTTATGTTTTAGATGATGATTCTAACCTCCTAAATTGCCATTTTACGTAATAACTTTAACAGTAATATTTCTATTGTAATATTAAAAAAAAAAACTAATTGTAATAAGTATTTTTACTCTTCCTTGATTGATATTAAACCTACACTAAACGTTTCTGAGAATCGATAAATCTATTCACCATCGAATTGCTGTAATCGATTGCCACTAAATCACTAAGTCAAAATAAACGATTAATGTATTTATACACCGGTTGGACGCGATCGGATAGGTTAGTGACGTTTGATATATACTTAGGACAATTAAACATTCGTTGTAAAGGTTGCCATACTGTAGGATTTAAAGGGTAGTGACCCGCTGATTGTAGATGCAACCGAAATGTTTGTTCAGGACGAGATTTGGACTTTTACGTCGTTATACATAACTTCTGGTAATGTAGTTTAAAGTTAGATTATTTGACACCATAGTTGCACATGTCCCTGCAACTGAAGGCTGCAAGCTAATTAAACTATAGTTTTTCTTTTAATCACGGTTTAGGTGTCCTTCTGTTGGGCAAACTTCTCCCTAATCTGATCTGAATCTGCTTTTCTGTCTGGAGCCGCTTTCCGTCAATCCGGCAAATAGTGATAGATGTCATCTCGCCATCGACTTTTCGGCCTACCCCGTTTTCGTGTTCCGGCTCTAGGTACCCACTCAGTTGCAAGTCTCGCTTATCTATCCAGACCCATGCGGCTAATATGGCCCTGCTGTAATTTAACTTGGCGGTTTAGATACCGACATCTGCAATTTGCATTTTTGAGGGAAGGGTGGTGATCCGCACGCAATCAGTTTTTTAAGTAAAAAAATTTTTGTCACCTTCTTTCTGAAATTGATCATAAACATTTAAGATTAATTCTCATAGTATTAAAGGTATACTGCCACTTCTGAAAACTTTAGGGACCTTCTTACAACAGAACTAAATAAAACTTAAATCAATCTAGTGGCTGTGATCAAGCCGCCTATTATTTTCTTGCAACCATTATTGATACATTTGAATAATGTCCTGCATTCAACCTGCATTCAAAGCAAGCGCGGAACATAAATAAGCTACATCTCGTCATCGCTACATATCTATAGGTACATACAATTATATACACATAATCAAAACAATAGTGTGACAATGCTGCTGTCGCGATGCTCCGATGTTTACGAATAATTAAAATAGTTTGGGATTGTTTGCAGACCAACATATAAATAATTCCTATGTATCACAAAACAGTTGAGCTAAGAAGGTGCAAGAGATTTTTGTATTGGTAAACTCGTAGTTGAAATCTGTGCATATACCTAATGCTTATTCCTTTTAAACCCTACGTATAGCTATTTTTAGGATATCAAGCTAATTTTGATATTTGCTGGATGTCCTAAAAATAGCATAAACATTGTTTTTTATAGATTCCTTCGCTGAGGTTTAAAATATTAATAAAGCAATGTTAACTATGTGTACCATTATCATCTTATTCACAAATTTCTAAGACGTTAAAACAAATAATTTTAAACAATTTGTTTCTTTTCACTTGTTGATAAAATATTCACGTTGGAAATGGAAAAAGTAC
This sequence comes from Diachrysia chrysitis, assembly GCA_932294365.1. Taxonomy (NCBI): domain Eukaryota; kingdom Metazoa; phylum Arthropoda; class Insecta; order Lepidoptera; family Noctuidae; genus Diachrysia; species Diachrysia chrysitis. Next base: position 2,599,795 of record OW028648.1, on the reverse strand, counting down.
AATATATATGTAATCTCCATTGTAATTCATCTGAAAATGGCAATGTAAAGAAACTGTTGAATATTTTGTAGACTGGAATTTCTGTGCTTAAATTTTACGTGGAATTATGTTTAACACCGAATTAATGTCGTCGACCGATATGTTGTTAATCATTCTAATGGGGTTAGAAATTGATTGTCTCAGAATGCATGGAATAAAATTTGTTTTATAAATGATTTCTAGTTCGCGAGATGAAAATGATAAATGTCCTACATAAAATGTGGTAATCTCGTAAACAGTATTTTTTACTTTATTATTTACTAGCTGTTGCACGCGGCTCCGCTCGCGTTGTGTCGGTTATCGCGGCAAAAAGAAGCCTATGTACTTTCTTAGGCTCCAAGCTTATCCCATACCTAGTTGTGCAGAATCGGTTCAGCGGTTTATCCATGAAAGCGAAACAGACAAACAGACAGACAGAGTTACTTTCGCATTTATTATATTATTATGTTTATGTATGAATGGATGTATGGATGGATGTATTATGGATGGAAGAAAAACAAAAGCGATACATATAGTTTTAGAAGCTACCAGGAGATCATAAACACCAAGTGTATATAAAGAACTTACCTTTGAAAAAGGTTTGAGTAGTAATAAATTTAAGTGCTGCCCTTATTACTTGCCTTATATAGAAGACTAGCTGTCCCCCGCGACTTTGTTCGCGTGTTTTAGTTTCAACGGTTTTTCATTTTTGCAACAATTTTCATTTATGCTCCGCTCCTTTTGGTCGTAGCGTGATGTTATATAGCCTACAGCCTTCCTCAATAAACGGACTATCCAATACAAAAAGAATTTTTCAATTCGAACCAGTAGTTCCTGAGATTAGCGCGTTCAAACAAACAAACAAACAAACTCTTCTGCTTAATAATATTAGTATAGATGTTACAAGCCCATAATCATAATTCCTACTGCTTAACGTTTGTATTTATTTAGTAGATTTAAGGTATCTTTTAGAACCACAAAAAGTAGCCTTTCTCAAGGAAAAGGCAGTAATTTACACAAATACACACAATGTGTAATTATAAATACACACATTTTGTAAATATGCAATGGGTAAATATAAACTTACACATTGTATTAACTTTTAATTTGACAACTAAGATAGTGTGCCAAACTGAAACCTACCTTATCATTATACAAATAAATAACATTTTCTTTCTATCTTACACAGATGCACCACCCTATTCAGATGAAGCCGGCTGACAGTGAAAACAGAAATGGTAAGTAATAATATCTATTGCACAAAACAAAAATAAAAATACCTATTCTCATGCCTCGACACATGTTAAGTATGTACTATTCCTAATATAGGTTGTTGGGCATGGTATTGTCTAGTTATTATATTACCTTTATTTCGTGGCACCGTGGCTACCTCCTTGGATGTCGGCTATCGCAGCTAAATCGTAAAAATACTATTTATTATTCTGCGGTAAAACTATCCTAAATCTGTACAATTTAATCCTGACAATTAGTCCTGTCATTAAATTACAATTATTAGAATAACTTAAATACTTTTTGGTAAATACCTACTTATCTTGGGTCATGTCTATTATGTCTCATTACATAATCGTCTACCTATGAAAAATTATTCCAACGGTGGCTTACGAAATTCAAATTTATTTATAAAATACAGTAGTTACACTACCTTCATTTTATTCGACACAAATAAATGGCTCATTAAGCAATATTCAGCCTCATTTTATGCTGTAAAAACAGTCAAACTTCAAAGCCTAGACTTTACTTTCTGGGTTTATACAAAACATTAGCGAAATAACATCAAGGTTGACACAAAGTTACGTAGTGTGTAGCTCTAAAGTTATTTTGATATTAGGTTGCTGTGTTCGTGACTTGACCCGTGTTAGATATTTATTTTTCCTATTTAAAAACACAAAAGCTAATAGTTATCTATTTTATGTACCTTTTTTTGTTTACGGGGTGAAAACCTAATGGCCCATGCCGAGGGCACGACTTGGGGATATGTCGGACTTGCACCAAGTAAAAAACCCCGGTCCCGTCCTTGCCTTTGCCGGAGTCCCGGGTTCGCCAAAAGCATACTCGGCGGGACTCCGGCGAAGTTATCTGTTGCACCTACTGAAGTTTTACTTTTATTTTATATAAATAAAAATAATTACACGCATATTTAATTTTATGCGTACCTTCTACTTTAGTAATTACAATTAATTTAATCATATTGAAAGTAAGTAACTTTGTCAAGGAAAACGACGTTGTATCCATGCATCTTAGGTAGCAAAGATCACGTTAACTCTTATAGAAACAATACTACCTACATAAAGCACATCGAAGATTCCGATCTACACCTTCAGTAATAATATCTTTACGTCTAACATGGAGTGTGAAGTACCAGATATTTTTTGTTCAGATCGTAACGATGACGATAAAATAAATGCAAGATACACTGTGCATAGAATTTCGCACACATGATTGTTTTTCTGCGAAGTTTTGTACAATAAGAAAACAATGATAAGGCTATTTAAAAATCCGCAAGGTTCGCTGGTCTTGCATGCGGTCCATCTGTCAATTGCCACCCATGAGAGACGAGCTACATGCTCGTAATTGGTGGAAATTGAAAGATGGGGGAAGATACGAGACTAGGGAACCTAGTGGATTTTTAAATAGCGCACACCCTCATTACATACCATTTACTAATTCAAATTAATGTTAAAAACCACTAGAAAGGTTTCATTACCTTAAATATCTGTTAGGACATTCAATATTTAGCTAAATATCGATAAGGCGAGCCTCAAGGACTGCATACGGAACGCACAACGAATTGATTCACCAGTCGCCTACATTACAAGTAAAGGCGTACACATACATACCATTCAGTAAAACGTGAAATACAAGTCAATGACATGTTTATACGAATACTATGGTATTCACAAATATGTGAACAAGCTGAGGTTTAACGTTACACTCACGTGATGTTTATGAAAGACTTGCGTGTCGTGTCACCTTTTATCCAGACTGTCGTGTAGACACATAAAGCACAGATTACGTACTGAGTCAGATACGTATTAATGTAATCTGACTGGTGTGGTTGTCAAGTTCAACTGTAAAATATCCTCAAAGTCATTTGTCTTTTAAGTAAAATACTTTTTTTATTTGGCATGGAGGTTTAATCCCGTCTCGGGAACGATACCTTAACTGTCGAAATCCATCTAGCCGTTTCGAAGATTTATGTGGTAATAAAGCAATTTACAAAAAAAAAAACAAGATACGCGCGACAAACATAACCTTCCTTGGCGTCGGGTACGAAACAATTTATAAATTAAATTTTCTAGTTTTAACGGAAAATAATTTTAGAAATTATTTGATTCTTTTTTTTTCGCGTCAATTTCGTGTACTTACTTTGATATATCAACACCTTTATACAAAGCCACGTGGGATCGATACATCGCGTTATACCTACACGCTTTATTGAATGTATATGATGTAGTTTGACATTACTGACTGACTCGTTCATAAACACATGTCGAATCAGACAACTGTGAAGTATTATCGATGTAGAGACTTATAAAACGTATAAATATTAGTTTTCTGAATAGACTACTTTGATCAATGTTTATTAGAGATTGAAGACGAACTGTTTTATTATTATGTTTATTTATATAATGGGGTATACAGAAGCCAAGTTAGGGACTATGTAGTTTTTTTAAAAACTATCTCGACTTGTCTTATAGTCAAATTTACGTCAGAGTAATAAATTACAAACAGTTAATTACTTGATTTAAAGTTCATTAGGGAGTTTTTGTACACAAAAAGTACCTTGACCGCTTAAGCATAGAATTATTATAAAATATTATGTTTTATTTTTATAAATAAATTCTTAATAAACTCTATTAAACACTGCATGCAATCTAGAGTTCAAAACGAATGGTGAGACCTTCAGTTTAACCTTGTCTGTAATTTCTAACTTATTTTTATTGTTTTTAATTGGAAATAAATTAAATATAATATTAAATTATTTATACATTTATCAGCTACTGTAGCCATCATTAATAAGTCATTCTCGTCCTTGGTCGTCATGTCCTCAAACGGAACAGAAGCACAGACACCTTAAGCGTCATATGCACACGTTAGAACACAGAGCACGTTTGGAACACCACTCAAAGTGGATGCGTGACGACTTTTAGAGTCCACACGTCGTTCGGTATTCCATCAAGACGACACCGTGTTCGTGTGTGTCGGTTATAGGTAGGCGTGCAAATGAAGTTTTTTGCCGCATTTTAATCGCTCGTGATTTGTTTTATCCGGTGTTTTGTATAATCAGCTGATCGTATGACGGTGATAATAAAACTAGTATTTACGTTAGATTTTATATTACTTATTGTGTAGTTGTTTGATAACATACAACTACTGTTTAGTAAAATGTATATTTTGAGTAGGTATTCATTAGTCTGCAATTGTTTTATGAGAATTTTATATTGTACAGGTGTTCGTGGGAGGTGTCTTGAGTTCTTTTTATGTAAATTATATAATTATGTCACGTGACTTATCAAAGATAAATGTCATTTCGATACATTTAATGTCAATTAAGCGATTTCTACCATTGTTAACGCTTGTAGATATGTCACTTGTCTACGGGAGCTGATATGTAGATTTTTGCAGATCTACACGTGAGAAAATCACTTATCGCACATAATAAAATCGTCGTTTGTAGACGGCCTTATCTTTCGGCATCCATTGTGAAATGGCATTCAATCTATTTACCTACGTTATGTACTGGCCGGCTGTCAAAATAAACTCCACTTACAAATACGTTTCACGATTCAGGTGCATATAATTTGATGTGTTCAGCCTTTATAATAATAATGCATTTAGAATTATTGTTGAAACGGAGCATCAGTTTTATTATAGTAATAAACATTTCAAAACGTAACATGTACGGTACATTAGTAAATGGCTGTTACGTTGTCTGTTACACATAGATATATTATGTATAGTGTTATATATTTTAGCATTGTTTTGCAGTTTACTTTTTTCAGTTGGATATTTGTGAAACAGACACTTTTATAGTGTCAGTTTCAGAAAACTAAAACAAAATGATTGCCAAATCGTTACGCCGAAATTTTGTTTTGGTCATTTTACTTTTATATTGTTTTACATTTGCGAGTACATTGACACTGCACGTCGCGTTAACAACTCTATAGGTTCAATAAAGCACTATTATGATTCGCGTAGGCGTCTCTACAATGTTAACTTGGAACACAATAGATGCGATGCAATTGAAAAACGTATGACGCGCCAGGACGGAGCTCATTAGCTACCGGAGGGGGGGAGAGTTAGGTGACACAACACCACGAGGAATGACTGATCGACCGTCAGAGCCGGCGCCCGCGCACCTCCGATAGTGTTCGCGTTACGTTTCGCGTTAGTTGTGTGTCGGCCGCGGTTGAATGCAGACGTGAGCGCGCATGTGATGTGAATGTGTTGTGTAGTGTTAAGGATGCGTGGCGAGGCGGGCGGCGCGCGCGGCAAGGCGGGGGTTCGAACCAGCGGCAGCAACTATCCGCCCATCAGCGCCGCCTACTGGCTACCGCCGTCAAACCCGACCCCCTACCATGTGCCAGGTTCGATGATAATCCCCCATACGTACTTTAAACATGAGAATTGTGATTGTATCATCAATTGTCGGATGTCAGTGCAAATCGCCGCAATGTCCTCCTCTAGCGCTGACAGTAACTGACGTTGGCTATCCTTGACACAAAGTACCGCTGACTTCTATGAATGACGATGCAATCGTGTTTTACTTTTTTTTCTGTCGTCTGCAATTTTTTTCCCATCCGAAACGGAAAGCGTGTCTGACATTGACCGATATGCCAACTGAAAAACAATACGTCTCTACTGACGCAAGATTGTATAATAATTCTGTGGAAATTAAGTGACATTCGTTAGGTTTTAAAGTATCTTCTTTTGTTTTAAAATTAAATGGGACTGTTAATAATTAGTTTCGTTCTAAATTTATAAGACGCATTGTTAAAATTTAAAACTATTTAATACTCGTTTCTAGGAAACTTCTTACGTTATTATCCGACGTTGACAACACATTTTATCAAACGAGGAAGTGTTTGCATTAATCTGAATCGATTGAGAATTCCACCATTTATAATCGGTGTAGTAATTACCCACGGCTGGGAAATGCTACCAATACTTATGTCACACCACTATTTATGATCTTGGCGCAAAGTGTCGAAGACATTGTTTTAGTAAATTTGAATACAAATAGTTGGAATGGTCGGTCGGTGAGAATACTAATCGATCCTCTCAAGGACGTACAGATGAGTATGTCGGATGTTAATGTATGTAATTGTTGAAATAGAACGAATTAACTGGGTTTGTTTATCTGGGTGACGTCGTTTACATGACATGATTTTCCCTGATTTTAACTTTTAAATTATGTTTCCTTAAACAAAAACGTGTCAATTATTCGAATCGGGTAAATACTCTATGTAACGTATTTATTTAAATATAAACTTTATTCAGATAGTTAACTGATGTGGAAGTCCCACATCAGTTTAATTCTAAAAATTGGACTTAAATATGCTAAATTACTCATTAAATCTTATAAGGCAAGGAAATAATTTATTGCTCGATAGATTCACAGACAGTATGTAGTAAACGATGATTAGATATATGTATAAGATTCAATTAACACGCGATTTTAATTGGTTATCTACAGGAAGGTTGGTTGCTATGGTTGTCGACTGGCAACCTGATATCGTATGCACACATTATAATTAAAACGCGAGGTTGCAAATTAGCGAAATGTAGGCATCATTCATTTATTACAAATTGGACCTTTCCCTATTCAGGAGAACCTATATTTTTATGTAAACTTTTAGTTAGTAATGTTAAATTTAAATTATCAATATAAAAAGAACTGAAAATATCTATTTAATACACTAATATCCTACTTACTTACTGCTACTGTGTTGATTCGAGGAAAAAACTACCTGTATGTTTGCCAAATTTAATCGCAATACGTTTGGTAGTTTTTGCGTAAAATAGCAAAAAACACCCATCCTCACATTGTAATCATTGAACGCTCTTTATAATACTTGTATGTAAATCGATTAATAAAAGCCTAAAATTATGCAAATGAAATTAATGACCCACATTATGTGATTTAAAAGTAAAACTAAAACTACAGAAATACATGAAAAAAATACAGTAAAATAATTTTATGATTTGTTGGCTGGCCTATTAAACTTGTTGGTGACCCTGACTGCTTAACCGGAGATCATGGATTCCATTCCCACCCAAGTCAAATCTTTGTGTGATGAGCATGATCATTTGTTTGTGACTGGGTGTAATTTATGTATTGCTGGCTGGTTGTATGTATTTAGAAATACATAAGTATGTTATAGGCTCTGCCTAGTTTGGGATAGAGATAGCCATGTGTGAATGTTTATTAATCATCCAAATGGGGTATTAGGATAACCAGTATGCATGTTTGACATAAATGTACAATATGAATAATTTAATAGAAGGAAAAATCATTATAAACTTTGTTTGTTTTTCGAAGAGCCGTTAAATTTGGCATACCTACCCTACTTTACTGATCTGTATATCATCATCATCATCATATCAGCCAATTGCCGTCCACTGCTGAACGTAAGCCTCCCCTTAAGAACGCCAACCATCCCGGTCCTGAGCAGTCCGCATCCAACCGCTGCCTATCTATGTATCTGTATATACCTAATTCTATACACCAAATATCCTTTACATAACTTTTTTTTATTCTCGTGTTTCAGTGCATATTCATTTGATATACTGCCTAAAGAATATAGAGATTAAGTAAATCATGAAAAATAGCAAATAACCAAATAGCTGATTAAGCTTTTTATGCTGTAAACTAATTTAATTGTTATCCTCTTGCTTTTTTATTTTGCATGGTAACAAAACAAAACTGTACTACTTATTCCTTGACCCAGTAAAAGCGTGTTTGCCAACGTCAAGTGTGAACGAACTGACATCCTACGAGGACTCTAAACAAAAGCAGGCACACAGTATGATTGATTGATATACAAAGTTTCCACTAAGAAAAAAACATTGTTTTTAACGATACTTGGAAATACTGCAGAAAACGAAAATAAGAGGCATGATCGAGGTAGGAGATAAAACCACATCTATTTATAGCTATCGTTTTTGGTGATTGTTTCCAAACTTCTTTAATTTTGCTGATGATCAATATTAATATAATGCGTGTAATCTTATCAGCCTCTACTTTCTCTCTGCGTAGTAAAAACCGTTCTCTTTCTTTACGCATATCTTACCTCTAATTTTATGGACCGTTATTTTATTTTCCCGTTTTTAATCTCCTCCTTTTTTATACGTCCCACCTCATTTTGGTAGTCTGCTATAATATCACTAGATAATCTTTATAAAAAGATAAAAAACGATAAATGTTAATTAATTGGTAAGAAACCACGAGTGTACACTGGGTCTAGTACAAAACCATAGTTTGTTAAGTTTTGTGTAAAAAAACATTATACAGTATGACCTTTACATGTTTTGCCTAAAATTGGCTTAAAAAAAATGCATTTCTGGCTGAAATGTAATAATTTTAGGTAATACCTACCTAAAATTATTACATTTGTTTAGAAAATATTGTAAAACCATTTGCTAATAAAAAAAAATGTATTTTTAAAATAAAATCATTAATTCTCAGCCCTATTTTACCACTGCTGCAATCAAGACAAGATACAATTTTCTCTTTGCGCGCCATCTTTGATGTCCTAACGTATTATTTAAATCAGAATAAATAGAGTGGTGTGTGACAGTATTGTTAACCGATGTTTCGTACTAAAATAAACATGTTGATTTCCTTCTTTTGCATTATCCTCATTGTAGACATCACACGTCTAACCGAGACATGCATTAATTACGGCCTGTCAAATGTTAGGTTTAATTTTAACTGCGTTCAGTTTGTCCGTCTGATGATTGGATATGGGGGATGAGTGATGATTGAGAGAACCAGCAGTGTTAGGTCGGGTGTTTTAATGTCATTATCATTATAATTTTGACAAGTTAAACTGGGTTGAAGTCTGATTTTAAATTTAAGGATCGCACACCTTGATTAAAAGTACCGCGACCGTAAAGCGTCATTCAATACAATTGTAAGGGATCTATTTTGAAGGATAAAAAAGTAAGTGGACAAAAGTCCCTCGTCTGCTCATGCCTGTACGGTAAACTACAAAGGTAGAGTAAAGAGAAACTTCTTTGACAGGCAATGGACTTGTAGCTATAAATGCAGGTCAATTACATACGACTTTTTACAATATGTGTAACAAAAGAAAATATATCAGCTGACTGAAATAAATAAAATCATTACATAGGTCAATATGTACGATTAATGTATAGTAAATGGAATCATAATTTTCCTCTAAATAAAATATATTTCTAATATTAAAGTTGGTTAACTTTTTGTAGTATCATAATTATTTTATTAGTACTTTGATTAACTGGTCTTTCACCATAACAGGGTTTATTGAGTGAGTAATCGAACATTAATTTACTGAAGCATTCATTTCGTTTTGCTAATTAGAACAAAATATTATAAACCGTTTTTACTGGGCTTACAATATGCTATATGCTTTTAAAGTGTAGTACACAACAATTGTAAATATATGGCTTACAATAATAGTAATGAGTGACCGTTTCTACATTTTTGGTTCTATGTCCTATGAATTGTTCCATGAATTTTAACCGTATAAAAGTTGTCATATTTTCAGCAGTGAACCCAAACATGGTGAGAAGACGAAGAAAAATAGTTACCGATTATTTTGTATCTAATTTAAAACAATTGAGAAGGTTTAATCACGCATATTCTCGGGATCGCCCGACTAGTTTCAGACTCAATAGGAGTCCCTAATCGTAGTTTGATTCGCGACACCATCGATGCCGCGTCAGCTCGTTATTAGGGACTCCTATTGAGTCTGCAACTAGTCGGGCGAATCCAAAAATATGCGTAGGTAAACTGTTTTGTTCTAAATAATTATGAATACTCCTTACGAAAGTTATTATACCAATTGAGAACGGTATCTATTAAGCCGGCTTCCCTTGGTGCGCGACATTGGAGATGAACTCGTACCGCGTATCGTGGGAAGCCGTTCGTCCCTGTTAGCGCAGACGCGTCTGCCCCAGTCCGTCGGAATCCAGCGCTAGTCCAAGTATACCCCAAGTCGGTGTGATCCGTGATATGCGCGCCGTTGGAAGCCGGCTTTATATTCCATACAAACATAATATTATTATTCGATACGACCTTACATTTAGAGTACATTCTGTACTTTAGATCCGTTAAAATATCTAAGACTGTATTGAAGTTCTTATCTGCAACCATTTGCACAGATAAACGGAACCGCTACTAAACATCGTATCATTGACGTTGTCAAGGCAACCGAAGGTTGTTAGTTCTTAGAATAATATATTTAGGAACCATTTTAAAATTATATCAATCGTCACGAGAAGTAAGAGATAAGTTGTTTCTTTTAGCAGATAAATAAAAACGATTCTTTTTTATATAAACTATGATGGAATGGCCATCCTATCTCACCGAATTCTGCTCAACACTAGGCATTTTGTTATAAGTAATTTCATATCTGACTTCTTCAGCATCATCATCAATTCATTTTTATTGTTTGACAAAGCATAATTCTTAGGCGGTCACATGGTCACCAGGTCAGCATCTTATGGATCCTAAAAAAATCCAATGAACAGTTTAAATTTTATTTGATGTCGGTATTATTCCATTGGTACATAATGGTAAAAAAAATGATTCAGTGAAAAGTGTTTTTATTCCATGTGAAGCAACTCACTGAACATTTAGACGCATCGCATTAATTCCGAATGCTAATTGATCTTTCAACTGTGACGTCATCTAGCATTATTTGGCATGCATTCGTTATTTGTTCCGAATTGACGATGCTTCGTAATCAATGAATTCGGTTACACAATTGTTACATTATATACATTATACCTACATACATGAGCATTCTAAATACGCATGCAGTTGCATTTCAGAGTAAATTTTGTGTGCCACCGGCTAAATATGTGGTAGAGCATATTTTGAGTACGACTCTCCATTTATTCCTACCTTTTTGAATAATATTGTTATGACCAATCATTTGAACTTAAACCTTCCAATATTAATAAGTCGTAAAAAGATTTTACTTCAGTGTTTACATCCTACATGAGAACTTAACCTATCTATCACCTCCTAAACTCACCACCGAGACACACAAAAACTTTACAAGCCAAATTTTACTGTATATATTTTTAGGTAGGAAAATTAAATAGGCGTAACAATCAAGAAGAGTATTTTGTTTAAAACATGACTGAATCAGCTACAACTGATGTTTCCTGGAGAAAAATATTGCAGATAAAATTAGAAGCGCCAATAGCCTAATGGTTAGGCTGATGGCCTTGTGATCGAGAGGTCGCAGGTACGAACCCCACTCATTGCACTATAGACTTACACCCACACCAGACATTAGCATATTTAGCTTAGTTGGAAGAGTTAACAAGATTGCTAATAATGTGAATTCCATCCATCAATATAGCTAGTTATATTAAAAAAAACAAGATCAAGTCTTGGAATGGTATTTCACAAGTGACGTTTTCAACACTCAATATGTTTAGTCATACTTAATCCTGGGCTTACAAATTTCCTCACAGAAAAACCCAACAACATGTCCGTATTGTAGATTACTAAAAAATATTAGATACGTATTTTTTCTTTTTTAACGTAACCAAATACTTCGGCGATACATTGATTGGATATTTCACGCGACGTCACGATGTCGTACGTGTTATGTAACACCATGACGTTATTACCCCCCCTCTCCTGGACTTTAATTCGCTTTATCTCCTTAGTTTTTAGTTATTTTAAAAATAATAAATACGTGCCCAATATATTTATACCTATTCACATCCCTAGTGTCTATATCCAGTAAATTGTATTATTCATTACCATCGATCACAATTTTCTTGTCCTATTCTCCATCATTTCGCATCTGGTGTGTATTTCTTCTATTTATCCTTCTATCTGTCATTTGGACATTCACTCTATTCCTATTCATGTCATAGGCACTTCACATCCATCTCGCCTTCCGACTTGTACTTCCTGTTTGCCCATCTTTATATTTATCGTTGTTTAACATATAAGCTACTTTAAAGAAACATTTTCGACTCTATAGAGGTGAAGAAACAACGTGTCTGCATTGCATATCTAATAGAAAAAACTGTATTGATGCAGAGAAAACCGTTATCCTACCATATATTTATTTAAAACCCTTTAATTAGTGTTCTACTGACCTATAACTAGTCTATATACCGCGCAAGTAAATAAATTGTTATTATAACTCATACACCTTGCAAAAGTAAACAAAATTGATGGCTGATCATTGATGCTACAGTACCATTGTCTCAGACTTTGTTCCCCACCGAACCAGCAATGTAAAGCAAAGTTGAATATGTGTCGTCAGCCCGCACGCTTCCATAACAATCGTTACTGTATCAACATCGGTAAATAAACTTGTATCACAATCACATTCCATTGCTGCATGTTTGTGTCAACGCCGACTGTCGCGCTAAATAAATAAACAATGGACATCGAAAGAATACTCCGTCTTGTAAACATTTTGATATGTAATGAGCGAAGCATTTTATTATTGTAACGGATTAGTTTCTCGATCAGTCGATGGATTAGTCTCATTGATGACGTATCTGCAATCGTAAAGCTATCGTAGTGGTTCAAGTTTGATACTCGTACATGAAAGATATTTTTCTATATTTCTATTATTATATCGGTTGAAACATTCATTTGCGATTGTAAACTCTAGACCGTGATGAGACCTGTATCTTTAAACATTTTCCTTTAGCTTGAACAATTTTATTAAGGAAATTACAATCACGATTTTTCTTGGAAATACTAGAAGACAGAAAAATATATTGGAAGTTGTACAAGACTTACCTGTTTGCATTTTAATGTTGAATAATGGTGTTGATAAAACTAGTTTCAGCCTTTTGATTAAATTATCGTTTAAACATCGTTTTACCGTTAACTAAATGAAGGTAATTAATAGAAGAGGAAAATGACTCATTAAACATTGCGTGAAAAATGACGTGTCACTTTTATTTAACTCTGAATAATAGAGCTGAATATTTAAAAAGGAATTTGTCGAAAATAATATTAAATAAATGGTATTCATTTCGGCATAATTATTTAATTATATTTTTGCCTGTGCAGAGCTCGGGCTTCTCTCTATTCTTTTCATTTGTTCTATGAATATTAAATGCATAAATATGCATAAATAATTCGTGTACTTTATGGAACGTGGTTGATTTTTAACGTTATTATAATTATATTCAGCCTATGTATATACTACCTTGTTACAATATCTACTTTACGCGATGACATCTATTTGCAATATGATGTATGATTGTAATGGCTTTAAGCTTATATCGTATTTATAATCATACTAGCTGTCCCCCGCGACTTTGTCTGCGTGTTTTAGTTTCAACGGTTTTTCATTTTTGGAACATTTTTCATTTGTGCTCCGCTCCTTTTGGTCGTAGCGTGATGTTATATAGCTTATACCCTCCTAAATAAATGCTATTCAACACTGAAATAATTTTTCAAATCGGACCGGAGTAGTTCCTGAGATTAGCGCGTTTAAACAAACAAACAAACTCTTCAGCTTTATATATTAGTATAGTATAGATTAGTATTAGTATAGATGTACTCGTACGTACGTAGTGATATGTTATCTACTAATATGAGTTGTAAGACCTTACCAAGTATCGCCGACTATCTTGGAGGCGTTCCCTGGGAAGTCAGAGTAGCTACAATCCACATTACCTTGACAGCACAGCTTGAGCTACTTTACAATGAAAACTAGATCATAATATAAGGTACTTACATACTTAGGTGCTAGCATCAGTAGCCTGTTTTTATCAAGAACAACCAATAAATTTAACAGCAACCAAATTTTAACATCGTTTGGAATTTACACCAAAACACAGCTCGATTCCATTGTTAGACGATAAATTAGAAATCTCAACTAGCGTTGGAATCGTTACAATTAGTCCTCGCTTCTAGTTTAGCAGTCATGGCACAGATTAAAGAGAATAGATGCATCACAGAGCGTTGGTGATTAAATACGGACTGGTTAGGGTTGCCACTATTACATTTGGTTTTTTATTTTATGTTATATGGCTCTACAAAGCAAGAGTATTGCAATTGCCTCGTCTATTGCTTTATACGATGTAGCTCGTTTTTCATTAAACAAGTAGTGTTGAGCTAAGGTTTTGATTTAAAAAAGATGAATCATGTTAAAACACCTGCCGTATAAACTCATATCTTTGTAATAAGCTAAATCTGTTTCATTAAAAGACAGTTAATAAACAATACTAATTGACACAGTTTCATCAAGTGGCGTCACTATGTTTTAATGGAAGTCGTTATTTATTAATTATTGCACGATAGTTGTGTTGTAATAATTAACAGTAGTTAATAATATATTATAACTGTTGTCATAATGACAACGTGTTACGTGCCATTTAATTGAAATTTAAGGGGATTCCTAGGTTTGTTACAAGCTATTCTTATAAATATAGCGGGCTGCCTGCTTGTAACATTATTATTTTATTCTATATTTCATAGGCATGTAATGATTTGCATAAGCCAAACAAACAGTTAATATTGTATTGAAAAACAGAGATTTATGCAAATTGACACCCCTAACGAAAAGCGTTGCGACGCCTAACGCGACACATCGCACCAATTCGACATTTTACCGTGGTTAAACTGTTATGTTTACTCGGCTCGCTTAATACGCACGATACACTCCTGCATCGGTTCACAGCCGGCAATGTGTTCTAAACTTAAACATGTAACTGTTGTAGTATCGTACATAGAATCAATTTTAGTACGCTGTTGGCATTCAGAATTATTACCGACGCGGGATTAACATCGAGTTTTTGGATTAACGCTGAAAAAAAAGGTGCAATTTCCTCTCAATGTTAAACGATCCGAATTTTAATCACTTTTTCAATACTGAAAACCGCTGAAATCCCAATAAAATGTGCGAGTTACGAGGATATTAAACTAGTGTTTCAGAACAATATGCGTAACGAATTTATATCCGGTACAATACTTGATGAAGCTTTATTTTTTGTTACGAACAGATAGCAGAATATTACCACAATAAAATCAATGATATTTAATTTAATTGCAGGTTTATATACATTTAAAAATAAATTAATGTTAAATATGAATACAACCCTTTCATGCGGATTAATTAATTCGCAAAAAAACACCTGAAGTGGTCTATTTAAATTACATTTTCAAGCCTAAAGTTATGTCATAATACAAATAATTTAGTTTAATCAAAGTTATGATCACTTTAACGTGCGACTATGTATAAATGTACGATACATAGCAAGAGGTTTATACATCTTTATAATTAACTCGGTCTGCTCCTTATTTTCCTTCAGAAACATAAGCGTAATGAGATATAAACAAGAGAACGCTACTGTTACGCGTTTATCCTCGTTACATAACCCCACACGACACACGTCACACGAAGACGGGAAACTATGTGGTGGTCTATTCTCAAAGACTCCACACAAAAAATTCAACGTGTTAGTCATTAACGATGTGTTTGAACAATGGCACCGTGTCGCAATGTTTAGTTTAGAACCTGACCTGTGTGTGTGTGTGTAAGTATTATCAGTACCTGCATACACTTGACGACTAAAATTATTACACGTTAGAGGTTAACTTTGGTGATAATTGTCGTTTCACCTTTTCTGATGTCGTTTGTAATTGGAATGCTTTTGTGTTGTAATTGGTTGGTGTACTTAGTTTAATGACTCTGTAGGCATTAGTAATTTGATTCCTATTATTTAAAACTAAGTTATTTACGATACCTTTTGGCTCTTGTGAATAATTCCTGTGTAGTTTTAATAAGACAGATTTTTTATTTTTCTATAGTGCATACGTGGCTTAAAAACTACTTCGTCACAAGGAAAGATGCTAAAGGCTGATTAATATTGAATAAGTTACTGCGTCCCGATTCGAGGAAGCTCAGTGCTGACACAATAGGTACTATTGCAGTATTGAGTCAGCGCATGTAAATTAGTCGCGTCAGTACTGACTTGCATATGACACTCCGATAATCCTATAACTGTTTCAAAGTTAGTCCCTACCACTGACACTTGTTAATGATCCATCTAAGTATTTATTAGGAAATGCTAATTAATCTTGAAGTTACATTTTCAAAATGCAAGCAAATGAAAAAGACAACCTATAAAATATAAGCCCACCTTTAACACTATCAAATAAAACTCTCATCGAGATAATAAAGTTGAAAAATATTAAACAAACAAAACGCCATAAACACATAAAGCGTAGCCATTGTAAGTTGACGCCGACACGTCCACGTGACGTCACATGACACTTGGGCAAACACGAAGTTGGTGATAAAGATCTGGCGCTACCCGGAATATATCTTGGTTGTCATCCGATACCCGAAAACCTGGAGTTTTAGTATGAGCTTGCTGTTTGATACATTGGTATTTATTTCATAATGTAGCGACCTTTTTTGTCTAAGTTTATTTTGAAAAAATTAAGCTGGATGACACTATCATATATGTGGATAATTTTCAGACATCTTCTTTATAGGTCAATACTGTTTCCCGCGGCTCCGCCCGCGTGGATGTTAGTTATCGCCGCAAAAAGTAGCCTATGTCCTTTATCTGGCTCTAGACTATTTATGTACCAAATTTCATTTAAATCGGTTCAGCAGTTTTGGTATAGAAGCGCGACGGACAGACTGAGTTAATTTCGCAATGTATAATATTATTCGTAGTAAGGATACGTGAACAATGAGTTTTGAAAACTTTGCAAATATAACATTTATTTGTTTTTTATTCAATAAAGTTCACATATTTTTCTGAGATAGCCTTCTTGCCATCGGCGCAATGTGTGTTTCGATTAAAATTTTCTTTTTCCTCGTTCAGATAACACCGTAAATTTGTGATAACAAACAACAGCACATTAAAACCAAGTAAGTACCTAAGTACGAGACCAAAAAAGGCGTTCGAATTAACAAAAAAGAACAAAAACAGTTGAAGTGTAATCATTACACCAATGAGGCGTACGCAACGCCACGCAACAGTTGTTCAAACATGCGCAGGCGCAGCTTTCTGATAACGATCGCCAGATTACCGAGAAACAAGGCGTAGTGTGAACGGGAATAATGCGGTGTAATGATTATAGTATAAGTTTCTATGAAAATTTAAACTGTAATTAAATATTAACTAAGACAGTATTTTTAACATAATTAAAACAAATAAACTTAATGACTCTCTTTAAATAACAAGAAAACTGTTAAAGTTGGTCTAAGATAAATAATTTAATAATTCCGGCCTATAGGTCCCACACCTGGCCACAGACCTTCTCATGTAGAGAAGGCACGAGCATTGTTCACCACTATTGCTCACTAGCGCGTAAGCGTAAGATTCAAATTTTTGGTATCCAGGTTTCCTCACGACGTTTTCCTTCTCCGTTTGCCAATGGTGTCTTAGAATAATTAGGAAAGACCACATAACTTTGAAAAAGTTCCATTTTTACTTGCCTATAATGGGTTCGAACCTGCAATCTCTTGCATATTAAACCGTTTGTTGAACCAATGTCGTGATGGTTACCACGACATTTTCTAGTATAAATAAATGTAAAAATTTAAACGCAGATTCCAGTAAAACTTTTATATTTAACTAAGGTTTGCTTTACAACATTAATATAATTCTTTTGTTATTTAAATAGGTAGTTGCCACCTGTATAACAATACAATAGGATAAAAAAAACTGACTGGCTGACTTATCATAAAAAACAAAGTGTTCAAAAAACAATTTTTTAATTGTAGAAAATCTAAAACATATTAAAAATAAATCAAATACCAACTCCTCGTAATGTAGTCCTCGCTTTCCTCGCTTCAACAATAATAATTAATAAGAAGTAAAAGTCGCAGTAACATATTAGCATTCACACAACATAACGTCGGTGGCGTCCCTTCCGGAATCACAATTCAAAAACTTGCCGGATCCGGCCGCGTCAACCGTTCACTTCCCGTAAACGGAATCGTATCAAAAACTTGAACGGCATACAACGTACAGCTACTTGTAGAAAATGGTTCTTACTTGACCGAGTTGACGAATGGTAGCCGAAGTAATTCCGAAGGCTGACGGAAATTTAAATTCTACATTACTCCTGAAACATTCTTAATAGGTATGTCGACTGACTACAAAAAGTAAAAACTTATTTAGCAATAGTTAGAAAATGAGGAAATATTTTTATGCGAAGCTTTTGGTTTTTTGTTATGTAATTCAGTTAATATATTGCAAATTCAAGGTGACTGAAAGAATGCTATTGCAAAATCTTCTGTTTTTCATTTGTCTCTATTCCTCTCTTTTTTTAAAACCTGCAGATTTCTAAAATAATTTGCTTATTGAATACCTTTATATGCAGATGGCTGCCGGTTTTCCATTGATTACTATGATTTTCAAATTCGACTGTCAAGAAAATACCTAATCATATATAAATACACTGTTCATGATGACACTTGCATTTTGATGGTCGACAATACTTAGCGAGTAAGCATGACATTGACATAAGTTGCCTTAACTTTACAGCCGAATAAATAAGGCGTATTACATAACATACAAAACCAGTAATCCAGACCTAGATTGCACAAAATCCACTTGAAACCGTGATCTACGCAGAACGTGACGTGTGTATTTCCAAACTCGCTAACGACCTCCTAAGCGTGGCCGGTTCAGACAACCAAGTTTTAATTGAGTTGCAAAACAAAAGACGGGACGGATGCCACTGTCCTACCCCCTTTAGTGCGGATCCCCCTATTACCCTTTTAGTACGGATGTCTGCGACTTGAAGCCAGAGATTTACGTTCCTAGGAAGCTTGGCTGTATGCATGATGCGTGAACAAAAACCAGTCAGGTTGCAGGATGGTAATTTTAATGGAGCAGGGGGAATATATTAAGATTTTACGGAAGGAAGTCAGTGTACAGTACAGGTTATGTTGGGGGTCTTGTAAAACTTGCTGAAGTATAATTTTACATTGTAATATTTGTAAAGTGCATATTTTTCCTTTTAATACCTATTTATAACGTAAATTTCATAATATCACTATTTAAATGCGTAATTATATATTATAATTTATAATAAAATTAATTTTAAAACATTTTTCCTTGAGTTGTAAAAAGAAATAATTATGTTGTTGCAGCAGTTTTTTTGTTCCTTTAAATCTTTCCGAGACACACTTTTCTTTCAACTGTTTACATGCGTTACAAAAACATAAATTCGAAATAGCATCTTGTATTAGTATTTTTCTCCGCTAATAAAATTAGATTACAAATAGTTTACTGGAATAGCTCTCGTGCAATATAACGTCACACAACATGCATTGAGTTAGCATGACGCATAGAATTTTGACGTTCATTATGAAATATTGGAAATAATTTCTGATCATTACTTGTAAATGGTTTTGTAAATGTAAAATGAATTAGATGTTATAATTTCCATATAGTTATAACTATACAATGTATAAAACTGAAATTTCGTACATATTATAATCTATCATACTATAAAAAAAACAAAAAGGATATACCTATGCAATAACCGTAGGTGCGCGCTTACTGCCTTTGAAGTCTGCAAACCGTTTTCTCTTCGACATTACCAATAAAAAAACAGATTATAAGACAACATTTTAAATAAGATAATGTTCATAAATCCTAATGTCGCAATCTAGAGATAACAATAAAAAATAAATACTAAATTCAACCAGTAATGTTTCACCAAAATCAAAAGTGTCACACGAAATAGAATCTCAACAAAAATGCTGAATCAAAGACAACAAAATTGCAAGCCAACTTTTTTGGTCCAAAACGTATTTCGTTGGAGCGTTGTCGCGGCCAGGGGTAGAGCACGAAGCGATCTTCAGATCATTATCAGTGCTGCTTCCGTTCCGTCAGTTTACATTTTTACTTCCCGAGACCGTGCACATAAATCCACGCTACAAAGAAAAATGAGCGGGACTAAGCTGTTAATGGAGTTTCTTGCCGGTTCTTCTCCATAGGAGTGACATTTTGGAACCGTGGAACTAGTGAACTTTAACATTTTGAAAGTGCCTGAAAATGCCTACTCGACATAAAAATATTTTGATTTTGAGTGAAATTTGTTTTGATTAGAAATTTTGATACAGTGTTATGAATTTCAATTGATTAAGTCAATAGATTTGCATAGGATGTGTCGGTGTCGCATGTGTGAATTTTTGGGCTATAACTGCTTTAAAAAAAAATAAGAAAATTTACGTGTATAACTCTTGGTGATATTTTTTTTATTGTAAGTACAGTTCTTCAGGGAATTGCTTTACAGTGCCTTCTTGAGAGTATGACAACATACCTAGTTGTAATTCGTCATCATATTTATGTATTTAGGAATCTATTTTTACAGCAAATCTGCGAATTACTAATGTTGTCATATTTGTAGTTACCTACCGTCTAAATCAAAGTTTGTTTAAAGACGTTATTTATCTATGCAAGTAAACACAAAAATTTAACATAGCTATCAGACAAATATTTTTTAATGGAATTCTACTACTACAGAAACTTAACGAAAGATCTACATAATCAAGATTTGTGCGTGTCGAAAACAAAAATAATTTTGTTTTAGTTCGTTTAAACTTTTAGTACTAGAGCGTCTCTTGTTTGGTGTACATAAGCTCCGTTCCGCTTACAGTGCGACCTCGCCTCAAGAGCTCGCGATGCGCCTTATCAGCCCACCTCTATTGGCACACAACTAACATGGCGTCTCCAAGTAATTTAATATCAACCGATATCATACAACTTGAGTGTTTTGTAAACTCCTGAGAACTCTCTAAGTGGAAACAATTCACTCAATTGAATTCTTCCAGTGGTCTGATTAGATAATACGTATTCTTTGACACTATCGTATTATCACTTATAAATTAATATACTTATTCCTTCAAGCGCGATCTGTGCATTACAGTTGTTAAATAATTTGTAGTTAGGTACTTGATCCTTTAATTAACCTCATTTTGATAGGCTTTTGGCCGTTCCATTAGTAACATATCACAGTACAAATGGGAAAATGTCGATGTCAGTGAAACGGTCGCTTTCAGGAAAATAATAGTATTTAATTATAAACCGACACATACGTCATGATTCGCTTAATTAAGTCGGGTTGAATTGATAGGAATATATGAAAACTAACCATGGCTTATTTTGGTATGTGTATTTTACTTTTGTGATGTTATTGTTAAAAGTATTATTTTACGAGGTTAAGTTATCCCAACAATTTATTTACTTATGCCTCTAAAATATTTGCAATAGGAGTTTAAGTAAAAAGTTAGCTGCTCAGTACAAACATACATATTATAGAAATTGGGTTTTTATGTAAGGTTGTATCAAAATTTAGGTAATCCATGCTCTTCATTTTTTTAATCTTGTAGAGCTCTGAATACACGATTTGGTATCAAAATTAGCCTAGTAAATAATATTATGTGCGGCACAGAGCACATATTCTACAAAGGTCCTTTAATAAACCAATAAGTTTAAATTAAATTAATTTTAATTAATTAAGCATAATATTTTGATGCTATGGTTTCCTGAGGATGGAGGACATCGAACCGCTATAAACGACACAAAGCACACAACATTAATAATTATATCAGCCGAACCGAAGTTAACCGCGGGAATGTTTATATAGTATTTTAAATTGTGGGAAAAGGTGGTAGGGTATATAATGTGTAGTGTTTAATATACGGAATATCCGTTTGCTGATATTTCCGGTTTATTTACTGTAGTACCGTAGTTCAATGGTTAAGTATAAACTGGCAATTAATTAAACCAGTAATAATAAAAAAATTAAAGAAAGGCAAAAACATTTGTCAACATCTAAATATTTATTCAAATTCCATCCGTCATCAAATTTTTAAGCTACCGTTGTAGCCGTAGATACCATTGTAAAGGTGCTTATACGGGGCAACTAAAATTGGGCAAATCTTGGCAATTTCAATAAATTTTGTATTGCCACACATTGAAATATTGTACGGAACATCATTCTTATTCAAAATTGCCAAAAATTTATAAGCTATACGAGGTGTAGATGTCACGAGGAGTTATTTTTTTCGCGTAAATAAAGTGAAAACAAAACCCTATCAGTGACGGTCTCCTAATGACGATATTTCATACAAATTATGACGGAACTGAACTCATATACAGTCGAGTTTCTGTGACAATCTAAAAGGAGATCGTGGAAACTATTTGCCGTTGAATCTGCATACTTGCCTTTCACGAAGAGTTCGGAATTGATGGGCCGCGCCGCGGGCGACTACGACTTTGATAAGACGCAGTAGGGCCGCGAAGGTGGCGTCTGTCACTTGTTTTTGTTTTAAACAAATACAAAATTTGTATAGAAAACATGCATTTTATACCAGCCATTTTATGTACTAACTAAAATGGTTTTTTTTAATGTAATTTAATAAATTAATTCAATACGAAAATCCAAAATAATGTTTAAAATATTTATAAATTAAGTAATAAATAAATTAGGTAACCGATCAGTTCAACCATACAAAAGGACACGAAGTATAAGCGAGTAGATAGAAAACTCCACATCGCTGATTCTGTAGCCGTATCATCCACTTGGAACTTTGCGATATACCGGCGCAGTCCAGTTGTGCAGTTACTAGTAGCGCTGCCAGCGTTTTTCAAATATTTACGACTGCGATACAATAGGCACGATTGGGTACAGTGGGCTATGGCATTGTCCATAATGGGCCACGCTGGGCGCAAACACGGCCGCTTGGACCGTGATAACTTGATGCCGTTTTCATCGGCGTGTCAGTTGTGCCACGAAATTGACTTTAATAAAATATTTTGATGTTCAATTGTTTTATTTATTTTTTATTGTGTTGTTAGGCAGGTATAGGTGATATTGATTTTGTCTGACTTCGAAAAATATTGTATTATAGAGTTTGACAATGGCCTAAACCTTTGTGTTAAACAAAACCTTGAGCTAGGGAATAATGTATTGCAACGGGTTTTACATACATTTAACTACCGTACACAAAGTACACATAGACCAAATATTTCTATTTTCATTTCATTTGCGTATTACCAGTTATAATGATTACTTCTTAACTGCCCTGTCGTCTATGTGATCAAATATTATAAGAGCAAGAAGAAATATGTGATCAATAAATTAAAGTGTCAAGAACTTTAGATAGAATGGCAGTCAGAGACTATAACGGCAACAACAAAATTAACACGTTAGATATATCTAATTCTAATGTCTCGTTGTACTCGTAGTGTACCGGGTAGTGTAAAGCTACTTGTACACTGTCGACACTACATCATACACTCAGAGGACCACACCAAGGATATGTGTGTAAACACGAGTGTCGTACAGCACAGGTATTTAGTAAAAATAATGTAAAATGAACACTGTTTCACCCGCGCAAATAGTTTTTTTTGTGACTTTTCTGATGTTCTTATAGTTGTTGTGCTATTCGGGGCGAAGACGAATCCAACCAATCAAAGATCATTATTTTTTTTCCACTTTTTTCTAAAGCTTCCAGTTCGTCCCTTTATCTCCGAGTTTCTGCGAAAATGTGGACGTAAGCCACTACAGTATGGTTTCTCGTCCCACGAGGAAGACCCAAAAATGATGTCCGACATATTTATTAAATACGACTACGAATTACGAATTACGACTTATTAATTTTATTTGCTGTCACATCTTATGTCAACAGATGTCATTGGTTGATCATAAGACCGACCAATGACAGCTCTCTTTTTGTGATTAGACCGATCATTTAAAAAAAGCGTTCTGGAACAGACGTCCAGAAACGTAGGGTTTTGTGTCATAGTGTAAACGTAGCTTTAACACAATAGTATAGTAGGTACTGGCCTGTTTTAGACATGATAATTGAGCGGTGTTAGCACTAAAAGGCCGCGGCAACACGCCGGTGCTAATAAATACTACACGTATGTAGGTATGTGTGCCATTCGCTTTAAGTACGACACATCCGTAATATGTATTGGTACCTACTTATGTTAGGGTTGTCAGGTTTACAGTCATTGATTTAATATGACCTTGCGCTTTGGGTTTAAGATCTGCTACTACATTATTGGATTTGTTAAATTTATAAAACCGGCTTTCTAGGGTGCGCTTTACCGCGGCTGACGACCACGGACCGCGCACCGAGTCTCTCCCCCGTTGCGCCCTGATCCGTGTCAGTATTAAGAATAAAACTCAATCTTAACCGTCTTAAGGCTGATTTATCTAACGCCTGGTAATTTTTATTTGTGGAATAAAATTGACATCTGACTATTTTTTACAGAAAAACTGTCTAAAATTCAAAATTATTGTGTAATAAAATTATCTGGCTTTGAAAAGATCAGTCTTTATGGTATATTCGACTCGCGGTGCATTACAACGGACCGGCGCAGACGCCTCTGTGCTATTACGGACGAGCGCTTCCCATGGTGCGCAATGGGGGTGATCCGGGATATTTCGCACCGTGGTAAGGTGGCTTAACACACAGGTGTAGTTTCTTATAAAATGCCTAGAGAATCTACCAGTTATTCTTTTTATAAATAAGATATACTACCCCTATATATAAAATAAAAAAGATAAGGAAGACATTGACTGTAGTTCTGTTCTGTACTCAAAATAAATTATAACAAAATCTTAACTAATTAGACGACTTTTGAATAAAATATTTAAGAAAGAGAAAACAAAAGCTACTGTCATCCATTCGTACCTAAATCATCAAAATTACATTTTATGGAACACTCATCCATTTGACCGTACGATTAGATACAAACAGATAAACACACTTTATTGTTATGTAAATACATCTGTTGTGTATGTCATTGTGTGCTATAGTTACACATGTTCATACCATGTGTGGATGTAAGTTATTATGTAAACATACAAGATCCTCCTTGGCACGGTTGCTATGTCCTACCTACTTTGTTAAGATGAAGATCAATACTTGTTAGTTAAATATTTCCGTCAATATTTGCAATCTTAATCTGGACTGGCATCTTGTTGTAAAACATGGGTATATAATATATCTACAAAAAATATAATTTTCGTGACATTATAAATATTTCTTGGATAATCCTTCCTCTTCTAACATTTTCCTACCATTTTCCTTTTGAAACATAAACACATAAGAATGAAAATTTAAGCTCTTGGGTTTTTTTTATATCGATTTTATACACAATCAAAATAATTTAATTCAAAATTGACTACATACAAAGGACGTATAGAAAACACCCTAATTCACAGTATAAATGAAAGTAAAATGGATGTTTGTACCGCTTTTACGTCTAAACCACTTAACCGTTTTTGATAAAATTTCGTACACAGTAAGCTTTTGCCGCAACAACTGAAATCAACGTGGTAGTTAGCCACGCGCGCAATACACGCATACATTGTATTATTATCTGACTATTAAATCAGATAATTTTATTCAAACAATTTAATCTTATTTTTGATCTTATTGTGATTTTAAGAAATTATTTTTATTTGTTTCAGGTAAGTTTTAATACTCTACAACGTTATTTAATAAGAAAAAAGTTTCAAGTTACCACTAACTAGGTAAGTTTTAAAAGAATCTAGATAACAAATAGTAACCAAGCAATAAACTACATAGAAATAGATTTCTACAAATAACTCAATTGTTATTCAACGTAGATAAAGAATTATAACTGTGGATACTTTATTGTATTCAAATTAGTTTAACATATTTACATTAAATAGGGTACATACAGGGTGCTACTAAAATTGGTCATATTTAAATCACTCCTTCTGCCCATAGAAATGAACTACTGTCTTCAAAATAGTAATTTTATTTTGCGAAAAAAAAAACAGGATAATTCTGTAAGTTACGGCCATTTTAAAAAAATGGTTTCCTTAAAGAACCTTGTTCACTTTTATGGGCAGCAACAGTATTTCAAATATGACCGCACATTTCCGTCACATCCTGTATAAATTAGGTGACAAATAACAACAGGTATCATGAAAATTAACCTTATTGCTTTAAAATAAAAACACGGGCATTTTTTAAGTGTTTACACGGATGATTGGACTTTTCTAGATACCTAATAATACTAGTAGTCTTAAAGTAATTAGCGCTTAAATAAATATAAATACATCTATCTATACATCTCTAAAACAAAGTCAGATAGTTACCCCATTTATAACTCAAGAACGCGTGGAAAGATTTTCATGTTTTTTTTTTTAATTGCAAGAAATAAAATGTCCTATAGGAACAGGAACTACTTAGGCGGGTGAAACCTTGAAAACTTGACACGGCTAGTTGTAGACTGCTCGTAACTCTCATTTTGCTACGACTTGACATTATCGCAGTGCTACGACAAGCGAGTAGTAGGCAGTAGTAGCAGTCAGTAGTAGGTAGCTTTATTTAGAACTCCTTTCTTATTTTAATTGACGTAAGTAAATAAAAGGGATTTTGCTTTAGTGGGTAGTTTATGAGATTAGAGAGTGACGTCGTTTGCCCAGACAAACGTTATTGACCCGAAGATTTACTGAAGGTACTAAAAAATGACTATTTGCGTTAAATTATAATGCTAAATAAGCTGCTAAATTCTATTAGTAAAATGATATATAATACGTAGCTAATATAAAATTATCTAAAGCACAAATTAACATAGCAAACGTTCAATTAAATTGGGCGAATCGACACATGCTCAATTTAGTTAATTATCTATACTCATCTAATTGCAAAATAACAAACACATGCGCGTGTATTTGACAAAATATGGTTTAACTCAAATGCACTATAACCCATTTGTTTCTGCTTTAGAGTTACAAATACAATTATGAAATTACAAATGATCTAAAACAATATTTAAAACCAGTAATTGATTAAAAAAAAGTAAAACTACTGAATCGATTGATGATTGATTGATGAAGTTATTAGGTATATGGGACCACCTTTGAAGGTATTATACCGTCTCGAATATCATTATGTAAAGAAAATACCCCGTATCATACATACAAAAAATAAATATAAAAACATATCGACCATTCATTTGTAATTATGAAAACACTTCCGCGATTAATTTCTTTATTGTCGACGTAATTCATACCTGGGATTCGATGTGATTCTCTTGGGACTACGTCATTCGCACCCACGTTCTAATAATAATAATATGTATCAAGTTTATTTTCTCTTGAGCAATGAATTGGTTATAAAGTCTCTAAATCATTAAGAAAACATTATTCATTACTACTAAAAACCGCGTTACATAAATCTTTACAATAATTAACATATCTTTAAATATTACATAAATTACTACGACTGGTTATAATAAAAGTACAAAATTTTATTTAATTGTGGTCAATGATATTATACACAGGATTATGTTAACTTCATAGTTACAGACGTTTAAATATAATGAAAAAAATCTGATTGCTGGCATTATATTATGTCAAAATGTTGTCAAGTTGCACTTATGAATAGAAAGAGAAAGAGAGAGTTAATTAGGAGGTTTTCAAGTCCATAAAATGCAAGCACTAATAACATATCTACTTCACTTTTATATATAATATCATTGATTGTAGTAAACTTCTGTTGACCTTTCAAATCAAAAGCGTGTCGATAATTATTTACTAATGCAGTGAACGTTGCTTAAATCTGTAATATTAAACCTTGTTTTCATTCATTCGGTCACTGTGCAACAAACTGTTCTGTCTAATCTTGTTAATGTCGAAAGGTGACTAATCATATTAAATTACACACTGTTGTACATATGCATAGTTGAAATAGCGCGTAATTATTATTATCATATTTATTTTTTTGTATCCTTTTGTTTCTATTTCTAGTGCTTACATTATTATTAATTTGTAGTACATAGTACTTTTTCACATTAAAAACAATACGTTATGATATATTACAGAAGACCACTATTATTGACTAAAAACACTTAGACGTAATTACCCTTAACAACGGATAAAAGCACTCAATTTCAACCCCAATAGAGTTGTTCGTCGATTGAGTCTTTATTTCCTAACAATAACTGGACGCGCTCAATAGTCCCATAAGGAGTACACCACCGTTACGTGTCGCGGTGTCTTCAATTTAAGTTGACCCACATACAGGCGACGTTGCAGACAATCGATTATGAACAGTTGCATCTATGCACGCGATCCGATTCTCGATTTTATACTGATTATTATCGATATTGTTGATATGGACGGGGAGTGCTCGAATTGGATTGGTATTGATACTTTTTGTATTGGTCTCCACGAGATATATTTTATTTGAACTTACTCACACATTGATTGCTTTGTCTTTCTCTGAGAATGTCCGTGAACAGAAAATAAGTTATAATTACTTGCGGCGATTGGATTTTGTTTTGTTTGTCCCCGATGTGTGATAGTTTTATTTCAACCCAAATATCGATTTTCTCAAAAACATTACGAGCTCGGACTTGTGACTGTTCAAATGATATCGGTCAGCTCTTACATTTTTGCTATTAATCTAACTTATCGTAAAATTTATCAAGCCATAATAAATTTTATTGCTCTATAAATATTGTACAAAATGGTTTGTGTCAGTTTAACAGGTGTCCTAATCTACGTCCGGCCGTAATGTTTTAATCTATAAAGTATTTTTTATATATTTTTTCTTGAGTGCCTCTTAATCAATTCTATGGAAGAGTATGAGTGTTTCTCAACACAGTAGGGATTTATAGGATTTCGGATTTTAGCCATATTTACACTAGTAATTGATAAATAAACCGGTTTGCTGTCCAGACAATAGACACAATAGTTAAACAATGGACATGAATCATATATGTGATACACGGGGGATAACGGAAGATTTAACTTTTTAATGTATAATTTATTAACGTATTTCAATCTCTTATAAATAATTTTCTGCCATTTATTTTATCACTAGGCTAAGACAAAGAAAATTATGCGTCTATCAAAAAATCATCTATATTTTGCAGTTTTTGGTAGTTAGCTACGAACGAAACCTCAATACGATGTGCTTCGTTTACCCTGTGTCCGAACGAAGCATGCCATTTAAAATTTCAAGCGTAATTAGCAAACGAGACAGTTTATAATTGTACATATTACATTTAGTCGGTGACATTTACATGTACTCAACAATAGAGCAGTCTGTAATAATTAATTGCAACTATACAAGTCTCTCTGTCGTCTAGTCGGATATTTTTAGAAGCGATATATTCGCAACTTAAATGGTCGGTAATGCACCTACATTTTCTAAGAATAATGCTCGCCAACTATAAATATATATTTGAAATAAATAATGTATTTGAAGTAATATTATTTATTTCATGTAAATTTTCGATGTTTAGAATATTAAAGCAGGAATTCATCTCAAACTCTCGGGCTTAATGATTGATTACAGAGATGCACAAAGTTATTACCAATACTGTAAGATAACACTTTTTTAATTCTTTTCAACCTGGCCTCCCGCCTTTGCCCAGCTGTGGAACAGCACATGCTGATAATTATCCGTCTTAGAAAAGAAGAGGTTCTCAATTCAGTTGTTTTTTTTTCTATGTATGTACACCAATTACGCCGAGATTTTGTTCATTGTCATTTAACATACCTTGTGTGCCTATCTACTTACTTCACTAAAATGTCTTGCAAGTTTTGAATTTACGGCTTAACGAAATATGGTTTTACAAGTTAGATGTCTATCAGTACTTTCAATTATGCAAGAAGAATGATAGTAACTGTCTTCGTGTCAACTATCAATACTATCAACTTCAGGACATGAAGTAGGTGCGCCAGATAATGACGGCACTGCATGGTAGGAAAGAAATACATTAAGCCTTACGTAAGTGTATACCGTGCATGTGGCTGAAAAATATCGAATGCACTGTCACGGTAACGCGATACGGATAACGACACGCGAATATATCACGAGGCTGATTCGAAAGTTATGCAATCGTTAGCTAATATTTCTTCTTCTTCTTTTTTCCAAGCAATGTTGAGGTCGGTTTTCAGTGTTACCGGATTCAGCTAATACTCAGTTTCTAAATTAAAGTAAGCTAATGCAAGTATTACTTATTTTTATTAATCGATTAAATCAAAGCATCATTGTCATATTAATAATGACATATCCGAAATAAATTTATAATTTAACAGTAATATATAATCTAAGAAAAGTTGGATTATAATAATAATATGATGGTAGTGCACCAAACGGAATCGCTAATCACGATTGTCAGCTCGTGATTATGGACTCCGTTTGAAACCTTAAATTAACTGTATAAGAAAAATTCATTCACCTCTAAATAATTTCCTAATGAAATTACCGATAGTGCCTGAATAAAATATATGATTGATTTTGCAAGTCGCTTCCCAAACAGTTAGATTTACATTAAAATCACACATCAAAATTTTAACTTACTAAAGGCCGAATACTAAACGTCAATCAGTTTTAAGTCGCCTTTAGGTCTCATGCTGTCTCTGTCACTTTAAGATGTAAAGTAGCGACAGATATTTAAGTATATCTTAAAGTGAAATTGCATTTCAGAATTCGGGGGACAGTCTTAAAATAAAAAATTGTGCATCACTCGACTAATGTTTGTCAATGAAAGTCTATATCACTCTGGCACTCGTGCAGTCGGTTAGACGCCAATATGCAAATACTATGAAATATATTAAGCAATACACAATAAGTAGGTGTATAAAGTAATTAAATATCAGCCATATGCACTGCAGTACGGTATTGTTGACATTAACTACGTGCTTATTCAAACATGACTAATCACAGTCACATAATAATTTATCTTGGTTCACTTATCAATATAATTATAGGTAGACCACACGCATAGCCTTAGGATAAATGTGTATTAGGGGGTATTGTATATAAACAATGTATAAGGTGTGTTTGACTTTGTATATCACAGTTTTGAAAACGTTTGACCCTATTTTTAACAATGAAACACGTCCGAAGTTAATGACGTAGCACTAATTTTGACTACCAGATATAGGAATTAAAAATCATGTTTAACCAAGTTCTATCTCTAGAGACAATGCTTCAACAGATTATAATTAAGTAATTCATGATTAATTATTTAAAAAAAACATTTATTTTTATTCAGATCAGTCTCCTGAAATTCTTAACCTTGAAACAAGGCCCTAACTAACAAATTAAGTCACAATATTTGACTTTAGTTATTGATTGTACAATTAGCATGAAGTGTTACAATCGACTCATGCGCAGCTAGTTGGCGCGGCTGTGCTAATCAAAAGAGAAGGCTGTCCAACACCTTATTAGGCGACTGTACTTATTAGATAACGGGCTGCATGTGGGGATCTTTAAATCTAACCGATTGTTTTAAGCCCTTGAGCTATTGGTAATGAAACTAAAGACAGAATCTATTGTAAATGCTTTGGTATAATAAATAATACTCAGTGTTTCTACCTCGTTCTTGTCTTTTCATCACCCTAAGGTCGACTGGTAGAGAATGCCTTCTGGCATTAAGTCCGCCTATGTTATCTTACAGTGCATGAAGTATTAAATAAATAAATGAACTTTTGTATTACCTGCCTGTTTTAAATTTATATATTATATATTTTTAATTTTATAGTTATACATTTTTAATGTATTTTATTGATTAGGTAATTAGTCAACCAAATGTTGATTACTATTTTTGTACAATCGTGAACAAATTTCTCAATAAATTCTGTTCCTACTTTTATTAAATTACCTTCATAACTTTGCGATGTATTGTGTACATCATAATTTGATTAGTGATTGACGATACACGACGCGCCGGTCGACGATACGATCGACTCGTGCGCATCTATTTTACAAGTTTACGCTAATCGCGATACAAGGTTTACCCGTGTAGCTTCTGTAGGTACTAAAACCAAATAATATTATTTATTAAAAAAAATAACAAAACTAGTGACAACTTAAAATAGTCCTATTTAAAAGCCCTTTTATGATGAATTCTGATTTGATTTGACTTGTTCCCGACATAGTTTCTCTTATTCCGGTGGTTGATAATAAAGATAGTTTTTTTTTTTGTGTAAATACTATTTGGCATTTTAAATATTCTTTTTTTAATTTATAGTAATTTATGAGACCTACATAAAATTATCATCACGTAACACTGATGCATATTAATTTTGTATAGTAATAAAATACCTATGCTCGTAATTAAAGTAAGAAGTGAGAATATCGTGCACTTCCATTTTGCAAGGCTGCACTAATCGCGACAGAAGGCCTGCGCAAGCGCACCGTATAGATAAGTACCAACTGTGGTATAATTAAGTAGGTACCACTATTGTTATGAAATTTATAGCGCTGAATAAAGATGACTGAATTATAATTTTTAATCATTGTATTTATTTGTGAATGCGACTGTACTAAATAATCTTGTATATAAATATCTAAAAATCAATTGCCACATGAATGATGGATCATCACTTAACAAAGAATCGAGCGATTTGGTTGATTTTATTTTCGCTCTGTTTGTAATTATCAGGACAAGGTTTGTACGAACGGAAAATCCGCGGGAAATATCGATAACCGACATCCACACGTGCGCCGAATGCAAAACCTATTAGTATTTTATTTATTAGAATTTTTATAAATATCATTTTTGTCAAACAAATACAGAAGCGAAAAATATACACATATTATTAAAAAAATATCCCCACCAAGTACTCGAATATTTATTTTTAAAGGATTGCATTATTGACGGTAGTAAAAAGTTATTTCTAAGCGATGAATAAGTAATCCTCATTAACTAACACTACGATGCATTCAATAAATATTCAAGGTTAAATATTACCGTTTATTAAACGTCGGACAGTTAGTAACATAACAAATAACACTAAAATATAGATAACCGGGTTTGTTAAGTGAGGTAATGGAACAAGTAAACGGTGAGCAAAGGTCGGCAATGCGCGTGCGCATGTGAAATCGGCGAAATAATTTAATTATTATCAAATGCCACACATGTGGCATACTCAAACGCAACTCTACTATATTTTTAATGTCCGTCTTGTAGATTAATGAATTTTATTGGACACGTATTTTTTCTTTTTTCCTGCAAACAAAAAATGATCTAAATACAGAGAACGGAAGTTACGCGTGACGTCACTCACCGCTACGATTTTTAGCGAGGCGTGGCGTCATAAGCCCCCACTCCGAAACTTTAAAGCGGTGTATCTTTGTATTTTTTTATTGTTTTGATAAAAGAAAAAATACGTGTCTAATACTTTTTTATTATCTAACTGACGGACTAAATAGATTTTAACTTTTCATACCCAGGAAACATCCCTATTCTGTCTCCGTCAATTTCAGATGTTATGTAACGACATTTCAGACAAGATTTAAGTTTGATTTAAATAAATACATTAAAGAGAGGCGGTGATCTGGAGCTACAGCTACAATCTAATCAGCTTGTAAAAAAGACAAATATTATTTTATTATAATTTGATTTATTAAACTCGCATAAAAAAAGTATCTTTACGGAATGATAAAAACGCTAAATATCTGTACCGTTAATGGGGCGCTAAGTTGTTCTATGCGCGTCGTGAAATTACCTCCCGAGTGATAATTAGATACTACACCCGCCCGCATTTGCGGTAAGTACCGATAAAACGTGGTCAAATTTGCGTTTACCGTCAAATGGCGCAAATATTTGTTACCATATTCCTAGTTACAACCATCAAACACGACAACATCGCATAAAACGATACACGTTACCGCTTTACTTCGGTAACGGCCATTCTCTAACTCTACAAAACGATCAATGGATGAATAACAAGAGTTATTGTAGCGTTTACGAGCTGCGTTTAATACGACCTTGTATTACCGTCTCTGTTTGTAGCCTTATGCATAATAAGGTTAAGGGTAAAGACAATAGTGTTGTAATAACTGTTAAAACAATTTCAAAAATGGACGATTCTTTTTTCTTGTGCCATCTTCCTTAGACGTGAATTTATGACTAGAATATTTATGGCCTAAGTAGGTGGTCTTATCTATATAAAATTATATTGTTGTGTTATTTCAGAGAGCCCATCTGCGACCTTTTTTTTTTCTTCCCTATATCTGTAATGCGGCGTCTCGTCCCGTCTCACGTTCACTAATAAGCTTGCCTACAACGCCTTTTGACGGGCCTGTTGGTCTAGTGGTTAGTGACCCTGACTGCTAAACCGGAGGTCGTGGGTTCGATTCCCACCCAGGACGAATCTTTGTGTGATGAGCACGATCATTTGTTCTGTGTCTGGGTGTAATTTATCTATAATATGTATGTATTTAGAAATATATAAGTATGTTTATCAGTTGTCTGGTTGCCATAGCACAGGCTCTGCCTAGTTTGGGATCAGATGACCGTGTGTGAAATGTCCCAAGATATTTATATTTATTTATTTTATTTATTTATTTACAACTAGACCAGATCACAAATAATGCGTCTAGCACAAACCTATTTTAGTCTAGGTCAATTTATCACATAGGTTTCCTTTGTGTCTGTACCGTTTTACCAGGAATTGTCGCTTATATTGCTCTTCCAGTATACTAATAGAGTATCGTTTCATTTCAATCGCAAATTTAAAATATTCTACTGAAATAATCTCAAAACTTTGTAGTTATTCTAAAAAACCCTGACTGGATTTATACTGTTTTTTCGAAGTCCGTTTGATAATATTGTAGATATTGCCTTACAAGAGTATAATGGGCATGTGTTATTGACTTGTCTGGTGATATAGATATGCTGTTCCTGAATATAACAGTCATAAGTAAAAAAAGGAAACAATGATTTATTAAAATTACGTGATTTACTTAGTAGGTATAAGTTGGCACTCCGTATAAAATTGTTAATGCGTGTATCCAATATAATTAAACCAATATTGAAGTTAATAAATAAACCTTTAAGCCGGCCAGTTCGCCTGTGAAATGTAAGGCTTTATGTACAGTTAATCTGCTGAAATTTAATTTCGTACGCTCCAAATGTTGACAGAAAAATGTTTATTCGGAACATGAGTGCTTTGTTGTAAATTGGTATCGTCCAAAATACGAACAAAAGGTAATAATTATAGGACTGATGTACTTTTTTAATAATGCGTTACTCAATTTTGTATGTTTGTGTTCTATATTTTATTTTGGGGATGACAGTGGCTGGTATTTTATTAATTATTTATTTTCAATTTTTTCGGTACCGTACCCAAAGGGTTCCAACGGGACTCTGTTACTGAGCCTCCGCCGTCAGTCAGTCCGTCCGTTTGTCCCTCTTTCAGGGGACTATATGTCATAAACCATAATAGCTTCAGAATTTAATTTTTTGCAGAAAATGTATTTCAGTTGCTGCTATAATAATAAATAATATAAAAATCAAAGGAGACCCCCTTTGTTTTTTTTAGAAGTTGGTTTTTGAGCTTTTTGCTCCATTTTAAATCTTGTACAATGGTACGGAATCAATCTTGAACGGAACCCCTCATGCGCAAATCCGACTCGCACTTGGCCGGTTTTAAAAGTTCTTCTAAGATACCGCTAAGTAAACTGATAAGTGAAATAGCTAAAAGCTTCCATTTAATTACAAACCGGTTATTAAATGTGTCATGTTTCGAATTTAATTTAGCGTAGGTACTAATATATAAAAGTTCAGAAACGAAAGCCCGGGTACTGTGTTTTTTATTTAATTCTTTATGAATGAGTCTGAAGCGGTGACCATGTGTTTAGATACCATATCTCAATCGAATCGGAATTTTTGAGCTTAAAATAAATTATAATGATTCTGTAATAGCTTTTTTTTTAATCGACTTCAAAAAGATGTTCTCAATTCGACGGTATTTTTTATTATTTTTATTTACTTATTGTGTTTTTGCTACGCTATACTCTGGCAATAGTGAAATAATTTTTGTCATTGATTGGGCATAGGTGGTCCCTTATAAATTACATTTAATTCGGTTCTTTTTTATGTGTGTACAATATTTTTTTCTTAAATAATCAATAGGTAACATTTCTTTTTAACTCTGAAGATATTGGAGCATTACCGACGTTGTGAAATTGTTACATGAAGTTCCTATATTAACTTTTAGATTGACGCTTCGACTTTCACGTCTACTGTAGTTTGACTCTTAATTGGACAATGTACATCTTCTAAAATCCAATCAAATCCATTGAACCATTACGTCGGGTAACAATTATTCAAAACATTTCCCCCTGCAGACAGAAAAGCAATAAAACATACCAATTGCTTCCTAAAAAGAGTTTTTATTTCCTTTACCGCTCAAATACTTAGCGGTACAACCATTAATCATCCTCTCGATGCGAAAACGTACAAATATAATAATAAATAAATACAATGACGACAGGAACGCAACGTTCGTAATATTATTTCATTTGCGTGCCGTACCTAAATTGTCTCACTGATTTCCTGAAATACCGTCACCCTACACGCACGTAGTAATGCACGAGGGTGTAATAATTTACTATTCACACACCTACATGTACTTATACACATATTTAATGCACCCACACACATGTACAGTCACGGCTTAATATCGGCAATAACAGCAACTTTTCACCTCCCCACACCCTTGCGCTGTAATTTCCCCAGTCCCGAATTATAAGCTCATGAATCATGGGCATACGGTGCAAAAAATGTGAAAATAGAAGGCTTACTTCGTGCAATACTCGGTAATACCCTATCGATCGGATCAGACGTGAAATTATCAGCAAAGCGCAGGCAATTGCAGGTACAGTTGCAGACTTTTGCTTTTAACTAGCGTACACTGTAGCGAATTGTTTTAAAGATATTTCATATCGCACGAATTTGGACGTAAACCTTCTGTTGTTTTTATTGAGTGGTCTTCTGATATCATTTTGTCTGTATACTGGAAATTCGATAGGTTTATTTACAACGTCAGTTTTCAATCGAAACTGTTATTTGGTGTTCGATGATTCTGAATAAAATTCGTCGCGTGTCGCTTACGCTTTCCAGTCTGTGTTCTCGCTTTCATTTCGAACCAGCCCTCTTTGTTTTTATTGAAAAATATACGGTCTTTATGTTATCCCTAGTTGGATTTACAGACGCAATTTTTTTTTATAAATCTTATTTTATTCCTGTATCTGCATTTTATTAGGCTATACTTTAGTTAAGTATGATTAAAGATCAAATGTTCACATGCAGATGCATACTATATTCATAACGATGCCGACACTAACAAGATCCTCAAATCTAAAATCAACAGTTTGTGTGTATTTCGGACACAAGTAATTACGATGCTAAAATGAGTACCTAATGGTTCCCACGTAAGAAACAATTGGCCTAGGAATTCTCCCACGACTAAACTGTTTGGTTTACATAATAGAATTCGTAGGAGATACCATAAGCCCTATTCATTCATCAGGTATTTGTTTATATTTATATAACTTTACATCTTAAGGAGGAAAAACGTTGGGATCCCTCCAGAAACAAGTGAAGATCGAAGTGCTTACGAACCGTGTTCTTCACTTTATGAAGCTCTTATGCCATTATCTTAATACGTCAAGAGGAAAACCTCAGGCGCACGTATGAGTATTGGTTTGGTTGACGTCTGCACTGCAACGTAAGAACAAGTCAAACGGAATCATATAGTATGGCTGAGATTTCACTATAGGGCTTCCTCGAAACCTTGATAAAAGGCTGATGAATTTTGAGGCATTAACAAGACTTGCAGATTTGTGGTGATCTTTAATCGACTCGCAGATAGTACTCCAAATCGCCCACTCTCCACCGCTTTCTAAGAGCCCTGGCTGTAGAGAAGAAACTAATATTCGGTTAATCGCTTACCAAAATATTATTTATTCAGGCTCTGTGAGAAAGTTCTGTTTCTCAAGTCGAGCCTTTTTAATACTTTCTTTACTCTAAAACCCCAGACCACTCACGAAACACATTATTATTCCCAATTCAATTCTCCGTCTTCACACGCCTTAATATTCTAAATGTGGACGCAATAGACTGTTCTGAGCTGAATACAAGTTACAAATACGAAACGAACTATTATCGCCGAACCTCGTCTCGCACTAAACGGAATTATTTGTTAGTGACAGTTCGCACGTAATACGTCGACGGTTTTATTAGTCCTTTATAGAATCGCGTGTTAACAGAAGCAGTAATGGATCTGGTTATATTTTATGGTCGTAAACATTCGGTTTTCGTGGTTTTGTTCTTGTTAATGGTGACTTTGATTTCGCTTTCGTGGAATGTTAGTTGTTGTGATGAATTTTAATGATCATTTGTTGTTTATTCTTTATTGTTTTGATTAAGTCACAGTGCTAATACCATTTCGACTTACTGTCAGCTAGTTATTGTAACGATTAATTTGCTTGTTGCAATGATCCAGCATTCGTTGTTCCATTCATGCAGAGAATTAAAGACCTTATTTTATTATTCATAGAGACGAAGGTTAGGTAACAGTTTACTTTTAGTAATATAACAGAGGCTAAGAATTACAATTTAATTAAAACCCGGCGCTGACTTTTGATATTCTTTCGTATAATTCTTTTCAGTTTTTATTATGAAATGTCTTAGTTTCTGACTCTATCTTAGTTGTCATTCCCTAGAGCTTTTTCTTTACGTCTAAAGTAATTTTATTTTAATAAAACAAAAAGAAAAATGTTATCGTTTTAAAAAGTTTGAATTTATTTTATACATTTTAATATTTTTACTTGAAGTTTTAATATTTTAGGTTTCCTTTTATTTCGAGATATTTTTTCGGTGCTTGGAAATTCACAGTTATAAAGGTAGAAATACTTAGAAATTTTCCTTCTCCTACTGTAAGGATTGTCCATTCAACAAGGAATTAGACCTAATCAATGTTAAATCCTTGTTGACTTGGGCCTAGCTCAGGGTGCACCAGACATAGGTATCAGACTTAGCTATCACTTGTGCAGGCTCTCCATTTTCACATCGTTAATCCACTGAGATATCAGTGACATTGACCATCCAGAATGCACGAGACTTACTTTAGTTATCGTAACTGAAAAAGGAAAGAAACAGAGACTGTATTGCATTAATATCTATTCAATACTTTACCTATAGACCACAGATTTCCAACCGTCTGAAAGAACGTATAAACCCGTGTTTCAAGCTTTACCTTAGCCACGGCATTGTTCCATCAACTTTTTTTAACATAAACCTCGTGTTATGC
Source organism: Diachrysia chrysitis (assembly GCA_932294365.1). Taxonomy (NCBI): domain Eukaryota; kingdom Metazoa; phylum Arthropoda; class Insecta; order Lepidoptera; family Noctuidae; genus Diachrysia; species Diachrysia chrysitis. The sequence goes on along the minus strand of OW028648.1, from coordinate 2,560,458 downwards.
TATTTCGATATCTTGTAAGATTTCTGTCTTAGCTCTAAGTCGACGCAATCCTTACACTACATCAGTACAACGATCCTTCGGATACACAACTCTTTTGAAATACTCGTGAAACTTTGCTAAGAGTTTTCATGATCTTTTGTAACAAACTTACATGTTTTGTGTGTAACTACATCCAGACTAAAAAACTAAGCTATGTTGGATATGGAAGCTACTTTATGAGAAACTAGATAACGTTAAGATGTGCATCTTAGTTTTTTAAGCGACTTCAAAGGGATTAGGTTCTCCGTTCAAATGCATGTGTTTTTATTTTTGTATTTTTGTTGCGCGAAATCTCCCGCAATTGAGGATCTGAGGAGGAGAATATGTAGGTAAATATTTTTATCGGTAGAATTGCTTATTTTCAATTTGCTCAATTTCGTTCTATCGTGTGTAGCGCGCTTTACGCGCATGTATTATGTAATCCGTCACGACACGCCGCGACGCCCGCTGTCGTCGGATCAAATTATACTAATTTAACAATGCCACACACGAGGACCTTAATGTAAGCAATATAAAGATCATATTACATTGTTATCATCATAACCAACACGTAAGTCTTGGGTATTTTCATTATGACATTTTCATCGGCCCCCTTTATTTATATCTCCATTTTTCACTCTATATATCTGTCAGGTGCTTTATCAGAGCAATAATATGTCGTAGTACATTTGCACTGGATCTTAAAAAAGGACAAAATATTCATACAATTATTCAGCCACCAACGAAAATACGAGATGTCGCTACACAGACAGCTGAGCTAGAACATAAAAAAAGCTGTCATCAAACAGCGATCAGTTAGCAAAACGGAACTAAAATCACATTGAAGAAGAGACATTCTTTCAAAGCGAACGAAAATAATGATTTGAAAACCATTCGTCAACCCTACAGCACCGGTGTCGTTCAGAAGCAAGCGATTTATCGTACAATCTGTGAAGCACAGATTAATAGCAAACGGATTTATTGTCGGAGATGTAGGCAGTAGCGGTGCAGACACAGTGCTGTCAGATGCACGGAGCCAACATCACACGAGACGACACGAGGCGACACTGGCATTGCAACACAATATCGTTCAGTGTGTCTGACATTGGATCTTGAACGTACTTGGAATATGTAAGTGTTTCGTTCGATGATACCTCCTGTCGCATGTCGCGTCCGTAGGGTTAGGCTTGTAATGTGTGGGAACTAAAAACTTCATTGAATGTGTTCTTTGTTTAAATTTAAGCAGAGTTACTTATTGCTCAAAATCACTTGCCATTAATAATTCTACAAGTATTTTGCGATAAATAAAACCCTTGTTGCAACAATCAAGGTCCAGTTCCACGTAATAGCTCCAACCTTTTGTGGGTAAATATTCTAATCGGATTGCTACTAAGAATTTCCTGATAGGAAATTCAATTACAATGCCCTTCCCGGTGGTCGGCAATCAAAGATCAAAGGGATGCAATACCTAAAAGAAAACACGTTTTACTTACATACGAACTACATACAAATTTAGTTTAGTTATTTTCCGAGCAAATGCTCCTACATCAGTGTACTAAGTACGTATTGAGATTTCAGAATGCTTGACAGCGTACAAGCTAACTTGAGTTTGCAGCACTTTGCATAGTTAAACCAAACATTGATAGTAAGAATTTACACGCGGAAGTAGTAGGCTTGCTAATTAACTCGATAGAAAGTAAATGTTAGATGTCTGTAAGAGTAGGTATATATATGCGTTTCGCTGTAATCTGTGGCTTAAGCTAAGAGGGGCTGAAACTCAGTATTTAACTTTAACAAGGAAATGAGCTGCCAACCTGTCACCGTAAAAGGCAATTAGTGGAGGCAAAAGATGTGTAGGTAACTAGGTATAAAGGACGTATATTTAAAGCTAATAAATTTATATTTAGGACCTGGCTAAATGAAAATAATATTAAACGTTTTTCGTCTTTACTATTCGATGTGTATAATTTTTCCAATAACTTTGGTACTACAGTACTTTAGTTTCACATCTCGCTAGAAAACTCTTTTAAAAGCCACAACAATATTCGTATGTATGGGATCATGAAACAAAGTATGCACTTAAACACATTTATGCAGGTTCGTAAACAAAATCACTACAACGAACATCAAAATTAAATTATCGTAATATTTCAATGACCTGTGTACAGTCGCGAACACATTTTAATACCGTGAAGTATATTCGCGGACAATAGCTTAAATCACAGAATTCGTACGTAGTTTTCGGTCGAACTGAATGAATATTATCGAATCGCTGCCAAGGTAGGCGTGGCGGTTGATTGATACGACACATTGGGACCGTCCGTCCCGTGTTGATGTTATTATCAATACCGAACGGATCCGGATCCCGAAATCTGGACGGAACTGGATGCCGGATGCGGAAGGGACGCAGGTACTCGTAGGTGTGGGTTGCTGTTTGTATTTGTTGAGACTGAGAGGTTAAAGGGTGTGTTTGTAGAGATAGAGACGGTAAACGATATCAAATTAAATCAAATAGATGTTATGTTATAGGTAAGACTTGAATTTTTAACTCGGCTACAAACAACTTTATTCATTAAACGTAGCGTTTTGCATAGTAACATATTAAATGAACAAAACAAGAATAAAACGACCAGTCTTAAGCTTTCCACGAATTTTCACCGGAAATATTTAACAAATTGTAAGAAACGTTAGAAAAACAATAGTGGACACCGAATACACATGTCCCCCTCAAGAGGAACACCTAAAATAAATCACTTAAACGATTCGCGCGTCGAAACACTGCCGTGCAGATTGACATGCCACCGATTGCCGCCGGCCTACATTAGTACCGCGGTATTCGGGAACTGAACACTACACGCTAACAGACAACACTATTTATATAGAACCAATACTACAAGACCCCTGTCACCTGGTCGAACACAACACATTAATACATTAGCACTGATTCCTTTCTACGCAAACTAAATTAAAATGAAAGCATTGCCATCTTTTACTAACATGCAGCGTGAGAAAAGGACAGCAACAGATAACGTCTAACTTAGAAATGTCTCAAACTACTCTTCGCCTTGAACATCACACACACACATGCGTTTTTCCAGCAGCAGTCAGCAAATTCGTATAAAAATTTTAGTTGGAACTTAATTTAGAAGGTCTTATTTTCGTCGGTCTTTTTCTAATTATGTATGAGTGAAAAAGATACCGATATTCTAAAATAAGTTTAGTGCGCGTTTAACAGAATCAGGGCCATTGTCTCCTGAAGCGAGGGCTCTTGTTACACTGGCCGTGTTTTATTTAAAGCTGCTAATGACTGATGCGTCATTTTACTCTTTTTTCTTTTGTTTTTAAGACAATAGATCTATGCGATCGGTACAGTTCTAATGGAGTGTCCTTTGCCGCGTTAACGAGAGATATCAAAGGATTACTCTGAATATACGAGGTGGTAGTTCTAATAATTTATTAGTATTGCTCCCGCGCTGTAAACTACAAAATAAATTAGTTGTATATTTCGTTTATGCAGACAGTTATTTCTATATTTAACATAGGTGATTGCTACAAAAATGCTTTACAAAATTATTTAAGCCTAACCTACTGTGCTGCGGGTTCGATCTTCGCAAATCTTCGCGCTTCTTTTCTTGTTCGAATGTGTTATCTTTAAATGAAATGTAGACAATTTAAAAATAATTAAATTAGAAACACATTAAGTCAAAGAGTTTGATATGGACACCGTACAAAAACCCCTTTTTACATTACAAATTTGTACTGCTTCACTATCGCTTAAAACTTCTTAAATCACCTCTAATTTAATAACATATGTACTATGTACTAACATAGTCATTAAAATATCTGTAATAGTAAACATGATGTTATGAAGCGAAATATTTACGCAGTTTGTTGGTATAGGATATATATGTAAACATCAAAGTTAATATTCATATCTAAACGTTATTAATAATATTACCTCAAACACAAGCCAATGTAAATAATAAACAAACTAAACTTCAATAGTTTCTAATCGTACTAATTTAAATCAATTCGAAAGCGTTAATCGATTTGCACAATTACAAATCGATTACTGTTTTAATTCAGCGGCTGATTGTAAAATCGATACGATGATTTTATATATTGTTCTGTGCAATGTGGCAGTGCTGTCGCGTGCCGGTCATAGATAAGATGTCGGCGTGTCATTCGGACGTGTCTCTACGGCCGAGAAGTGCTCTTGGCAACACAACAGATATTTCAGCCATCCAACTATGGTGTTGTTACATCATTGTAAAGCTGAGCTTGCACGATGGACTTTTTTTTAAGTTTTGCTCTTTTGAATTCCAATTTTTTTGGGTATTTGACTTTCTCAAATAAATATTGTCCTAAAACACCTGATCCGAAACTAGGCAGTGCCTGTATTATGGCAACCAGACAACTGATAAACATACTTATATACAAGGCTTTTTGCATTCTCGTCAAATTCGAGAAGGAAACTATGCTAATGATTCTCGACACGCGTCAATAATAAAATAAGTAAGTTTTTTTTTCTCTCTCTAATTTTCGGAAATAGCCTGTGTGCGACAATCATGTCAAAACGCGAGTCGCGACCCGTGTAAATACCGCACTGTAAGTGCTCTTTTAAACACACACATAAATGCATTTTATAGATAAATTACACCCAGACACAGAACAAATGATCATGCGCATTGCAAAAAGATTAGTCCCGGTTGGGATTCGCATAAGGAAAGAACATCTTGACGATCTGGAGCCCTCATCCCGTGGCGCAATGCTTGTTGGCGTGGTGACCACTCTGTTATCCGTGTTCTGACAGTGCAAGACCTTGAAAAATATTGCTGTTGTTTTTTTATTCACTATTTTCTGTCACCTTGTGCAACCACGGCCCTTAGATGCGTCGATGCGATTTAATTTAGTTTTTAATTGCGCGTTGGGTAATCGTCACTAATTGCAGGGCTGTGCAAATTGAAGGTTTTATTTGGATTTTTATGTAAAGCAAAATTAATTAATCGAAAGCTGATTGTCGGTATATATGAAATTTCGTGAAATTTGATGATATAATTAATTGATATCTCATTATTACATTCAATTAATAAAATTCATTTCATAAAAGAACTATAACTTCTAAAGTATGTTTACTGGTTATGCGGTAATTGTAATTATTTATTCATTATAATAGAAAAAAATAGTTTGGAAAAGAAAAGACATATTAACAAAATAAAGTAAAATAAATGTGCAAAAAAAATACAAGAAATCAACACAGTAGGTAATAAAATTTATCTTTCGCCAAATTAATAAAGCGGTTTTTAGAACAAATAAGTCAAAGTATATCGTCTTTATGCTTATATCTGAATGCTATTTGAAATACAAATTATAATTAAAATATTATCCTTATAATATCTAAGCATCATCTTTTCTAGAATAAGAAGAAAGTCTTGGAAAGTTTTCATTCTCGGAATATTATATTATTTTTAGATTTCCATCGGTAATTGTGTACGTTCCGGGAATCCAGTCAGGTTTAGAACGAAACCTAATTATGAAAATGGAGCCATTTTCACCTTAAAAATGGTGTGAGCGAAAGCTTAAATAATTTATTACTTAAGACGATATTTTTATATAAAATGGAATGGGCCAAAGATCTACCCATAAGTCAAGAATAATAATATGTTGTTATATTCAAACGGTCTAACTACAAACAAAAACTTGATTAACTTTTATTTTAATACCTAATCAACTTTATGATCATATCAAGACATGACAAAAATATATATGAATATTAATTCTAAGACACAATATGAAAACTGTTCCGGTATACACATGTACGGTATACACAATGATTTGCAACAATCTTTCCTTGTAGGTGGGGATAATAAAGACCAAGCATACTACGATTTATTGAACATATTTCCAACTTAGGGAATGCTTCTGAGAATCGTAAACATTCGAACAATAGTAGGTTGTTATGAGCAATATACAGACAAAAATGTATATTACGGACGGATGTAAATTATGTGCTAATTATGTTACGCCATAGAGGTCGTATCACTTACTTTTTATTTCATTGCGAATAGGATAATTTATATTTGTAACCGTAAATAAAAAACTATAGGTATTGACTCTCTTGACAGGGAGAGACAGAGAGAGAAGGAGAGAAAGGAAGTGGGGGAGAGAGGCAGGGACACTGCACTAAAATATCACTATCTAAAAAATAAGATTTATGTTATAACGACGGCGAAATTTAATGTTGAACTGAAATATGTGTTTATAATTTCCTTCATTCCCACCACTGGGTAATGGATTTCCCTATTTATCTCTACGCATTTCTGTTCAGAGCCTCTTCACACAACACACATAAATTCAAAGATAAAATCTCGTCAAATCGCGGTTGTCGTGGCTCCATTGCGCGGCGTACTACAACTCAATTATTGCGCATCACGGTACAGACCTAATAGAAACTTCCCGTGGCCGATTAACCTCGGCAGTCGGCCCTCGGCTCACCTGAATTTGTACTGAATGACATTTTAAATAAATTTTATGCAGCCAGAGATAAGACGGGAAATTATGGCCGTTAAGAGTTAATGTAATAATGTTTATTTAACATTAATAACACACTAAGTAGGTAACTGATGAACAGTTGGTAAAGGACAGTTCTTTTTATGGTTTTTGTAAATAGTGAGTTATACAATATTCTTTTTATGCGAACATTATGTCTGGTGAAATATGGAAATGCAACGTCACACCTTTACAAATGCCCTTCACAAAACATAGGTACATAGGTACAAACATTCACGCCTGTAATTCTGATTTGGTAGGTAGAGTGTATCCATCTGGTTTCCGGAGTTTACATATCTACATTTCTTCAATCATTACAATTGCTCTTATTTACCACTTCATCATGATACGATTAGGTTAATACTGGGTATAGACCTCTTTTCTTTTATGCTATTTTTCTCTGTTCTCTACATAATTTCATCATTTAAGTTTTTCCAACAAATTAATAATAAAGGGTATATCTATCCAAGAGGCGTGAAGAGTACATCTGTTATAGATTTAGTTTTCGAAATTTCAGCTCAAAATTAATTACTTAAATAATTGATATACAATGTTTTCAATCAATTTTTTGACATCAAAAATCATAACAAACGTGTCACCGTGGCAAGGGACTACATATTATTACGTCACTTGATAAATGTTAAGATTCACACTTCAGCGGTCTGGTTATGATTTTTAGTGCCAAATAATTTATGCGAAAAATTGGATATCAATTTTTTACTAACTCAGTTTGAGCTGAAATTTTGTAAACTGACTCTATACCAGATGTACTCTTCAGTTCTTTTAGCTTGATATACCCCTTTTGGTAACACCCTGTATAGACATTCTCACAGACACAGACTAGTATTATGTATTTCTACCACGTGTTTGTTACCCAGAAGTAAACTCGCGGTATAATTGACAATGTTATATTATCGTCGTTCACATTACTCGGTTATTTTCGTTAACGTGCATTTAGAATGCACTAGGTGCGTTTATTTTCAACTCGCGAGTCTAGTTTACCCTGTGATGTACGATCGTTTCGACCACAATATATCTGTCATTCATAGTACACTGTCCGAGTGACGTACGAAATTACAACTGGAATATAATTGTGGGTGTTGCTATTTGGTAACGTTTCATGTGTAGTAGTTTTAGTAGTCGTTATACAATGGGCTATGTATATATATATGCGCGGTAGACAATTATTCCTATAAGTTTTAAATTAAATTAATACGAGACATTAACCCCAGGTTTCAGATCAACATAAAAAAATGTTATTCACCTGTCAAACCTCATGTTAAGCGCTGTTGGTTGTTAGTCTTTTGGTCAACCAATCACAGTCGTGATCAGTTGATTTGAAAACAGATTAAGTTGGTCAGCCTTTCAGAAGACGGGGGTAAGCATTGTAAATAGTACTTTATATTGTAAAACTGAGAATCCTCAGAAAGCTGTATACCTAGTATATTGACGTCCAAGTATTATGGTATCAATAGAGTCTATGTAATGTCGTGGTGGCCTAGCGGTTCAACGAACGGATTTGTATGCACAGGGTTGCAGGTTCAAAACCACTATGGGCAAGTACCAATGTGACTTTTTCAAAGTTATATGTACTTTCTTAATTATTCTAAGACACGATTTCAAACGGTGAAATAAGATCCTGAGGAAACTTGGATTCCAAAAAAATGGAATCTGAAATCGCCAACCCACAATGGGCAAGCGTGGTGATCATTGGTCCCTTCTCAACATGAGAAGAGGCCTGTGCTCAGCTGTGGGACGTTTATAGGCCGGTATTATAATAGAGTCTACAGCGATATACTCTCAAACGTTATCCTAAATGTTCCACTTTACCTTCAGCTCAGAATTCGAATCACTTAGCTACTGCACTTTAGTCATTGTCAGCATGTTCAGCAATCACTTCTTGTACAGTCCCATCACCATTCATTACTAACAAACATGGTAAAGGTGGACCATTACTTCCCATTCCCCGGTCAAACTTGTGACCATTACACGTCGCGGGCATCTCCGACATCCAATAAATTACACTAAGGGTGGATTTCACGGGTCCATATGAACGCGATCGGTAGGAGCTGATCTAGATTCCCGCGTTTGATTGAGTTCGATGCTCCAATTTGCACTTTTAATAACATAAACTGGTCGTAGTGTCAAAGGGCTATAGAACATTTTTTATATGTATAACACAATATTGTTGTTATTTTAATATTTTTAATTATTTGTTACGCATTAACGCAAGTGGAGCAACTGGCGCGTCAAGCTAGTAGTCTCAGGTTCGAGTCCTGCCTGAGGTTTTAGTTTTTCTTTCCAATATTTGTATTTAATTACAATGTTATTTCTAGCCTTGGGGGAATTTCAATGTACTGTGGCAAATGTTTTTGGATATTACGGCTTTGACATTTGAGTTTTTAAACTCGATCTCGGGTAACTTAGTTCCTAGGACCGGGTATCTGGTGTAATCGCCCTTGAATCAAAATGAACGCAACACCGCTTTGTAAATCACTCGAAATTGTAATTAGAAATTTGTTGAAATTAATTTACGTGACGTCATATGACACGATGAGAGCGGAATCTTGATAAGTGGGCTTTGATGTTGCGAGGTGTATTAGTCTAGTTTATTACATGTTTTGAATGAGTTCCTGTCATGTTGAGTATTATTGACAAAGTTTAATGTATGACGGTTTTAATTTAAACCGTCCATGTTTATTTAAATTTTCTATATAAAATGTTGTGTTGATGAAAACTGACGATAAAATTTACTGAAATAAAGTTAATTTAGACACGACGGTTCTATATTACGAATGATAGCCTATTCCTTCTCTGTATTAAAAGAGGTCTTTGATCTATACCACAATAGTTTGTCTATTTACTTTTTTTGTTTGTCTGTTTTAAAATAACTAAACTCAGCCATGACCTGCAATGCCTAAGTCTGTGATAAAAACTTGCACAAAAACACTTGTGTCTTAAATGCAACTTTGTAACAAATTTCATGTCATTCGATCGACTACTTTTCGACTATTGCAACCACAAACTTAACAATTTTTTTTTTGGCATTTAGAAAATGATAGCTAAATCCCATTTATATTTCTAGGTCTATTTTTCTATTGAGATCTAAGTTGAACTTAATTTCTCTTATTACAAAATCGTCAGAAATCCATTGAACCCAAGAAGCGTTGAACGATTTCAGTTGAATTCGTTTGCAACGGCATTGCAGTATCGTTTCGGGTCACTAGGTTTTGTTGTAAAAACCATCGTTTACTGATAGTTATCGATTTAGAGTCGGTTCAGTTTAAAATCGAGTAAAACGTTATCGATAACTCCTCCCCCCTGTTGCGATTATTACAAACTATTTAGTTGTATATTGAAACACTTTGCCGCCGAGTTCATACACTTCAAAAGCTAAAAAATTTGTTGTGATTAAAGTACCAAGCCAAATTTAATTACCTATTATGTTTTCTTTATGTTATCTTTATCTATACTATATATATATATATAATATTATAAAGCTGAAGAGTTTGTTTGTTTGTTTGTTTGTTTGAACGCGCTAATCTCAGGAACTACTGGTTCGAATTGAAAAATTCTTTTTGTATTGGATAGTCCGTTTATTGAGGAAGGCTATAGACTATATAACATCACGCTACGACCAATAGGAGCGGAGCATAAATGATAAATGTTGCAAAAATGAAAAACCGTTGAAACTAAAACACGCGAACAAAGTCGCGGGGGACAGCTAGTTACTAATAAATATATGCGTACTAAATACACGTTACTTGTGAGACAAATTTCTCATTGAAACTTATAGAATAAGATATATGGCCTTGTTTATAAATTAACATACCAAGTATTAATATACATATATATTATAATATATACCCACAATTGGACAAATGTAGTATGAAAACCATGGAATACCTACTAAAATGTATCTGTGTATGTAAAGCTACCTACCAACCTACTAAACAAATCTCAACAGTCATATTTCGACCCTTAATACCAACTACTATATACCTACATAAGTATATGTCTATACCTAGTTCGCAACTCGGTTAGAACTAAATTATGTCGTTATCCAAAACGGATTTTAGTCTGGACAATATTAAATTTGTGGTTTGAATTCAATCGGAACGAGCTAGCAACATTGACAGGTGAGCTAGGACCGATTTTAATTTAAATGGATATTTTGAATAAGTCATATAATAATCTTATTACTTACACTATGAAATAGTAGATATAAATTGGGATCACCGGAAATAGATTAAGAGGAATAGTTAAAGCTTGGTTAATACATATTTTAATAGATATCTGAACAATTAATGTAGTTTATAGAATAATAAATTCTTAAAATGATCAAAGTTCTTTCTTTGGCTACGATATTGTAAAGGGTGCATATTATAAAACTAAACATGCTAAGATTAGAATAAAGATGTACTACTACATTACCTCTGTACATCTGTTCTAGTATATTGTTACTATATTATGTTGTGTGTGTGTGTGTATATATATAAATAATAAAATAAAAAATATAAGTTTAATTTTTTGAGCAGCTTTAAAAAGAAAAATAGCATAACAGATTACCTTAACAAATTAACAATAAAGGACTCTGGGATACGGTCATTATATTCTAAGCACTATATATTAAAAATATAATTTGTGTTAGCACTCATTTTTCAGGGAACAATAATAATTATAATTAAAATAAATGTATACTTTTTATTTAAAAAATAAATAATTAAACATTAAAAATATCATCATATTCTAAACTTTCTTAACTACCGCAAGTATTAACTTTGTATAACAAATATGACAATAGATTCTATATATGCACGCAAATATTGAGAATCAGAAATAAAAATCAGTAGGATCATGCAATTTGTATCCTTTGATTGAAAATCTGGAATGTCCAACTATGCCCTAAAATTCCAGTCACGTAGCTACTGCGCTATTGGTCGTGACACTTTGTATTGACAATATAAACCTTCGGTCTTTAGTTTCGTTCTAAAATTTTATCTTTCAAACAAGTAAACAACTGAAGAATTGTTTTTAATAGTAACCCTTTAATGTCCCGTTGGAAAATACAGACCTCATTATTATTTATACATATAATTTATTATAATAAAATAGTAATCGACAACTTTCTTTGGCCGGTTGTCAGATTGTCTGTAAAAGGTTGTAAAAAATCTAGATTGCTGAAAAATATTGAGAGAATATTTTCAAAAAACCGTAGAGTGTACTTAGCTATGTTTAAACACGCTATTACATCGAGGTGATTAGAAAAGGGGCTTTAAATTTGCAAAACTGAAATTGATCTGCAAACCTAAATTGGTATTTTTGACGTTAAACAGAGGGGCAACCATGGCGAAATTAGGTAGCCATAGCGACTAGATATCTTATTTTGATTGAAGTATGATGAACTTTTTAGAAAACTATCTGTCGTAATAAACAGTTCGGTGGTTGTACGATTAGAAATGAATGTTTTTGTTGATCCTTAAACGCACTGAATAATGCACGTACGAAGCCACGGGGTTCAGCGTGTTTGTAATATAGTTTAACTTCTTTAAAAAAACGTGTATCAATATAAATATTTAAGTAGGCTCAACAAACATCCCAACTATATGTCTCGCGATCCGGTACCGACAGATTAATAGCCGGACAAACTTAAAAAAAACAACGAAGATTCACAAAACACTCACATAAAAACGTTTATAGCATTTTGCGAGAATAATAAAAAGCCGTGCACAAGAAACTTCGTGTTGAATTCCGATTATATCTTTTTTTAAAAAGGAAAGTATAATTTAAACATTATCTTTTCCTCAAACTGTTGTTATTGAAAGATAAGAGAATAATTGATTATGGTGTTTTTAGGGTACCCCAATGGTGCCAACGGGACCGTATTACTAAGCCTTCGCTATCCGTCCGTCTGTCTGAAAAAACAGCGTATCTCATGAACCGTAATAGCTAGAGTTAAAATTTTAACGGAGCGTGTATTTCTATAGCCGCTATAACAACAAATATTTTTTTTTAGGAAAAACAAAAAAAAAAATTTTTTTGTCTTTTTGTTAGACTTTAACGGCATAAATCTTGTACGATGGTACAGAACCCTTCATTCGCGGGTCTTACCCACATTTGGCCGGTTATATTGTCACTCCGACAAATTTTAATGTGTTAGTACTATTTACATGAATAATGTGGTTTTGTAATAAAGTATATCAGGTCTAATATTCTATAGGAGTAGTAGAAAAATATACTTCAAACACATAATTTCATGATATTTCAATTTATATCTATTAGTTTATTCCTAGCGTTATTATTATTACTAGCCCAAATAAAAGTACTTCATTTTTACCCAATCTGGGGGCACGGTAGTGCCCCTGCCAAGACGAGCCAAGCGAAGCGCACGGGCACTACCTACCTTTTCTCGAAGCGCTTCGTCGTTTTTTTGAACCCTCATAACTTGGGTTTGGATTATGCTAGATCAACAAAATTTTCGGGATATATTGTCAATAGCGGACTTATTGAACATATTAAGTTTTAATTACATTAGCTTTTATACTTCAGATTTTATTTATATCTAAAAAACGCTAATTTCGTCACTGACTCACTGATGATCATCAAAATTCTTAAGGTATTTCCTAATGTCCTAGAAAGCTGAAATTTTGTATGTAAGCTAGTATTAGCACACAAACAACAAAAAAATTATAAAACTTGTAACTTTCATCCCCCAACCCCTTAAACTAGGGGATGGGAGTTTGTATGAGACCTGTAATTTTAAATTAAATTTTGATGACGCTAGAGGTCTAATCTAATAATCTAAAACTTGGATCCCCTAGATATATATATGTATAGGTACTCCTTGTAAAAAAAAAATAAAAAATTTTTTTGTTACAAACAACTTACAAAAAGAAATGAAATCCCACCAAAAACATTTTCATGTAAAATGTTGCCAAGACGAGCCCATATGACTCGCACTGTCAAAAAGTTATCAGATCTCATGTAGAGCCAAGCTTCTAACACTACACGCCCTAACTCTACAAGGCCTAACTTCACAAACTCTACACCTTAGTCAAAATATGTGGCTTGGCCGTTCGTTACTACAAGAACTATTGTATAAAACAAAAGTAATGAACAGTGAATTAATTTTTCACCTTACGCCGATGTGAATGTAGCGAAATGGCCAAGCCACATATTTTGACTAAGGTGTAGAGTTTGTGAAGTTAGGCCTTGTAGAGTTAGGGCGTGTAGTGTTAGAAGCTTGGCTCTACATGAGATCTGATAACTTTTTGACAGTGCGAGTCATATGGGCTCGTCTTGGCAACATTTTACATGAAAATGTTTTTGGTGGGATAATTATTACTTATTTACACACCAATAATTACTTTTAGCAAAAAAAAATTGTAACTAATGTTTTAATTTTCCTCCTTTCAGGTAAGTCTTCATTAATTCTGTCATACTACAATAAGCACGTACAATATCAAGGTACAGCGTGAAAGGGTAAGCTGAACAAACCAATGCTTTATAAAAACGTAATAAATATACAGCCTGAAACTATTCTGCAGAGTAAAACCCTGTTCTCTAACGGAGAAGGAACGAGAAACGATCACCACTCTTGCTTTTTTGGTTATGTACAGTCTGCAAAATTCTACAAAAGTTGTAGAACAAAATCAATTTTACACCACGTAGGAATACGCTATGATAAAATCCATATTAGTCAATTTAGGTGTTTTGTAAATGTGATTGTGTTTATCCTATTTTATTGCTGACTGTACAAAGGAAAAAAGATTTTTCTACAGATATTATAACAATATTAAAATATATTTCAACAATAGTTTTTACCTGCCCGTTTGTGCGACACGGATTCCCTATTCGAGAACACAGGTTATTGATCCTCGTAGTTTTAATATTCAATGCGCGCACGCATCGGCCGGCGGAGTGCGTCCTTTCCTGCGCAGCCTGGCTAAAGAGAGAGCTTTGATTTTAGAACAATGGTTCAAATGAAAAAAAAAACTGCTTTGAAATATTAGGTTTGTGTGTTGAATCCCTAAATAAATTACTAAGATGATTATGCTTCAATCTTAACCATATAAAAAACTAAATTCTTGACAATGAATGTATTAATGGATGTTTTGTTGTTTCTATTTTAAGCAAAATAACGGATACATCCCGATAAGTCCATATAACCGAGGGTTTCGCGCTGGTAAAACCTTCGTCTTATTACATGATTTTTTCTCGTAATCGACGCTGTAATTCCAGAGAACATATGTATAGTATGTACTTATGTACGACAAATGAATAGCGCCCAACAGCGTAGTTTCTGTAAAGCGATTACCGAGCGGCAATGGCAAACCTATTTTGCATTTGATCACGTTGATTGAGTTAAAGTGTGCCGATTAAGCCGTCTTCCGCGGTCTAAACAGTTGAAGTGAGAATTAGTATTGAATTCGTGATATATTATATACTAGCATCGAGTGGGGTAAAGTAGTTTTGTACTAGACGTACGTTCGGAAACTCCTCGGTTCCCTTTTGTCCTGGTTCTCGGTATTCAAAATGGTTACATCAGGATTTTGATTGGGAAATGTGGTAGCGTTTGTGTTATTTCATTTCATTTGGCATTGCATCATCATCATCATCATCAGCCTATGTTCGTCCACTGCTGGACAGAGGCCTCTCCTATGGCACGCCACTGAGCTCTATCTTTAACTCTTCGTCTCCAACCATTGGCATTGCGTACATTATATTATCTATGTATAATTCACGTCATTATTTCATATAGTATAGCCAATAGTTTAGTATCTAAAGTGACTATTGTTTTTAGGTTTGGTGACTTTTCAGAATATGGTTGATTTTAGTCATAATAAAATATTTTTATTTTTTCAACTCCAAGTAATTATTCCAACTAGTTAAAAAAAATTCAGCAAATAACAATTAATATGAAGCGATTTCTTACGAAGAGCCTAGCACCTCCGCGCTGTATGTTAATGACGAACGATAAAAATACAAAGGAAATAGTGACACAGTTCGTTGACATTTAGTGACGGCACTCATTATGTATTCCGGCATAATCTTCGGAAGTGACATAAAAAAAACAACGTCCCCGAAGCATTGTCACTTTGTTTATTAGTGAAAAAACTTAGGGAATATGTTAATAGGTTTACCTTGGGTATAAGTTATAACAATGGATTTGAATAGTTAGGTTTTTTAAGCTAGACTGCTTTCGTGTTGTGGGTCAGTTTTCGATATAAGGCATTTGTCTCACCAACGACGAAAAAACGACTAAGTATTTAACATTTTCTCGTTAAAAAGACATGAAAAAGGATATAAATGCCGTGTCAATAAAATATATCCATATACGAATAGTTGATTGCACATTGTTGTTCACATTGCCGGCCGGCGAGAACTCTCTATATCTAATAGTTTATCACGTCGTCTAGAGCGTTTAAAGGTAATATTCGCTGAGCGATGCTCGCTTTCGCAGAGAGACCAACCAGCGGTCAATCTACTCTCCGATGCGGATGTAAGTGAACGCATTTATTATGAATTTAGAACAAATTATTAGTTCAAAAGACGACGATAATGTATTTTATGATGGTATTTGTAATGTGGCACCGATAAGGTTGAAAAAAAGGAGCGAATGGTGCGAGTATTGCCCGCTCGTAGACCAGAGACACACAACTGTTGGAACTACATACTCGCTTCTCGCTGCTATCCAACTCGTATGTAGTTCATAGCTTTACTCGCTTCTCGTTCATCGTCGGCAGTGGGACAAGTACCTAATGGACAAGTGATTAATATTATAAGACAAGTTAATTAATATTCAAAGTATCTAAGGATTGTATCCCCAATGTAGTCGACATTTAAGGGTTTTCGAATTTTCCAAAAGGTAAGCATTCACTACTGTTTGTAGTTTTGAAAACGTGTGATTTAATATAAATATAAACGTACATAAATGTCTGACAATTTCACTGCAACGAAATCTAGTAATAGACTAATAATAATATTGCAACGATATCGTAACTCCTGGCAACCATCCCCTGTCTACCTCTCTAGATACCTGGCAAAATGATACGCCATAAATAATCCGCCAACTGGCATGCCAACTAATCTAATTTATATCGACGAGTTGTCGAAGTGACACCTTAACTAACACACGCCCAATTAATATGTTCACCACTAACACTGATAATGTTAACGGATACTTGAATTATAGACTAATGATAGTTTAAGTGGTATAACTTATTAGTCTAATGAGTGCAACGTTCCCATTTTTGGGTGACGTCATCCATTGTGAAGCTAAGCCCTAGATTCAAAATGAACGTACCTCGTAATCAGCTCGGGTGTTTCCTGTAAGGCATGCATAGAGAAAGCGATATCCAAAAAAACAGCACGAATTTTTAAATCATTTAAACACAAGTTGTAATTTTTTTTTTAACTCATAATAAATTAGGCTCGTGCAATTTAATTTTATTACCTTCATTTATCATTGTTATAAGTACACTTCTATTTTTCTTTTATATCGTTATAGCTTCTATAAAGTCCAATGCCAAGGAGTTCCACCAGTAGAATATTAAAGTAAAATCAGCAACCAAGTTCTCAAAACTCTCAACAGCTCTTGTTTCCTTAGATTCAATTCAACTTTGTCCTGAATAGAAATCTTGAACCGATAATTAACAAATAGTTTCACCCAGTTCGATGTTCGATCTCTTACTCGAAACTTTTCACTGTGGAAACAGCTTTCCTTATAGTAAACGAGACATACAAATGGCATAGATTTTGGTGCGCGGTACGCCGCATTCTCGCAACTGATTTACGCTCGCGACTTGTCAATCCTTAGGGCTGTCGCGCGACAAAATTAATCACGGGACATGGCAATGGCTCAAGTTATATTGCGCGTCAATACGTTCAACTCCCTCCAATGGCGAAGGGGTGTGGTGCAACTGTAGCTTGACGTGACGTGTTATAAATTATCGTTTTAGGTGCCGAGAGTTTGATTAATTTTGCATTTGACGTTGCTTGTTTGAGGAAGCTGCGGTTTTGAGGTCAATCGATAAGTTCGGAGAATTATATGATGCGATTGTAAATGAACGATATTTTAATGTCGGCTACGTTTTGTTATGGCTTTTTAATTACTCGTAAGTTATTTTACTTATTTTTAGAGTTTATTTAAATAAGTATACAAGACCTAGTTTCCTCATCAAATGTTTGACTAATTTCCGAAAAAGAATCTTTCAGAAATATTTGTCATGGGTAAAACGTTCAAAAAAATGTTATCTTGACAACCCTAAGTGGAAGAGCGCGGTACCGACACCGTAGTTCGCGGTGCACGAATTAATTGCCTATTGATTGTAACGAGTCCTTGCCGATACGACGCTACACTGGCTACAAGGGCTTGTTTACCAACTTAATTGGACGAGAATTAAGTAGCATCATTAGAAAACTAACTCAAGAGACCGCACTGCACCCATAATACTGGCTAATTTAGCTTAGTCCACTAAATGAATTAAGTTTCTTAACTTTTTTTACTAGAAGAATAAAAAGATTATAAAAGTTGTTCCTAAATAATTGCTAAATTTTTCAGTCATCACACATAAGTAGGTAATTAAATTTCTGCTTCGGCCTCTCTGTCTACAATAACCAATTTATATCTTACAACTACGTCATATAATACTACTTAATATAATTATTTTGCTAGGCACCTCCTAGTATCATAGAACACTAGTATACATATACATTATACATATATATTACATACTTAATTAATCGTCTACCATATAGCTGGGCGTTGTATTTCAAGAATGTTAGCACCTATGCGACACTACTGCTAAATGGTAGCTATTGTTCTACTTACAGATATAATGCTACAGTGAGCTAAGAAATTGGTCTTTATGTAAATTGTCTTGAGTTCTTTGTAAAAATTATAGAAGAGAAAATGGTATCTGCTGGTATTGGAAGCAATTGTTAAATTAAAAGGGATTTAAAAAGCGCTGATAATAGAATCGAAGATCTAGTTCTACACCGATGCGAGTAGCTTAAGGACATTTCCATTTCTAAAAATAATAAAAAGTCAAAATTCAGCAAAAATATTTTCTATTGTTTTATAATTATCATTACTCTCAATAATAATTGTAATGGTGCAATGAAGAATGTTAACAAATTTTGATTATTAGCTCTCCATATTCTCTGTCAAAAATAAAAAATACTAGTGAAAGAATTACTTCGATACGTCAATTAGTTTCCGATTTAGAAGTAAAACAAGTTGAACCGCACGACGCGGGCTGCCGGTGACGTTGTGACGTCATTGTACAACACGCTCAGTCTGGCTCACTAAGTACGCTCGCGGACGCGCGCCCGTACCGTCGAAATTATACTTAAATACTTTTAAAAGTGTCCAATCCAAATACTAGGAAATCATGTGTTGTGCCTAAATGTAAAGATTGTGGTATTTTGCAAACTTTACCTGAAGGATCAGCAGTATTGGCAGTCAAAGGTTTCAAAAATATTACGCATTTGCTACAACAAAATGGACATACCTAGTGTGAGCTCTGATCAGACCTAGTGTGAGCTCTAAAGTAAAACCGACCAAAAAAAAAGTTTTGGAGACAAAAAAAAATGCAGCGTTACGGATACACGTAGAAAGAGCTATCGGCAGACTTAGATCACAGAATAAATATTAGTACTGAAGCTTAGATTCTTTGAGTTCATGTTGCCACACGCTTGGGTAGATCTAAAGCAAGTCGACCTGCTAGATTCAGTGGTGATTTCTGCATGTGGAATAGTTAGTCTGCAAAGCAGTCTATTTCATTTAAAGTAACTTCCTAGTGTTTTAAGCAAAATACATTTAAGTTTATTTTATTGTATTAAAAATATAAGATTTTGAGGTTACGTACGTTCCATTTTCCACCAATGTTTGTGTTATTTATAGAGTTTTAATAAAACTATATTACACTAGCTGTCCCCCGCGACTTTAATCGCGTGTTTTAGTTTCAACGGTTTTTCATTTTTGCAACATTTTTAATTTATGCTCCGCCCCTATTGGTCGTAGCGTGATATTATATAGCCTATAGCCTTCCTCAATAAACGGACTATCCAATACAAAAATATTTTTTAAATTCGAACCAGTAATTCCTGAGATTAGCGCGTTCAAACAAACAAACTCTTCAGCTTTATATATTTTTTTTTTTTTTATTTATTTTTTTTTTTTTTAAAAAGGTTACTAGCAATGTGGGTAGAATTCACATTACTAGCAATCTTGTTAACCCCTCCAACTAAGCTAATATGCTTGTATCTGGAGTGGGTTCACGTCAATAGTGCAATGGGTGGGGATCGAACCTGCGACCTCTCGATCACAAGGCCGTCACCCTAGCCATTAGGCTATTGCCGCTTCTGCGTCTTCTATTAAAGTATAGATTAGGATAATGTTTTGCCTAGTTTACCTTTACTATAAATACGTAATAAAAGTGTTTGCCTTGATTGGACACTTTACTTCTATAACGCAGTCATCAGTAGGTAAGCCTGTCAGGCGAGGCACCAATCATAGGTCACTTATTCTTTGAAAAAAGACCAGATTCCTCTATCTTTATATTGTGTACTTTCGGCGGCAACGAAATCTCTATTTGTTGATAAATAATGCGCAACCAATTAATCCATCTATTTTAGGTAGATTATCCGATTGCCCTTTTTCAAATCCTTCACCAATTTTATTAATCGAACAATATTTACTTTTATTAGACTATTAACGTAATACTCGGACGAAAACACAACAAAATACTGCGCAAGCTATAACACCTACTATAACCGCTGGCGACTTGATATTTAGCTGGGCGCAGCCCGCGCTTGAGCTTGCGGCGTTGTGATATGACGTCACAAGCGGTCACGTGACTGTTAGCGGGACTCGATATTTTTTGAAACTTTGAATGCTTATAAAATCAGAACTACTAGGTATTTTTGACTACAACAAAAACTAGTGTATTTGTATACATACAGGCTTTACTGAGACAAAATTTCAAGCGATTTGGCATACCTAGTAACATTCTTCATTGTCCAACCCCTCTAAACCCTTAACAACCACCATAATAAAATTAATTGCTTAAAGCACAATTAAATCCACGTTTGGTACTTTTTCGAAACCAATAAAAACGTGCCAGAAAAAATCTCCCGGCTATTTACATAATTTACCGATTTCACGAAACATCTGCGACCTTTATATCAATCCTGTACACATTTGCGGTTTCAAATGTTTGTGTGTGTGCGTTAAAATGTGTATTTATACGTAGTTTTGTGCATGTGTGGCCCCCTGTTTAACTAATGCAGTAAGGCACACAGGAAATGTTCGTGTTGACAGGTAAAATGTGCTAGTGTGCTGTAAATATATGCTAAGTGTGCTTATGTGTGGGAGGGAAGTAGGGCTGATAAGACGTGTTTAATCGTTTTGTTTTTGCTTAAAATTGTTTTTGTTACCAAGTAGTTTTTTTTTGTTAATGTTTTATTAATAAGAAAGTATTGTCAAAGTGGCAGCAGTTAAGTTAAAACTATGCCGAACTGTTCCATTTTTATTTGACTGTATGAAGTCTACATAGTATTGCAACGTACAGTAATTAGTTCAGTTGTTATAATTACACATCTCTAAGTCTAGTTGCTCTCAGTAGTAAAGCAACGCCATTTCAGAAAGTGCCATTTCGCATATTGACGCAAAACATTCACAAGTAGCAACCCTATGCAAATTCACATACATATAAACGACAACAATGCACCTGAATTCGAATGTACGACTATATTCCGCAAGTGTACTAAATACCCTTTCACTAGAGCATAATATGTCTCTCCTAAAATACATTGAATCGATACATCAGTAGTCAAGACTTGTTAACAACTCTCTACACTTTACACCGCGTAAAAGCTATCGAAAACTCACGTATTTGTTTTATGTAAAACACTTTGTATACAAGTGTACTCGTCTCACTATCGTACATTGAAGAAAGTAAACTCTTCATTATTTTTGTTATATAGAGTCATGGAAACCGCCCTTCATATTTTTGAATAGTTTTTGCCTATAACGTCTTTTATATAGACAGATGTATATAGGGAAAGCTAATTCCGTGAAAAATAAGAAAACAGCAATTATATTATACATAAAAATGAGGCAGATATTTTATTAGCTTAGGAAGTTTTGAATGATAGCTATCTCTTTAACATACGTGCTTATCGTATATTTTGTACTTTTTTTTTTACTATGCAATCTGCTGATAGCTTCAGCAATTTCTGCCAGTGTCGTGTTATATTTTGTACTATTTATTAGTGCAATTTGACAACATTTTGACATTAATTTGACCAGCGGGACAGATTTTAAACGTCTGTAACTATGAAGGTAACATCTTGTGTATAATATCTTTGACAGTTAGCATATTTTTAAGGAGCTGTTTTTTTGTATTCCGCTGCTATACAAACTTCACATTAGTAAATCGCAAAATGCTTTAAAAATACAAAGTGTTGGTAAGACTTCCAAATTGGAGACTAAAAACTTTCTAAATTATATTAATCTATTTTCATAAACAACACACGTGTGCTGTGTGTAAATGACATTGATGGCACTAACTTTCACAATCAAGAACATCACCTGTCACAGAAGTGTTGAACACAAGTCAAAACTCTATTGAGAACCAGAGTTTCATACTGATATCGATCTTGTATCGTTTGCCTTCCCTGTTTCCCTGTCACATATAACACAAGTTGGTATATGACAACAATGTATTTACCGATGCCTGTTATGTTGACTTCGCGCCTCTAACCGTAGATATGGCCCGCAAGACGTCTGTCTGTCTGTTTGTGTGTATGTCACGTACTTCATTGTTTAGCGTCCGTTTGTCTATGGGTCGTCAAGGGACGCTAGGGACCTATCGCGTTACAATTTCTATGACACAGTTCGGTGTGAGTAGCTGTCGTGATGATAAGGGATGGTTCTGTCTGTATTTGAGGATTTTGATTTACGTTAATAATTAAAATTCAGTGCTATGAAATATACCTATTTGAATTATGTAGGAATAATCTTCGGAAATAATATCATCTTTAATCGCTTTAATGAGGATTTAAAGTCGGTTACGATGTTGTTAAACTCTTAATAAAATATATACATTTTACATTAAATATTTACGTTTCTTTGGATGAATGGATTCCAAGCGTGATAGATGTTTGCAGGTAGCGGTAGTCGTTCACAAGTCGCTCACGTTTCGTATTTATCAATAAACGTGCGCTATTGCTTAATAATTTCTCCTTCGACGTTTATAGAGAGGATTTAATTATATTATAATACATTATGAGCTGTGAAATGGTCACGTACGGTGCCTTGCGCGGTCACTGAAAGGACAAACAATATTGACGAATAGAGAGGTCTTTGGGTAAACATTTCTCGAAATACGTGTAGTATTTTTTAGTGCAAACTCTATTTATTGTGAAATTATTACCTACATCACAAAACTAGCCCATATTTTGTTTTATGTCAAGCAAAAGTTTATCAAATTAAGAGAAATCACATACAAATTTTGTTTAATAGGAGGTAAAAATATCTTGTTCCACCTGTTCTGACGATCCTGAGAGGGATCTCACAATCAAATATAATTTTAAAATAAAATATCTCACAATTATTGTAGAAATGCGATTATACAGCATTCAACCTACATCAGTCTACTTAAGTACCAATGTGTCCTACTAAATCCTATAGGTAGCCTTGCGACCCGCATCAACATTGCCAAACCTTTTGTCATTCCCAAATGAGATTGTAACCGCCCGTAATTTTTGTTAAAGATACCATCTCAGATTACCCAGTCTCTAACGAAGGTTTCGTAGACCTGACAACTGAAACAATCAAAGGTAATTTCGATCAAGGCCTCGACCCGTATTTAACAGCAAATCTCAATACTATCCGCAACGTAGATAAATATATTTACCCGAAAGTGGTGAAATATTCAAAGGGTAAGGATCTACCCTTACACCTCAACGTTCTAATTAATATTAAACTGCGATCTAAATAGGTAACGTCTCTTTCTGGGAGCGGGCGAGGTCGTTAATGTGCGGTGTTCGGCGCGCCATTATTGTGGGCTTTGAAATGTTGATCAACTTTCCAATCGGTAGCAAAAACGAGTGTTAAGTATATGTTGGTAAAAAGTAACCAGTAGGTATCTGCCTTTTGGATAGGGTACCGCATACTGAAAATTATTTGTTTTAACCTAAACTTACTCCTTATAATATAAGTCGACTTACAAAGTTAGTACACGTAAACCCTGTACAGGTACATAGATTTCTCATTTTGCATCGTGGCAAAAAGTAGCCTATGTCCTTTGTTCAGGCTCTAGACTATATACGTACCAAATTTCATTTAAATCGGTTCAGTAGTTTTGGCGTTAAAGCGCGACAGACAGAGATACTTTCGCATTTATAATATTAGTATGGATTATAAGCTACATATTACACTGAATCATTTAATTTCATTCACTGTAGCAATAATTACAGATAAACCCTTCAGGAACCGGAATTGAATTACCATAGTTTCTAAACCAAACAAAATCACATAGTTTACTAATACATATATGTATATGAATACAACAACTCGAACATTATAGAAACAGTTCGATAAACAATAACATGTTGGAACCCCTGAAGCCTTTAAGATGTTAACAGGAGACTATTACGTAGATGAAGGAGATCAGTTATAGACGTAGAACGGACACCTGGATCCTGTAATACAGAATAATCCCCGGCGGGCAAACGTGTTCCGGTATACAACTTGCGTGTATTACCTACCTATTATTGAAAATGATCGGCATTGAGGATAATGCTCGCTTATATTAATAATACTTAATACCCTATTTCTTGCATTGGTACGTTTTTAGGTAAAGTTTTAACTATTCTTACAAAGAACACTTGATATACTTTTCACGTAGTTTGTGTAAATGATTGTGAGCAATAACACATTAATTAAAAAAAGTAGCTTAAAAACCATTTCTGTAATAAATGTAATTATAAAATAAATTCATACAGATGTTACGAAATAGATATATTAAAAGTGCTTACATATACTAAATAACATGCATTAAATACTTTTAATAATATTAAATTAAAATTGAAACGCACGCGTTTACTAAAAATTTCACGCATATTAAATACACGTCACGCGTTTTATGTTTTTGTCACGGAAATATTTAAAGCAATTATAATTTCATTTTGCCGCTACCAAATTTATCTACCGCTATATTTTGTACGACACAAATTACATTACTCGAGTAGACAATACATTATATTCTATTTCAATTGTTCTTTGTTGTCAGTCGGTTTCACTAATATTTTGTTCTCTTTAATTTATAGTCTGACTTTTAAAATGTCTATAGAAAGATCGGGAATTCAAGTATCATTTGAACACAAGATATAATACATTATGTAGTAACAATTTAGAAGTAAGTACAATCATGAAGTTTATAATGAGAAAGTAAGTAGGTATCTCTTCTTTAAACGGGGTAACCAAAAAAATATATTGAAAAGCATATTATTAAAGGCAGCATTACATATCAAAACAGCATGACCACCACAAAAATGCCCCAAAAAATACATGCACTTTAACACACAATAAGTATTATTTTGTACTTGATAAAGCATAAATATATTATGTCATCATACAACAATACGGCACTGTCATTGTATTTTCTACATAATATATATCACCGATGAATGTGGCTGGGGAACACCATGGGAAAATTCACTTTCGTCTTGCAAATAAACCCCACGTTTAAGCACCATTGTGTATGTGAGAATGTTTGTGCAAGCAGCAAGCATAGCACGAGCCGACGGGAGTTAATTTAACGAGAAACTAAAACAAAATGAATTAATTTGTGAACGCCGTGCGAGACCTCTATACACCGTTTTAATTAAAAGGATGTGCCCCGTGGTGGCTCTCAGGAGTTTGTCAGAAAAAATAACAATTAGAAAACGCACGCCATACTGAAAGTTAAAACTTGCGTAAAGGAGTTTCTGTATTAAAAATTCCATGATTAAAACTCTGACATAGGTACACTTTTTACCGTAAATTTTAGTAACGTTATTGGCTCGTGTTTTCGTATGAAATTTGAGAACAAATTACTCAAATGTACGTAAAATAATATTAAAAAAACATTTTGTCGGTTCTGTAATCAAAGAGCCGAAATGCTGAATCAACATTTTCATCTACAAAATATGTAAATGCAATTCCGATTCAAATGTATTTCGCTCGAGTGTAACACAGTCAAGGCACTTCTAAAGTTTCATAATAGACTGATACTCTCTCTGAAGCAGTTTGTCAATAACAAATAAATCGCGAATTTTCAACTACCCTCTTAGAGAACTCTCTGGACTGTTCATTTGAACACCTTCCAGGGAATTTAATTCACACTTGACACCGGAGAGCAGTGCAAACAATAAACCCCGTAGCTGTTGACTCCTAAGTAAATTGACAGTGATTCTATAAAACTGTTAGTTCATTCGTTCGTTGACGGAAGTTTCAGGAATCATGTTTTTATGTGATTGACTGACTGTGAGCTAACATCAGCGGCTGTGTGGCTTTCTTTTGTTTTAATCTGCGGAAAATGTTGTTGATAACAAATTGTATGGCTCGTGATGACTTTGAAAACAATTGAGAGTAGTGCTCAAAGTTTATGATTTGTTAGCTATTAGTTTGCAACGGTTTTTTCCATTATGACGCAACATGTTTGTGTTAATATATATATTTCTGATTTTACCACTTATTTTCTCTAGTATTTACCTGTAATTATATTGATAGGTATATTATATTAGGGTTTGATTCTAACCTGCCACCTCTTACACGTATTGTGCACTCGCTCATCGCTCTCTAGTCTACTCAGCGCCGACGACAACTCGATCCCCAATTAAGCCTCTCTCGATACCTGGAATTATCGGATACGAATCGATTCGACAGTCCCTACTCGCATCGCTGGCGTTACCAAATATTGACACTTTATATTGAGTTGTCGACCGGTACGGACGACTAGACAGACTACAGCTCTGTATATTTAAATAAAATTACGGGTCTTGTTTGCAAGTTTGACGTAAGCTTTGATATTTTTCGGCTCACAGTTGGTCTGTCGCAAATTATTTTTATGATATAGAACTTATGGGTACTTTTACTTATGTCCATGTTGTTTGTGGTCTGCCATTATAAGTTTAGAACTTTTTCAACCCTCATCACCTTTGCTGAAGATTATTGATTAAAATCAAAATAAAAACAGTAAACAGGTAATTATTTGATGGATCGATGGTCTCAAGTCGACGCACAATTTATTCTGTAAATATTTACAAAGACTTGCAAATGAATTAGCCAGTAATTTAATCGTTAATCTGTTTGTCGGATATGTAAAGCTCTTTATAACGGAACAACACAAGAAACGTTCCCTTAATATACAGCTTCCTTATCGGCACGCCACTGTAACACACAATAATCTTACGCATGAATAAATCAGCTTACAACTGTAACTCACTTACATCACACTAAAATCTTATTATCGTCGCAGACTCCACTATACCGTATCATTTGCTTCCCATATTATGATCGTTCCGCTATACATATTTGGATATGATATGACGTATCGCAGAATAACATCTCGCTAATAATTCGATTTGCCCATCCGACAATAGAACGGGCCATCACAACGACAATCAGATGGTGGGAACGTATCTAGCCTATTTGCGCAACGTCTCACACAGTTGGCGGAAAATAAGAGCACCCGTGTCATACAGTCAAGTGAAATGGAAAGCGCTAACACAATGATAATGTACTTGTTGTTTAATATTCTCACGCGTTTTGTTCCGTGACTCACGGACGAGTTGGTTGGCGAGCGCTGTTTAATTAATCTCGTGTGTAGCACAGTTTGACAGGTGAGCAGATATTCGGCCCGCGTCTGAAGACTCGTAGCGCGGTGTTGATACATTTGTGTTTAATTGTTTGACAGTGTCGGGGTGAAATGTGTGCGTATGCGTGTTAGTGGGTTACCGCGGCCGAGTGTTGACTAAATATTTGTGTGTATTTTTACAAACATTTTATCGTGTCGCCTCGTTTTATAGTGATTCGTTGACCGTTTCAGCTTGATGATACGTAACTTGCCATATTCTTTAATATTTTTGATAAAAACTACATGTTTTAGTTGACTAAAGAAATTTTGATCAAACATTTTATGTAATTATGTACCTATTTCTATTACATAAGAAAACCAAAAATAAATAGTATGTCTAATTTACACATAATTAGCGTCTCACATTTCAGCTGGCTTCGTTCCCGATGTCACCTCTCACAGTTCATTCACTCTATTCCATCTTGTTTAAATTTTAATAATTTTATCACTAATTCTGAACGTTAGTGTGTACATTTGTGTGTGTTCTCGGTACCAAAGCGACGGTGCTGACGTTATCTGCATCTCCGCGAAATTCCGACTGAGCGGACACAATGAGCGGGCCAACAACAAACGTCATATCTTACGTCGTTACGTTCGTCCATTGAATCAAATGATGTAAAACATTTAATTTGACGGTACTCTGCGGGCTGGTGCGTCATGTAGAAGTGTTTGTTGTGAATGCTTTCGAGTAAAAGATGTTGACTTTTTAAAGCCATGTCTTTGTTTGAATAGGTGTGAATAAGAGCTCATCTATGTTAAGCAATTAAAGAGTGATAAACGATGTAAAGATACCGTTATGAATAGACAATTTCATAAGAGTATGTTAAATACACAGTCTAGAAAAACAAAAATACAGTAAACGCATGTCCACTATTTCCATAAAAAAGTCACCTTTATCCGCGAAGCCACATTCTGAAAATACCGCACAATTCCATTTTAATCAAACAAAACAGAATCTAATCTAACCCTCAAATGTCATACGAACGTAGTGTGACGAACAGAAAAACAAAATTATATTACGCTGTCGCATCGCACTGTTGACAGACTAGACACATGCGTCTTTATTCGAGGGGAAATGATCCCTCTACCCCGACAGACGTTTGTCGCGAGTAATATCGCTATTTATTGTATTATTCGCATTTCTTCTCGCATCAAAGAGCAACAAAAGGAACAACATAATATACTGAACAGGTACGACGTTTCAATTTGCGATGAAATTGCTCCATCGACTGAGTACATCGGTATTGGCAAAGCACTCCTACGCCCCGCACTCTGATATTACGAATTGCTTATAAAATAAAATGCCATATTTTTTTCGTTTGCTAAGCGCAACGCTATTGACACACGTATGCTCTTTATTTTCTTTTAAGATTACGAATTACGATGGAATTGACAACATTTTATTGATGTCAATCGTAAGCTTGTTATTATTTTTCTCAGATAATCACCTGAATGTCTCACGAGGAAAATATTCTTTTTTCGAGAAACGCTTCCAATTATAGCAAATTCCGTACATATCTGTCTGGATACAATTTGGAAGAAATTAGGAGAGCATAATAAATTGACATCATATTTCTTGCGAATATATTTGATATGCCTAATATTACAACAATTTGTAACGTATTAATTTTGAGTATCTATTTCCTTAAGCCGTTCCAACTGCGTAAGCAATACAATCAGCTCCCCACCCATATATTTCAATAAACACATATTTTTATTAATCCCTTCGCTCTGCAGATCCGAACATGAGCATTCCCGGCGAGGCGTATTGTAATAATGAACAAACAATATTTCGATTGATATCGCGGGTTCTCCCCACTATTTTTGACGCTTACCACCCCGTTCTCCCCGCCAAAGGTGCTTGTTCCCAGTTCCGAATTCAAATTTATTCAATTCGTGGAGCGATAGGCGGCGGCGTGGAAATGAAACGTCTCGCGTTGGTACACTTCCTTCTCTATTAGCATTTGATGCCAACACGTCATTGTTATAGTTGGGTGCACAGGGAAGATTTACTTGGTGTGCTTTTTTCATGAGTAAACGCTTTTGCCCCTTTTCCCCCATTTCGTGGAGATATCGACGACGCCATGATGATTACGATAAAAATGCTTTGTCTGCGTCTATTTTTTCTTTGACATTTTCTGTGCGTCATTTCGCCATCCGTTCTTTATCGCGATTGATTTTTCATGAGCTTGTTGGTCGCTGCACCTGTGTTTTTCATATGTTGTAAATTATATATTATCAATTTATTATTTAGGCCTCTGTACCAGTACACAGATATGCAGCTTCATAATTGATTACTGTACGTACAGGAAGTTCATTTATTTTTCAAAAGTAAATACAGAAAATATTTACGCTGTGAAATATATATACTCCTAACTGTTTATAGAACACTTTTAAAGAACCAAAAACGTCAAACATTTTTATCAAAGCAGTAAATATTTACTGTCAAGAACTTGAGCTTATCAATGGAAACATCAATAAGCTTTTCACTCGGCATCAATCTACGTAATCGTACGATGTTTTGGGCACAACTGTGTGAAAATCGCCGTATCTTTGCACACACGAACGATCTCTGACAAAGTAATGACAGCACAGACAAGATTCCTTTTTGACTCAATCACGTTTTGAACATTTTAATTTTGTTATTCTTCCCTCTATTTACCGACGCGACGATTCTGTTTCGTTTGATGCCTCTCCAAAGATTTTGTTGGGTAGATTAGGTAGGCGATAAGTCAAAGGAAGTAGGCATTCTTTGCTTAATTGAATTTCGTTTCGATTTCTCGTATTATTTCTTGTTGCGTAAAATGTTATTTATGTAACTACTAATTAAAACGCTTTCTTAGAAGATTTACCAGTAATTGTTTCAGCAAAATCTCCTGTAGTAACTATGTGAAACTACTCCATATGTCAAGTCAACAAATAAATATTGTTAAGAAATCCGGACTCTAAACTAAAATGAGCAAAACGCAATTTCGTGATCGTCTCAAAAACGAACAGTTACAAATTTTGTCCAAAAAAACAACATAGCAATAATCATCCTCAAAAACGATTACAACGTCAACATGATTTAGAAAATATTATCTCATGCTACACGCGACGTCAGGCATAATCTCTCAATTTTCATCCGAGGTACGGCGAAAATTGGGGCAATACAATTTAAAACTAATCATACAACATTCCATGCGGCCCTCTTTAGTTTCACGGGGGTGGCCGTACAGTTGTAAAGCTGGCGCACATAATGAAATCCCCAAATAAATATAGTGAGCGAAATAAATACGACCAGGAGACACGCCGAGGTGAACAATACGACTTTATGCTGCGAAATCGCACAATGTTTGCACTCGTTAATTTCAAAAGTTGTGGCATGCACGCTTTGGCATCGCCGTTGAAATATTTTGAGAATAGGGATGTTTTTAACTACGACTAAAAGGATCTCGTAGTGAAGTTTGTAGACGAAAAAAGTCTGGTTTCCTGTTGTACGATGCAGTTTATTTTTTAATAGCAATGTGTGCTTTTTGTCTGTTGTTTGGCCCATTTGTTTTTAATCCAACTCACTCGCTGCATACGTGTTCACATCTTGTTAACGTACCCTGTTGAATGTGGCTTTGTTCCTCTTTGTTTTCACCTTCATTTACATTGTTATTTGCGAATTTTAAATGTAAAGCGACAGTAGTTTTAAATGTGTTTATGTATCAATTCGTTGACGTATATTATTGAACACGTGTAGACATCCCATTGTTTTGTTTGTGGTAAAAGGATTTGCAATCGTCCAATATCGGTACTGCAGTAGAGAATTAAATTAAATTGTCACTATAGTGCAGGTTTATCGATTTTCTCGTCCTTCAAGCTTCTAAAAACTCCCGTGAGTTTGTTAGGGAAACTAATAAAAAGAAGACTCGTATCACATTCAGCTTTTTGTTTATATTTCTGTAGCTGGGGGGCCCAGAAACGCAGCTTATTGCATTTCCGGACTTTAAAAACTATAATGAGAACAAATTACAAAACAAGCACAATTGTTTTTCCAGAGGAAGTCGTACAAATTAAACAAACGATGCAATGGCCGCCGGGCCGCGTTAACGAGTTTTGACAAATTTTCTAACTAGCTACATAATAAAGAGAAAATTAGTTCCCCGTCGCAGTTTCCAGCTGTGATAACTATTTTACTTTGGAAGTATAATCTTGAACTTTAACTGTTTAACCAGATCTATTCAGGGTACGAATGAAGATTTAAAGAAACTCGTTATAAAGCTAAAATATTGAGGTCAATTCTGTTATAATTCTCCTACAAATATTCAAGAATTTTACAATAATAGTAGGTACACAGTTCATTCTAGATTATGGATTATGCCATCTATGTATATCGGGACCTATTAAAGTTGATATCTCAGGAGGTAAAGTTAGCATTATCGCACTATACCTTAACTGACTTCTGTGCTTATCTATCTCTTCAGGAAATGCATAAAAGGAATGTCCTCGGAAACATAAACCTTGGCTTAAAGATAAACTACTGCTATGTAACTAACAATATTTTTTTAATCATTAAGTCTTAGAGATGGGAATCCATTATTGTTTTTACCGTTTATTAAAATAAATAATGAACTGTGGCTTCCAAAGGGCCGGCAGACTTATGAGGAGATGGAGTAATGAATTCAACTCCTTGGCGTGGAACTGGCCCTAGATAGCCATATACAGGGTTAAATGGAAAGAGAGAAGGCAGGCCTTAACCTAGCTGTGAGACACCAACAGCTCTTGATAAATAATATAAGCATATTTGTGTGCATTTCTATGTTCTAACAGTTTGCAACCTTTTAATTATTTTTACTTTCTAATTACATTTTTAAATTAGTTTTTAGTTTAAATGTTTTTGCAATATTTTTCAGTAAACAAATAATAGAATCATACTTTGACACTTTTCAGTTTTTGTATTTTTTCGATATATAATATCATGCTCATGATTTTATACTATTTGATGTCAAGTCGACCTCAGTGTTAATGTGTACCTCGCAGTAGTCATAAGTACTAGTTATTAAACACACGACGATTTCACATTTCGCGTCGAAGGTCAAAGATGTTTGGCTTTGAAATGTACATCGCACTCACTTACTTACCTAGAAGTACTTGTATTTACGACTTACATTAATTATACAGCCACGTGTAAAAAATACACATTCTTTCTTTAATTTGGAATAATTTGATAGATATTAGTAATTCAAAAACATAATTAGAAAAATATAGGATATCCAATGTCATAAGTTCCTGTTTTTTTTTTTTTTGACTGAAGTATTTCAACATGGCTCGTTTTAATAATAAATCAATAAACACTAAATGAAGTTAATAAGGACATCGAATTCCAATATAATCGGTTGATGTTTCAGTCAATAATAACAGGAATTTGCTATATTTTTCTGCTCTTTTTCGCTACGTCAAACGAAGCGCAATGGGTAATTGTTTTAAATAAAACCATACATAAATTAAAAGGCGAAACAAGCTGTCTAAAGTGCTTCAACGTGATACAGTTCCGTGCAGAAACAAGTAGTCACTTGGTTTTTAGTTATAAGTGACACTACATCTACAATCTCTTCATCCAAGAGTGTTGTGGGACTGCTCTTCTTAAGTTGACGTGACAATATATCCTTATTCCAAGATTTTGAATATACTTCTTCATTTCGTGGCTTAGATTCTTCTTCTTGTACTTACCTACAATATCTTCATCTAAAAAGATTTTTGTAACTCAATCCATAAAATTTTGCAACTCCTTAGCGTGATTTTCATTGATATTCCCGAATTATATGCAATCATCATTTTGAGACAGACCTCAAAATGCTGATTATTGATAGTCGTCGAAAATTCGCATTGACAAGATTTGCTTAGCAATAAAAAATATCGCTTTAAGTTTGTACCATTTATTTGCACGAGATTGTACATCGAGCTCCGCAAACACTACTAATTTGTATACGTCTTGAAGTCGACCCGGAAGCCACTAATTTAATGAATCGTAAAACAGACTAAGATTCGCGATTCCGCTCACCAAACTGTTTCTCAGGCACTGAATACTTTAAAGTGAAAAAAAATATGTAAATGTGTCACAGATTTCATTTAACAGATTCTTCTCATTTAAAACTTCGCTCTTAAATATGAAATTAATGTTTGTTGTCTGAGGTCAGGGTATGAGAATACTTTTTTGAACATAAGTATTTATTAATACTTGTCCACTTCAACGAAGTTTTACGATCAGGATGTATATATCGTAGCATATATTTGAAAGAAAACACAAGGTTTAATAAAACACTCTTTGTACTCGTTTATCAAAAAGTTTGAAGTATCTTAAACAAATCTTTATAATTTTTTACAGTAGTAAAAAAACAGTTGAATACTATTGTTTTCTAATTATAAAACGCAGCAAACGATGCGTTGTATGTATATATAGTTAAGTTTGTAAATATTTAAAATTGTTAATTGATTAAATAAATAGTTACTAACGATACTTGCAAATGATGAGCTCAAAACAAAAACATTTGACCTACACTTTATCAAAGCTATGTCAACCACAACTTAGAGGTTTTGTGTCATGAGACACACGCTGTCATGTTTAGTGATGTTCCCTCGAATGCAGAATACATGTCCCGGAAAGAGGAGAATAATATAAAGGACGTCATTTAAAGGATATAAACATTTGGGTTTAAAAATCTTTATTTCTCATTAAGAATATCATTCAAAACTTACAAATATTTGCCAAGTGGCGTATACTATGTAATTAGGTGCTAACCGGAACTACAAATAATAATGTTTAAAAAATACAAAACTAATATAAAACGAGCTTAAAATCGGCTGGTTTTAAGTTTGACATTTTATTAGCAAAATGTTTTAATTAATATAAAAATACTGTTGCCAGTTAAAAAATATGTGTTTCTTAAAAAGTTATGCGTTGCTGTTCAGATATCGGAGCTGATAATATAAACTATTTTTTCTCGTATTTTATCCTCTATATTACGTCCAGGTCTCCGGTAACAGAATGAGTCAGGTAGCATCACTAGCACATAACTCGTAAACTTAACGACTACGTGGCAACAGGCGTACGCACTTCGAAGGGCAGAGTTACGAGCTTAAGAAGGATAATAGCTTGTGAAGTGGCCAGCAGGGCTTGTGCCTGACTACCTTAGTGGCTGGCTTTTGAGCCAGTTTACTTCGAATGAAGTTAGGTTAAGATATTATTATACTACTATTAGTTATATGTATTTCCATGGTAAATACAACTTATTCAGAAGTAGCGTAAAATTAAATCTTTTTAACCATTTAAATGTTATACTTGTATTATAAATGCTAAAGTAACTCTGTCCGTCTGTCTGTTACACTTTAACGACTAAACCGCTGAACCGATTTGAATAAAACTTAGTATGGGGTAAGCTTGGATCCTAAGAAAGGAGGTATGGTACATTTTGCCGCGATAACCGATACCGCTAGTAAATAATTAAACCACCAAACAGTAAAACCAAAAGCAATAACGGATTTATTTGTCTGATAAATAACTAATTAGTAAGAAATTAATTTCACAAATCATTGTCTTAATTTAATTTCAATACAATTTCTAGACAATAGATACATAACTTATTTGTTATCCTTAGGTATTTCCTGTGTCGAAATCAATTATATTTTACACTTCAACTCAATAACCCATAATGTTTGAGTTCCCAAGAATACCCTGACTACAATCTATTAAATATAACAATGAATATAAGTCTCAGCCAAGAGTCGAACTCGGAAACAATACCTGTTTATAATTTATGATTGTAAGTACTTCTAGTGGAAGGTTCTCGAATCCTTTAAATCGACAATTAAATTATAATAAAAGCTGTAATAATACGAGAAAACATGTAGGTAATGCCTATTTAAGTAGCAAAGGTATTTTAGTATTTAATTATGTTTGGCGCCTATTACTACTAATTTAGCAAATAACATTGTGCAAATATTTTGATATGTGGAGTGTATTGGAATGGTTATAATGTTATAACCGGTATTCGAAACAGCCATTGGATAGGCATTTAATTAACTAATCAATTAAGTAATCACTATCTGGACCTGTCAACTGCTGGATATAGGCCTCTCCCATGGCATACCTCTAAGCTCAATCTTCAGCTCTTCTCTTTCAGTTACTGCCCGCAATCCTACAAAATGTCGTCGCTCCACCTATACTTATTTAAATAGGTACATAATACTAATAGTTCCGTTGATTATCACATGACTTAACTGTTCAAAATATTCAAGGCCGCTGTGATGTACGGAGTAGAACAATGATAAGTAATACTTTAAAACTACTAAAGTGTCACTTTAAATGCCCATTAAGTTGCATGTTAATTGTTACGATGTCCTTCGCTTGAGTGGGTAATATTAGTGAGCGCGTACACAGCACAATCAACACGTGCGACGGGTTTAAACTTAAATGCTGCTTTTAAATGCTAACCGGCCTTAATATTGTTACTTTTAAGATATTTCAGGATTATCTGTTGGTCATGTTATCAGATTGATTAAACAGTATAAAATATATATTTTTTTAAGATATATTACTTTTTATTAAAGTACATAGCTTTAATATATAAAAGCTTGACGTGAAATTCCTAAATTCATATTACTTTATAAAGAAGATGCCTACTAGACCCGCCCCAAAAGCCCACTGCGGCTGAATTCGATCATAATCTTATCATTTACTTCCCTAAAACTCGTAAAACAAAGTCTTTGGAAACGTAAAGAATTTACGATATCATTCGTAGTCGATCGACTTTGAAAATTATGGCCTAGACATAAGTTTAGAACCTCGCCGGTATAAAATAATATTCTCAAAAGAAAATTGCTAAGGTACTTAGTATTTTTAAGTCAAGAAATACGTACAAGCGATCAGCTACGTTAGTTTACGACACAATCACGTTTCTTTTAACTTTTCGTTTCGTAGTTTAAAGTAAACAGATCTCCCTAAAAAGAAACGAAGTTATTTAAAAACTTAGACAACACTATCCACTTTTAATTACAATATAGTAAGTTTCGGACGTCGAAAGTCGCGAGGCAACGTCTGGCGATGCCGCGCGATGTCCACTATCATTGACACGTGTAACACGACATTTATAATTTATTTGTCTTGACGAGAACACGACTCACAGCCACGTGAGATTCAATTCATTTGTGATGTGTTCGCGTGATTTTAAATGGAGTATAACTAGCTTTACTAGTTTATGTAATAATTATGTTGAATGGGATTCGCAAATACTTATTACTGTAACGAATTACCTCCTCTGTCTACTTATAGTTGCGTTCTATCTAAAATGATGGCTGGGATTTAGCTGTTAAACAGATAATAGACCAGACTTTGTACACGTTTATGTACACTATTAACTAAATTAATCAACTAATTGATAAATTACTATGTATGTTATTAATACTCAAATGAGTACGTGAATTTTCTCCTAAAAAAGTCACTATAAGTTTTTTTTTTTAATAGGGCCTAGCCCACCACACATGCCCATCATTGCACCACCTGTAAGCCAGGATCTACAATGATAACCAATGAATTCCACCGAAACAGTTAAGCTCGGCACACCGAGACAAGACAGACAATAGTTTCCCTGGGACACATCCCAGGGAAACTATTGACTGTCTTGGAACCCGCAACGAAATTAATCAGAAGTAGTAACACAAGTCACAGTAAGTTGTAGAAAAACCTTCAAAAAAGTTCTGAAGGATTTTAAAAATAAACATGGTCATTGCGGGGCTCAGGACCCTCCCCCTTCACCATCCCCCTCGTCAAGAGGTTATGTGAATTGTTTAACGAACGATGCCGTTACCTCTCGATGGCGCACTTAAAGCATTAACATTTTAAAGCCTTATTCGTGCTAAGTACACAATTACTTGTGCATTTAAACAGATTACCTACACTCCGTTTAGAGATTCACTTTAAATTATTCTAATTAGTAGCGTCTCCTCGTTTCGCTGGAGTTTGTTTCAATTGTAAATAGTTAGTTCTTTTTGTTGTCCTGTGCCTGTTTTATTTGTTTGTGATTTCGTAATTATGGCTCTACTCTGCCTAGCATTACGTCATGTAGTCACAATATTTTGGTCAGTTTTTATTTTTATTTTAGATTAATAAACTTAAATAACAGCCAACAATGCAACGAAACTTAATAAATTAATAAGATTTAATAATGCTATACTAAAATACCGATAGTTCATAATTACATACAATTTTAAATTTAACTTTCTGATAATTTATAAAAAAGATTCGCACGCTCGATCAAACCACCAAATCACGCTGTCTGCACATACAATTATTATCCTTACGTAGGTATGTATGTAGGTATATTAATACTAAATTCAAACACATATCGAATGGAGTGCAAAGCGTTAAGTATTAACAGAAACACGGGAAATTACGAAGGGAGTGGCATACGCTCATCCCGCAGAATGGTGGAGATGATATGTTAATATTTTATGTGTTTGTAAACTTCACGACATTAGAAAAGCTGCATGTTACAAATTGTAGAGAATACAATTGAATTGACTATTGTAGACAATATGGTATTATTTCTAAAGGTTTTTTTCTTACAAGCTAGCCTTCATGTAAAACGCTCAATGATTACTTGATCAGACTAAACGTTTATACGCTATTAAGGTTGCACCGCTTAATTTCTTTAACTGCTTTTCTGATCTCTCGATTTTAAATATTTACAACTAGTATGATATTTTTGCATGAGAAAATTCTCAGTAGCAACCCGAGATTTTAAAATGTACAAAAAAAGAACAGTCAACATATTATCCAGTCATGCAATAAGTAGAATATCAATGTTTTACAAATCATTAAAAATGTATGCCGTTCATTCTTTCCCTACCAAAATCGACTTGGCAATGAAAAATGTAACGTTACGGGCTTATGCATTATCGCCGACGATTGCGCGATTCCAAGTTTCGTAACTCATTCGCTCAATTTTCATGCTAATCTTTATACGACCGGTGATTTTGCCGGCATGAAATATTTGTAGCCTTGTTCTGGGGTAGGTTTCTAATAATGAAATGATGGAGACATTTCTCGTTTAGCAGCTTTGGGGGGAAATATTTATTATTTCATAAGAAGCGTAATATTGCCCTCGGATTTTAATAAGTACTTTTTTTAAAGACATACCTACTTACTAATAATAAAAACTTAGGCGAAGAAATAAATAATAAATGTTGATCACTTTAATTATTTATTTATTTTATTTTATAGAACTTACTTATTTATTTTATTTTATTAATCTAGGACACCTAACAAAGTTATTTATTGTTTTTGACATTTTTACATTATTTATATCTTAATATTTACAAACTTAACTATATATACACTTTAAACAAAACTAAACTTAAATAAAAAAAAAAAAACTCTAAAAAATTGCGTCAAAAAATTCATCCACGTCGCTGTCGACTGGAAGTGTCGTCGCTGTCGTAATTACTAAAATAAGTTTATGATACCTATCTATCGATCCAATATAAAAGACTGCGCGGGTAACCTTGTCGTATAGTCACCACGCCAATTACCTCTGTGCGCGACGTGCTGCGGGTTCGATCCCCGCATGGGACAAGCACAAATGTGTGATCTTTGTGGATCACATCATGCTTGATCCAAGTCTGGGTGTTCTTTATGCATGTGACTTAAATGTTTGTATAACCCTCCGTGACACAAGGATTAAACTTAGTGCGGGAGTAGTTTAATGAAAAAAATATCATCAATAATATAGATTTTGAATTAAAAATCAATTCATAAAAAGTTCATCTTTTTCTTACGCTCATGTCTCGCTCATTTCCCAATGGTAACTGATGCCTTTTCAATTTCTCTCGTCTCCTGCGTACCTCGCTGGGGAGTTCCGAATGTTGGATTTTACGCAAATACACCCCCACACCGTTCATTGTATATCGCACTCCTTTGACGTTGGAAATTTTACTTCTGTCTGTGCAAACGTTAACCTGTGTTTGCAGTTTTTAATCGCGGTACTCATTGCAACCTCGATTTTTTAATCCTGTACTTTTTCTTTTGGAAAAACGTTTGTCTTTTAGTAGGTGAACAGTTTTTGAACCTATTGTTATTGACAAAGTGGGATAAGGTGCACATTATATCTTAATTAGGTTTAAAAATTAACAAGTTACATACCTACGCCTATAGTGACAGACTAGAAATTTAAACTTGAAACTCGAAGTCATTATCAAAATGGAAACTTTACATTTATATTCTTGAAGCAATATTTTACACAATTTATAGAACGATGTCTGCGACTAACATTTCCATATAACAACATTTCCGCAGCTTCATGAACTAATCTCACAAACAGATCTCGGGATACGACAGCGCCATGACATCTCGCAACATGTTAAATAATAAAACCCTGCATATGTAGGTCAGGCGCAATCCCTGGCCGTTTCGTCCGCACACTTCTCTGAACCTCAAAGATTTAACAACATCAAAAATTCGTATGCACCGAAACGGAAAATGCTTTATGAACGGAGCCGTTCGAGGTCGAAGGTCGTAAATTTCCGAGTTAACCCCACGACCACTGAGCTTTGGGATCGAAGAGTACATATTTCAGGATCACGCCTGGATTTCTGACGATGGCCCGACTCGCGACAATGCACTTGTCGATATTGTGTGATGCAAATACGATACGTGTCATGAAAAGAGAGATTTTGTTTCTTTGGATTGGATTGTTTGCTCTGGTTTGCTTTTCAGGTGTCGCGGCAATGATATAGCACAATAACTTTAATATTACCCATTATTTTGTATCTATTTTGACGAAACGGAATGGTCCTTCGATACAAACGTAGATTTGGGTAAAAAGTGTTTCTCCTTGTTGCATATAGTTTTCTAATAGCCTTGATCGTAATAGCATAAGATTATTCAATGCTTGGCGTTAAGCAATGACAATTTTTATACGATTAAGGTTAAACCGTTTTACCTGCTATCATGCAGTTATTTGATAGACGAAGTTACACGAACAATATAATCAAGGACTTTTTATTGCTTAACTTTAATGAACTTAACTCAAATAATTATATTTAATAACTCAAATGTTTATACTATTCTAATTTACCTAATGTAATTATTTACACGTGGTTGCAAACAGCCAATTTAAAGAATTGAAGGAACTAGTCTATAGGGACCTACATAGATATGCAAATAAAAATACATGTTATTAAGGTACCTCCTTAAATGCGCAATTTCTTCAAATAAACTGATGTAGAGGTATCAATTTATTTAGAAAGAGGTGGTTAAAAGGACCCACACTAGGATTTCCTGTGTACTACATCAGGGGTAGATGTTAATAAAACATGAACGTGCCTATATTTATTATTTTGTTAATTATTTTCTTCTTTTTGCCAACAGAACGCAAGCTATTCGTGGGCATGTTGAACAAGAAGTTATCTGAGAACGACGTGAGGGCACTGTTCGCGGGGCACGGCGCCATCGAGGAGTGCACCGTGCTGCGGGACGCGCAGGGCCAGAGCAAGGGCTGCGCGTTCGTCACATTCGTGTCGAAGCAGGCTGCTATTGCTGCTATTAAGGTAAATTGTTTATTAGTACTTAGTAGTAGTACAGTGTCAACCATCGATACGATAAGAAGATATTTGTACAAAAGCGGACTTAATGCCAGATCGTGTTTTTTAAGGGTGACTCGGAGATAGAATAATTACCATAGATACACTCATAATTCTGTATCTTATGATTAAAATAATTAGAAAAGGCTAGGTATGTAGGGAGGTCTAATGTTTTTAAATCACTCGAGGTAGAATTGATAGGAAGTTAAAGTAACAGACATGAAAGTGTTATTTTTCCAATGGTCCTAGAAAAACAATGAGCGCAGGGCGCGAAGGACCAATTAAACGGCGTAGCTAAAGACCAATTTAACTGCGTCATTGAATACTAATGTACCTAACGATTTATTGAAATAAAACTAGTTTGAACGGATTCTATCGCGGTTTATTTTAGATTTTTGTTCCCGACGTTTCGACGCCTTTGCAGGTGTCATGGTCACGGGCAGACTGAGGTGGTATTCGTCTTGACAGGTGATGTTGCTCGTTCTACCTTCATATTTTAATTAATTGTTTGTATTCCGACCTACGCAATATGAGCTCACTGTGTCTTGAAGTCTTGCAGCGCTGCTCTTGGGTTTGGTTTTAAGTTTGTGTATTATTGGGTCCCAAGTAGGTGATATCTTCCAGCCGTCTTCTCTATTGAAATTAGGATGTTTTTTAATTTCAATAGCCTCACGAAACATCCTAGGTAGGAATTTGTGTTCTTTAGCGATGATCTGTGGTTTGTCAAATCTAATATAATGACTGGAGCCTTCAGCATGTTCGGCGACTGCAGACTTCGTTGAGCGGCGGTGTTTAACGTCAGCTATATGTTCTTTTACGCGGGTCCCTATGCTGCGCTTTGTTTGACCGATGTAAGAGAGACCGCAGTCACAATCTAGTTTATATACTCCTGCATCTTGTAGAGGTATGTGACACTTGACAGGTGGTAAGGACTGACTAATCTTCTTGGGCGGCTTAAAATATGTTTTAATTGAAGCGCGCTTCAGGATGTAGCCAATCTTGTCTGTGACTCCTCTGACATATGGTAGTACAGCAGGTAAACGGTCGACTGTGGTTGGCTTCACTCGGTTTCTGTGACGGGGCCGTGGAATTTGGAGCTTGTTGTCTCGCAGTACTTGCTTGACATGTTGAAGCTCAGTGGCAAGGTGTCTGTCATCACAGATTCCGTGTGCTCTCTGAAACAAAGATTTACCCACGGTAGCTAACTGTTTCGGGTGGTGGTGAGATTCACCGTTCAGGTATCTGTCTGTATGGGTCTTTTTTCGATACACAGTGTGACTTATTATCTGATCAGGATTACGGTGGACTAATACGTCTAAGAAGGCAAGAGAGTTATTTTCCTCCAACTCCATAGTGAATTGAATTTTGTTATTAATGGAGTTGAGATGGTTTAAAAATGCAGTTACTTTGTTAAATGGTAAAATTGTGAAAGTATCATCTACGTACCGTTTATAAAACCTGGGAGTGACAGGGGCTGTTTTTAAGGCTGTCTCCTCAAAGTCTTCCATGAAGATGTCGGCGACTACTGGGGATACAGGCGAACCCATTGCTACTCCATCTACTTGTACATAGTATTGATTGTTCCACAACAGATAGCCAGATGTGAGGCAGTGTTCGAGTAGCTCTGCATGTTCTATAGGTAAGTCATTCTCACCTCAGAAAGCAATACCTAACGATTTAGTTAGAAAAAATGCCAAAACTTGGTTTTAATTAATCAAAAAATCAATACAACTAATGTTGGTATTTACTTGATAAAATACTAAGAATTATAAAACAAACTTTACCCAAGAGGCACATAGATCTGCGGTTAACAGCACTAGCCACGTAGTCATAGCGTCATAATGTGGTCACAAATTCACTGTAATAGTAAAAAGAATATGCCAACAAAAAACATGATAAATTCTCATTTATATTTATATGCAGCAACGCGACAAGGAACGAAACAAATTACGAAGCAATTTGCAATACCTACTGCATGCAGTGTTTCGTATTTTCTGAAACATCCTTTATTAGTATTTTAATTGGGAAAAGGAGATTAAAACACATGTAGATTACTTTCATAATACGAGACTGAGTGAAGGTATATGACATTACTGTAACAAGCTTTTCATGTAAAACGAAAGCCTCTTTCGCTGGCTGTGTCAATGCTAGACCTAATTGGCTTAAGCACAGCGCGTACAGGACGCAATTTAAAAAATATATAATATAAATATTCATGGTTTAAGATAATTCAATATTCTAAAAGTGAAAAATGGTAGATAAATAGACTGTTGCGTATGTGAAAAAAGTACGAATTTAGCTAAGTACCTACTTTAAAAAAATTATCAAATGGCTACAATCAATTATTATAATATAATTGTTAAGTATGCTGACTGTACGACAAAAAACTTGATTAATATATTATTATTGATAATATATGAGCTTGTTGAAGCAAAAAAAAAAACAAATTTATTAAGAAGGTTATTCATCGTTTTCTGAATATGAAACTTTTGTTTCCTGAATATTCACTCTTATATCAATTTCCCAATACATTTTCTCACGCTAAACT
Source organism: Diachrysia chrysitis (assembly GCA_932294365.1). Taxonomy (NCBI): domain Eukaryota; kingdom Metazoa; phylum Arthropoda; class Insecta; order Lepidoptera; family Noctuidae; genus Diachrysia; species Diachrysia chrysitis. The sequence continues at coordinate 2,516,832 of OW028648.1, read as the reverse complement.
AATTATTTTCCAGGCGTTACACCACAGTCAGACAATGGAGGGTTGTTCAGCACCGCTGGTTGTTAAATTTGCTGATACACAAAAGGAGAAAGAACAAAAGAAGCTTCAAGCGATGCAGGCGAGCCTGTGGGGGTTGACCGCGCCTATAGCGCCGGCGACGTACCTCGCTTCGGAAGCTGCGCTGTCGCCCGCAACGCAACTGCAACTGCTACAGCAACTGCAGGCGGTTGGCTTGCAGCAGCAACTGTTGCAAGGACAGGGGTCAACGTTGTTGCAAGGTTGGTTGATATTCGTAATTTTAATATCAGTTTGAGCATGCTGTAGATTAAATTAGGCTTTTTATTCAACCTATTTTTGTTGGACCTTTTTTATTAAGTTTTTTTCTATTACTTAGTTGTATTATACAACACATTTTTTTGAGAATGATCTGTATATTAATAAAACAATAGTGTTAGTAAAATGATTTATTTAATGCCGAGTTTTATAAAAATATAATCTTACATTCTATTAGACTAAATCACTTCTTTTTATTAAAATTGTTTAGCAATATATTCTCTAATAATAACCCTTGACGCCTGCAAGGATGAATGTACTTAAATCAGTCCTTTTTGGTTATAAATACCCCTCCATTTGTTTACTCCTCTGTAAGTATAAAAATACGATAACACTTTTATGTTTCAAAGTGTAAACAAGATGGAACGGTCCACAACTTTCAGTTTATCAAGTAATGACTCAGTGTTTTAATGATTCATTTAGCCAATTACACATTGTTTAATTAGTGTTACACTCGTTTTTATATTTTTTGTTTCCTTTCAACCCAATTCTACCTCTGTGGTGTTGACCGACTTTAAATATTTACTTTACACTGTAATCGGATCTGTTTCGGCAATCAAGACGTACTGAAAAAACTATGTCACTAATTTCATAACGTTTTGGAGATAGCAAGATGGTTCAGACTAGCGTAGACGCACTGAAAATGCATTCTTTTTCTGCCTAGACTTTTCCCAAGTTATGATGAGGTTTGCTTCCAGTCTTACCGGATTCAACTGAATACCGTATTTTACATCCAGCAACTGCCTATCTGACCTCTACTACTCATTTTACTGGGTAATACATCATCCCATTGTAAGACTGGTTAGAAAAATGGTAATGACCTAACGACTGACTGTCAAAGATCAACGTATTAGAGTCGGGAACAATGGCTTAACGTGCTTTCCGAGGCACGAAGGGGTCTCGGTATGTTTACAAATGGTCACCCATCCACGGTCCAACCGCGGCTAAACCTTTGGATATTATAGGTTAGCACTTAGCCAGAAGCCTCTCAAAGAAAATGCATGGATATGTTTATTCAATACCGGTTTAAAAGAAAACTTTTCCATTTAGCTAGGTAAAACATGACATCGACATAAAAGGTGCCAAATATAAAATTAGGATGGGGGAAAGTAGGAATATTATAGATTATATTCTGGTCCTATCAACACCACGTCCCTTAATCTTCCCTATTATGATTTATTCCTCATTTTATTTTTATTTACGCCACCCTTTTTTGTTTGTTGTCACATAGGTGTTAACTATCAGGATATCGGTTTCAATGGTGCAGGCCTGAGCGGGAGCACCGTAGGCGGCGTGGGTTCTTTAGGTGGGGGGGCGGCGGACCAGCTCGGGGGTCTCTTGGCCCCCGTGTCGGTACAGAATCTGGCTGCGCTCGCGGCCATGACGCAGCCGCCGGTGGTGACGCAGGCGGCGCAGATGCAGCCCGCCGCCGCGCCGCAACCCGCTGCGCCGCCATTGTGTAAGTTTTATTTCTGGTTGACAAAAACATAACGTACATATTTTCTTAAAACGAACAGAACATATGTTGTTTCGAGGTTCTTCGAAATCTTTTGTTTTTAGACTAATGGATGTAAAAATAAAGTTTCTCAAATTAGTACGGAATATCTCTTGTTAAAATCTAAATCAATATGTTTGTGTCATTATTATAAGAATACTAAGATCGTAAGAAAACTTAAATGGTAAATGAAGAAACAACTAAAATAACTTAAATTATGTTTTAAACCTTAACCTTCTTTACACTTTGTCTTTATGGCGGTGTGATAATCTCAAGGCAAGCAAACGAGTTGTAGATAATAAACATAGATTATCGTTAAAATGGCTACCTCAATAAAATTTCCAGTGATGTCTCCCACGTACAGCGATTACGATGAACTTTGAATTTCGATCATTTCAGCACAAAATTTTTACCTCGATAAATCCCCCACTAATTGCAGACTGTCCGAATCCGTAATTGGAACCCATATAAGTAAAAAGAAAAAAAAAACATGTAACGATCTTTTTGTCCGCAAACTTTCCTATTTCAGGTTTCGTTTCAACTTAAGTAAAAAAAAAGTTAATTAACGATGAACATTTTTCACACTTCAGGTCTTCTCGGGAAGACTAACATCACAGGTAACGATGCAATGCAATAAAACGAATTGTGTGTTTTGACATGGAATGACAAGTCTCGATAGCTTCATAGATACATGTGATAAGTGAAGCAAAGAACCATAATATTTAAATAACCTTGATTATAGTATTAACATCATTGTTTAAAGACCTTTTCCATATGCGTACCTAATGTCAAAGCAATGTAACGATTTCTCCGTAACTAGGTTATACTTAGAAGTTATGATAAAGATAATTCGTTCACTTAATAGCAACCTCTAATATTTTATACTGATTTATTTTACAAAACGTTAGGAATTTTATACTTATGCCTAACCTAGTCAACTAGATAAGTTTTATATGGTAACATATCAAAAACTAAAAATAAAAACATGCATCGCATTTTAAATCATTCAATAGATACAAGTTACATTTAAAATTGTAAGTTTCCCTTTTTTCATGCATTAATGTATTTTGTAATCGGAAACAATACAACACTGTCATAGGTCATTTTTATATATTACACAGCACCGTTCTAGCATTTACATAAATTATACTTTGAACGGTCTTAAAATATGTATAGATATTTTATTGTTTTATCGTAGAATACGTGTACCTTCTAGACAGTTGCAATGCGAGAAACTGATTGTTTACTGGACAACCAAGGTTACATACTTTGTTCTTGGAATAATGAACAGTATGCATCATTTATCACATGAATCTAGAACTTGCCTGGTATGATTTCTATGTTGGCATTGTCTAGACGGAATGGTCTGCCATCGCTTGCTTTGCAAACACTTTATAACAATATGAATCGATATAACAAAACCGAAGTGTGTCTATGTAAATATTGTCCTCGTTAATACTAATTATCAAACAAAATGTCTACTTTGTTTGGGAATTTGTAACCTAATTTAATATTTTAATAAAAAAAACGCTTGGTATTTGTTGTAGGCACATGATTGCGTTCGCTTATTGAATTGGCTTATTAAATTTAATTTAGATTGAACATTCCGTAGTTAATTTACGTAATCATGAAATTACAGCAATAAATATGTTTGCCGCGAAATACAAAACTTCGAACCAAATTATTCAGATTTTAACTTCGTAATTTAAATTTAATATAATTTTTGTTTCTTATGCTATTTCAGTTATAAAAGTATTTTTTTTTTCTTGTTAGAAATAAATTCATTGTTATTTTAACTCGCTCCGTGTTTATTATTTTGCAAAACAATAGGTAATTCGTGTAAAATTAACAGATTGTTTCTGCATGAAAGTGCTAAAAGACTAAAATTTATTACTTTTTATTATTTTTACGTGAGTGTTATGTTAATTGTGTTTTATTTGTGTGTATGAGTACTAATATTGTCTGACACTGTTATTATGGCATGCAGTGTTTGTAGTTTATCTTTTGATTTTTAGTTTGTGAGAATTTGGGTATCGATAAATACATTACTTACATGTTTTACATAGCGTAGTTTGTGTACCTATTCATAACCCAAATATATATGAAAATATTAATGTTTGCATTAATTTTATTTGAACTTTTAAAGCCGAAGGAAATTTCAAAAGCAGTAAAACATAACAGTTTTACAAAGTTAAAGAGTAATGTTTTTGACGGTATTAACGTAATCCTTTGCCGGTTAATGTTCAGAATAAATTAAGCTTCTCTAGCACTAGCGTTTATTAAAAGTAGCTACAATTTAACCATTTAAACTAACATGAATGTTTAAACTCTTGTTATTTGACGTCATTTTAAATTATATAAGAATTTTCCTGCTTGTACTAACAGAATCTTTCGATAAAACACCGTATATTTGGGTTATTAGTAATGTTTTTGTAGTATGTTTTTCTATACTTTTGACTCTTTAAATACTGTATTTTGTAATGTTGTCATTAGCAAAATTAACGTTTAGCAGACATAGTCTCATACCGTAAACGTGTCACTCTCTAAATAGAAATAAATGAGTCTGGTAACATTATACTCACAGATGTCATTAATCATTAGCTAAAGAAACTGTAAGATTTTAACTGGGTCATCTATGAATTTGTGTTGACCTGTATAATGTATATACCACAGCTCCCAATATCATCTTAAAAACGTACCTATGTATTCTGCCAATACACACACAGCAGTATAAAACAGAATTGAACACTTTTTTTGCGATATTTGGTATTCTTTATTTGAAGTTTTCCTAAATATAAAAAAATATCCAAAACTTCAAATTATGAAAACTATGTTTTTCGCCACCCATAAATGGCATATTCAAATCGCTACTTACTTACATACCTTATAAAAAAAAAAAAATAAAAAAAAAAAAAAACTTTTTTAAAAATAGGAAAAAATCTAAAATTTACATGGCTCAAGCCCGCTATCCCAATTTCAAACTTCTCTAATAACGAGAAAGGTAAACATGTTTTGGTGTATTCCAGGGTCCACAGCTGAGCCTCTAGGCTCGGCGTACGCTGCGCAGTTCGGCACGGCATTCGCCGCGGCGCCTCTAGGATCTGTGCTAGGTTCCGCAGCCGCAGCAGCCGCTGGAAAGCAGGTTGAAGGTACGGGTAATCTTTATTTTGCTGGTAAGTGACAGACGTAGGACATAGCCAGCAAATTTTCAGGCGCTTTATATCTTCGCTTAAGGATTCGGGCGGGGCTGGCTAAATGTAGCCACAACGTAGCTGACTGGTGATTGCAGATTAAGGCACTTGTCTCACCAACGACGAGTAACTATCGACTATTTTCTCGCTCAAGAAACGTACAATAAGATGTGTCAATAAAAGAGATACATATTAATAGTTGATCTCTGACTGTTCACACTGCCTGAGAGAACTCTTTCTGCATTTGTTTCTAGCGTCTTCGTTCGTTTCTTTTGTCTTCTTTGCGGCGACAAGAGCTTTTAAAGATAAAACTCGCGTCGTGAGACAGGTGCCTTAAGTTATTAGATAGCAGTACGGTGAATTCAGCATTTCGACAATCTCTAACTTGACTTTTCGATGGAAATGTCTCGTTGTTATTTTCTGATAGGAAGTGCAGCCGAAGATTAATGATGTAATAACCACACGATATATTACCCCATGTATGTGCCGATACACATGGATACATGTACCCTGCATGATAAGCAAAAAGAACCAACAATCAATGGTTTCCTGCATCCAATTCGGACGTTCATAAATTTTTGGACATGCGCCAAAATTTGGCTAATCGCCAATTTCCTCTTCCAGCCGTTCAAATCGGAATATTACTTTGTTTTTATGTTAGTTATCATTAATATCTTATTTTGTTTATACAATAATTTAATGTAACCTATGTGAACCTTTGCTTTGTTGAGAAAGAGAACTTCACACGTTTTCAATGCAATATCGATTGTTTTACCAATGTGTCTGTTGAACAAAATTGCTCCCAGTAATGCACAATCTTGTTGTAACGTAAGATTGACATTAGTCTTCAAGATTAAAATAAACAGTATGTGAAGTGCTATGTGTAGTTTTGTACCAGTGCTGTAACAAATTTTACTTGTAGTTGTTACTGATGACTCTCTTAGTCTGTTATAAATTAACAGCAACTTAATTCATGTAACTAAACCTCTCCCTGTATGTTTTACTTGTATATTACCCAAACCGTCTAACCACGTGATCACTTGACAGGTCCAGAAGGCGGCAACCTGTTCATCTACCACCTGCCGCAGGAGTTCACGGACACGGACCTGGCGTCCACGTTCCTGCCGTTCGGCCACGTGATATCGGCCAAAGTGTTCATAGACAAACAGACGAACTTATCTAAGTGCTTCGGTTTTGTCTCCTACGACAACGCCGCCTCCGCACAGGCCGCCATCCAAGCCATGAACGGCTTCCAAATAGGTACAAAGAGACTCAAAGTTCAATTGAAACGTTCTAAAGAACTATCGAGACCGTACTAAATATTCCAGAACTGGTTACTAGTGAATTTACAAAAAAAAAGAGTAAAAAAACAAACTTTGCAAAGAGGTTGTAAGATTCCGAACGTTTGTTGTGATGTATCCGGTGCACTTGAACTGACGTAGTTTGGTAAGGTGCGTTCGTAACGGTCGAGTCCACGTGCACAGTTGTTAACTAAATAAGAATAAGGTTAAGGTTTGTGTCAAAGGATTTATCGTTTCCAAAGTATTCCCCAAATTGTTTATTATTATAATTATTTTTTTCTTAACATTAAGTTTTAGTCACATTAAGCATAAGTTGAAGGGTCGATACATTTTGTAGACGCCAAAGAGCTGGTAATTGTTTAATTAATATATATCTCCAGCAAAGTAACCGGCGAATTAATTGTTTATTCATATTATACAAAGATGTATGTTTCATCCAAAGTGTCTCTTGGTACTAAAGTGCCGAGTAACGATAAGTATTTGCTTATTACACCGTTAAGTTCGTTAGAACAATTATAATTATTATTATTTGTTACAGTTATTTTTTTCTTTTATTTTTATGTTACCAACATGATAGTTAATTGTAAACTAATATAATTAATGTGGCCATTGTCAGTTTTGCAGTCAACCTTTTTCGTTTAAAATTTTAAGTGTTTAGATTAACGATATATGATCTCAAAGTGATCAGTGTATTTATTGTTTACAAATACTTGTTGTCAAATAGTGTACTTAACATGTCTGGGCTTGCCGGGATGCAGTTTGCGGCTCGTCCGATATATACCTTCTTCTAAAGATATTTCTTAGATTTTACAATAAAAACTAAATGAAATTGTCTTTTGAAACTTTACAATAAACTGTAACTACCTTCATCTTTAGTGAAAGATATTACTATTCAAAGGATGCCTCATTTTCAATACGACCTAAATATGCAATGGATTTCCTTTACATAGCGTTAATTGTACGACGCTCAGTAACGAATTCTGTTATTTTGCATTTTGCAAAGTTTTATCGTAAAATATTTGAAATATCTGTTCGTAATATACCTACTTAACTTACTATTGTGCTTGTTTTGTGTAATAAATGTAAACTTTACTACAGTCAAATAACATTTTTACAATTTAAACACATCGAACACTGGCCCTTTAGTCAAAAATTTTTGTTAGTATAATAAGTATTTAATTATAGAAATATTTTCGTATGTAAGTTTTGGTATTTCATTCATCTTCTTAAAATATGTTTCTATTTAAAATACTGTTCGTCACTATTTATCTAATAGTCACTGGCACATTTTGATTGTTTCATAATTTTGTAATATTTATGGTTTATATTTTGTAACGGAAAAATACTGCGTCATCCAAATAGCACCTACTTTTAAATAAATAACAAGGTAAGCTTATAAGTGCAAAAACTTAATGACTTGAAGCAAACTGTGTATCTATCTTAAAACTGTAGAACTCCAAATTTCTCATCCTATTAATAAGTTAAGTTACTAATTATGTAAATAATTAATAAACTTCACATAAAACTGTAAGTTATAGACTATATATAGCAATGGGCGGAACAAAAATTTACGTCCCCGCTATAAAGGTAATTTCTGAAAAGGTAATTTCAGGTTTCAGTTGATAAGACCTGTTTATTGAGAATTGATAAAGACCTAGTTATATTCACTATCTATGAACCTTCCTAAAAATACGCAAATTACACCTACCACATAAGTGCCAACCTACAAGTCTGTAAAATCACGAGAAACTTTTGTGACCCTTAGCAAAATAATAACGGTATTTTTCCGTTACACTGACCATTAATATATTATAAAGCTTACCTTCTAATTAGCTATTAAATTAAGTATTAATTACATTTATTTCTTGAATATGACCACTTTTATAATTACGAAGACGCTCAATAGGTGAAAAAATAAGTAAACTTTATTTACCACTTGGGGGGAAAACCTAGTTTATTTTATTTTTTCGTTTACGAAAAATGTTTAAGTTACAATATAACAATTATTTATAATTATTTTTGTTAATAACTTGTGCCAATGCGTTTGTTTCAAAAAGCTACGACCAATCTTAAGTCTAAAGAAAATGGTTTTTTTAGATGTAATTAGTGATGTACAAAGTCAGTCTTGCATCAAGACGAAATTAGCAAGACGTGAGACAAGGCGAAAATATTATTATCTATTTATTTGTTCATACAGACACGACTACTTTTATATAGTTTGTTCGTAATTAGATATCCTTGCTTTGCGCATCACTAATCATGATTTATCTTCTAAAAGAACTGATGTAGAGAGAGCATCATTATTATAATAACTTAATTAAATTTAGTTGAGTATTATTACTATATTTAAAAAAAAAGTTTATCAAGATGGGTCTATATTTAATTTTAATTTTAGTCAACGTTTTTGATGTCTGATGAAAGACAAAATCTAGACTGAATAAGTTTCCTTATTAGGTGTTACAGCGATACAATATATGTCTTGTGTTTCCTTTTAGTAAGTTCATTAGTCGACACTGTAAACATCTATTTTCATCGTCTTGCAATTATTATTTTCTTGTTGTTAAGGTAAATAAATTATTATAAAGGTATGTACGTATTGTTAAAAAGTGGAACATTGGGAATATTGAAAATAGTGTAAGTGGAGCTGAGATCCTGGACACGACCACTCGTTTAGCCTCTAACAGGTGCGTGAATGTTACTGTTGAGGCTGTAACACGCATCAGTCTATTCCTTCATATCTGTACCTACTAAACTGACAAATGACTATCTACGTATTGAATGGAAAGATTTGCATCTGCATGTAGGCAGCCTCACAGTAACATACAGGAACCTCCAACACGTGTGATCTAGATAGACGTCAAAAATATTGTGAATAGAATTTTTTACCTACAATTTTCTAGGTGTTTAACGGGGAACCTTATTGTTGCTATTGCCTAAGTTTTCACCATAAAACGATTGAAAGAGCGAGTATAAAGAAAACTTAAGGCACCTTTATTTGAGAGAGGTATTTTTGGTGACCTTACGGTTATCACACGCTTGCTTCTATCGACGAATTCGAACCAATACGTAGCAATGGAACTATGATCGGTATAAAAACAATTATAACTTTTGTGATTCATTAATTTAAATAATCATTAGCATACCGTTGGTTCGAATGTCGTCATGTCTTGTCGATAAGTTAGAATGTCGTCAGGAGCCTGCAATGTTACCGATGAAATGTCATAAGCTTTATTATTCAAGCTCAATGTTTTCCTAAGCATTTTATATCAATGTCGCCTTGGACGCTTATAAATATTATTTACCTATTAAACTTTGTAATGGAAAATCTGAAAATGTAAAATAATTAGCTTTTTACGTCTTTTTTGCTGAGACGATCTTATAGCAAATATCCTCGATACAAAAAAACTGTCATTTTGTTTGACATAAGGTTTTCTTAAAAACTATGAGGATTGAAATACCTGATGCGTCTCTTATTACATGCATTATTTATGCCCAGATTCTTGATTGAACCTGATTAGAGTATTAAAATACCCTAATTAATTTACGAGTTAGCCGACTTTTGAAGACACCAATTTATGACAATTGACTTTACTGGACTGGACTTTTTTGGATTGGACTAATTTTATTTAACTTTCTTTTATTGAAACAGCTTAATAAAGACAGACTTGACTTGAATATCGGGAGTCTAATATAACGGATAAGATCAAAGACAGTTATAACGACGTTTACAGTTTGAAAAATACAGAATCTGGGTGTGCTATGCAATTTCTTTTATTATTTATTATTTTTCAAAAGGCAAAGTATAGCTTGATAGGATTATCGAGTCACGGTATGTAAACAAGCATATCTAAAATGAAGCAAGAAAATAAAAATTATTTTTACATTCTCGAGGCACCACACTAGATATACAATTGGTATGAAAAATTATAAAAGAACTGTTTTATACAAACACCCGTTTTGTTGATATGAATGTAAATAAATGTCAAGTTAAAAAAATGTGTTTATTTTTTCCTGATAATTATACCTACATTAGTTAAGATGGTAACCCTGTTAATAGTTAGATTCAAACATTCTGCACATGAACATGAGTAAATGTCTCAATCGACACTATATCTTTAGATATTATATCATTAGATCTTTGCATGAGTCTATCGGCTGACAGTACTTTAATAAGTTGGCAATGTAGACTTTAGATCTATACAAACTAGTACAATATAACTTAAAAGTTTGTTTGTACAAACTAATTTCTAGCACAAGTAGATTTGAAAAAAAAATAGAGGCGAATGAAACAGGACACAGTAATAAAATAAAGCACAATTTCGTAATAAATAAACTCATATAATTCCACATCTAATCATTCCCATACTTCGGGGTCTGTTTCTCTTTATACAAATTAATTTCATCTTCCTCATCGTCGTCTTTAGTTATAGTCGGAGGATCTATTCCTTCTAGAACCATCTTTACAGATTCTATGAGGCCATTGTCATCGGCTAACGGCAGAATGTCACATATTAAGGGGGACTCCACTCCCAGTATGTAGTGACAGGTCCTAGGCTCCAGTAGGTAGAGAGACACTTGAGCGGGACTTGAAGAGTTCTCGAGACATTTTAGTTTTACTTCGGTCTGTCGAGGCTTGCCGGTTTTGTCGCAAATGTCCCCGTTTGAGTAGAAGTGGGAAACAGATGTGCGGTACTCTGAAAGATGAAATAAATGGTAATATATATGGGTATATAGCATCCAAAATATCTTATTAATTATTATTATTATAAATTCTCTTATTTGATGACTCTTTGATACTTAAAATTTTCGGATTATGAATATGACTATTTTAATTCAAAAAATTATGTTTGATAAATTCATTATTCTTTATATTCGTTTCTTTTGGGAGCCCCTGACTAATTTCGGATCTAACCAGAGTTCTTAATCACGAACTTAAGCGTCAGTATAATTTCCAACATGAAATTTTGTTTAATAGGGAAAACCTGATGCTACCGCTATGTGGCACCATTTTAAAATTTAGATGCTTATCAGCTATTCAATTGTTTCGGCATACATGCATAACAACATGACTCCTCTGAGAGAGCTTGAAATCAACCGGTTTTAACAAAAATCTGGAGTGTGATCCGTAACTCTCCAACCTATGTTCACCTAAAACTCTAGAACCCTTAACCCAATTGATATAAAACTTTGCACACATATAAAGGGCGACATGACTACTCCGAGGAACATAGTCACGTTTGTGTCGGAACGGTGCTGGTGGCAGTGATTTGTATCTTTTGAATCATAGGTCGAATTGTAGATTATTTTTAGGTGAAGCGCACCCTGCACCAGCTAATATGAACTACACTATTAAAAACACTGGTTCAATTTAACAGTATTAGGTTCTATAACATACCGACAGGTTTAGGCGCCTTCCCCTTGTTCTCCTTGATCCAGCCGAGATGTGCTTGCTCCTCGAACCGGCCGAGCAGCAGCGTGGTCTTCTCGCCGTTGCGGTCAACGTGGTACTGAACCACATGCTTGCCGTAACAGAACTCGTACTTCCACCACCCTGTACCCTGTAGCCGTACAAGGAATTTTGCAACATAACTTGCTATAAATAATGTTCAATTTTAGAAAACGTTGCTGAACTATTTTTTTTGCTGTTAACACTAAGAATCTTCATCATATTGTTGGCAACATTGTTTATAGTTACTGTCAACTGGAATATCTTATTAATCTGTAGTTTTATAAAAATTACGTTACATCGCGTGTAACAAAAGACAAAATCTGTTTAGCCTTTCATATGAAATATCAAAAATAAAAGTACATAAAGCGAGTTTTATTTCAATGTCCAACAATCGCGTGAACCTCAGAAAGAAATAGATAAGCGAATCAAAATTCAGGATTGGGAGCTAATGACGAGAAGCTTTGGTACAAAATGTACAAAATAGTGACGTCAAAATGTCAATTAATTACCAGAGAGAAATATTTTGACATAATTTGTATATTCGATCTAACAAGGAAACCCATAAAAGGATATTGCATGCATATAGGTTATTTTGTATATCTACTTACACCATTAAGACAGTTCTCGCCGTTCAGGAACGCTCTGACGGGTGAATCATCAGTAATCACTGGCAATGGCTTCTTGTCTGTCAATTGAGGTTTGCTGTCATCCACCAAATCTTCATCCTCGTTCAAAGGATGCAGTTCAAACTTCAGATGGGTTTCGCCGTCCTGTAAATGTTTTGGAGTAAAGTCTGAGCTTGTTGCAAATATTTAAGCTCATTAATTGCAGAATAAATCCTTACTAATATTATAAATGCAAATGTAACTCTGTCTGTCTGTCTTTCGCGCTTTCACGTCAAAACTACAGAACCGATTTAAATGAAATTTAGTACACAGATAGTCTAGAGCCTGAGAAAGGACATATGCTATTTGCCGCGATAACCGACATCCACGCGGGCGAAGCCGCGGGCAACAGCTAGTATAAAATAAAGACAAATCAAGGATCACCGTAGCCCGTTCAATGGATAGATCCCAATAGTGATTGATAATGTATGTTCTTGTCTAATACAGAGAGTAAATAATGAACTATTTTTGTTATGTCGAGTATCTTGCAGACAAATTTTAAAATTTCATGAGGCATCATTTTAAAAACCTATTAAGAAAATCCGTGCCTTAGCACTAATGGCTCATTATAATAATAAATAATGTTTGCAGGGCAATTGACCAAAAGGGCATTGTAATGTATTAATATACTTAATAGACATTTTGAGACATTTTGAGTGCATTAATTCCTAACAGAAATATACTTACCAGCATTAATAGGTAATTACAACATAAAAAATGCAACTACAGCGAAAAACGTGCGAAAATAAAACAAACAAATAATTACCTTATCAATTTTCTCAACTTTCAACACAGCTAGTACATCCTTAGGATTGTTATCCTGAATAATGCCAACAAATATGTTAAATAAGCCTCTAGGTACTACGCTACGATATGGGCATAGTTAGGAAATAACATTCTTTACCTACTACATGGTGGACTGGAAAGATGGCCACAACATACGTTCTACCAGCATCAATATCTTCTTGAATCCGTAGGTTGTCAATACCGAGATATTATGTTTATTAAAAAAGATGAGTTTTTTGTCGTTGAACAAACGAAAACTGTGACCTATATATCTGTTATAAAAACGATTGGTATCAAAAATTAAACAAACAAAAAAAAACTCGAATGTCAGTACAAATACCGTAAAACTCTTACGGCTACAGTATTAAAATTTGTTTTTGAAGTTATACTTCTTTAGGCGCGTTATGAAAAAATGATGAGAGTGAAATTTTAAGATGCGCGCGCATCTGTGACACAAAATTAACTTGAATTATTTTGATTGATATTACTAACTATTTGTGAATATTAGTGAAAAAAATTGTGCTTATATACTTTTTCAAGTGCTCCAATATAATTGAGGTTAACTATCCGTATGTATTATTTATTGATATAAATTAAAATACTTTTATTGAAGTTATATGTACTTCTTTAGGCGCGTTATGAAAAAATTATGAAAGTGAAATTTTAAGATGCGCGCGCATCATTGTCACACAAAATTCACAGGTTGAAGTTTTCCGCAAAACCGCTCATTAATTCTCGAAAACGATGCGCGCGCACACCGTCACGGAAAACCTACACCCTGAAGTTAGCTAGGTAGTCAACATTTTAGTTTTTTCAAACTATATAATGTTAAAAATGTCATATGTCAAGATGTCCGATGCCAGTTATAGAGTTTAGAGCTTTTTATACCAGTTTATGAGAAAGAATTTTATCTCGTTCCGCCAAAAAAGTATAACTTCTTACGTGCGTACATAAGTAACACACACTTTTTTTTATTTGTTTTTTTATTTTTTTATATACCAAGCGTTTTTGTGACCGATATAGAAATCATTGTTTTCGTTTGTTCAACGACAAAACACTCACCTTATAATATCAGTAAAATAGCTCATCTTTATCAAAGCTTACTTTTCTTTATTTCACAATAGGAATATTATTATTTTTTTGTGTCATTTGTACTTGAGTCAGTCAGTCGTAAACTGGTACATGTAAAATATATTCCCAATTTTCTTTTTAATTTTGCTTGTATATAATAATAATCATGAACTGTCGACGATATTTTGGTGGTCAATTTCACCATTTGACCGTAGATTGCCTAACTGTGCCCATATTACAAAGTAAATGCAATTACTGCTTTAAAAACTATAAGCTTGTTACACACTACAAAATATTAAAACAAATTCTGATGCAATGAAATAATTGTAAAGGTGAAATGCACTCTTGTGACGGTGGCACACAGTGGTAGTGATCGCATACACAAATTAATTTATAATTAAAAATATAAGTTTTTTAAATTTTGAACTTTATTCCATGTTGGTAATACTGTTTGAGTGTAAGAATAGTATATTTTGTAAATCAAGTTATTCCGGAAAATGTGGAGTTTGTCAGATATTAAATTAAATTTAAATGTAATAATATATGAAAATTAGTTCTTGAGATTGAAATGTTCAAAATAAACGGGAACTGCCATTATAGATTTTCTCTGAATACTGTGGTGCAAGCAATTACCAGTCAAATTGACTAGTAGACTTTATAGATCGAGATCTTATATGTATGGCGGGATCTTAAACGGGATTCCCATAGTGCAAGATATCACGGATCATTACTCACGATGATCACGTACACCCACGCACCGCACAGTAAGGGTCGAGAATCAAACACATAAATTTTAAACGACTTAGGGTATACATCGACTCGCGATGGATTGCAGACACGTTTGCGCTATCACGGACGAGCAACTTCCCACGATCGGCGGTGCGGGTTGATCCGCCATATCGCGCACCATGAGTAGCCGGGTTATGTATAGGTGTAGATAGTAGGTACTACATTTGACTCATGGAAAGAAAAAAACAAGTACTTGACTAAATAATACCAAATATCAATCATATTTGATATTTGTTTTTTTTTTTTTTGGGAGTGTAAGGACTGAATGTGATTTCTTACTTAAAATACGTCATACCCTAATATCACACTACCTACCTAAGTGTAACAAACGCTAAATACGCTAATAAAGCTTACAAAACAATACGCAAATTCTTATACTTACATTGCTCATCATCCTAACGGTCTGATGATGGAACCTTAGGCTGTCAACCTCCATCTTCAAAAGACTTCTTGGCTTCTTGGGGGCATCACTAACAGGTAAACAGTCTATAATATTCTCACTAACGTCCTTTGGCTTAAATTGAGGATGCTCACAGAGTAATGGAGAAAGAATAATAATTTCGTATTCACAAGTTGATGTTTCCTTGAAGGAATACACTTCGTGCTTTCCGTGGCTGTAGCAGACATAAAGTACGCGGGTTAAACGCGCTTTGCCGCTTAAGTCGCAAACCGTACCTGGAATTTGTACAAAAAAAAAATGTTTCTATCAGTCTGTTTCAAGGTTAAATATGCGTTTTATTAATGCAGTATTGTGAGTCAAGCTAAAACTTCCTTTTTGTATCCTGGCACTATTTAGGTTTTTTTAGATCTGCAAAGATATTCACTATCAAAATCACCAAACAACGACAAAATTAATAAATAGTTAATGTGAATTGCCTATACATGAAATCTCTTATAGTTCTATTGTAATTGCTACATAAATCAGAAAATAGTTTTATAAAATAGTTTTTTTTTTACTTAGTTTTTAATAAGCCTGGTAACCCATACATACCATCATCCATTGCCATTTCCACAGCGGGTAACTTAGCACCGTCTACTTTAGCAGTGCGGTAGGGTTCTTTGGATTCACGGGCATCCTGCATATCCATCTCCAGCTTACCATGCTTCTCTAAACTCCAGTGGCCTAGGTAATATTCTTGAGTTTTGACTTGTTTTCCTAAAAAATAAATTAAGATATTATGTTATGTAGTATCTAAATGGAGTTAGACTTACAGATTTGCTACCAAAACTAACTATTATATCTCTAAGACAGCTTTTCAGAAACAAATTTTTACTGTGTTAGTATAAACCAACTTACAGAAGCAGGTTCCATATATAAAACCAACTATTGATGTGGGCCCAAGCACCACTTAAGAAAGAATATTAAATTACAAATACCTATCAATATTTTTTCACTACCTATAAAATATTTTTTTTATGTAACAAATTACCGCAATGCCAATGGAAAAACAAATTGAAAATAAAATAAATACAGATGTATACCTTCTCTTTCCTCGTGATACTGTCTAATATACCTTCCATGGCACACTTCATAACTCCAGTAACTCTCCAACCGGTATGAGCATATCTTTTGTGAGAACAGGGGCTTTAGCAAGGTTAGTGGCGAAGGGCCATCATAATCATCAATACTTTTAGACTCTTTGGCTCGTAACTCTGGAATACGGCACTCATAATCCTCTTTGTTTGAAGTTTTAACTTTAAGGATCTCTTTTTTCGGTAGCTAGAATAAAATGTTTAAACAAGAAAAAAAATATATAATTAAAAATCAATATGACAAGACTGGAATTAATTAATATTGATTACTAACAAGCCTGGGCTCTTAAGTTAGGAACAACACTGAAACTAATAATAGTAGCATTATTATTTTCAAATAGTTTACTTCTTAGAAATATTCATTACATTGGAGACTTCTACAATCTATGTCTATTTCTAGAAGGTCCGACACTAATCACTTAGCCAGGGTTTTGACGACAGGGATTAAGAAAATGATGTCTGTGGTGAGATCTTCAGTCACTAAATACATAAACATAAATACAGTGAATGACTACACAATAATACCGTCTCATAGTGCATAGAATAACCCTGATAATAGTACTTACCTCAATTTTCTGAACTTCCCCGTCGACTAGATTCTGGATATCCTGACTGCCGGGCCAGTTGATCCCAAATAATATGCTATCATCAAAACCTTTGAAGTCATGTTCTATAGACAAAGCTAATTTCACAACACATAAACAAATCACCCAACTACTCCACATTTTACACGTTTTTTTAGTTCATAATACGTTAACTTATTGAATAATATTAAACTATTTGCTGTACAACTGCAAACGAAACACAGAACATCGCAAACAAATTATAATACGGCCAAATTAGAAGGTACACCAAAACGCTTCATTTACTGAGTAACATAGTGCGTTCTAAATTGGTTGGTTGTTATAGAACTGAGTTGGAAAGCTGTCATTTGTACGCACTTTTGGTCGCGTTCAATGCATTCATTTCAAAGTTAATTAGTCTGAAGATGTTGTAGCGTTTCATATTAATCATGTACATTCAAGTCCTTATAATTATTAAATCATATTAATGCTTATTTTACTCCAATAGAAGTTGTTCATATGTAGATCGATTTACGAATTAGCTTTTGATTAGTAAGTTTATATAATAGAAGATAAACATTTAATGATTTAGTGATCAACGTTCAACATAAAGCGCGTCGCATGAGCTTTCCTCCCGCCCGCTTGGTTTTTGTTTTACGACCGCTCGAAACAGTCGTACTGCTTCAAGCAGTCTGGGCAGCACCTAGACTAGACACACTGTTAGTTCTGGATAAAAAACCTCGTAGCTAAATTTAACCTGTCTCATAACACCACATGACACTGTCTTTTTGTCGTTGTCACTGTCAGGTCTACTGTCATCATTTTAGTTCTTTGTAAATTTTGTGAAAATGGCGTTCAGCTTTCCAGCCTTTTCATATATTATAGCGTTAATAATAGACGCATTCTTAATATTTTTCTCTATATTCCATGTAATTGCATTTGACGAATTAAAAACTGACTATAAAAACCCCATAGACCAGTGTAACAGTCTAAACCCGGTGCGTATTACTATGTATAAGGAATGCTACCAAAGTTCAGAAGAGTTCAATCTAACCTATTTTTTCCTGTTTCAGTTGGTATTACCGGAGTACTTGCTGCATTTATTTATAAATGTATTGTTCTTATTATCAGGAGAATGGTTTTCTCTTCTGATAAACATTCCATTGATCCTGTATCATCTACACAGGTAAGATTTGCGATGTTTAGGTTATGTTTTTAAATTTATCAGGGGCGTAGTAAGGACAAGGTCTTTAAAATAATAAAGTGACACCTTGAAATCGGATATGCGTTGAATACAAACCAAATTGATGTCATGTTTGGAATATCTTTGTTATCAGTATTTAAACATAATTGACCCAGAGCAGAAAAAACAAATATTTGTAAGTAATGTAGTAGGTACTTAATGTTTTAGTACTTTTATATATTATTTTATTAAAACAATGTGAGATTTGATTAATCCATTTAATATACTTTATTTCTTTTTATAATACCTTTTTCTTTGTTCTTGTATATTAACATGTTTTTCCATGTTTCTAATTTCTTAATCTTATAAATTTTTATAATCTCTGTAATTAATCTAATTCAAAGTTTCATTTGTACTCGAAAGTTTGCTTGTATAGTACATTACTAGAAACTTTATGCACAAAATATGATAGCTTAATGACCTTCATTACAAAAAAGTAAACAATCATCATTGATAAATTATGTCACACATTTTTTAATTTATACATTTGCACCTTCCCTTTCAAAAAAAAAACGACAAAACAGTTTTAACCAGGTATATGTTTACCCAAGTTGTGTGTAAGAAAGAAACAATGGAATATTATAATTATAGCTCAATTCAAATATGCCTATTACTCAAGCTATACTGTAATTTATGAATACCTCTACTAACAAGTATTTTATGTTACTAAACCTAATCCATCCGTGTTTCAGATACTACACACGCCCCGTGATGTCTGGCCCAGGACTTTATGACCCGACCAGTATCATGAATGCAGACGTACTGACTGTCTGCCAAAGAGAAGGCTGGATCAAGCTCGCATTTTACTTATTATCATTCTTTTTATACCTTTATGGGTAAGACCTATTTTTTATTTAATAAAATTTTCGATATGTTGGTATAACTAGATAAATTCAACTCAATTTAAACTCATCACTTCTAACTTGTGCTGAATATGTCACTTTAAGTTGTAACATATGAACAAGGGAGTTAAGTAAATCTTAAACTTAAGGTGTATGTCTCATACTTACATACACATGAACAAGCCAAAGAAAATATTATCAACCTTTAAATTTTTACTTGTAATCAAGTAACTATGTTTAATTTAGGCAGAACTGCTAAATGAGCCCAGTCTTTGTTTAGAAAAAATGATTAGTAATTAAATACAAATAATAATAGTTAATAAAATAGTTTTCTAAAATAGACTTCTTTACTTTACAAACTTTAATATAACATTATTCAATTGTTTTGAAGTATTAAATACTTAATTTACTGATTATACCTTATTTAAGATCAATTAATCAGGATAGGATTATTATATAAAATTAGGCTGAGTGATTCATTTGTACAGATACAGTAAGAGTTATATTACAAAATATTATCATCTTAATGGAGTTATTTATCTAATCTCTGTTCATAATAAATCTGTCTAAAGATTATTATTAAGTACAATGTGTCATTCCATTCTGTTATCACACCTGTCATGCTACAACAATACAATTTAATAAGGCTGTGATAAGGAGGTATTAATACTTTTAATGTTGCCATCTCCAATAATGCATTATTATGCTCAAGGTTGGCAATAAACACTTATGTTAGTAAATACTAATGGTATTTGTATTCAGGCGCATTTATATAAATATTCTGTTTTCTAAGTAAGTTGAAAAGTCACTGAAATATCCTTAAGTACTTTTCAAAATAAACATTATTCTATTGAAATGATAATGAAATATCTCATAGTTTTGCAGATTATATACCGCCTCATTACAATGTAAAGGATATGACCACTGTCATCTGACAGATAAACACCTGAAAATATAATAGGCTACAGCTACACAAATAACAGGCAGAATAAAAATTTATGTATTACAAAAATGTTTGTCGCTCGCGAGGATCGAACTTGTAGCACATCGCGTGCTGATATTTACTATTTAGCGTGAAAACCATTGACCTATTACTGCTCGCCCACCGTGTAGTCATGTGCATAATATTCAGTATTATTTTAGGTCAGATGGAAGCGTTTGTTATTTCATGACAAACTCATTTAATCTAATTGCATGAACTTGAAAGGGTTAGGTTAATGATTTTAATCATTATAATTCTGTAA
The DNA here is from genome assembly GCA_932294365.1 of Diachrysia chrysitis. NCBI lineage: Eukaryota > Metazoa > Arthropoda > Insecta > Lepidoptera > Noctuidae > Diachrysia > Diachrysia chrysitis. The sequence goes on along the minus strand of OW028648.1, from coordinate 2,496,327 downwards.
ATACAAACGTTTTACGGGCGCGAAACGTATTTTGTTAAAAAAAAATGCCTGGAACTGGCCGGCAAATTGCAAAAACGATAAGAAAATTTGAATTCGCTGGCTACCCTGACGCTTCCACCTTAAATACAGACTATAAACAGAAATAGTATTAATTTAGTTAATTCGAACCCCACCCTTTGCACTATTGACGTGAACCCACTCCAGATACAAGCATATTTAACTTAGTTGGAGGGGTTAACAAGATTGCTAGTAATGTGGATTTCATTCATATTGCTAGAAACTTAAAAAAAAATAACTTTCATTTAATACTTACTCTAAAGAGAAATAACTTAAACTATTTGTTATATGTATGAGTATGTTGTGTTTATGTATTTTCTACACGTGAATTGTAAGGAAACTCAGGTAAATGAAGGACATTTTTACATTTATAATGGGTCATTTGTTTAGTCAATAATCGGTTTTTAGATACACCACTTCGCAATAAGCACTGTGCAATTTGTAATAAGACTGTAAAAGATATTGTTAGGAAACAACATCTTTTGTTTAAATTCAAATACAAGTAAAACAATAGGAAACTATAAATGATGAAAGCTAATTTATGCTTTATGTAAAATACTTCAAGGTTCATGTTTCATGTCCTAATTTTAAAAGAAACTTGGAATTTATTTTTTGTCATCACTTAGTTGTTGTGCTACCACATACCTATTATAGCGCAACTTATTTTTTTGCGATGGCAATATTTTTGACGTAAAAACATGTCTTTCCCTCAGGTCTATATATGAGTTGCTATCAACAATGATTCGATTTTAAATGAGACTTAATGGTTTACGAATAGAACACTAAATACTGGTAAATCATGATTTGATTTATTTTATTTTAGTTTTTGTATTAATTGAAAAAGATTTTTTAACAAACCATTATATTCTAGCTTTAGTCTGCCGCTCTGCCCGCGCGGTTGTCGCGACAAAAAATAGCCTATGTCCTTCCTTAGTGTTCAAGCTAACCACAACCCAAATTTTATCAATTTTTTTTGTGTGGTGTAGCAGTAAAAGCGTAACTTACATACGGACAGAGTTACATTTATAATATTAGTAAATAAGCGTGGATAAATAGCCAATAGATTGTATTGGGTATTATTTGTCTTTAAGGCGATTCCAAATCGATGTGAGCTTGACTGTACCCTCTGCACTTATCACCAATAGGGTATCGGACTATTTTTATTTATTTAGACTAAGCATAGATATTAAAAAAATATTAGACACGTATTTTTTATTGTTTTAGTCAACCAAACGATGAGAAAGATACAGTGTATGGAAATGTCGCGAGACGTCACTTTCGGCTACAATTTTTACCCACAAGTGACGTCACAAGCCCCTACTCCAGAACTTTTAGCGCTTTAACTTTGTAATTTTTCATTGATTTGATAAAAGAAAAAAAAAAATTTTTTTTTATCAAATCAATGAAAAATTGGTGGGCTAAATAGATATTTCCTTTTCATACCCAGTCCGCTCCTCTATTGGGTCGCTATCGTTGATTTGTGCGTTAACCTAGTGTCATATAGCCATATTATTATTGTTTGTTATGGTGTTGTAACGACAAATAATAAATAAATAAATAAATAATATAGCGCATCATATTTAAATGATTAGTTTTAATCTCTAACCTATGTTTCTATTGTTACAGAATGATCGTAGTGCTGATTGCAGCATGAAGCGACATCGAATACCTAAGTCAGTCACTCGTTCCAATAAGTCATAATTAATTTATTCTTAGCGCCCTGCGGTTGTATCGTGTGTCCGATGAACAAGGAATGTTGTATAGTTGAAACTTCGCAGTATTTTGATAATAAAATTTATTGTATAAGTTATTGTATTATTTTTCGCATCTTTAAAAGGCACGAGAATTACTTAAAGAACTGTTTTACTATGTTTCTTAAGCATTTATTTGTAAGACACAATCCCTAATTAAAAATCTATATACCTATATATAATGAATTGGCCTTTGTTAAACTAACTGGAGAACGGCTGAACCGATTTGCCTAATTTTGGTTTTGAAATATTTGTCGAAGTTCAAGGAAGGTTTAAAAGGTGAGAAAATATATATATTGTTAAAAAACACTATGTATTTTATTCTGTTAAAATACCAAGTTAATTTATACCGTCCTGGTACTTTTAAAATTTAAAGTAAGTAAACAATGTTTTAAGCTTTCTTTGCTTAAAACTAAACTTATACTGTACTTGAGATATCTTTCGTGATTGTTCATAAATTTGAGCGCCCGATATTTCGACCCGATATTTCTGGATAATACATTAATAGCTACCGACTGGTCTTAAATAAACAATAATCATTAATTAGTCATTATCCTGTAGAGCTTATTAAATACACCATATATCAAAATAACCTGAATATAGGTGCAATCAGTGTAATATTTATTTTCCATATAGGTACTGAGATTAGATACGAACTAATCTCGATTGCCATTAGTAACTATCGAGTTGATAAACCTAACGTTAAAGTAATCTGTGACACAGATGAATTTTAGTGGTGGGTAATCCCTGACTAGGCCACATTTTCAATGGTAGGTAGGTATTGTTAGAGCCCCACCGAGCATGCTTTAGCGAACCCGGGACTCCGGCAAAGGCAAGGACGGGACCGGGGTGTTTTTAGTCGGTGCAAGTCCGACATTTCCCCACGTCGTGCCCTCGGCGTGGGTCGAAACCATTAGCATTTCACCCCGTTAAAAAAAAAAAAGGTATTGTTAGCAATGTAAGCATCGATACGACTACCTACATGTTACTGAATAACTTGTTTTTACTTAATTTTAAATCAAAATGTTTTCCTGATTCATTCTACTTAAATGCGCCGTGTCTTTTTTTGTGACGATATCTACTGCTGTTCTGCAGTAAGCCTGAGCGCAGCTTTGACTGCTTCACCGGACTTTTGGCGAGAACCTTAAGGCCTCCAGCCAGAGCAAAGCAAATAAACTCGACTTAGTGCGTTGCTAACTATCTTAATAAGGCAAAAACAGCAAGGGATGGCTGGATCTAAGTTTTTATTATTTAGGGACATATTTTTATTGTTAGTTTGGCCGGCTCGGGCCAGCTTCATCTAGGGACGAAGGGGTGCGCCGGATCTCATATGTAATGTATTTTATTTTATATACTTTTTAAGTGTCGATCAAAATGTAAACTAACATTTGTTCTATTGATAATTATTTAGAACGCACACATCAATAATGTCAATAAAATTGATTAGTTATGTACCTAATGATATACCTACTTTTACATAATGTACGTAAACCTTATAAAACAATTGATTAATTAGTGTTGTCTACATTAGGTAGGTATACATAAAATGCTAAACAAATACTGATATTCCATTAATAAAATATAACAATTAAATATGCTTGACATTAAATACACAGTTTATTATATAAATGGCACGTGTTTTGCTGTGATTTATTTATTGTTATTGTCTTTAAATGGCAAAATGAGAGATGCTAACCATCGACGTTAATAGATTTTTCAGGCAGTTTGGCTTTGGCATCAATTAAGTATATCCAATTTCTCTTGTTATAATTAAATATAGATAATATATTATACCTAGGTAGGTACTAAAATTTAAATATTGCCTTGAACTATGTACCTACCTAGACACTTTTTTATTTTTGCATGTTTACGGCAAATGTCACAGGCAGAAGCGCAGACTCGGATAAAAATCTGAGAAGCCTAGATGACGGTGGAGAGATGGCGTCTATCGATAGATATGTGCGAAATAGCTGAGAATAAGAAGATACTATGGAGTTAGCATGAAAGACCTTCCCCAACTATGTGATAACAACGTCAAGATATCGTACCTACTTATCTCCATATATCACAGTTTATGAAATGTAACGAATTAAGTATATAGTTACGCTTATTACCTAAAAGACGCAATGTGTACAATATTGATGAAGTGTCATGGAAAATATCTCTTTACTAACGTTAAATTTATTGATCGACGCCACCTTGGTCGTGTTTTATTATTTATAAATCATCGGAAAATAAATTATTTATTTGATATGAACTCTATATTATTATGATAGTTTTTATAACACGTGTAGATACTTAGGTACATAAAATATGTATAAGTATTATAAGATGAATGTTTACTTCAATGTGCTAAAGTAAAATATTTTAATATGGTGGGCTAAATGTTTGTGGACTGGATTTTTTCCTCATGTGCACAACTGGACAAGGATGGTCAGTACAATTCTAATTGGTACCTATCTAATTGACACTTTTGCCTAGCCTTATTGGGGTCGGCTTCCAGTCTTACCGGATTCAGCTGAATACCGTATTTTACATAAAGCTACTGCCTATTTGACCTCCTCAACACATTTTAAATGTATTAGAGACCAACACATTAAGTACTAGCTATTGGGTACACCGACATAATCCAGAGAAGAAAGTGTCGTATTGCGAACAAATGCTTGATATAGGTATACAGGGTGCTACGAAAATGCGTGGTCATATTTCTAATCCTGCTTCTGCCCACAAAAATGAACAACTTTCTCTAAGAAAGTAGTGAATTCCTAAAAAAATAATGTATTCCTAAACTAAATTGGCAAAATTATCATCAGCTGATCAAAATTAGTACGGAAGGACCAAAATTTACATAGCAGCCTGTAAAAAAATTCGCACTTAGAATAAAACGATTGGTCCAACATGATCTTTAGACCCCACAGTTCACCTCTTATCAAGACCTATTAATTAGTATGTAACTAATATAACAACTTACATATAAAATTGTCTGTCATTGTGTAGGTATGTCATTTCTAGAATATGTGATATCGCTTGTCTTCGTGTGCAGGATGAAAGTTCACCGATAATACAAAAGATTGATTGATTCCTAGGTCGGCAAGCGTTGTACAATCAGGCAAGCAAATATCATTAATTCTTAATAACATTTGCTAACGATATTTAGTTCTTACCACTGAATACTGTAGCGTAACATAAATTTAAGACGTTCTTAAAAGTATGTGTCGCTACTTTACACCTTAAAGTGACAGAGACAGCATGAGACTGAACGAAGACTTAAAACTGAGTGACGATTCAGTATTTGGCCATAAGTGTTATTTTTAATGCTTTTTCTTTATTTGTGAACAAGTGCAGGACTGTTACTATACTTATTTAAAAAAAAATACCCAATGGTGCAATTTAAAGTGTTTCTTACCAACAACAAAAAATAAAAGACTAATAAAAGACCTGATAATACAAATCTAAGCTATTTTAAGTTTAAAAAATAAAAATATACAGTAGCCGTGGGTGCACTATTATCACTCACATATAAATGTGTTAATTACTGTCAAGAAAGACACGTAATCTTCATTATAAAAAAGAAAAACTTAGTTGAAATCATTTTTAATCTATATAACCCTAATGACTTGTCCTTATTTTTTCTGGGTGGGTCGGTACCTACCTATCTAGGTAATGGAAGCGTCAGGTATTTTTTATCATCAATAAAATAATATCTTTTTCGATTATTCCAAAATAATCGAAATTTCGGCTTGATATTTTGTGTGTCAAGTCCAAATAGATATGGATATGGAATGGCCAATAAAAATAGTAAAAACAAAATTTTTCAAACTAAGTACATAATCTTATCTTTTTACCTACATTTTGATTTACTTGAACCAAAAGTTAGCCAGCTGACCGTATATCAGATACAATATAAGTATTACTGTCTCATTCAGATATCGGACAGTTCTCTTTACATTTTGATACAATTCGGAAGTCTCGCGAGATGCGTTTAATCAGATTATTAATTGTTTTTCTTTTGCTAAACTATGTTGGAGCGGCAAACATTCTGGGCTTGTTTCCCCACGTCGGGAAAAGTCACTACATGGCATTCGAACCACTGCTGAAAACTCTAGCTGAAAAGGGACACCGAGTGACCGTTGTATCCTTCTTCCCCCAGAAGAGACCATTGACAAACTACACAGACATAAGCTTGCAAGGCATCGCGAAAATAAGAAAAGAGGCGGTCAACCTTCAAATATTTGAGAAATCGAACAAACTTATCAATATGCTGGGAATGAAGACATTTTTTACTCAAATTTCAGCTTTCCAAGGGCTTTCAGACTTAGCGTTGAATATATGCGAGATACTTGTCAGATTTCCTCCACTGATCGAAACTTTGCAGTTTGATTACGATGTAGTGTTAGTAGAAAACTTCAACAGTGACTGTGTGCTCGGTATGCTTCATGTTTACGGGATAAAAGCGCCTGTTGTTTCGCTACTCTCATCTCCAATGCTGCACTGGTCCTACAGCCGTATTGGTTTGCCTGACAACCCTTCCTATGTGCCAACAATGACATCAGAAAGTACTACAAAAATGACGTTTTTGCAAAGACTGGAAAACACAGCGATGAACTTGTACTTCAAGGTCTGGTTTCGATATTCGATACAGTTAAAAGAGAGAGTGATATTAGAGAGACGGTTTAAATGTAGGATACCAGATTTAGAGGACCTGGCGCGAAATGTAAGCATGGTGTTGGTGAATACGTTCCACAGTTTGAATGGTGTGCGACCTCTGTTGCCAGGCGTGGTTGAAGTTGGCGGAATGCATACCATAAACAGTGCCAGACAACCTATACCGCATGTAAGTAACCAGACCACTTTTTTATAAATGGCCATTGTTGCACCATAAACACTTAAATTTACAAAAAATAATGTAAAGAGATAACCAACTATAATTGCTGGACAACCACCGGTTCATTCTAGATTCTTCCATTCATTTGTCTAAGATATGAACATTTCCCGTTATCAGGCTAAGCCTAAAAATATTTGTAAACATTATTTACATATTGCTACGAGTTTTTAGAAATGATAGGTACCCGTACTAATCAAATTATCTCTGTGTTGCGCGGTTTCACAAACATTCAAATCACATGCGGGGATCGAATCAGTAGCTGTAATAGTTGGCGTGGTCCTATGCCAGTCGGCTATACGTGCCGGCTATTACATTTTTGCGATTTAGATTTAGAAATGAGTAATTCAAAATAATCGTTATTAAATTTAGTAATATGTAATTGAAACCCTGCTACTTTTGATTTTTTGTTCTTCACTTGCGATAGATATGCACAAAGCTTAGTCAGATTAAAGTAGCTTACTTCGCCTTCAATATCTGCTGTAAGATTTTTGTGTAATAATGACGCCGATTCCCTTGTACGCTAACAAAATCAAAATCAAACCATTGCTATCTTTTACTAACACACAGCGTAAGAAAAGGACGGCAACTGATAAAAATTAACTTAGAAATGTCAATCCAGTTTTCGCCTTGGACATTAATGTATTTTAGTGCACACGTTTCTTCGTGTCGGTAGAATTGTATGAGAATTTTAGTCGAAACTAAATTTGACAGCTCGAATTTTCGTCTGCCCTTTTTTAAATGTGTACAATGGAAAAAGATTCCGATAGCTTAAAATAAGTTTAGTGTGGGTTTAACAGAATCGGTGCCAATGTGTGTCAGAGTGTCACTGGATTTTCTCGTCCGCCACTGTGTGAAAGTTTAGGTTAGGTAGGTAGGTATAATGAGATTAGATATTCAAGCCTTTATTAATTAACTAACTTGTGGGCTTGTTGCCACTATTGGAAAAGTTTTTTTTTAAATTTAAGGATATTTATTATGGTACCTACATTTACATCTATCCCATCAAAAACGTGAATTTGAAATGAGAGCCAAGTTCAGTATTATGATATATGCCTTGGTTGTTGACTTCAACGACAAAATAAGTGAGATCTAAATGGGTGCCAAGTTCAATGGTCAGTCCTGAAATTTATTTATAACAACATAAAATATAATTTCTGACTTGGCTAGTTCTCACTACTATGTTCGATGGTATACCAGAAAGCCAAATTTGGGAATAATAAAATAAGAACCGACGAGTAACAGGTTTAGAACTTGCGAAGGCTATAATATAATTCGTATATGAGAACTAGCCAAGTCAGACCTTAAGCTACAATATATTATCCTAAGTTTTAAAAAGAAATTATATTTTATGTTGTTATAAATAAATTTCAGGACTGACCATTGAACTTGGCACCCATTTAGATCGAATTTAACACGTTTAGGTAAAACAGTTTTTGAGTTACGAGGGGTCAAAAGTGGCTCCAAATGGTGCGTGTAATATTACACACGGTGCTGCTCGCCAGTTCTGTTACTTGAACTTGGCTTGACACGCGACCGCGTGTCTAGATCGTAATGCTTGTCATTTCGGCCAAAAATCATAAAAAATATGCAGAATGGGAGGTCGACTATATAATCTTTTATTTTTTGTATTATTATTTTTACTCACATTGTTTATACTTAGTGTTCATTTAAACGGAAGGCCCTGTGTTCTGTGATACAGTTTTCGAACTAGTACAGGATACAGGAAATGTTTTCCACTACTTACTAAAATGTAGTTTTGTACACATTGATTGAAATTTACTTTTAAGGTGGAAACATTGTAACACTTTTTCTTAAACCAACAAATATTATTATTCTTCTTCCTGCCTGTTTCCCAATTTATTTGGGGTCGGCGCACAAAGTAACTAATAAAATTGATAATTATTATTAAAATCAAAATCTCAAACTCTGATACTGTGGCAGTATATAGCTAATGATTTTAATACGGTTTATTATACTGCTGTCAGTCTCACATATTGTTTTTATTCTGTTTACATTAGCTGTAAGTCTTCCATGATTAATAAATAAATAAATAATGCGCGGACTCATACCGGCTAAAACAGCCTGAATACTTCTTCTTTCCCTTTTCCGGGGAGTATCCGGGAACGCCTATGCAGAGTAGCGTGATAATGGTTTGTAGACTGCTACTACCAAGCATGCTATGCAGAATAGGTAACTATCTTTTAAATTGATAGGTAGGTACCATTTCTTGGTCTAGACCGTGAGTCATAAAATCATGACCGATTATTATTGAAACAAATAAATAGATAGATAGTAGGTACTATTTATTATTTACCTTTTCAACGTAGATTTTCTTGTACTGACAGTAAATGGGGGTTAATAGAAATGCAGGAGGTGAATGGAAACTTGTGTTTTTTTTTACATTTTACAGATTAATGGTATTGATTATAAGGACTCGCAGCTATTAAAAATATTATAAGGAAGCAGTTGTTATGTAAAATTATATGCATGCGACAGAAAAAGGTAGGAAACCTTTTTCAAAGTTGTGTTTATTCACCCCCCAATCATATTTATTCACCCCATTTTACGGTATGTCCAAAGTATCTATCTACTAGTATAATGTAGGCAAGAGCATTTAATCACAAAATAACAAAAAAAACAATAAGTACATAACTTATGTAAGGCCCACGTGTAATAAATATTTAATGTAAAATCACAGAAAAGGGATGTTTTCTGGGTATGAAAAGTTAAAATCTATGTAGTCCGTCAGTTAGATAATAAAAAAATATTAGACACGACCGTATTTTTTCTTTTATCATAACACAAAAAAATTACAAAGATACAGCGCTTTAAAGTTTCGGAGTGGGGGCTTATGACGCCACGCCTCGGTAAAAATTGTAGCGAGGAGTGACGTCACGCGTAATTTCCGTTCTCTGTATTTTGATCAATTTTTGTTTGCAGGAAAAAAGAAAAAATACGTGTCCAATAAAATTTATTAATCTACCAGACGGACATTAAAAAAAAATAGGAAACATGCCTATTAATATTATAATTTATTATGGAGATATGTCGGACTTGCACCGTCTAAAAACACCCCGGTCCCGTTCTATTTTCTTGTTATTATTAAATGCAAATAAGAATCCACAGTGAAGATTTATTGATCGGTTGCATAAAAGTTCATTAACCTCGCTACGAACGCAACAGTTATATCGAACGTCCATTGTTAAACCTGTAAATATTTTACTACAAAAAAAGTAAGAGTAAAGCGCAATAATAATCTTTGCGAAAAAAATACGAACTAGATTTATGGTTGTTATGCTCAATAAAAAATTGGAGCGGTCATTAACATCGGTACATAACAAATTGGCATTTATAACTTGACCTGAATAAAACTGTTTTTTTGAACTGACTAGTACTTTACCGACTCGGTAGAGACTTCAAAAAGTTAGTGTAAAAAAAATTGTAGAACCCCTAACTCTTTAGTACAACTCTGGAGTAAAGAGGTCCTAGATTCGATTCTCTCTTGTGGTAATAAAGTGGTGTAAATGTTCTGTTTTAATTTGAATTTTAAAATTCTTTATTATTTAAGATTATAAAAAAATTAAGAGCCTCACAACCTCGTTTTATATGTCACACTAACCTATATTAGGTTGCAAAACCTATTGTTTTTATTTTCTGCCCTCATCGCCTTATAAAAAGTGGTTCCCTTGGTTAAAATTTATTTATCTACGCTATTCGTGTACCTAATTTCAACTTAATCGGTCCAATCGTTTCGGAGCAAATAGACTGTGTCAGACAGACGGACAGAAACACGAGGTGATCCTGTAAAGGTTCCGTTTTACCTTTTTGGCAACAGTTTCTGAAAATATATCATCAAAAAATCCTTTGTTTAATGGTCATATATACCTACTTGAAATAATTGTCACTTGTCTTTCACGCTTAATTCCTGATATATTAATGTAAGTAGCTCTAATTATTATAATTTGAAGTGTTTGTGACAAAGACCAGGTTATTAGGTACATATTGTTATAATAATAATGTAGATATTGCAAGAAAAACTGACCTGGTTCGGGGTCACTGACTCACTAGTCACTACCGTCAATGATAAATGCTGGTTACAAGAAGAATCTAAGATTTTTAACATATTAATAGAAAAAAAATTGATTGTTTTAAAATATTGGGGTAATAAAATTTCTTATAGGTTTAGCTAACGAATCCTAATTCTTCTTCGATCTTAGAAGTTCGATAACCTCTGCCCTATGAATATTTATAGAAACATTAATGAGAATAGCATTCACCCTGCCCTTTCCATCACGCTATCTCCGTGTGTTAAGGTACTGCAGTGCAACTCGGAACCGATACTCTGAAAATAACACAGTGACAGCGGCGGGCGTTTGGCGCGGTGTTAGTATCAACAGTACGTTCCGAACCGCCGCGAGGGCACATCGTCCACACCATGCGGACTCTCGCCATACTGCTCGCGATATTCGCCGTCCAAGATGTGCAGTCCGCGCGGATACTCGGTCTCTTCCCTCACACCGGGAAAAGCCATCAGATGGTGTTCGACCCGCTCCTCCGCACGCTAGCTGAAAGAGGACACCATGTTACCGTCGTGTCGTTTTTCCCGATCAAAGATCCGCCAGCGAATTATACAACAATTAGCCTCGAAGGCATCGCCGCACTGGGGTTGGAAACTATTGACTTAACGTACTTCGATAGTATGAACAGGGTTCTCAACGCTTTGGGAATAGAAAAAGTTATCAAACAGATATCCGAATTTCAACCGCTTGCAGACATAGCTTTAAACGTGTGCTCAAAAATCGTAGACTTCCCACCTCTAACGGACGCTTTGAAGAAGAACTATGATGTTATTTTAGTGGAAAACTTCAACAGTGATTGTATGCTCGGCCTCGCACATGTCCACGGGTTGAAAGCGCCCGTTGTATCCTTGTTATCGAGCTATTTAATGCAGTGGTGTCCTGACCGCATTGGGGTCTCCGATAACCCATCATACGTGCCACTCGTGAGCTCAGAATATAGACCTAAAATGACGTTCTACCAAAGATTAGAAAACACAATTATGAGCGTATATTATAAGATTTGGTACCGATATGCCATACAGCTGAAAGAAAAAGCGATAATTGAGAAGCGTTTTGGGAGGAGGATCCCCGATTTGCAGGATTTAGGAAAAAATGTGACTATGATGTTAGTGAATACTTTCCACAGTATGAACGGTGTTTACCCACTATTGCCTGGTGTGGTCGAAGTTGGTGGGATGCATCTAGATCATAATAAGAAACCTATACCACATGTAAGTACATAGTAAAATTATCGCTCGATTCATTCCCCTTGTTTTCCGATTGGTCTCGCGTAACGAATGTACTGACGTCGACTCACGTTACATGTGGTAACTACGGAACTATCTATTGAAAACTGAAGTAGAAGGAATTATTCAAATGACAAGCACAACTTGATTTTATGAGGTGTAATCAAATATTTAAACGTTTATATTACCCCCCTAAAATATACGTATTTATACTTAATAGGAAGTAACATCATCAATATAATGGCAACAATATTTGTGTAAAAGTACCGACAGTGCAACTAATTCAGTTTGGAACGTTGATTAAATATTATATCCGCAATTTTGATGCAGCGGACTTTTTGCATAGCTCTATGATATTTTTCTAGACGCGGGAGAAAGCGTAGCAGACTAATAAAAGCGTTAGTTGATCAATTAAACAGCGATTGTCATGTCATTGATATTAATTTATGGATTTAGAATGAATTTAAAGATTTTTAAATAAATCTACTTTTTAAACGGATTCTATCGCGGTTTATTTAGATTCTAGTTTTCGACGTTTAACTCCTTTGCAGGTGTCATGGTCATGGCAGACTGCAAAGGCGTTGAAACTTCGGGAAACGTCTATTAAAAAGTAGTTTTATTTTAATGTCTAACATTCGTGTTAACCTCAGAAAGCATTATTACGTAATTTAAAGACTTAAAATTTTATTTTGATTACGCATAACGCACGTAACGTTCACAAGACACGATGTTTGAAGAAAACATTAACGAAAAATGTATATTTATTTACAAAAGTTTTTATTTTTAGAATATTTGAATTACGACCGAAAGTGACAGTTTTACATTTTTAATGATGCTACTAATGTGTGAGTAGGTATTTAGATATTTATAGTTTCCGCTAAGTTGTTTAAGCTACATTTATTTCGTAAACTAAAATTATTTATTTTTGAACATTCAAGAAATTTTTGAGCCTACAAAAATAGGAAATTATAGAAATGTTTACGCCAACCAAAGTCATGGCCTAGACTGTTTTTTTTTTTTTTTAATGTTTTGGCATTCTGCTTTTATTTACAGCAATTTCTGCCAGACTAGTGACCACACATGGGAATTTAAAAGGGTCCTAAAAATAGACAACACTGTTTTCGGCGATATTTTGATGCCTGTAACAACACAAATATAGATGTTAGTAGATATAATACTTATAATAGAGACTATTTACAAACATAAATTAAGTTTATTAAATAATTATAATTTGATCTTGTTAGTATCTATAAATTTAATAAAAGCACAGATAATTTGAGGATTAGGGAAAAAGGAGAGAAGGTGGCGAACGTTGACGGGTTTTTGGATCGGGTTTTTAGTTTTTTTATGACTTGATCCATAGTGTAGGCATCATTTTGGTGACAATTTAAGAAAATGTGGTCTAGTGAACCCTCGTCTAGACCGCATTCACACAAGGGGTTATCTCGGACTCGGATTTTATGTGGCCTAGACTTGCAATTTAGATAACATCATCTAGCGTGATTTCACTGCACTATTCTTGTCAAGTCATATAGCAAATCTACAACGTGATTTAAATCCATAATTGTCTCTAGATTACATGGAATATAATTGTAATTATTCTACATGATCGTTACGAATCCAGGAGTGCATTAAATTACATCTAAATAAATGAATAAAAATCTCAGCCAGCCAGTGGCGTAGTGCGGTAATTAGGTCATTTAGTGATGTTTTGAAAAGCCTATCTTTCATTTTTCAAAATTATCAAGTATGTCATTATGATTAAAGTAAGTACCTATTTAATTATATTTTGTCGTACAGTTAACGACTAATGAAATGAGTCTTTGTGTCATTCATTTTGTAAGTGTTAAATGTACAATATAGATAGATATGTTTAATTATTAAGGTACTTATCTATTATTTTTCTTTGTTACTTAATTTGAGTTATTCTAATGAATGGAACAGTGATGTGGACGCTGTGGTTGTAAATATTTGTTAGGCAACACATAGGCTGTCAGTAGTTAAATTAGTACCTACATAATTAGTTACCATTAAAGGCTATTATTATATTTCAATTTTATTATTTATTGTATTATAATTTATTAATAATTCATTGTTATTATTGTAGGGTATTTGATAAGCTTTATCATTTTATAACTGTAGGTTATCACTTCAAAACCTATCTAAGAAAATATGTTCGATGTTATTTGGCCTCCTTAATTTCATTAAAACATCAAAACAAAATTAATAGTACCACGCGCCGATTTGCAAAATAAGTTGTTTTTTTTATTATTATTAGTATATATTATTTATAAGTAGCAATTGCTTTCAGGCACACATAGTAATTATTATAATTATGCGCCAATGGATATGATCCGAGTTATAGCGAGGAACTTTGGAGATGATAATGTCCAATAGTGGGCCCTAATATGATGTGTGCTTATTATATATATGTACCTATATTTGTGTAAAAATGTTAATTACACAATAAATAAATGTGGACACATACGTTGCTCTGTACCGAAGGTAATTAGTTAAAGCACTTGTGGTATGGAATCAGAGACAACGAAGGAACCACAAACACCCGAGATAATGTAGAAAAGTGGTCTAAAGTCTACATAGTAACCCGTCCAGGTATCGAACCTGGGACCTGAGAGCTCGCGACACCTTGAAAACCGGCGTGTATGCCACTTGACTACGGAGGTCGTTAAATTAATTAACAGATATTCGTTTTTTCGGAACAATCTCACTACACGAGTTCACAGTACCTTAGAATAGCAATTCTTGTAATCCAGAAACAACAATGATAACCAAAGAATAGAACCGAGATAGGTATTTAATTTCGGTTTATCTCAGGGAAACGCTTAATCTATTTAAAAGCCGGGTGGCTTCAAATTAATCAGAAGTTTTACCATAGAATACGAAATAGAAATGTAGTACCTAGAGGCTAGATTAGAACCACCATAAGAAAAGCTAAAGATCAAGGACTCTAGTTCAAAATTAGTGGAGCATCCCATCCCGAGAAGTATCCAAGTAGGTAAACGATCATAGGATCATATAATGTAAAAGACGTGAATGAATGAAAAGTCAGGTTATTGACAAATAGGCAGGTATATTACACAAGTTGTATACGTAGATATAGCTTAGAAGCCCCGGCGGTGCTCGCTGTGTTATGAATGTACTAATTTCTGAAGTATCCACGGTTTATGTGACTATTATAGTGTTTAAATGTGGTTTCTCTTTAGCCGAAGAAAAGGAATTATGATAAATTATTCATCCAAGGGCTTTTGTAATCCGTTTCAATTGATTGTAATGCAAAATTTACTCGAGCTGAATTGATCACCTGAATGTCTCCAAAACACATTTTAATAAAAATATTCCAAATATTTATCTTTTTAGATCTGAAACAAAAGCATTAATTAAGTACTTACTTGCTGAACAATTCTGTGTAAAATATGTATTTACCAGGATGGCATAAACTTTAGAAGTGATGTCCAGTCTTTAAAATGATCTCGAAAACAATTGAATAACATGTAATTCTAGTGAATTACGTGTCATTACTGACAGTTGAAGTTAATATGGGGGGACGTAGCGGATACAATTGCAACGAGAGTACAGTATGAGCATGATACATTGGTTTATTATGTAACACGCTATACATACTATAGGTACCTACTAACTTGTGTCCATTATCTGGATACATATTTAATTTACATTTGAATTAGGTATACACGATCATAAAATGGGCAAGCTGGATGACGTAGGAAGCTGCACCCCCATTTTAACGCAGTTTAGATGTGTTTAATAATAGGCCACAATATTATTTAATTTGTGACCCCACTGCCATGAATGGGTTATATTTTTCGCGCGTATTTGTGGGTATGTTTGTAAATTTCTTTATTACCTCGTATCTTCGTTAGACTTAGATTCGTCTTAAAAAATCCAAGTGTACAAAACGAATTAGGGTTTTAAAATGAAAGAGATTACAAATGCGCAGGATGATTTTTTATTCACATTCCAAACTTTTCAGGGTGACAATACCCGTGAATTAAAAAACCTTCTCCAAGGAACAAGGGTCAAAACATGAAAAATAACGGACCTCCCATGCAAAATCAATAGTTTGATCATCAATTTTATGTGGGAGGTCCGAATTTTTCTTATTTATTATTGTTGTTTCATGTTTCCTGGAGAAAGTGTTAGGTACAATCTTTGTCTAAATTTACCTCATTTCGATTTTGTTTATTTCCATGTGGTTTACCGCACGTCGATATCATAGACATATAATAGTAGCAAAACATAAACAGCCCAAGAATTAACATAAGTAACTTTCTTCGCATTTTTTATTTTTAACCAGATATTGCTAATAAATTCCGGTACCAAATCTTTTGCACAAATAACTTAGATGCTATCAGTGGTCATTACCATTAGCTACCATTTCAGACTATTTTAAGCACACCGAGAGTAAGTCAATGTGTTTTTTTAAATTCACTTTCTACAAAACAGGTGGCGAGACTAGTAAGCAACTGGATAGTAAATAATCTAATAAATATAAAACCACTTTCTTTATTTCTCCTTAAGTGCAAAAAGTCGTCCAAAGCGATCACACTCGATAGTTTTTAGTCTAACCCGTTTAATAGATTTTAAAGTATTATAAATACCAAATATCGAATACCGAAAGTTATTTGGGTTTCCGTTGTTCAAAGATTATACCAACAATATTACCGACTATTATTAAAATAGGCCTTTGCTCTGCAGTGGGACATTTACAGGTAAATATTTTAATCCTTGTCTCGCGAGGGTTTCTCATACATTTAAGCCACTTAAACAACAGAATTCGAATAAGCATATTATGTGGATCAGACAAATGTTTGTCCCATGCGGGGATCGAACCCGCAGCACGTGACGCACAGTGGTATGGTAATTGGCGTGGTGACCTATACCACTCGGCTATCATGGCATGCAGTCAAAGCTATTTATTCAAAGATTCTCCTAAGTTAGGCTAAAATTAACTATAGGGATGGCCCAAGTACTGTCCATTATTAATCTGCAGATCGTTTTCTCTCTAGTGCTAAAAGAAGTTTGTATCTAACAATATCATACTAACAATCCGCGGATGTTATGAGTTATGAAGGTGGAAAGTTCAGATTGCTTACAAGTACGTACATTACGGGATTGTCTGTGGCAGAAAGAGCGCAGTACCTATCCATACATTTAATGTCATTTAAGCGATTTCTAACATCGTTAACTCTAGTAGAAATATTACTTGGCTACAAGTTAGATAGGTACTGCTCTTTTTCCACAGCATGCATGCGGCGTAGCCGAGAACACGTGAAGAAATATATCATTGTTTACTATTGGATCCTGTAACACAAAATCGTTCCATGACCCACATATCAATTGATATCGCCTTCGACTGCAAAATGATAACGTGTATTACTCCAATCAGTCTGATAAATCTGTCTGCAAGAGAAAACAAAAGATACCTATCTATTGTTTTCTTATAAAAACATTGAACTAGGTACATAGATATACCTACAGCAACTTATCCACTCTCTATCTTAGGTTTCGTCATACTAACTACTTAAACAGGTTTTGCTGAAAAATATTTTTTTGAACGGAACGTCTTTTTTTTTTGGTAGTGAAATCTCTATTTTTACCTGACTGACCGAAGATGGCCGTGTGTGAGCTGACCCAAGATATTATTAAATATTTTCCGTACGGCTCTGACGATAGAATTTCAAGTCTACTATTGACTTGAAGAGTGATACGCTTAATATATCTGTCCTTGAAAAAGCGAAAACCTATAAACTCTTTCACAACTATCTATTTATAGTTGTGAAAGAGTGTATAGGTTTTCGCTAGTATGTATAAGAATTTAAATATTTATCGTGATGAAAAACATTCACTGTTAAAATATCGGCGATAGTTTTACTTTAACAGCTGAAACAATGGTTTAAAATATTATAATGAGCAAGTTCGAATAAACAATTCATTATGGCAGTAAATCAACGAATATTTAAGTAAGGTCAGGTGGGGTAAGAGGGACTATGGAGCAAGAGGAACAGTTGATTGAAAACAAAAGCTATAGAACATATTTATTACCACTCGTTACTGTTGTATACCTATTTGTAAGAGTATTTTACATATAAATACAAACGGAAAACACTAGTAGCGCTAGAGTTAATTATATAGGTAGGTCAGTGTGTCAAAAACAAAAAATCCGCTCGATAACTCGAATTCTCGGTATTTTCTTATATGTGCTCTTACACGCTGAAAAATTGTACTAGAAGACTGTAATTGGATATTTTACTACTATCGAAATATTTCTTTATTACAAATATTTCTATTAATAGAATTATTTTTTAAGTAGAACTGCGAAATAACATGAAAAAAATATACACGAGTACAAAAGTTAAAGTTAGTAGGGGACGCATGTTCCATCTCTTTTTCGCAAAACGACGACTTGTACGGGGCAGCCCCAGACTAGTATGAAGAAAACAATAGTGACGTCACAGTTTGTTATAGCTCTCTCTGTCTAATTAGCAATATTAAAAAGCTTGTAACTAGTTCAATATGTAAGTAATTAATCTGCCGTTTTTACAACTCGACATAGTTTGTAATATATATATTTTTTAAATCAAATAAAAAATCTTGTCAAATAACCAATTGTGTGTAAGCATTCATTAAAGTAAATATTTAAATTTAACGTAGGTAACCTACTTCCATAACATTAAAACAAAACAAAGATTCATTTTCATTTATGAATAAAATGTTCGTCCGATAAGAATCGTAATACTTCAATCAAATGCAATAAAACTATTTATTTCGGGTCAAATAAATTGACCATACGTCCAGAATCAATTGAAACTTGTGATCCTTGCTGATATGCTTATTACTTTTTTTGCAGTACATTGAGCGGTTTTTAAACGAGTCTGAACATGGGGTCGTTTTGTTCAGTTGGGGGTCACTGATCAAAACTGCAACTATACCAAAGTACAAAGAGGATATCATTGTGAGTGCCCTCTCAAAGTTGAAGCAGAGGGTTATTTGGAAATACGAGGACAGTGATGAGGAGGGAACGTTGACTGGAAACATCCTGAAAGTTAGATGGATGCCTCAGTATGAGCTGCTTCGTAAGTATAATTATTATTACTTATTTAAGTAGATATATTTTAATGACACTTTGACCGTTCATCATATTACCCAACACACATTAAACAACAAAAAATAAATATCTTGATATAGCTAAACAATGGAACTCTTTCAATAGATCTCAGTACAGTAAAAAAATACCAAACCTTATAAGAACCCTCAAATCTTACGGAGGCAGTAGAGATGTTGAAAGGGTCTGAAAAGTGAAAATTTACTTAGTCCATCAGTTATAAAAAAATATTAGAACACGTATTTTCTCTTTTTTTAAATACATAAATATTGATTTAAAGTTTAGGAGTAGCGTGTGTGTGACTTACTGCCATTAACAAAAATTGTAGCACATAGTGACGTCACGCTAAAGTTCTATTCTCTGAATCTTGATAATTTATTGTTAGCGGGACAAAATACAAAAATACGTGTCCAATATTAGTTATTAATATGCCTCCTGATGGAGTTAAAAAAAATAGTCGTCATCAATTTCCATGTTCCCAGCATAACACTTGTTCCAGCCAGGCAATTAATTTATTGTTTGAATAGCAGTTCCGTAATTTACGATCGTATTTTCTTTGTCTTAAATTTTTACAGAAACCTGCATTATTTTATTGAGTAATTAGTCATTTTAACACTTGTACAAATGATTACACTATAGGTATAGGTACTGTCGCGTATTTTGTGAAATTATTTTTATCGAATATAGAGGAAACATTTACTCTTAACCCTGGAAGTTTATAGTCATAATAACTGAGGTTAGGTATAATAAAAATCAGTGTCAGCATTAGGTTAACACTAGGACAGCAATTAAGTACTTACATAAAAAAAATATAACCTCTTTCCTTCCATTAGAAGTCGGTCTTGGAAACGGTTGCTAAGTAAATGCCTCTGTATTCTGTAGAGTCGCATTAGTATGTATCCAAGTGTGTTTTATGTTTTCCCCTGAGAGCACGGATACAACTCCTCAGCATCGACATTTGTGTTTGTTGCAAGTCCGGATAGTTTTTGGGAACGTGATTTGGAAGTTCGTGAAACCCCACACCGTACAAGGAATTAAATTGCCTAGTGCAAGAGTAGTTCGTCAAAGAAAATTCAACAATAAATGCAACAAATAATAAACATTGGTTTGGCAAATACTACCTTACCATTATTCAACTTTTTAAGTACCCTACGCATAAAAGTATCTAGATCTTATTGGTATGAGTTATCTCTATCTATTCTGGTACAAATTGCAATTTCAAATTATCTATTATTACATTGATTTAGAAACCTACTTACTGATGTCATCGACACTAAAAATAGTTGGCTATGCGGAAAATTAAACAAATGTTTTCTGGAAAGAATATTGTTTTACCTGTAGGTACAAGGAAGTTATACAAAGTACATTCTAACATCACGCCTTCTTGTGGTTGGGTTTGATTTTATCAATTCGTAATAAAGCAATTAAGTCTAAGAATTAAAATTACCGCATATCGTGATGCTGCAAACTTGGAAAAGGCATTTGATGAAGATTATAATGACGCAGGCGTATACTTTACTTACTGTATTAAAAGTTGATGATTTTTTCGAGAATATCTTACGTCAGCTTATATAAATGCTACCTAGGTATTCAATTATTTGGCATCAAAATCAACTTGATTAATAACTCAAACTGACACTTTCCACTCATGCGTCTCCTGCAACCTGCAACGGATTTAAAATAAATATTCCATCTCAATTCTCAATTTTTATTAAACTAAATATTCATTCAACTGTCACTCATATAAAACCTTTTTTTTTCACAGAACACAAAAAAGTTATCGCATTTATTGCCCACGGCGGTCTTCTTGGTATGACAGAAGCTATTTCGGCGGGAAAACCAATGCTGATCGTTCCGTTTTACGGAGATCAACCCCTGAACGGCGCTTCAGCCACGGCTATAGGACTTGGGAAGGCCATTTCTTATGCTGACATGTCAGAGAAGACTTTGTTGGATGGACTTAAGAGCGTGCTTAGTGCTGAGTGAGTTTTCAACTGTTTTATTTTTTCATAATTTTTTGTAAAGCGTGTATTAATAGTACCTACTTCCTTTTTATAATATAACCGCAGTAATCTTCGATTATATTCTCGGTAACTTTATTTCATCAGATATTTTCGTACGTTATTCTCGAGTTTGAGAGTGGAAGCCATACTTAGTGTCATAGGGCTATTAAAAGATAATTATAAGTAAATTATAATATCGAATAGGTAAACGACATGTGACCAATTTGAGCTGTCGAGCGATGCATCGGTGAAGACATTAAAATTAAGATAATTATTAACTATTAATATGACACTCTATTAGGCATATCAGCATACTTTAATAATACATACTTATATCATCAATCTACTGTCGGTAAGTAACAAAAAATTACAATGCCGCTGTCAGACATAAGCTATGCCTGTATTGCCTGTTAACTAAAAGTTTTAATACCATCTTGGCATTTCTTTTTATTAGCAACAATGGTATTAAATACTTAGGTATGCAGTTTTATACTAGGTTTAAACAGGGAGTTACCGAAAAGGTATGTCAATCTACATCTGGTATAGCGTCAGTTTACAAAATTTCAGCTCAAAATTTGTTAATTAAATAATTGATATCTAATTTTTCGCATCAATTATTTATTTATATCAGTACAGTCAGGGCCACTAACTACTAGACAAACAAGCCAGTAAAATTACTGAAAAATAAAACTAGTTATCAAATTATTCCTTACAAATTAGTTTCTTTCTAGATCCCTTTTTGAAGTAAACGCGGACAAAGTTACAGGCAAAAGCTAGAAGCTTCTAATAATTAAAACCTCAGTTTCATGTGTAGGTAGGTACTGGCAGTGATGACGTCCATGTGTACCAGAAAGCGGTCAAAATAACATTATAGGAAATGGCCAACCGCCAAACATAAACCGCAAAATGTCAATGTTCCCTAAATAAACCAATTTACAAAGGTACCTAATCCTCTGTTTAAATAAAGATGTGGCGTAAGGTGTTTATTATCTGTGGCGTAACACATCCATCATCCAAATTACTTCATAATTAGGTTTGTCTAGTGTCGTTTATCATATTTAGACGGGTTTTGAAAATATGATGATTTATTTTTTCGGAAGTAATAGGTACAAAATTATTATCGATTTAAGTATGACTCTAGATTTTAGAAGAACTACCTACTTTCTTCAAGAATTTAGAGTTATAAACGGAATGTTGGCCGCACAAATAGAAAAGGTCTATCTATGTACCTATTTATATCTGTGCTTAGAGCTATAAGTATATAGATAATTATAGCCACAGTTTCCTCCTGCTGGGGCCTGCGGTAGATTGCGAATATGTTCGCCTGGTCTTTAGTAACGGTAAAGAGAAGGTAAAACCACTCCGGCCACAAGAACACCAACCAAGTACCATTGATAACCAACTTTATGTTAAGTAATTAAATTAGAAGATCTAACTCAATTAGTTCGTTATCCAGTAACGATAAACTACTGATCTTAAATCATTTCACGCATGGAAAGTGTGATACTTAAAGCTGTTTAATCCAACGCCAGAAAATTTCTGGGGTTTAATTTTGAATTTTACCATCTTTCATTCAAGATCTGTCAGATGTAATTTTTTTTCCACGAATATAAATTATCTGGCGTTGGTAAAATCAGCCCTTAGGTTCCTAGATAAATGTTTAACCCCACGATCCCACTAGTTTAAATGCGTCACAATAGGTACTTTTTAATGTAATATTATGTATCTATTAGGTAGTCATCATGCTTTTTGTACCCGAGTATCCGACTGCGAAAGCGAAAGGGTTAGGTAGGTAGGTACCCACGTGTTTTATTTTTGCCATTAAATTTTCTTAACAAAGTAGAGAAGGCTTATTTTTACACCATTCTTATTCAAAAGCGTGTAAACAATGATTTATAAATAAGATTATCTTGTGTCCGATAATTATTGCTGAACTGGGTTAAACTGATACCTAGGTAGGTACCTACTTATCATACGACACAAGTTTTATCTTCGTAGTGCTGGGGCCACACTAACGCGAAACGTCGTAAATTAATACGATGGTGAACGTTTAACGTTAGTGTAGCTACCACTTACCGCGATAATTTAACAATGGCATTAACATAGCCGTTAAAAGTTCGAGTGTCGGTAAATTAAAAGAGAATTCGCGGGAAATTAAAACGACGAAACGGCCACACTATGTTTGTCTACACCCGTCATTGCATAAATTAATGTGGTTTGTGTTAACGAACTATAAACTAAATTCAACTGTTTATTATTCGAATGAATGTCTCGTGTTTTCTAACAAAAAGGGGGAAACCCTATTAATTAAAATCAATGTGAGTTAGCTATAATAAAAAAAAGCCGATGTCCTTTCTTGAGATCCAAGCTTTCCCCACACCAGGTTTCTTCAAAAAAGATTTAGCGGTTAAGCAAAGAAAGCGTAACAGGCAAAAAGACAGACAATTACGCGCGCATTTATAATAGTAGTCAATATTGTGATCGTGATCTACCTATCCACGATATTAATTGATGGCATTATCTTTTTCAGAATGCGGCTAAGCGCTCGGCGGGCTTCCAAAATCTGGAAAGACAGGATAGCAGATCCCTTAGACACAGCTGTGTACTGGGTCGAACGTGTCATCCGGTGGGGAGACCAAGATCCATTGCACTCCGCCGCAAGAGACCTCAACTTCATAGAATATTATTTATTAGATGTAGCCGCTGTGATCTTACTCGCTATTATAATGATTATCTTAATTTTAAGGATAGTAATAATGCAAATACTCCGGGTAATAAGCGGCGGTATGAAAAAGGAAAAACTTCATTAGTAGGTACCTACCAACCTACGTAAGTATATAGCACCCAAGAACTGTTTTTGTGTAATTTGGCTCGGTTTCAAACGTATTAGTCTAAATATGACTTCGCCTCGATTACATTACACTATTTATTATGAATTTCTTGGTTTATTTGTTTGGAATTCAGTTTTATATATAACATACGTCCGTAGCCCATTCAAAAGGCTACATAAGCCCAACAACTGTTAAATTGGAATTCTAGCTTTTTTACGTAAGTCACCTAAAACAAAAAAAAAACTCAATAAAACAACTACAAAAAATCCCTACCTGTAAAAAGATGTTCTAGCAAGGCTGATGATACGTTCCGTTTTAGGTGTTGACAATTTCTACAGCCTCCGCAAAAATGTATATTATTTAGATATATTGTAGATAATAGGATTATTTATATAATAATTTAGTAGTATATACTTTAGTATTTATTTGAATACCGATATTACTGTTACCCCTATTAAGCCAATCTCAATTTGATAATAAACATTATCTATATAAATAAAAGTCAATCGCTACATGTATAACGGACCATCACTTTTAGAAGTATAAACTTAGAGGGTTTGTAAATAAATTTGCAAAAATTTAAATGGTAGTTTTACCAGACTGCCATGGGAGGGTTTTTATAGGAAATTGACAGGACGACTGTTGGGTTGGCTAGTAAAAAAAAAATGTCCGTAAGGATTGAGGAGCCACTTTTCGTATCTAAATGAAGTTAATATACTTATTTAGTAGTAAGTTTAAAAATATTGTAGGATCAATCCTCGAATTTGTAGTATAATAGTTCAATAGTTATATGAACATAAAGGTGGCTCCTCAATCTAAACGTTTGGATTGAGGAGCCACGTGGAACACGGAAAGTATGTAATGAATATTCTTGAAAATATTGTATTATTTTGTAGTAATTGTGTATAATGCCTACTAAAAATTTGATTCCACTACTGTTGATATTCAAAAATATACAATACTTTTAATTTGGCTCCTCAATCTAAACATGAGAGCGTGAATTTCCATAAAAGTAATTGGTCTGAATTTAATGTCCACTCCAAAAACATTTAGTAGTAAGCGTGTTTGAATTTGTAGTATACTGACAAAGTAGTAAAAATGAGTCAATTTAATAAATAAATGCATTTTGTTTGGCTCCTCAATCCTGACGTTACTGTATCCAGAAGATAGTTGAGTTACCTGAGATCGCAACGGAATAAAAAAAACATAAAGACACTAACAATTAGTATAAATTTCTACTAAATATATATGCACAGATCAACATTGTGAGTATTCGATATCTGAAAAATAACAAACTTTTCGACATTCCTTTAGACTTCGCTATTAAGGGTGACCATGTAATATGAATAAAACCAGGATAACTAAGTACTTAGTTTTCAAATTTTTTTTTTTACAAATCTACAATATCGGAATACAGGTACTTATGTACAGAGATTCTTCATATGTTTAAAAGGTAGGTACTTACTAATCATTTTCGACATAAGTTACAGTATGAATCAAAATTGGTTCGTCGGTGCTCATACGAAATTTTGCATGACAATCATAGTCGTCGTAACAAAACATCTCGTCCTTTATTGTGTAGTGACATTTATAATGGCCCATGCCAACGTCACTAATTGGAGGCATAAATTCTACAACGCCTATTAATGTATATGATCTATTTGAAATCATTATAGATTGTGGTACCTCGTTTACTGGAAACTTTTTACGAACATTTACTTCGAATGATATTATGTTTGACAAATTATATTTGCACACTGTTTGCTGGTTGCAAGATGTAGGTACAAATGTTTTTTTTCTTCTGCAATACAAATAGCATCTTCTAAACTTTCAATTCCGAAAACAGAAATTATATTCAGGTTTAAAGGCAAAAATGCGATCTGCCTAGCTAGATATTGGAGTAAAATAAAATATGTAAATAGATGTCCGTAACAATTACTTAGTTTCATGGACACCCTAAAAACAATTTGTTAGGAAATAAAAGGATAGTTGATAACTTCTTAGATATTTACTTTTTTTATGGCAGGATTCAACGTAAAATTAGTATGAATTTATACTAAATAATAGGTTTTTTGTTCTTAATTTCGTCACAAGTATAAGTAGATTAGAGGCAAATCTATTTACCGAAGCATCTGAATTGAGGAGCCAGTTAAAAAGTTCAATAAATCCCAATTCTCTCATTTTTAATAACTGTCTCTTGTCCTACAAATCTAATAAACTTACTACTAAATGATGATATAACTGCGCTTTAACTAAACTACTGCTTCTTGGAAAAAATGACGAGTCATATGTATGCTCTGAGGAGCCACAAATAATATATGATAACTTTTTAAATTTTAGTACTACAGATCTCAGATTTTGTCCATTAACTAATCTCAAATACTACAAAATCATACTAAATTATAATAAGTATTAATCCATGATGTTCCTAGTTCTGACGTGGCTCCTCAATCCAAATATTTGTATTGAGGAGCCACCTTTATGCTCATATAACTATTGAACTATAATACTACAAATTCGAGGATTGATCCTACAATATTTTTAAACTTACTACTAAATAAGTATATTAATTTCATTAAGATACAAAAAGTGGCTCCTCAATCCTTACGGACATAAAAAAAAGTAGTTAGGTACCTACTCCAATTCTGATCAATCCAGAAATTATGTTGTTTTTTGACACTCACCTACTGTGTACTTCTTTGTTGTGATAGTTGTTGATTGTTCCTTATTCATGTAAAGTTATACATAATGAGAATATAGAAAAATACTTTTATAACGCTATTATTAAAACAAATGTATTTAAAGTTATCATGTTAATAAAAAGAGGAAATCATTGTTGATTTTTATTTTTCATAAATATAGATTATATTTTTTATAGAATGCAGATAATTTATTAATGTTGTAACTATAGAATTTTGCTAAGTGTGGCTATACATATTATACATACACATCAATAAAAATATAGTTTCGAAACTCATTGCATTTACTTTGCCTTCTACAAAAGAGAGCAACATTTTTTTTTAACGTGCTCTTAAGCCAAAGATACACTAGTCACTATACTGCTTTTGTACCTAACATTAAAACAAAAACAAAAACGAGTAGGAATAACAACTGTAATGCTCAGATATAAGGTTTGCTTTGCGCTACTTGTAATTAAATACAAAAGGAATCTGCGACCACTGGCTCAACAAAGCTAGCGAGGTCACTGCCTGGAAGTTAAAATTTCTCCTTCAAATTATTTTAAATCTATTAATTTTGCGCTATTTAATATCTTCTATGACTTTTTCAACAGTTTGTACAACAGTCTAATATTAAATTTATTTACACTACCATAAAGTTGATGTTTGTTTATGTATAAATAACAACAATTGCCACAAGAATTTAAATAGACTTTCCCCCGAATACTGAACTGGCTACTTTACACCTTAAAGTGACAAAGACAGCACGAGACTTAAAACTGATTGACATTTCAGTATTCGGCCATATAGGGGGACAAAATATTCAACATGAGACGTAACACTCAAATCTAGTGTTGCCCGCAACACATTACGTGACGTCGCAGTCGGAAGCAATTTGTTGCTCTCTTAGCAACTCTGTAGAATAGAACGGGAACTATATTTTCTATCACCAAAATTTATATTTGTCATCAAGTTGTATCACCTAATAAATAGATCTATCGCCACGAAATATTTTCGTTCTCAGATAAACAAAAATTGTTCCCAGGTATGAATTATCAAATTAATGTTAATATATGTGTAAAATAAGAGATCGATAACCAATAAAATTATATTGCATTACATGAATATAAACTTTGTTCTTATAATAACAGTTTTGTTACTTAAATAATAGCTCTGTGCTCAGAATGGTAGATCTGTCACCAAATAAATCGATTATCGATCCCTGACTGCGACTCCTTTTTATTTGATATTTTGTCACCAATACAGTAGTAACATTTTATTTCGTTCAGATATTAAATTAATAGTATTCGTTACCAATTTAATACATCAATTTATAATTTTAATGAAAAAATGATCAAAGGGGCGGAGACAAATTGGCGCGCTTTAAAAATTGACCAATCCGGCCTCAACGATGGGTTGTAGGTAACTAGGTTCGATCACACGATGCGCGACGCGGGCGGGTGCGCCAAAGTTCACCTAAAATTTCAACTCCGATAATTGGAAATCCGAAAATGTTCTTCCTAACATTTTTCATCCTAACAATCACAATTCCTAACTACTCTGTCTCTAATGTTCATAATTCCGAAGCATTTATCTTCATAATGTCAGTAGCAATAAACATCTATTATACTTTTATTTGTTTTCCTACATTTTCTCAACATAACCATCTTTTACACTATTATTCAAAGTCATATCTTTTTTGTTTAGATTTCTTTTTATTCATAATAATCAGTAGCTTAGAATCGACTTTGCCAACCCCGACACATTTGGTTAGGTTGGTAGGTATTTTTTTTTTCTGACCCTTAGAACTGCCTTTGCCAACCCCGACACATTTGGTTAGGTTGGTAGGTATTTTTTTTTTCTGACCCTTAGTACCGACTTTGCCAACATGCAATGCAATTTTCTAGTAACATAATATGATTTATTGGTGATCTCTTTAAATTAGTTTGCTTAAATACTTATTAGGACACACCTATTATAATACATACAAAAACATTTATTTGGTACTAGACCTTATATCTCAGGATTTTAGGTGATTTATTGTGGAACTGATTTTGCATTGTTTGGTGACTACATTTTGGTGACAGATCTACTATTTTGAGACAAAAACATTTATTTGGTACTAGACCTTATATCTCAGGATTTTAGGTGATTTATTGTGGAACTGATTTTGCATTGTTTGGTGACTACATTTTGGTGACAGATCTACTATTTTGAGGACAAACCCTATTATTTAAGAAACACAAAACTAATTAAATTGGTGATAGCTTAAATGATACCCGAATAGAACATCCCGAAACACGCGCTCACTTTCGGATCAGAAGCAAGCTCCATGTCCCGCGTCTTGTAAAATGTTGTGGGTCACTGGACAACACGTAGATTGGAGCTATGCGCGTCATGCTGAGGCACATTTTATCCCATAGTGTTTCTTTGGCTTTGAGTTTATTCTATTGTCGATGGCGATACAATTACAATTTAAAATAGAGCCACACAAAATCCATACATATACCTACTTAAAAACAGGCAGATTACTGGAAATTTCTTTTAAACTGATATAGATTTTAATGGAGTTATATTTTTTAAATATTTTGTATTTAAAAGCAACACAGTATAAAAAAAAGCTTGTGATACATCAACAACTTCTTCAAAAGTACAGACCATATTATGTCATTTAAGAACCATACTTATTCCATTAACAAATGAAATGGTTCTGAGATTTCCATACAAATAACCATTATCATTATCATTTTACAAGTAAACAAATACCATGTACACTCATATGGATAAAAATCTCTAGTTACCTAGTTAGGCTTAGATACCTACCTAAAATCTAGATTTTTTTTTGTGAAGTTGCTTACGTCCATTACCTATAAGCAAAGTACCTACCTACCTAATACTTGAGAAAAAATTCTTGTCTGAAAAAAAATTTGTAACATCTTACAACAGAACAATGATGGTTTTAATACATCATAATATGGCCCAAGAACACTTTTTACACCCAGTTATTACGTAGTCTGTTACACAGTCTGATACCACAATCATTTAAAAGCAGCACATTAAAAGCAGCCAGAATACACCATACAACACTTTTGTACATTATAGTGCCGCCCACTATAATGTACATCATACTCCTATTCAAGTACTTCCAACTGAAGTCGCTTTATCTTAATAGGCAGAATGTTTACCATCTCTTGGCATAACTGGAATTCTTCCTGCATCATCAACGCCGCCTCCTCATTGGCTGTGCAGATGTCAACAACAGCTTGATAAGAGTCAAAGCTCTTTTGCACATTCATCAACTGTGTCGCTTTGTCCACAGCAATCCTCTTCATGCTATTCCTACCTATAAAAGCATATGCACTGACCACAGGACGAATCATATCATACATTAGTTTCTTTGGCATTTTACCATCTTTATCTTTAACAGAATTTAAAAAGTTATCATAATTCTCAATGCTCTTCTCACAAAGACTGTTGATCTTCTTTAATGCATGCGGTGTTGGCTTTTCAGTGGTCTTATTCAATTTCTCAAGTTTGATGTTTAATATATCTGAGTAAACCTCTCCAAGTTCGTACCAAAGCTGCCTGCAGTACTGGAGGTAGTACACTGGGTTGATTTCTTTAAGTAAGTCCTCGAGCATGTCAATTCGTCTTTTGTGCATTTTAGAGCGTCTCTCATCATCTTCCTCAAAGAATGCTAAATAGCTGTATGACTGAGAGCTATCTTGTATAAGTTCTATATAATCTGAGGCAAGAGTATCAAGTTTATAGTATTCTTTGGCTTTGTTCAGCCAATCCTGACAGCTTAAGAAGACTTCCCTTGCATCCTGGTAAGTCAGTAAGAATTTATCACCAATTTTACTCTCATACTTTGTGACATCAAGATCTGGGAAGGTCAACTTAGTGATGTCTCCACCACAGATGTTTTCATTGTCTTCCAGTGTAAGGTTTGACATATCTGTAAATTGAAATATGAAATAGTCAATTATAAATATAAGACTCCTACACTTATTTAGAAGTGTAAAAAAAAAACAAAAAAGTACCGAAAAGAATCAAATCACATTATTATGTAAGTATTATCAAAAAGATGTAATGTAATGTGCCTACCTGTAATAGCTTCAGTTAACTGTTCAGAATCACTCATAAGCCTTGCTTTCGAAGCAGTCATCAGCAATATGCAATATTTAGCCCAACAACGAGCTACATCAGCTGAGCGATGCCGAAATGTCTCCATATTTGCAAGAGAGACCTCATCAGTTTCAATACACTGCAACTTCACCTCATATTGCTCTAATATTGTAGAAGCAGCAGCTAAGTGATGCCTAGACTGAAGAAATCCATGCTGCTCAGCAAAGAATTGAGATAGTGTAGCTGAATTCAAAGCCCAGTCTATAGGCTCAAAGTCATTATACTGCAACTGTCTACGTAGAGTTACGTGACAATATACAGCAGATTTTAAGTTCTCTTTTAATGAACCATACACTTGGGCTAAGTAGTACAGAGTCAGTGTGTGTGCCTTTTCAAGTAACATGATATCTCCTATAGGGCTGTCACCTGTGGGACTTATGATCTGTTCTATTGGTAGCGGTAACTGCATAGTACATTTAAAATTTTCATACAACTCTTTGGCATGAAGCAAGTAGGTTTTAGCCTTGCCAGGTTCTTCACGGTTAGACCATAGAATACCTAAGTTATTGTAAACATTAATTAGAATAATAATAATCTCTGGTTTTGAAGCATTTGGGGTGAGCAGTTCAACAGCCTCGGAGAGGACTTTTTCACTTGAAGTGAGTTCCTCTGTTTCCATGTCTATTATACCTATATTTAGTAGAACGGCGCTCAACATAGCCTGGAGCTTAATTTCATCTAAAGGAGTGTCACTACCGAGTAACTTCTTCAGACTATCACTCATACCCACTAGGATGTTCTTTGCCCTGTACTTAGACATGTAAGGCTCATTTTCCGGATCATTTTTGCTGTCTTCGTCCAACAGTTTACGGACTTTACCATAATTTTCTTTGAAATCATTGAGGATCTCTTTCTCCGACATATCTGAACTGACAGTCATTTTTATTTTGGATTCACGAAATCGATAATGTACGCCGATGATACTTACAATTGTAATTGTTATAGAAACCTTTTATTTACGCGTATCATATATATAGCTTTTATCCTTATTGTTGGCTAAGCAACATAGATTTTTTTAAATAAGGGTTTAGAATCGTGTTGGTTGTTTTCTGCTCTATCACTTTTTTGTTGACAATTGACATGACTGTCTGACTGAATGACATATCAATTATGAACAATGTTGCCGACATCTACAAACATTTTACTTTTCTCTCTTAATTTTTCTAAAATTCTCTTATTAATCCTGCGTAGAATTCCAGTCGATCCTCGGTAACATTTCTTTGATGTAGTGCCAAATTCCCAAGTCTTTTAAAACTCATAAAATGAAATGTTGTTCTATTAAAATTTTAGGTCCTAAAAAAAACATGCTAGGTACCTCCTAAAAATGCCCTTTTTAACACTTCTAGGTTTAGGAGAAACTCTCAAGGTTGGCAACACTTCAATTGAAACAAAATTGCAAAATTTTTCAAATTTGTGTTGTGGTGTAAGTTAAAAACAATTAAAAAAACAGAAATATATTATTTACTTACATTTTATTTCTAAAGTATTCTTAGACAATAACGCATGTAATGTTACACTGTTTTATAAGTACCTACCTACTGAAGTTCAAGACCATCTTACAGGCCAACTCATATCTCATACTCATGCTCACCGACACACGTAAAAATGGTATCGTTGAGTTTTGAGTAAAGTTCAGTCTACGCAGATTTTAGGTACTTAGACGGGTATATAAAGGCAACTAAGTACCGACAACTCGTTCATCAACAGGCTACATAGGTTCATAGGCGGCCTGTACACAGGCAATCTTGATTTCTCCAGTCTGGATTTTAAAATATGTAGATATTTTGAGATCAGATGCATCAATCTACTTCGTACAATATCAATCTGGATCGCGATAATCAATTTTAAACGCGGATCGCGATCTACTGTGTACGGGCCGCCATAGATTTGTTGCGATATTTTTATTTCATTATTCAATATTTGTTTTACAATTTTATCGTATTTCTACTACCTGTGCTGTGACCATTTATGTCATATAGCTTTTGCCCGCTGCTCCGCCCGCGTGGGTGTCGCTTATCGCAGCAAAAAGTAGCCTATGTCGTTTCTGATCCAAGTTTATCCTACCAAATTCCATCAAAGTCGGTGCAGCGGTTTATCTGTGAAAGCTTTACAGACAGACAGACAGACAGACAGAGTTACTTTCGCATTTATAATATTAGGATGGATGTGGATAATGTAGGTATTTTAAGTGTTGACGTGAGTGATTCATTCTAAGAAATCACACTTAAAACTTACTTTTAAAGATAAAGTATACAAGGACCCGTTTTCTCTTTACGTAAGTAAAGTCCCCGTCACGAGAAGCTATAAATTTTGTAAACAAGTGTTCAGGAGTTCACAACATTTGGACCAATAAAAAAAAAGAATTTGTTTAAGATTTAATAATTTATTAATTAACATATATTATTTCAGAATAATTATTCGTCAGATTCAGATGTTTCCATTTCTGTGTCAGAATCAGTGACATGTATCACGAAGCTGTCTACAGTTTTATCAATCATCTCATCGATTTTGGAATAAAAGTTATCTTCTTCCTTGATAACATGCTCCACACAACGCTTCCAATTTTCCGAAGTAATCTGCTGCAGTCCCTCTTGTAATAATTGTTTTACCTCGTCAAATTTAAAATTTGTATTTTTGCGAGCAACATATCCTTTTACGTTGGCCCAAATTAGCTCAATTGGATTAAGCTCACAATGATATGGCGGGAGTCTCAATACTTCCACCTTATATTTTTTTGCGAGCTCGTCCACTACATAAGTTTTAAAATGGTCTTTAACATTTTTTACTTTTAGCAGTAATTCAGTCTTAATTTCATTGTCGTCGTAAGAAATATTCTTACTTACAAGCCAATTTTGTATATCATTTTTTTTCCAGGCAGTAGTAGGAATTCTTTCAAGACGCCTTGAGTGGTATGGTGCATTGTCCATTACCACTACTGCATTTTCTCCAAGTTTTGGGAGAACGTTTTCAAACCATTGTTCAAAATGTGTTGCATCCATTGATTCATGGTAATCTCCCGTCTTCTTGCATTCAAATATATTTTCGCCGCCCTCTACAAAACCGTTCTCATTGCCGATATGGGTAATTATTAATCGTTTACCTTTTGACGTTGGGTTAGGTGCACCAATGCTAAGTCCTTCTAGGAAAGCCTGCTTCTTACTTTTAACTTGTTTGTCTACCCAAGTTTTATTTACGGTATGTCCTGTAAAAACAATTAAACATTTCGTTGGCTAAATAATCTAACTTGCTAACTCCTTTTCGCCCTAAAATGAAAAAAAAAAAGACACTAACCTGCATTCACCCATGTCTCATCCATGTAAAATATCTGGCGATTTTTACGTCTATAGTCTTTAATAGATTTTAAATATTTTCGCCGCCATATTACAATGTCATCTCTATCAATCAGTGCGTTATTTCGCTGTCGTTTTATGTATTTAAAGTTTAAATGCTTTATTAGCCGCCTGAGAGTTGTTTCGCTAAAATTTGGCAAATCTTCATCGTCATTTACTGCCTGAAGAATCTTGGGAATTGTTGGTAATTGGCCATTTAAAAAGAAACTGTGAATTTTTTTCCTAATTACGGATTTATCAAAATCGTCTACTTTCTGATAAAATTTAGGCCTGTCTTTAGACTTGATAGGTGATTTTATTCCCTTTTCTGATTTATATTCTTTTAATATATTATACACAGATGCGATGCCAATTCCCAAAATCGTTGCTGTTTTTTTATTTATTTCGGTTTTGTAGGGATATTCATTCGATGGCCAATTTTCTTTCACGTACTTATATACGTTGATCACCATATTTTTCTCATTAGAAGTAAAGCTCGTCACCTGTAAAAATCACCTGTTCAGTCTCTTTCACACGAAGCTCAAGCTATATCTCCAGGTATACCAATTAACCTAACCAATTACTTCACAATTTAAAACCTACTTCTAATATAAGTTTCCAAAGATTATCGCGTTTGAACAAACAACTCTTTCTTTTTACTTTATATATATTTTAGATAAATTGTATTACGTACCTTTTGACGTTTTTTTCGTGGCGAATTTATTTCCTTAGATGTACTGGCTACTGGCTCCATTATACGTAATAACAAATAAAATTAACGCAACAATTAAAGTTACAACAATTAAAAAGTGATAACGAAACAATAACAAAATTAACAATAACAACCAGATCCGCGATATATGCAAAGCAATGAAACAAACAAACTCGTACGCATTCGAAACTCGAATGACTGTTTATTTCAAAATGATTTACAATCCCTGCGACGGACGCGTTCCGGTACCAAGAAACACAAACGATAGCGCTTTGCGTCGTTAAAATATAATTCGACTAAATTAAATAGGTTGTTACTTTCATATAACCCGTCTATATTTCATGTCGATTGAATATGTTCAAGTTATTATTATCTCGCAGTATAAAATGTTTACTTAGTGAAAGATGTTTGTTTACATAATTTATAGCTTCTCGTGACGGTTACTTTAGGTAGATAGTCTTGGAAACGAAACGGATTCTATTTTTTTATTTAAGGCAAAACAGGCATGCGCAAATGAAATTCTGCCTACATTATAATATTTAGGTACACAAGGAAGACTGTGTTCTATCTATAAAGTATATTTTTATTTACAAATTGTGGTTACACGTCGGGAATTACCGTCATGACATAACTGCAGTACGCAGTTAGAACAATCATTATTGTCATAATTTCGTCCCATGAGAGCGAGTAGGCTTACACTAATGATTCCTTTGACTACTTCCATACCGGTAATATAATAATACTTTACCGGTAATTTACTGAAGTACCTACACGACCGGTATTTAGCTTACTTATACTTAGGTACATCCTGACAAATTTGATTAAAACTGTCAAGGAATGTCGCAGATTAATTTTGTATGGTAGTTTCTCCATCCATATTTGTTATTTAAAATTTCTGTACAGTTCAGCTCTGTAGTCTCAAAATCTAACATAAAATATATTATTTATGTCTTGATTAGATGTGGTCACATATTAAACTAAAATGTCTCCATTCGCAACTGCAGGTACTAAGTACTTTACATACTAAAATACTTTCAACTATCAGGTAAACTTAGACATATCTAAATAGTGAAGTAGCTAGCATACTTAAATAAGTTTTACAGCCTGCACAGATAAGGGACTTTAGTCCATATACTTTTTTGTTCTTCAAAATTTTGATCCCTTAAAACTGTATTGAAAAAAGGCTTCGTGTATTCCGTACTGTTAATCCATGGTATGCATTATTCAATACAGTTGTAAAGGATTTATTTTGAAGGACAAACCAGTATGCAGACTAAAGTCCCTCCTTGCGCAGGCCTTTATTAATAAAAAAGGAACACATAATATCATTAGTTTGCACTGTTTATTCTTAAATCAAATACTTTATAATTTCATACACCATCTACCTGTAGATGGGTACACATCCATTCACCATTCGGCATAATTCCCTTATTCACAAATACATTATATAACATAATTTTACAGCTTTATTATTTACATTGTACTGTTTAAAAATGTTAAAATACAAAAAATCCGTTCTAAGTCAGTCCTCCATATAAAATAGTGTTAAAAAAAGATTATTTTATGAATAAGGAAAAAATATGCTTAAATCTAATAACAACATAGTTAAGTATATTACAAACAGTGCTCTCTACAAATGGCCTGTGCCAATAATACATATATTAGGAGCCTGTTGGAGGATCTTGGTCCTCCATTGACAATGCTCGTGGAGGTGGTGTGTGGGCATTTAGCTGGGAGAACACCTCCTTTTCTCCCAGAGCCAGAGGGTCAGGCTGTGTGGCTGGGGAAGGACCAAACTCCATCATTGGAGATGGGGATACAGGCCTTACAACCCCAGCACCGGAAGCCTCCTGCTCCTCCAAAAATCTGTCCATATAGTCTGTGTGACCCGGATGCAGTGTATACTTTTTCTTCTCTAAACGTGCTTTGTTTGCAAATATATCATGTCTTTCTGTCTTTTTCCATATATAATAAAACTGCACCAACTCTCCAACTGACCGGGTTCTTACTTTGTGTTGTCGTATTAAATGGAAGTCTTTACCATGGGCTTTTAAACCATTTTCAAAGTTACGACACTCTTCTTCTGACCAAAGGCTTGCATGAGCAGGCGTTTGGGCTGATATACGTCTTCGTCTTAATGCTTCCTCAACATTATGACCACATTGTTGAAGCAGGAACAGAGCTTCTTCATCGTCTCTTAATTGTTTTCCCTTTGGTACAGCATCAACACCTGTTGGGGAATTCATAGAACATATTTTTTTCATATAGTCCTCTGTAACTTTTTCTTCTAGAAAACTTGGGTTCCATAATAACTTGTCCTCATTTTCATATGGCAGTGCATCATCATAGCTGCATAAACCCTCAGGTATTGCAGCCTGGTAGTCACTACCCACCATAATTGTCTTCTTCCAGTCATCTTCATCTGGACTATAATCATAGTCATCTTCCTCTTCGGAAGGGGGTCTTGAGCCAGACCTAAGGCATCGCGTGGCTTCTGGACTAGTAGTCTCACTATATAACTGTTGTAATGCTGATTCTGCTTTCTCAAGCTCCTCAGGCACAACCTCGGGTACCTGCTCTGGTATGGGTTTGTCCATGGTTCTGTCGTATCCGTACAGCGCTAGAAGTTCCTCCAAGGGCATATCACCTTCTCTCTGAAGGCTGTTAAGTTCCGCCTTCGGGTCCTCGTGCTCTCCGGCGGCTATAGCTTCTTCTTCGTCTAATGTTCTCTCGTCATCATACTCATTTATCATCATATTAGCAGAGGGATCGAACATAGACTTTTCGTTCCCCAATTCCATACTCACATTGTGTGTGCTTACATTGGACACCAGCGCGCAATCTGACATGACTACCACACGGTACCAAACCAAGGATAATGTATCACCACAACATGATAAGTATTCAGTGTTTTTATTATTAATTTACGTAATTTAACGTTTAAATAAATAAAAAACATTACAACTATGACATATTATGCGATTTTAAAAGAAATATACGAAGAACAAAACAAAAATATTTTGACACGACAACCACAGTAGGTAAACCACTAAAACCACAGAGTACAGTAAAGCTGTATTTCACTATTTCTTACTGCACTCTGTGGCCATGACTACAGCGCCCATTTTTTCACAAAAATTGTTATCTATCTTTTTTTTTCTATAAATATATTTACAAAAAATAATACTTTGTCCTGAATGACTGATTTACGGATCAACGCACAGCCTAAACCTCTGATCGTAGTCCTGACATTTGGAGGGTGGGAAGGTTCAAGGTAAAAAAAAAATCGTTGGTTGCCTGTAAAGTCGGTATACGGGCGAAAGTTTTACGTGACAACGACTGTCAATGTCAATGTCTGTCTCTCTCGCTCTTAGGCGGGCTAACCATGCCCGAGTGCCTCTCACTCGCTCTCATTGTGAGCGCATAACGTGAGCGGAGCGTTACCCAGTTTCTTGAAGTGTCACCCGGCAAACCAATTTATAAGACGTTGTCACGTCAAAAATAGATACGAATTACAGCGTTTTTTTTTTAAATCTACCTTCTAAAACTGTAAATAGGGTTGAAAGTTTATACTGGAAGTTTGATAAAAAAATCATACTTTTTGCTTTGAAAATCAAATAGTTCTAAACAACTATTTAGCTTTGGTAAACCTAAGCGCGAGCGAAGCCACGGGAAACAGCTGGTTAAACATAAATTAGGGTTGTAGCCTAACATGTCCGACTGTTCTTATTAGGCAAGACATAAAACCAGGGTCTACTGCAGAGTTTGAAAAAATCATTGTTAGAAAACATAAATAATGTAACCCACATGTAACCTAAAAGTTTTGCCGAATAAAAACCGTCAAACATGGTAAGATACGCCCCTAATTTATGTTTTCTAACAATTTTATGTTTAAAAACTGGCAGAACCGAGTCTTAACAAATATAAATTAAAACTTATACGTTTAAAACAGCGTCTTTTAAAGTTAACAAATCACCGGTTTATTAATTAAATTATTGATGATGATGATGTGAACTACAATAGACGTTATTCACAAATGTGTTTAAAAAAGTTATGTTTCGAAACAACAGTGCTTAAAAGACTATTACTCTAAGCATCGTAATGTTATGATATGTATGACACTCATCCACAGTCAAAATCAATGTCAAACAAATGTCTGTCAAGTGAATGCGTATCCTTTCCGATAATAATTTGTTATTTGTAATTTAAACCAAATTAAAATGTTGTTTGGCCGTATTTATTTATTTATAAAATAATTCGTGATTCTCCCAGCTGAAACAATCATGATGTTGCGAATCCTATTTGTATTGATTGTTACAATCGTCAAAGTAACGCACAGTTTTTCGGACATTGGAAAATGGGATTTGCCGCTGAATGGGGTAAGAATATCTTATAAATCTAGATATAAACTAGATTTATAGTGCCGTAATATGATTAATTTCTTTATTAGACGTAATTAATAAGCTTAATAGCTACAGTGTTGATAATTGAATAATTAAAACCACGTATGGATAAGTATTATTTCTGACTCATTTCAAGTACTAGTATTTACAAAATGCTAATTGGCTGATAGCGCTAGTTGTAAACCGTAAGAATTAAATTTCAGTATACTACTAAAAAAAAACCTATATATTTTATGTAACAGGAAAATAAATGTTTTCCCTCTGCCTTAACTGTAATAAATTGATAAAAATTGTATTGTTAGTAAAACATTATCAAGTATGTACAAAATATATTATTATAGTAAGTAGAGTTGCTATCAGTATCAAAATTGATTAACACAAAACATATTTTTATGCCTACACCACAGACAGTCCATCTAATATAAAAAGTAAATTGTATGACATTTCATATTTTTCAAGGTAACTCACACAATACCAATACATTTTCTGTAAAACCAAGGATCTATAAAGCAATTTTTATTTGATCACAAGATGCATAATGCTTTAATCCTAAATTTAAATTCAAATCCTTAAAGCAAGATAATAATAAAATAAGGAAAATAACGAACTGTCAAACGGTACTTCTTAGATTTGGTGGCCTGTAAATAAAAATCTCATTTAATTATATTAACACACATAGCATCGGAAATTCCATTCCTACCTAATGTTAATGTTTTAAATACTTCACAGAACTTGTAAGCTTGTTTTTTTTTTCAGGATAATTGTGTTTTTACCCTAGCTAAATCACTTTTTAAGGATTCTCAAGTCATTGTAATGTGTAAGTATATATTTATTAATCTAAATTAAATTGCATGCCCTAAATGTATGTCATACATGTTACATTATTTTTTGTTTTGCTCTATAATAATAAATATGAACTCATTAACCAGTTTATTACCAGATTGCCAAGAAAATGTTATGTTTTGCGCGCATATATCTTGTATGTTTGTAAATTAATAATTTAATATCTATAAAAACCAGAGCATATGCAAACACCAGAGGTGTTTTAAAAAAACCAGATGAGTGTAAGTCTGACTGACACACTGAGGGTTGCTTACAAATTTTGCTGATTGTCACAGTTTATTCTCCAATCTTAAATGTGCTGTTGAAAAATGCTTTCACATATACCTATTGATGTAAGGTACTTTCTAATTCCCAACTGTACATACATATATATATATATATATAAATATGTTTCCGATAGCAAAAACGTATTTTTCATGTTAGAAAACTTTATATACCTAGTTGTCAAATTAAAGGGTTTTATGAATAGTTTAATACAACTTGTATGTTTAAATGTAATTTTATTTAGACTGAGAAATGGTACAATAAAATTTTAAAAATTTAAAGCATGGTTTAATGTTTTTAGCAGGTCAGTGGTGTATTTATGTTTTTAATGAATACAACTTTAATATTTGATTTATCCATAGTAATATTTTCTGAAGAAAGCACGTAAAATGTTAAGTGAAAGTGAATTGCGTATGGTAGGGTTGCTGCTAGCCGCGTCGCGCGTAATTTTATGAACAGATAATTATGTTGTCGTCAGCGACAAGTCTATAACCCTAATGCGCCGCGCCAGAGAGAGTTACGCGTTAGAAGAGAGCGGAAATCATTGAAAAATGACAAAGTTAAAGCGTTTTAAAGTTCTGGAGGCTTGTGACGTCACTTGTGGGTAAAAATTGTAGCCACAAGTGACGTTACGCGACATTTCCATTCACTGTATCTTCCTCATCGTTTGTTTAAGTAAAAAAAATATATATGTGTCTTATATTTTTATTATTTGATGACCCAATTTTTTAGTTAGGTTACGTATAGGCTATTTAATATCACATTACTTGCTTTGGGAGAAAACCAAGACTAGTAAAACCGCGGGGCACAGCTTAACAATATAATTCATCATCTAAACCCCTTATTTTGACAGTCTAGGAAATCTATCGCATTTCCAATTTGTCCTATAAATAATTGGATATTAATGTGTTTTACATCAAAGATAAGAGTTGCCACATAATGATACCGCTATTGACAATGGTCACGGTATTACTTCTCAGATAGCGGGTATTCTAGGAAAATCAGACAATTAGTTTATACCTTGGATTAGCACATCGTACCTATATTTTTTTCATGATAAGTCCACGGAAACAGGAATCACGTGACTCGAAGTGAGAATTCTCGTAAGTCGTATAGTTCGATTCAAACTTAATGGCGGCTGTGAAGTTCGCTAAACGCTGCGCAGTACCTCGCCCCGCACCCCCGCTGGCGCATAAGTTTGGTACTGCGCAGCGACTCGACTCGTGTTCACAGCCGCCATTAAGTTTGAATCGAACTATACTGAATACGAATCGGATACGTACCTATGAGTGCGCAAACTTCCATACAATTACTAGGCTGGCCGACCCGGATCAAAACCGAATACAAGTGAATGCGTGAATTACTGGACAAATGTTACAATAATATTGTGAAGTACCTAATTATTTTCATAATATAAGTGTAAACAGACTTTATTTTTTAACTCGTTTACTGCTTGGAAATTTGAAAATACTTAGATACTAGTTTCTGAACGGCTGATCGGTTTAATCTGTTGTCAAATCTATATACTTACTTAGTTACTTGGTTGGTTGACCAGAATTTGAAAAAGATTTGACAGGCAATTAACAAATTTTCGTCTTTATCTGTCTTTCAAAAGCCGGGGGTAAGCCCCATACTCACAAATTAAAGTAGAAGAATACCTATTATGGAATTATAAGAAACAGATAATTTTCGTTATTTTTATAAAATTGTGAAGTTTTGACGGTTCTAAATTGAGCGCTTATTTATTCGCATACATTTTGTTTACCAATATTTTTTATCTGTTATTTTCGCAAATATTTATCGTTAATTTATTATTATAAGATTTATAAGAAACTGGGTTATTTAAAATAGTACCTATACGTAAAATTTTAGGATTTAGTACGCGCTTCGACTCTGAATACTAATAATTATAATAAACTTTGTGTTCTAATTTTGTTAAATGTT
The DNA here is from genome assembly GCA_932294365.1 of Diachrysia chrysitis. Taxonomy (NCBI): domain Eukaryota; kingdom Metazoa; phylum Arthropoda; class Insecta; order Lepidoptera; family Noctuidae; genus Diachrysia; species Diachrysia chrysitis. Next base: position 2,453,993 of record OW028648.1, on the reverse strand, counting down.
TACGAATTCCCACAAAGTTTGATGCTCTTGTATAAATACATATTCTTAGTACTTCTATGCTTCAGACAGTACGTCAACGTTTACATAAGGGTCAGATCGTCCGAAGAAATGCTCGTTCGATCACTAAATGCTTGCGTTGCCGTCAAAAACGCTTTCGGGCACCTACTCTTTTGTGAAAATATAACTTACGTTATATTCACAACTCTATTTTGATTGTTTAAAGATGATATTTAATTATTATATATGATACAAAAGTGATCTGCTTTCTTTTGTATCTGATATGAAATGTCAACCTTATGTAATTAAAATACAGTCGTAAATAGGATGCAATTTATAATTTGCTCTAGCGAACAAAAAGTATGCTCGAACGAAACTAAGTTGACGGGGTAAAGGACTCGTATTGATAACGTTTGTCATAGGGTTCGTTAATTAAAGAACGTACAGATGCAATCTTATCGGAACGCAGTCTAGTTATCTGATGCTTTTTAGATAAAACGTTTATATGTCCGGTCTTATCACAGTTCTATGGCTAGTGATGTTTCATTTGAAAACTTGAAACTACGGCCGTCCTCATAAAATAATATAATATTCTGTTACTGTTTTTTGATTTTTGGTTAAAAAACGACTCCCGCACTCAGGAATCTTATCCTTGTATCGCATGGGGTTTCAACAAGCTTAAAATGAGCATTTTTGGATCAAATGCGGGGATCGAACCCGCAGCACTTCGCGCACAGTGGTAATTGGCGTTGCGACCTATACAATTCGGCTATCTGTGCAATCAAACTTCTGTTCTATTCTTATTAAATTAGGGTAGCAGAGTTCATTAAAGGTAGTAAATAACATATGTCCTTAATGCCTAATAAACAAATAATTTAAATCGGATTCGAAAGAATGTGTCCCATTTCAGTATCTATCACGTTATGTACTTTAGTAAAGAAACCACTGAATAACGTGAAGGAAATCATTGTCAACTGAACATGGATTTCATCATAGGAAAGTTAATGAGTCAAATCAAAATCAAATCAATTATTTTTGTAACTAGAATAAAAAAATCATCACTTTTACAAGTTACAAAAACATTTTTCTTTGAGCTCGCTGGATTCGACATTTCCTAACTGGCTACAAACTGGAAATAAACTCAAGGGTCAGCCTCTTAGTTAGTATATCTATATAGTAGAGTTAGCTGAAAGTTATTAGGTTCTTTTACTGTCGATGAAAAAGCCTTGCACCCACAGATAGATAGTTGCAGGCTTCGTATATGCCAGAACATTTGCATGGTAACTGATAAAATCATACTATTGAAAATGTTTGTTTTCATTTTCGGAATTACAGGCACAGTTGGTTTCGTTCACGTGTTTGTATTACATTGTCTGTTCGCCGACAGCAATGACAATAAAGGAAACGGAAGAATTACTTACGAGTTTCGTACTATGCGATAGTGTGAATGTTGTGCTGACACAGAAAAGATAAAAAGAGATTGCAATCAAAATTGGAGCGTTTAAAACCTTTTTGCTGAATTGTGAATGTTGGATTGAAAACTTTAGTTAAATGCTATATAGATACTTAAATCAAAGAAGAAAACAATGCATGCCCATTAGTTTTTACTGCTTCAATGTCTACCCTCCATCTTTCTGGATATTGGATCTGTCCCATAAATAATCGAATAGTATCATATACAATGCAAATACAGTTAATTTTACGGTATTAAAGCTTACCGTTTTGTTTCAGTAAAATGTGATGTGGCGAACGAAACTGAAGTAACAGTTAACTATCAGTGGGTGAAGACGATATGCTCTCCGGACTATCTACATTATTTCGATCAGGTAACCAACTATACAAGAAAACTATAGTATAATTTAAGAATAAATCAATCCACTTTAGAACTCTTTTTATGAGGTTCTGCCTTGCCCTCGTGTTGAGGACTATTGCAGCCAAAATAAAGTATGTTATTATCTGATATTAATGACAGGAAAATAATTTCCTACTATCTGGAAGTCTTATCGCCATTGCGGTTTTTGACTTGGAGGTACACAAAGAGTTCTTACTTATGTCATTACACCTGTGCAGCGTGTCTAGCATAACTAACATAACCCGGTTCAAATGCGTTCCTAAAAACATCCCAAATCACCAAAAACACTTGACCTCTACTTTTGAACCACATTTGTCAAAAATCGTTCATATACTTATTGTGAGAACAATATTTCGTTGTACAATTATGGTCGGCAATGAAAAATCGTAAACCTACATTCGAGCGTGCAATAAAGAATCGTAAACCAATTTTTATTCGTTTTTAAGATTAGTAAACTCATATAAAATGATTCATTAATGTGGTTTAACACATTAACATGTGTGTTAAATGATTTTTGATCGCCCCATTACTTAATAAGATTAAAAAAAATGTAAATTTAGAAATTCGGCCCTATTTTATATTAATGACCTTCATTTTTGTATTGCTTTAAGGATTTAGGGGAGCTTGTAATTAAATTCATTGTTTTATAAATCGATATAAAGAAAATATTTAAAAAATTATAAAATAAATCGTTCTAATTCCTTAAAAATTACCACTCTGATTTTGGCGCTGTAAAAAGTATCATTCTGTGCAACTTTAACTCGTATGTATTACGACGACCTCCATGGTCGAGTGGCGTAAATACCGGTTTTCAAGGTGTCGCTAGCTTTGAGGTCCCGGTTCGATCCCCAGACGGTTCAATGTAGAAAAACCACTTTTGTCTCTAGTCTGGGTGTTTGTGGTACCTTTGTTGTCTCTGATTCTATGACGCAAGTGCTTTAGCTACTTACTGTGGGTACAGATCAATGTCCACATATTATTCTGTAATTTGGATTTTATCCAAGTACCACAAATCCTGCAATATATTTATACTTTTTTCTTTTTTAATTTCTTCACGCAGCAAGTAGTCTCATGCTCAAATAGAGAGGAGAGGTCGGTGGGCGATGTGAATGGCACCAATACTACAAACTTAGTGAAAGAAGAGAAGAAGAAATATGTCTGCCATAACAACCACATTATATTTATTGAAAAAACACTACCGGAAGTTACGAAGTCAGATGGGGTGCCGACTGTGTCAGTAAGTAATTGCTTATATTCTCTATTGTTGAAAAATTGTGAAATCAGTTGGACGAAATCTAAAATGGATGCTTAACCTAACATGTTTGTTTAGCATGCAGTAAAAATCCTAATTGAAAGAGTATTTTTATGATGAAGAGGAAGCACATCAATGGTGGCTGTAGAGAACAAGCCAGTTAGCCCATCTGATTTCACTAGTTTAGAGATAAGCGGACAAAAATCATCATCACTTCCAATCTCATTGTGATTCCAAAAAAATCTTAAGGGATTTCCGCACTTACTGCATACCAAGTCTTTTTTCAGGATTCATATTGAGCTACCGAACTTAAAGCAAAGCTCTCCATTGTATTTGTTTCTAGAAATCAGCACATCACAACCTTTTAACTGTTGAGACCGAAGGCATTTACGTTTTGAAAATGTCACTGTCTTCCGTCAAACCATTCAGAGCCACGGCCAGTGTGGAAATGGCGTCGCCGTCTGGATACCTCTCCGCCGCTATCTGGCCACTTTTACCGGTAAGTTAGTAACGAGAATAGAAATATTATTCGGTTTTTCTTTTTGTTATGGTCTGTGTCTTAAGCAGTCGATAAGGATTCTTACCACATAGACTGTGTTACCGAAACTTGCGTTTTATGGTGACACCAAATTTAGGGTTTAAATTTGGAACCATGTAACTACTAACAAACAACTTAAGTTAATCTCTGTTGCCGAGATTTGGTCTATTTGATCCTCTGATTTGATCTGCTGGTTTTACTTCTTAGGTTTTACCTGAAATTAATTTTTAACTTTAACTTCTGACACAACTGCGCAATTTTTTCATTGCAAGTGCTCTATCGCGTTGAGTTCTCTCATAACAGTAGTCGGAACTCAACGCGAAAATTACGAAGTTTTACAGAGTTACTTTTTATTTTAGTTCTTCGGTGTAATGTGTGGTGTGTATACCCTCCTATGCACGGCTTGGTTGCTTGTCTGCTGGTTGCAATGGAGGGACCTCCTCCGTATACAGTACTGGATCGGGGGCGTTGCCCTCCTTGGCATGGTTGAGAGTGCCACATATTATGGCGTTTATTCTTCCATTAATAGTTCGGGGTGAGTTTGTGTAACCATTTTTATTGCAAACATTTATATTCACTTTGATGAATCCCGGCAGGCATCTGATTAACTGGTTTAAAAAGAGTGAGAATGGTTTTTATTTAAAAAAGATAAGTACTAATGACTTTTTTTGTACAGACACAATCAGACATTCCGTAATTCTGTCCCTGTATCTGTGATCCAGATTGTAGTTGTATCAAAGTACCAGATAATAGTAATACATATATAACGAAATTTATGGATGTATGTGTCTTTTACAGAATTGGGGATTAAATATAATGTTTGTGTTGCAGTTATTTTAACGCCGAAGTGTATATGTTCGCCGAGTGGATATCCGTCGCTAAAAGGTCTTTAGCGAGGATGCTAGTCATTATTGTTTCTCTAGGATTCGGTATTGTCAAGTGAGTCAAACATATTAATCTTTATTTATCTTCTTTTAGATTTTTTTGCGTTTCTTGTATTTTGCAATCCACATTATATCCAGTAAAATGGGTTGTGGAGGTCAGATAGGCAGTCGCTCCATGTAAAATAAAAAAATCAGTTGAAGCCAACTTAGCTTTGGAAAATGCTAGGCAGAAGGCAGAAGATTTTACAACACATACTATACAGCATAGAATTTTTTGATTTCACCTGGAAGTAAAGTACCCTAAAATACTGGATTAATATATTTATGATTGACCCTATCGATTAATGCCATAAAAGTACCCTTTCTACATAAAAGTACTTACTAGTAGTTGATTCCCGGGCGTTGCAAGCGCATTTTCACTTCGAAATGGTTATTTTTTTAAATGAATGAATGTTTCTTTTGAATAGAATTTGCCATCTCCAGTATTTAGGGTACATTCCCTCCAGGTTCGATCATAATTCCACCTGTATATATAGACTTCATTTTTTTAATGAGTATTTTTTACAGTTAGTTAGTTCTTTAGTTACTAGTAATATGTTATTATTATTTCCGTTACTTCAGTTTTAAATATTGTGTAAAACTAACTATAAAACCTTTACTGTGATTAAACAAATTACTGTTACTTTGTGCCTTTAAAGCTCGACTTAATATGGCAGTTTTCTACCCACAAAATAGGACCACGTTACGATAGTTTTCTTTTTGACGCGTTTTTTATATCGGTAGACCACGGCTCGGGCCGGCCCTGCAGCGTGTGGTGGGCACGGGCGTGCTGTGGGGCGTGCTGGGCGGCATCAACGCCTGGCTGCGGCTGCACCACAAGGCCAACGACTCCAACCGCGACCTGCTGCTGTCCGAGGTGCCGCTGTCCTTGCTCGACAGCGCCATATGTTGGTGGGTGTTTGTCTCACTCGCACACACTATGAGGACGTTGCAGCTCAGGAGGTTAGTGACACTCCCACTGTTAGGTAACGACTCCAACCGCGACCTGCTGCTGTCCGAAGTGCCGCTGTCCTTGCTCCAAAAAGTCCCAGACGTTGAATTTCTGAACTTTATGATTTTCACATTTTCAGCCTTATAACTACCCTCATTTTTGTCAATACAACATAGTGACGAAAGCAAATAGCTAGACAAAGAAGTTTGTTATTAAGTCTTTTTAAAAGATCTTAGTCGAAGCTGATGAGAATAATTATATAGCACACTATCTTTATGCATTATGTCTTAACACGTTTCCATATTGTTACAGAAACACAATAAAGTTGTCGCTTTATAGACATTTCACGAACACCTTGATATTCGCCGTGATATCATCTATTGTGTTTATGCTATACTCAATCAAGTCCTACAGAGTGTTTCCTTGTATTACCGTAAGTATTAAAATATAATATTTATGCCAATTAATTTAAATCAAAATTCAGTCTCTCACATTGACGTATAGGACAACACAACCCGGGAAATGTGTTTAGTGTTTAAAGTTAAGATTACATTAAAAAAGTTCGGCATTCGATACATGCTCCGTTTTCCTGTTAGAGTACACAATATTTAAGGAATAATTTCTCTTGATAAAGATCAATGAAAGCAAAGTACATAACACGAAAAAAATTAATGGAATAAAGCAAGATGGTGATCTAGAATTTGCCTAAATGTCAAATTTAAAAAGTTTTGTTTTAAAATCCAACCGACCTTCGTTTATTTTTCTGAAAACATCAGCAAAAAGTATGCACTCCTACCGGTTTTTCTTACAAAAGGCAAAAGGCGATTCCAAAATAAAAATATCTTCTAAAATAACGTAACACTATAATTTCTAAAATAATAATTCAACCTTTAAATTACTATACTTTTTATATATAGGAATGGAAAGAAGTGTGGATGGATGAGGCGTACTGGCACATCCTGTTCGCCAGCGTACTGACCGTCATCATGGTGCTGTGGCGGCCCACCAACAACAACCAGCGGTACGCCTTCACGCCGTTGCTCGACAACGCTGATGACGACGAAGGTGAGAAAATCTTATCATACAATAATGTGTCTGATGACCACTATTTTTTTATAAAAGTTACCGGTAACGACATTTTTGCGAAAAACCGGTAACCGTGACCTCTGACCCAGCGCGATTTTAGCAGCGCGTGCATATCAGCGGCAGGGGCATCAATCTTAATGCAAAAATCCAGCTTTCTGGGATTTTTTCCGAAGTTTGACATTTTTTTTTTCTTTATTCCCTGTTCTACCAGCTCAACGTCCTTTTCGAGGCATGGGGAAGTCTGATTTAAATAGATGTTCGCCCAACCATTGAACAACAGCGGCAATCGTTGCTTATCCTTTAAAATCTCCCTTTGACAATCACATTTGTTTGAAAATTGTTTAAAATAACATTATAAACCTACAGACGAAGAAGAACAATTCGTGAACGACGCATACGGCGTGAAGATGCGCGGCACGAACTCGAGCGAGGCGGGCGATGCGCGCGACGCGGCCGAGCCCGCCAACAGCCTCGACTCCGACCTGCGCTGGGTCGAAGAGAACATCCCTACCAGCTCGCTCCCACTGCTGGACTCCGACGAAGAAATCATTAACACTAAGTTTGAAGTGTCCAAAATGCAGTAATTACTTAAGTCAAGTGTATAAAGTATTATTGTAACTGTGCTGTGAGTTTTTATTTGATGTCTGTTGCCTGAAAATAATATTATCCATTTGTACATGTACCACAGATAGATGGATTAATTATTGATTTCGGACGTTTGTCCACAGTGTATATTACCACACAAATATTGATCATGTCCTAAGAGGGGACGCGACTTGGCCCTTCTTCATTCAAACGTATTCCGCTGTTTTCTTCATGGAAAATGCTTTTATCCTTTTTTTTTCCAAAAAGAGCTAGGTTTAGTTAATGCGTGCTCCTAATTTTTCGTTTTTTTTTAAACTTTATCACCTCAAGAAATATAAACGATTCCGACGACTATCAGACAAAATGAATAAATATTAGCAAAAAAAGAAAATAATAGAAGCATAGATTTCCTCTAAATTTTGTTGCAAAAATTATTTGGATCAGTCCAGTTTTGGAGAAGTAAACAGCGGAATACATAAAACCTTTTGGTAATCAATTTTGAAGCCTTTACAACCTATATTTTAAAATTCCTCGGGAGTTGTGTCCCCTCTTAATTTATTTCTAACGTCTTAACTTTTTAGAATAACATTTTTAAATTTAATTTAAAAAAAAATTGTCCGCGATTTTGTGGTAAGATTGTGTCAGGGATCTTGGATGCACAGGGGTTGTCACTGTGTTTACTCTTTGTTAATTAGGTTAAAAATGTACAACATAGGTAAATGCACCCATCACCTATGGACCTATGTGCACAACTGAAATTACAATTATAGATGACTTGATTTTTTAGGTTTCCGTACGCAAATACCCTACAGGGCCGTATTAGTAGCCTCTCTGTCTGTCAGCAGGCTGTATCTCATTTACCAAATTGGGTAGACGGACTGTTTTCACAGGGTGCATTTCTGTAACAACAATACTTAACAGTAATAAAATATGAAAAAGTTAACGGGGGTCCTCATTAAAGAGAAGTGTTTTTTTTTGCTTTTTGCTCGTTTTTGATAGTATATAAATCTGGTAAGATGGTACGGAACCCTTTATGCGCGGGTCCGACTCGCACTTGGCAAGTTTCTTATTTGAATAGGTTCTTATAACATATAAGTGTCAGAATGTCAACATTAGTCGCTTTCAAAAGCTCTTGTCAGCATAACTTTGAAATAAAATCCGGATAAAATCTATTCCTATTTAATTTTATTTTTTCGTTATAAATAAAACGATACAGTGGCTTTAAAACTTTTATTTATACATATACATTTAAATATTTGTTCTTTAGACATGATCTTTGGTATATAAAATATAATATTGGTATATGGCCACAATACATTAGAATAAAATGGAAGTTTTAATAGAATTCAGTCGATATAGAGTAAATCAGTAATAGATTATAACAAGCTATACTAAACTACATAATATAATTAAAATACTTTGTGCTCTCTTACAATTGTAATGGAAAACATTTATTGGATATTTTATTATAATTATTATTTATAAAATATTAAAAATACAAATTTGTTACGAGGTTGGAACCCATAATAAAAATAAAATACATAGACATTTAGATTTCATTTTAAAAGTAATTAGGGCAAAAGTATAATCATCATACAATTGATATTTAAAATCAAATGAGAGTTATGTTATACAGTACTTACATACAAAACTGGCTTAAGTACAAATTGATTTATTGAAATTATTTTAAACACTCCATAAATATATGCTTGACTAAATATATGTCGTAAGGAATGTTTAATATTGGCCTCTTGGAACAAAACTTTTTTTAAATAAACATACTATAATCATTTGCTTTTATTGCATTGTAAACCCGAATATGTCACAACAAACGGTACCGGTATTTTACTTATCTATAGGTACAAGAAAAAGAACTTCATTCATTGAAACACATAATACAAACCATTACTTCAAAATATAAAGACAATAGGTACCTATAAAATTTCTGGGATTAAAATCAAAACTAATTCGTCAGCTTTGTTATAAAATAACACGAATATTTTGACAATAGCGTAGGACAAATCGATACAAACTTGAAGTTCAAACTTATTAGTATTCATGAGGAGTATACATATCGTACCGGAGACCGGATGTAATGCGTCCTATCGCCAATTAGGGGAGAACATTCTCATTGAATCGAAAAGAGCTGGTACAGCATATAAATTTAAAACATAGCGATCCATAATGAAATTAATACTTATTTATAATCTTCACTAAAATATAACTTAAGTTTTATTCGCATTTTAGATGAAACTTCGTCATGTTTAAAATGTTATTACGTAAAAGTATACTACGACCATATCCTTGTTTTATGCAAGGGTGACTTAACCGAAGCAATTTAATTGTTATCGTAATAGAAATCGTAATCTTCTGGTTCGTCGGGAATGTGTGGCGGGTCCTTCGGTATGTCAATACCTTCCGCATCAAGTAATCGAACTTTGATATCCATTGAGAGTAAAGTTTGCAAATCATTTTCGAACGTTTTGCTCAACATCTTTTCCTTTAAAAGAGCGTTCACACCGTCCGTCCAGAAATCGAATATCTGCTCATCAGGAGCCACAAAGTCTAACGAAGGCATTTCAGCAGATTTGAGGATAAGAGAGAACGCTAAATGAGGCGTTATCTTCCTTCCCCTCAAGTCTTTCATGTGCGGGCAGTCTTTGCCAGTGATGACACACTTGATGTCTGCAACAGCCAGCTTATTGCACAGCTCTTCTAAACTTGGTGTACTCTTTTCGTCACAGTCGCCATAATGCAACACTTTATGATTGGGCGAGAGGCGAACGAACCAGAATTTATCCTTTATCCTCTGACCTCTAGACGAATACTTTTTAAACCTCGTTCCCCCAACTAATACGCCTAACCTTTGCTGTTGAATGAGATCAATAATTTCGGGAGTTATTTTCTCTTTTAATTCAACTATAGGTCTGGCCGTTGATTCCCATTCTTCCCTGTTATTCCTTTCTTGTTGCCATAGCTGTGTGATTTCTGTGTATGTCAATAGGTTTATTTTTTGCCTAAACTTATCAAAGCCTTTAGGAGAGGCAGACAGTGCCCTGCTGATTTGCTCTCTGACAACACTGGATACTTTGATAAAGTCCTCAGTAGTAGCTCTCATTTCTTTCCATGTTTTATTCAGTAAGACTATGCAAATACAGAATAGTTCTTCAAAAGGCCTGTCATGGTTAAAGAATAATGGGTGGTAGGTCTGTCCCTGTTCACTGGGAGGATCTCCAATATGTAGAATGTCACAGAGTAATTTTACCAACTCTACGCTCGTCTTCCCAAAAGGACATTCATGTTCATCAGCTCTACAACTGTTTTCTAAGACTATCTTTGTGTAGTCTTCTGAATAGTTTCGGGCAAAGTATAACATGCAGTCCAAAGCTAAAACTCCTGGAGGTACTTCATTAAAATCTTTTATTGGGTCAATCTCACATTTGAAGCCAAGTTTTTTGAAATCTTTAGAATATGTTCCAAGGGGACGTCTCATAGTGACCTCAATGTTTGGGTTATTATCATTTTCAAATGCAACTTTTCTCAGTTCCTTAATTTTCTCAAGTGATTCCTGTTCCTGGGCATCAGCTCTTTGTCTCATTTTAGGTTCTAATAAACCAAGCATCAAAGTTTGTAGAACATACAGTTGGTGAGCTAACTCTGTTCCTAATCCTTGTTCAGAAGCAGTTTTACTAAACTCACTCGCACCAATGAGGTTTTCATATATCACACATCTTACTTGTTTGGAAGACAATGTAGCAGCAATAGTTTTTCTCTTAGTCATATCAGCTTTAGAGAATATTGCATTTATAAGGGCTATAGCATTCTGCTGAATGATTATATCTTGGTGAGGATTCTGTAAGTGGGAGATCAAGCTTGGAATGGTTATTTCCTTTTCAACATGTGAGTTCTTTGAACTATTGAGCACAATGTTCTCAAGAATTGATAAACAACACTGTGTTACTTTAGCATCCTGAGTATTGGCTTGGTTATTTACGAAACTAGCAACTTTATTAATAAACTGGTTTTCAAGTACATCCCAGAATATTACTCCATGATCCATAAGTTCAACAAATGTAATGAGAGCGTATTTGAGCGAGTTTCCCTTGAATTTACCATTTTCTATGTTGTTTATTATCAATGTCAAACCTTTTTTGTTGATAAACTCATGCGCGAAAGTTGGATCACTACTTAAGACAGACAATTTAGTCAGAGCGCTGACTTGCTCAGCCTCCGATCCATTGCTTATTTTACCAAGGATATCCTGGACAGTTTTTGCTGGTGACAACTCTAAACGCAAAACAGACCCATTTTTTATTTCATTTCGGTTTTTCTCTGTAATGTAATTCTGGTTATTGCTTTCGGAAAATTGTAAAGCGTAGTTTTCAGGGTCTGGGAGACCCCAAGGCTTGCATAAAAGCTGAATAATACTGGACAAAGGCTGACTTTGATCGAATTCAATCAACTGTGGTACCTTGTCGGCAGCATTGAGCATCTCCACAGCGATCTTGAGGATTGTGGAATCCTTTTCTTTTGTTGCCGACGGCATTTTTATTGGTTTAGTAGACATTTATCGAACATTTGACACGAAGACAGTCACCACAACACACCACACCTCGCGAATTTACACGTTATTTCCCCGTAGAATAATTACAATCAAAATGTAGCTGTCAATAATGACAGTCATATATTTTAGGGTTTGCGTTTCGTTATACGCGTAATGGACTACAACGTGATGACACCTAAACATAAAATTATTGTCATTTATAATGAATGATCTTTGTAATATACACTGTGTCTGGTATTATTTTGTAATAAAATATAATTAAACTTTTGGTCTTCCTGCTGCCACAGCTAACAACTAAAGATGACTCTCTATCAACATACTTCTATTTATTTAAGTACCTACTAAAAGATACAACCACAAGCGCTTTCTAATGGTAAAATTATTGCATACTTTATTGTTATAAATTTACTGTTTTTTGAAAAATAACTATGAATTAATAATCTAGATAGCCCTTAAGACGTTCCTATTAATAAACTTTTAATATGAGGCATTAGCTAAGTAATGCCAGCAATTCTAATATTGTATTATGGTAGTGTATAACCCTGAAGAAATGCATTTTAATTAAGGTAATTAGGGTCGCAATCCGATCCAAGATGATATTCAATATAACACTGAGTCTATATTAATCATTATTGCCCTAGTATTTAACAACCAAGCTCAAACCAAACTCTCACATTTATCTAAAGTCGTGGACAAAACTGTTTGTCTGCAATGTTTTCATTTTCTTATTTGTTTATTTTAAGTTGTTATACCTTATTTCAAAATGCCTTTACATTTCGATGTGACCGAAGACCGTATGGTTCTAATACGCAAGCTTCAGAGCCGGATGGCAGATTTAAATTGGAAGTTTTAGGCGCAGAAAATGATGCCTACATTCCTGAACAACTCTACATAGGTAAGCACTTATAAATAACTCTTGCTTTTTTTTATTTGACATATGTAAAACTCAAGCACCTTCGTAACCAACTAACCTTCTCCTTTAACAGTTCAATTAAAAGAAACAGACGACAAGTCTTCTTTTACGAGTTTTATGATATCTGCGGAGGGGGATGTCAAGCAAGACTCTAAGAATCCGCGGCGATTGGTCCCTCTGTATCCTGGGGAGCTGAGGCCTCAAAATACCGCCACGGCTAAGTTCAGCGACAGATGTCTCTACTCCGTCGAACAGGCTATGAGTTCACATAAAACTTCTGTCGAGGTACTAATTACGACAAGGAGGAACTTCATAAAACAAGTGCAATAATTTAATTACACATAAATGTAAAAAACCGACTTCCATTAAAAAAAACAATTGCATTAAAATACAAGATACGCAATTTCGTTTTGACATTCCAGATTGTTTTTTTTTCCAAGAGAAACATACCTACATTCTAATAGGATATATCTGTCTAGGTTTATTGGCAAGCGCCGTCATCTGGAAATGGGTGCGTTACTTTGCGCGCCATGGTGGCAGTGAACAACGAAGTCTGGTTTGAAGATGGAGCGCCTTTGACGCAGAAGTTATGTGAGGATATGAGGCAGCCTGATGATGTGGCACCACAGCTAAACTACGAGTGCGGGATATGTGATGAAGCAAAATATGAGGTAATCATGTCTGGTGAAAAAAGATTGTATAATGCAGCTCTTATTTTTATCGGTTTTGCACTAGCCTTGAGCTGAACGACAAACATAACATTAACCATTAAATAACATTTCAGATATTTTCCATAAAAAATGAGAAAAACATCTTGGCGAGAACTTTAGAATCAATTTGACATTTGTTTTAACTTTTTGTGAAGAATTTCGTTCGTTCTTGCGAATTTGTTAATTTACAGATTGTTTAAATAAACTTTTCTTTCAACAGCTAACTTTCACTGGAATTTGGTCTCGAAACACTCATACGTATTTATACCCTGAGAACGACTGGGTCCCAAAATACAGTGATTTAGTTGGAGCTTCACATAATGCTGACTACATACTCTGGATGCCCGGGTCTCTCGCAAGTGATGGCTTCAAAGATCTGGCTGAACACGCTAATTCAAGCAGTCTTGAAGCAGAAATTCGGGAGAAGGTAATGTAGCAAATGTGTAGGGTGTCCCAGGAACTATGAACGAGTGGATGTCCAGAGGAAGAGGACACCCACAGCCTTCAGAGGTTAAATATTATAAAAGTGGTGAGTGCGAGGCTCTCATAACTTGAAAACTACAAAAAATCGCGGAATATAAATGGATGTGGTTCGGATACCTCTAAGTGTTCTCTACCTGTTTAAGCCTGTTTGTCCATACGTTCTGGGACACTCTGTATACATTTAAATATTGAACATAGGTACTACATAATTTAAAAACATAAAGTGGATTTCCTAATGAACAACCCAAACAAAATAACGATTCTAATGCCCGTCGCTGTCCTGATGTTATATACCTAGGTAGAAATAAGAGTCCATGTGTTAGGGGTGATCAGTTTTAAATTAAAACTTACTGTCTAAATCTGTGATAGTGCCCTGGCTTAGCAAGCGCGTATTTGCGACACGTTTTGCAATTTCTTTTTACAGATCGGCGACGGTGTAAGAACCCTAATAAAAGGCAAAGGTCACGGCTACCGTAAGATGAACGTTCCCACTTACTCCTTCTTCCGCGTGGACAAAGAAAACCACCTGTTCTCAGCTGCCGTAGCTCTACATCCATCACCGGACTGGTTTCTAGGAGTCACCAGGTTTGATCTCTGCCAGGAGGATAATACGTGGCTTGTTGAGAGAGAGCTCAATCTTTATCCTTGGGATGCTGGTACTGATAGCGGTGTTTCATATGAGGTAAGTGGAATATTCTCGGTTTAGTCACGTAAATCTATGAGATTTGGGCCTATATTCAAGTTTCTTTACGTTCAAATTAGCATCAGATTAGCAATTAAATCAGCTTATATTATATTAAAAATTAAGTACACATTATAATATTGATTTTCAGTCGCCTAATATCCAAACATTTCCACAAGACGCTGTGTCACGAGTGGAAATGAGTTCGTATGACAAAAACTCGCCATTTTATGAAGTGGACATAAAAGACATGCATCCCTTTGGGAAGTTCCACATCAAACTAATAAGGACGTATCACAGAGAATGCGCTGAAGAAGAACCAACAGGTATTCCTTATTATTAGGTAGTAATATAAGGTAATATGTCGTGAATCGGATAATTTAATTTAGCCTGTTAAATAAAGTTGAATCCTGATTAATCACTTGTTAACCACTTGTTAGGTAAGCATAATTTATCGAATTGGAATTTATCTTCGAAAAAATCTAGTATTGGTTAATATTTAATATCTAAGTTTTTTGGTATATCCGGTATATCGTTAGTTTAAAAAATCTTTCTTTATAGAAGAACCTCCAGCGACAAAGGCACCAGAAACATCTGAAGAAAGTGCTGAGACAAGTGAAGAGACCAAACCGGAGCCCCCCGCGCCATCCAGGTATCAAACACAACTAGATAGCGCCGGGGACGGGCGGTGAGGCTTACTTGTTGATTAGTAGAGTAGAAGTAGATTAGACCTTATCACCATGACATAAGAACCACATCTACATGAGATCCATTCCTTACAACGACATCAAGTTTTTAAAAGCAAAAATAAAATCATGTAGTATATATAACTAGGATTTTTAAATTACTTTTACATACTGTAAAACCTACTTTTGTAATATACCTAGAGTCATAGGCATTGTACTTTGTTGCACACTATGCCTTATTGCTTAGTAGAAATTTATAATACGCATAGTCGGCGTTTTCAAAGAACTTTTCATATTCATCAACTTTCGTATCATTATTCACTAATATTTACTACAGTTATATTTTGTTTCACTTGTTTTTTTGACATTTATCTACGTACTTCCAAAATTTCTCTTCTTCCTTGAACTCTCAAAATTTCCTCTTTGAAGGGAAATAATTTCCTATCATGTCCAGACCTAAAGCTGGAAGTCTTCTTTGAATTGCATACTGGCCTAAGCATGAATTTCCTTAAAAAGTAATGTATAGAATCAGATCCGTGCAGATAGAGATTTTCACAATGCAAGATTTGTCTATACAGTGAAGCCCCAACGGTAACCAATCCCCTACCAACACCAGCTGATGAAATAGCTCCTGGGGAATGTCCCATGTCTCCATGGCAGGAGTGGAGCTCCTGTGACGGGGAATGCGAAGACGGAAAGGTGATTGGCTTTCGCTGGAGAGAAAGGTACCACCTGGTGGATGGGATACCTGTCGAAAAATATGATCCTCATGTAAGTAGACGTGGATGTTATAATAGTAAGTCATAGTTTGGTTATAAGTGCTTGTTTGTCAAAATAGAGATGTGAACTATAGTGTATGCGCGTTAAATCAATGATTGATAAATAAACAGCGGTAGTTATTTAAATACGCGTCTTCTGTACTTACGTTGGCTTGGTAAATATTTTATTTAATGCATTTGCCATTTTTTTGGAAGAGGTCCCCCGCTGTTAGCCTGAGCGCCGGAATTGACTGTTTCAGCCTGATTGGTCGAATAAATTGTTGAGACATATACATTCGGGCTAAATACATGATATAATTAATTCTAGTAAATCATCTCTACAAATTTTCAAGTAGATAACGTAGCTATAAGGACAAAGCCAATTGTGTTTTTTGTTTGTTACATCGTTGCTACTACCATCTATCTTGAACGTCATCAATAATAGGTATTAATTGGTATATTCATCTGAATATTTACTGAAACTATGTATCAGGCAAAGCACCACTATAAGAAGGAGGTCTCCAAGATCTGCAAGACTTTCTTCGAGACGTTCGAGAGGGAAGCTTGTGAGGACGAGTGCGAGGAGGAAGAAGATGTGGAGGAAGATGACGTTACAGGTGAAGGAGCTCTTATATTTAAAATACCTAGGTACTCTTTAATTATTGGGGATCCCGTGTCCAAAGCTCGAATTTAGTAACCTTTCCATATATTCTTCTTTCTATAGGTCTAGGGGTTTAATTTTCTAAAATTTGTGGATGGGTTCTTAAAATGTTAATTTATCATGTTTTTATTATTAACTTACGGACTGAATATAAATTCAAAATTCAAATTCAAACACAAATTACTTTAAAAAAAAAATCTGATGATCATATCCATTCATTATGATTACTAAGAATACTGTCTTAGCCAAAAAACAAAAGCTACTCTACTTGGCACAGAGTTAAGAATACAAACCGCAACGTTCTATCTATAGTTCTTATTTGGAGTTTAGAATTCAAGGAGAAAATACGTTTTATTTTAATAGGGTTTAAATTTACTAATCAATTGTTACAGTCGGTCGCAGAGTTATGGCTCCAATCTTACCAGGAGGAAGGTGGAAGTCAAAAAGAAGGGATGTGAAGTTCGGGGCTTGGAAAAACTTGTTATCGTAACCTATAACGTATATCCACTATAATTACATAATATGCACCTACAGTCTGTCAAGGAACTGATGAAATAGATTATTTTTGGAAATAAAAATTTTGTTACACGAAGTACTTAAATTTAACGACGACAACTTCTTGCGTAAGCGATCCCGCGGCTCCGGCAAAGGCAAGGACGGGACCGGGGTGTTTTTAGTCGGTTCATGTCCGACATATCCCCACGCCGTGCCCTCGGTGTGGGTTGAAGTCATAAGAGTTTCATCCCGACAAAAAAAAAGGTGGTCGTACAGAACCCTTCTCTGGAGACCTCGTACAGGAAGCATAAGTAACGGCAGACCAACTGCCCGATGGTCGGACGACATCAAAAAGACGGCCGGGCCGAATCGCCGCTTCAAGAGCATCTTGGAGAGCTATACAAGAGGCGTATGTTCAGCAGTGGACTCTTATATGCCGAGAAAAAGAAGAAGAATTAAATGTTTGGTCATGGTTATGTTAAATACTTAATCTTTCAAGTCGTAGTCTTGTGATAATAAGGTAGGTACTATAGATGACCATAAAGTTCGTGTTGTAAGTACCTACAACAAAATTTGTAGTTACCTTAACAATCTTTTTATCAGTTCCTTAGATTATAAGTATACCCATTTATGGCTAATAAAACGATATTTAAATAGTTTGTTCCACTGTGTTTTTTTTTTCGAAAAACAACCGCTGTTCCTTAAGTAAGTAGGTAGTAGGTCTGGTGTCTGCCTTTCTGAATTTTCAAATACCATTGGCCTCGTGAGAGAAGCCTAGTTTTCAATAATAAGCGATGCGTTTTAATCTAGAGCCTAGAACATTGCCATTAATATCAACTCTATTATTAGACCACTTCATCATAAACTCTCTAGACTTTATTACAGTGGATTAAAAGCTATAATACTTTGGTAGGATATTTTATACGATTAATTAATGTTAATTATGTAATGGATAGGGGAGATGCATCGGGCAAATATACTAATTGTCACACGTTTTAGTAGCACGTCGACCTGTGATCCTGTGACACTTAATACACAAAAATAATAATATTTTTTATTTTTTATACGTTATACATGTCAAAATGTGTTTAAAAATATTTAGTGAGTATTTCTTTTATAGTTTGTTCTTGCTTTTCCAGTCCAAAAGAGTTAATTTTCGTTTAGTCCTTTGTTTGTCGATTTTTAATGTTACTTTTTTACCAGACTGAGTGCCAAGCACCGGTTCTTCATCAAGAAAGCTTCACTCTAAAGTGCCTACATTACAAAAATATATGTTTATTTAATAGTTGATTAATTAATCATCACAGGCTCACAGCTCTTCTCCTATGGAAACTTAGATTTTCTCTTTATTTTATACGATTAGGTACCTACTTGATTTTTGATGCTTTTAGTAATAAAATGCCCATTTGCTTGAAATTATAACTTGCGGTACGTTTTATATGAATCGTTTATAATTTCTTGTTGGTCTCCAAAGAATACAGGTATTTCATACTATCTATCAAATAACCATTTTTTCAGGTTTATATCAGGTATTATACATAGTATTATTCCTTAAAGCCTGTGTCGGTAGTTATGAGGTCTGCAACCGAAGTCCTTTAGGTACCAAGACGCAGTCTCTTCCCCCTGACAACAGGTTTCTCATAGACGTTGATCATATTAGAGATAATATGTACATACCGAAGAAGGAATATACAGGTAATTGAGCATTTTTTTTTATATTGCGCCAACTTACACACGGCCATCTGATCACAAACTAGGCAGAGCCTTATTAAGATTGTTAGCAACGCACTAAGTCGAGGTCCGAACCCCACAGGGGATGTCCATAGTGAACGTTGCTGACGTAGTTAAATTTTCTATTGCTCTGGCTGGAGGCCCTTAAGGTTCTCGCGAAAAATCCGGTGAAGCAGTCAAAGCCTGCGCTCGGGCTAATTGCGTAAATCTCTTCCTAAAAAAAAAAAAAAAAAACTACGCAGCGCCTGTACTATGGCAAACAGACCACTGATAAACATACTTATATACTTTTAAATACATACATATTATAGATAAATTACACCCAGACACAGAACAAAAATGATCGTGCTCATTACACAAAGATCTGTCCTGGGCGGGAATCGAACCCGCAACCTTGAATTTAGCAGTCAGGATCACTAACCACTAGACCAACAGGCTCGTCAACGTCAACATTATGCATATAATATTATGTAGTATGAATATAAGGTTCCCGTAAAGTCTGGCTTTCCTAGGATTTTCAGAGCTTCCTCTAGCTAACGGAACATCGTGTTCCTTGAAAAACAGTACCTACGTATGCTGGAATTTCGTCCAAATCTTTTACTATGAATTATATCACGGATTATTATAATTAAGTATTCATTGTACAGATTTAGATTGTACACACGGCAAACAACATATTTGCTTAATACACTATATCATATATACATACATATATCACAATACATATCACAGGTTTGCTTGCCACACTAACATTTTATATTATTATACACTAACATTTCTTTTGTATATGCCAGTAAAAAATCAATTTAATTCTGATTTTTATTCACATGTGTAAATTGGGAATAAATTTTTATATCCTTCCTATTTTACAGTTCGTCTTTATTCGCGGGACTCGGTATCTACATTCATTGCTTTCACGATATCCCTTCAAGGCGACACAGCTGTTAATAAGAACAACCCCAGAAAGCCTATTCCTTTGAAGGCTGGGACTTTGGAGCCATTTTCAAGTGATTCATTTTTTCATCCTGCTTGCAATAATACTATTATACAATCGGACATCACACCGAAGACTTCTGTTCAGGTACGTTTGTGCCACAAATCACATTTATTATATATTGTTTGTGCATTTATTCGACCGATCTCATAAATTCAAGCCATTAGCTAATAAATATACAATTTCGCTGCCGAATAAACACACGTAACATAAAAAGTTACTTAAGGCCCACTTGCACGAAAAATCTAACTCAGAGTTAGTTAGTTATGACAAACTGTCAATTTAAACTTGAGTTAGCATTTAACACCCGTTTAAAAAAAAATCGCGGGCTTGCGGAAGCGGTCCTAAGTAGTTTAAGATTTAGGTTGCTGTTGTTTTATACACTTCATGTGGATACTTAGGTACTTAGTTCAAAATTTAGCACAAAAAATAACCAGACTAGTTCGAGTTTGACTGCTCACTGAGGGTTCTGTACAAATATTCCTGATCGTCACGGTTAATTAATTCTCCAAAAACAACTTAACTGCGGTTGAAACAATGCTTTACATTGATGACTCTTACACATTTTCAACTGTATGTAATTACATAGCCCGTCGCGTATAAATAATTGTAACGTAAATGTTACCCCCCGTCCCTGGATCAAGCTGGCCCGAGCCGGCCAAACTAGCAATAAAAATATGTCCTTAAATAATAAAAACTTAGATCCAGCCATCCCTTGCTGTTTTTGCCTTATTAAGATTGTTAGCAACGCACTAAGTCGAGGTCCGAACCCCACAGGGGGTGCCCTTAGTGAACGTTGCTGACGTAGTTAGTTTTTCTATTGCTCTGGCTGGAGGCCTTTAAGGTTCTCGCCAAAAGTCCGGTGAAGCAGTCAAAGCCTGCGCTCAGGCTAATTGCGTAAATCTCTTACAAAAAATAAATGTAATTACATAATAATATAAGTTTGTAACTAATTAATTTTTTTTTTTTTTTTTCATGATACAAATCTACAAATTGACAACTTTTTCCGTTACTTGTGACGTAAAACCTAGCATTATGCCGAACTTCGTAATTCTGGTTCGACAAGAAATAAAGTACCCTCTAGGTTTTGAGCTTCTCGGAAATGTATGGAAAAACAACATAATTTCTTTAATTGCGTTTACATAGAAACTTGTTTTTTTTCTTCAAGCATCATGTATCATGTTGAATCGTGTCAAGTATCATGTTGAAGTTAATATCAAACTCGTAGGGACGAGTTTGATATTAACTTCAACATGATATGATAAAAAACAAATCTGAGATAAAGTGATAATATAAGGGTTATTTTTTTCTTTTGGTACGGAACCGTAAAAATAGCACCATACAGCCGAATTATTAAACTTTAGGACAAATATTTATGTTGATCATATACCTAGTAACAATACCCATATTCTCTTTATACCAGGCTAAATGGACAGCTCCTGAAAAAGACAATAAGTGCGTAACTATATACGCCGTGGTTGCAGTAAAGCCAGATGTGTGGTACAGTTTCGAGGGCCCACTATCAAAGCATATCTGCGAGGATCGGAGGAAGGCGGACGACATGCAACCTATGGAAAACGACAACTGTCAGCTTTGTGAGGATGCTAGGTACCAGGTAAATTCATCGTGTCTAATGACTACAGGATAAAAATCGAACCTAATCTTCAATCTTCAAACAAATTTGTGTAGGTAAGTCGGTTTAACAATGTTCCAAAAATGTTCAGCAATACTCAAAGGAACAATGACACTGCCTCTGATCATTATGGTTGTGCCATTTTTACTTTTTTGTTAGTTACTCTATTAATGGATGTAGGTAGAACCCCTGCGACGTGAATTCGTTTCATAAATCTGAAATATATACGAAGCTCAAACAAAAGCTATCAAACTATCGTTAACTTACATTAAGTACCTTTTACCCTACAGCTGACATTCGAAGGTATGTGGTCGTACAACACTCATCCAGCCATGTTCCCTGCGGCTCAGGAACTGGCGAGGTTTAGCGATGTCGTAGGAGCCTCCCACAGTAAAGACTTTACACTTTTCAAGTACAACTCTGATGCTACAGCTGGCCTGCAATTATTGGCAGAACAGGGCAACACGACCAACTTAGAAATTGAAATCTATGAACAGGTAACCATAGGTATTCTTATTTTATCAAAATTTCTGTCCCACAGTGCTGCTGGTAGCCTCTACTCTCTTACCAACTCTGTCTGACTAGGGGCTATTAATTATGTTTGCTATTTTATTCAAGATCATACTTGACTATGGAAATAGTTACCTAATGGATCTATAAAGCCCACGGTGCATGAAGTCGTATGAGATGGTTATATAATTAATATACATAAATGTTCAGGCGTGATGTATTATGTGTGAGAGATTTTCCAGCTAGGTGTCCACGTCCGAACTATAATAAAGGCCACTGCACCACCACACCCAAACATGAACACCTTGACGACCTTCAGAGCGAGTAGGAAGCATCACATGGTATCCCTGGCGACCGCTATCGTCCCCTCCCCAGATTGGTTCCTAGGTGTCGCCAACTTGGAGCTCTGTGAAGCCACCACCAATGAGTGGGCGAAAAATATTACATTCAATTTGTATCCTATGGACGCAGGAACTGATAGCGGAAAGAAATTTGATGTAAGTAGTGTTTGAGAGGGTAATTATTATAATGACCGAATACTAAAAGGTCGATCAATTTAAAATTACCGTTAAGTCTCATGCTGTCTCTGTCACTTAAAGGTGTAAAGTAGTGACAGTTATACATTTAAGAACGTGTTAAAGATAAATGGCGTTTCAGTATTCAGTGGTTAGTGCCACTTAGGTTTAATTGTTAGAAATCGGCTAAACAAAATAGTCACTCTTCCCATACATTATTGCATTTTGAAATAGAACACAAATAACCCCTTTTTTAACACAGTAACATAATAGCATACCTAATAGATCGATAACTAATTGCCACTAAGCGAACGACCTAATTTTTGTACAAGGACTGTCCAAGGCCCTCCAAACGTCTTTACAAAAATCCCTGAAATGTTCTAACAAGCTTTTCTTTAACTTGCAATATATTAATCTTTACGCCAAATTCTGCAATCAAAATTAGATCCACTTCTGGACGCATATCGGATACGTCCTGGATGTATATGAGATGAAATTTGGCATGCATGAAAACGGGGCGACCGATTTGGGTGTTTTTTTGTTTGTAATTGTCACGACAAGGATTGAAGGAATGAAAAACCAAAAAGAAACTGCAGGAAATGTCTACAATTCAATTTCAAACGATTTTCGATGGGTCTTCTAGTTAGCTTTTAATATAAATTATTGAATTTAGTCATCCAACGAGGCGACGGCACCAGCTCAGCCAATTTCCACAGCAATCATAGCTCCGGAGATACCAAAGGAGCAAGTGAAACCGTTTGCAAGATTACGGTTTCAGCTGGTTCGCACCTACTACAACCCTAACTGCTCAGACGAACCGGCGGTGACTGAAGAATCAGGTAACACACCGTATAAATAGCAGTAGTACTTAAGTGAAAAGGTTACCTATGAAACAGTTTTTTTTAGATTTCCTCGTTTAACTCTCAGTGTCTTTACGCCATTGTTTCTACCTATTCCTTTGTGACCTTGCTTACTTCTTACTAGAGGGCCCTAGGGTAATGGGAGACGCCTCTGGTCTTTAATCTTAAACAATATAGTCTTTGGACGACATGGTCCTCCTAATTTGAAGTGTACCTACATTGTGATGATTCGTGTTAAATAGGTAAGGTTATTGCCAGGTTAATAGTGCAAACGTTTTCGTTTCCCCAGAAGGTGAAGGTGGCGGTGAAGATGGTGAAAACCAAGAAGGTTATGAAGAGACAAAGGATTCGTATCAAAGACCCGAGTATCGACCCCCAACACCACCTATTACAACCACTAGGTAAAAACCAAGATACTGATTTTACTATTAATTATACTGTAGAAGAATTTTTAAATGATAGCTTTATAAAAAATACCTTTTTGCTGTCGTAATTTCTAACGAACTAAAGAGTTTATTGAATATTATTTTTAACAGTAATAAAAATGTCAGTATGTTTATAAAATCTTTTATAATATATTTATTTCGACGTAAACAAAATTATATTTTTACATGGAAAAACTTTCTACTACTTATTTGTATTCTTTGCCAGCAAAACAGCGCTCTATACGTATTATTTTAAGATCTTATATTTTTTATTTCATATCTATGTTTTATAACAAATATTAAATGATTTTATTTGATTTAGGAATTACTATTAAACTATTGTTGACGTAGATATAATATATTTAATAACACATCTAAATATTTTTAACAGTGAGGAACCAACATCCATAGACCCTAGCTCGCCACCAAACTGCCGCATGAGTTCTTGGGGCGAATGGCAGCCGTGTGAAGGCGAATGCATTGAAAATAAGCTACAAGGATACAAGATTCGGTTTAGAAATCAAATTGGGGTGAGAGAAAACCCGTTTAATCTTATTGTGACGCATAGACACAGAATACTAATACGTAATCTAGGCGAACGAGCACAAAGACTTTAAAAAAGTTTATTAATAATTTCAGGTTTTGGTAACGCTGTAATCTACTTAAACCACAACCCTCCCAAAAAAAAGAGTCTGAATAAATAAAACCTACCTACAGCTACAGTGAAAATTACGAATATCTCGTTTTAAGTTTATTTATGCCTACGTCTACTTATCAGTAAATACTGTTTCAGTTTAAATGAAGCAGGGAGTCAAGTAATAATTCTATTATATCTACCTACTGAAATTTTAATATGTACCTTCCTAATTTAGGTATTTGATATTTCAAGTTTTTTCTTTAACATGCAACATAATTTGATGTAATGACAATCCTTTTTGTGCAGGATCCATCGCCTGAGTGTTCAAAGTTGGCAGTGACGGACACTTTAGCTTGTGAAGAAGAGTGTGAGGACGTGAAAGAGGAAGCCGAATACGAAGAAGAAGAAGAATAATAGTTGTTACATCAAAATATATGTAAAAGGTCTTATTTCAATAAGTTTATAGATGGGAATAAATTGGCATCTGGTATTTTAGGAACGTCAATTTTTAACATATTCTTGAATGTATCTACTAAGTTACTATTTACATTTGAAATGTATAAAATTAATTATAATTTTATTCTAAAGTTTTGGTGTTTATTTTTGTAGATACTTCGAGTAGGTAAAGATCAAACCGCACTAAAGCGGCTCAGAAAGTTTTAGTGCGTTTTTATTCTTAAGAAGCAAAGGAAAGCATTATTTTATCGCCGCGTGGCTTCGCTGCCGCGCAGCGCCTCTTCGCTGCTCTGCCACTCTAGTGCAGTCTGACCTTAACTCTATGTCATACTACCTATTTAAAAAGATGCAAAAGTTATAACTTGTTACTTTTTGTCTAAGTAGCTAGTACCTAAGTTTACCTGTATTAAATTTATAGCCATGACACCTTCTATATTTATTATTTCCGTCTTTACAGCCACATTATTATTAATATAACTAATATAAGACTAAAATGTGTTTGGATTGGGGAATCCTGGGTTTTTAAGACTAACATGCATCCAACCGCGTATTATTAGAATAAACTATCACGTTTTTCAAAATGAATATTTTTGATCATCATGAATTTAGTAATTAAATTCACAACATAAAAACGACAAATAAGTTATTATGGCGCAACAGCGTGGGTAACGGAACGTAAAAGCAATATATTTCAAAAAATATTTTCAAGAATAGAAGTCAAATTTTCTTGTTTATATAAAAATGCAAACATGCCAAAAAATTAATATGTGACATTAACATTTGAAAATACAAAAATAAATAAATGTAATTTTTGTGGAAAGAAAGATTAGAAAATAAAAACTAAAAATATAATTTAATTTCTGAACGTTCTTTTCCTTACGTCATCGCGTGAGACATTCATTCAATGGAGTGAATTTTCAATCGGAAGTTTTATTCTAGAAAAACAATTAGTTTTGTATCTTTTTGATTATGCTTACAAAGACTCCTCAGCCTACGTACAAACGGTACATCCGCTTGGGCTTGAAAGCTGCTTTATTGGTGGAAGGCGTCGGGCTCGCCGCATCGTACGGTCTTTGGTACAAATTAAACACCGATAGAGGTATGTGGGTTCCTTTATTTCTGTACATTTAAATGTCTATACATATACATAATTAATAAAACAATATCTATTTTAGTACGTCTTCACCGAGATGACTGTAATAATTGCTTTTTATTTCGTCATTCAATGCTTTTTGTCAACATGTGTACTGTTCTAAAAAATGATAATGCGGGGAGAGTTTCCTACGCATCTGTCTATTCTTGTACACATAACTCCACCAGTAAACAGACTGTCATTTTGCAAGTTCCGTTATTGTAAACAGGTTTTACATAATCATTCTGTTGCTATCAGCCTTTATTGAAAAGTAGTACTTAAGAAATATACTATAGTACATAAAACTATATTTTGTTACTGTCAAAGGCACTAACTTAACTTACTATTTCCAGATTTCCGCTTGTACATGTACCGCAATCATAACTGGTTGCTCGAGGGTTACTACGGGCTTGGCGAAAAACTAGCTGAGCAAAAGATCCGGGACATTGACCAGTCTATTTGGAGAAACGAAGGCAAATTATAAACGAGCGGTGAGATGTATGTTGCTATTAAAGCCACGTTTTGGATGGTAACATTCGGAAGCGTTGGTTACGCACTGTTCAAGTTGGTCAAACCTGATGATGAACTTCTAAAACAGGTCATTACTCCTTAAATTCAATATTAGTTTTGTGGTCACTGATTGTTTAGATGATAATCTTGTTAAATGGTTTTCTGGGACTAATCTGTGCATGTTTTATGTTTGTGATTGTACCTAAAGGGGCTTGTTGAGAACCATTGATTTTGGTAATAGTAAATATTGCCATAATGCATAAATTATAAAAGCTGGCAACACTAAATTGAAAATTGTTTAAAAAACGTTTAACTAAACATGTATATATATCAGTATGTTTGTTTCCAAAGCATTATTATCAGTGCCTATTTCATTAAAAAATAACTTATTAGTCACTCATATTGACGCTTTAATTCTAACATTTGTTCATCAAGTTTGATCCATTTTGATACTCTGATAAGTCACCTAGATTTGTAAATGACAGTTATAAAATCATTTCCATTGTCAAAAATTGGCTATAAAAAAATGTATATTCATTTGAAACTTTTTAAAATGTCATTGATGAGGATAGATTTATTAAAACAGTTTTTACATGTCACAGTGATTTTACCTGAGTGATTGATGGCATATAAAAACTTCTTAAAGAAGAACATTAATACATTGTTAGTGCCTAACTAGAGCTAAGTATAACCAGTACATAAATATGTAAACATTTATTTATTTTGCAGTTTGATTCCGAATCAAAACACACAGATGCAAGAAAAGTTTCTAAAAATACAATTAATGTACTAAAAGAAGCAGCAAATCCGAATTCTGATCTAAATAAAACTATTGAGGAATTGTTGAAAAAAGGAAAATGAGTGATAGAAACTCTGTATTAGAAAGATTAAGTAGAAGAGATGCACAACGCTTAGAGAAACTTCAGAAAGCTCATAAGGCAAGGGAGGAGGTGGACGCATCTGATGAAAATGAAGACTTTTTCTCTGGATCATTCAAAATCAAATCAGAATATGTAGAAGATTTACTGATGCAAGTTCCAACACTGGAACTACACACACTACCTTTACACTTTGACAACATAAAAAGAGAAATTAATGAACTACAAAAATATGTTGTGACATCATCATTCTTCTTAAAAGAGTTTAACATGCGCAAATATTTGGGTATAGTACAAAATCTGCAGACTAAATGCTATGAATTAGAAGAGAGATATGTTCCAAGGAAAAAGTTTGGCTTTTCTAAGAAAAAAATTCCTAAATCTCACACTCAGAAACAAAGCTCACTAGATGATCGCGATGGCGCCGGAAAAATTGATAGCAACAAATGGGATGACAAGCTTTTTGGTTTTGATTCACAGGAAAACAAAGTATTACTACTCGACAATGACACATTGTTTCAAAGAGATGTTGCTTTGCGGAATCTAAAGAACTGTACCATCGGCCTTAAGGGGGTAATGGGAACTTTGCATTTAACTAATCTGGATAACTGTATTGTGTTGTCCGGGCCTGTCACTTCATCAGTATTTATGGAAAAATGTTCAAATTGTAAGGTGGTTGCTGCCTGCCAGCAGTTACGAATGCACACATCCAATCATTGTGATATTTACTTACACGTAACTAGTAAAGGCATTGTCGAAGATTGCTCCGACATATGTACGGCGCCATACAATTTGTATTATGATGACTTAGAAAAGCATTTCATTATGTCCTCTTTGGACCAGAATTCCAATCATTGGGATAACTTGGACGATTTTAACTGGCTTGCTCCTGATATCCCTTCACCTAATTGGTCCATTTTGGATGTCAGCAAACGAGTCGCCAGTTGGGATGAATATTGGTCGAAAATCCCTTCCTAATGGTAGATAGTAGCTAATCAAAATTCTCAGTGTAATGTTAATGCTATTAATACTCCATACTAGAGTGTAACATCTAATTTAGACACTGCTACTGATTTGTGAATATAAAGGTTTGTTAAAAAAATTCAAATCTTATCACATTTAAGTGATTATTTTAAAATTTTGTTGCACCTTAATTTGTGATTTGCACGACAAGAGCGACTCATTGGCGTAAAACAAACCTTAAATATTACGCAGATGGAAATTTTGATGATTTTTAACCCTTTAATTTTATACACTAATACAAAATTCCAGTGAGAGTGTCCAGATTCAATTATGTTTTATCCATAGATATAAAACTGTTAAACTTTAACACTTGAGAAGTGTCCTTGCCTTATATTCTTTACTAATCTACATATTTAATATTTTAATGCTTAACATAAGCTGTCTTCAGATAAATATATATCTTCAGAATCTTTATGACATGTAGATTATGATCACAGTAGATAGATACAGACTGACAGTAGCGTACTATTTGTAGTAAGAATTACATACGAGATTGCTAAATATCGTAAGAAAGATCGTTCAATATTTGTCTTAATACAAAACATGATAACGGTATTTCTAAGATATCTGGCAAATTCGATGTTTTTAAATATTTAATTGTATTCGCGCCATTTTTCCTACCGACATTACATATGGTAGTATTTTTCTACTGTGACATTTATAGCGCCAACTGTTATTTTCTGAAGTTCTAAGGTTCTAACCACGAATTATGTTAGCTGAATACAGGAATACCTACCTGCTTATTTAATTCCATATATAATTTATGTAATAAATAAAGAACATGATTAGTAAGCTTTAGTTTTAATGTAAATGTTCCTCTCAACCAAATATGATTAAATTTACCTTGGGGTGGCCATATAAAGAAGGAATTCCGTTTCAAAATATCGAATCTGCAAAATTAAACCCGAAACGGGTTTGGTTGTTTTAATTGCGATTAGATCCTAAATTGGTACTCCCGAACCAAACCGAGATCCAGTCATAATCGAGTGTTATCAGCGTCGATAGCTGATAACACAGACTACGTCATCACAAAGTTTATAAAAGGCTGGTTTATTCAGTTTTAATGGTATTTACTATATCTGATAATTAGGTATATCTTAAGTTTTCTGACGTATCTTGTCTTAGGTTTTTCTCGATCTATCTTCTACCTTAGTTACAACTCTTACCACTGCACGATCTAACGCTAGTGCCGTTCGATTGAAACAGAACTTGATGCTCGATGAAGGCTGGTAATGTATAATTTAAGAAAAAAATGCAGGTTTTTGATAATACCTGTTATTCTACTTCCACTTGGGTATACAAATGATACAATTTAAAACTTAATTGGTGAAACCATTTTCTGGAATGCTGCAATAGAAATAAATATTATTTGAAAAAGAAAACTCATTTTAACAATAAATAATAATTTATTTATCACTACATTGAAAAATATATAAAACTGTCAAGTCTGTCGTTAAAATCACAGTAATTTTATATACCAAAAATACAAATCTATACAAGACATGTACATTCCAGGAACATAAGGGCTTATTGACACTAGATTGTAACAATAAGTTTAAAAACGCACAAATCTTAAATAAATAGAGAGGTGTCTTCTATGTATGTCGATATAATAAATGTACATTATAATGTGCTAAATTATAGGGTCATGTTATTGCAATATTTTTACCCACATTCAGTCCATTAGGCACTTGAAATAATCCCATATTTCGTTCCTGGAAATTAATTTAGATAAGTATGTACAAGTTGATGAAGATGTAATATGATAGCGTGAAAAATATAATAGCTTTTTCTGGATAGTTACACAGTTATATAGATACAATTTCATTAATATGACACAATAACACATCAGCCATGAATTAACATAAATGCATAAACTTAATTTAAATTTTCGATCGGATAAGTTTATTTTTATTATACACTTTCGAGGTCAAACTGAAACTTGATCAAAAGTTTTATAAACTGGTTTAAAGATCACCTAAATACAATAAAATATACATAAAATAATAGTAGGTATTTAGAATGACGCGAATAATCTCTTTAAAATTATAATACATTTGTATTTTGTTTTTAATAGGTATAAACTTGATTTCATGCGAAAATGGTTAAAGACGAACACGAACATGAAAAAAACTGGAGAAATTATAGCAATGTTAAAACAGTGAGTTTGTCTCATTTGGAGAAAAAAAGTAAATTCAAAATGGAAGTTTCTTTTACACTCTAAGTACACCAACAGTTTAAATCTAACTTAGTTCGAATAATTATCAATGTAAAATATCTTGTTAGTAAAATACCGTTATGCTTGGTAATTTTGAATGTTTATTGTCACACTCAAACAAAAAAGAAACGCTGGCAGTGATGATAAATCATCAACCACTTCCCTACCATTTTCCCTACGATTTCCCACAAAAATATAATTCACAGTTACAAAACATAACGTAAGCCTTAAAAGCTTATGATTATTGTTAGTGTTGATGTTAATATTAAATGGTTTGCATAGTATCTACCTAAGCTTTATTTTACGCATAACGAGCACTTAAAATTTGCGTACAAAATAAAATCGCGCGATCACACAACCATTCGCACGAACATTCGCGCGATATTCTCATCACCGTCCTAATGAAACGCAACCTTAAGTGACCTCGCGCACTAGATGGCCGCGTCCACCTCATGACCACATCCTCGCCGCAACGGTTAATTGTAGTTTATCTGAACGTTGCAACTACTGATCGTGGTCGTTGCTGTCTAGTGCGCGAGGTCCCTTACTTAGCCCTTAGTATATTTATTTTTAATATACATAAAGCTACCGATAACCCAAATTTACACTAAAATTAAAATATGTTAACTAATATACAATTATTTTATTTTCTGCGCTATTACGATGGTAATTTTGTTTAGCAAATCTGTCAACGATTTATTTATGATGATAGTTTAATATTGTTATTTATTTTTATATTATTATTATTTGCCTCTTGGAATTAGAATTCATATGCACGTTAATTACATTTTATAAAATATATTAATAATATTATTGTTTATTCTCTCATTATCAATTTATCATTGAAATACGAGATTCTTAGTTAAAAGTATATTATTATTGTGTATATTGCTGTAGCGGTATTATATTATTATTCTAGTATAATCTCATCTAGTATTTATTAAAAATGAATAATAAGAAATAATCTCCTAATATCTAAGTTATAATCCATGCATCGACTTTTATTGGACGTAAGTTATGTTAAAATGAACCACCTAAATACAGACTTTTTTTTTACATTTATTTGAGGCAAGATGTCTAAACTATGTTATCTTCTCCTTGTCTCACTTGATCCAGCTAAATGCCTGACTGTCTATCTGACCTCCACAACCCATTTTAGTGAGTAATTACAGGTTGTCAGAGCTATTTATTCTATTTAATAGTTTTATCATTCATAAAACAATTGAAAACATAATATGATTTCCCTCAATAAGTTTGGTTCTCTTTTCCATGATTACGACCAATTTATAAATTTGACATAAAATATTTTATAACAAGGCTTTTAAGATGAGCATGTGACCAAAAACTTATTTTAAGGCAGTATTAATTACAGGAATGTTTCACACATACATATTTAAGTACATACAAATTGCTTTTACAACACGGAGACAATACAGAAAAAAAAATAATTTCAATAATAATTTGACAGAAAAATAGGAAATATTTATAAAGGCGATCAGTCTTTATTGAATAATTAGCTCATTAAATGAAGCCAAACACATTATGCAATATATTAAAATGAATATATTGAAAAAAAAAAAGATTGATATTGCCAATTTTTTATATAATTAACATTACGTTTCCTAGAATAAATATTTCCTTTCCTCTGCGATCTATACAAAATTATGGACATCAAACATTTCTAGCAACGCTAAACAATTGAACCACATTTGGTCTTACATTGTCTTACTAGTAATGGCAAAAAGTAAACGATATTTTATGACGAATTTGAATCGAATT
Source organism: Diachrysia chrysitis (assembly GCA_932294365.1). NCBI lineage: Eukaryota > Metazoa > Arthropoda > Insecta > Lepidoptera > Noctuidae > Diachrysia > Diachrysia chrysitis. The sequence continues at coordinate 2,421,555 of OW028648.1, read as the reverse complement.
ATCATTGTTCTTTTACAAAGCCTGTGCTGTAGCAAAGTTGTTGTGTACATTAAACGAAGTCTTATTGTAAAGAGGACCATCCACAAATTACGTATCGCTTGAAAATTTGGAAGCCCCAAGGTCCAATCAACACTATCAGATAAAGTGTTTGTGAACTGGCAACCTTGACGCCTTGATTTCACGTCACAAATTTTACAATTTTAATACACGGGACGCCACTAATCCTTTACGGGTTTGTCAAACTGTAGTAAATGGTCCCAGATTTAATTTTTAGCGTGATTTATGGATGACCCTACAGGTAATGTATTAAGGTGTCTTCTGAGCGACTTTTGCCGATGAGAAAATGTTATGGAATGTTGAGTTCGTCACTGATCGTAGTATAAATTCCTTAAACGACAAGTAAAAAAATAAATTAATTATTGTATTAAAATTACCTTTTAAATTATGATTGCAGTAATTGAAATGTTTAATTTGTGTCCAATTGAAAGCGGGCTGTCACTTTGGTTGGCAAAAAACTGTTATCAATATGTCTCTTTAATTGACGATCGTAATGTAACTAATAATGTAAATCGTATTTTTTTTATAACTTCTCTGTTTATCGGTGTGGACTGTGGTCTTATATGGTGTAGTGTTAAAATCAATAAAATAGGCATTTTGGCTCTATTTAACACACTTAAGTAGTAGTAAGTGTATTTTGCGTTGTTACAATTAAAGGTTTAATTACGAATTATAATTTCATCTCACATACGATTTATTAGCGACTTTATTTATAATTTGCAATGGTAACACGTTATTTCGTTTTTGCTAGATAGTTCACATCAGCCTTTAATTTGTTTGCGAAAGACATACTTGTGTGGTAATACTTGACATTTTATGTTTTTGTAGGTGTCTAGAAATGGTCGTATAGTGGCAATCTTTATGCCGTCTATCTCCATTGTGAATTAATTCTGAATTAGATTGCAATCACTGAATGTTTTAATCCACTTCTTATACACATAAGTAATTTATGAATTAGGATATGTATTATTTTTTCTTTAACGAGTTTAATAATAAGAAATTATTATTTTTCAATATTTTTCAAAAACAATGTTCCGTACAACAAGGTAAATTTGCTGAACAGCCAATTTGCTTCGAAACTACTGGACCGATTGAGTTACAATTTAGTGCAAACCTAAGACGGACGTGTAACATAAATAATTGGATTTTAATTATACTGATCTTTTTTAGGAAGGGCTCATTGTATATCAAATATATTTTTTCCAAAATTTACCATTGCCCCCTTTTTTATCCCAGAAACCATAGGGCGTACAATTAAATAGAAAATTAGTTCTTTACCTATACATTACAGGAAAAAATTATTAGAAGGCTGTGGTATTTAAAGTAATAGAAAATTTCTCAATCATGAGAAAAAGACAGAGAAATCAAAAGGCCATGACGTTTTAGAACCATGCCTATAAGTTACACAGACAAACAGTGTTTAACTACGAGGATGATCGTCATCAAAACAGGCATTTGAAAGAACATCAATACAATCGATTCCAAAACGTCACAAGTGCATATCAAAGGCCAAATACTCAAACGCACTTAATTTAAGTCGCCGTTAAGTGTCTTGCTATCTCTGTCACTTTAAGGCGAAATATATGACAGATAAGACTTTTAACAGCGCCTTAAGGCTGATTTCCAGGTCATATGAACGTGGTTAGTTAAAGGCAATCTCTGTTCTGTCGCTTAACTGAGTTCTAAGCTCCAATTTACATTTCACCATTATTCATCAACCACTGGATACGGATGTATTGAAAATGGAATCCAGATATAAACTCGGTCACGAAAAACTTAGTTTACTGGAACATAGTTTTTAATGGTGAAATCGCCCCTTAAAATTAAGTTCCGTTTGAGTAAAAGGGGTTTGAATGTAACTAAACCGAAGCTTATTTCTAAGTCACTACGCTTACTGCTACCCTCACCAGTTGGGCTTCTTATGCGTGATGGTCCACTGTTGGTACGTGTTGTTGGGATCGCAGGGCGCGAGACCCAACTGTCTCGAGTGAGGTTGTAACGTAAGGCAGTAGCCGTGAAGGCGGTGTATAATCTGACTGTGAGATACGTCATAGCTGGAAAATAAAAAACAATCTGTCAAAATTCACTATTAAAAAGAAACTGAAAGTGTCATTAATAAACAAAACACAATGGAAACCCAGTTTTAAAAATATTTTTATAACCAGCGGCAAGTCACACGGTAGTGGTAGATATGGCAACCTTTTATACCACTGCCATCCGTGAGTTAAAATCGTCTGCATTCACTAATAAAACTAAACTTAATATTTAATCTAACACTATTGAAGTAACAACTTATAAATATTTTGTTAATAGGGTATTTGATAGGTTTTTAAAAACTGTTCTAAGTTAATCACTGATGTCTAAGGACTCTACAGAAAATCTATATTTTACGTTTACATATAGTGCGAGGAAATACAAAAACAAAAATATTTTATTTAAATATCCCGCGAAAACGGTTTTCCTGAAAATATGGCGTCTCAAGTCATCGTGACGTCACCTGCTTGTAAACTTTGGTTGTTGACATAGAGTTTATATAACTATAGAGCAAGCGTATCGCTTATGGCCCGTTGTGCAGAACGAAAGCACATAAGCCCTTGCAAAAAAAATGTATTTTCCAATTTCAATCACTGCTCCATCAGGAATAAAAGGAATTGAAAGCCAGTAATAGTAATCTCCTCAACGATTTCTCACAACGGAGATTTTGATTGGTATGTAGGGCTTTTTGCCGAGCCCCTTCCTAAGCTAGTATAATCTCTAGAAAAGATAAAGGGTATGTTTGATTCCTCACCTCCAAGGCCCATCGACAGTGCCGAGTCTGCAGAATGCTTGCTTGACGTTATCGACGTCGGCTTCTACGCAGCGCTCCCCGACGCCGAGCTGGCCGGCCTCGTTTAGGCGGAACAACTGACTGTTGCCGGAGCCGTGGCATGAGGCCGTACCTAATCCACAAAATGTATGATGCAAATACTATTCAAGTATAGGACAGTAAATTTAACCGATCGTATAAGAATTTGACCAGTTTTTCCATGGTTAAACAGCAGATTACAAGATGAGGACAACTTAGATAAATGTGTGTTACCAACAATACAAACAAGTGGGCTGTACAATTTATTATGCAAAAAGGTACCTGATTTTATTTTCCTTAGACTTGTAAGATTAATTAACTTCTCATTTAATTGACCAAGTGATCAAAAAACGATTATGAAAAGGTGATATTACTATTGTAAAGAAGTTTTAACTCAATAAAATAGTTGCTACAGTGAAAAATAAATAAAATTATAAACATTTGAAAGGGTATCTTACCAATATATGCAGGAGCGCCTTTCCCCATAGTATCAAGACATATACCAGTCGCTTTATTCTTCACCATCCCCCAGTGAATATTCTTCGGCAGTTTAGGGAACTTGTCGTACACATCGTAAGCGACGTTCTCCATGAACCAGCCGAAGCTCTTGCACTTCAAGCGATCTTTCAAAGCAATCTGCTCGCTAATATCGCCCATGTCCAAAAACCGAGCCATAGGTTCTCTAGTATAGAAGTATTCTTTATGCTCCTCATCGAACCAAGTTTCAATTACTCTCTTATAGTTAATCGTGATTAAAGATCCCTTCCTGTTCTTGGCGAGGTTTCCGAAGGAGTAAGGCATGAACGCGCGATATACGTGTCCTACTCTAGAACAAGGCACCCATTCTATGCTACCTCCACATTGCCAGATTTTGAAGCTCAACTCAAAGTTTTCACCACCCCAAACGAGTAGACCAGGATCGTAGGCACCAATTTCAAGGAAATATCTTCTATTTATCGCGAATAAACCACCAGCGTGGGTGGGACTTTTATAAGGCTCTGATTTGTGCTTGTGAAGGGTCGCTTCCCTTTCTGGAACTTCGTTTTCTTTGTACAACATTCCCCATTCGAAAATACCTCTGTAGTTTGTTCCGTGTTGGTAAACCGGTCTGTACTCAAAAGTTCTGTGGTCGACGCCATCGATAACTGGGACTGTCATGGTTCTGTAGTCACGGTATATGGGTGCTAGGAGGGGAGGTAGCCAGTTAATATTGACCTCGCAATGAGCGTCTAGGAAGACAATGACGTCACCGGTCGCCTCCTGGGCTCCTCTCGATCTTGTCCTGATCAGACCTTCGCGTTGAGCGTTTCTTATAAGTCGAACTTTTCCCTTCCATCGTTTTATGTAGTTATCTAAATTTTCTTTTAAGTTATCCTTGTCAGAAAAGTCGTCTACCTACAAGGAGAAAGACATAGTAGAGAGAAAATAGATAAAAGCAAATTAGGCATGTAATATACTTCTGAAATAAAATTTAGAGGCGTTTTAGGTAAAGTTAAACACAATACGAAAGTAAGCCTTGAAATATGTGTAAAATAGTCCATTACAATTGCATGGCGAACAGTAATACGTTTTGAAAATAGAACATTGAGATTTCCGTTTCATTTTACGTATTGCGTGACAATGCATTAGTAACACTAACAATGGCGGGCGCATCATAATAGTTTGTAAACGTTTTCAAACTATTATGATGATTTCTGTAGACTTCTGTTTATTCTCTCCGGTAATAACAAACTAGCTATATAGGTGCTTGAGTAACAATAAATATATTATTTATTTATGAGATACATGCACTCATATTTTAAGTTACTTTGAATATCGAAAGCTTTTAATTTTAAAAGATTTTATATGAAATCACACCAAACTGTTTGTTTGTAGAAAATTTGTAATCATTTTAATATTTTAAATCTTTTTAATTTTTGCGCTGATCTGCTCGTATTTTCTAGACGAAGGTTTTATAAAACAAGAATAAGAATAAGAATCTTTATTTTCGTGAAAAATGGTTTACAAATTTGATAGTATACTATTTAATGTCACGTTACTTGCCTTGGGAGAAAAGCAAGGCTAATAAAACCTTGAGGCACAGCTATGAATTATTTATTAAATAAAATTAAATAAATAATTCCGCTTAAATAGCATGATAATGATGAAATAAGCTCTTCCGTTTTGGCCATCATATCTGATAGTAAGAATAGAGTAGATATTCTTCCGATTACAAGGAAAACTAATTAAGTCGAATTGAGTATCGTAATTAGACACATATCGCATTTCTAATCACCTAATAAAAATCGAAATTAACTGTTAATCAGTCGGTACACCTACTTGTGACCAATTAGAGCATAATTTTATCAACGTTATTTACATAATACATAGTGATTACGAACTAGTGCAATTAATTTTCTGTAACATTTCGATAAGAATGCTAAAAGTCGTTTGTCGTGGAGACCATTAACAACTGGGCATATTTGGATTTTTAATTTTCTGCAGTTGTGTAAATAAGAAGTGCATATAGTTTTTACTTGATTCAATATTTAAGATGCATTAAGCAAATTATAGTTGGATATTTGATACCTAGGTACTTCACCTATATTATAGTGACATTTGCGCATATAAGTACAATGGGGTAGATAACAATATTTTATATTGTCCGTCAGACAGAATGTGAATATTAGTCATGTATTTTTTCTTATGATACGTAATAAAAACTCACGACGATACATTGATTTGAAATTTCGAATTACGTCACAATTTCGTTCATTTTGTACGCAAGCATGACGTTATCAGCCTCCACTCCTGAATTTGGATTGGCTTTTTATTATTTAAAAAAGAAAAAAATACGTGTTATTTTTTTATTATCTAACTGACGGACTAATTCGATTTTGACTTTTCATTCCCAGTCATCTACACTACACTATTAGTCATTCCGTTCGCTTTTGTCAATAAATAAAGGCAACGTAAAATCCTTCATGAATGCTGTTTATAATAATAAATTGATAAAAAAGATTGGATGTGATGAACGTAATATGTTTGAAAAACAAATCTGAACAATGCATAGTAATGTATAGTAGGTATCTTACTAACTTAATTAAAAAAAAATAGGACAGACATTGTATAAGAAATAGAATTCTATATGTTTGAAATCTTGATTCTTACTAGATTACTTAGACGAGAGATGGAAGGAATAAGCGAAATATAGAACAGGTAAATATTTAGATTTGTAGAACAAGTCTAGTAATATTGATAAAGAAAAACGTTTTATTTATCAAAGTGTACGATGTAAAGTTTATTACATTTTCAGAAGATGGTGAGTTATCGGCTAACGTTATGCTCTGGCGCTATACATTATTCGCTCATGAAATTTTACATGAAACAGTGTTAAACGGCCTAGCATTTGTTCTAACTAATTTTTTATTACGATTTTTTTTTGTAATTACCTTCGATTTTTTTTTTGTTTAATGGAGAATGGAAACGGATCAAATACGTATATGATTTAGGTGTGTGTACGAGGGTTAGCCGTGAAGATTGATTTAAAAAGCATGGTAGTATTAATTGCTTGAAGCTCATTTAAAACTACATGTCGAATACACTATGAAATGTATTTGGAAGTTTAGACGTAAATTTGCTAATCAATATTTCCGATGATAGAGGTATTTCAGTAGCATTTTGTTGTTTTCGGAATTAAATATTTTCATGTCTCAGTAACAAATGGTAAATAAAATTTATAAGACTGAGTTTAAAATTAAAGAAAATACAAAGGCAGGTTATACATATTATGTTTTTTCCGAACTCTATAGTAATGATTATTTTTTTTAAGAAAATTCTCATACCTACCAGTTAACTTAATCGACATTTATATACAAATTCACTTGTTCTGCGTATTGAGCAACAAGATTTTATAGTAGATATTTATAGTACAGATGGCTATAAACTTACCAGTACGATTTCATGGAGTATGTTCGGCGGGGACCGGTCGATAACGGAGTGAACTGTCCTCATGAGGACTGAGAAGCCTTCGTTGTGGAAGACTATGATCACTGAGGTGCTAGACAGCTGTTCAGGGTAGTGCCAGTACTTGCACTCGTCTAAACGGGTGTCGGGGATCGATCTGGACAACAGAGATTTCATTATAATCAATATACTTTATTAGTTTAGAGATAGATATGCAAGACACTCTACATAGTTGATTCTACTATAAGAAACATCGAAATCACTTTACTGGGATTAGAAAAATGAAATATTCTAATGGAGAATTAAGAAATGTATATGTGCTTAATGTAATAAATATTTCAGCCAATTATACAAAGATATGTTGTCATGTATAACATAAGAGTTTAGGAGATTTAGTGCATTTGGCTGATATGACTCTATGACGAGTCATATCGCCCGTCACCGAAATCAAACACTTTTGTTTGACGAAGGTGTTACGAATACGGCCTAGTAAAGTTAATTATAAGCGGATTTTTCAGCTAAAGCAGCTAAATGCTTATGTTGTAAATGACAAAGTATTTTCGTATAAATGGCTAAAATATTGATTACAATCTCAAATGGAGTTGGGTGGGACACCTTGCTGACAGCCATTGGAGTCGAACAGTGACTGAATGCTGGCCAAGGATCGGTCGAAGGAGTCAGGAACGTCCATGAGCACGTTAGGTTGAGGACAGAGTTAAGTTAACAGGAACCGCCTGGATGATGTACGCGCAAGAGAGACAAAAATGGAAGAAAAAAATGGGAGGCCTATACTCAGCAGTGGGTGATTCCGGTTTAAAATGATTAAATAATAATAATACATAAAAGTATTTTCCCTAAAAAATACACAATATGGATGGAATTTTTTATTTTATTACTAGCTACAAACTAGCTACCTAATATTGGAAATGACGAAATCTATACTAATATTATAAAGCTGAAGAGTTTGTTTGTATGTTTGTTTGTTTGAACGCGCTAATCTCAGGAACTACTGGTTCGAATTGAAAAATTCTTTTTGTATTGGATAGTCCGTTTATTGAGGAAGGCTATAGGCTATATAACATCACGCTACGACCAATAGGAGCGGAGCATGAATGAAAAATGTTGAAAAAATGAAAAACCGTTGAAACTAAAACACGCGAACAAAGTCGCGGGGGAGAGCTAGTATACAATAAAAAGAGGATCATGTCATACCTATTCATCGCAATATCGTTAGAGGCAGCGATGTTCATGCCATATTCACTTTCTGACTCAGCGATATCGTTTGCTCTGTCCTGTGACATGTGATATGGCTTCCCCTCTTCACCCGGCCCTTGCACCACTTTTAAGTCTCTCGGCTCAAAGTTACCCAATTCTGAAACAATATTTAATGTTATTTTTATACAGTACTAGCGACCCACACCTTCTTCAACGGTAGAAAAAAACATTAATCTATACTAATATTATAAAGCTGAAGAGTTTGTTTGTTTGAACGCGCTAATCTCTGGAACTACTGGTTCGAATTACAAAAATATTTTTGTATTGGATAGTCCGTTTATTGAGGAAGGCTATGGGCTATATAACATCACGCTACGACCAATAGGAGCGGAGCATAAATGAAAAATGTTGCAAAAACTAAAAACCGTTGAAACTAAAACACGCGGACAAAGTCGCGGGGGACAGCTAGTGAATTATACACACAAACCTTCCTCGTGAAACACTCTATCTATTGGTGAAAACCATATGAAAATCCGTTTTGAGTTTATCGCGTTCATACAGACAGACCAACGCGGCGGGGACTTTGTTTTTATTTTTTTATACAGTATGCAGTTTGATGTTGAATGAGTGATGTCACTCATTGCACATGAGTGCAGTATTGAGTATTGAGAGTATATTCAGGATACTATTGAGTGGTGTTAAAATACAGAGAATTTGTACTAAATCTGCTATTGAGTATGTTTGCCTAAGTTAATTTACCTTTTTTTAAATATATATAATTAGGTGTTTCCTTCTTGCTGCATTGGTATAAGTTATAGGTCTCTTCGAAAGTGTTTACACCATTATTATGTTACATTTTTGATACTATGCACCCTATTTTTTTTATATATAGTAGCTGTTTCCCGCGGCTCCGCCCGCATGTCGGTTATCGCGGCAAAAAGTAGCCTATGTCCTTCCACAGGCTCCTGACGGTCTGTGTACTAAATTTAATTTAAATCGGTTCAGTAGTTTTGGCGTGAAAGCGCGACAGACAGACAGACAGAGTTACTTTCGCGTTTATAATATTAGAAAGAACTAGCTATCCGCCCCAGCTTGCACAGGTGGTGTGAGATTTTCAAAACATTTTACGTTTTTTTTTCTATTACAAAAACCTTGTCCTTACAATAAGGAACATAACTAAATACGTTCAGAAGTTATGATGAGACCATTAAATTATATCTATACTAATATATAAAGCTGAAGAGTTTGTTTGTTTGAACGCGCTAATCTCAGGAACTACTGGTCCAATTTGAAAAATTATTTCAGTGATGGATAGCCCATTTATTGAGGAAGGCTATAAGCTATATAACATTACGCTGCGACCAAAAGACGCGGAGCATAAATGAAAAACCGTTAAAAATTAAAACACGCGGACAAAGTCGCGGGGGACAGCTAGTAAAGATAATAAATATGAAATGATCTAGACATAATAATACAATCTAGAAGAGGTTCAAAAGGTTGAATATTTATTACATTTACATATAATGTTTAGGACTGTCAAGCAGTGAACCAGTAATCAACATACATGGACTGCGCGAGCTGGCGACCACTCTCGACGTGACGTGCGCTCGCTTTTTGTTTTGACGATCGCTTGAAGCAGTCAAACTGCTTTAAACAGGAGGTGTGTGGGTGGCCATAGAAGTCTATAGGTCACCATTCAGTTTGAAGCAGTTGATACAGACTTTTTAGTAGTCCATGAGAGATTTATGACATCAATGTATATCTATGTTAATCTATACTTTAATATTATCAAGCTGAAGAGTTTGTTTGTTTGTTTGAACGCGATAACCTCAGGAACTACTGGTCCGATTTAAAAAAAAAACAGTGTTGGATAGCCCATTTATTGAGGAAGGCTATAAGCTATATAACATTACGCTGCGACCAAAAGGCGCGGAGCATAAATGAAAAATATTGCAATAATGAAAAACCATTGAAACTAAAATACGCGGACAAAGTCGCGGGGGACAGCTAGTACATAATAATTATGGTAATCTACAAGCAAAGTTAAATAAATGTTATATATTTTTACATAGGTACTAGGTTTTAATAATACTCTATTTTTTTTTCTTTTTATGATTGTGGATGGCCATGGATGTCTATAGTCACCAAGCAGTTGCAGCTTATAGCATTTGATACAGACTGCTTAGTAGGCCATGATTTATGACATCAATGTAATTCTATGTTTATACATAACAATTATAGTAATCTACGGGCAAAGTTTAATGAAATGTATTAAATGTTATATATTTTTACATACTAGGTCTTAATAATTTTCTAATAAATAATGATCAAATTTTTAAGCTACCACCCAGAATACTTAACTTTTTCTAATCAGAGGCCACTTGAGTAAAGCAGAATGATTATGCAAAACACCAATACAAATAGTATGGTAAATATCTGTAATAATGCAGAAATTATGATTGCTATATTTTTTTTGTTATCTACACACTACTAGGCTGAGTGAGGTGGCATGAGAGTAGCATTTACCCAGCAGAGGGACAGAAATGGTTAATAATAATATTCAAATTATTTGTTATTATTTTAATTTTGATGATTTTTTCTAAATAGTTCCTTTAATTGCTTGTATGTATATTCTCATAGTTCCATAGCCTATTAAAATTAAAAAGTAAATTAAACTCAGGTAGGTAACAATGAATAAAAATGTAAATAAAGAAAATATCCAGATCTTAAAAGTTGTCATTTTTATAAAGGAAATTTAAAATGTTGCAATCTAAAATGAAATATATTGTTTTGCCATTTAGTTAACATGTTTAATTAAAAACAAAATGTTTTCATTGGACCAACAGTAGGACAGCACAGGCTAGTTACAATTTTGTGAACTAGAAGATAGAATATTATTTAACCCTGTAAGGTAATCAGTTTCAAACTAATGTAACTTTTAGGTAAAACTTATCAATAAGAGATCTAAATGATAATGGTTCACAGGAAATGTATATGATAAAGCAAATAAAGTACCTGCAATTGCTAATTAAAATCTACATGTGTAATAAATTAAAACAAACAGCCTTTGTACAATATTTCACACCTCAGTAAACAATAACAAAAATTGGTTGTTATAATACAATGGTAAGCAAATACAATTGGTAAGTATGCCACAATACTTTGTGTCACAGCTGTGAACATAAAGATACGATATCCAATTATACAGCTTGCAAACATGTACTGACGTAACAAAAACACTGAGCTGAGGTCTAATTGACACGCCGATCTTACAGGCCACCTAACTGTACTTAAATTAACACAATTCAAAACATAAATAAAATGTATGCGTCAATTTTTTACTTAATAAATTTAGTTACCTGTTTTTAAAGTTGGGTAAACATCGCTATGGAACTTATAGTAAGCAGCCTGGGTGTCCGAAATAAGTTCTATGCCGGATTCGGCGCCGACGTTCTCAGTGGACCACTTATGCAAAGCGTACAGTAAAACCAGTAGAATCGCGCACGCTGATCCCATGCGGATAATACGGCCGCGTCTCACATTAGTGATCCTCATTTTAGTAATTAGCACTTGTACATAACAATTTAAATTTTATAGAAATATAATTTCGATGTACTTCCTGAGAAATCGTCGACAATCGAGTCGAGCGACGGTGACGTTTTTATGACAACGTCAACATACTACGTTTCGTTTTCGTGTTGATGATTGTTTTGCAGTTACAAGAATGGAAAAATATTTTAAAAATAATAAACTCAAATACATTATGTAAATTAATTCCATTTAAGTTTAATTTATCTAATCTTATCAAACTAAATCAGTTATAGTCAACGAAAGCAATGCATTTATATCATTATGTCTTCGATTAATAAGTTCTAAGTCCTACTCAAACGTTACGTTCCGTGTTTTATCTGTGGAACGCATGACAGAACAATCCGTTTGTTTGTTTTTGAATTTGAATCAATTGCATTTTTTATTAAAAAGTTGCTGGACCACAGTGTTTGCTAGCGTTTTTAATAATAAAATAAACAGTGTTAGTGATTGGAAAGTTTGGAGTAAAGTTGCGAAAATAGTAATCGCAGTATTCTGTAACGAATAAACGATAAACATTTCACACAACTATGGAGAGGAGTAAGTTGTTTTGCAGTAACTGTGTATTTACTTGCAGTAACATTTCTTATTGTTTGCTTAATTCTAAACTATATTTACCTTTCTAGCACAAGCGTTTACAGTAGAAAACTTCATAGGCAACTGGAATGGAGATTTTCCAAACTATCCATTAACAGCTGCAGATCTGAAGAAGCCCCATGCTGTGATGGGTGCACTGTTCCAAGTTTTCGACAGACTCGGCATAGATAGAGATGCTATACTTTCTGTAAGTATCACATACCAATTACTGCTATCCTTTTTAAGCATATATTATTAGGATGTATGGATGATCATTGTGATCATTATTATAACAAACTCATCAGCTAACTTACTTTAACTTCAGTATGTATAAAATAGTACTGTTTGTTTTATTATGACTTTTATAAAAAAATGGGCATATATTTATATTTTAAAATACTCATGAACAAATAAAAATATTCCCAGAAAGGTTCCAAAAACATTGTCTTTTCTGGGAATATTAATTGATGTTTAATTTTAATTTCTTAATTTCATATTATTTAACCCAACTTAAAGGAGTGTAATGTATTTTAAGAAAAAGTTGCTTTAGCAATTTTTGTAGTTTGCTATGGGTTTTTGTGTTTTTTGAGCAATAACTTTACTTACTGTGAAAATGTAAGAAATAATTCTAAAAAACTCAGAAATTTATTGCAATTTTTAAATAACAATTACACAAAAATAACAAGTTTATTTTTAACATTTCCAGCCACCACCCGAGGAGAACCGCAACGAGAACACCATATACTACTGGGACCTACTTCCCGTTATCAACATGACCCGTGTGATCAACCACCTGGTTTCCGTAATGCCGCAAGTTGATGCCACCATCAGTGTCATACACTTTCTGCAGCCGACTGCAACTACGTCACATTCTATACTGTTGTTGCTGTTTAACTTGATGGTGTTCAACGAAGAGAGGTTGAGGGATATTGCTCCGCATGAAGAGGAATTGTTTGCTAAGACTGATCAGGTAAGATAATCATTGAACTGTACAATAAAAATTTTAAGCGGCAATAGCCTAATGGTTAAGGTGACCGCCTTGTGATCGAGAGGTCGCAGGTTCGAACCCCACCCATTGCACTATTGACGTGAACCCACTCCAGACACAAGCATATTTAGCTTAGTTGGAAGGGTTAAACAAGATTGCTAGTAATGTGAATACCACCCACTGCTAGTAACCTTTTTAAAAAATTTAAAGAAAAAAATAAATAACTTCCATCAAGAGTAATAATACAAAACGGTTTATTTACGCTCATACTCAACGAAGTTCGACTCGCGACACCACCGCCGCCGCGTCAGATCATGATTAGGGACTCCTATTGGGTCTGAAACTAGTTGGGGGTCCTGATAATGAGCGTAGTCAACTGTTTTGTTCTGAATAATTATTGAACTATCAGACTGTAATCATACTATTTATATTGATCGAAATCAGACAAGTAGTTTTGGAAGTAAATACACTATAGATCAGTCAGCAGCTTGAACTTCTCTTGTTATAAACATGTGTATTTACAATTAGCAGTTTATCTATACTATCTATACTAATATTATAAAGAGAAAATATCTGTTTTTTTGTATGCTTGTAATGAATAAACTCGAAAACTATGAAATGGATTCATTTATTTTTATATAATTTTAGGTCAAAGCATTAGAGGAGAGGAAGAATAAGCTTTTAGAGATGCTTAATGACCAGGCAGAGGAGAAGGGAAAACGTGCTGAGAGGTTGGAGAAGGTAATAAATTAGTATATTACTACTATAAACAACTATTCAATTAATCAACAAGTCAATAGCAGACAACTTGACCAAGATGGTCCCTTACTGGTCGCAAGTTTATCACATACAGGTGGATGGAACATGACTATTGGACTGATGTCATGACGCCGAAATCCCCTCCTGCCTTTTTAATCTGCTTAAGTGGATTAAAAATAATTTTTTTGCAGGTCAAGAGTATATTTTGACAAGATTAAAAACCGATTTGTAATTTTTAAAAAAACTACTTTTTAATAAGCATGTGCTTTATTTATGTACACTGGTACACACATTATTTTTAAATACTACATAAGATGAGAAATGCACAAAAACACTGCTTATTTCATACAAAATTTCTGCCAGCAGGCCTGCGATCAATGAATCAAAATATCAGTTTTGCGAAATACTTAATTATAACTTTTCTGACTATAATTCCAGCTTGATCACGACATTAAACTTTATGAGGAGGACTTAAAAAAAGAGAAGGAGGTTCATGATGAAGAGAAACAGGAGTTGGAAGCTTTGTTAAAGGAGGATCGGCAGACTGAGATGTTGTTGGAGCAGAAAAAGACACATAGAGATGCACTGGTTGCTGAAGTGGCTAGGAAGAGGGCACTCAGGTAGGATAATGAAAAAGTACCATAAAGTACTTTATGTCAAAGCAGTAAGGTTCATTATCTAAATTCCTTGACTGTACCATACATTGAATAATATGGCATTCCCAATACTGTCCAATGTTTTAGTGTTATTACCATTTTGTACCAAAAAAGTACTTTATTTCAAAGCAGTAAGGTTCATTATCTAAATTCCTTGACTGTACCATTAATACATTGAATAATATTAAATTCCTAATAATGTCCAATGTGTTGTCTGTTATTATCAATTAGATATTTTTATTTTCGTAGATAAGAAGATAAGCTTCTCTTTGAAATATTTTTTTACATATGAAAACCATGAAATGCTTAAAGACATAACTTGAACTTATTTTGTCCCACTGCTGGGCAAAGCTTTCTCCCAGGCCATTCCATAGATCCCAAACCCATGCCACTTAAAACCAAATACTTTAATTATTTTTCCTTGATAATACCCACCACATAATGTTGCGGTCTTTACTAGATTTTTATAGCCATATTGTAATTTTTTTGTATATATTACTAGCTGTTTCCCGCGGATTCACCCACGTGGATGTCGGTTATCGCGGCAAAAAGTAGCCTATGTCTTTTCTCTTTAGACTCCTTCTCTCTAGACTATCTGTTTACCAAATTTCATTTAAACTGGTTCAGTAGTTTTGGCGTGAAAGCGCGACAGACAGACACACAGAGTTACTTTCGCATTTATAATATTCGTAAGGATTGTTTATATTCTAGGGTCTACGACGCTGATGACATCAGATCTCAAGCTGAACAAGCCGCGCAGAATGTACAAGAGGCAGAAGAGAAATTAAACTCCTTGAGAGCCACTCTGATGGAGAAAGAGAACAGTCTTAAGAACCTTCAGACCATTAAACCTAACCTGGATACCGCCAACAACTTGTTACACGAGATCATGAAGCTGTCTGATAGCCTGCGGTAAGCATTTCGTAATGTTACTAGCTTTTGCCCGCAACTTCGTCCGCGTCGAAGTCGAAAATGGTTTTTGACTTTTAATTTTTAAAGAGTATTGTATTGCACCAAGGTTTTATGTGAGATCAACGTTGGATAAAATTGAATTTAGTTTTCAAACTTGTCTTAAAATAAAATGTGTTAAATTCTTGAAATTGTTGCAACCTGTCCCCATAAATTCCATATAACTAAAAAAATAAGTTCTGGTAGCCAGATAAGCAGTTACTCCAAATAAAGTCTCAGTTTTAAGTACTTTTAAGTATCTACTAAGAATTAAAACTTTAAAGGAGGTAATCTTAAAGTATTGTAGATGTTAAATACTTTTATTAATATTTTTTTTTTATTTCTATGTATTATATCCGTATTTCCCAGGGACTTCGAATCAGGCGACCTAGATTCTGACAGCAAGGAGGGTGAGCTTGACGTGCTGAACACCGAGCTGGGCGAGCTACAAGCTCAGCTGTGTGAGCTGCAAGCCGCCCGCGCGGATGCTGCTCAGAAGAGGAACGAGAGTCAAGCTAAGAGGCAGCAAGAAAAGAATGTAGCGCAGAGGTATTATTCAGACATTTTTACTGTTTTTACAAGCTTTTTATTGTATGTATGTTAGACTTGTCATCTACTTGATGAGGGAAATCAAAATACCGGATTATATAACTTAAGTTTATTAACTTAACCCGAATCACGGTATAAGCCCCGCAAATTGCTAATGCGCTGGAACCATGTCTAATTACTATCAGCGTGACGTCATCCGCAACTCAAATCCGTACTCGCCGGCTATTGATACTAACGGTACTGGGTGTTCGGTTACGTCACTATTTCGTCACCAAAATGGTGGCCAGGCCCATTACCAATTTGCGGGGCTTATACTGTGATTCGGGTTAAGTTAATAAACTTAAGTAAATATATATAATCCGGTACGCTTTCACACACAAAACAACAACAAAAAAAATTAAGCCTAGCTGATTTAAAAGCTTGTGTTTAAAAATATATAATTAATAAAAAAATAAATGTTTGTAATATTTCTTGAAATCGCACAATTCATGTGAGATTACGAGATCTTAACTAGAACTAAGCAGTGAGATCGAGAATATGGTTAGATGTGAACGCCAACTAGATTCAGATAGCATTATAGGTTAAAACTAAGTACTTAAAGTATTTTATCTTTATATAAACAGCGCACTACGTGAAGCAGAGGAAAAGGACAAGAAACTTCGCGAACGTTCTAGAAAGGCCCAGCAACGTACTGAAGAAATAAAAGAGCTGACGACCAAGTATGAGGCCGAAAAGACCACTGGTATCGAACAATTAGCTATCATCAAGAATAACTTCTGTAATGACGTAAGTGACTTAATTATATAACACTAGCATATGGGCAGGAAAGCGTAACAGACAGATGTAGATTCGTAAGTTTTTTTTGTTAGTATCTTTGAACCTAAGTTTGTTTATGTTTGTATCCTATGTATGTTGTGTAAACATAAATAATAAATGGATTAGAGGGATGGTCTTTATCTCGTGATTTTAGAAATCATTCTTACAAATAATGTACCTACCCCTTTAAATTATTCCGAAATAAAATTATAAAAAAAATGGTAGGTACTCATACCCATTATATTATTTTTTGCACGGTACTTTACCCGTGTTAGATTATTTATTTTCAATATAAAATCTACTCTATGACACTTAGCAATACGGTAGTAATTGTTAGTGCAAGAATAATAGGCATGTTTCCTAATTTTTTTTTTAATGTCCGTCTTGTATATTAATGAATTTTATTGGACACGTATTTTTTCTTCTTTCCTGCAAACAAAAAATGATCAAAATACAGAGAACGGAAATTACGCGTGACGTCACACCTGGCTACGATTTTTAGCAAGGCGTGGCGTCATAAGCCCCCACTCCGAAACTTTAAAGCGGTGTATCTTTGTATTTTTTTATTGTTTTGATAAAAGAAAAAATACGTGTCTAATATTTTTTTATTATCTAACTGACGGACTAAACAGATTTTAACTTTTCATACCCAGGAAACATCCCTATTCTAATCACACCAGTACTTTTGGAAATTCCTTTGGCAAAAGTAATTTTTAATATTAGTAGTACCTACAGTACAAAATATTATGCTGTTTATTGTATCAAAACAATTTATATAAAATTGTGTTATCGTTTTGTTTTTCAGTTGAAGGCTGTAGATGATTTATTGCTGAAGAAAGCAGTGGAAGCTGAGAAGAAAGTCCAAGATAAGCTAAGAGACCGACATATTTAGGAATGTAAACGGTCTGTGTAAACGGACCCTCCCTTCACACACACACCTGCAGCATTATTTGCTTTGGCGGTTGTCAACAAAAACGAAAATCGCTTTATAAAAATAAATGTGAAAACATACATTTTGTATCGTTTAACGTCGATGACCAACTAATGGCTGAATACTACGTTAATCAGTTTTAAGTCTCATGCTGTCTCTGTCACATTAAACTATAAAGTAGCTACAGATCGATATTTAGAACGTATTAAAGTTAAGTTGCGTTTTAGTATTCTACGACAAACAACGGTCAACGACGTTAGCCGATACTAAATTTGAGTTTTTACCGCTATTTTTATTCAGTGAAAATCACTTGGGTTGTCAACTAGAGATATAAGCCGAATAAGCCGGCGGGTCGGAGAAGGGAGTACATTTTTATTGCGTTTAAAAAGAGTTTTGGCTCCTTGAATTGGTTGATTTTTAGTTACTGAGGAGGAAGGCTTTATCATTAAATAAAAAAAGTGAATGCAATTTCGGAACGTTGTGGCTCCAAGTGATTCGTCAGCAAATTTACCAACTCATCTTGGTTTTTAAGAAGCTTGGAGCACACAAGTCGCACATTAACGCGTACGTTTCTTCCTCCAACCACGGTTATCAGCATCGAAACTTAACTGGCTGATGTCATTTAACTTAATATATTCGACTTGCTTGACCCTTCGGATATAAGCTGGCTATTGTTGGGAATTGACGGAAAATGGTTCGATCTTCCCGATCGGCATCTTAAATATAAAATAATTATCCTCGTCGCCAATGTAAAGACAATGAAAATGGGTTGTCTGCGACTAACTGTTTATTACGTAACCAAGGCAACACAATTATGACATAAGCCACAGTTTCAATGACATTAAACTGTTTTTTAAACGCGCTACAAATCTACTCTTCTCTCTGAGCCGGTCTGTGCAAACGGACCATTAGTTTCTAATTTTACAAACCTACGTATACCAGTGCCGGTCACTGGCGTGGCTACCCTAAAGTGGCCCTTGTCTCGAAGCAGTAAAGTTAATTATAATAGGCTATTTGACAGATTTATAATTTCTATCTTGAATTACTTGGTTACGGTTAAGAATTTCACCCATAAAATTTTTTCAAAAAGAAATTACGTATTTCGTAAGAAAATTGCAAATAAAAATTCAAAATTCAAATAAGCCGCCGAAACGCTTTATTCAAACAATATGGTGTCGTGCTTTGTGAGTGACGTCACAAGCGCGTAAACAAGCGTAAGCAATAAAGGTTTTCGGTTCCGCAGTGGTGTTTGTGTTTGGATATTTGTAATTTATTGTTGATTAATCCAATAAAATGACTTACAAGTGGTGTGCTGTACCCTGTTGTACAAATACATCTATAAAAACCCCCGAAAAAATTGCTTAATAAAATTGCTGTCCATTTCGAGAAAAACTCGCAAAACAAAAGTGGGAAACGAAAGATATCACAAATCGCTGCAAATATAATTAGAAACGCCAAAATATCTGTAAACACAATAGAAACTTCAACCACCGACAATATGTTTACGCGCGGATGACGTCATTATAACATTAGCCAATCCGGGTCGTTTCTCAATGTGTGGCGCGAGAAACAAATAGCCAAACATATTTTTGTGTTTTTGGATATATTAATTGTTTTAATTTTTAATAAAAATGATGTGATTCACATGAAAAACTCTCATTTTATGCATTTAAAGCAAATAATCACAAAAATATTCATAGTGTCAAATAGCCTATTATCGTACTTTTCTGTTTTCACCATGTCACTTCACTTCATACAAAGTTTATAGATAAGTGTATTATTATCAAGTTTTATTTATAAGGTAATAAAATTAATTATGTTTATACTTAAGTGTTTCGATTTTTCTAACTAAACAAGCAAGGATCATCAATTTCCATCTGCAAACCAAAAAAATTAAACCACAGAAATGTGTATAAACTTCTGTATATTGAATATAAAATCTTACATAATATTACAATTCTACGTTTACACTGCGATACAGTACAGTACACCTAACACCATACGTGTGTGACCACAAAACTTAGAGTGGGACATTTATTGCCAAATGCACAGGACACCTAAACAAAGAGTCGCATTGGACCCAAAAAGAAAAACTGTCGCAAAAAGGTATAATTTCACCAGTTTAAAACGGAGTTCCAATAAACTAAGGTTTTCGTGATTGAGTTCACATTTCGATTCTAAACTTAAACTGCGTTTAGTTTATGTTATATACAAATTCGAGCATTGAATTCAATGAGATCTTCAGCTAACCGCGTTCATATGCACTCGTGTAATTAGCCCTAAGTTTCGCTGTAAACGTAGCTAAATATAGATCTTTGGTTTATTTAGCATTTGCTTATATCAGGCAAGGAACCTTGGCAGTGGTTGCGCCAACCGTACCACGCTTGGAACTTGTGGCGTTTGTAGATCTTCTTAGCGCAGGTAGACGCCTTTGTTATGTCGTCCAACAGCATATCTGGAAATATAAGTAATAATAATTGATTTTTGAAGTTCTTTTGGGGGGTTTTAAGGCACATAAAGAAAAGGTACACAGTAAGGCAAGTAGTATTCGAGGCTTGGAGGTTAAAACTCTGTACGTTAGTTTGTGAATCGAGTGCATTTTTTGGGATAGCGGAAGCCTGACTTTATTAATATGAAACTGGAAAGTAATTCCATAGATTATACAAGGTGATTCTGTTATATGTGATATCGTTGGACAAACGAAAACATTCTTCTGTCTAGCCTTTTCCCAAGGTGTGTTGGGGTCGGCTTCCAGCCTTACCGGATTCAACTGAATACCGTATTTTACATTTAGCGACCGCCTATCTGACCTCCACAACCCATTTTACTGGGTAACTCACATGGCTAAGTTGACCATTAGCTTTTTATTTGGTTCACGATGAAAAAGTGGGTATCCTAAATCGTTTTCTTATTTCCGAATAATTATGGATTTGTTAACAAAAGTTACCATTTGAACATAATGGGATACTCACCAGCGCAAGTGACGTTGCAGTCCTTCCCTGGAGTCCCGGTATTGCTGCACCAGTACTTGTCGTTGATCTGGAACAGGCCGTAGTCCCGGGAACCGTTTTTGTTGACCTTACCCATCTTTGATGAGTTCCTGCCGCTCTCGTTTTCAATTAGGCAAACCCCTTAAAACACCAAAGTATACTTTAAGAACAATATGATAAAGCTCACTAGAAATAACATTAGCTGTAAATAATCCATCCTTTTTTAATTGAACTTCTTTTTTAATGAGATCTTTGCATTTGAATTTTATCACCATTTATACGAAACTAGCCGTTTTCAGCGGCTCCGCCCGCGTTGATGTCGGTTATCGCGGCAAAAAGTAGCCTATGTCGTTTCACAGGCTCTAGACTGTGTACCAAATTCCATTTTAATCTGTTCAGTAGTTTTGGCGTGAAAGCGCGGCAGACAGACAGAGTTACTTTCGCAATTATAATATTAGTTAGGGTTTCTTTCCCCAAATAGTCATACTAAAGGGTTACGAGAGATACGTAGTTACAATATAAATGTATGAGAATAACTCGTTCATGAATAATCAACCGGTTGAATGATACTTACGGGGTTATCTTAAAAAATAACTCTGATAACAAAATAAAAGAAGAAAAACAGACTTCTTAACTTATAAATACGTTTTAATTTGTTAATTACTTTGCATAAAACGTTAGATTAGCAGATCATCTTAAAGTTTATCTAATAAGTACCAACTAAAAAAACAGTTTGAATTTTTTGAACAACTAAAAAGTTTTTAGGTACTTACAGTCCCTCATTTTGTCTTCAGGGAATCCCTGTCTCCTCAACTCTTGTACCAGTTCACATCTTGTCGAGAAATACTTGGCTTCACAGCTCAAACATAAAGCTAAAAGAGCTAACAAAAACACTGTCAGTTTTTGCATGATTTTTTTGTTTGACAACCTTTTTGTTCAGTGGTTGGATACAATATGAGCTGGAATCAGCACACTTCGTTTATATATCACTGAGAATTTATATATCTATATATATATATATATATATATATATATATATATATATATATATATATATATATTATAGTATGTATGTATTATAGTATCTGGGAACAGGGGAATCCTCTTTATCTACTTAAATAATACAGGGTCACGGCAAGAACTCGTTGCTACGCGACGTCTTTTAAAAACAGGATGAGTAGATGTGAATCCCCGTCGGTGCAACGAACGGCGCATTTGACCATAAGGAAAGTGCTTTTAAATTTTATTTAACTATTGAATGTGTTGTTTAGTTAGGTCATAATTTTGATAAATACTTTCATTAGAAGTTTTGTTTATTCAGCTTTTGTTTTCGATATAGATAGGTTTGGAGTTTTGGGTAAGATGTACCTACTGAAAAAAATATCACGGGCCACTTTCACAGTTCACCGTAGAACTAATACTGAACTGTGAAATGTGCATGTTTAATAACAATACTTACAATGATTATAATTGTAATTTAACGCTACTAGATATTATTGTAGTGTTAATACATCTTATGTTTGTTGGATGTTGGATGTAACGCGTCTTATAAATGTAAGGAACCTTAATTTTGCTATGTAACCTGTTTGTAGGTACACATATTTAAAGCGAAATAAATGATTTGATTTACCTACTCATTACTCCTGCTTATTGTATACATATATCTAATTGTACATGTATTGTACATATAAACATTTCTCTAGAATTGCTCTATTTATTCCTGCACACCGTGTACATATAGAACGTCTAAAAACTGCATTAAAGTCCGTTGCGTAGTTTAAAAGATAAGCCTACAAACAAAGGGAGCGACTTTGTTTTATACTATGTAAATATTAGCTATAAAAAAAACATTGGCGTTAAACCAATGACATTTCTGCTTACTCTTCTAGAATTTAAGTCATGATGTTGATTAAAGATGACCTATAACAAAGTAAAGTTATCAACTCTCATCATTGACAAAGTATTTACTTATTAACTGAAGTAGTTACTTATCGTTTTCCAAACGATAACTAAGTTGTATTGATTGCTATTTACAATATTATAAAAAAAAACACAATTATTGTAATATTGGAGAGTAATAAGGATTATCGTACACTTATGCTTGTGGCTAATAAACTAATTACTCAAGACATTTTGTGTTCTTTTGATCCTTACAGTACCCTATTTTACCTATAATATTGGCCCGGTTATTATTACTGAACGACCTACTTATATCTAAACAATGAAATTAAAGTTGGACGTATGTGTCGGCTCGCTACGCAATGATTACAAAGGTCCACCTACAACCTACATGTGTATGTTGAGCCTTATGATGTCTGACTCATAGAACACCGAATTTCTATGATACTAGACAAACTGCATAATTGGGTAGAGGCGGTAGATACGGTGTAGCGTTAAATTAAGTACCTACTTGCCAACTACACTGACTGCAAGATGTGCTGCGGATTCGATGCCGGCAGTGTTCAAGTTTTTAAATTATTAAAATGTTTTTTCACTTATTAAAAACACCGAGTGTTAAATGGTATGTTTGACTTGGTATAATTTTATCTATTTTACAACAACGACAATAAAAGGAGTTGGTAAACTAAGGACTTTAAATTTTATTTAAGAAAGGATTAGATGCCTACTAATATCTATCGGTTACTTATATAATTTGGTGATTAGGCACCTATAATTATAACAAGGTTAAGGATTAAGTTTAAATTGTCCTCCCATTACCACCATTGCAAAATAAGTGCTATCAAAACATATTCGAGAAATTCACTTTAAAGCCTGTATTTTTTAACGATAAACTAAACATTCTTCCTCTAAAGGTACCTACCATACCATTTCTCTGCATACCCTCTAAGGATTGCAAGCGTGTACACAAAACATCGTGCAGTCCTAATAAATAATTATTTAAGACTAGCTGTCCCCCGCGACTTTGTCCGCGTGTTTTAGTTTCAACGGTTTTTCATTTTTACAACATTTTTCATTTATGCTCCGCTCCTTTTGGTCGCAGCGTAATGTTATACCTATAGCTTATAGCCTTCCTCAATAAATGGGCTATCCAGCACTGAAACAATTTTTTAAATCGGACCAGTAGTTCCTGAGATTAGCGCGTTCAAACAAACAAACAAACTCTTCAGCTTTATATATTAAAATATTAAAATATAGAGTATAGATAAGACGCGGGGGTGTCCCTGCGTCAATGACTGATAAGCCCAATAAGAAGACCATTAATTCTAAGGTCATACACGTTAATTACTCTGTCTAAAAGGTTACCTACCTACATAGAACATTGAATTCTTTTATACACTGTGATAAGAGAGATGAAAACTTTACAAAGAAGGCTCTTACTTTTATGTAACCTTCCAATAAATTAGCTGACGGTAATAAAATATATTGGAATCAGCTAATAATATCGTAAAAAGTGATGTATTTAATGGATTTGATGTTCATAGACGCGTATGTTATGTTAATAGAGTTATGACTTCGAATTTAGTTGATTATTAAATAGATAAATTGTATTTTTGTTAGGTAATAATATAATGTATAATATAAAAAGAAAATATTTTTATATTATACATTATGTAGGATCATCTTCCATACTTAGGTCCCTATAATTGCAAATACGTAGGTACTTGAAATACGTAGGTACTTACTGAAGTATAAAAAATATCGGATTAACAAAAAACAAAAGCAGTAAGGATTTGTGGTCATCGTATTAATAAACAAACATTAATTGTTTGTCACCGCACCAATATCAGCTCTGTGGTTTTAATAAACCTACATAAGTACGTTATACTAACCTACCTACGTTGCTTGCATACGGGAATCCCCTTTGGAAGTCAACAAACTATGCTGTTGTATGCTTGCATGAATCATTAGCGAAATCTCGATTAGGAAGCGTTTACATGTGTAGAATGTGTTGCTGCGTTTTCTTTTTTAATTTATTTATTTAATGCTTTATGCACATACAAGTATAATGGCGGACTTCCCTCGCTACCAGTCAACCATGTGGTGGTGCAGAGATATCAAGAAGTAGGTGCATTATACAAACGTTACTATATTAAGTTATAACAATTTAAATGTATTAAGTATAATTAACAAAGGCATAGTAATACATATAAGTATATATATAAATGATAAAGGGCATGCGAATACATAAAATTAAATACATAAACTTACATCATTTTGTTATGATCGCTCGACTAGGTACTAAATATATTTATTACATTATACCTATAGTTCGATTCAAACTTAATGGCGGCTGTGAAGTTCGCTAAGCGCTGCGCAGTACCTCGCCCCGCACCCCCGCTGGCGCATAAGTTTGGTACTGCGCAGCGACTCGACTCGTGTTCACAGCCGCCATTAAGTTTGAATCGAACTATACCTACTGTTAAATATTAAATTGAAGTCATTGATACCTACTATGTAGTTATACATTTATTCAAGTGAAAATAGGTACGACTGTTTACAGTGTGTTAAACGTATGTGCCTCTGTCATTTTTTTTGACAATATTACTGAGACCTAATAATTAAATACTCTCTATGTAATGAAGTCGGGCCTGTTGGTCTTGTGGTTAGTGACCCTGGCTGCTAAACCGGAGGTCGTGGGTTCGATTCCCACCCAGGACGAATATTTGTATGATGAGCACGATCATTTGTTCTGTGTCTGGGTGTAATTTATCTATAATATGTATGTATTTAAAAATATATAAGTATGTTTATCAGTTGTCTGGTTGCCATAGCACAGGCTCTGCCTAGTTTGGGATCAGATGACCGTGTGTAAGATGTCCCAAGATATTATATTATTATTATTATTAAGTTGAGCTGAAAGATGCTGGCCTATCAACAATTAAAAAGTCCAACTTTAGCAACTTATCGAATCGATGGCAATTAAATTGATTCGGCCGAATTTGCTACGAGTATTGCATTGTCAGTAGTAACAATGTAGCAACTAATAGTATCTAGTAAAATAATTCAGGGATATAAATAATCAAATACAACTTACATTAACCTTCCTACAAAAAAAGCTCTTCTACTTTTATGTAGCTAGGGCAAAGGTTACACTCTGAGAACAAAACAGTAATTAAATTTTGTGATGTTTTCCGATTTACAGTGTAAGCAGAATATTTTGTACATACTCCTTAAGATTTCAACTTGTAGAATATCGTACATAATCTTTATATAAATAACAGCAGCTTCATTTTATCATTTATTGACAGTTTTTCCTCTACAATCTTAGACAAATAAAAAATGAAGCAAGTTGTTTTTATTTTAGTGTTATTTTGTTGCGCATGCATCTTTTGTGAAGCAAAACATTTTGAGAGATGTGAATTAGTAAAGGAACTGAGAAAACAGGAGTTCCCCGAAAATCAAATGGGAGATTGTAAGTATATTCTAATGAATTAATTTTAATAAGTAGATAGACATCATTTATTTAATTTTGAAAGGGCAAAAGTGCGGTAATATGATCTGATTTCGAGGAAGTGGGGTAGCATAGAGCGCGGGAAGGAATGAAGGGGTTATAAGAGATTTCATTTCGATGGAAAACTTTCTATTTATCCTTAGTTACAGTCTTTGGGTAACCAAATCTAAATATGGGTTGCTTCCACAAAAAAATATCTCATAGCCAGGCTAGGCCAACTTTTCGTTAAGGACATGTAGTTCAGATTGGTCTTTCCTGCAATTATCGAAAATAAATAATAAAAGTATTTATTGAAAAAAGATCATACATAGCACCTTGTCTTGAAGTAAGGGATAATGGGGTTCCATTAGGTATCGGCTCACACTCCTGCAACTTTTCCAATTCCATCATCCTCCTTCTTGAGTGACAATTCCGATCAGACCGAATGTCAAAGACACTATGCAGGTAATTATGAAAAACCAATCTAAAACTTAAATACCTAACCTACTTGCAATTGTATACTCTAAAAACCTTGCTATTGCCTAGTTCCTATAAGTATTCAAGAAACGATTTGTTTTGCTTACGGATGGTAGAATTTTCGTAAGCAAAAGGAATCGTTTCTTTTAAATTGGAACCGACCATATGTTTATATTTCAGGGGTATGCCTCATCGAGAACGAGAGTAGTCGTCGCACGGAAGTTATTGGAAGAGTAAATAAGAATGGTTCGAGAGACCACGGACTATTTCAGATCAACGATAACTTGTGGTGCAGTAATACTACAGTGCCACGGAAAGATTGCCACGTTACCTGTGCTGGTAAGTTCTGTAAAATGAACAGAAGTTAATTTAATTTAGTGACAGATTGCTATGTAGCTATAATATATTATGTTCTTTACAATCCTTACATATTATAAATGCGAAAGTAACTCTGTCCGTCTGTCGCGCTATCACGCTAAAACTACTGAACCGATTTGACAGAAATTTGGTACACAGATAGTCTAGAGCCTGAAAAAGGACATAGAGTGCCAAGATAACCGACATCCAGGCGAGCGAACCCGCTGGAAACAGCTCGTTAGTTATAATTTCGCCAATTATCAACGTGCGCAATGTGCTGCGGGTGCGGTCCCCGCATAGAACAGCCATTTGTGCGATCTACTTGTTTTAAGTCTGGGTGTTCTTTGTGCATGTGAATTGAATGTTTGTAAAACACGCCGCGAGGCCGCGACCATTGATAAAAAAAACAAAACATTTATATAAAAAAAGAGTTCTTTTTTGTATATCAATGCCCGCGACACAAGAATGATTTCTTTAGAGCGGGAGTAGTTTCTTTAAAAACAGCAATGTAGGTAGGTATATGTAAGTTGAATATTGTTGTAAAGAACAATCTCCGCACGGGACAAGTATATAATTTGAGTCAGGTAGAAGCTACTTAGCTTTTAACTAAGTTTAAAGTACTTAAAGCTTATAGATCTTTCATTTTAAAACACACCATAATGAACAGACAAAAGTTGTCTATATTTAAGTTTTAATTATTACAGTATACTGAATTCGTATATTAAGTATATCATTGGTTATGAAATGGAGCACAAGTATTTAAAATTGTTTTTATCAAAATTTAGTCCACAACCATAATGAGCAAATAAGGCTGGGTTTATACGGCGTTGCACTGCACGTTTTTTTTTGCAGTACAGGTATGTCTTGAAGCATACATAGTAGCACATATATTTTGCATAGAACCGTTTACACGTGTTTTGTACTGCATAACACCGTACTCCGTTTTTACGAATACTTACCGGACTTGTCAAGCAAATCGAATGAACAAAAGTATTCGGTTTGCACAACTGTGTGATAACTGCGGCTATTCGTTGTAACACGAATGAAAATTAACCGTATAAACTCCTGGCTCATTGTACGTTTAAAATCGAATGCTGCAAACGTGCGGGGCAACGCCATGTGTACTCAGACTAAGAATTACGACGACAGCAAATCTATATCTATACTAATATTATAAAGCTGAAGAGTGTTTGTTTGTTTGTTTGTTTGTTTGAACGGGCTAATCTTAGGAACTACTGGTTCGAATTGAAAAATTCTTTTTGTATTGGATAGTCCGTTTATTGAGGAAGGCTATAGGCTATATAGCATAACGCTGCGACCAAAAGGAGCGGAGCATGAATGAAAAAAGTTGCAAAAAGAAAACCGTTTAAACTAAAACACGCAGACAAAGTGGCGGGGAACAGCTAGTTTTTACATAAAGCCATTAATTTTTCAGAATTGATAACAGACGACATCACTAAAGCGTCCACTTGCGCAAAGAAAATCTTTAGACGACAAGGTTTTTTTGCTTGGCACGGATGGGCGAAACGCTGTCAGAAGTCTCTACCGGACATCAGCCAGTGTTAACACACGTTAGCAATCTAATCAATGAGGTAATGATGATGATGACGAAATGGTTTAAAACTTAAGAACTAAGTAAGTAATGACGGCATGTTATAGGCGATACAATAAAATAATAATAATAAGTAATAATGTAATGCGTTAAGTAAATCTATACTAATATTATAGAGCTGAAGACTTTGTTTGTTGGTTTGTTTGTTTGAACGCGCTAATCTCAGGAACTACTGGTTCAAATAAAAAAAATCTTTTTGTATTGGATAGTCCGTTTATTGAGGAAGGCTATAGGCTATATAACATCACGCTACGATCAATAGGAGCGGAGCATAAATGAAAAATGTTGCAAAAATGAAAAACCGTTGAAACTAAAACTCGCGAACAAAGTCGCGGAGGACAGCTAGTTGTTAATAAAATTAAATGTTGTCATTATTCCCATTGACAGAAGAAAATGGAAGGAGCTGCACCGACAAGAGCTTAAGCTCTTAAATTAATGATTATTCCCATGATTTTATTTTATGCAAAACATAGTACCTAGGACCTAGGTATTTTATCTAATCTACGGACGATCAAATCAAATTTAGTAGATAAATAAATCTTGGCATACTAATCTCCTAAGATAGTGTAGAATTTAGATACCTAAGTATGAAAGGGTTTGGATGTTAGCATAGAAACGACTAAGCTTAAGAGAAACAGTTATTAAACTATTATTTCAAGTAGAAGGATGGTACTGTCTGCAATAAGATTTAGTCGCGATATTTAGGTAGGTACTAAGAGGATTACTAGACAGTAATAAATGGCAAATGTTTGACTAGACCACCGAGTAGCATGTGTCTATCATACATTGGACAACAGTATAATACCAAAATTTCGAAATATAAAATTGAAAATGAATAGTAACCTACAACGAATCGAGATTTGAGTGACAACCCTTACTAGGTACCTTACTTTGCAAAAGAAAAGTATCGACAGTCGACACTAGCGGGAATGACACTTATTAAAGAAAGCCAATTGCCACTGCCAGCGATCAAAATTAAAAAAGAATGAAATTAAAATGGCGGCTGTGGTGCCGCGCATGCGCGTGCCATCGACTGGCCGCGGCAGGGTCGGCACTAGCGTGGCGGCAGCAGTTCGCCGTTCGCATCGCGTTGTGATGTTCGCGCTCGAATGGGAGGCGCGGGATGGGCGCGCGGCGAAGCGCGCGTTGCCGATGACTCGGACTTCGAAGCACTAAAAAACCTCCTCGCTTCAGAAACAGGCTGGACCTTGGAGTACGAGAAGGACGGCGTTAAAGTTTGGGCAGAGGATGCGGCACACGGCGCGCTCCGAACTGTCAAGGTGTGTTGTTGTATTTTGAGTTGAAAACAAATAGTTAATCGTTTCGATTCTTTGATATTTTCAGCACGATTCAGTCCATAAACAATATTTTTATAGAAAGTTCTCGTTGTCGCTCAAAAGGTGTAAGTAACAGAAACTTTGATTAAAACATAAAATATTAATAGCTCTACCAAAGTCTAGCTGTCGTCAACTGCGAACAACTTTTTACTTTTGAGCTTACTTTCATATTCTGACAAGTTCTGGACATTCTCTTAAGGGCTTGTTAGCATAATCAGAAAAGTTTGTCAACGATTATGGAATCGCTTATTCATAAGTTACAACTGTCGTCAAAAATTGTTACGTGAGTTGGGAATTATTTATTAACTACATTATGATAATAGGTATGTAACGAGAATGGATAAGTAAATATTGATATTTATAATATAAAATAAGAAAACAAAATTTAATTTGTTTCATTTGGTAAAATAATATCCTGGCAGAACTTTGGATGGTTTTCTCTTTCTCCTCGTTACCCCTGTAGGTACCTATCTCCCCTAACTTTTTGAAAATGGCTGTCGTCACATGTCAGATCACTAATCTCTTGTGCACCATTAAATTAAATGTGGTGATTATAAAAATTAAATTATGTACGTAACGTACTTACGCAATTGTATTTTTTATGATTATTATTAGTAGTTTCTAATATAAATCTTCCTTTTTCTTCTCTTTAATTAGGAAACTAAACATTGTCCTTACTTAAGGTACTGTATGTTTGTTTGGGTTAGGTCTGTTTTCTACTTGCTGACAAATTTAGGCTTGATTACACGGTTAGGCCGTGTAATTAAGCCTAAATTTGTCAGATCGTTCGTTAGCGCTGCGGTATTTTGGAACGGAAAACTATTTGTATGTAGATAGATCGAAGTTTTATAATATCAAATGTTAAAGTATCTTGCGGTAAAAGGGTTTGCTACTCATATGCAAAAGTTACTCGTCTTCTCAATCGTCTGGATCCATGATTTGATGTTTTGCTGATCTCAAGAATAAAACTGGAGTAAATCCTTGTGAGGTGAGATGACCTACTTACTCTCAGTCTTTGAGAGGCTGATCAACACAAACATTTTAAATCACCTAGTTATTAGTCCTTTGGTCAACCAATCACAGTCGTGATTTGAAAACAAATTAAAGCTGCAGCAGCCTTTCAGAAACCGAAGTTTGATGTTATGTCTACAATGAACTACAAGATGACGCAAGAGCTGTGAGGTTATGAGATCTAAATATTTAAAATCCCGTGTACTATGACAACACAATACAAAAGGAGATTTAATTCTACAGTTCAATGCAAAGTTCTTTTTTTATTCTAAAATGGTTTAAATTCGTTCGTTGAAGTTGGATTTTAATTGTGTTTAAAGCATTCATTATGATAAATGCGCCGCAAACCGCACAGACTCATTAGCCTATGCAGTTCGTTGGCAACATTTAAATGAATAAAACGATTAAGTATGATGGAATCTACTTCATATCAGCCATGAATAGTTGTAGTAAAAAAAGGCATCAATTCCAAATTACAGGAGATAATTAAGCTTTAGGGCACAAGAGTTTGGGTACAGGGGCATTACTAAAAGCCAAAAAAGTATTTTTTTTGCTTTGGGACCTTATATATACAAGCTGTGCCCGCGGCTTCGCACCCGTCAACTGGACCGGCCCTAGTACGGGCTTACCTTCCCCACCTATTATCTCATTCACTCACTCACTTTTCATAGTATGAGATTAAACGAAAAACGGTAGCGTTTTTTTTTTTTTTTTTGACAATAATTTTCCTCACAATATCAAACACAAAAAAAAAAATATTCAATTAGGTGCAGGCGTTCGGATGTTATTCGCGAACATACATTTTGGCAATTCATTCTTATATTTATTTTCTATTAAAAATTCAGAGACCGAATCGACATTATAAGCTACATATATACTAAGCTGCACGAAGAAACTGACTAAAAAACCACACCAATAAACGTCTGCCACACCCAAAGCATTTAGCCTTAATACAAAACTGCTGAGTCGTCGGTTTTTACCACGGCATGTTCACTTTTGTGATTGCCTATACGTCTTCAAAACTAAAAGTTTATATTCTTCGAAGCTATAAGCTTTTATTTACGCTTACGTATTACTTCTTAATTATTTTTGGAACCATTAAATGTTTATTTAAGAATTTTATGATTAAGATTATTTGGTGATAGAATGAAAACCAAATCACACACATAATATACGTTAATAAAGAAGGAGCAAAACATCTCTTACCGGAAAGCCTTTGTTTACATCCCTACTGGATATTTTGACCTTTATTTTCCCACATCGTGATTCTGATCGACAGTTACCAGATCTAATATTAATCCCCCTACTGATAATGACAGGACCTTGGTCGTAAACTGCCCGCAACAG
This sequence comes from Diachrysia chrysitis, assembly GCA_932294365.1. Lineage (NCBI taxonomy): Eukaryota > Metazoa > Arthropoda > Insecta > Lepidoptera > Noctuidae > Diachrysia > Diachrysia chrysitis. The sequence goes on along the minus strand of OW028648.1, from coordinate 2,389,159 downwards.
TTACGGCTCTGTGGCTATCTTTTGTGTTATAATAGGTACGTCGTAATTTTACGCCCTACTTAATTGTTTATGGCTTTAATACATTCTTTATTGCTTTTCCCATAAATACTTTGTACGCTTTGAATTAGTGCGACAGTTTCGATATGAAGAATCCTTCATAAAAATCTAACGAACGACTTTGTTGTTTCTTGCTTAGTAACTAAAATTCTCACAACATTCTAAAAAATACAAAAGTTCTTGAATGAATTTAATAACTCTATTTTAGTTTATTTTGACAAAAAAGTAATCATTAATTATGCACTCGTGATGCTCAAATATGTAGTGGTTAACTCAAGGTTATTCAGAAAATAGGGAGAGTGTTTTATATATATTTAACCCTTTTTCATGGTCACAGATCAAAGTATTGCAAGGGGAGTGAAAAGTTGCTGACTTTTAGGATTCCAAAGAATAATAAGAAACTAAAAACCTTTTTAATTTTTTTTTTCAAAAATAACATATAATTTTATTGCTCTTATATTTAAGACGTTGGAAGTTTTAAAATGATTGCAGACAGCAATAGTATAGAAAAGTTATTTGTAAGGGACAGTTTTGTAATTACGAATTCAAGGGTATTTTAAGTTAAAGTGTTCTCTAGAATAGTTGTGTAGATAGTTGCGAGATTCCGGAAACATTTCCCGATTTGAGGCAACTTCTCAAACTGTTCGCTGTCAGTTTGACTTGTGTGGCAAAAGTTTGTCACAATCGTTATGCTTGGATCTGGTTCGTTTTGTTGACTTGGTATTGCTGAGAATGTAGAAGTTTCTCTCTATATGCGTATGTTTGCGATAGGATTGGTGCATTGGCGTCAATCTTGGAACCAATGTTATATTTACGCCTGCAGATTTTTGTTTGGAAGTGAGCGTTAGTGATTGTTGAAACAACGCAGGTAAAATCACAAATGTTTTGATTGGTAGCAGAGGCGTGTCAAATAAAGGTGCGTTACAGCGAGTTTTGATACATGTTGGTAATATTTCTCCATTAGAGATGAAAATGCATTTAACAAAACATATTTTAGGTAGGTATATGTTGAACGCCCTCTTACCAAATAAAAAGAAGGAAAGTTTGTACACAGCTTCAATTCAATACATTAAAGAACACCACTGTATGGTTTTAATTAATTACTTTATAAAAATAAAATAGATATTTACACTTTTCGTCGTAATCCGTAAACCATAATTTGATTGATCTTCGAGCTAAAGAATAACATTACAAAATTTATTTAAGCACATTATATTAAAATTTTATCACAAGGGCAGCCATAATAAAGTAAATTAATCATAATTTTGGCTTCAGAATTTTATTAAAAAGTCACATAAAAGCTTCAAAAAAATCAAAGAATTTCAAAAGGCTTTCCGAACGTCGACATTTCGCGCGGAAATATTCATTTATCAAAGTCAGATTTGTTAGAAATGTCTGTAACGAGACATATGAATCGAAGAGGCGTGGTTTATGTCGATAAATATTGCCTTTTTGTATTTTCCTCCTTTTATAAACGTGAAACTTTATGTGAAGATGAATGTTTGGCGTTCGTTAATGTCTGACGCAAAAATTACTATACGGATTTCGGAATTATTATCAACCTCGATAAACACATGGAACAGGAAAAATCACTATCAAACCCACAGAGCGCGGTTCTGCATAATCATAATATTTTTATCAGAATTGGACAAAGTTTAAGTGTCGTCAAGTCGTAAAAATAATTCCTTTTTCCGTGTTGGTTGCGTGATTGAATAAGAATCTCATCAACATGCGTATAAATTTGGAATCAGGACAAAATATTGGCTGTTATAATAATAAATGCACACCGTAGAAATTAATTATATAGTAAGCAGATAAGGAAAACAAATATTCTTTAATTTTTATATTCTGGTTATATCTCATCAGCAACTTTCATAAAGCCTTGTAATACATCCTACTTTTCATCAACCTATTTGATCATTAGGCTTTCACATGAAGCTTGAAATATAGCATAATCAGGTACTGCAAACGGAACATAATAAACTAGATTACATTATGTAATTATATTACTTATCAACTAGGTGATCGACAATACTCAGCTCTCAGTTCTAGGATTTTCCTGCGTATACTGCTCATGATGCCTTGAGTGTCAGACGTATCCCAGCCTCTTTTAAGTCCATGTTTTTTGACAAACGCTAGGAGGACATTTGTCGCGTACTCATCTAAACCCGGTCTAACTTCAATGTCAGTGCTATTAACAGCTTTCGCTTTTCTGCCTCTTAATGAGCATACACCCAGTGCACTTGTGCTGAAAACTTCCATTAATAAATTACGCGCTAATATGTTGCAACTTTTTGATTCCAGCTTCAAGTAGCTGACATAAATATTACTTTGTGGTAGGAGCTCAACGAGGCCTGGTATTTTTTTTTTGTATTTTATTTTAATGTCCATCTCGAGTTATTTGGATTATATTCTGGCGGCAAAACGAATGTACGTCTACGCTTTCGATTTTTTTCCTTAGTTTTTTTATTATTGTCATAATTATCAGCTCTTTTAGAATTTTCACACTTTTCTTCAGTTTGTTTCTTTTCAGGTACATTAGAAACTGCGGATGCCACGTTGTTAGGAGGACGTGGAAGTATTAGAAAGTTACCTAACGCGTTAAATTTCTCAACTGCTTCTATTAATCTTTTATATGTTTCAGCAGAATGAGCCATCGAAGTGCTTATTTTGTTGAACATGTCGGATGTTACAGACATAGTAGTAGTTATTTGACCGAAGAGAGTAACGAATTCATTTAGCATTTGCTGTTCTGCGACGATTCTGGTATGGACCTGCTGGTTTGATTCCGTAAGATTTGGCGGAGTTTGTCTAGCTTTTGTACTATTCTCCGGAATATTTTCTTCAGCATTATCAACGGCATTATCAGTCTCAGCAGGTGGTTCTTCTCTAAACATTTCACAATCTAAAGCTACTTCTTGATCTGGTACAATCTTTTCATCTATGACAAGTTCATGTTCTGAATCTGACTCTTGGTAGGGTGACGATGGTATTTCTATAGAATCGTCGACCTGACACTTCTCTACCGTTGGAGAGCTCTCGACAGCAAGTGATCTGTCCATTGTATCTTTGAAATGTACGTGATCCATGGTAAAATCTGTTTTGGTATTCTTCTCAACCATTACTTGTTGTGTGCGTGGATTTTGATGGATAGGATTTTTTTCAGCTGATGGAAATTGAGTACTATGGAATGGTTCAGACCATGGCGTGGTCTGACCCTCCAAGGTTTGTGTTACGGGTATTGGTTCTACTACGATTTTATAAGAAATAGCTTCCTGTACCATATTATTTTGTTCGGTTGATCTTTCATTTAGTTTGACTTGCACCTGCGGATGTAGGGGTAAATAGTTTCTCTGAGTCGTTAAACATGACTCGCTAGCTACGATTGGAGTGTTTCGTAGAGTAGATAATGGTGTTTTCTTTGTGACTCTTTCTGGGCCTGTTTTTTGTCTTTTATTATTAGGTCTAACCGAAATGCCAATTGGTAGTCTCTTTGCATGTGGTTCACTTGTTGTTATGTTTTGAGGAATATGTTTGTGATTAGTATCAATTCCCACGGGAAATCTTCTAAATTGTTCTAGCCGTAATTGTTCTTGCTGCAAGATATGTTTACATAGTAGGCATTGATTTTCATGTTTTGGAAGAAACTGACTGTGCTGGATTACTGGCCTTGGTTGATTCTGTGTAAGGTATGATCCATTCATCTTATAATCTTGAATGCAAGTACTTTGAACTACAATATCTGCGTCGCCAGGTCTTTTAGGCATATTTTTAAATTGGGGATATCGCTGCGAAAAGTTTTTATGAGTCGGTAAATATTGATGTTCACGTGGTTGATCAACAAACCAATGAGATTGATGAGCTAAGTTTGATAATGTTGGTCCTGCAATTGGGATGCTGGCAAAATCTCGTTTGTAGCCTCTTTGTTCTTTGCGATTTATCTCACTGCTTCTTCTTAATTCTTGTTCTTGCATTTGTTGAATTTCTTGTGAGTTGTGATGAGCTAAGTTTGATAATGTTGGTCCTGCAATTGGGATGCTGGCAAAATCTCGATTGTAGCCTCTTTGTTCAATGCGATTTATCTCACTGCTTCTTCTTAATTCTTGTTCTTGCATTTGTTGAATTTCTTGTGAGTTGTTTTCAATACCTTGAAAAAAAGATCTTGGACCAATACAATTTCTTCCAGTATGACTGCCGGGATACCTAACTGATTCTATTAAAACTTCTTGCGGGTGATTTCGAGTAGGCGGTAAAGCTTGTCTTATTGCCGAAGATGGAGGTACCGAAATAGACGGAATTTTAGGCATCGTGTGCTCTACAGCAGTCTGTATATTATTTGCCTCCTTTCTAAAGTAGGTTTCTTTATCACTAGAATTTGATCGTGTATCACTCGTTATATTATGGGATCGTGGTCTTTGACCATCGCTAATTACTTCAGTTGATTTTCTAACATCGATTTCTACTGGTTGAGAATTAGTATATAAATTACTACTACTAGTTAAATATGGAGGCTGAGCTGGTTGACATAGCGAAGAAAGGTGGTTATCACTATTGAGAGGAATCGATTCTGTCGTTGCTTCATTTTTCATAATATTGTGCTCGTTTTCTTGGATAGTAGTAGTGGTAGTGGTAGTTTCTTGGTTGTTACCAGTGTCTTCAGTAGATTGTCCAGCCAACATTTTTTGTAGAGGTAGATCTTGACATCGATTGTTGCGAGGCGAATCGGGAATCATTAGAATTGGCTTCTCAAGTACAGTATCACGCTGACAATTCGGTATAGTAGTGTTCAAAGAAATATTACTATTAGGTGTTCTATTTTCCGTGACACTATCAGGCTGAATTCTTGGATAATTGTTGATATCTTTAGCCAATTCGATCAAGTCTATTATTGGCATACTCGGCTCTTGTGTACGGTGTTGGTGAACTATTAAAGGCTGTTTGGATGAGGTAGACTCATTTGAATTTGAAAGTACCAACTCAGTGGATGATTTATTTTCAGCTTCTTGATTAGATTGAATAATTTGCTTAGTACTTCCCTTATTGGGACTTTCTGAAGTTTTTTTTGTCGAAGTACCTTTTACTAACTGATCATCTACTAATGTCGTTGATTGTTTTCTTTTCGAGCAATTAGATTCCTTGCTTGTGTTATTTGTAGTGGCGCGAATAGTTTTGATATCTTTATTTAGTTCGAACCTTTTTTTATCAATGTTTTCTTTGGATTCTGACTTTACCAGCCTCTTAATAGTCAGTTTTGCCACGGGGTCAGTTTTGTCAGGTTTATCTGTCTTGGCAATTGACCAATGAAATTGGTTTTCACTTCGTAATTTTCTAACTAATACAGGTACTGGTACTGGTTGAGTATCTAAAATTATAATTTTTACTTAGTATTCGTGAAATATATAAAAGTGAAAAACAAAAAATAAGGATTTTATAAAATAAAACTTTGATATCAAAGTTTGATAAAATTATATGTGAAAAGATGAATTTTATGTAATTGAGGGGATGAAGCAGATGAAATGAGGGACGATTAGTCCCGCCTACTGCGAGGTGCAACGCCCATTATATATTTACTAGCTGTTTTTCGCGGCTTCACTCGCGCTTAGGTTTACCAAAGATTGATAGTTTTTTAGAACTATGTGATTTTCAAAGTAAAATGCATGAAATTTCATTACGGTAAAGAAAGATACGGCATTTTTAATGATTTTTTGTTTAATTTGATGAGTTTCGTGTTGATTTATTTGTAACCAGGAGCTTGTATATATTTCATGACTCTAACTTTGAAAAGGACGGATTACCATACAAACGTTAGAACCCTTTTTCACGGCTTTAAGGAATTAATTTCGAAAATATTTTCTTATTCCTAGTTTACGTATTAAAAACAACACATCATGTGAAAAATGTCATCTTTCCAGGTCCAAGGGTTTAGGCTGGACGAAGATTGTAAGTCAGTCAGTCAGGACTTCTCCTTTTATATAATTATATACATAAAAGCGTTATTTCACAATCAATATAAAATTCATGATAGGATAGCTTTGCATCGTGCTTCCGCGTTGACTAGGTTCGAATCTTATTAGACATAAATATTATTGTTTTCTTATCTTTTAAATATTATGTACCTACATACTTTCGTGTTATTATTTTTAAATTAATATGTCGGTACATATTTTTATTTTCTTATTTTTAATATAATTATTTAATAAATTGTTATTTTCTAGAAAAGGTTAACAAAATTTTGAAAAAATAATATAAAAATATTCATTTTCATTGATATTTTTCTTTGAAATCAAGAGTAATTTAATAAAAATAAATTAAAAACGTCCACCAAGCTTGATTGTTGATTCTGGAGAAAAATATTATACAGTGTGTAATAAAAGAGTGTGTTAATATCAAAAGAAATCATTGTACACACGGCTACACATTAAGCTATCCATACCCATACCCAGTATAACCTTATCTTGCATTGTATAGGATCTTCGTACACTGAGAGGTCAGCTTATACGGGAAATATATGAACAATTTTTACTATGACGCCTGCCCTAAATTCGCAAAAAACAGCATGTTTTTCGTGATTTGCAAAATATTTGTGTACCTACGATAATATAATATTAATATTAGATACAAAAAATAAAATAACAATGAAAACAATTATTTTAAATAATAAAATAAACAAATAGTCTAATTTTAATTGCGGGATTTGATACTAATGGTTAAAGAAATCGAGCTGTGAATATGTATATCGAAATTACTCTAGCTATAGATGATCTAAAAAAATAAGATAAGGTGTTCACAAAAATAGGTAGGTACAGTCGAGTTCACTGTCAAGGATTAAAAATATTCTAATGGTTGGAAAGCTCAATAAATTATATAGGTCAAAAATATGTTCTTATGTGAACGCTTTAATAATATATGCTATGAATTATAAAATAATATGAGACTCTTTTCAAAAATCTACCTAAACTGTATTGGTTTTAAAAATATCTGAGCAGACTAAGCTTCTTAATTATCTCTACGTGCGTGGGAAAGTCAATTATTTGCTCGAACGAATAAGGTCTACTCTACATTTTTACAGAAAAGACAGTAGTTTCCATTGTTTTCCTCGCGTTTGCTTTTTAAAAGTTGTTCATATAATAATGTGCCTTTAACTGTATACATGTAACGTTACTGTTATGATCTTAACAAGATAGGTTTACAAATGATATAATTACAATTGCTAGAATGTCAATTTTAATGGTTATTGTATGTGTTTTTTTATCGCGAAAAATTATCAAAAACGTGTTTTGAACACTTGCAAATACGATCAAGATCAACATATATTCTTTTTCCGCTCTAAAATGTATAGGTACATTAGGCAAAAAAACTCTTTTGTCAAGCCTAATTTGACTAAGCCTTAAATTTCACATCTTATAGCAGCGTATATAAATGCTAGTTATAATAAAACTTCTATCTATGTGGGACGCTTTACATATATTTAGCTCCTTTGATTCCTGCTTCGAAGCATTTATTTAATTTATCATAGTACTTTCTAACAACTTGCAGAATTAAAAATAAAATGGCAGTTGAAAATTTTAACTATGACACAAACCTTTTATGTCTAATTGTTTATTCTCAGTAGATCCATAATCTTTTCTCGTTGCTATCCAACGCTCTCCATCTTTGTACGTATCTGCAAAAAAAAAGCACTTTATTCCCTATTTATTTCAAGGTTGTATTATCACTGAACACCATTTCCGACCCAACGCTTAAAGTAATATTAATTATATGAATTTGAACTCACGTGATGTATATATAATGATCCCTACAAAAGCCCGCCAACCATCTTGGGGTATTTCTCTCCTTTTAGCACGATTTCTGATTTTAAAAGCATCCGAATCATTCGGATACGCGACAGAGGCTTTACAACTTGATGATCTGTATGATATTATCCAAGAGTTTGGCACGCATACATATTCATCGATATCTTCAAAAGGTAATTTTAAAAACTTAACCACATAAAATGCAGTTTTATTAACTTCACTTGTTTTCTTCATCTAAAAACAAATAAAAAACACTAATGTTATGTTAATGATGCAATCAAAACCATACAAACATTTATTATAGGCAAGGCAATGACACTCTTTATCGTCATATGAGCTCCAATCGGCCTAGTTTGCAACAATAGCATAAAAACTTTTTATTATCAGATTTAAAACACTCAAAATTGCAAGAAATTTTCAGTTTTGTAGCATTAAATAAAAAAATACATCTATTATTTTTAAACCAAGTTATTTATTGCTAGTATTAATTTTTAAAAAAGAAAACCAATTCCTAATGATATAAATAATTTGCTTACAATTATTTACAAGATCCAGGAAGATTTCGAATGCTGTCGAACAATACAATCCGTTTTCTCGGGAAAAGTGTAATTTATCCTTATTCACCAGATTTTGTTCCTTGGTATAACCACATAATTGCTTTATGTATAATTCACACAATTAGGTCATGACACGCTCACAGTCAAGCTTCTAATGATTTGCCCAAATACCGCGTGGTTTATATTTATGATAGCAGGCGCGAACTCGTCCTGAGTTGAAGGACACTAGAACAGCATCGCCAATATTTTTATGTGTTTTAATTACATTACTTCTATGACGTCGTCGGTATATGTATGACTGTCGTGGTGGCCTAGTGGTTCAATGAACAGATTTGTGTGCACACGGTTGCAGGTTCGAACTCAGTACAGGCACCAGTGTTACTTTTTCAAAGTTATATGTACTTTCTTAATTATTCTAAGACATCATTGACAATCGGTGAAGGATAACATCGTGAGGAAACCTGGATTCCAACAATTGGAATCTGAAATCGCCAACCCGCAATGAGCAAGCGTGGTGTACAATGCTCGTTCCTTCTCTATATGAGAAGAGTGTGTGCCCAGCAGTGGGACATTTGTAGGCTGGTATTATATACTTTTATGACACAATATTATAGAATCCAGCAGACTGTTAATATACGCCGCAAAATATTAACAGTCATTAAGGGAGTAAAAAGAGCTAGTATCGTTTACCGATATACCTAAGCGTTTGCTGACACTTTCTAGAAACAAACATGCCATTTTTATATAGTAATCATTTATTTAGTAATTATTTTTATTTTTATGTAGTAATTTGTTGATCGGATTTCACTTGTTTATCCGGGTGCTATTTGCAGATTTAATGCCGCATCACCGTCAGTATTTGGATCAGTACAGTAATAATAATAATTACGTGTTTTTATACAAGTCCACCTTTTTGGCGTTTAATGAATAGTTGATCCGATTCAAATGAGCCAATCAGAGCCCACCAACTGAGACGAGCTCAGAAAATTAGAAAAGAAACACTAGTCATCACAGTTCTATCATCCGTTAAAAAAAGACCGTATTCACTTTTCGTTTAATTTTTAAAATTTATACTTCAAACTGTAAAGTTTTTAAGTTTGAACTTGAGAAAATCTCTTGTACTGTGTTTTTGTGTTATTTTTCTCTTATCTTATGTGACTGCAGACAAAGTACATAAGATAGTAGATGAAAGAGCTGTTTTCTAAGCGATACCTGAAAGGATCTCAGAAGGCTCACTCATGTGCTATCAAATCGTCTTTAATTCGTCTATTTTAGTTCAGGTTCGAGAGAAACTCGTTCACCGCGAAGGATATTCATTAGGATTATTCATATGGAAAAACCTTTATCCGATATAACGCAATCCTTTTGAATATAACGCAATACTTTCAGTGCTAGGGACCGGTTTCGATCCTCTACTTATGCAAATATTAAGGTTTTATTTCGGAGAATAACAAGCTTTACGTGACGATATGCAGACATGACTAATAATAAGTACTTATTTAATTTAACCTAAGAATGACAAAAAAATATACATATTTATAAATTCATTAAAATTATACTATAGATATAATAAGATGATGTTTGCTTCAAAGTATTTTATTGTTGATGATTTTTTACATAAACGACCAAATAAATATATAGCAATGGCCGTAAATGTAAAAAAAAACATTCGTAATTTCACAGCAAAATAACTTTGGAGTAATTGCCACGTCTCATGATATATTCAGCTGTATTCCAGCACGTTTTACTTAAATTATGGATGCATTGCCATGGAAAGTTCGTAGTCTACTATAAAATAAAGCAATCCCCAAGTTTAGACATGCAAACTGCATTAGCATTAAAAGCTTAGAGTTTAGGATTTTTTTTAAGTTACGAGATAAGTTGGTCCGATCTCAAACTGGATGGATTTCCCGATGGAGTATATAGAGGATCATTGTACACCAAGTTTCATAGACTACGATATACTATTAAGGGTACAATAGAGATCTTGTTGCGATTAAATAAGACTTTAAAAATGTCCTAATGAACTGGAAAAGCCACCGCACACCACACCACCTAAATTCTCTCTTCTGGCCTGTTCTTATATTCAAGAACTAATACTTAGAGAATTCTGCCATCCGTTAGCAAAACAAATCGTTTTCTAAATTTGTAAAAAAAAGTATTTTTTGTGTCAAAAACACGTCCTTTAATCAATTTTCTACTACTTTATTTAACGCCCGACTAATAGATAATTAACATCTAAATGATCGTAAACTACTCGTTGGCTAGTTTTGCATAAATAACTGTTGCATCCAAACTTTAAGTAATTAGAAAGAAACTTCAAACTGCGGTGAGGATCAAGATAAGTGGTCTAGCTCTTTTGCAAGCTTGATTAATTAACTGTTTATACTTTACTATTTAGCAAGGAAAAGTTTTTTAATAATGATCCTGGTGTCTGAAATGTATTGTTCTGCCAATATCCAGTGAGTTCTATACAATGAGGATAACCGATACCATATTTTTGTTGTTTTAAATTTACCTAAAAATAATAATAATATGATATATATATATATAATAATAGGTCACTAACACTTTTAGTCTCACCATTGACCCAAGATTTCTCAACAAGTCGTGCGGGTGTTACCTTTGATCAATTAAACCCATGTGACCCGCATGATTCGCTGCCTACTTTCTTCGGTATAAAAAGTACCGAGCTAAATTCAACTTTACCCTTGATCTTAAAAGGTTACCCGCACCTTTTTACCGTATCAGTACCTTATCCGAAACCATCGGCAAATTTCCGTGTTGAATTCCAAAATAGAGTCTACATACTTATTAGGTAACATTGGGGGACTGAAAAGATGATAAAGGTATCATACATGAATAAAGAAGTAAAGGAGGTGACTATGTAATGAGGTCGCGATAGCTAGTGCTACACTCGTGTGAGACACTCAAATGAAAGTAGAAAATTAATTATATATAAACGTCTACCTTGGAGGATTTACTCAGATTTGGATGATTTGAAAAAAACAGAAAATATTTAGAAGGGTGCTGAGATTCTCGTCAAGAAAAGTGTAATTGGGATTTTCAGAAATAAAATTCTATCCTTTTGTAGTCTTACTGGTAAACTGAGGCCGATAGATGGAGGTCTCTTACCCTTTTCCCACTGAGGCCTTATATCAAGGCTTCCCAAAATTACTTTTACAAGTTCCGATTTACGATTATATTTTAGGAGTGGGTAGGGAATTTCTATATAATAGAGTATAGGCCTACATAACGCAGAAGTATTTTCTCGGATTATCTAAATAAAAATGTCACTTTTTGGAACCGTCTCAAGTTTAAAGAACGAGTATATCAGAAAGCTTTAAATTTAAGTGCTCGGCTTCGGAATTCTTCGGGGGTTATATTTATATCTCGAAAACTTATTTCATCCAAGAATGATAAAGTAACGAATTTCTGTTTTGATGTTAATTTGTGCTTCATTTGATTTTTCTCTAGTTTAGCCCTATTGATTTACGTTTTGTTCGTCTTAAGCTTTGACCACATTTTACACAAGTATATGCAGCTGATACAAAGTTCACCGGGTCTTATAGTACACTTATTTTTTTTTACGCACCAAACTCTTCTAAGTCTCAAATATAACGTAAAAAACTGTCTTCCTTATTTTTTACAGAGGAACACAAATTCTCGAAGTCTGCGTAATGTTTAACGAGATGTGACTTATTTTTATTGAGTCAGCATCCTGTAACGTGCTTACTACCATTTACCTATTGAACGAAGTCGTCAATTTTGTAATAGGGTCTAGACGGAATGCTTGGTATAAATTTAGGGATCGTTTCGGGGTTTACTTTTAATGCTGCCTACATACAAATATAATACTTGAGTTTAAAATAATAAATATTTTTACGAAGTTGTATAAAAGCTACCTATTTAAGTATCACAAAAACATTTAATTAACTCTAGTATTGATCTTCACCAGTGATCTTTTCGTTCCATGCGGAAAATTAGAAGACTTTTGTAGCCGCAGGGAAAGTTTGTTAAATCTTCTCGAATCCGTACCTACTATTTGAAAGTTAAATATATTGAATTAATGATTTAATTAATAACCAAGGTATATTTATTTTGGAATATAATTAAATAAATTTGTATAATTTTGCCTTCATTAGGAGCTTAAGATACTCTAGACAGATAATTATTAAATATTACTTACGAACAAATGATTCCCGCGCAACCATAATTATTGTTATATCAATGTGCAACACGTCCCACAGATTTAGACCATAGATAAGGAAGGAGGTTTTATTTGCGCCACGTCGCTTATTTATGACGATCGTAAATTTACCGGACTGGCCATGTGTGGATATGCCATTAGAATTGTGGGTTCAAAATTCAAATTTGAAATTTCGAGTGGATTGACTTTTAGCCTATTACCGGTTTATGACATCATAAGAACTGTTTCTGGCGTTCGCAAAAAATGTAACATAATTGAGAGGCACGCACAAGTTAGGTAAGGTTAAGGAATCACAGTTCCACAACAGCTAAAAATAACGCAGGATAGAAAAACAAAAGTAAACTATAGAGTGCGCATATCGAGTATGAATGTAGGCATTAGTATGAACAATTAAAAGCATAAAAAATTGTATCAAACCAGAGCGCGCCGTTTTATTAAAATTTTCTCAAAACCTAATATCACCTACACTATTAATATCGGAATCATCGATTTTATCGTATAATGGTCACTTAAATCAGTAATCAGTAGTAAAATTGCTTTAAGTTAAAAATTTGGTTACGTTTGGGGCTACCAGCAATGCGCGCACTCTATTCTTGTCTATGTCTCATGCTTATAATAGGCATGTTTCCTATTTTTTTTTTAATGTCCGCCTGGTAGATTAATGAATTTTATTGGACACGTATTTTTTCTTTTTTCCTGCAAACAAAGAATTATCAAAATACAGAGAACGGAAATTTCGCGTGACGTCACTTTTCGCTACAATTTTTACCAAGGCGAGGTGTCATAAGCCCCAACTCCGAAACTTTAAAGCGCTGTATCTTTGTAATTTTTTATTGTTTTGAGAAAAGAAAAAATACGTGTCTAATATTTTTTTATTATCTAACTGACGGACTAAATAGATTTTAACTTTTCATACCCAGGAAACATCCCTATTAGAAAGATAAAGTACAACAATAAAATATAAGACGAACTGACTTTGGTTATTATAGTTGAAGAGAACTGAAATAAAAACACGAGAGGCGCTGTTCATAGTTTTCTCCATAAATTCATTAAGCAGGCGTCTGTGCGAAGTACTCGGGAAAGTTGAACCGAAGCTTGTTTAAACAATGCTCAACTGGCATTAACTGTCGCACCCAGCTGCCTCATCGTTAGGGCTGGCACCTTATGTATTGTTCTAATATTAACGAAAGCAATATTATGCCTACCTCTGTTCTCCCTGCAGGGAACGTAACACCTACTTTGCCGTCAGTAATGTAATAAACATGAGATTTCAAGAGCTAAGGGTTTAGTTTGTAGAATACATTTTTTTTTGTAACTGTAGTAATTATTTAAAACAAACCTTTTTAATTTTTCAAATCGTTTTGTTTTAAATAATTATGAATACTCCTCATGAAAGTTATTATACTGTAGTAATTGCTGTAATTTTTTTAATAACCAATTATAAACCTACCTTAAAAGTTTTCCAGCGTTGTAATATATTTCTTACTTTCATATAAGTAGGCTATAGAACCAGTTTCTTTTGATAATTTTTAAAATTTAATTAGCGTACCGACTAAATTATAAATGGAATCCAAGAAACACGCCTATAAATGAATTTAGAAGAATATATTCATTCATCGACTTTTCGTGGTACTCATCATAAGTCCTGTATAATTAATACTAAGCGTCTTACACTTAATTTGGCCAATATTGGGTTCGTCACCTTTTATGCTCTGCTTTATATGGTACTTAAGAGACCAGTAGGTATTCTTAATCTGTCTTTCGAGAAAGCGTACCTTTGTACTCTATTGTACTAATGCTGCCTCTATGTAAACTCTTGTGTGTACATATTTTTTTAAACATAAAGCGTATACTCATTAAATGAAACCAAAAAAGTATGATGTTAATGAAGAAAAAGCTATTTTGTAAATTACTTTCATAAGTAGTCCCAGCCCTATTTTATACGGTGTTTAGCGTAGAACAATAAAGAGTGTTGAAAGGTGATTATGTATTACTGCCTAGTCTTACTCGCCTTACAATGACGCTATATTTTAAGGAAAATATGAAGAAAACTGGTAACACCTACCAACTTTTTATGTAATGTGTGTTTTGCCTGAACCTGCTTGCAACAAAATACAAAATTTTGTAATGGATAATTCAATATGAAATCTTCATTACTTTGGTTTTGTTGTTTTTATTTGAACCCTCTCTTTATTAATTTGGTTAAAATGACGTTGGTTTTTAAGTAACATTTTTAGGCTTAGGATCGTTGATTTAATACTAAATATTGAGACTATTTTTATAATTGTTAATTAGATCTTATTAGGTTGTAATTTTATTGAGATTTTAGAAGATACTTACGTTTATTATATTATTTTAGTATTTTCTTAAGCTTATTTAGAAACAAAATATACAAACTCTACGTAATATTATTATCATGTGTTCCCAAAGGCACCAGTTAAGAGGGATGTTATTTTATACCCTACACTGACATTGTTATTCAAACTACACCGCGGGCCATACCAAAACCCCCGAGGTACACTTGTGAGCAAAATAATATACTCACTTTTGTTTTTGTTTGCTGACTATACACTTAGGTATAGTATACCTTTTTTGAGATGGGAAAAAAACAACTTAATAAGCGACACTGTTACTGCTACGTTGTTCAAGTTTTCACTTCTGTCGGAACTCCTGCCCCCCTAGACAAGTGGCATTTCGACAAGCGTTAACGAAGATAGAAATCGCTTAAATGACATTAAATGTATGGAAATGACATTTCGTTTCTATAAGTCACGTGACTTGGACTTGTCACTTTCATACATTTAAACGATTCGATTAGCGTTATCGCTTGTCGATATGTCACTTGTCTAGGGGGGCTGGAATGCCACTGTTGTTTTTATTGTAGTATTTTATGAGCTTGTCTTTTAGTAGTGACAAGGGTAAACTTAAAATCACTGTCTCGGTATAAGGGTAAATACTACCCACAAATAAAATAACCAATTTAATATACATTGAAATTATCTTTGAAGAAGGCCATAGACCTTTTACAAAACATTTTGTAAATTTATTTTCTGGTAATGGAAATAATTAGGTGTTTGAGAGGTTTATTTCTTAGAAAGCGTTATGTACGTAGATATTTACCTTTTGTTGGTAGTATCAGAAAGATAATACAGAATTTTAAAAATTTAACTATTATTATGTCTTTTTTATTATATAATTCAAATAGTTTTATTCTGCTTTTGAAAATACCTGGTGTTGCCCAGTCACTAAACATGACCCGATCACACACAGAAACTGATTTAAATGTGAAAACCTTCTTAAACTGAGAATTAATCATATTAAATAATACGGTTTAAGCATGATCTGGGTTGCTGTGTTAGGGCAAGGAAGGGCAAGAAATGTTTAATTTGAGAAAAGAGGTTATAGATTTAAAGTATTTACTTTTTCCACGGAATGCTGATCTAGAAATACATAAGACGTTACGTCAGACTATAATGTATCTTTTGTGTAATATTATCTAGCATGTGTTAGCTATAGCAGCTCTGAAAGAAAACCTTAGGCAATGTGCCAGCTTTTTGCTAGTGTACTAGTCCGGTCACTAGCTGGTACCATACGTACCAACGATATTGCAGTTTTTATCACTTTTAATCTAGCATATTCTTTCGCTATTTCGCCTAAAAACATTATGTAAAAACTATGTTTTTTATTAAAATGTGGTGAAATAATTCGTTTGGCATATGTTTTATTTGACTATAAATTAATTAAGGAAATAAGTATACATAAATATATTTCATTCAGGTTGAATACGGTACCGTGGTTTTAAAAAACACAAAAGCCACTCAATCTTGTTTCTTTACTCACATAAAAATTTAATGCGCACTAAACTGGTTTTAGAATATTCGTATCTTTTTCACTTTTACATACATTATTGGAAAAGGACAAACGAAAGTTAGAGCTGATTTGAAGTTTCGATAGTAATTCTCATATTAATATAATAATAAAAATAATATCTTGGGACAACTCACACACGGCCATTATGGCAACCAGACAACTGATGAA
Organism: Diachrysia chrysitis; assembly: GCA_932294365.1. Taxonomy (NCBI): domain Eukaryota; kingdom Metazoa; phylum Arthropoda; class Insecta; order Lepidoptera; family Noctuidae; genus Diachrysia; species Diachrysia chrysitis. The sequence goes on along the minus strand of OW028648.1, from coordinate 2,372,504 downwards.
CATACTTATATATTTCTAAATACTATACATACATATTATAGATAAATAACACCCAGACACAGAACAAATGATCGTGCTCAACACACAAAGATTTGTCCTAGGTCACTAACCACTAACCATCAAGGGGCCAGTCAAAATACGCAACCATGTGCACTAAAAACGGTGATGGTGGTGGTTTAGTTGCAAAAGCGACTGGCGCGTTGAGGTTTAAATGTTTTCCTTTGTACTATTTGTATTTAATTACAAATATTCGCTCCGCATGCGTTAATGCGTAACAAATAATTAAAACTTATTTCTAAGTTAGTCTCTCTTAATCTTCTCTTTTACTCTTAATCTTTTCTCACGATGTATGTTGGTGAAGGATAGCAATGGTTTTATTTTTATTTAGTTTGTAATACCTTACAAGGGAATCAGCGCCAATGTAACTGTAAAGTATTTTTAAAATGGTATTGTGTTAAAAATACCTTTTCAAAATACAAAATCCTTTACAAAGTATTAAGTCTACTAAAACCCTAGCAACACGTGTGCAATACGAAATAAAAAATCCACGTGTATTTATATTTATAAATGTATAGAACGTGTGCGTCTCTGCAGTTAAATTGGCCGATCAACATTTTCTATTTCAAACTTTATCCCTGTTGCAAAACGCTTGCAATCCGGGATTGTTGGAAATGGAATTTTCCAGTAAACTACCAACTCAATGTTGAAACGAATACTTCTGTAGGTAACATGTATGCATGTTCTCTTGCTTTCTAGTAAATAAATTATTGATGGAGTATTTTTATGGTTAATGCGTTTATCGATCTTTGTTGTCCGTTGTTGCTACTAGGGCACTGTAGTTGAGCTTTGATAAAATGATAACGGCAATTTATCACATAGAAATCATATTGCCTTAATTAATTCCTGATAAATAGAGAAAGCAGAGTTTTTTTTTAATTGAAACTAAACAACCACATTTCATTGTTCATTCAAAAGTTCCACAATATATGAGGGAACCCTACAGTGAGCCTATAGTCACTCATTGGGCATACACTTAGTTCGTCGCCTCTTACTTACGCCTCGCTTTTCCGACGGAGGGGAAACGTATTCCAATCCCCCGTAGGAAAATCAATATAGGAAAAAATTGCAATGCATCTGTGAGACTTTATTGTTTATATCTAATAGTTTACGAGTTAGTTATTTTTACATAAAACTTTATCACTTACGACTACATGAAAATAATTAATAGTGGGAGTATTGTACGCTTCTGGCTAATAATTAAAGATACTTGATGGAAGATAGAATCCCCTTGACAATTCTTGAGAACCAGGTATATCAAAACGAAAGTATTTTATGCGTAAGTATATCATTGTTAAAACCCTAATAAAAATGGCGTGACCGAAAATATATCGCGCAGTGTGATAAGCCAAGGTTTATTTACTGAAAGAGGTTTTCCTTAGGGACGTAATACAAATATTATCTGAACTGTTTATGGTATGTGGACAGTTGTTGCCTACTGGATTGGAGGAAAAATACAGACCTCTCGGTTAGAGTATGTTCTTAACAAATAAATAGTATGTGAGAATCACGTATTGTTTTCTTTGCCTTAAACAAAAGGTCTGCCTAGACAGGTAATATATATCAGCACATTTTTATACTACTATAGGAACCTAAGATTTTTTTTTTGTAAAATAAGGTCTCGTTATTTTATGAATAAACGGTTTAATATATTATTTATCAGCTTAAAATTTTAATGACTGAGTAAAATATTACGAAAGCCCAATATAATATGGGTCGGTTCTTATTCACGGGTACCTCATTAGCAAAATATAATAGCTTCTTATAATTGAGAGAAAATAAGGAAGCTTTTACGTTCAAACCAATTCAATATTTTTCGTGTCAAATTACTTCAGACGTATTCTCCTCCCACGTTCTTCCCCCCCAAAACTTGACGATAACTCCATAGACAATTGTACCATAGACTACCTAATTGAGCCTCACTTATTTACCAAGTAGGTCGTACATATAAGCTCTAATGGACAATGTTACATTTGCTAAATTGCCTCCTACAGCGTACAGAATCGATAACCATTTGAGATATATTTCTTGGAAAGCATTTTCAGGCTTCGGCGAAATTACGTTTTATTTTGACAGACTGACATTTTCACAATAATTTGTAGGAAAATTGTTAGACTACTTATTTATCTTCGGCCTATTTTTCGAGAGAACCTTTCGTGTGCGCGTGTATTTCATGAAAAGATTTATTTTCCAAGAGAAAATTTATAAAATACATATTTGATGGTTTTGATCTAGATAAATAATATAAGTATTTTATTTCTTCAGCTCGATGGATTTTAATCAAAATAACAAACTTAATATATATGTTTTATAAGTGAACGTGGATAATTAGGTAGGTAGCATTATTTCAGCATAAAAATAATAAATAAATCTAGAAAGGTTTGCTTCAAAAGGAATATGTTTTACGATTTTTTATCAATCACTATTTGGGAATTTTGTTTCATCTGATTATAAAAACGTAAAGTGGTTACAAAACGATAAAATGGAATAGGCGTAATTAGTAGGCAAAGCTAAGGCTTAGCGGTACACCAAGACTTAAATAGTGGAGAACTTAATTAGTTATTAAATTAAATGATATTCAGTAAACTCAAACCACTGAAATAACAAAGGTTGCTGCGAGGTAATTTATAAACCAAACTTGGAACAATTGTAGGTATCATTATTTTGTACTTATAGCACGAATAATTAAAAATTATGTTAAACTAGCTGTTTCCCGCGGCTCCGCCCGCGTGGATGTCGATTATCGCGGCAAAAAGTAGCCTATGTTCTATCTTCTTCCTCGGGCTCTAGACTATCTGTGTACCAAATTTCATTTAAATCGGTTCAGTAATTTTGGCGTGAAAGCGAGACAGACCGACAGAGTTCGCATTTATAATATTAGTAAGCATTATAAGAAGCACAAGCAGATTTAATGAGAAAATGAATAATACTTTAAAAATAATAAATTGTTCATTCCAAAACACACTTTGAATTTTTATTTGTGTTTTTGCCGTATTTCTTTATAAACATAGTTTCATATGAAGTTCACTATTTTGATACCAGTGACACTGCCAAAAAATGAAAAACTATATTCATGCGAATATACCGGATAAAATATACTAATATTATAAAGCTGAAGAGTTTGTTTGTTTGTTTGTTTGTTTGTTTGAACGCGCTAATCTCAGGAAATACTAGTCCGATTTGAAAAATTCTTTCAGTGTTGGATAGCTCATTTATTGAGGAAGGCTATAGGCTATATAACATCACGCTACGACTAAAAGGAGCGGAGCATAAATGAAAAATGTTGCAAAAATGAAAAACCGTTGAAACTAAAACACGCGAACAAAGTCGCGGGGGACAGCTAGTACCGGATAATAGGACGGATAACAGTTGAATAGCAGTACTATGTAAAATAATTACAGGTAAGGAATTTAGGTGTTCTTTATTGATATTACCATGACTGCCACGTAGTCACTAGACAGGCACACTAGTTTGATACTTTGGAACTATTCTCTAAATATTTAACACTGTCCCCCGTGACTTCGTCCGCGTGTTTTAGTTACAACGGTTTTTCATTTTTGCAACATTTTTAATTTATGCACCGCTATTTTTGGTCGCAGCGTAATGTTACATAGCTTATAGCTTTCCTCAATACATGGGCTATCGAAAACTGAAAGAATTTTTCAAATCGGACCAGTAGTTCCTGAGATTAGCGCGTTCAAACAAACAAACAAACTCTTCAGCTTTATATATTACTAGCTGTCCCCCGCGACTTTGTTCGCGGGTTTTAGTTTCAACAGTTTTTCATTTTTGCAACATTTTTCATTTAAGCTCCGCTCCTATTCGTCGTAGCGTGATGTTATATAGCCTATAGCCTTCCTCAATAAACGGACTATCCAATACAAAAATAATTTTTCAATTCGAACCAGTAGTTCCTGAGATTAGCGCGTTCAAACAAACAAACAAACAAACAAACAAACTCTTCAGCTTTATAATATTAGTATAGATAAGTATAAGTATATATAGTATAGAGTATAGATTAAACGCTGCGCTACCCAGGTCTACCTAAAACGTCCCCACAGAAGCCCCACCGAGCATGCTTTAGCGAACCCGGGACTCCGACAAAGGCAAGGACGGGACCGGGGTGTGTCTAGTCGGTGCAAGTCCGACATATCCCCACGTCGTGCCCTCGGCGTGGGTCAAAGTCATTAGATTTTCACCCTGTAAAAAAAAAATATTAAATATTTTTACGCTTCATTAGACAGCTTTTCAGGCTATTTTCACAAAACTTGAATCAAGGATAAAGTTAATGTAGCAATGAATTCTAATTACGTCTAGGCGCTTACATCGCTTTTTGTAGTAAATCCTACATTCCATGCTATATGAAGAATGCCGAGTGGAATGTGTGCTACGCGTAAATTACGCCTGAATAATCTCCGTCACACATATCTTAGTCACCAAAAGTAGTGTTTGGAAATGTGCCCAAGATATGCCTTGATTAAATCCGGCTTGTTCTTTTTCTATACGACAAAAGATATAGCTCTTCAGGGGTCAGCTGTTATAAGCCGGTATTTTATTTAAAAAAAAACATTTAATTGTACCAAACCAAGTCCAACTCATATTATACAAGGTGAGTTTTTTTTCGTTTTACAAACGAAAGCTATGACTTGGGAGAAGAATTTTTATCCAGGGAAGTAAAAGCTACTTGTCTACTTAAAAATTGTAGAAATATGTAAAAATTCAAATTTAAATATACATGGAAAGCTTTGTGTCGTTTTATAAACAAAAACTATGACAAACTCTATTACAAAAACGCTTGGTATATAAAACTCAAAAAACAACAAGTAGCCTATACTTCCCTGGATAAAAATTCTTCTCCCAAGCAATGAGAAAATCAGAGGGGTCGAAGTCGCAAGAAAAACCTTGATATAATATAACCGAAAGTTTAGTCAAATGTAAAAGAATAAAAAATACGAACGCAGCGAATTTAAATTTCTAGTATCATATCATATTCAAACAATCCAGCTTTAAATAAATTCACCGCAATCATTTTGAGTAATTGGAGCGAGAAATGAAACGTTCTTTGCGAGATGAATTTTACACAAAAATATATTTTACATTCATGCCAGATATTTGAGCCACTGGGATTGGTTGAAAACTGAGATTATTGTCATAGAGGAAGCAGTTTATCAATAATTCCATACGAGACGATGCGACGCTGATGATAATGAAATAACTACGGATCACCATTATTACAATTAATTTTGTATAATAAATGAGCATTTAGTACATCTTTGTTAAATATGTGGAGTTTTTTCAATTATATAACTTACTAATTACACACAGATTGCAGCCTATTTTCGAAATTTCCCTTTAAATACTTAAACTAAAACTATCAAGGACTTTACAAAACTTAAATAGGTGATTAAATTTTTCCAACATATCGAAAGGTTGTAAAAATAATTGTAAGCATAAATTCTAAGCACTTTTGCGTGTCTTCTTTGTTTATAATCTCGTGTTTCCCCAGGTGGTGGCAGAGTTCGACGACGTGGAACCAGACGCCCTGTACGATGTGCTCCACGATCCGGAGTACAGGTCCGTGTGGGATACTCACATGCTCGCAGCTGAGGATGCTGGCCACATCAACGTTAATAATGACGTCGGGTATTATGCTAGTGAGTACTTTATTTAAACTTATCACTTTATTCAAACATGTTTTACAATACAACAAAATGAATACGAATGTGTCAAACATTGTTAATCTATAGATACTAATATTATAAAGCTGAAGAGTTTGTTTGTTTGTTTGTTTGTTTGAACGCGCTAATCTCAGGAACTACTGGTTCGAATTGAAAATTCTTTTTGTATTGGATAGTCCGTTTATTGAGAAAGGCTATAGGCTATATAACATCACGCTACAACCAATAGGAGCGGAGCATAAATGAAAAATGTTGCAAAAAAACCGTTGAAACTAAAACACGCGAACAAACTCGCGGGGGACAGCTAGTTTCATATAAAATTACTTGCAGCAGACAAGCGATAGGGAAAATGGTCATGAAAATTTTCCAGCGTAGCCTTTATTAATTCCACTTATTTTTTATTATTTTACGAAACCAAAAATGCACGTCAAAGTAACATTGATTTCAAATGTCACATTACGTCACACTTTTGCATTTTGTACGCAAGCATGACGTCACCCCCCCCCCCCCCTCCTGAACTTTGATACGCTTTATCTACTTACGGTGGGTTGTTTCAAACCGTCCGTTATCGTAAGTCCGTAAGTCAACGTTAGGTCAGTGTAAAATTCTCATACAAGCGGCCATATTTAACGTTAACAGACATGCCTTGAAGCAACCAGCCCATAGTGTTCCCTTATTTTGAAGAATCAAAAAATACGTGTCTAATATTTATTTCTTATCTTACTGACACACTAATTAGATTTTGAGTACCGTATTATAATGAACTAATAATTTGCCTTTGTCACTACAATAATTCTTCCTTCCTTTAGAACTGACATGAGACTATGGAGGTACTCGTAAGAAAATTGCGTGCAGAAAATTTTGAAATATTATCTCCATTATTATTCTTTCTTTTATGGAAAAATATAAAAAGAAAATGTACGAACAATAGGAGAAGTGCTCTTTAGAATCATTTCGATGAGACAAAGAACGGTGTATTAAACATAATGTTTGTGGTGTGACTCGAAAATAAATAGTAGTAATATATAAAGAGGTTTAAACCTTTATAAACTCCTATCCCGACGATAAGACAACGCTTCTACAAGAAGCATTCGACTTAGCTAGCAGTAGCAATACAAAACACAACCGCCGTATACTACGTCCTCGCCGGCGAGGCCCGTCGCGTATTATAAATAATAGTAACGTAAATGTTACCCCCCCGTCCCTAGATCAAGCTGGCCCGAGCCGGCCAAACTAGCAATAAAAATATGTCCCTAAATAATAATAACTCAGATCCAGCCATCCCTTGCTGTTTTTGCCTTATTAAGATAGTCAGCAACGCACTAAGTCGAGGTCCGAACCCCGCAGGGGGTGCCCTTAGTGAACGTTGCTGACGTAGTTAGTTTATTTTACTTGCTCTGGCTGGAGGCCTTACGGTTCTCGCCAAAAGTCCGGTGAAGCAGTCAAAGCCTGCGCTCAGGCTAACTGCAGTAGACCTCATCCAAAAAAAAAAAAAAAAAAACCTTTATAAACTATGGAGTTTATAGGGGTTTAAACCTGTTTTTAGAGGAACCTCTTTTTGTATTAGCACCGAATGAGTCTGTGATAAGGTAGCGAATGGCTAATAGAAAAAAAATAAGAAATAAGATGGATATAATTATTAAAAACTTTATTTTGTTTAGTAGAAATATAATTTGGAAATTAGCGCCATATTTAAATTATGTCAAATACAAATCTTATAAAGAAAAGTAAATAACGGATAAGATTTCTTTTTTTAGGTTATCGCTTATTAATATAGGGCTACTGCTGCACTAAAACAGCTGTTAAAGTAAACTAAATTACCCATCTAAAGTAGTTTTAATTTTCCTTGAAATAAATTTTTCATTTTTGACTAAAAAAAGTGTTTTTAATATAATATCCAGCGCAAAATGTGTTAAGCCAGCACTCAATGTAATTATTAATAAATTGATAGTTAATTAAGTGGTCAGCAACGCTGAGCGCTACTCGAATTAAGTGCTTGATTGATTTGAAATAAACTGCCCTAGAGGCGAGCAAAGGCGGTGAAGCTACTATAATTATACATATGTTTTTAACCTACATAATATAATAATGTAAGTCGATAATGTTGTTGTTAATCTATTGCTTATGGATAGCTGTGTATTATAACACAGTGAATGAAACAGGTTTTTATTTCATTCGCGTTTCGGTGTTTTATGTTTTCAAAGTAAAATGGTTGTGGAACTCGGAGAGGCAGTTTCTTTATGAAGAATACTAGTTTTCACCGCATCCATTATTTACGGACGTCGATGAGTCAAATCCAAATCGAAATCAAAATTCCGTTATTCAAATTAGTCTACTAAGTAGTACGTTTTGAAGGTCAAACAATTGGGATGTTGAATTAATTTTGTGTATGTGCGTCATGTACAAAAACTTTAATAAAAAAATGTGGTAATATATTTTTTTTTTACGTAATCAAAAACTCACGAATAAACATTCACTTGAAATGTCACATGACGTCACGATGTCGTCCGCTATGTGTAAGATTGTGACGTAATTAGCCCCCACGCATGAACTTTGATTCGTTTTATCTCCTTAGTTTTTCTTTCGTACGTCGTTAGGATGTTGACACGTTATCTTAACGACAGTGAATTGATAAAGTTAATTTTCTATCACTATTTCCTTGATTCCCGGAATATAGAACGTTTTACTTATAGTAATGATATTCCGATAAAATTTTAAGCGATCGCCTTGGAAGCTAAATTACTCTAATGACATAGAGCCCAATATGTAAATGAGGGTCATTAATCAAAGTCGTTCAAGAGGCTTGGCTGCATCACTTACCTAAAACTAGATTAATAAAAAAAAAAGTAATTACTCCTTATTTGAAGATAATAGATGTAGCTGACCACCAGCCAAGTAGACTGATGAAATTATTGCTTTACAGAGTAAGACTTGAATGCAAAGGGCCCAAAACAAATTTGAGTGTCGTTTAAAAGTGAATGCCCAGCAGTAGGTACGTACTCAGTGTATAATGTGAAACTCATCTGGCCGTGTAGAACACATGGTACAATCATTCTTCGGAGTTAATAAAGGCTGGTGATAAAGATCATATGCATTTTATTAAGAGCTTATCTTACGCAGCTTTAGAAGGAGGTATATGACCAACAGAAGATTAGATAAAGGTTAATGATGACGATATAATAATAATAATGCCGGCCTAAAAATAGCCCACGGCTGAGCATAGGCTTCTTCTAATATAGAGAAGGAACGAGCATTAATCACTACGCATGCGCACTTGCGGGTTAGCGATTTCAGATTCCAATTTTTGGAATCTAGGTTTCCTCAAGATGTTTTCCTTCACCGTATTCATCTTAGAACCTTTAAAAAATTCACATTGCTACTTGCCTGTACTGTTGTTGTATTTTATTTTATAATACCCTAGCTTAGGGTAGATCCAGAATTAAATGCAGAGTTATTTTGACTTCTGTAATAATGGGACTTAAAGTACATTGTCTGAAAAATAATGCGGACTCAGGCATTCATAAATTTAGGTATTAAGAGCGAAAAAAACAAAAGCTTTTATTTGAAGTGAGAGCCTCATTATTAATGGTTCTCGTGATCACTGATACATTTGTCTCTTCGCATCTTGAGCTGTCATTACAAATTAGTCGACTAACCAAATTTACACCAATACCTATCCCAAAAACAATTCAAGTCGTTGTTTTGGTTACAGGAAAATAGATCCTACCTCCATTTATGAAGATTCCTTTTCGGTTACAGAGTGTCTAGTTGGTATACGGATATATTTGATAAGGCAACCATGAACCGTGTGCTTGAATACCCCTCTACTTATTTATGACTTACAACAGTTCATATATCATTAGTTACGAGCTGAAATTAAGCGTGGTTGGGAATTATGCCATTAAGTATACCTACCCATACTTGATGGTAGATACGTGCTACGTTTATGATGATACTAAAGGGCGATTATGTATCTCCACTTAAGAAATAATTTCGGTTTTCGGGTGCTATAACTGTCTCATCGATCTGAGGTTTTGCATGCTAGATAGAATTTTAGCCTAAACGCTCTGCAAGGTCCTATCTCTTGCGAAGTTGCGAGAGATACTATTTTAATGATAGCAAACGACGAAATAACGAAATAAATATTTCTTCTTAGCATTTATTTAGGTCGATGTAGATCTTTATTACAATAGAAATTTTTAATAACAGTTTTACTGTGGAATAGATAATTGTATAGATTTTTATGTCTTGTTGTAGTTCCCACATACATTTACGTTTGGTTGACTTTACATGTGACCAGAAGGCTGGCATTTTCTTTGCCCAAAGAATATGCATAGCAGTTCAACGTGGCATTGTTGCCAGCCTTCTGGGCACGTTTCCCATCATTGATAAAGATGCTTGTTAACCATTACTAAACAATTTTGCTTAGTAATGGTTTATAAGTATTTTTCTTTTTATTTAGTTACTTAGTTTTAGTTATATTTTAAGTTTTAATTTTAATACCTTAAAGTTTTTGAAATATTGTTTGTAGTGACTTTAAATAATAAAAAGTTATTGATTTTTATTATTTAGAATAAAAATAAAACGGTTTTTTACGCATATTCTCGGGATCGCCCGACTAGTTGAAAACTCCTTACGAAAGTTATTATACAAAAATTTATTGATTAAATTTTAGTACATTTAAAAGATAGTATTTTGTAATATTATTGTATAAACTCATACTTCACGTCTTTGTCTGAAATTTCAATAACACAACGCTAGCAACGTAATAGAGCCCGCCCCAAACAATGTTAAAGTAATTGCTTCCAGTATTTAATTGTTATTACTTATACCAAATTGTATGTGAGGGTCACACATTAATATTGTAATCTAATTTATTGTATAAAACGTAAGGTGACACAGATACCTATAGGGATAGAAATAGGTCTTCCAAATAATTAATATCGTGGTGACCTAGCGGTTCAATAAACGGATTGCACAAGCTAGCAGGTTCCAACCCATTACAGACAAGTACCAATGAGAATTTTTCAAAAATATATGTACGTTCTTTATTATCCTACGACATCATTGACAATTGGTGAAAGAAAATATGGCGAGGAAACCTGGATTCCAAAAATTAGAACCTGTAATCGTCAACCCGTAAGTGACCAAGCGTGGTAATAAATGCTTTTTCCTTCTCTGTATGAGAAGAGGCAGTCCCAGCAGTGGGACATTTATAGGCCGGTATAATTATATATCTATTTCAAACAATAATTATGAAATATAGATCTATGCAATAATTAACAGTTTCATAAAATAACGCATTAAAACAAACAAGTATTATTAATTATCAAAATAGTTTACCGTTTGTCCTTTTCTCAAAGAGCATCTGTCCATGTCACGGGAAATGTGTACCGGTTTCAAAGTACTTTTGAGCTTTCATCTTGATGACATGACTATTTCAAGTTCAAACAGCTTAAAATGACAGAATTAAATTCCGTGTTCTCCTAACAGTAGCCTACATTTATTATTATTTCAGAATTACAGTCGGAAATGTCACTCAGGTAGTATTAGCTAGGTGTATTTTGATTTGCGGTAAATTTGGAATGCTGCGGTAGCTTGCAAATGTCATGTGTATCAAACACATGACCGATTTAAGCTGGTAAGAGTCTGACATACTCCACTTTTCCCCCAAGGCAGAGAAATACAATATAATTTACATAAGAACAAAAGGATTTATTTTGGGAAGGTGTATTTTAGAACTGTCGTGACTCCGAATCGATACTGGCCAAAAAAACTACAAAAATTTATTAAGTGATAAACTTAAATATGTAAGGTATCTGTTTCACTAAAAACAAAAGAGGTCTAACATCAGTTATATAGCAACTTTTTTCCACAGTAACCTTTCATCGGTGAGTTTTACGTTCGGAACGAGTCGTAAAAAAATAGGAGAACTATAAAACTGGCTCGTTCAAAGAAATCGTTGCTTTACCGCTAAATCGCTAGGGAATGCTGGACAAAGCTGTTTTATTGAACTAGAAGTGAGCAAGCCGGTATGCGGACGTGACGTGTGTACGCACCCGATGTCAAATGACGTTAAATAATGACACGTCAGTGTGGAAATGTGGGGATATGCTTCTGGAATACAGAGTAATGTAAATACAGGGGGGTTGGACTCTACTACTGCTCTGTAGTAGAGTAAGCGAGAGTAATGGGGCTTACGATTGAGTACCTAAGAGGCAGTGGCTGGGGTTGGACTGAATTTAAATGGACACAATGCACAATAGGACATACGATTGTTCACGGCAAAGTAAATTTAGGAAAGATAATTGACCATTGGTTTACTAATTCAGTCTATTTTGGATTGTGTTTAAAAGTGAGTTCGATTTATTTTCTTTGATATTAAGCGACTCTAAACGAAAGTTATAAATTCAATATTAAATAATTAATCACAAACAATTTATTTTACGATGGCTCATACAATATTATTTTGTAATTATTTTAAAATTATAATATTAATTATTTCGTTATGAATATTGCGTTTATTTCATTTTTATAAGTTTTACATTTAGTAGGTATAAGTAGTGGAAGATTTTTGATTAAATAAAATCAAAATCAAAAAGATTTTATTTAATGCAAGCCTTTTCAGGCACTTTTAAAACGTTAATGACACTAGTTGTATTGTAATTAATTATTATAGCTAACTGTAACTTAAGTCTAATAAAACCAAGTTAAGTCTAAGATATCGTATAAGTTATATTATATAAGGTAAATGGGCTGGAATATATTACAGAGTTTAGTAAAGTTATTGTTAAATCAAAATCTTCTTTCGTGAAGTGGCCTAGACTTCTAGCTAGAGTATACATATACTTATATAGCATAACTTAATAAAATTATATTGAAAGATGTGCGCGTGCCAAATAATCATATCAGAGTAATACTTGAGTGTCAGGGTTGAATGCAAATACTAGGAATTTAATATCATATGAAATGTTCTGCTTGAGCTCAATATTCTTAACATTAAAATGTATGTAGAGCAGTATACAAGATGATGTACTTAATAATTCTTTAAATGTTTTGTTGAAATGTTTTATGAGCTGTCTTCTCTTTATTTGGCCGGGTGGCCTATACCACATATATTAATCATTTATTTAATTAATACATGTGTTAAAGTAGATATTTAAAAATAACGGGTTTCTTTTAAAAATATATATAGAAAATCATCGAGCATTGATCAACACGCATGCTTAAATGTGTGTCATGTGACTAGATTTTCTAATGTACTTTAATATATTGCATTGTTACTGTTAAGCAGTTCGCGTGAGTCGACCTTATTTCTGAATACCTCAAATTTGGCCACCAAAATTTTCGTTGCGGACATTCCCTTTGGGACCCGTTTTAACATTTCCAAAAGGAATCCTTCGGTGTCCCAGGAGACCAAATCATTTATTGGTAACATGTTCGATATATTTATCCAGGAGACCTGCATCTGCCAAACCTTTGGTAATATTTCTCTTAAAACTATACTTAGGCTTTTATAGTATTAATATATCAGAAATAAACATTTATAATATTTTAAGGCCATGCTATCCACCTGCTTCATTTTCTTTTTCTCTATTAAAAGCAAACCTTGCCCTCTATGCCTGCTACGTGGTAGGTTGTGGTTCTGTGGGATTTATTCAAAGGTTATTTTGGCCCGATGGTCAGCAGATATTTGTCAGAAATGTCCCGCCCTGTCCAATAAGGTTTGCGGCTTTTCTACCTACATAAGTAATTTGTGTCCAATAGTGCGGAACAGTGTAATAATATTTGTTATACGGTCCCTGATTTTAACAAAATTAATTAGATAAACTACAAATGTTTTATAACCAATTTCACATATTATGGAAGCCCATATAAAATGTTAGTATTAACACAATAGTTATTAAGTTAATTTGTGTAATAACAGTAAAAGTACAGATGTACAGAACCCAGGTAAGTAAGGGACTATAAAATATATAGCATCAGAACCCTTCTATACGCACGGTCGGTTCAAGTTGGAATTATGAACACGTGCGGGTCTGGGGGTAACGGGCGTGCCACCGCAGCCCATGCCTGTTATTCCATTCTATTAGTCTTGCCAACTTTTAAAAATACGCAATTTTTGTATGTTTTTTTGAGAATCGATTTTTGTAGAATTTTTAGTAATTTAAAAGCTTTTAAAAGCAGCGTTTTTTGTAGAAAAAAATATAGAAAGCTTTTTTGTGATGTGTACGTTTGGTTTTGCAGATGGAATTCATATTATTTTAGAGTATTTACTCCATATGGCAAAAAAACACAAGTGCGAGTTAAAATCGCGCGGAGATTCCATACGATTGAGAAATTTCCTGTTTCTATAAATACCTACCACATACTTCTTCTAGCCTGTTTTCATGCTAATTTTATTTCGAAAATTCTTAGTACTCCGGAAATATTTAATACGAGACATAAAATTGTGGAGGTAAATGGGATTTGGCTTACATTAAAAAATATGGTTCGAAACCGCCATTAGCAATGTATAATATATTATCTACCTATGGGTTTACAGGGAATGGACTTAAGTATATTTATAATATATAATGAAATGTAATAACTGTATGTGTATTTGATTTTGCATTAGTTTTAAGTGCTCGTTTCTTCTTCTATAATGTACATATTCTTACATTTTGTTTACTATTTTTTTTTAATTCACTCCACATTTTTAAATAGCTTACTAAGAATTTTCGTTCACATTAGTCGTATCACAGTGTCACAGATGGGAACGTTTAATTAAACGGACTGTACATACCAGATATTTAATTTCACTAGATTAAAACAAAGAGTGCCGATAAAAACCGTGAAAACTTGAACAATTGCAATAAATATACATACCTACATACTTATATACAGAGATGTCAGTCGCGGTAAAGGTAAGTGTCGCGAATTCAATTGTTTTTTATTTTTCAATCTTAAAAAATGCCCAACGCACCTTAAGACGTTTGCACTTCAAAAACAGTTAAACAAAAATTTCAATAAGCTATAGGTACAGTTAATGTAGGTTTTAGTGTAACATCGATTAAATAATAATGTTATACTTACCTTATCTAAGAATTATGACAGGAAAAAGCGTAAAACTCTTTCATCAAATAACCAAGAATGAGTACGTTATTATTTATCTATACTAGACTTTGTTTGTTTAAACGCGCTAATCTCAGGAACTACTGGTCCATTTGAAAAAGTCTTTTAGTGTTGGATAGCCCTTTTATTGAGGAAGGCTATAAGCTATATAACATTATGTTGCAAAAATGCGGCCAAAGTCACGGGGGACGGCTAGTGTAAGTGTATGTAGATATGATACGCAAATATGCGGTTATTAGAGGGATCGAGATAGCTAGCATTCCGTTAACATATAGGCTGTTATATCAAAGCTATAGGGGTACAATGAGAAATATACCCACAGAAAATTCGGGTCTATCGAATTTTTTAATAAACCTCAGATCATAGCAACGGAAATTGAACTTTAATCTTTCTATAATACACCATGTTGAACAAAAAGTCCTTTAACATCCCTTCTACATTTGGAGTAATGAAAATACAACCACATTTGTTTCTTTTTGACAATTACTCGGCGGTGCAAAGTTGTCCAATTAGCAAGTTTGTTGCAGTGCGGGCAGACTGTGTTACTAACTGCCGTTTGAGGACACTTTTTGTACTTCCTCCATATAAAGTACTGCCTATTTTCCTGACTGAATAAGGATGTAACTTGCCAGTGGTAACAAAGAATGGGTCCGCCAGTTAGATTATAAAAAAAAAATGAAACGATGTTTTGCTTTTTCAAAATCAGAAAACGCTAAGTAGATAAAGTGAATCATAGTTCAGGAGTGGGAGATAATGACGTCATGTTTGCGTACGAAACGCACGTCACGCGACATTTCATTACAATGTATCATCGTGAGTTGTTGACTGCGTAAAATAAGAAAAAAAATCTTGTGTAATATTTTTTAATGATCTATCTCATTGACATCATTTGCCCCATTAAAAATGAATATAAAGTTTTGAAATAAAGACATTTATTCGTCTTCCTATGACTCATATTAATCTACATTCCATTTAGAAAACCTTGAAATAAAAACCGCAAATACACCAAAACGAATATCATTGATGAGACTTATTTAAAAAGCATGAATGAATTTGCGTAATCGTATGAAACGATATCCATTACAGATTCAGTCTGGAATTTGTATGTAGGTCGTCACTCGTAGGCTCAAGTGACTCATTTCTCGCTTAGCTCATCTCATATCGCCTCAGGTTCTGTAGATAAAAGTTCTGTACGTGACTATCTTTGCGACACTTTTCCTTGAGTTTCTTTCAAAACGATTTCTGAAATGTCGGTCGGGGTGGAAGCAATTATGAGCTCTGAAGGGTCTGGGATTGCTGCTTTTTTGCGTTTTAAGGTGTTCATGTTTAAGTTTAAAAAGTTTTATGTTATATGTATTAATAAAATATTTGTAAATGGGGCACATTTATAGCTATTATTAAAAAGTATGAGTTCATCGAGACATTTGAATACATTGCTTAAATGGTATTCTTGATATTAATCATTTATTTACGTCCATATCTTATTCCTGCTTGAGTGAACCTCATCTTATCGGTGATATAATAAATGATCAAACAACACCGACCCAACTTTCTCGTCTCAAACTTATGGCATTTCATTTCCCAACACTCCAAACTTCGCTAATAATGATTAATGTTTGTTAATAAGATAATTATAATTATGTACAGACATCTGTATTTCTTAGAAGTTATATCATATCTATATATACTAATATATAAACCTGAAGAGTTTGTTTTTTTTATTTGTTTGTTTGTTTGAAGGCGCTAATCTCAGGAACTACTGGTCCGATTTGAAAAATTCTTTATGTGTTGGATAGCCCATTTATTGAGAAAGGCTATAAGCTATATAACATTACGCTGCGACCAAAAGGAGTGGAGCATAAATGAAAAATGTTGCAAAAATGAAAAACCGTTGAAACTAAAACACGCGGACAAAGTCGCGGGGAACAGCAGCTAGTCATATATAAAATCACAATTTCTTACCCCCGAATACTGACACGCTACTTAACTTTAAGACGTTCTTAAATGTCTATCTGCCGTTACTTTACACCTATACCTATGTGACAGAGACAACATTAGACTTAACGGCGACTTCAAACTGATTGAAGTTTCAATATTTGGCCATTAGCCTTATTATTTTTGAGAGTACGGTGAACATATCTGAAAATTTATTAATAGCCGTTTATGGGAGGCTTATACTATTGCTTCAGAGTTTTCTTAAATTGCAGACAAGACTTGGGTAAAAGAGGAACTTAAAAAAAATATATGAACCTTTCTATAGTATAAAGGTTCTATGCAAAACAAACAAATAATTCTAAACTCTCCTAATCCACAAAATACAATCTATTTAGCCATTTCTAAAAAAAGACATTTTTAATAAACTAAAGTCTTTTTATAAAACACATTAATACTTCTCTGTACCTAAAAAGGTCTCATCTTCTTGGAAGCCGATGTCAAGTAAATGGTCATCTGCGGTGAATCATAATGAGATCGTTAAACTAAGTGCTGATTATACTATTATCTGAATATTCGACCAAGGCTAATAACTTTGACCAGGAAACAAGAGAAATTAAACACCGTGTTCTGATGAATACATTATTTACAAGAGTAGCGTCATCAAACTGTTAATGAATAATAACTCACTACATATTTGAATTGTTTTTTTTTTTTTTTTTTTAAAACGACTCCCGCACTAAGGAATTTAATCCTTGTGTCGCGGGGGGTTTTACAAACATTCAAATCACATGCACAAAGAACACCTAGACTTATTACAGGCATTTGTGGATCACACAAATGCTAGTCCCATGCGGGGATCGAACCCTCGGCACGTCGCGCACTGAGGTAATTGGCGTGGTGACCTATACCACTCGGCTATCCGTGCAGTCAAATTGGACAAGCTGTAGTTGGGATTTTTATTTTACTGTCATGCTAACGTAATTTTAGATACTACCCCAGCGTTTCTGAAACATTCTTGAATTATACACACAAACCTCACTCTATCCATTGATATCAACTATATGAAAATCCATTCGGTAGTTTTTGAGTTTATTGCGCTCAGACAAACAGACTTTGTTTAAAAAAATATGTATAGATACAATTTTAAAATGTAACACGTTTTGATAGATCTTAGTTTAATGTGTATTAAACTAAAATCTACCAAGAATTTCTAATATGAACAATATAATAAGCGAAATATCTAACGAATTGCGCGGATGAACTATTTATCAAAGTTGAACAAGTATCCAACGTTTACTATAAACTTTTAATGGCAAATACTCAAATAGTTGCTCATTATACTTACTCACTACAATTATGAACTGTAGCAACATTTCCTATTATATTATTTACTAACTGTTTCCCGCAGCTCTTCTCGCGTCGGTGTCGGTTATCGCGGCAAAAAGTCTAATAAAAAGTCTATGTCCTTTCTTAGGCTCTAGACTATCTGTGTACCAAATTTCATTTAAATCGTTTCAGTACTTTTGGCGTTAAAGCGCGTCAGACAGAGTTACGTTAAGTCATTTATAATATTAGTAAGGATTTCAATAGCCTACTAATTACGAAGCCATTTCATCTTCATAACTTAAATATATTACTAGTTTTGTACATATACTATATCTTGTTAATTGTACATCTACAACGATACGTTTTCTTATATTTCTCCTCATCGTTCTTAACTTTCTCTCTGTATATTAGTTGTAATTTGACAATTCTTTTTACAAATAAGTTCTATAATATTTTAGTAAACTACTAGAAATAAACATAATAAGTATTAGCGGGCTATGTTTATTTAAAGCATTAGGTTTATGTACCTACAACAAATAGTTCGTTCCTGAAATCGGACCCAGAGCTATGTTTAGGCTAGTTTAGAGTTAGTTTAGTCCTAATTCGTCTGTATTTATTTAGCAAACAAAACATTGTTGGGTACATACAGATGGGTGTAGATTTAGACAATGGCGCCGATTCTCTTGTACGCTAATTATATGAAACTTCGAAATGAAACCATTGCTATGTTTTACTAACATACAGCGTGAGACGGCAAAAGATATAACAACTAACTTAGAAATGTCCAAAGTTTTCGCCTTGAACCTAACTGAGTTTTGAGTTTTAGTGCACACGTGTGGATAGATTTATGAGAAGTTGAAACTAAATTTGACAGGTCTAATTTAAATCTGTCCTTTTCTAATCGTGTACAAGTGAAAAAGGTAAGAATTTTATAAAATAAGTTCAGTGTGGGCTTAACAGAATCGGGGCCAATTTACAATGATCAATGATAAAATATTTCATATACTCCGTAAATAATTCTTTCTTTGTTTCAAAATACTGCATTTGTCTTTGAACGTATTACAAATATGTTACTGGTTTTTTTAAGTGAAAACTCTTTAGTTGCTAGGGCATTTTTGAGATGGAAAAAACAATTGAATTCGTGTTACCGTTACCATTATGGACACCTCTGTATATAAGTATCTACTGCTCAAGTTTTCCCTACTGTCGGCCCTCCCGTAGTGCCACTGTTTTTTTATGTAGATGGGTCTTCTGAAACCAGGGTTTGTTTAAAAGATCTTTTAGAGTCCATTTTGAATTAGAATGTTCAGATTTGTACATACTTATTCACTCCAAGATATAATGGTCAATGTTTTTGACGAATTAATGCTTTTTGTATTTATTTATTCGTATTGTCCAAAAGTTAATTTACAACAAAACCGCATATGGTGCAACAGTAGTAATGCTAATACGTTGCATAAACACATCGGTTGCATAAAAATGTCGTAAAGTCCATTTATATTTATCCTGAGCGCAAGCTTTGACTGCTTCACCGATCTTAAATTTTTGCACTTCATTGTCGCCACAGAAGTCCCAATCGACTGTCCCTCCAAATATTAAAATTTCAGTATTAAACAACAGAATCAGTAATATATGCACTAATTAATTTATCTTTAGGTATGATATTCATTCTTCTTTTATCATCAATTTCCTTTGATCGTGTTGTTCCAGTGTCCTGCCCGGCGCCCCTCAAGAACCGCGACTTCGTGTTGCAGCGCTCGTGGCTTGACACGGGTTACGAGAAGATGATCCTCAACCACTCCGTGTTCCATAAGGACTATCCGCCGAGGAAGGGATATGTCAGGTGAGCAATCAAAATGTTCTTATAGACCTCTTTATAAAACGTTAATAGAGACTAATTTCGCGGTTCCAAAACGAAAATCCTATGTAGAAACACCAGTAAGAAACTCCAAAAACAGATTACGACGCGATCACTCGTGATCCTCGGTAAAGGGGGTGGAGAGGCGCTCGGAAAAGAAAAGTTCTGATCAAAATAATTGTTGGAACACGAGACAACTTTGAGATGGATAAAAAAAAAGTTATATGCCTAATGAAATACAATGAGGTCAAGGAATTACCGATAGTTCCTCAAATGTTTTTCTCATTACATTTATCATTTTTATTAACTAGCGAAGTTCTTAATTTGTTTTTAAAAACTGCTTTAATGATCTGTCATCTTAATGCCATAAGTTTTTACGTTAGAAGCCTCTTTGTAACAACTTTGAAATTGTGGCCGAGAAATGAAAGTAAGCTTTAAAATAAGCTTGCTCTTACCTGCTTCGCGAATTGCGTGCACTTAGAAGCGGGAAAATACAGGCATAATCCATAATAATATTATAAATGCGAAAGTAGCTCTGTCTGTCTGTCTGTCTGTTACGCTTTTGACAGCTAAACCGCTTAGCCAATTTAAATGAAACTAGGTATGGCGTAATCTTGCATTCTAAGCAAGGACATTTATTTATTTACAAGACACTCCAACGACTTATCCACTAAAACATTTTTGTACAGAGTAAACAGTATTTCTTCTACATTCTGGATTTGTCACTTACAGAAGTGCACAGCTTCGACAGAAAGGTTAATAGATCACACAGTACAATATGCGAGTGTTATTATTATGAAGTTTAAGGAATAAATTTTACCAAAGCA
This sequence comes from Diachrysia chrysitis, assembly GCA_932294365.1. NCBI lineage: Eukaryota > Metazoa > Arthropoda > Insecta > Lepidoptera > Noctuidae > Diachrysia > Diachrysia chrysitis. The sequence continues at coordinate 2,351,709 of OW028648.1, read as the reverse complement.
GTCTTCAAAACAAAAAGTTGAAAATATATCATTTATTACTATGGTAATTATTTAAAAAGAAAAAACAAATAAAATGTAAAAAAAAAGCAATAAAATAAAATTGTGAGTGGATGCAATATCTATCAAGTGGGTCGTGTTTCGCGTATATCTAGAGGAACAAAGCTGTTTATGAGTATTGTACGGAATTGACGAAAAGAGTTGGAATAACGACATTGGGACATTGGCAAATTTTTGCCGCGATAACCAAAAGCCAGGCGGGAGAAGTCGCTTGCAACAGATAGCGAAAAATAAGAAGCAGTTCATGACGATCTTGTATTTCAGAATGAAGTATTATTTTATCTTGTTTAATTATATTTAACTTTGACGTAAATGTTTTATTGAATTTTAGTTGTCGCTATTCTTATTTGTTATCGAAATTCAATTACCGTTGTTTCCTTACTATTGTGCTACGTCTTTTTTTTTAGGGACTAGCCCACCACACATGCCCATCATTGCAACTCCTGTAAGCCAGGATCTACAATGATAACCAATAAATACCACCGAAACAGTTAAGCTCGGTGTGTCCCAGGGAAACGATTGACTGTCTTGGAACCCGCAACGAAATTGATCAGAAGTAGTAAATAGGAGGAGTAGGAAAAAAAAAAATGTGCTACGTCTTGTACAAACCCTGTTATGTTCAAAATTAGGTTCTTTATCACAGACTTTTTTCAACATTTAGGCTTTATTTGTTTTCTCGCGATTTCCCTAAAGAAAAGACTTACACTATGTTTGGAATTTAGTGATAGACTGTAAAATATCTGTGACCTATACAGCTCACGAAACTCACACAAAGTATAACTGGACCCACTCTAAACCTAAACCCAAACTTGTTCTGATTTTATAAGCCCTTTCATATAAACAGTGAGTTAATTATCCGCCTAATTAGCGAATGACGTCAGTTATCTCATACACGCTTATCTCAAGTTGCGATAAATTAATAATAATATATTATCCTGAAACTTATTATGTGGTGAGCTATCGCTATATTTTTATTTATTATCGTCTCAGTAGTTTATCATGTTAATACATGTAATTAAGAGTAAAATAATTGGATGGTAAATTATTTATAACATACATACATAATTTATTATAAAACATAGACCCCACGGCGTCTGAATGTCTGTCTGAAAGCGATAAACTCGAAAACCTCGGAACGGATTTTCATATGGCTTTCACCAATGGATAAAGTGATTCAAGAGGATTATGAGTATCCGTTCCGAAGTTTTCGAGTTTATCGCGCTCAGACAGACAGACAGACGCGGCGGGCGACTTTTTTTTGTAATAACTATGGATGTATGTTATAAATAATGTACCATCCAATTAATTTACTCTGTCTTGTATAGTCTCTTTTAAGACCTAGGCCGTATTCTGACTAATTATAACTGAAATCTGTTCAGCCCTTAGAGAAAACATAGGTAAATTATATAGTGTGCGCATACCGAGTATGAACTGTAGGCACTAGTATGACCAAGTAAAATCGTAAAATTTGTGTCAAAACAGAGCACCCTTTTATTAAAACTATCTCAAAACCTAATAATATCGGATCCGTTGATATTTTCGCATAAACAACTCTTAATCAGTAAACGAGCACAAGGGAAAAGTCTCTTTTTTAAACATAAAAAAGAACGATTCATTTTCCGTCTCATTTTTCAGCCGCCTGATAAAATAGATGTAACTGTTAAGGGTATTGCCGGCACCTACTTGAAGCCTTCTACTTAATTTAACAAAAGGAAATAATTTCTCAAATGTTTCAGTAAGTGCTACAGTTTCATAGCGCTTTTTGGCAATTACTCTTGGGCCTGAAAATGGTAGAATACGTATTTAATTAACATTTGTTGTAGTAGGGTAGCCTTAAGGGACACTCTCGGCTCAGTCCAATTGATTTTAACCGGGAAAATGTTGCCAGTTTATGAGGAAAACGTAAATTAGTATTCTTTTAACTTGTTTTAGATTGGATAAGTTTTTCTTAGTTAAGTGTTCTGGAGTTTTAATTTGTGGATTAGGATAATGGTGATGTTAATGCTGATATTTTGTTGAATCTGTTTGTTTAGGTTTAACTTGACGTGCCTTAAGGTTAAACATAGATATTTATACAGGGTGCTACCGAAAGGTTATATCTGTCTAAAAGGGGTGAAGAGTACATCAGGTAAAGAGTCAGTTTACAGTTTAGATTTCAGCTCAAATTTAGTTTATTAATTAATGAATCTCCAATTTTTCGCATCAATTATTCGACACCAAAATTTATAACCAGATCTCTGAAGCGAAGTATCTTAATATTTAGCGAATGACGTAATAAGATATTGACCCTCGTATGAGTTGATATGTCTGTTTTGATTTTTTGGTGTCAAATTATTAATGCAAAAAATTGGATATCAATTATTTAATTAACTCATTTAAAACTGAAACTTTGTAAACTGACTCTGTACTAGATGTACTCTTCACCCCTTTTGGATAGATATACCCTTTCGGTAACACCCTGTATAGTAAATTAACTTTTTAACTTCCGAGACTAAAAGTATCTTCTTCTACTATATCTGTACATCTATCTATATATATCTTTACATATTATAAAGCAAAGTCCCTAGCCGCGTCTGCCTGTCTTTCTGAACGCGATAAACTCAAAAACTATCAAACCGATTGTAAATGGTTTTCATCAATGGATAGAGTGATTTAAGAGGATAGTTTTTCTGTATAATTCAATAATGGTCGCTAGTAGTAACTGAAATGTTCTTGCATTTAGTAAAACTGTAAGAACGTAAAGTTAGGACCGCGCCTTTCCGTAATAAATCACTTTAGCTCAAAGGTGCGATAACAAAGCGTTTCGTTAATTTTGTAGGCGCTGAATCTTGATGAAACATCTCAAATAATCAGCACTCTGTCTTGACCTTTGATAAAACCAAAAAGGCGAGCTTCGAAAACCTTTAGGCAAGCCTGTGACGTAATGCGTAGGCGTAGAGTGGTGCTGTTTCATTAGCTTATTTGCACAATTTGCGGTCGCCACTCTTGCGATAAGATAAGGTATCGAGCGCGTCAATCCGTCACGGGCTTGTGTTGTCCCGACTGATGCAAATTTTGATGCAATACGAGTATTCTAAACTTGCTGTGGGTGCTTTATGGAAAATGTGGGTGGTTGTTGGGAAATTACAAGGATTTTACAGTAATGTTTGTCAGTAATTTTAGTAAATAAGCTCGATATGTTTTTATCATCGGCTTTTCCTCATATAACATTCTAAATTCGTCTTCTTTGACGCTTTTTTTTTAAATAAATCAAACAATAAATCCTTGAATATAGTCTGTCTTTATGATGATCGTATTGAAACTAAGACAACATTAATTGAAGGTTTAAATATCGACATCGGCTCATACTACAGAAGAGACGTAGTAAGGACGCGCGAAGCGTCAATCTAAAAATTATTATAGCAAATTCATTCGCTCGCGAACTTTTTGCTCACAAGAAATTTAAGCATTACATGATGGTTGAGTTAAAGATAAATTTGCTATATTATATTTTAGATGAGCTTCAACTTTTCTGTAGTATGAATTAACCCACTGTTTCTCTAAAAGGTCGCTACTGCTTCGTTGGTCGTTTTTACTAAAAGCACTAACTCTTAATTATTCATAGTTTTCGCTACGTGTGTGGATTTTAGTGGCGCACCGTCTTAAACTGGGGCGTTCATTTGAGCCTCGTAAACATGTTCTTCAAAAGAACGCTTCTTATTTTAGCATTTTTATTTTAAGCACAAAACTTTCTTAAATAGAATAGTAAGTGTTTTTTTTTTTGTAAAGTATAATGCTACTATCAATACCTTAGTGAAATGTCATTGGCGTTTAAAAATACCACAAGTACATTTGTCAATTAGTTCCATAATGTAATATTTTTATTTTCTTGTGTGTACATGATTAAATAAAACTTGATAAAAATATTAAATGTTAGAAAATTATTGCTGATTTCAATTGCTTAATGTATTTATTTAATAAATAATAAATGTGGGCAACATCAAATACAATGCTCTGGTCTCAAAGTAAGTAACAAATGCTCTTGTGTTATGAAATCAAGAGAAAACGAAGGTACCACAAACACCCAGACCCGAGAAAACCTACAAAAGTGGTTTTCGACATTGACCTGTCCGGGGATCGAACCCGTGACCTCAGAACTGGCGACACCATGAACCGGTGTGTACGCCACTCGACTACGGAGTTCGTCAAATATTTGCTTTTATTGAAATCGAACTACTTCAATAAAAAAACATCTTTCGGAAAACTTGGGTGTAATAGAATACAGCTCTACTTAACCTTTCTGGCGTGATAAAATGAATCGATATTACGATCTGATTTCCTATTAAGCATAAACGAAATATTGGATTTGTGCGCGGTTTCGATAGCTTTTAAAATGTATTACACGTTTTATCAGATTCCCTTAATCGGCTTACACCGGGAGGTAAAATATGGACCGACAATGTTATTTGAATAAGATTATATCGGTCGGTACCTGTTTGTTGTTGTTTTTTGTCGGTAAACAAAGTGTACCTACACCTGAGTTTTGTTTATTTCGGTAACCTCGTAGGTATTATTAAATATCTAGCTCGACATTCACTATAAATGAAAATATAAAAAAACCTACTACATTGTACAATCACCGGTGTCGCTTCAAAACGACACAAAGTATTTTGTAAGTAAAAGTCAGTCCAACATATTATAAGTTTGCTACCCAACCATTTGTTGCGACTGTTTCACAAAAATGATTACACCTGACAGCTATTTTCCGTCCCCTGACTGCCATGTTGTTTTAACTGGTTATTATTTTACTGATTTTATGTTTCTGATAGTATAGTTTTGATTACTTTGATTGTTCGAGGACTTATCATGATTTATAAATTGACTGTAATAATTTCTTTTTAATTTATGAATATATTATCAAATGGACTAAACTATTTTTGGTTTAGTCCTAGTTTTAAATAATAAGTAAAATAAAAATAAAAATGCCTTTTATTCCATGAATTTACAAAATAATTATACAATATTGTTTTAAAGTCACATGCTTGATTATTATCATTTTCCTTTGAATTTTAAATAAACGTAGCAATTTTTGGGTTTCCGTCTATATAAATTTAGCACCATTTTACGGAAGCCTACTTTACCCTCCATCGAAAGTTTCCACTGCATTGATAATGATGACTCATAATCTTGATATAGTCCCATACTTAATAATGGTTCAAAAATACATAATAACGCTTGTTACGTTTTTGAACGAACCTGTACAGAACAACTGAAGCATTGTTATCCTATTAAAATCCTTACTAATATTATAAATGCGAAAGTAACTCTGTCTGTCCGTCGCGCTTTCACGCCAGAACTACTAAACCGATTTAAATTAAATTTGGTGCACAGGTAGTCTAAAGCTTGAGAAAGGACATAGGCTACTTTTTGCCGCGATAACCGACATCCACGCAGGCGGAGCCGCAGAAAGCACCTAGTTATTTATATACGCGATAAATTGTAATTAGCTTAAAGTCACAAAATATGCTTGTCATAGTTTCGATATACCTACGTACTTTACCACAGTTATATTCACTGACTAGCACACTTTACACACCTAAGCTACCGTTGAAATCGTTCTAGAATAAGAATAATGTAAAGTTATAAGCATTTCGTGGTTCCATTTGTAGCCATAGGAGTTAAAAATATTTTTTGTACTGAAGGGTGGTTTAAAAATTCTACATGTCAATCTCATCAGTAAGCTAATTAACGGGTTGATGCGCAATGTTTGCTGTTTATAGTACCTTGCCGCATCGATAAATGGCTGACATACCTTAAAATCAACTTTGACTATATTTTTTATTTAAGATGGAATATTATACTAAAATACTTTATTATGTCCAATCCCTATTGGCCCTAAAAAACACTTTCAAGCTTCGCAGCTATCGAAGTCATGCGTCTATTGCATTTTCTTGCATTCTATTCTGAGGTAGAAGTCATTCTTAAGTTCCGGGATTGTTTCTAGAAAGGTTTTACCACAGATCTCCAAATTTTTCTTTTGTCTTTCCTTAATTATACGTTAACATGTTGTTCATGTCATATCCCCAATGATATCTTCTTTCTGTATTGTCACTAAGCCGCTTTAACATGCTATTCTAGGCAGTTGCTATCGTGAAACCTGTCGCGTCAATAAATGGGTGACATGCCTTAGCTGTGGAGTTCTGAGGTGGAATTGTGAAGTCCGGAAGCTTTCAGCCGGTCGTTTTGTAGTCTTCTTTTTGTTCGAGACTTTTCTAGGGCTGTGGATGATTCTGTTCAATGTTACCTATGTAGTTGTGTGTATTTCTGAGTAGGTTATGTTTCTTTGCTTAGTTTAAAACAGCGATAGAGTTCAACACATAGAAAATATATAATTCTTATTTTTCTGAATGCTCAGTAGATAACTGTATTTAAATAAACATCTATTTAGTTTTGATCTTTTCAAAAGCTTGTTGTACGCAAATAATGTATAAGTGTCTACCTCGTGTTTGTTCCTGTTTATGGAGGTAATTCGTAAATTTTTCTGATGGTCATGACATGGCAAGACAGATAACAATGGATTTTAAAAACTCAAAAAAAAATACAAATTAAATTTTAAAATAAGTCTAACTAGTTAACTAAGTCTAACTGGTTAACTAGTTAAGTACCTACGTACTTAACTAGTTAACCATATAAGTATCAAATCATACGAGCGTCAAAATAGGTAGGTTATGTGAGTCGAAATAAAAGCAATATGTATGTGAACATCCAATAGAAAAAAAAACGCGACTAAGCGAATACCCAAGCCACCGGCTGGCGAGTAGGTAGTATATATAGGTACATACCTCAATCTTATTCTGGTGACAGAACCTTTATTGAATTACAGATGATTGATTGCCCCCAAGTATATTGATAAATTCAATTAACTTCAGAGGGTGTATTGCAAGGGAAATTGTACTTGAAGTGGCAACGGATATGGAGATGATTTAGGAAAATGGTATAAAGATTAAAGTAGAGAATGAGTATGTGTAGATGATCGAATAGGCTATTTGACACTATGAATATTTTTGTGATTATTTGCTTTAAATGCATAAAATGAGAGTTTTTCATGTGAATCACATCATTTTTATTAAAAATTAAAACAATTAATATATCCAAAAACACAAAAATATGTTTGGCTATTTGTTTCTCGCGCCACACATTGTGAAACGACCCGGATTGGCTAATGTTATAATGACGTCATCCGCGCGTAAACATATTGTCGGTGGTTGAAGTTTCTATTGTGTTTACAGATATTTTGGCGTTTCTAATTATATTTGCAGCGATTTGTGATATCTTTCGTTTCCCACTTTTGTTTTGCGAGTTTTTCTCGAAATGGACAGCAATTTTATTAAGCAATTTTTTCGGGGGTTTTTATAGATGTATTTGTACAACAGGGTACAGCACACCACTTGTAAGTCATTTTATTGGATTAATCAACAATAAATTACAAATATCCAAACACAAACACCACTGCGGAACCGAAAACCTTTATTGCTTACGCTTGTTTACGCGCTTGTGACGTCACTCACAAAGCACGACACCATATTGTTTGAATAAAGCGTTTCGGCGGCTTATTTGAATTTTGAATTTTTATTTGCAATTTTCTTACGAAATACGTAATTTCTTTTTGAAAAAATTTTATGGGTGAAATTCTTAACCGTAACCAAGTAATTCAAGATAGAAATTATAAATCTGTCAAATAGCCTATTAGCTAAGCTATAAACACAGTTATATAGTTCCTGAAAATAATAATACAATGTGAGTCTTTATAAAGTGCACATATCGAAATGAGGGAATCTGTGTTTAATTTAATCGAAGGAAAAATAATAATAAATAATAAGATGACGTGTGGAAAAAGTGAATAAGGAATTATTAATCATTGTCGAAAGATCAAAACCATTGCAAGCTGCATGGGCAAATGGGGAATAGTGCTTAAATCTCATTGACACGAAAACAAAAACAAATGAATTAGATCACTCATTTTTGGAACTTCAAACATAAATGTCACGTAAAAAAGTTACCGTAAAAAACAAAATATTTTAAACTTACTTCTTAACTGCAACAGGTTGATTCACCTGTTATCTAATTTATACAGTTAATTCATGCCGTCTGTGAATACATTAACACCAACCCCGATTAAGAGATAACTGACACTTGTTACCTAACTCTTGGCGTTGAAGTCATTTAAATTAAACTAAATAATTTATATACTAATCCTTACTAATATTATAAATGCGAAAGTAACTCCGTCTTTCTGTCTGTCGGTCCGTCTGTCGCACTTTCACGCCAAAACTATTAAACCGATTTAAACAAAATTTCGTACACAGATAGTCTAGAGCCTAATAAAGGACATAGGTTACTTTTTGCCGCGATAATCGACATCCATGTGGGCAGGAAACAGCAGTTAGTTATAAATTCCAAACGATGAATAATGTATTTACCTTGCAATAGGCCACCAAAAGGCCCGTATTGCTATCAAAATAGGTACATCGATACGTATTGGAAATTCAACATACCTATATCACGATTCATGTAGGTATATATATTACCTGTCGTCTCCTTCTGATCAAATTTCCTCTCAAAGCAATAGACAGATACGGCGAATATTGGCTAACCAAAGTTTCTAGAGATACGGGGTAAACTACGTACCTACTAGATTCTGAGAATATCTTTTATGAATATGTTCTTTGATAAGTATGTCTCAATATTTATGTAACCATAGATATTTTAAAAAGTTTTTAATATGGTATAGGCTTTTTATGTTACTATAGCAGATATCACATTTACTTAACAGAAATAAAATACACACCTTTATTGTTAGATACTATTAGAAGAGGAAGTGTTTTAATAATATCTAAACCATGGTATTAAAATAAATAACGAACGTTATTCTTATGTATCCTGAAACTTATGTCCAGCAGTGGCTAATTACTACCAATATTTGGGCTGAAATGATCTCGACAATAACCACCAGACCATTGACTTAAATAAAATCACATCATTCATTTTAATTTTTCGCCATATAAGTATCTTCAGACTTCAATGTTTTATACCTTAAAATTTTACTCAAAAAATTCCATAACTCCATTTACTCATCCCAATATTTTCCCTTCCAGAGCCTTGTCGTTGCTCACGGGGTTCGTGGTGCGGACGCGGACCGTCGCCGGCAGCTGGCTTGGCTACGTCTCCCGGTCCGACCCCAGGGGAGCCCTGCCTGCGTGGCTCGTTAACAGGTAGGCAACTGCGGAATTTGTTGAGCTGTTGATGTTTCAGTTCGTTAGGTGTAACTTGTTCTGGATTGAGAGTGCTAAAATTGTTGTTAGCTAAGAATATGAAGAAAGAAAAAGGTGGCGAGGGCTTGAGATGGCTCGGGTTATAGAAATATGCCTACCATCTTTGCCCAACTGTGGGACAAAATAAGCTAACTCAATAGATCGCTGAATGGATTGTCACGCATTCATGAGACATGTACTGTCATGCTATTTTTAAATATTTAGCGTGCTACACACTTATTACAAAAACGCAAAATGTATTATCAGAGTGCTACAAAGGTTAGGTTAGGTTAGGTTTTGAAACTGTGGACGCTCGGTGCCACCACTGCGTCCATTGCGGGGAGGACACGGCGCAACACACGCTCGCTGAGTGTGTAGCTTGGGAGGAGCAGCGCCGTGTCCTCACAAATGTAGTAGGCAGCGATCTGTCGCTGCCGGCCGTAGTACGGAGGATGGTCGGCGGCGCAGAGTCGTGGGACGCGGTGGTGTTCTCTGCGAGGATGTGATGTCGCAGAAGGAAACTGCGGAACGGGAGAGGGAGATTTCGACTCCCTTCCCGGGCCGCAGAAGACGCACCGGGCGCCGGAGAAGGGCGGACAACGCCCTTTTCCGCCCCCCATAAATGGGTCCAGGGGCGAGGGACTTGGGGAAGTCCCTGCCCCCTATTCGATGGACCCGAGACGGAGGCGCGCGCGGGTGTCGGCGCGCGCCTCTGAGACGATGCACGGGGTAGTTAACACCTCACTACCCCGTGCAGGAGACGAGGCCCGGGCAGACCGGGCCGGCACTAGTGCGGGGCTGCGGAAGAATTTGGATTCCCGCGGCCCCGCGCGCACGTGCGAGGAGACACCGGGGGGTTTTAGCCGGTAAGAGTCCGGCACGCCCCTCCGCCTCTCCCCAGGCGGAGGAAGTCCATGAGGATTTCCCCCCGTCAAAAAAAAAAAAAAAAAAAAAAAAAAAAAAAAAAAAAAAAAAAAAAAAAAAAGGTTTTGAAACTGTACAACATTTACTTTTGCCCGATTGCCTCAAAGGTTCAAGACTCTTGAGAAAAGATCTCTATGTTAAAGTCCAGCTACTTGTCCAGGGTTACAGCACAGCTAGCGCCTCGTCTGGTGCAGCAGTTACACGCGGCTGCTCGCCGCTACCCTGGCTGGAAGGCGCTCACCGACCTGCCGTACCACAAGCCCTGGAGACACCCTGAACAAGTTCCACCTCACAGGATCTCGCTCGCCGATGTAAGTTTTCTACTTTAATTTTTCTGAAGACCTGCAAAACAAAATTGAACTTAGCAAACACTTGCTAAACATTCATTAAATTGTTAAAAATCAAGAACCGCCACTAACAGACATGCAGATATACACTTTGAACTTTTATCAAACCTCTTTTTTTCTACGGGGGTAACAACAGAAAATCCGTTAATCTTTATATGCCTTCAGTTCAAGAAAAAAAACATTAAAGCCCCTTCCTTTGAAGTATCACTCAAATCCACATCAGACCTAAGCTCCAGAAATCTATTTCTATTCTTATTGGATTCTCGCACAGAAATCATTGGGCCTAGGAACTTGGTCGAAACTAATGAAAAACTCCGAGTTTAATCATTACGTCAGTAGATAAATAAATGAAAGTCAATTCGTCACTTTTTTCCTTATTTGGTTTTCTACCTATTAGAAAGAAAATAGGGTGAACATTCCAATTAACCAGAGTACAGACATCGCGTGACAGTTACTTGTGTCTAGTATCGAACTATCGTTCATAGTAGATGAGTTTGAGTTACATACCCTGTAACTAAGTCTTTACATTTTCTAGGAAATGGACAAAGTGCTTACACAATTACAATGTAGACAAATAATGGAAAAGACCAATTTATTCTATTACAGCTACACATCTATAAAAGCGTTAGACATAGGTAGAAAAATATTTGAATAAGTATCACCATTTGGTCATGCTATTTTACTACTCTGGATAGATCCATTCCAACCTAAAAAAAGGTGAACTTGTCAGCTTTAACATACACAAAAAACCGTTTAAAAATCTTCCTCAAAAAATCCTTGATGATGTCATTCTAACCTAACATGACAATCAAATCAACGAAACGTCCAAAAAAGAACAGACTAGGTACTTAACGATCTAAAAGAATAAAACTTTTTAACGACTTTACTTTAGCAAGTTGTGCCATTCCCCTCATCAGTATTTACTGAGCCTAACTTACAAATATACGTATATCACGTATATCTTGTTACGTAAACATGAGGAAAGCCTTTGAAAGCCCTTCAAATAATTCCCAAAGTAACTTTGGGTTGCCAAATCCCTTATTATCGATTATTGTTTCTAACTTTGCCCAATTCAATGTGTTTGAGTTGTGGAGGATTTTCTTCTTAGATTTAGTTTTTGTCGTGATGTGGTGTATAGAATAAAATTCTAAGCTAATGTACTAACTTTTATACATAGGGGTTCGTCTGTAAGTCTAATGTATGGATGTCTGATTAAACACAATGGGATTTACAACCCCGTCGCATTAGGTGTATCTTTCGTTATGCACCGATGAGAGACAAGTTACTGGTCTGTGATGGGTGACAATTGACAAATAGACCTGATGCAAAACTAGCGATCCCAGCCGATTGTTTTCCATTGAAGATACGAGATAGTTAAAATTAATTTTCTTTTCCCATCTTCCATTGTGAAGATACGTTATAGTTGATTTTTTTTTTCTACAATAATTATATCTTCATTTTTGAATGTTTCATGATACGTAGGTAGCTATCATAACTCTATATACTAAGCATTCCTTTTCTATTCTATCAAATCATCCTATCCATCCTAATTTAATAACATATGAGGTCCAAAAAAATTAGGATCTTGTTTATGGATTTTTCTTCATTCTATACCTCTAAGAATCAATCAATTAAAAAATGTTAGAAGTAACAATTAAGTCGTGAATATACCAAGGCACTACACAAAAAAGCCTGTTCGTTCTGTTTCAATCGCTTGTAACAAAATTCGTGACTACGCGACATCATGTGCCGTGAATTTATGACTATGCAAATGTTTTTAGACCATTATATTACAATCACCTTTCACACGTAAAATGCTAATGATACACCTCTTGCATAATGAAATATTGTTAAAGAGAGATTTAGGGTTATTAAAAAAATGTTACACCGTAATAATGTTTGGAAAGTTTTATGAACCGAAGATTATTGCCTTATCATTTAAGCTCACGTTACGGAAGCCAGATGTCACTTACATCTAAGATGTTAGGAGGATTTCTTCATTAAGTTTTTAGGGACCTAAAGTTGGATTAGATTTCGAAACAGGAGCTTTGACAGTTTGCACGTTCCTTGAAAGGATATGATTTTCATTTGTTTCACAGATCGTATTGAATGATGAATTGATGGAAATCATATAATTATGTATATTAGAGCGGACAATTATATAAAGGACATTCAGATAGCCTAAGAAATTAGAAATTCCGTTAAGTTATATGTATTAATACGATTTTTTTTCACATTCCAGTGTGTAGATCCGGACGCACCACCGCCGCCAGAGGAACCGAAACCAGACACATCCAAAAGCAAACTAGTCGTGCCACAACCCAGAGAGATAGAAAGCCACAGCGTTGAAGACCTCGGAGACATATCCTCTGAGTTCAGCGTCGAAGTAGAGGAAGACACTCTCGACCACCAAGACCCAACAAAGAAGAGAGGAAAGTTCTACAAACTTGTCAAATCTATGAAGAATAGAAGGAAAAGTGTGCAGGTAGCGAAAAGTGCTGACAACCTCGCCGATAAGCCTTTAGAAGAACGACACGAGAAGAAGAAAGGATTTAAATTTCATAGAAGGTTTAGCCTCAGTCGAGGAAAAGAGGATTGAGCTTATGCGAGTTGTGAATTAGAGGTAACGAACTGAATTTTGAATGTTTGTGGAGCACGTGACGTGAAAGACACTGGTGACGTCATTAAACAATAATAAAGAAATTGTGAAATCCAGAAAATGCTTGCTTGTTTAACGGAACGAGTATTGATTATATCAGGCTTGCTTACGTGTTGGTGATTACAAAGCTGTTAGCTTAATTCTAAGGATCAGCTTTTATTTATCTGGTTCTAATTTCTGTCGATCTGATGACAGCTGATTACTCTAGTTCTTCATTAGATAATTACGTATAACTGGAAATATTATAATCAGCTTTAGAAGGTTTTGTTCTTTCGTCACGTGGTTCACAGATTTCCTGTTGACGATAATCATCGACGATTCATCATTTGATCCCTTGAAATGCCAAATTATCGCGACATCTTCGTTTTTTTTTAAGTTTTCATTAGGTATTTGGATTGAAATAAACTATTCAAGATATTAACGTATTGTTTTTCGTTTAATTTTCTCAGGTTGAGCTTATTTTTTCTTGTTCAGTAGTACCCTGTGAGCCTTAGGCATCTCTAACTGGTTTCAAGTAGATAACAAAATGCATTAAATTGGAACATATCCAGAAACGCACATTTCAAACATTAGATTAAAAGTTTTAATGTCTGTGACTAGCATAAATCTTTACTCATTCATTAATTCATGGAAAATTTTAGACTATTTTGCTAATAAAAAAGCGGACGGTTCAGCAGAATTTCGAGTTATTAAAAAAGACAGCCTATCTAATCGTAATTAAGTACATATTTCATTGTTCGGAAATTCACGAGTAAAACATAGTGTAGAAAACTTTACATCTGTGTTTTTTTACAAGGAGTCTGTATTAATTTTCCCTTCTCTATCATCGTCATTTTCATTAGGTGTGATAAAATCTTCGTCGGTAACTCTGTATTTTAGTAAAACATTTTATGAAAATAAAGTCACAGATTAGTTAGTCAATGGATAGCGTTAATACAAAATAATAAACTTCTTATTGATATTCTATTCTTCTAGCTGTAATAGTTATAAGATACATTTCATGTCAAATTAGGTATAAGTTACCTTCTATTGGTTCTAAGAATTTCTTATCAGGATCAGTGATAGAGTGGTTGATAATAACATCGGAAAATTACTTATCCAATATATACTTAAGAGAAAACCTCAAACGCTATATCTTACTTTTAATTAATAACAATTTTAACTGCAATATTATTGGAATTTTTATTTTTATTTAATTACATCCTAATATTGACATGAATGTATTCTCCAGTTATCGTGAGTCATTTGTTAATGTTAAAACTATAAAAACAGAGAGAAAAAGAGAGATGCGTAGGATATCATGTTTTGTATCAAATAATATTATGTAAGGCGTTGATGTAGCTGTTATTGTATGTAAGGTAACGTTTGTATTAGGTCCTCCTTTGTTATACGGTCTTCTTCTAAAAAATAAAATAAACGTCAAAGTGAGTTATTTGAATTTTGAACTCTAAAACTTTTGAAAAATGACAGGTGCATTTAGTTTTTTGGTAGAAATTAGATCACAATAATTGTCATTTTAAATACTTAATTATATTAGTGGCCATATTTATAAAAATCTCGACGGTGTTAAGCAATTGCTAAGAACGTTCTAATTTTAAATTCTCAATAGAAAATTTTTAATAAGAATCTGCTAATGAATTGTTAACCATCGTCGTGTTTTTTTTAAATAAGGTCATAAGTGTTTTGTTGATTATTCAGATAGATTTTTTTTATAGTTTTGGAAGTTGGTATATCTATTTTTATCTCTACAACTTAGCTTTATTGTCATAAATGTTGGGGTAAACGTGAATTGTTTTTATGTTTTTTTTTCGTAACCGTGCCAGTATACCGAAGAGTGAGATTAAAACTCCATGTTTATAAGTAAAATGCGATAAGAAACAAATCACGTTCGTAATCAAAATCAGATTGATGTAAAAACACAATAACTTGTATAACAATAGAGTTTTTCATGGAATCGATAGAATTCCGGCTGCGTATGAAAAGATTAGCGATACTGAAGTTTTTACTTACATTTCGATAGTCGTGAACTTTTTGTTTGATTAAGTTCAAGGTTTTAGCAGTTTTATAACATTGAGGTAAAAATTACATTGAATTTTCGAGAAATTTGTATTGTAAGAAGTGAAGTTACTTAATATTCTATTTGTGGTATATTAGATAAACAATCACTTTGTAGAGGATTTTTTTTTAGACTTATATTTATTATGTGATGAGAATCTTCTACTTTCTTCGGAGATAAAACCAATTAAATTTATTTAGATTACGTAATAATTTATTTTTTTAAGGCTAAGGGCTGATTTTTCAATCGACAATGACTTTTTTGTTCGATAAAATTGACGTCTATCTGATTTTTTATGGAAGAACTGTCAAAAATTTTAATTTCTTCCTCAGCTAAAATTTTATGGCTTTGGAAAAATCAGTCCTAAGTGGGGTAATCTATCAAGCAAAAACTTGTCGTATAAGGTTAAAAGACAGTAAACACGATAATAGTTATCTTATAAACTGTTCATAATATCGCTTGGCTGTTAATAATGTAAATTAACAAAATTAAATTATGCTATGTACCTATTCTATAACTACAATATAATATTCTTCGTACTGTCTAATACGTTTATAATGCGTGCCTTCAATCTTTTATCTTTGTAATTCTATTGTATTTACAAAAAGATATCATTTTCACTCTAAGATTAAATTATAAGCGAAAAAAGATATCGACAAATAAAAAAATAAGAAAAAAATATAAAATCATTTTTAGTTAAATAAATAAAGAAAAATTTACAACATTAGATCTTGTTATAGTGAAAATAATATCTATTTCTTACACTCTTTTGACAAATTGATTTTATGGACAATTTGACAGGAACTGTGAGATTGTTTAAAAAATAATTTCTTTAAAATGTAATCAATAGATTAAGTTTGGTATATCATTTTCAATATTCTATGTGCTTTATTTGTGTAAAAATCATGTTCTATTAAAAAAAAAACAATACCTAGTCAAAGTAATAGTAGGTGTATCCACAATAATTATTTTTTATTTATTCTCTTTTTTTTTTTTTGTTCTATTGTTTTTATATTATCTGATGAAATTTCTAAAATATGTAATTAAGGTTAGCGGATTACATCTTCTACGGTACCTAATTAATTGTGTATTGTTTCAATCAAAATATAAACAAATCATGTCCCAATGACAATAATGATATTTTTAAACCGTATTTCGATAATTTATTTCGTATTTGTAAAGTTATTTTCATTTAAAATACACTTCTAGACTCTTTAAAACCCTTTATCTCTTAGCTAATTTCTAATATTAATATGTTTCTATGAAAACAGGACTATTTATGAACTACGGGGTTACAAAAGCAATAATTCAGAGTCAAAAACAATGATGGTTATGATAATTTCGAATTACGAAAATCAACCTTACTACCTTGACTTAAAGTTTGCTGTCGAAGCTAAAGTGTTACCAATAATGTGCCGTCAACCGTAAGAAAACTGAAATCATCGATTTACCTACACAAACACAACTTTACTTGTAAAACTTACTAAACTACAAGTCTTCCTGTCGCTATTCTGCTCTAAGATCGAGCACATTACGATAAACCGCAGCGGGCCGGGGTTGCATCGCCTGTCTCTCTGTCTGTCTGTCGCGCTTTCACGCCAAAACTACTGAACCGATTGAAATGAAATTTGGTAGATAGTCTAGAGTCTGAGAAAGGATATAGGCTACTTTTTAACCGACATCCACGCGGGCGGAGCCGCGGGAAACAGCTAGTATTTTGTATATGAACTATAGGGCGGATAATTGCGCGGCTGATTCCGCAAGTGCGATGCGGCTAGCCCAGTCACCATTGTGCTATAGCGAATGAAATTGAGCGAAAAAGAGTGAGCAGCTGTATTCTTTTATCAAAATCCGCTGCGACCCAGAGCCTCACTTATATTCTTTCGTTGCGATGCGGCCTGCACCGCCCCTTGCGGCCCGTTATAATGTACTCAATTCTTAAAATGACAGAGACAGGAACGAGACAAAAGTCACCTCAAAATTGAGTGACGTGTGTACTGCCCATAGTTCCTAATTGGTCCCTTCCAGGTGAGAATATGTGATGCTTCGCTTAAAATAATATTCCTACTTTTCTGACTTCTAATTTCCTAAAAAGTAACAGGATTAGTACAGCGTACTTATTATGAGCTTTTAAAGCAGGTCTGTTGTCTGTTGCCGTTGTGGAAGCGAGATGCCGCTACGCGCAGTGTAGTGCGCTGTCTCTCTTCCGCAATCGCAGCAGTCCTGCTATAAAAGCTCATAGTAGAGGCACTGGTAGCTTCAAATTATTTTTTCTTGATGTAAATAATATTATGTAGATGATGAATAATTTATGCGCACGCCAGAGGTGTAGTATGTTGGTTTTTATTAGTGTTTATTGATTTAGTATAAATGACTATTTTCTTATATGTATTAATTGCCTGCGACCTGCGACTTTGTCTGTTCTATGTCATATTTTTCACTCTTCTTTTTTCTTTCACTGAAAAGAGATCGTAATACTTACTACGAAATAATTTGTTAGCAAATTTGTTACGGATGTCTATATCGTATTTGTAATTAATCGAAAAGAAAAGATAATGTTCTTTAATCGTTGTCTTTAACAAAAGTGTCACTACCTTTTCTGTATTAAGTATTTTGATTAATTTCTAGAATTTAGATGATATTTTATTTTTATTTCAATAAAGGTAGATTATTTTGTATTAATGTTAATTGCGTCATTTATAAACCAAGTATATAGCTTTTTGATTTCTGTTCTTATTTAAACAAAGTTGTTGTCCTTTGCTAATATATTAGTGAGATAATACTGCACCTCGACAAATATATAATAGTTACTGTATCACGCGTTGGGTGTTAGATTGTTTATAGTCATGTTACTGTTCTATTTGTTGAGCCAATTAGTTTTAATATAGAAAATATACATTATGGCGAAATATTGTTTGTTTCATTATTGTATGAACCTAAAACCTTGACTCCTTTTCTTAGGTTATTACGCCAATTACCACTGTGCGCGACGTGCTGCGGGTTCGATCCCCGCATGGAACAAGCATTTGTGTGATCCTAAAATGCCGGTTCCAAGTCTGGGTGTTCTTTGTGCAAGAGATTTTGAATGTTTGTACAACAAGACGTTGGCGAGGGTTGGTAAGGGTTTGAAATTCCTCAGGTTTAGTCAGTAAGAGTCTGACACTACCCGTTCGCTCCCCCGAGTGAGCGGGTGTCCATGAGGATTCCCCCGCCCGAACAAAAAAAAAAAAAAAAAAAAAAGGGTTTGAAATTCCTTTGAGCAAAGGTCGTAGTGCTGTGACTGGTTCTTAGTCTTTTGGTCATCCAATCACATATTTGGTATTCCCTTTTTTTTATTATTATTTAATTATTGTTGACATTAGTTTTGACAACAGATTAAATTAAAAAGTCTTGGGCATTGGAGTTTGGTTTGCGGTAACCAGGAGAAAATAAATATTGTTGATTCATCCGTATCTGGAATGTTAAAAAAAACTTTTATATTTATACTTTTTTAATCTTGCTAGAGTCGACAGTCTTAAGCAGGATTCCCGCGGTGCGCGATATCGCGGATGACACCGAACCTGACGACCTAGCACTGCGTATCGAGGCTCTCCTGTGCGCCCTGGTCTTGGTGGTGTGTGTTTTGAAAACTAAGTACATTTTTAACCGACTTAAGCTAGGTAGCCTTTCTTCAATTTGTGGTGGATTGCGACGCACGCGTGCAGATGTGTCTGCGGTATCACCGACGAGCGATTTCTCCCGTTGCGTTGTTTGGTGTGATCTGCCATATAACGCACCGTGAAAAGCCGGCTTTAGCTGACTACCCTAAGAAGAAATGTCGAAACAAATTAAGCTATCAATCCTCAGAGGAAACGTGTTTTAAAAAAAAGGGTTTATTATGTTCCAAACTTAGAGTATACATAGACAAGCATAGAGTGCACGCACCGCTAGTAGCCCGTTGTGCGGAGCGTAGGCAATTTAAGTAAGTAAGTTACGTAAGTACTACGCTCGTGTAGTTTTCCATGCGACGACAGACGTTCAAAGCGAAAATATCGATGGTTTCGATATTATTAGGCAAATATTAGGGTTTGAGATAGTTTTAATAAAACGGCACACTCTGTTTTGACACAAATTTTACGATTCTACTTGTTCATACTAGTGCTCACAGTTCATACTTGTTAGGCGCACTCTATAGTTTAGTTACTTACTCTAAGGTTCCAATAGATACAAAAGTTAATGGTTAGGTTAGTACGTACAAGTTGAAACACGTCTCTAAATGTATGGCTCCATTAAAACAGTAATGCGGTAAATAATAGATAGATGTAAAACAAACACCCATAATCTTGATAAGATAATCGTAATAATCATAATGGATATTTGTTTAATTTGGGTTCTCGAAATAGGTATTAAAATAGGCTCATTGCACTAAGTTGTCCCGGGAAAATGGTATCAACTTGTGAAGAAATTGGGAGCGCGGTACGTAGATATAAAAATCTTGTGTTTAAATGTTTTAAACGATTCCCGCATTAGGGGCTTCAAGGCCTTTTGTTAACCCGTGAGAAGGCGCGCTATGAGCAATGTTCTCACACAAAAATTAAAACTAAAAATTATTGGTGATACCGACGCCGTAACGTCTTAAGCGCCTAGGTACCTTCCTAACTATTCATCCCCTGCCCCCCGACGCAACTCTCATGCCGGTCAGATCTGCTGCGACTGCACAGCGAAGTGTTTGTGAAGGCCGCGTACCATCGTGCGGCAATTTGCTCAGTACGCGCCCATCCGTGTAAGTATTTATTTTGCCACAAAAGAAAGTATTTTTGTATTTTCTTCAATATATTATTTTATTTATTTATTATATTGGTTAATTGAGACGTAAATACTCTGTAGTAATATTTTAATCATAATATTTTTTGTTTTTAGGTACAACACACGTGTAATGAAAGACGTACTTACATTCCTAAAAGAGGTGGCGCTTGATCTGGTATAGCCACATATTTCACGCTGGATGGATAACATTTCATCAGATCTTAAATCCTATTTAAAAGATTTGTGCCGGCTCCTAGACCTATTACAGGGCCTACGTCAAGCGGATCCTGATCAATAATTATGTTCTAGACGCAAGAACAGACGGTCAAAAAAAGCCTGCACTTTGTGCAAGGAATTACTCTGCACCGAACATATTACATACATGTGTTCAATGTGTTTCGGGAGCCACACTCGTCCGGATTACATAGAAGAGTATTTTTTTTAAGTTTTCATTATGTTTGATTTTTTATTGGGATTTACATAAAGACTGGCTAGAGTCGAATTTAAAAAGAACTCAATTTGTTATTTTCTTTAGAAGTTGCATTTATGTGAAATAGTTTTAAATAAAATACTTATTTTCTTACTTATTAAACGTTGTTTTATTCAATTAAATCCATTGTAAGCCAATAAATACTATAAAAGTAGAAACATGAGCAATTAAAATTGTGTGAACAATTTGCTCGCGCGCGCCTCTTCGTGTAACTAAATGAGGCGCGCCTTCTCACGGGTTAATTACACAAAGAACACCTAAATTTAGAATTCGAGTCAGTGTTTGTAACCAAACTTCTCCGAAACGGCTTGACCGATTTTTATGAAATTTTTCGCATTTATTTGATAGGTCTGAGAATAGGTTGTAGGTAACCTACTGGCTGGTTTAGATACCTAAATAATACGAGTACGAGTAGTTTTATGATTTAGCATTAAATATACTTATAGCCTGTAATGTTCACCCTTTCATCACCAACCCTTCTTTTTTAATTTATATGGCAAAACAACGTTTTCCGTGTCAGCTATTAATAAATAATAATTTATTATTTATCCGTCATATTTTTGTTTTTTCTTTTGGTGCCATTTAACGATATTGAATATCCACATAATTATTGCTAGTAATAGAGTAATCTATTGGCATTTTATAAGGGTCGTTAGTCTAATCTATGAATAAAAAACATACCTACTAATGAATGAATCGATGATTTTAAAACTATAATATTTCAAGGAATAAGATAATATATAGGTATAGAAATAAGTATTTTAAAATGATTAAAGCTGCTACAAGAAAAAAACATTAAACAAAACTGAGCGATCTGGAATCATTTAAATTAATTATTTGACGAATCGACCATAGCGAAGAAACAATATAGACCGTACAAAATCATAATACGATCGAATCGATTTCGATGTAATTATCCCTTTTAAACGTATTTAAATACGTCATACTTATATAATGGCTAATGACCTTCATAATGGACTGTCTTGGTATTTGCACTGACCAGATTTTATTCGCGCGTAGCAGTCTACGATCGCGTAGCTCTATCCGTACCCGCTAAAAAGTGTTCGGATTTCAAATTAATTTCATTTCCATTTCGAATTATTTGACAGTTATTTAAAAGGGTGTGTTCTTGTTTTAAAAATGAAAATTAATCTGGATGATGGGGTAAGACTTTTATTTTATCCACTTAATAACGTACCTGTCAGATTTTTTGTAATTAATACTTAAAAAATATATTAAAACCGAAAATTATAGTTTTGTAAAAATTGCAGGGTAGTAGTTTTTTATTGCTAGTTTAAGAGAGATATATGTGTGTGTGTCTATAATAATATGTGTCAATCGTCAAATTTTCATCCCGATTCTAGTCGGCGGATGCCTCGTACAAGTCGACCTTTTTTTTCGAAAAAGAGATCGAATATATTTCATGAACATCTACTAATTTTAAAAGCTTATAACTTTAATAACCGTCGTCGACTATTATTAGATAGAAGTTGTTGTTATAAATAAATATTTCTATTCAGAGATATATTCAATACGAACTTGTTCCCGTTCAAATTGAACCTTACCAGTTAAACTACCAAATCGAAACATTTAGATGCAGATTATGTTTACTAACGCTATATCCGTGCAGTGCTCGCTTTGTTACAAAGAACTTTAGGTACAGACAACTTTTTCTAACAGTTACTTATTTTCTAAAAGTCGCACAAAGCATAAAATAATTTATATCATCTTATTTCTTAAACGAAAAGAACCGACCCGTGTGTTCCTCAAATGATCAAAGAAAAGTTAACATAAGTTTAGCGAATTTAAGTAGGTTAAAAAATTCTACTGTGTTTTTCTTGTCGCCCCTTTCGTAGATCAAGCTGGCCCCAGTCTGCCAAACTAGCAATAAAAATATATCCTTAAATAATAAAAACCTAGATCCAGCCGTCTATTGCTGTTTTTGCCTTATTAAGATTGTTAGCAACGCACTAAGTCGAGATCCGAATCCCACAGGGGGTGTCCTTAGTGGACGTTTCTGACGTAGTTAGTTTTTCTATTGCTCTGGCTGGAGTCCCTTAAGGTTCTCGCTAAAAGTCCGGTGAAGCAGTCAAATCCTGCGCTCAGGCTAGCTGTGTAACCACCGAATACTGAAACGCCATTTAACTTTAAAACGTTCTTAAATGTATACCTGTCGCTACTTTACACCTTAAAGTGACAGACACGGCACGAGACTTTAAGGCGACTTAAAACTGATTGACGTTTCGGCCATAAATATCTTCCAAATAAACTTAAAAAGAAAAGGTTTTACGTTTGTTACGCGATATCTCCGAGAATTTGTGTTCGATTTCAAAAATTCTTACTGTGATCGATAGGTAACTCATAGCTGGTGGTGTCATATAAATTTCATTAAAATCTATTTACCTAGTAGATGTTTTTCGAATTCAATTAAATAAAACTACATATATTTAATTAATTTCGTTTTTTTTTCATTTATGTGTAATCAATTGTTATTTATTGCAATGAATAATTCTATCACATTAACATAAATACATAAAACATATGGTTATTAAATTAATTTATTTATAAACCGATGTTAGAAAGTGAATTTCCGGTCATCGTCATAATAAGCGATTCCATGCTAAAGGAACATCGATAAACTTTTTATTTGCATAAAAATTAATAACTGATTAATATGTAATAACTAATATCTAGGTACTAACTAATAGACTGAATTGTAACTAGTAAAATCTATACTTTAATCTATACTATTATAATATTATAAAGCTGAAGAGTTTGTTTGTTTGTTTGTTTGAACGCGCGAATCTCAGGAACTACTGGTCCGATTCGAAAAAATCTTTCAGTGTTAGATAGCCTATTTATTAAGGAAGGCTATAGGCTATATATCATCACGCTACGTCCAATAGGAGCGGAGCATAAATAAAAAATGTTGCAAAAATGAAAAACCGTTGAAACTAAAACACGCGAACAAAGTCGCGGGGGACAGCTAGTAAATTATAAAGTGTTAGATAACTTAACAGCCGTCGTTAAACAAGTTCATTTGTTTCTTTGCGTTTAAAGTATTATCATTAGGTATATTTGTGCAGCAAATGTCTTTACAATTCTGAGTTGAGAGCTCTGTTCAATAAATTAATCTCTGTTTATTATTAGGTGAGTACTTATCTATTTTCTTCTTCACCTGATTTAAATACTCCATAAATTATTTCTTCTTCAAGCTAATACTACAGCTAATGACCAAAATTAGAAAATATTCTTAGATAGGTTTTGGTATCCTCAGAAATCGAAAGTTGAATAATAATAATTAATGTAAACAACATCACATACATTGCTCTGAACCCAAAGTACGTAGCACTTGTGATATGGAATCAGAGACAACAAAGGTACCACAAACACCCAGACCCGAGACAATGTAGAAAAGTGGTTTTCTACATTGACGCGTCGGGGGATCGAACCCGGGACCTCAGTGCACGTTGAAAACCGTCGCGTACGCCACTCGACCACGGAGGTCGTCAATGTACTCTAACTCACTCTAAGATACGATTTATGATATTTTGTTTTTTATTGATTTAACTAATAAAAATCCAGTTTTCAACTTAAACACGGATATAAGCCCTGTTCGAGTTGATAAGGTAGTTTTATTACTCCTAATCAATTTATATTTATAGAAAACACATATTTACTGTTTTCTCAAGGTGAGAACCTGACGGAGTATCAACCTAATATTGGTAATAACGGCATAATATTTGACATAATTTGTATGGTTCCTAGGTTCATAAGTAAAAATTTTAAGGAATTGCCGGCTAAACTATCTATGGATAGTTTATTGATTATGGCCATAAAACCTCCTTTAACATCTTCTTACTCATTACCTTTCTCTAGTTTTACATCCAAAGCGTAGAGTATCCTCCCAATTAATAACATAAGTATTTACAAGATTTGCTGTCTTAAGCCTTCTTCCCGCGGTGCGCGACTATGCGGATGACCCCGCACGGCCAACGACAACGGACCGCACACCGACGCTCTCTCAGTGCGCCCTGAGCCCCTAGACTAGTGACATTTCGACAAGCGATATCGCTGATGGAATCGTTCAAATGTATGGAAGTGACAAGTCCAAGTAACGTGACTTATCGAAACGAAATGTCATTTCCATACATTTAATGTCATTTGAGCGATTTCTATCATCGTTTACGCTTGTCGAAATGCCACTTGTCTAGGGGGGCTGGTCTTCGAATCCGGCCTTACCCTTTTACTTACACAGTTACACCAGTATGTGTATTCTAAATAAATGACTGCTGTTCTCGTAAATTCTGACAAATATACCTACTAACCCAATTGTTAGGACCTATTTTTTATTGATGAAATTTATACTAATATTATAAAGCTGAAGAGTTTGTTTGTTTGTTTGTTTGAACGCGCTAATCTCAGGAACTACTGGTTCGAATTGAAAAATTCTTTTTGTATTGGATAGTCCGTTTATTGAGGAAGGCAACATCACGCTACGACCAATAGGAGCGGAGCATAAATAAAAAATATTGCAAAAACGAAAAACCGTTGAAACTAAAACACGCGAACAAAGTATAGTATATCTAGTATACAATATAATTGCAATTAAAAAGATAAGAAGCAGACATCTAACACGCGTTTACTATAGAAAATAATGAAATAAAATGTAAATGATTAATTTGCATAATTATCAAATTTTTCCGATGTATTGCCGAACTAGTGCAATAGTCGCGTAAACGAATAATTTTAGACGACTAAAATAATAGTCTATAGTATACTTTTGTCATTTTCTGGCCACATTTAGTAATATAAATATAGGTATTGTAACCTTGAATTTAAAGCAAATATTTACTCTATCACCAAACAAAAAATACTCAGGCGTTTCTTTGGCAAATCGTTTTAACGCATTTAAGAAATACATAACAAAACAAATCTTTACGGTTTTTGTCCTAACCAAGTATCTACCTAAGCATTCAATTTAGAGATCAATTAACTTTGTCTCTTACTAAATACCTAATCTAGTTTTTAGATTCTTTAATCTTAATCGACTGAATCATAGAAAAATTAAAGGAAATGTTAAAATTTAATTTGAAACAAGTTTAAGTTTAATGACTAGTAGATTTATTGGACCTAAGCAAGTACCTAGGGAAACCCGAAAAGAAAAGGGATCCTGTGTTAGTTAGTTATATAAAAATACTTGCAAAGTTTGACCTTTATAGATTTAGTGATTTACTATACTATGTCATGCATAAAACTTTGAAAACTACAAATCTTTTTTGACATTAAAATAATTTATGTGAGACTTAGTCAAATGCCTTTAACGAGTCTAAATGTTAAAATAAGAGTGCTGAAAGCAACTGCACTAATCTTGTTGTTAATAATCTAACCTTTGCTACATCTCTGTTGGTTGATTTCTTGTCGCATGATTGTCGACGCCGATATCTAAGCAAGATGCGCATTTAAATTAGTTGTGGTTTTGTTCTTAGTTTTCAAGCACTTGTTTGGTTTTCGCAATCGCCAGGACTATTATCAATTAGATAAAGATATAGTAATTTAAAACATGTGGTATTTTTAGAAAGTCCATCTTTCGTTAACGGCACTCATATTGACCCACCCTTTCGCCTTTTCAAATATTCCTATTTTTAAGAGTACTGTTCCATATGCATTACAATAACTATGGAGTTCGTCTTTTGCATCTATTAAAACTGTCTCATTTTCCAGTGGTGCGTCATAGAAACCGTTTGCATCGTTTTTTGGATTAAATTTTGGAAAAATAACTTTAGTTTTATAAACGGAATTAGCGTTGTTGTGGGTTAAGTTGTTATGGTGACTAGGTACTATTGACGTATGTTTTATTAAGGAAGGTACTGGTTTATACTGTGTTAAGTTAACATGGGAATATGACGTCTATAAGTTAGTGTTATTATTATATAACGTTACACTTGAAACGTGTCAAAGAAAACAAGATTCAATGTTAATTTAATTGTATGTTATTTATAATTTTACTTGTATTTTTGTGAGTATGCTTGGTGATTACACAAACCTTTATTTTTAGGGAGTATTATTTATTTACTTTTGTCCAGGCAATATATTCTTAAAATTATGACTAAGTGTTTTTAGTTTTTCTAAAGTGAAGGACGAAGATAGCATTATACAGACCTCATTTGGTATTATCTACTGTTAGTAGGCAATAAAGCAAGCTCAAGGTATGTTGTACTTGGTTATTAGAAAACTATTTTAAATTAATTGTCTGTTTGGCTTTTTGTACGAATAATAAAATTTCCTGTTCTTCACTTCAATAGAGTGAGTACAAAGGATATTGAATAAAGCTGTGTTTAGGGTGATATAGGAACGAAACAAGAACATGTGAATACAGGTAAGTCAATCAACATTAACATTAAATAAAAGTTATATTATAAGTATACCGATTATTGTCCGATTATTGCTTTTGTCACACCGATTATTTTCTACGTTTCTACCAGTATCTTTGCTCATGTCACGATGATTAGTAAAGACCGAAGACACTATTGTTCCAATCTAAAAGAAATGAAGGGGTTCAGACAGATAGTTAGGTCCGTCTCTTTTTCGGAAAATATTTTCATTTTCATCATGGCATTGTACATCACTACCTATTGTTTCGAAAGAGATGTCACACATTTAATTTTATAAATAAGTACTTATATAGTTAGTAGATGACATCATCATTCCTTTTAAACCTGAACTGTGCCAAAAAAGTTTTTTTTATCTACGTTTTTCAGTCATATAACTAGATTGGTATAATCTAACGTAATCTGTGGTTTGATTCTGTAAGACCTCATTCTAAACTTCAAATCTGAATCCGCTGTGAGTTTCTTGATTGGCATTCCAAAAACTCGTTTAATAATTCGAATGTACACTAGCGCTTCACTTGCGAGCGTGTCAGCGAGTTAAACTAATTAATTGACGTGAGATTTTGACTGATAAAGTATGAGATGACATAAGAAGTGGGATTCAGTAAGGTAATTTTCTTGTCACTTCGACGTTCACTTCGCACTCGAATCCCATCGAAATCAAGAGCATTTTGAACCTTATGCAAAGTGAGAGTGAAAAGCGATGTGAGAAGCGAGTTGTTGTTTGAACTTTATAGAATCGACGTGCTGTATTAGAAGACATTGATACATAAAACATAATTGCTATATGCATAGAGCCCCGTATAGCACTATAGAGCTTATCACCTCCATGGGAAGCTGGCGACAGTTTGCCCCTGGCCTCCCAAATTAGGCAGCAACCGGAAGCTAGCAAGTGAGCCTAGTGCAAATTTGTAGATGTACAATGTGATTGACAGCGAAGTTTGATTATTTCGAAATGACTGCAGAATTTATTAAAATTTTTGGGATTTTTATTGTTGTACATGAAGCGAGGGGTAGTCGATTCCCCCTGTGGATCGCCATGTGACTATGCTGTTTACAGTTTTGAAGATACATATTCTACTTTATGTGTAAGTATTAATATGTTCGTTTTAACTAGATATCACCTATGTAATTTATGCGTATTTAAAGCATTTCTAAAACCTAATTTACACAATCAAAAACAATCTTAGTAAACAATACAGGTTACTAATTTTGTTTCAATTATTTCAGTTTATACTAATGCCTGACAGTATATTTATAGCAATCAATCCTTATATACGTAGGTATGTAAATGAAAGTTATTAAGTTTTAGACAGGAGCTTTAAATAAGATGTGGTTTTTGCCTCCGAAGTCGGTAAATATGGTGTTTTAGGTATTTTCATGAATCGATGAATCTCTTTTAGGTTTAAAATTTCGTCATATTTTTAATCGTCTTAAAACAGACCGATGGTACCGAGGTATTACCTACCATCAGCATTATAATAATAATGAATTGAAACTCTTCTAACCAGTGTTTTCCTCAGGTACGTCTTCGGCCATAAAAGTATTTCCATTCCATCGTAGACTTCTACATAAATCTCTAAATCCAAGCTAATGTGAATATATATTTAGTACTTCTTAGATAATAATTATATTCCTACCCTTGCCTTTTATTTAAAGATACATGTGTATTAGAACATGAACACACACATGAACTGGACACCAAAAGTTCGATGCCCAAGTATTTTTCTTTGCAAAACCACGCGTGCAGCACCTTTTGACTAAATAGGTAGTCTTGATTCTGTAATGCCTGCTGCCCGCTGTGCGCATTATCACGTATCACCCCGCTCGACCAACGACCACGGACAGCCACGTACCGCGCAATGCGTGTTGAGAATCAAACCTAATTTTAACCGACTTAGGGTGTAGTTCGAATCTCGGTTTATTGCGACGGACCGGGGTATACGCGTCCGCGCTATCACGAACGAGCATCTTTTTTTTTTTTTTTTTTTTTTAAGAGCTCTACTGCAGTTAGCCTGAGCGCAGGCTTTGACTGCTTCACCGGACTTTTGGCGAGAACCGTAAGGCCTCCAGCCAGAGCAAGTAAAATATACTAACTACGTCAGCAACGTTCACTAAGGGCACCCCCTGCGGGGTTCGGACCTCGACTTAGTGCGTTGCTGACTATCTTAATAAGGCAAAAACAGCAAGGGATGGCTGGATCTGAGTTATTATTATTTAGGGACATATTTTTATTGCTAGTTTGACCGGCTCGGGCCAGCTTGATCTAGGGACGGGGGGGTAACATTTACGTTACTATTATTTATAATACGCGACGGGCCTCGCCGGCGAGGACGTAGTATACGGCGGTTGTGTTTTGTATTGCTACTGCTAGCTAAGTCGAATGCTTCTTGTAGAAGCGTTGTCTTATCGTCGGGATAGGAGAGAGTGTGTATAGGACGTTTTATCTTGGAGATGACTGAAGGTCGGTATCGACGAACGAGCATCTACCCACGGTCGGTGCATATATACCTACTGATTGGACACCTCTTTTTACTTTTCATATATAGGTGCCGAAAACAGAGTATATACAGTATCTATCCAAAAGGGGTTAAGACTACATCTGGTATAGAGTCAGTTTACAAAATTTCAGCTCAAAATTAGTAAATAATAGATACCCATTTTTTCGCATCAGTTATCAAACACTTAAAAAAAAATATTACTTTTCGGTAGCATTTATTTAGATATGGTGCAACTTAATATTATACTAAGAATAAATTACTAAACGTTAACGTTACAGATGCCTCCAAACTTATCGGAGACGCTTCTACCGGAGTCAACTCCTCAGAAGCTGACCAGGAAGCAATCCCTGGAGTCTTGCAGCAGTGCCAGTGAGCAGTGCAGCTGTGATGAAGTTAGCTACGGTATAGGTTACTAAACAAACCAATATGCATGTTTTATTGTATACAAAATTTGAAAAAAACTATTCATTGCCTTAAAGATGAAAAGAGACATTAATGGATTTTGCTCTGCCAGCAAAGCCACAATTTTTAATTCAAATCGAAAGTTTAATTGGATTTCACTACCATAGTACAGTTTTCATGACATATAGCATGAATACTATAACCACCGTGATGTTAAGCTGTAGACCATAATTGAAAATTATTTTTTGTACTTTATATCCTTTCTTTTTTATAATATGACTATGGATCATGGCCTCTTCAATATAACTTAACTTGCCACCAAACTACCAGCCAGTAAATGCAATAAAAAGGCTTCCATAAATGACGAGATCTTCTTTACTTCAATCTTTTTAACCGGCTACATTCCACACCACTTCACGCGCTGTTCTTGTGCCATTAAAAATATCCCGCTCACAAGAAGACAAGCAAGAAATATCTTCACAAGTAAACATTTCTTCCAGGTGACGCGGTCTTCTCCTGTTTCGTGGTGGCTCCCCACGTGGTGAGCATCTGGCGCAGCACATGGGGCCTAATGGACCAGCAGGCGCGCATGTTCCCCTTCGCACAGATCTACCTTCTGGGGATCGTCATACACATATGCTTTGCGATTGCCAGGTGAGATGAATTCGAGGAAACTGCAAACCCTAAATATGGGCCAAGTACTAGCATTATTAATATCGTAATTAATCTATGTATTCGGGAAAGCCACTTTAAATGAAGATTTAAACAAGCTCAGGAAACATCAATTTCAATTAAGTCTAACAACTAACGGCTGCATACATAAACAGTGATATATATTTAGAGAGTTGAAATTTTTACAGTGTGTCTATTTCTAAAGGACAAAATAACATAACATAATTTGACAAAAAAAAGTTGATGGTGTTTTATATTTTTCGATGTTACCGCAAAGTCGTGTGCGAATCCGACTAGCAGCTGACCCTTTTTGAATAGATTTACGCAGTTAGCCTGAGCGCAGGCTTTGACTGCTTCACCGGACTTTAAGCAGTTGACCCATTATTTAGTCTGTCTCATCATCCAACAGTTATTTATTAAAAAATCAAATTACTGTATTTTTGACTAGTCCTTGGCCCTTTTAAGAAGATACGAGTGAGAACTGCCTAAGCATATTGTTGTTCTCTCAAGGTGAAGCCTTCGTACCATAATCCTATTATGGCTGAAATGCCGTAAGTATTATTACTGCTACTACACAATAAATATAAATCTTACGGCAACTGCATAATACGTGTTCCTACGAATACTGCACTTTATGTATAACATTGTTACACCTGTATGACACATTACATGAATTTTAAATGGAAGTGATAGAATACGTCAATTTTAAACATATTTTCCTGATATCTGTCAAGTAGTAATTCAAAGTACTAGACATAATATTATGTGAATTAATTATAACTAATTATATATCTACAGATCAAGACTATTATCTCGTTCAGCGGGTGCCTGGAGCGACCCTGACGGTGGGGCTTGCTCCTGGCTGCGGGAAAGGGTCTTATCTCGAGTGTATAGCTACATTTTCATCATCAGCAACATCATGCACTGGCGGGGAGGCTGGGGACTTCTAGACATGTTTGTGGATACTATTTTACCGGAGTTGGATGATCCTCATAGGTAAATCACAAATATATTATTATTTTTTATGTTTGTTTGTGGCAACCACGGGCGCCTTTGATCGTTAGACACTATTAAACTACTTTCCACTATTTTTTTTTTATCTAAAATGACACAAAGTAACTACTACCCTTAAAAATTAAAAACTAAACACGCTCGTTTCGATATTTATCATTAAAATATAACTGGTTACTTTAAATATGCGTTAACAAACAATAAATGAAACCAGTTTTTTTTACGTTAACTTAATACCAAATCAAGGAAACTTAAAAATCATTTTTTTTTATTGTTTTTATACGAGTTTAAATTTGTTTATTTTTTATGTTATTGTTTTATTTATTGTGTCTTATTATAATTTGTTAAAATTAATTATCATTTATAAATTTTGTACTTCGGAAAGACATTTTCATAACCATAAAAATTACACTTTACATAAAACCTATCTACATAAATAACACAAGCAAACATAACACTTTATATAACTCATGCAGTGATAACTAAAATGTCCAATCTGAATTTATGAAATTACAAATACGTTCTCTGGGAAATTATTCATAGCCTTACCCCGGTCACTCACAGTCACATGCGCGCAAACATTTCGAAAAAGGTTCGCGCACTTTGATGTCTGTCTGTTAAAAAACCGACAAAGCTTGGAAATAAAAACATTTGCAAATGTCGTCCTACACTTGCACTTGTTCGTGCGAATGTGAGTGACCGGCATTATATGAACTTTTTTTTTCAGGCCGGTATTAATAGCCACATTAACACTGATCTTTTTCGTGGCCATCACGCTCCTCCGCGCGGCCCGCAACCTTCTTGCTTCTCCATACTTCCTGATCACGGATGGAAAGGAACCCACCTACATCTTCACTACGAGGTTCAAAATTTCTGTACGTACCTGTTTTAATAACCATATTCTAATATTTGGAGCTCCTAAATTTCTAGATTTCTTGGAACAAGCAATTGTGAAACAATGATTGTCCCATGCGGGGATCGAACCGCAGCACGTCGCGCACTGTGGTAATCGGCGTAGTGACTTATACCACTCGACTATCCGAGCAGTCAAAATTCTTCTTAAAGTTATCTTTAAATTTCAGAATTTAAACAGAACTATAAGAAGGATTTAAGCTAAACCTAGGTTCAGCTGAATTTTTATTCCCTAATTCAAATCCAAGGCAGACTTAGTGTCACTGTCCAGTTTCAAAAAACGCAAAACTGCCCAACGTAAAATCACGTAAAAACTTTTTTTTGTAATCAAATACAAACAGTAGAAAGGAAAAATTTAAACCACAGGCAGGATTCGAACCTGCAACTACTCTCTTTTTTTTTTATTGTTCTGCGTTTGACCTTGAATTTATTGATATTGGAACTCCATAAAACAATAGCACGGTAGCAAGACGATGGAGCGTGGTCGTCCGGTTTAACATCGATTTACAAAAAAGGACCTTCCTACTTTGAAATAAAGGCGCTAGCTCTTTACTGTACCATTCGATTACAAACCTGTAAGTAGCATTTACAAACGCCCTCCCATCATCTTAAGCGTGACCATGAAGGTAATCAGACGGACGATAAATCATGTCCAGTAGGGCTGCAAATAACGGACTTCCTAACGGTCAGTTTAAGTGTCATAACTATTCGGACAGCATTGACCGTTGAACTCTGTTATGATTGAGCCATGGACATAAAGAATGATGCTAAAAATTCCAATCTCGATTCCAAAATCTTTACTAATATTATAAATGTGAAAGTAACTCTGTCTGTCTGTCTGTCTGTCGCGCTTTCACTCCAAAACTACTGGACCGATTTCAAGGCAATTTGGTACACATATAGTCTAGAGCCTGAGAAAGGACATAGGCTACTTTTTGTCGAGATAACCGATATTCGCGCGGGCGGAGCCGCGTGGAACAGCTAGTACTAACTATAAAATAATACCCAGACTTGGAACAAGCAATTGTGAAACAATGATTGTCCCATGCGGTAACGGATAAAAATATAGGAGAAAAATAGCAGTATCTAAATAGTTACTGAGCGTAGATAGATAACGTCTTCAAAGTATATGAACTCTACCAAGTCTTGAAGTTGCGTGTATATTTTTAATACCTTCATTAACGGCCTTCACCTATCTTGTATCTAAACTTATTACACGAGAAAAAATAATTGACTAATGTTTCACCTTTTCGGGAAAAAACATGTGATATTAAGACTATATAATTCATTAGTGTACCAACGATTTAATGGTCTTCATTGCCTTTTAATTTAAAAACAATAAGATAACAGGTTTTGATGTCTTATTGTTTTTAAATTTACAACTTAGTGGATACTAATATCCAAAATTAATATATGACGGATTATACATTGCAATACAATACACGAATGGCGACTTTAGGAAATCGATGCATCTTATTGCTATTTGTCAACTGTCGTGCATTAATCATACTATTCTTGGCAAAAGTGTTTGCTTAATCCATTTTGGATGATTGGATAACGAAGCACACCCAGATTATTGTCGTGGCTGCGAGATGTTTACGTTTCCTACTTCTCATAAGTACTCTAGAGATTACTATGGAATACGAACGGCACTAGATAGGATTTAAATCCTTACGTTGTAATGGATTATCAGACAGAAGGAATGAGATTCATGAAAGATATGGAATGAGCTTAGAGTTACATAAAGCGCTTACCCATCACAGAGAATTTCATGTGAGCTGATCAGTTAAAGTGAAACTACCCTTAAGAAAAAAAGAAAATGGCAGTATTTCCTCAAGATTTTTTCAAAGCATGAAAATCACACGTGTACGAACAGAACACGAATACGGAAATCACACGTGATGAAACACAATGTATTAGATAGATGCACTATTTGTTAGCTGGTTAAGGACCTCTTATCTCAAACAAATGATCGAAACATCGACATCAGTAGCGCAAGAATCATACGCACAACCGTTTAGTCCTGAGCAAACACGGGCTACGTCAGAGCGCGGGACGGGTGATAATGCAATTACAAGTAGTAATCTGGCGGCGCGTAGCGGAGGCTCGCTCCACTGTGAGTCGCGCGGCCGACATGCGAGGAAGCACCGCGGGGCTGGCCGACACGCTGGCAGGCGGCTCGCGCGCGCACGCCGCGCTGCTGGAGGGCGCCGACGCGCTGTTCGCGAGCCTGGTGGTGGCGCCCGCCGTCGTCACGTACTGGAAGTCCACCTGGACGCTCATGGACCTGTACGTGCTGCCCGAGCGCCCCGTGCCCAGCGCCGCCGCCTGCGCCGCCTTCGGCCTGATCTGTGACTTGTTGTTTTCCGTGTTCCAAAGCCAACTGAGCAAGCACCTTAACCCGGAGAAGGGCCGGCTGACTTACTACGTGCTGTCGCGGTTGTGTACGTGTGTGGCGGGCGCGGCGTGCGTGGGCGCGTGGCGGGGGGTCTGGAACCTGCTGAACGAGTGCACGGGCGACAGCGCGCGCACGCTGCTGTCCACCACGGCGGCAGCCACGCTGTCGCTGGCGGCTCTGCGCGCGCTCCGGAACATTTGCGCTGCGCCCTTCGCCGTGGCCGTGGATTCGCCACAGGACTACTTCGACGTGCCCACCATGTTCCGGACGGTTGGTACCATTTAGAACAGCTCCAACACCGCCCAAATATCCGTACATAAACTGAGTCCCTTTTTTTCATCAGGTATAGAGTCCAGTAATCTCAACTCTATTCAGACTAAACTTTTCACAAATCACTATATAGACTAGAGGGAACCAGCTCAGACAGTTTGGTTAGATGATTTCCGTCAAACACTGCACACGACGTATACAGACAGACGGAATACGTTCGACGCCCCTGTTCTATTTACCTATATTGACTTCGCGAGCACAACTAAAACGAACTGAACTCTTGACTTTACGTCCAAATCAGTGCCTGTATTCAACCTGAAGAAAGAAGTTAATAGGTTGGAAAAACCTTTTCACTGTTGTTATAAAAGGGATCTTTTAGGGTCCAAATAACTTTATATTTTCCAA
The DNA here is from genome assembly GCA_932294365.1 of Diachrysia chrysitis. Lineage (NCBI taxonomy): Eukaryota > Metazoa > Arthropoda > Insecta > Lepidoptera > Noctuidae > Diachrysia > Diachrysia chrysitis. The sequence continues at coordinate 2,316,138 of OW028648.1, read as the reverse complement.
AGAACGGGTTTAAACGAGACGTAAGGTCCAAAGACTCCTCCTGGACCTGATTTTGATTGAAATCAGAATTATTTCCTAAAAGCCTGTTGAAGGTTCATCGACCCACGCATTGCACTCGACTTTACAAATAAACACAGATTAGAAGAGTATGTACTTGACACTTAGGATCAGCTGATCATTCATTCATTCAATCTGTTGATACTGTTATGGTAGCTCTATCACGCCAATTGCAATGTTAGGGCCTTAGTTTTACTCAGGGATTTTTTTTTATATTGACTAAATATTAAGACAACATAATTATGGTTATTGGTACACACTTACACGTCATATCATGAAAATTCTGATGGATTTGGACGTCATTTGAACAGGGGTTCTATTCTCAAAAATTTCAGTGTCGAGCGTAGCGCTTTCCATCGTCAAAACCATGTCAAATCTATACTTATTAATTAATAGATATAAAGCTGAAGAGTTTGTTTGTTTGTTTTACCGCGCTAATCTCGGGAACTACTAGACCGATTTGAAAAATTCTTTCAGTTTTGGATAACTCATTTATTAAGGAAGGCTATAAGCTATATAACATTACGTTGCCATCAAAAGGAGCGGAGCATAAATAAAAAATGTAGCAAAAATTAAAAACTGTTGAAACTAAAACACGCGGATAAAGGCGCGGGGGACAGCTAGTATCATATAATTTTTGACATTTCGATGTGATTTGTGTTTGATGTTTAATGTTTAAAGAAGGGCTGTTCCCCAAAGATAATTAAAAAAAACTAAATTTGATAAAGGAGATAAAATATACTTGTTTTGTTACCCGTGAAGGAACGAAGAATTATTCATTATACAATCAAATGTATGGAACTGACGAGTCTAAAACACAAGTCTTTATCTAAAGAAATGTAATTTACAGCAATTTTAGCGTTTTCCATCAATGTTAACTAATGTAGAGTGTTTACAGATCGATATTTTGATAATATTGTTTAATAATTGAACTTAATAAATAGTATGACTAAACAATTATCAACACATTAAGAAGCCACGTTCTTAATTTACTTTTTATTATATATGATTTCATTATAGTGGACTATATTTCCTGATTCCATTGTAAAATACATGTCATGGAAGAAAATAACATAATTATAATTACATATTGTTTTCCACCTTAGTTTACAAAGTCTGATAAACCACGTAAACAGAACCTAGCTTGGACTAGATTCTCTCATAGAAAATAACTCCTGTATCAGCGACAATTTGGTCTATAGCATTTTGTACTCATCTGTACAACCAATCAATAGATCTGTACAAACTCAAATGTACATGTATTATATATACAGTACATTTACCCATTTTCACGCAACTGCAAAAAATTCAATAGTTTTATTTCACCTGAACAAATGCTAGAACTTTGTACACCAATCCCATAATTGGCTAGTGCGTAAGCCTTAGGAGGTTTGTGTATAGTTGTGCGGATAAGCTGTGCGGAGTCCTTAAAAAATAAATAAATACACTACCCTTACAGACCACCTAAAAAAACGCCAAAACTTTGTACACTTCCTTAACGCAAGCGCCGCTAAACTGAGTAGTTGTATTTTGAGTATGTTCTTCTAGTTAATTCTTGAAGATTTCAGATTATTTTTAGAATGTAAACAGACTGACGGCGTCCAGAAAATCGTCATCCATTTTGTCCGCCATATTTGCGATAAATGTGACCTCAAATTATTAAAAACAAGTCTGGCAATATTTGCGTTCCTATTTGTGCTCTTCAAATTTATTCAAATGTTTTGTAAATACAATGTTTGATCACATGTCTGGCTGATTTTACAGACCCCTAAACAAATGCCAAAGCTTTGTCCACTACCGTTAGTTTGCCGCAAATTTTCATGGATTTCTTCAATCTAATGATGCATTCGTGGCCTAAAGCTTTTTTACAAAGTATTTATTATGTATCCTAAAGTTTTCAAAATCACAAACATATTTATTGCTCCACACGTTTAGAAACTACTTTCTTAAGTTGTGAAGTGCCAGGTAGTATAGTAATTACATATTTTAATTTAATTTTAATAACATATTTCTATTGATTTATTGACTTGTCGATCTCTATTCATAACACACCATTTGTTTTATTGTAAATGAGAAATCTACCTAATGACACAGTTAATGACGACGCGACGGTACTTTCACCATTTTGGGCATTCGTGCAAATGCCAAATTTGCAAAAACGCCTACAAGGGGAGTGTTATGTGACTAGGTGACCAATGATGGTGACGATTCATAGTTTATGTGTTACTTAAGTGCGGTAAATTAACTTGATGTCCAGGACCTTTAACCTAATTACACGAACAAAATTATGATTATACTTGTAACAATGAGTTTTTATTATGAATTAATCTCTGTTGTACATATATACATATAAGTAGCACGAAACATGTTATAATGCTTGTTTATTCATAAACAAACAATGCATAACAATAGTAAATCAATCTTCTATTCTTTTCTAATCTTTAGTATATTTTGAAGCGGATTCAGTATTATCGTCATACAAAGATTTAGTTATCCCACCTGTGTACTAGGCTTCTCGGTTTAAAAGTATTTTTTGTTAAAGTAAACTGTTTATGATTTTTAAGCTTAAGATTTTTAAGACAGTAAAAGTTTTTTCAAATCAAACAACTTGTCTGATAGATGTAAAGTTGTGTCGTTTCACAACCCAACTCTTGAAAAGATTGTGTTGGTAAAAAAGTTATAATACAATAATAATCAAGCAATAAAAAGATCAAGCTTCAAGTATGGGTAAAATGGGGTGAATATAAATACAGGGGGTGAATTGACAATTGTATTTTTTACATTTTATAGGTATTGATTATAACACACTCTTATAGTACTCTCAACTATTAAAAAGTTATGAGAAAGCGGTTTTTATGTAAAATTATTCGCATGAGCCACAATAAAGCGTAGGAATCTTTTTCCAAAGTTGTGTCTATTCACCCCATTTTGCGGCATGCTTCCCGTCGACCAAGAATCACGAAATTCTTCTGTTTCTAAAGGTCAAAATTCTCCATCGAAAAAAAAATCGTAATGCTCTATAAAAAATATATTGTTTTATGATTATTTATTATGATTATAATTATTTTTTGAACCGTTTATTTTATGTACGAAGACCGGTCTTCTTTTTAGGTCGATAGTAAATTATTGAAGTCCTTTAACGCGGCATCATGGCGCGTCACCGAACCCGACCGCAAAATTGCTCGGAAAAAGACCACTTAGAACAAGAAATCACTTAAAGTATCAACGAACTCCTATGTAACTGTGGTTATTATTTACAGAACAGCAGAGAGACGATGCTATACATCCTGGACTGCATCTTCTCGGTGGCGGTGGTGGGGTCGCTGGTGGTGTTCGTGTGGAGAGGCTCCTGGGCGCTGCTTGACATCTTCCTGTTCCCCGATGACAAGAGCAAGTCGTGTTGGACGTCGTTGGTGAGTTCATTTACAAATAGCTTAAGACCTACAATTTCTGTATACGGGTTGGAGGAACTTGTTGCTCGAGAATTGTTTTAACTATAACAGGTAAAAGTATCCTATGCTGCTTACACTTTATTAACCGACTTAAAACAGAGGGGGGTTTCAATTCAACTTGTATTTTATCTATTGACTTGACTTGTATCGATTGTATGTTGTTACGCGATGTCTTCGGCAATTATGGATCGATTTATCCCTAATCATCATTTTGATAATTATCTAAACAAGGCCACTTTTGTTTTGGCTGGATTAACTGTTCAAATCGATCCAGCCGTTTGAAAGATACGAGGTAATAAAGAAATTGACAAATATAAAACAATCGTGTGAAAAACATATCCATTCCTTTTCAGTCGGGGAAAATCATAATTTTATGGGAATGCTTATAATCATAACGTGTATCTATTGGATTTTACTAAATTCGACCATAGGTTCATATTTTTAGGGTCGGAATGCCGACTTCCATTCTGACCGAACTTTTATATAGAGCAAATGGTTGTCTGACCTCCACAACCCATTTTCTGAACTAATACAGTTGTATTATCGCTTGGTATACTGAACAGGTTTTAAGGACTGGTCGCACAGGTATTGATATTTTTTTTTACATTGTATTTAGTAAAATCGTTAACAAAAGCGTACATTTTCCGCATATGGGTCATTATGCGTAGCTATTGAGTCAGTGACCACTTAGTTACGTTAGGTACGCAATTGGGTCTTCCTCTCGCTCGTCTTGCGTCCCCCAGCCATCCATGTTGTGCCGCGTTATTATTGGATTTTAACTCAACGCGAATTAGGACGTAGGTACAGATTGTAAACACATGTAGGACTATAGTTAAATAGACTGTACAATGTTAACGTAACGTTCGATTAAAACTAGTCGGCGTCTCTTCAAGTTCTAACGGATAAATTCCTAAATTTTCCTAGTCTTCTATGGAGTATCACGAAAAAAAACTGTAATACATACTTTCTTAAAGATTTTTCCGTTTGGCGATACAAATATGATTCAGTCTGCGCTTGTAACATTTTTTGTAGGTAGCGCACAAAACGATAAATAACTTAAATAGAGAATTTGCATTGTAAAATATCATTGCCAAAATTCAAAACATAACTGCATCGTACTAGAAGTATGTAAACAAACACATAAATACAACAACACGGGTTCATCTTCAAGGAATCCATTAATATCCCAGAGGCCAAAGATCATGTCAGTTTACACAAAACAGCACCGTTCAATGCCAAGCTGACATTGAGGGAATTGTCGCACGTGGGATGAACCGACAGACATATACGCGTTTCACTGGCTATTCTAGCTAACAACGCAACGAAAGCATTTACTTCATTAACAGTTCCTGAAACCGCACTCATTTTGCACGCAAATTGGATAAACGGTTTTTCTGCACTATTTTTAGGAGCAACGTCAACTCATGATGGTTTCTTTTCCTTATTAGACGGGTGACGCTGGATGATTTAATACGTCCTTAAGATTAATGCAGTCAGATAATATAGGATTTCCTTAGTGAGGCTGGATTGAATGTCGTTTATGTGATTAGTTTAATGGAATTATGACTCGTCATTTTGTTACTGGGAATATGCTTCATAGGTACATAAGCTCACACCTGGGTTGAAAGAGAGCCTTCAGAACATATTATTTTTGGACAAACTCCGTGGTCGAGTACCTTACTCACCAGTTTTCAAGGTGTCATCAGCTCTGAGGACCCGGGTTCGATCCCCAGACGGGTCAATCTAGTAAACCACTTTTCTACATTTTCTTGGGTCTAGCTGTTTGTGGTACCTTAGTTATCTTTGATTCCATACCACAAGTGCTATAGCGACTTACTATGGGTACGGAGCAATGCATGTGGTGTTGTCCATATATATTTATTTAAAACACAGTCCTGACATCAGTTTGTAGTTTTAATTCATCAAGTTTTTATTAAAATTTGCATCCCTGTTTGGGACATAATTATGTACTTAGTAGGATAGTTTTAATAAAAATAATTTTTTCTTATGCGGGAATTTCCCAACTGACAAAATTAATTATCGTAGGTATTGTTTTAAGCATAAAAGTATATCAAAGTGCAAATAATCACAGTACGCAAAAATAATAAGTCATAAAAAAGGATCGTCGGTCGTTTACACACCAAAGATTGGCTCGCGCATTTTTTGCAAAATCTCTACTAATCTCTACTATCTAATATACATATAATATATTTTATTTATTTATCTTGTTTAAAACTTTATGTACCTAAATTCAGTATCTTTTAGCTAGTTCCTGTACTTTAATGGAAGAGAATCTGTGTGATCAAACTGATTTTGCTTTCTGGAGAACCATGAAAAAGTTCAGCTCTGTTGGGAGATATTAGACCGGGGGGAGTGAAGGATTTTTTTAAAATAACAACTCCCGCCTAGCTTACTTACTTCTGGCTTCTTACTTCTCTTTTTATATCTTTGATAAATAACTAGCTTTTAATATTGTTGCTGAAAAAATAGTTACAAATATTTATTTGCATACCTTTTTTTTCCTTACTTAATAAACAACTTCCGCACTAAGGAATTTAATCCTTGTGTCGCAGGGGGTTTAAAAACATTCAAATCTAATGCACAAAAAACACCCAGAGTTGGAACAAACATTTGTGGATCACACAAATGCTTGTCCCATGGGGAATCGAACCCACGGCACGTCGCGCACAGAGGTAATTGGCTTGGCGTGGTGCCCTATACCACGGCTATCCGTGCAGTCGAACTAAAAAAAGTATTTTTTTTACCTTTTTTAAATCAAGTCAAGACATAACCTTTGATAGCCTAGTTTATGGTATTTGTGCACTACCTGAAGTTACAAAATAGTAAATGATAGTAAACAAAAATCACGAAAGTAGACACAAAGAAGATTCAGATTCGGACTGTAGAACCAAAATCCAATGTTCTGTGATCGATCCCTCAGCTTGGACGAGCCGAATGACTGAAACCCCAATCAGTTTTAAGTCACGGTTAAGTCTCATGCTATCTCTGTCACTTTAAAGTGTGAAGTTGTGACAGACAAACCTTAAGGAACGTCTTAAATTTAAAATGGGATACATTTTTTTTTCTCATCTATTGCCAAGTCAACAAAAGTAGATTCTGTCCATTCATTGGCCGTCTGCTGCCTACAGATTACATTATTTATCACCTAGCAATGGATGCCCGTGACCTTTTCATACAATAGAAAATGCTCCATCCTTATTTACAGTTATGTATAGAGTTTAACAGAAGACATACTGGCGACCTTGATTCCTGTTTAGTGAAGAATAGCAAAAGATCGTAAAAATAAAAAGGGAAGTGTTTGCCTACCCGGAAGTGTGCTATAATGTGAAGAATTACCTACTAACAAATGACATTATAATATTGTAATGTTTCAAGATTTATTGTCTTGCCCTTTCTTAAATTTCTTTCGAGTAGACTTAGTATTCTTTGTAGTTCTTTACACATCAGTTTACATCTTCTTCTTAATGGGTCGATTAATAGATTTTTTTCCAGACCAGTACTCAGCCACGCAGACAGAATTGTCAGGTCCATTCCCCATTACTTTCATCAATATCTCAACAGTTTCAATTTCACCTTTCCTTTCTCTAATAAAATTGTGTAAAACAAGAAGAGTACGAGCTTTGATCACAGCAAACAGTTTTCTTTACACAAGGGGTAACACGTGGATTTCGTGAATGTAGTGTAAATAATTATTGTTAGAAACAAAAGAAACCTTGATACCATATGAAAGTTTTGTTATATAAAATAATACTGGATACATAGTTAAGATATTTGAACAATTATGATGGTCGAAGGCCTAATACAATATCAAGATTCGTATACACAGTACTTACGTGACTTTGTTTAGATTTATTTTATGATGTACAATCTCTTTTTTGAGCTCGCTGGAGTCGACATTTCCTAACCGACTGCCCTGAGAAGAAATGTCGAAACAAACTCAGGGGTCACAACAAATATTGTACTTCCTAATAATTAATAAAAAACATAGATTGATGATTAATTTCTTTATAATAACATCTGCACTGTATCTTAATAATATCTGACTGATTAGAAAATGAAATCTCTAGTACGTGTACTCCAACGTGGTGATCAATGTCCATTCGGGAACAGCTTTTGTCTTACAACGAAGTTACAACACTGTAAGTCCCGCTTGCAAAAAGCCGGTTTATCTTTTTAACTCAGACTCAGTTGCTAACACGAGATTAAATTTTCAAAAAATATTTTCAATTTCACCTTGTTATTAGCTACTAATTCTGACTTGGGATTTTCGTGCAAGTAGTCCTAAGAAGCTGGTACTTACTACGATATTTATTTTAATTTTACCATAGCAGACATTATGTGTAGAGTTGTACAAATATTACAATCGACAGTTTAGTGAATGTTAATTCGTTATGTGTGTCAATACTCTGTGGTCACGTTTACTTGTGGACTTTTCCAGACTGATAAGAATTTAGTCTTGTGACATTAATTGTATTATCAATTAGGACTTAAACATACACTTTTGGTGGTTCATTAATATCGTCAGCCTTGTCGTTTAAAATGCGTTAGGTTAGAATTCGATTCCTAGAAAGTTAAAATGCTATTTGGATTTTCCGTTCGGAAATTGTAGGTTTAGAAATTGAGACGCATTTAGGCTTACTGTGTTGTACAGGAGTTTATTACATTCAAATAGTAAGACCATTTTGGTTATAATATGATTTTTTTAGACCTCTACAGATGCGTCGAAACATCTCATTCGAGTACTCTTCGACTAGATTTTCGTTTGGATTGTTAGAATTATAAATCTCACATCCATTAGGAGGTTACAACAAAAACCTTACTACTACAGTATAATATTCAAGGTTTACTTAGTTTACTAAACGTGTCAGAAAGAAAAAGGCAGGCAACTTTGTATTTACTATTTTACCTATTAATAAACTACATACATTATAAACATAATCTCGCTATTGTTTCTGGGGTGTTTCCACTCCAAACATTCGTTCTATTTAAATCGTTGTTTACATATTGCTCAGATATATTTACAGAGCTTAAGGAGCAAAACCTTTATTATAAGATTTGTCTGCTGACGACATAAGTTTTACAGCGAGATAAGGAAGTAATACATATTTACTTGGTCTTATTACGGCGCCTTCGTTATACATAGTAATTTGATTTGTTTATGTACTGTAAAAATGAAGCCTGTCATTAAAACTCGAAATACGTGATAACATAGCTAACTTTTTATACAAATAAATAGGCCTTTTAGTGGATTTATGGAATTCGTGTCGTGTACAGTAACCTGAAGGCAGCTGCAGCAATAAAAGTAGTGTTTCTGAAGAGATAAGGTTGATTATGTTTGTTGATACCACAGTTGTGTAGTCGACCGTACCGATCAAGGTTTTAGGAACACCTAGATAAATCTGTGCTTATCTAGAATGCAAAAATAACATTAGAGTGACTACAAGGTTAAAACGGGTGAAAAGAGACGCTACGGACGATACCAGATATTTTTCATAACAGACATCTATTTAAGGCTTGACTTGACTCCTACCGTAAGGGCTGGCAAATCCTTGCCAGGGTAGAAGAGAGTGCAAGAGGGACAGGGAGGTATTTGCCCTGCTGTAGGATAATAAAGGCTTATTAGATAGATAGATAAATTTGTTCATAAATTACGCTATAACTTTGCCTGTTTTAAATTGCTCATACTCGTACCTCAAAATCTGAATATATTTTTACAAATGTTACTAGTGGCTCTAGTAGTCATAATATTACAAAAAAAAACCCAACAGCGGATTATATTCAACATGTTAACGTGGAAACCCCTCCAAAATGTTGTCTCAATACTCGATGTCTATTTACTCCATTTGGCATCGTATTTCAATAACCACAATTCCCAACAGATCGTGGGCTACGCGGTAGTTATAGCGACCTTCGCGCTCCAAGCACCTGTGCGCTGGGCAGCAGCCCGGCTGCACGGCGCTCCGAGGCTGCTTTTAGCTGATGTGTACCACTTCATCTCCTTTATCGCCACTGTCAACGTGTGGAGAGGCGTGTGGGGCTTGCTTGATATTTACTTCTTTCCTGGTGAGTTGATTAGAGGATAGTCTTTTGTCACATTGCCTGATTTTTAGTGCTATAATAATAAAATCAGTTTATGTCGTGAGGTTGTTTGAATACTAATAACAGCAAAGCTTTAAGATAATTGTTGTATTACATAAACAAAGATCATGATAAAATATCCTGAATTGGTTAAATGAGGCTGCTCTAACGGGGTAAAACCCTACTCACTTGCCTTAGCCGGGTCAGAGATGATATTTCTATATGATGAGATTTCTGGAGGGGCTGATCACAGACGCGTCAAATTGCGTCAAAACCCTTGATGCAGCCTCGATACGTCCAGATATAATTAACACATTAGAGCATTAATTTAAATTTACTTTCCATCTTTACAGAATCACCAAAGCTCAGTAACTGGGGCTCCCACATCGTCAGCCTCACGCTCCTCATACTTCTCAACTGTTCCAATTCCGTTATCGTTCGAGGAGTGTACATTGACGCAGAGGAACCTGCTGGTGAATGCGTGGTCTTCCCCTGCCACTATCTGAGGCTGTTCTTCCACAAAGAACGGACCAAGAAGAGGCATAGAAGAGCGCTACAGGCAGCCGCTGCAGCTGCTAGAAAGCCAGAAGATGCTAGTCTACCTTTACAGATGCCAGAAGAGAAAGTCTAGTTTAGGATTCCGAAGTTTGAGGAATGAACTGATGATTCAAGGTTTGGTAGCCCAGTGATTCAGTGATCAGTTTCTGTGAATGAAAAATGTGGACCTGAGGCAATATTCTACTAATTTCTCGAACTTAAAATGTGCCCAAAACATTTTTGAAAATACTTTTTGACCGTAAGAACCCAAAATAAAGACGTCATAGTCCACATTCGAGATCTTGCCTATTCTAGGACATATAGGTGTATTCTACATTCTACGTTGTGTTTGTCTAGGAACTATTATTGTGTGATATAGTTTCTTTAGATATAAAGTTCAAATTATGATTAATATTTTCGTTCTGATAGTTATAAAAACTCTTTTATTAAATTATATTTTTAATTCTTTACGGACTTATCGGTGTAACTTCGAACAATTTGTAATTGGAACGTTATTTTCTTAATTGTAAAAATAATGTTGTAGTTATTTCTACAATTATTATTGTTATTATGTAGATTATTAGTGATGATTATTAAAAGTACATAAATCATTGTTTTATAAGCAAAAATAGTGCACGCACACGACACCGTATAATAAGGATGATAACAAAATCATGTTACATTTTCGTACATTTATGTATTCTATAAAAATAAAACGCATAATTATTTTATTTAATCGAATAGAAAAGTCTATTATGTGCGTATTCTCTTAAATAAAACTACCTCTATCTTCGTTTTATTTTAATATATTCTTCTCAACACAGACATTGACTATTATACGTTTTTTGCTCCCTTTAAAACTGAAAATGGGTTAGAAACACACTTTCATTATTCTTGCCAAATCTGAACGACTTCATAAAAACGGATAATTCTTTAATTGTTATGCTTCTTACTGTATTGCCGTTCACTCACATTCGCACGAATATGCAAACCCACAAGTGTAGTACGACATTTGTAAATGATTTCTTTTCCAAGCTGTGAAGGTTTATTAACAGACATCAAAGCGAACCTTTGTCGAAATGTTTGCGCGCATGTGAGTGACCGTGGTAAAAACAATGTTGTCATAAAAGAAAATTAAAAAAAAAACGTATAGAAATGCTTTGAAATTGTCACACCACCCGTGCGAAGAGTTTTTAAGTGCCTAATTGTAGCAGTTGCCTGGTTAATTAAGGAGAATATATTAATATATGTTTCTTTTATATCATGTAATAAGTACATTACCTATATAATGTAAATTTAAGTAAGTATTTGTTCTAAGTCAAACTATTAATGTCTTTATTAGTTTGTAAAAGAAAATATGTAAATATGGAACAATGAAGTTGTAAGCCCTAAGTTATTATAAGTACTGTTGAACGAAACATAATAAACGTATTGATATTTTATCGTTGTTTTATTAATAACTTAGTTATTGAATTAAATTGATTATAACGATTTACGATGCTGAATGACCGCGATACGAAATATTGCGTATTGTGTAGAGATAGGGTTTTGTTCTTCGCCCCTAGAACAAAGACTAACCATTAAGACCTAAATCAATTATTATTAGGTATGTTTATTTATAATTGTCTTTTTAAATAAAAGTACTACGATTTATACGCATAATACTGAAAATCAACCAATATAGGAAACACCCGAAAACTGGCGCTTTGAGCCTGTTTGTCACAGGTTCGAGTCCTGTCTGAGGTTTAAATTCCTTTCTATTGTTGTTTTTTTAATTACAAATATTCTCCCCGCATGCTTATATGCGTAAAAAATAATGAAAAAAAAAATGCTGATAAAGAAATATACCTACAAAAAACCGGCCAAGTGCGAGTCGGACTCGCGCACCGAGGGTTCCGTACAAACCTATAGGTATATAAGTAAAAGTTCACCAATCACGATGATCAAGTCATAGTCGTAGTTATGGTATTTTTATTGCAAAACGAAAAAAAAAAAATATTAAAAATATTTTTATTATATGATGTAACTAAAAATTTATGCTTTTCGCAATTTTTCCTTTATCTGTGTTATAAGACGTTGCTTCGTACCAAATTTCAAGATTCTGAGTTCACGGGAAGTACCCTGTAGGTTTTGATTCCCTTGCGAGTGTCGAAAATTTGCGGCATAAACGGGAGTATCTTTTGATCGCGTTGACTTAGAAGTTTGTTTTTTTCACAGCTCCAAGAGACCATAGACTTGAGTATTTGATATGAATTTCAGCTTGATACCTCCACGCGTTCCTGAGAAAAAAGGTCTTGACAGACAGACAGACAGACAGACAGATGGACAACAAAGTGATCCTATAAGGGTTCCGTTTTTACCTTTTGAGGTACGGAACCCTAAAAAGGTAGAAGATACGCGCCAAAAATATAACCCTTTCTTGGCAGACGGGTAAACCACACCTAAGTTAAAAGCTAGGTGCAAAAATGGAGGTAGGTGGGAACCTACCAACCTACTTACTAACCAATGTAATGTATACCTATAGCTAGTAGATTTCGTTTTCTTTGAGGAAAACTCAGCTATTTAATTTAGAATCTCACATTATATTTTGAAGCCTGATAAGAAAATTCTTAAATACTTTTTGTAAATCCTCGACAAAACAAACGAACATCATGTAATAAGTAATCAGTCGTTATTACCACATTCATAATATTTCATTGAAAAAATCGTACGGCAATCTCAATTCAATTAAAAACACTCAATCAATGAAATTTATTGAATTAAATGCAAGTACATGCGAACTATCATGCAATTATTCACAATTATAGTTAATTATGCGGCTCCGGTCGGCGAAAACAGAAATACTTCCCGAGAAGCTATTTATAATGCTTTGGAAGAAAACCAGGGGTCCTCGCCCTTTCTTAAACCTACCACAATAAAGGATGATCAACCCTTATTGTTAAGTCCATAAAGTTGGAAATCCCATGAAGAGATGTTAAGTTATTACGTTCATTGAGACAACAATGGTGATATGTTATCGCATAATTTACATGGTTTATTACATATTCTTAAGAATCCTTTGGTTTTACTACTGGATTCACTTGTACTATTTATTTATCGCGGGAATATTTTCCCGCGAAAATAAATCAAGAAATGGTCGACTTAGGTTTCCGTACCCAAAGTTCGATCTCCGTAAATGTAAAAGAATTCGTTTTTTAACCTGTTAATGATACCACTGCTGGGCAAAGGCTACTCCCAATTTGCGACATTTTTAGGATATGTAACTACTGATTATTTATTTATTCAAGCCTTTAACTAGTACATAAGGTTAAGGCAACTTTTAATAAAAACAACACGTAATTAATTCATTTTTGTAAAGTAACTTTTAACTCTCCTTACTAATATTAATACGACGGTTCATTTCTTAAATCTATCTTAAACACCGTAGTACTACTGGTACCTGACGATCTATCTAGACCTACGTCCAGCACTAGATGTCCATGAGCTGAGACGAAAATTCAAAGCAAAAGTACTTATAAAGACAGACATTTAATCTTCTCCTTTCACAGTCTCTATAAAGTCCGATTAATCGTTATAATAATTTTCCACCCATCAGCAAACGCATTATTCTAAAATTTCCAAATTAATGAGAACTCTAATTAATTAGTAATATTCCACAAACAAACACTACGAAATCTTTTGTGTATTCACTCTACCTACCGCGTCGCGTTTTAAGTTGTAAATATTGTTATAGATATCTTATTATTATTGACGATACTAACTGTATCTTACATGGACAGAACATCAGACAATGTTTGTCTCGTATGCAACTCATTAATTATAATTATGTACTTACTAATGACTACACGTGGTTTTGTTTGTAATACGTTTTTTTTTAATAACGCTGTATCTCTTTAAAAGTGCTTGGAAATGTTTTAATGAGCTATTGAATTAAGTTGTGACGAAGTAGAGTCTGATTAGAGTTTGTTTTAGAGTTCTTTAGCAGTAGTAGTCAGACACTTATGTGATAACTAGGTTACAACTCACTTCAAGTTAGGCGAATGATGCAGCAAATCTTGGTTGTATACAAAATCATTCACGGACAGATTGATGCGCCTGACCTACATAATGAGCTTCTTTGCATTTTCGCTCCCGACAATTATTGTCGCAATCGTAAGCATCATCTTTTTGCAATACCAACATGCAGGACTGTCAGTAGATCTAAATCCCCTTTACCCCGTACGCTAAAATTGCTGAACCGATTCCTGGATTCAAGACCCGAGTGTGACGTGTTTGCTAGTGGCAGAGGATTATTTTTGACGGAATGTTTGAAGTTCTGTGAGGGAGCCGAGTAAAAGTGTTTATAAAAAAAAAAAAAAAAAAAACCGGCCGAGTGCGAGTCGGACTCGCGCACCGAGGGTTCCGTACACACCTGTAGGTATATAAGTAAAAGTTCACCCATCACTACGATCGAGTCATAGTTATGGTATGATAATTGCAAAATGAAAAAAAAAAAAAATCAGAAATCTTTTTTTTTATATGATGTAACTAAAAATTTACGGTTTTCGCAATTTTTCCTTTATCTGTACTATAAGACGTTACTTCGTACCAAATTTCAAGATTCTGAGTTCACGGGAAGTACCCTGTAGGTTTTGATTCCCGTGCGAGTTTCGAAAATTTGCGGAATTTTGCGGCATAAACGGGAGTATCTTTTGATCGCGTTGACTTAGAAGTTTGATTTTTTCACAGCTCCAAGAGACCATAGACTTGAGTATTTGATATGAATTGAGAGCTTGATACCTCCAAGCGTTCCCGAGAAAAAAGGTCTTGACAGACAGACAGACGGACAACAAAGTGATCCTATAAGGGTTCCGTTTTTACCTTTTGAGGTACGGAACCCTAAAAATGCTGTAAATTTTAATTTTTTGTGTGTTATATGCAATAGTTTTAATGTAAACTTATGTTATTTTTGCTCTTTGTTTTATGAGTAGTGTAATTGGTGTTTGTACCGTTCTATTCTAAATAAATAAATAAATAACTTTTTTACAGAAATTAATGATTTTATGCAATGCCATCGAAATCATCCTCTTTGCGACATTTTTGAAACAATGGAATAAGGGAAAACAATTTTTGAACTTGAACTTGAACTTATGTAATGAGAACAAAACGAAAAATTATGTATGTAAAATAGTCTCTTCATACGAAGACTTTTTCGTAATAAGAGACAGAGAGATTTAAAAAGAATTTGTTTTTCACAATCTGTTTCCTATTCGGAAATACGGCCTAAAATCCTTCAAAACGCTTCTCGTCACCATTTAAATTTGAATACCTATTTAAAAATACATTTTTAAATTATACATCTTCAACAGAAATATGGTTCACATATTTACATTTATTAGCACCTTAATTAAAAAAAAACGTTACAAAATAATAATCATAAACAATAGAAGTATCAAAATCGTACAGTGAAGTCGGTGTACGCGATCTTAGCGACGTACTCCCAGTTGGTAAGGTCACACTTCTCGATCTTGCAGCCAGGAGAGCCCGTGGTACTCAGCCAATCAATCCTGGAATTATAGAGTACCTTGTTAAAAGATAGACCTTTAAACGCGTAATTTTAACGCTTTTAATGCTTTTTGGCTGATTCTCCCCTGTATTAAATATTCCCCCACCATTACACCCATATTCCTCTGTGACTCACTGGGGGGTTACTTTTGAATAATTATCAATTCTAATACAATGCCACTGCAAAATTGTTATTAAAACAGCAAACACATAAACAACACTCAGTACTATAAAATACTGTTAATGTTTAGATTCCAATTAGTTACTTTTAATACTCGTCATCTCAGCATTCATTCCTTTGTTTATCATATCATCTTTCACAAATTTAATCAATGAAATTATAGTCAAATATAAGAATTAACAGAAAAATCCACTATAAAAATTTACATATTTTATTATACACGCGGGCGGAGTCGCGGGAAACAGCTATTGAATCTATACTAATATTATAAAGCTGAAGAGTTTGTTTGTTTGTTTGTTTGTTTATTTGTTTGTTTGAACGCGCTAATCTCAGGAACTACTGGATCGAATTGAAAAATTCTTTTTGTATTGGATAGTCCGTTTATTGAGGAAGGCTATAGGCTATATAATCTATACTAATATTATAAAGCTGAAGAGTTTGTTTGTTTGTTTGTTTGTTTATTTGTTTGTTTGAACGCGCTAATCTCAGGAACTACTGGATCGAATTGAAAAATTCTTTTTGTATTGGATAGTCCGTTTATTGAGGAAGGCTATAGGCTATATAACATCACGCTACGACCAATAGGAGCGGAGCATAAATGAAAAATGTTGCAAAAATGAAAAACCGTTGAAACTAAAACACGCGGACGAAGTCGCGGGGGACAGCTAGTTATAATATATACAGTAAATAATAAGTATCCTATGCGTCGTTATCTGTTCAATTTTAGTTTAGTAAGTAGTTAGGCATAATTTTTATAGAAGCTATTATAAAAAAAACGGACGGCAGAGTTTACTAAAACTGTGAAATTACGTATCTTTGAACACACAAAGAATTTCACAATGTTTATACCATTCACAACGGTTAATTTGTAAGTGGTGTTTACTTCTTAATTACGAATTGGATTCAATCCAAATGTTGACAGCATATTGTTCCGGATTCTGTCAATTAGTATGCAATGACTCTATGTCAAATATAAACAGTCGTCGTACCTACATGTAATTTGCTGATTGCCAGTGCCAAACTGTAACAAACTAGAATTTACTTGTAGAGAAAGATTTTCTTTAATATTTCTCAGACCATATTCCCCTACTCTTCAATAAATTTTAATTCTAATGCAATGTCAATGCAAAATTTATATTAGTTAAGCGCTATTCAGTCTATTGAAAAGTAACTAATTGGAATCTAAACATTAACAGTATTTTATAGTACTGAGTGTTGTTTATGTGTTTGCTGTTTTAATAACAATTTGTTGAATGGTAGAATAGCACACATTACGCCGACCCCAAATAATAAGGGAGCGGACTGAGTATAAAAAGGAAATATCTATTTAGTCCACCCGATAGATAAAAAAAGAAAAAAAACACGTATTTTTTCTTTTATCAAATCAATGAAAAATTACAAAGTTAAAGCGCTTTAAAGTTCTGGAGTGAGGGCTGGTGACGTCACTTGTGGGTAAAAATTGTAGCCACAAGTGACGTCACGCGACATTTCCAATCACTGTATCTTCATCCTCATCGTTTGTTTAATTAAAATAAGAAAAAATACGTCTCTAATATTTTTTAGATATCTATGTGATCAGTAATAAAAAAAAATAGTCCTATCCCCTATTATTATTGGGAACATGGCAGGGAAAAGAAGAGGACCAGTGATTACATGTGATCAAGTTGTGCCTTAGTGCCCTGTATCTTGCCGACAATAGTGCCTTTCTTGGAGTTCTTCACCCAGCCGCCAACGCCGAGCTGCTCCGCCAACTCCTTGCAGTATTTTGTGAAGTAACAACCTGAGGAATAAAGAAAATATTCTAGTGGAATTTAGTTTACCTTAATCAGACTACGTAAGGGCACGTATTTAAAGGCATTTAATAAACATTCCATTACATGTTACAAATATCATACAGGCCAGTAATAATAATAAAACAACGCAGAATCCTTTGCAGCCGAAATAGGAGAGGTCCTGTATCTCAGCATACAGCGCCAAACCCGTCGTTTTAGTGGCAAAACAGATTTAATATTTGATTTGAAAATAAATTAAAAGAAAATTAAAAAAATTGTATTTGTGTTTTTTTGTATCATCTTTCGGGGGTTTTCTCTCAAGTACAACCCTTAAATATTAGTACATACTACATAAATCTCATTAAAAGTCATTTCACACATAGGTTATCGATGATTTCACGTCCAAATAGCCCATTGACATCGACCTACATGCATGTATTCTAATTATACCGCGTTGACTGATTAGCTCTTAGGTTAGATCAGCTGTCGATTTGATAGTTATTTTTACACTGATTTCTATTTGACTGGATTTAATTCATGAATCATTGTGCTCTATCATTACTGTCGTTTCAAAAATATGATAAGAAACGTCTTCTCTGGAAAGTATTTACCATAAATTCGTTATTTAAACTACGGTGCATTAATGCTGTCAATAAAATACAATAAAGTTAATTAATTAAATTGAAACCAAAAAAGACCTAATTGTCTCTTTCATACGTAACTGGTAGCCGAGCTTAACATATTTAGTTTGTGAAAAAGGTTGACGTTTAACTTGGCCTTTAAGGTTTTTATAGTGATTTACTTAAAGTGACACTAGAAATAATTGATTACATATAAATGTGAAACGGAACAGACTTCAATGACATTTACATGGACCCGCGCAGGAAATGTCGCGCAAGGAGGCGGTTCTCAATTCAATGGATTTTTTTGTATATTTTATACAAAAAAGAAACCTCCTCCTTTTAAAGTCGATCAAATATGTACCTACATAATTCAGTTGAAATTGTTTTCAACTAAGTTTATATTACAATAGTTAATAATTAGTATACCTTGGACCTGGCCAAAGACCTCGAATTCCACTGCAGCCAACGCATTCGGATCATCGGCACCCATAACAGATAACAAATATATAATAATAATAAAATAAACTTTTTATTTATTCCACTGCACTGCACTATAAAGAGACTGGTTTTTAGCGAATATCACGCCCAAACTATTGAAATCCGCCCGCCCAAGTGCCAGCACTACGCCAGCCGCCCTACTTAGTTCGTCTGTATTTATTTATATACAGTTTCAAGTGTACGTATTATTTATGGTTGTAATACACATAAAGTATTTACTAAATTTATGATGTTTGTAAAATTATTAACCTATTAAGGTAGGTCCAAAAATCGTGTACGCTTTAGAACGTATGGTGAAATCATCGACATGAACATGATGGGTAGGTACCTACCTATATTATTCTTGAAAGATATGCAGTATCTTTTTAATTTTACTGGCGTGTCAGCCGCACGGTTAACCCGCTTATAACAAGTCAAGGCGCACCCGCCGCGGTTGGTCCGTGGATGGGTAACCATTTGTAAAAATACCGAAACCTTTTTTGTCTTGACTGTCATGCTTTACATACAAGTCTTACTATGAGATACTGTGTTACCCAGTAAAATGGGTTGAGAAGGTCAGCTTGACAGTCGCTCTGTAACAAATTCGGTATTCAGCTGAATCCGGTAATACGGAAAGCCGACCCCAACATAGGTTGCTGCTTGGGAAAAGGCCAGGCAGAAGTAGTTTTTATGATTATACTCTCGAATGGGACAAAAGCCTCTTTTATTATTCCTTTAAGTTTTCTACTTACAACATAAAAACCGCACGGTGACATTTAGATAATATTGCCAAACTTTTTACCCAACCCAGTGGCCCGTATCATTCATAATTCAGCAGTATAAGCCCACGACAAATGAATAGTACCAAACGTTCAAGAAGGAAGCTCCTCCCCAGGACATGGAGTGGTTTGTTCCGCAGGCAATTACAATTACATGATTGCCCATTGATTGCACTAACAGTTTCCTAATAAACTGTGCCGGTGACCAATGTGGGTGAAGGATTTAGTTGTATTTGAGGTCAGGTGGTGCTCGACTCCTGGAGTAGGATATTAGGGAGATGTTGGGAAACCGGTACTATTTTTGTGAAGTGAGCTACGTAACGATAGGTGCGTCAAAATGTTTAAAGAACAGTACATAAAGGTAAGCTAAAACGTTCTTATAAAATGTTGCCTGTAATAAATAGTTGTTAAGTTTAATAAAACGACGAACTTCATAAAGGTCCATAAACAAGATGTATATTCTTTTTTTATGTCTATCAAAAAAAATAACTAAAATAGAATTGATGAAAGGTTGTTACAACATTGGATGGGATGAATTAAAAGTTCGTTCGTATAGATATGTAGCCTAAATACTTATGTCATAACGGTATATTTATTGAGGTAGGTACATATGGTTGAAAAATTTCAATAAAAATACTTTTCTCACGGAGATAACACACATTGAACATTTAATGGAAATAATTCTATATCGCAAGTGCGCAATTTTGCACTTTGTAGGTGCAACAGCGTACGTACCTTTTATACGAGATGAAAAGTGAAAGCTAACAATTTAGTTTGCCCATGGCGTAGGCTATGCCCCATGTATGGAGGGGACATTTACCATCGAAAAACATCCTAGTTCCAGCTTTCTCTGCTTTTCCGGAGCCCGGGATCGCATGCGCGTAATGCGCAGCATGCTCTACACGACTCCTACGCGCCGTGGTCTTTATGGACCCCTCAGGGTTGGTTAAAACCTTAACCTTTTCTTACTTACTGATTCACTTACGGTGCAGTATTGTCTTAATTTAGGTTTCTTGCTGCTTTAAATACGCAAATGTATGTATCCTGCCTGCAAGTCGAATTCAGTCTAAAGGCCTACCAGAGATAAACTCTGCCACTGTAGCAAAGCAATCAGTAGGTCAGCGAACATTTATAACGTTTAAGTTCGTTCCAATCATCAACTCGACGTTTTTCTTGTACAGGAGACCTTTCTTAAACCGTCTCATAAAAACCCGCGAATCGCGAATTACAACTTAATCCGTAACGATCGTACCAGAGCCGTAGGCGGCGGCACGCTCATTTACTTTAAAAGGTCACTGTACTGCGTTCCGATGGATCCACCCTCGCTGTCGCACATCGAAGCCTCCATCTGTCGTCTTGGCATGACCGGGCATCGACCTTTGTATTTAGTTTCAATATATATTCCTCCGTCAACAGAGAGGGTCGACTTACGACATGACCTGCGAGCTCTTCTAGCTCTAGGCGACTCCGTCCTTATGGCAGGCGACCTAAACGCGAAACACGAGGCGTGGAATTGCCACACTCGTAACAACCGAGGTAGACATCTTGATCTTCTTAGCTCCGAATTAAACTTCGATATCATCGCTCCGATGAATCCCACTCACTTTCCCGCGAACGTCAACCACCGCCCCGACATACTAGATATAGCTTTACTCAAAAACGTCAACCTAGCGCTTCGGTCCATTGAAGTTATTCATGAATTAGATTCTGACCACCGACCAGTGATCATGTCCTTTAGTCCGCGAGTAGGTCCTCCAGACGCTGGTCAACCCATCCCCACTAAGATAGTTACGAACTGGACGAAGCTTGGGACTCGCCTTAAGTCAGTCCAATCCGCGCACCTAGACTCGATATCGGACAATGTAGAATCCGCGACAGACGCTATAGGCGCGATCGACTCCCTCACTGAGCACGTGCAGTCCCTGGTGAACGAGTGTTCGCGGTCGGTACCGGTGACAGAAGACTCTCGCTGGCTCCTACCGGACGACGCCCGTGCCCTATTGACGGAGAAGAACGCGGCTATACGCGCCTACGACACCTATCCCAACGACTCTAATCGCGCCCGTATGCGTTCTCTACAGCGCGCTGTTAAGAAACGCATAAGGGCTCTGCGTGAGGATCGGTGGGATAGGTTTCTCGACCAATTAGAACCTAACCATCACGCGTTTTGGAACCTTCAACGTAGATTACGTAGTTGCGACGAAGCGGTCATGCCCCCGTTGAATCGTCCGAATCAGAGCCTCGCCTTTGAAGACGACGAGAAAGCGGAATGCCTGGCCGACAGCCTGGAGGCTCAATGTACGCCCAGTAACCTTCCGGTCGACCCGGCCCACCTCGCCAGAGTTGACGCCGAAGTCGAACGTAAGGCCACGATTCCTCCTTCAGAGGACCCGGAACACCCTCTCGCGCCGGTAACAGTAGACGAAGTACGTTCTCTTATCAAGGACCTACACCCTCGTAAAGCGCCCGGTTCAGACGGAGTCACCAATAAGGTGATTAAACTCTTCCCTCCAGCATTAGTTATCCTCTTGACAGGCATCTTCAATGCAGCATTAGGCAACAATCTCTTTCCACAGCAGTGGAAAGAGGCGATAGTCATCGGCATCCACAAACCCGGTAAACCGAAGTCTGAGCCAACTAGTTATCGCCCTATCAGCTTACTCAAAGTCCTTGGGAAGCTATACGAGCGAATCATCTACTCCCGTTTAATGGATTATGCCGAGTCCAGGAGTCTCATACCCGACGAGCAGTTTGGTTTTAGAACCGAACACTCGTGCGTCCAACAAGTCCACCGCATAGTCGAGCATATAAGCGCTGGTTTTCAGCGTGGACGGCTCACCGGTGTGCTCTTCTTCGATATAGCGAAGGCCTTCGACAAGGTCTGGCACAACGGCTTGATCTACAAGCTGTACCAACTCGAAGTGCCAGATCGTCTCGTGCACATCATCCGTGACTTCTTGTCGAATCGCTCCTTTCGCTATCGCGTTGAAGGCACACTCTCTTCCCCTCACCCGATCCTCGCCGGAGTCCCGCAAGGCTCCGTCCTCTCTCCACTCCTCTTCTCGCTGTATTCCAGCGACATTCCACGCGGTGGCAAGCCCCAAGTAGCTCTGTACGCCGACGACACGGCCATTTATTATTCAGGTACCAGCCCCTTAGCGATAGGTCGAACTCTCCAGACCGCGGTCACGGCCCTCGGGAAGTGGTTCACGAAATGGAGAATCGAAGTCAACCCTACCAAAAGCGCAGCCGTACTATTTAGTAGAAAACGGCGGCTTCCCGCTCCCGCTCCACCCATAAGCCTCTTCGGCAAGCCTATCCCTTGGGAGCAGCAAGCCAAATACCTGGGTGTGATCCTTGATCAGAAGCTTAGCTTCGTACCTCATATCAAAGCGGCACGCGCGCGAGCCGCCTTCGCCCTCGGCCGACTTCATTGTATGTTGAACAAGCGCAGTAAACTCTCTCTTGCTTGCAAGAAGAGAATTTACACTGCGTGCGTCAGACCTATCATGACTTACGGCAGCGTCGTATTCTCTCACGTACCCGATTATCGACTCAAACGAATGCAAACTCTCCAAAACCTTTTCATGCGTAGAGCCACCGGCGCTCCAGGTTACGTTCGTAACTTGCAGCTGCACTGTGACTTAAAGCTGCCCACAATCAAGCAGTTCATGAAACGCGCCGCGACCCGTTTCTTCGACACCGCCGAAACCCACCGTAACCCGCTTATCGTAGCGGCCGCGCGATACCGACCTTCAGTCATCTCCAAGATAAAACGTCCTAGACACACTCTCTCCTATCCCGACGATAAGACAACGCTTCTACAAGAAGCATTCGACTTAGCTAGCAGTAGCAACACAAAACACAACCGCCGTATACTTCGTCCTCGCCGGCGAGGCCCGTCGCGTATTATAAATAATAGTAACGTAAATGTTACCCCCCCGTCCCTAGATCAAGCTGGCCCGAGCCGGCCAAACTAGCAATAAAAATATGTCCCTAAATAATAATAACTCAGATCCAGCCATCCCTTGCTGTTTTTGCCTTATTAAGATAGTCAGCAACGCACTAAGTCGAGGTCCGAACCCCGCAGGGGGTGCCCTTAGTGTACGTTGCTGACGTAGTTAGTTTATTTTACTTGCTCTGGCTGGAGGCCTTACGGTTCTCGCCAAAAGTCCGGTGAAGCAGTCAAAGCCTGCGCTCAGGCTAACTGCAGTAGACCTCATCCAAAAAAAAAAAAAAAAAAAAAAAAAGTTCGTTCCAATTCTTTAGGCCTATCCTATTAAACAAAAAGCTCCTTATAATTACTTTTTTAATCGGAAGTGTGGTTATGTAGTATGTTTGCTATTAATTTTTAGCAGGCGTTAACAACGTACTTAATACACAAAGCAAGTGGCTGCTTGTAAGTATTATTATTATTTTTTCTACTATACTATTTCAGTTAAATTAAGGGCAAGTAAAACAAATAAATAATTTGCTGTAGGATATAATTTAGATAAAGGGTATCGATTAATATTATATCATTAGACGTTACATAATGTGTATCCGAATAGTATAGCTGTCAAATTGACAATATATCACTTGACATTTACTTGCAAATTTCTGGAAACCATTTTGAAGAGCTTTAACAACGTGGCATAAGGTTTATTTTAGTTTCTTGACCCCATGATTTAAGTTTGCTAGAAATTGCAATTGTCATTTTGTCATACACGAAGTTGAAGTTAGTCGAATCAGTAATCGGTATTTATCTTTGAAAAATTGTGAATAATTCGGAAGCCGGCTTTCGAAGAGTAGCGTTGTGTTACACGCGTACAATTTCTTAAAGAAATACGTTTTGTTTGCTGAGCCTGTGTCGAGCATTGACTTATATTACTACTATTGTTGGTGTCGAGACTATAAAAAGAAAAATTGTTAAATCCTGTGTAAAATGTCTGTCTGCGATAGCGGGGACCTGAAATTAGATGCCGCTGTAAACAGTTGGCTAAATCACGACAAGGTACGTTTAAATACATGACATTTCTTTCATTATGGAAGATTTAAGTGTAACAAGGGATCGTTGCTTGGCCTTGATTTGCACTTATCACTCGGTGTAATTAATATTGTGCATGTCCTGTCAAAGCAATATACTGAATAATCTTTTATTCATAATCTTGGCCATTTCTAATTTATGTTACTGCTTGCTCTATGATGGATGCATTGTTTTACTTTTTTTTTTAAACATCATTTTTTAAGTAACTACTATTTTCTTTTTCAAGTACAATTCTCTTAATTTAGGAATTATAGTAAGTTTATCTCAGGTGTCGAATCAAATCCGAAATTTATTTTTAGATACATAAAATTGGTAATTAGCTAGAAAATATTAAATAAATATTCATGAGGTCTCTTTAACCTAAAGAATTATCCTGTAAAAGAAAAACCATATACAAAAACATAAAAAAAAAACCTACAAAAAAAATCATTTTATGCAATACTTAAAAAACTTTTAAGGGTACACTATTTAACAATATAAGACTACTTTATGACCCATATTAGAGAGTAAAGGATTTACTAAAATATATTATATTACTAAGGTGAATGAATGGGTATAAAAATAATAAAAATCTATTTAGTCTGATAATTAGATCATAAAAAAAATATTGGACACATTACTTTTTCAAATAAAAAAAAACTAAGTAGATTAAGCAAATTCCGTGATCGAGTGACACACCGGTTTTCAAGGTGTCGCTAGCTCTGAGGTCCCGGGCTCGATCCCCAGCGGGGTCAATGTAGAAAAAGCTCTTTTCTACATTGTCTCAGGTCTGGGTGTTTGTGGTACCTTTGTTGTCCCTGAATTCCATAACACAAGTGCTTTAGCTACTTACTTTGGGTTCAAAGCAATGTATGTGATGTTGTCCACATTTATTAATATTATTAAAAAAAAACAAAGCTAGTGGAAGCTAGACGTCACACTTTCACACAAAATGTACAAAAGACTGATGTCTTGTAATATTTTCAAATCAAAGTATTGTTATTATTTATCTACCAAAAATAGACTTTATAATCGGAATTCTTAAATGATGTACGGGTAGTTAGTTACAAGGCCTTCAAAGGTACTTACAAGGTAGTAGATAAGTCATACCTATGGGGTAGGTATGACTAAATTATGTTTTGTTATCTGTCTTTTATGTATTCTCTCTTATAACAACAATAATAGTAGCAGTACTACACTACTAATGATTCACTCATTAGCATATATACTATTTACATATAGCATTATGGCCTTGACTTTCATTGCCCCTTTTTAATATCTTACTGGTTGCTTCATTAGAAAGATAATGTATGTTTCATTCATTCTTTTGTTATTACAACTAGTTATTTATGTGTTGTATTATTTAAATGCTTTCTTTTATTAAATTTTCTCACATGCATATTATGCAATAGAAATTCGTGCAGAATTTACATCACAGTAAAAGATAGAGAAGTTAGTGATAACAATATGCTATACAAGTAATTGTAAACAAATAATTATTCCAAACTGGTAAACAAACATAAGTTTTAGAAAAAAACATTTGTAATTCTTGCAAACATATATAAGGTTCAGTTTGTGCTACAACTTCATGTTCAGTCAGTCTAAAATGAGCTTTATTAAAATTTACATAAAGTTTTTGATTATTTAAGTTGCAATAAGGCATAAAGTTATCTAAAAACAAGTTTAAACCTCTACAAACTCCATACTATGAAGAGGATTAAACCTTGTTTTTATAAACATTTTTTTTTATAAGACCATTCATGTTTATCTTTATGTAGCAGCATAATATGTGATCAACTTGTCTGTTTGAAACAAGGCCTTTACCCTGCAGTGAGTCAGTAGCAGGTACTTGAGATATCCAAATTACATAAACTTTTACATATAGAATAATTTATATTAACCACAAAAATTAATAGGTACAAAATAATCATAGCAAATAAAGTACCTTAAAAATGTTAAGACACTTATTCATACACTACGCAGTTTCACTCGCCTTGCCTCCCAAGTCAAGTAACGAGCTATTAAATAATATAGACGGGCCTGTTGGTCTAGTGGTTAGTGACCCTGACTGCTAAACCGGAGGTCGTGGGTTCGATTCCCGCCCAGGACGAATCTTTGTGTGATGAGCACGATCATTTGTTCTGTGTCTGGGTGTAATTTATCTATAATATGTATGAATTTAGAAATATATAAGTATGTTTATCAGTTGTCTGGTTGCCATAGCACAGGCTCTGCCTACTTTGGAATCAGATGACCGTGTGTGAAATGTCCCAAGATATTTATTTATTTTATTTATTTAAATAACCTATAACCTTCCTGAAAAATTGGGCTATCAAATATAAAAAGATTTTTTTAAGTCCGACGGGTAGTTTCGGATATTCGTGCATTCAAACAAAAATATCATTAGATTCATTATATTAACCCCTAACATACATTTCTTTGTTTTAGAACCCTGAAACACGGAAGGAAGTCCTAGACGACATCTCAAACAAACGATGGGAGAAGCTTCGTGGCTGTATGTTGCAACGCCTGAAGTTCGGCACAGCGGGTCTGCGCTCGCGCATGGGCGCTGGATACAAGGCAATGAACGATGTTGTAGTACTTCAGACTACTCAGGTAGGTTTAATTTTAATAATAATAATAATATGTGAAACAGGTTGGTATTTGAACTTAATTATTTTCAATTACTTAACTCAACATTCTTGATTTTTGACTGTGCGCGACGTGCTGCGGGTTCGATCCCCGCATGAGGCAAACATTTGTGTGTTGTTCAAGTCTGGGTGATCTTCGTGTATGTTTATTAAATGATTGTGAAACCTCCTGCGATACAGGGATTAAATTCCCTAGTGCGGAATCAAATCTATTCTTACACCCCGTCTTGTCCTTCTGCATTGCAAAGGCCTCTCTCACCCTTTTCCACGCAGTTCTGTACTGAACTAGGATGGGCCAGTCCTTTCGGTAAGAGTCATCAGTCAAATTTGTCTCTCTATCTTCTGCAGTATAGGAGTCGATTTAAAAAAAAAACTTCCTAGCTTTTTCCCAAACTATGTTGGGGTCGCCATCCACTCTTACCGGATTCAGATGAATACCGTATTTTACCTAGAGCGACTGTCTATCTGATCTTTGCAACCCATTTTACTGGCTAATACAGTATCCCATAGTAAGGTTGGCCTAATCAATCAATCTTTGCAGATGTTCACATATAAAGATTGATTGATTAGACAGTTTTCGAATATCCAAGTCTTATCTTACGTTTAATTTGTTTAGTTTATGTAGTATCCTGTCGCATCTTTTATATATTATCTTATGACGAAACTTGCGTAATTACTTAATATAGTAAAAATATATATTATAACAGTGGATAGCCGCAGGAGGTAATTAAGTTAATGATCGGTTATCTTATACACTAATGCTCTTGACCTTCCACGCAGAGATAAAGTTGTTTCCATGCGTGAGAGTTTTTTCGATTTTATTGACGCAAATGGATTCAATTGGAACTGGACATCTTAAATACTGCGTCTATTAATTTAGTTGTTCGCACACGTAGACGTAGGAACTTTTTACTGATTTACCCCTGGAATTAAATAGTAATTTGGTTTGGATCCTGAACAGATAGGACTATAGTTGATTTGAGTTTTTTATGCATAAAGCGGGAAAACAACATTTTCACAGTTCCAAAACAGACACAAGCGATGACTCATTCTGATTTGATAGTTTTCGCTGTTCTTTATTTTTAGATATTTGTTTATTACATAGCGTACGACGAGACATGTATAAAAACTAGACATTAG
This sequence comes from Diachrysia chrysitis, assembly GCA_932294365.1. Lineage (NCBI taxonomy): Eukaryota > Metazoa > Arthropoda > Insecta > Lepidoptera > Noctuidae > Diachrysia > Diachrysia chrysitis. Next base: position 2,287,821 of record OW028648.1, on the reverse strand, counting down.
AAATATTCCTCTGAACTGTATTTTTTTCATAGATTCGACCACTTTTTTCATACTTCGTTAACGACAAATTACGAAACCGAACCTTACGCCTTTCAAATAAAGACGCTTCTAATGTTAGCACTGATATGTATTAAAGGTTTGTTTGCATTTTCTTACCAGAAAAGCCGTTTTCAAGGCTCGTAGCTATACATGTGATCGGACTATGAAAGCTAAGGAATAGAGAGTGCGTCTGTTCGCGCACATATTGGTGAAATGAGCCATCAGCTTCTCAAAGTTTGAATTCTCTGCTGAGAGTAGCCAACTGCCATCCAACAAGCACTGGCTGCTCGAAATTTGGTCAGGCCATTGTTTAATCCGTTTTCAATGCAGTCACGCAAAGAATATAAAACGTAACTTTAACAACTATGAAAGGGTCAGTTAGCGACGCGATCGCAATGACAATCGCGACGTCCGGTCATCAATTGCCTTAGCGGATGGACATGAATCTGTCCCTCAAATAAGCCCTTCACTCTTCGCCAATTGGTTGAAAGTGACTTGTCAACGCACCTAATTGTTGAACATCTCGTTTACCTTGGCGCAAAAAAGGCGATTCAGCGATTTATTCAATGGGTAGAAAATGAATGGAGTCCTTATGTCAGCAAATTTCAATTCCTTTAACAAATTTTGATGAGTTTTGTAGTTTTACGTTAACTCATAATCCTTGTACCTATCATAGGTGATCCAAAATAAGAACAACCTTATGCCTAGCCTATCAAAAAAACGATGACTGATCTCAGTGTATTTATTTTTATACCTTGTATACTTAAGTGTGCATACTCAATTTTTTACAAAAAAAAAGAATCTTTATCTTTAGCCTTTTCCCAAGCTATGTTGGCTTCCACTTTCATCGAATTCAGCTGAATACCATAATAATATGTCGTCTGAAGCCATTGCTTTTCTAACATTTACAACAATTAAACCACCCTTTGTTGGTCCAATAATCTAGCCTAGGTACTTCTTTAAATAACATTAAAGTACTACTGTTAAAATGATAGGTAATTACATGTAATTTACCTATATTTTTCATTCTTTCTAAACTGCGCGTCTAGCCAAGTGACATGAAATTGAGTCATTAAATTACGGGCAATTGGTGTTATTTCATTTAGGCCATTTCTATTTTTATTCCCGTAAATTCTACATGATCTGTATTATTCACTCACATAATGATAGACATGTTAATCGGGACAGTTTTAAAACGTCTCTCAGTATTGATATGCGTCATCTTTATTAAAACATCATTGCTATTAAGAGAATTGTAAGAATCACTTATTGATAAAAGGTATTTGCAATGTTTGTACTGACTTTATGAGATTACATTCTTATCATTTCTTATTACCAATACGACTGCCTTGATTTTCATTTACGCTCCTTTCTTAACTTTGGCTCTTTGAAAAGTAAGATTGTGAAAATAACTGCACTTTACATTGCTCATCAATTCATTGTTAGTCTTTAGAGATAAGTCGGTACCTATAGTCTGTTTTTTAATCTCTGACCTTATCTCGGACACTAAATCGACAAGTGCAAATGGCAAAATGACAGAGATTACAATAGCATTTAAGTCACCTTTGACATTTGCAATTGTCAATTGAGTCTCCGGGATTAAAAAACAGACCTTCATGCCTTAATGACATCCCTCTACTAAAAACTTTAAAATATACAAGTAACACTTATAATAAGTGTAAGCGAACACATAGAAAACTAAGTTAACATCTGACGACAATCTTAGTGATATCTAAATAATATACACCTATTGGTTTCTTGCTAACTGCATTTAAATTAAACTTGTGATGACAATATGAAGAATGATGTATTAATCTTTAAATAGATTGCGGTAGTTTATGATGCAGTATTATCTTATTCAATCGATTGCAAATGCAATGATAACTCATTCTTCGTGTCTATTCAATGTTTAATGATTTTCATAGCATCGTGGCGATTATGATAACTGAAATAATAAGGAAGCCTTTCAAAATAATTAGTTACTTAATCCATCACAAAGTAAAATCACGACACAAAGGAATATCATGACAGACACGACCGGTGTAAGCAGGAACCACAGATTTGAATTCCTGAAGCAAAAACCTTCTGGCGCGAGTAATAAAAGGGGTATAGGGGGGAAGGGATAAGTGCAGTTTTTGTTAGCATCGTAGCATCCAAATAGTGGAACCCAGCGAGTTCTTATCCATAATTCAACAAAAACCTGTTTCGAAGTAATTTAGTCCGATGATCTCTTTCAGATAAAAGAACGATTACAGAATTTGTATGAACTCTTTGAAAAGGTCGTTTTGAGCTAAACGAATGTAATGGCGCAAAGTCCAATGTGTCCTTACTCTCCAATTGAATTTTAAGTCTAATACAATGCCAATGCAAAATTGTTATTCATTTACCAGGCACACAAACAACTCATAAGACAAAAAAATACTCTCAATGTTTAGATTCCAGTCAATTCCTTCAATTGATAGCATTAATTTTTTAAGAAAACTGAATCTCCTGCCTGCTACACTAATATAAATTTTACATTGATATTGTATTCGAATTAAAATTAAATTAGAGAGTAGGAGACACAAAGGGTCTCCCAACCCTCAAATAGCTACGTGTAATAAACATATTTGAATAGGTAGTTTTGAGCTGAAGGAAAGTAATGGCGCAAAATCCAAATGTTATTCCATTACTAAACATATCACAGTTAGCTAACTTTCTGTTTCTAACTCTTATGTTTTTTTGTTTGTTTCAGGGTCTTAGCTCGTACTTAAAGAAGGTCTGCAACGACAGTCAGATGCAGAATGGTGTTGTGATCGGCTATGACGGCAGATATAACAGCAAGAGGTATTACTCGTTTCTCTGTTTTTTTTTGAGCTAGCATATTATATTAGAAATGTCGAATATATAAAAAGCTGTAAATAGGGATGTTTCCTGGGTGTGAAAAGTTAAAATCTATTTAGTCCGTCAGTTAGATAATAAAAAAATATTAGACACGTATTTTTTCTTTTATCAAAACAATAAAAACTTACAAAGATACAGCGCTTTAAAGTTTCGAAGTGGGAGCTTATGAAGCCACGCCTTGGTAAAAATTGTAGCGAGGAGTGACGTCACGCGTAATTTGCGTTCTCTGTATTTTGATCATTTTTTGTTTGTAGGAAAAAAGAAAAAATACGTGTCCAATAAAATTCATTAATCTACCAGGCGGACATTAAAAAAAAATAGGAAACATGCCTATTCAATCAGAATAAGTTTATAATAACATACCATATTACAAAACAAAGTCCCTCGCCGTGTCTGTCTGTCGGTCTGTCTGTCTCAACGCGATAAACTCGAACTACAAAACGGATTTTCATATGGTTTTCACCAATGGATAGAATTATTCAAGAGTTAGGTAGAGTGTGTATTATTAATTTTATCTACCCGTGCTAAGTTGGGGCGGTTCGCTAGTAACATATATTTGTAACATTTTTGCTGGTCAAAATTCTCCCCCAATCTGCTTCAGGATGTTTAATCCTAAAAAAAAATAGGTAAGCCCAGGATCAATTAAAATTTGCAGTTTTATTCTTTCCATCATGAAAAAGGTGCCATGATCAAAATTGAGTTCTTCCGCCTATGGATAAACAAAGGAGTCGCTTGCCTGTTATTCGGCTATCCCATAAAAATATGTCCTCATCATCATCAACACTTATCCAACCTCTGCTGGGTACAGCTTTTATTCTTATTGTACGCGATGTTTCTTACCCTTATCTACGACTACCCCAGCGGGTAAAGGTAGGTGAGAGATATGAACTGGAGTACCTTGTAAAGTACTCTAAAACATTAATTATCTGCGGAATTACGTCATGTATATGATATATCGGTCAGCAAGCAATCAGTCGAATTGCTGTTGCGTCATTTTGCACAGTCTGCAACGAAAATCGTACTACATAGGTGTTACTGTACCCTTTACTATAAATATATATATTTTAATATTTTCTTATAGAAAAATTTCCCGATAATATTATATGATCAAAGAAGTAAGAAAAATAGCAAGTAAATATAACAGTAACTTAAAACTATAATTTATTGTCCGGATCGATTTTTTTTTATAGATGTCCAATAATGATGACTCTTACGGACTACCGGAATATTTTACCATATAACGTTTTCTTTTAACTACACTTATTTTTTTTTTTATAAGTTTTTTTGCCGATTATCGTCTGGTAATAAAATATATAAAGCGAAACACATTTCTGAAGCTCATTGTATAATGCGCCTGCGTCGGTAGGAGTCGCAAATGGTTATCTACTACGTTCTATATCTTATCTTATGTCACTACGGGTCAATAACATCTAAGTTACAATATTATATTTGGGTAAATAATAGCATTGTTACATTATTTTGGTACTTAATAAAATATTATTATAATAATATCGTCCAAATATATCTTTGGTTTGATTTTATCAAATACAATATTTACTGAAATATAGGGTGCCTAAATTAATAAAGGCGTTTATTTACTAAGTTGTATCTATTAATCATCATCGTTCTTTGCTACGTCTTATGCGGACAATCAATAAATAATAAAATAATAAATAAAAAATCAATGACTCATTTATTCAAACTAGGCTACAAAGTAGCACTTTAAGAACGTCAATACAATGGAAATAATAATGCTTCTTAAATGCTCTGGCATACATAACACTAAACTCAGATTTAGTAGTTAAAGTACTTGTGATATGGCATCAGAGACAACGAAGGCACCACAAACACCAAGATCTGAGACAATGTGATTTTCTACATTGACCAGTCCGGGGATCGAACCCGGGACCTCAGAGCTAGCGACACTTTGACAACCTTTATCATTCTTCAGATAATAATAATTAGCTCTCTCACAAATAAGAAGACATTCATAATAGGTACGTTCCTGGCATTCCTGGCATTATCACTTCATAAATGGACTCTTATTGAATTTGACTGTATGCGACAAGGAAATACTTTGTGCTACATAATCGACTACCATTTAAATAGTTTCTATTGCTTACTCATATGTAAATAAGGCGCATATGACACAATCACGAGTTACGAAGTATTTGTATATCGAATTAGCAATGCATTTACTGTTAGCCGACTTATCGCAAGACTTTAGTACCTACTTTCATGCGTATTTAAATAATCGATAATGAAATCATGGATAATTAAATTAAAGTTGCATTGTAGCGAAATTTTGTCGTTTTTTTTTCTGGTTTGTTATCCGACTATGACTTCCCCGAAATTTCCTAACAGTTCTACGAAAGCCTAACGTAGTCTGCTTAAGTCTATTTTGATAAGAGTCTAGGATCAATTTCTAGTTACCCAGTACCTACGTTTTTAGCATTTTATGGTATAACTAGCTTTTTCCGGCGACTCCGCCCGCATGGATGTAGCTTATCGCGGCAAAAAGTAGCCTATGTCCTTTCTCAGGCTCGAGACTATCTGTGTACCAAATATAATTTAAATCGGTTCTGTAGTTTTGGCGTGAAAGCGCGACAGACAGACTGAGTTACTTTCGCATTTATTATATTAGGATAATTGAATACAATTTAATTCATATTTAAACCTTAAGACGTCTAATAAAAAATATCAAGGCTTCAGGTAATATGTGTATAATGTTATAACTTTTTGTCTACTATTATATTTATACTATGCGACCTTTTCTATACATCAAGCTAGGTATCTATATTCTTATCGATCAGTAAATGAGCTACTATTTTTAGTAGGTATTCAGAATAATCGCCGCGCTATGCTGGTACACAACACTGCCTTCCACAGTAACGTGAATGCGATCGATAGTCGAATTTCAGACACGGACCATTTCTTGGTACTCGTGTTTCCTTTATATGCCTCACTGTTACTTACTGCGTACGGTTGCATGGTTTTCATGGAAAAATACTTTGTATAATAGAGCTGTAAGATTATGTAAGAATCCTACAGTCCGGTGAAACATTGAAAAACGCTGAGGCTAACTGCGGGACGTATAACAAAAAAACAAAATGTGCACTCACGAGTAATCAACTTTGTTATTCTGTGTTTAATTTATTTATTTTATTTTGAATTCTATCAGACAGTAAAAAAGTACCATCCGCAGAACTTTCCAGAACATTATGTCATTACGTATGACAACATTGAACACGCAGGTTTCGATTCACAATTCGGTCGTCCTAAGTCCAAAGCATTTAAAATATTTTTCCACTTACTTTCGCAGCTTATTATACGGCCAGTTGTTTCGATCACGAGCCATGCAAAAAATAAACTATACCTACCTACATGTACATGTTATATTTGGCGAAACGCTGCCAATCTTAATTTAAGCACTTAGAAATTCATTTAGACCAATAAAAGCAAAGAATCATATTCGACCAATTAAACTGAAGTCTGAAATCTCAATGGAACTGATTTCTACCAGGTGCGTCTAGTTGATATCCAATTGAAAATGTTTTTTCAATGGTTTCTATAAACCGTGGTACTAATGAAGATACTTAAGTTAATTAGGAATAAGCGAATTTGTTTTGTTTGTATGTTTCTACAGCATTAGATAAACTCGAACATTAATAAAACCGGACAAGTGCAAGCGGACTCGCGCGTGAAGGATTTCGTACAATTTTATGGATTTTTAATTATTTCTTTTATTTTATTATTTTTTGTTATAGTGGTAACAGAAATACACAATCTGTGAAAATTTTCAACCATCTAGCTATTACGGTTCATAATATACAGCCCGCTGACAGACAGAGCCCTAAAAATGAGTTATGTTCGTCAGTTTATGTACATAAGACATTGCTGGCTACCAAAAAAATATAATAATTACGAAAATATAATAAAAAAAGTTATGTTAATAGCCTGAGTCTTGGTGACCTCCATGGCCTGCTTTTTTCACGTGGACGGAAATAATATGAGTAGCTTCGCAGCTCATAATACATAATTTGTCGGGAAAATTTATCATGATTTGTCTTTGATATAAAGATCCAAATCGCCAGCTCAATCTAATAATTCATGAATTCCACCTTCAGGTTCGCAGATCTCACAGCAAAAGTATTCCTTACATCGTCGATCCCAGTCCACATGTTTTCCGAAGTGTGCGCCACACCGCTCGTCTCCTTCGCCACTATTCTCTACAACGCCGTCGCTGGCGTCATGGTGACAGCTTCCCATAACCCCAAGGAAGATAACGGGTATAAGGTGTACTGGAGGAACGGGTGCCAGATCATATCGCCACATGATGATAATCTGCTGGATGAAATTAAGCAGTGCTTAGAGTAAGTAAAATTATGAAAGACCACAATACCGCTATAATAAATTTTATCTAAAATAATGACTGTGTTTGTGATAAATAAATACATAAATGTTATGGCCTTTACTAAACGGAAACATAACTTGTTAAAATGAGACTTTGCAGCAACTTAAACTTAAGTGTTCATTTATCACTTAATTTCTTCTTCATCAAGGGATATTACTATGTAACTATAAAGTTTAATTTTATTTTTTTCGTAAATTTGTCATCTATAGAATTCAAGAGCTTCAATGAATACATTTAGCAATGGTATAAATTTTCCATGGCAGAACTAACTCTTTCATTTTAGAACATATTCTGAGAATCAAATATGGCGATTCAACATTTTTTCAGCAAAACACACACCCTATACTTTACATAAAACCTTCTTGAACAATCCTATATCTAGTATTTCCTCTTCAGAATACCAGACGAACACTGGGATATCAAAGACATTGCATCTCATCCCCTTATGAAGGATTGTCAAGAAGAAGTGACTAACAAATACATGGAAACTATCATCAGCTTAAGTCCTGAAGTGCTAGATGATAATAAGGAAGCTGCTATTGATGTAGTCTATAGTGCGATGCATGGAGTCGGCTATGAGTATATTCTAAAGGCTTTTGCGACTGCTAATCTTAAGGTAAGCAATAACTTTCAAGGACGTATCTGACTGCTGAAACATAGTAGAGAAATTGTAGGAAATAATAATATAATATAGTATCTTGGGACTTCTCACACACGGTCATCTGATCCCAAACTAGGCAGAGCCTGTGCTGTGGCAACCAGACTGATAAACATACTTATATATTTCTAAATACATACATAATTATAGATAAATTACACCCAGACACAGAACAAATGATCGTGCTCATCACACAAAGATTCGTCCTGGGTGGGAATCGAACCCACGACCTCCGGTTCAGCAGTCAGGGTCACTAACCACTAGACCAACAGGCCCGTCACCAAAAAAATGTTGGATAGTGTAAAACATAATGAATACTTATGAACTGTTTTATTAAAACGAAAGAATCCAATAAATACATAAATCGCATAAAATAAATGATTGAATGTTACACCGTATCCGTCGTTTATCTCGTTGTTGCCATTACTCACCTCTCACTTCCACACATACTTCCCTTTCTTTCATCCGTTGCGTTCCGTTTGAAGATTTATAAGCTGCATTCGTATTTTATCATACTGTAATCCTTTTATCCCACATAAATGAAATATTTTTTGTTAGTGTCGAATGTCTGCTTGAAAAGATTTGTGTGGTTTTTGATCCATAATATGATAAAGCTAAAAGTTAAAACTGTTGACTTGCTTAAAATATAATCATCATTTTCACAGGCACCAATCAGCGTGAAAGAACAACAGGATCCGAACCCTGACTTCCCGACCGTTGTATTCCCTAACCCTGAAGAGTCGCAGTGCCTGGAGCTCAGCCAGCAGCTGGCGGAGGAGAAGGGAGTCAAGCTGGTGCTGGTTAACGACCCTGACGCCGATAGACTGGCGGTGTCCGAGTTTGATGATAGGTAATAATAATAAATAGTACACGTCAGTAGCAACAAATAAAAACTATAATGAACGGTAGTGATTTAGTCCGGGCTAACATTATAAATGAGAAAGTAACTCTGTCTGTCTGTCACGCTTTTACGCCAAAATTACTGTACCGATTTAAATTAAATTTAGAGCACAGATAGTCTAGAGCCAGATAAAGGACATAGGCTACTTTTTGTCGCGATAACCGACATCGCGCGGGCGAAGCCGTGAGAAACAGCTAGTTACTCATAAATTTAAAAAAAAAACGAATTCAAAGTAAGTCATAATCGTTTTAAATTAGAAGAGAATCAATGATTAATAAAAAACACGGAATATACATTAAAAAGTAATAGCAAAAATTCAGACAAATTGAGAAATTGGTTTGTTTTTTTATTTAATGGGTAAAATAAAATGTTGTCACAGTCGAAGATGTGTAGTCGAATACAATACTGCAATTTCAGACAATTAATTAATAAAAGACCTTTCTAAGCCCAAGATTATATTATATTTATACTAATTCATAGTATTTCACCCATATATTATAAGAGGTTTTTGATAAAATGGTTATCAAAATAAACTTCTTAAATTAAAAGTTTATCGTCATCAATAAATATGGTATAGGTATAATGTGTATTTCATTTCCTCTATATCTGTAAGCTTTTTCTTGTTAAACTATTTAAGAATATAAAAATAATCTATCAAACTTTTTAAACCAATCAATTATCAATTTTCTTTTTTTTAAGCACAAATTCTTGGCATATATTCACCGGCAACGAGATGGGGGCTCTCCTAGGCTGGTGGCTGCTGGACCACTACTGCAAGCGAGTGGACCACGAGCCGGAGTCAGAAGTGTACGTCATTGCCAGCATCGTGAGCTCCAAGATGCTGAAGGCTATTGTAAAAGGGAGGGGCGAATTTGTGGAGACGCTGACCGGATTTAAGTGGATGGGTGAATATTTTTTTTTATTTCTGCCTAGCCATTTCCCAAGCTATGTTGGGGTCGGCTTCTAGTCTCACCAGATTCGGCTAAAAACCGTATTTGTTCGTTCCATGTTAAGTGCTATGTACTGCTGATCTGACCTCCATAACCACTGGGTAATACAGTATCCTATGGTACGACTAGTCGTCCGAATTATATTACAACAACTGGCAAAGATCAAGTATACAGCCGGGACCAATGGCTTAACAAGCTTTCCGAGGACTCTGGGTTATGTAGAAAATTAGAATTCAAAATTAAAGGTGTTTTGGTTTTAAATCCTTTTGGTGTATAAATCTTTAATATAGCCTAAGCATGCACGTTTAAAGTGAAATCGTGTTTGACAGACTGAAAATTAACAAAATTTCAAAATAAAATGTTATCCACCCACTTTTGGGTATAGTACTCTAATTATGTAACATATAGAAATAACATAAACTTGATTTTATAGGATTTCTGATATGACATTCCGCTTTATTCTTTAGTTTCATACAAATAATAAAAACGAAAAATTTTGTCCATAACAGAAAGCATAAAACAATTTTGGTGCAAAAAATTGAGAATGGATCGTTTCTTTTTTGTATATAAATATTGACTGATGATCAAATTATTATTTTAGGTAACACCACGCTCCTTCTGTCGCAACAGCACAAGGTGCCTCTTTTCGCGTTTGAGGAGGCCATTGGCTACATGTGTGACCACAGAATCCCTGAGAAGGATGGAATTTCTGCTGCTGTGCAGGTAAAATCACTTGAAATTTAATTTGGTATGGTATTAATTCTGTTTACGATTACGAATACGTCTCACAAAAGTTATTATATATTAAATTTCTTGTATTTTAATGTTACTAGCAATGTGGGTGGAATTCACATTACTAGCAATCTTGTTAACCCCTCCAACTAAGCTTAATATGCTTGTATCTAGAGTGCGTTCACGTCAATAGTGCAATGGGTGCGGATTGAACCCGCAACCTCTCGATCACAAGGCTATTGCCGCTTAGAATTCTCTTATCTTATCTTCCAGGTAGCGTCTCTAGCATCTCACCTATACAGGAAGGGCTCCACAGTCCTGGATCAGCTGCACACTCTGTACGCAAAGTACGGCTACCATGTTACACATAACGCGTACTACCTGTGCCACGAGCCTGCGATTATACAGAGGATATTTAGACGGATCCGGAATTATACCTGTCAAGGAGAGGTGAGGATACTAACTAGATCATTTTAAACAATATTTACTATACGAATGAATATTCACATTAAAATTATTTTACCACTCAAAGTCGTTGTCACGTAAAACTTTCGCCCGTATACCGACTTTACAGGCAACCAATTTTATTTTTAATGCCGGTGATGCAGTCAAGGCCTGCGCTCAGGCTGCGTAAATCTCTTCCAAAAAAAAAAAATACTATTTTCATATGCACCATGCAAGAAAAACCCTGTCCGATCCTTATAAGTATTATTCGGCATCGTACTGCGTACACATATACGTAACTATTGAATGGATTTGAGATTATTGTTTTTCCCCGGTGAATATAATTAAATTAAAATAAAACTGATCAAAGGCAACACTGTTCGCTCGACAAATTTCACGAGTACTACTTACAGTTATGTATTGAAACAGGAATACGCCTTTATTGGATCGTACAGAGTTTTTGTTACATACTGTATATGTTCGCTGTAGCAAGTTGGTGTGTGGCCCATTTGCGCCGGGCCTTAGGCGTTAAAACTACCTTTTTTGAAACAAATAGCAATTTACTTAACCAAGGTAGATCCCTTAACTCAAACTCTGGTTTAGTTATATTTAATGTGGACTGTTTCTGTATTTGCTTAAACTTATGCGTACCTCAAAATGTATATTATATTTCAGTATCCGAAGAAAGTGGGTTCATGCGAGATAGTGTACATAAACGACTTCACTGCTGGCTACAAGTGGCCAGAAGTTGTCAACGGAGAAGCTCGCTTAAGTAAGTGTTGTGATTTGCAACTAGAATTCCTTTAACCCTGGCTATTGCTTACATGAAAGTGTAAATAAATTACTTTAACTTAGTATAGTTAAAAGTAGTCGTTTGTCAAACCCGAAATATATTAGTGATAAGCTATAGTTAGATAGTTTTCATCCGGGGCGTCGCTTCCGTATAAAATAGCTTGATAAATCTATGTGGAATTCTGATGTACATAACATATACGCACCATAGATGTTATCAGTTCCCCATTTATTAAAATGTTATGTACAAAAATAGTGCTCAAAGGTTCTTAATACCACTAGGCATTTCCCGCCCGTCAGCATTTGAGTTACCATTATTTATTTATGTGGTAGTATTATATATTCGTAGGATCACGTATATCGCGTCATCTTCTCCACCCCTGATTGGTAGTCCACTTCATCACGTCACTCGACGTTTCTTTCCACAGACGTGCTCGGCACGGGCTTGGACCAAGACTACACGTCCGGCGAGATGGTAATATTCCGCTGCAGCAACGGCTTGAGCGTCACCATCCGGACCAGCGGCACCGAACCCAAGCTCAAGTATTACTCGGAGTTGGTGTGCGAGGCGCCTACCAGGAGGTAACAATAACACTATAAAAATATCTATCTTAGAGTATATATAAGCAAGCATAGAGTGCCCGCATCAATTTTTTTGCTGTAAGTACTACGCTCGTTTACTATTTTAAGTGATTTTCCGTGCGACGACAGACGTTTATGTGGAAATATCGATGGTAGGTTTTAAGATAGTATTAATTAAACGGTGCGATCTGTTTTGACACCAATGTTACGATGACGCTTGTTCATACTGGTGCTAACAGTTCATACTCTGTTTGGCGCACACTGTAGTTTAATCATTTATACTCTAAGGTACCTATATATCTATACTATTGGACTTTCTACTATTGGTCTTTCCCCCCGTCTCTAGATCCAGCTGGCCTAGTAAAAACTGTAGTCCACTTCTAGTAAAATCTGTAGTCAAGCGTGGTGATCAACATCTGAGCATTGTGCCTAGTTATTGCAATAATATTTAAAGGTATATAAAATATACTGGTATTCAGATGTTTTCTTAAGTTAGGTCGACCTTAACATACTTTGAAAAAATACTGATAGGAGTAAACATTTTCATATTATCAGTTATCATTATTTTTGTTTGTCTTACAGTGAACAAGAAATAATGAACACAAAACTGACGGATATGGTCAAGGAGTTTATTGAAGAGCTTCTACAACCTGCAGAAAATGGTCTCCTAGGCTAAGAGAAAATGTAACTTACACGTCATTGAGATTATAAGATACTACTTAATTAACTGCTTATTTCGTAAATAAATTATGGTCCAGGAAGTAGCACATTGTTGGGCCAATATACCAATAAACATACCCACGATTTCTAAAAGGTTTTTAATTTAATTGCTTGTCAAATATGACTACTAATATGGTTGGGAAACATACCCCGGCGGCATTGCCTAACTTGCTATAGCAAAGCGATAGGATTTGACAGCAAATATTTTACAATGATGTTTATTAAATTCTTGTTTAATATACTACTATTAATAAATAATGTAATGTAACGTAACTAAAAAAAATTACGACCTCCGTGGTCGAGTGGCGTACACACCGGTTTTCAAGCTGTCGCCAGCTCTGAGGTCCCAGTTCGATCCCCGGCCGGGTCTTTGTAGAAAACCCGTTTTCTACATTGTCTCGGGTCTGGGGATTTGTGGTACCTTCGTTGTCTCTGAATTCCATAACACAAGTGCTTTAACTACTTACTTTGGGTTCAGAGCAAAGTATGTGATGTTGTCCAAAAAAAAATAATAATTATGTGATTGGTAGGATAAACATCAAATCCACAGGATTTTATGAATACATAACAGATGATAAGTATTTTTAATGTATCACCCTTTTAGAAACCGGTTTTAAATCTACTAAATAATGTTGGCCATATGGCAACACATCTTGTTGGCCCAACCATTCAAATACCCAGTGTAGTAATTAAGAACATTATCTGAATAGTTTTATAATTTTATACATGTTTTATCATATGAAAACTATTAAAAAGGTTTTTTTTTTCTAACATCAATAAGTTATTATTGCATTTTTTAGGTATTGTAGTATATATCATGACATTCCAAATGTCAGTAACTGACTTCGTAAACAGTTTCTCGCGAATTCTAAATTAAATAACAGTTTAGTAAATTGTTGTGTATTAAAAAAAATACGATTGAAAATGTTTATCTATAATCGATAAAAAAATTAATAAAATGTGTTATTGTACTTAGGGCTGATTTTTCCAACGCCAGATAATTTTTATTCGTTAAATAAAATTGACGTCTGACAGATTTTGTATGGAAGAACTGTCAAAAATTCAAAATTATTCGTCAAATAACATTATCTGGCGTTGGAAAAATCAGCCCTTAATCGTTCAAAAGTTACCAGTTACTAAAAACATTAAAACTATATTTATTATTCGTACTATTGATTTTTAAGATTTTAGTGTTGTACTATTTGGCGTAAATGTTGCCTATTTGCACAGTAGTGTTACTTATTAGTAGGCTTAAATAGTCGAATTAAATGAGGCTATGTTACATAAAATTTTAATTTTTTAATATTGAAAATAACAATTTTAAATTGTACACCAGTACTGAATTTAGTGAGAGATGGTTCTCAATATTTACGATTTCAATGGTTTTCTTTTATAGAATGTAAGGCCGATTAAAATAAACGTTATTTAGATAGTAAGTTGGGTAATATCTATTTGTCTGATGCACATTAGATTAGCCATTGCAACGGTCAAACGCACGTAACGGTATTTAATGCATATAAACTAAGTAATTTTTATTGATATCGGCCTTAAATTAGAATATAGCTACCAAAGAAAATGAAAATGTATGAAAATCATTCCATACTGTGATGTTTTTAGAAATGTCTAATTAAATATTTTATATAATTAACACTTAGAAATACTGGAATTTAAGCATTAAAGCCAAGCAATAGAATATAAAATGCCAAAGGCCTCGTTCTTAGTCTAGACACACATTCAGACCTTAATGTGAGGCCTTTTTGTACTTTATGCCTCAAATTCAAGGACTTAGACTGAATTCTGAAACGTCATTCAGTTTTAAGTCGCCGTTAAGTCTCATGCTGTCTCTTTCACTTTAAGGTGTAAAGTTGAGACAGAGAAACATTTAAGACCGTCTTAAAGTTAAGTAGCGTTACAGTATTCGGGGGTTAGCCTTGAATTTTAAGTAGAACGAATAACTTAGTATACCTACAAAACCTCTAAGCATTTATTTGTAAAACTATTATGTTGAATATAGTTATAAATGAGGTGTTATTTTGATCTTAAAATTCGTGTCAAATGTAACATAGAAGTAACAAAAAAAATAGAAGAATTATAATTATTTAGCCAAGGATAAAGCTAAATTTAGATAAACATGTTGCATTAATATTGTAGATGTATTCTGTAATCTGTATAATAAACATACATGTCAACGAAATAGACTGCATTGAATAATCTGCGATTTGTAATTTAAAATTACGTGTTAACACGAAAATAAAACTATTTATGAACAGTTAATATTTTATTTATAACTAAAATGTAACTAATGCTAAAAATATACTAAAATTAAAATAATTTTGAATTTAGGGTATAGAATTGGAAGAAAATATTAAACTAGTCCTATATGTGTAATATCTAGAATATAATCTAATTTCTTCTGGTGCCCAATTCAGCCCATGCATTAGGTGACACTCGACGCATTTTGAAATATTTGTAGTTATAATTATTTTTTTATTTATTCATAGCCTGCATTTGCCATGCCTTGCATGATATACGCACATATACACAAACATTTAATATACATTAAAACCCGGACTCTAAAAAAACCCTCACAAAAATTTGTGCGTTCATGCGGTGCTCAACAACTGAAAATAACCTATCAATATTCATTGATAAATATAAGATTTTAAAAAGTAAGCATATATAATATACCTATCCTGGTAGAGAAATAAATTTCATAAATATGTTAGTAAGTTATTAACCTGCAATTCTAAGTCTTAAAATCAATTTTATTTTAAAGACATAAAGCACATTTTCGAGTGTCACCCAGTAGCAAGTTACGCCGCCTCTTGTTCGACCGCCTGCTGTTCCCGCGCCTCCGCCTCCAAACGCTGCCTCTCTTTCTCCTTTTCCTTCATCTCTTTAAGATTCAACTCTATCAGGTTGTCAAGTTCCGGGCTCAGGAGGACTGCTAACCCTGCTGTTGCTGGCACCTTCGGAATTCATCAGAGTAAATTACTTACTAACGGTTAAACGAAAATAAACAACTACTAGATACTACCAGAGATAAAACTAGAGGAAATCATTAGAAGAAATTCTGGATTAAAAATAAATTAAGTTTTTATTAAAAATAATTTGTAGTTTACTAAATGGGATATCATCATCATCATCAGCCTATCTTCGTCCACTGCTGGACATAGGCCTCTCCTATGGCACGCCATAAATGGGATATATGTCTTTTATTTAATTTCCGTTAGATAGGTTATTAAAAAATATTAGAGACGTATTTTTTCTTATCTTACGTAGCCATAAACTCACGACGATACATTGATTTGAAATGTCGCATGATGTCACGATTTCGTGCGTTTTTTTTATGCAAGCATGACGTCATTATGGTTGACTTCATCTACTTAGTGTTTACTTATTTTTAAACAAGCAAAAAATACGTGTCTAATATTTTTTATTTTATTTATTTATCTAACTGACGGACCAATTAGATATTGACTTTTCACACCCATTTATAGATGACTGGGTGTTGTAGTGTGAGCTAGAGCCCATTACTACAACACGTCTAGAAGACAGACGCAATAAAACAAATCAACTTTTTTTTGTAACAATGTACTGTTGACAAATATGTATTTTAATATATATTTATTACCTCTGAAAACACGGGTTT
Source organism: Diachrysia chrysitis (assembly GCA_932294365.1). NCBI lineage: Eukaryota > Metazoa > Arthropoda > Insecta > Lepidoptera > Noctuidae > Diachrysia > Diachrysia chrysitis. Next base: position 2,271,054 of record OW028648.1, on the reverse strand, counting down.
CGCCGCTGCCCACCGTTCCACGTGATTCTCTATTATTCTATGGCAGGGAGCTGCTTTTGGTATGATCTTTGCTACAATGCTGAAAAAATCACATATTCATAAGTTTTAAAATTGCGTGAAACTGTCATACGGAGGCGAAGCTGTGGCAAGGACTCCCAGCACACCACCCGAAAAGAACCAAAATAAGACACGCACAGGATACGCACACGGATTACAATGTAAATCTGAGGAAATATGTTAATGTTGCTTGTGGCTCGTTGACGACTTCTAGTTTCCAGTTACCAACACCGAACACTTTGATGAAAAGTGAAAGCAATTGGGTATTTGACAAGACATTATATTTTATTTCATTTAAAAAAAAATATTACAAACTATGTCGATTAGTTCAAACGGCAGATTAATAACTTTCATATTGAACTAGTTACAAGCATTTTAATATTGCTAATAAGACAGTGAGAGCCATACCATCAGGTGACGTCACCTTAGTAATTCTCTATACTAATCTGGACTTGCCCCATACAAGTCGTCGTTTTGCGAAAAAGAGATAGAACATGCTTCATCTACTAACCTTTAAAAGCTTATAACTTTTGTATTCATACAAATATATTTTGATGTTATTTCGCAGTTCTGCTTCAATTTAATACTATTATTAGACATATTTGTAATAATAGTATTAAATTCTGCGTCCCTGAATGTCTGATTTCGTAAAGATAATATTCACTGGTGGCTTATATCCGACACGAGACATACGTTTGCCCAAAGCCTTATAGTGCAAGACAGTATAATAGTTGTGTAACGTACTCGTATAACTGCATGCAGATGTTCTGAAGGAACTGTATCTCAAGGTCAGGAATGAAGCACTTGTCTCTATCCATCATAAGAGCCGGCAGTTCACCACGAGTCTTCTCCACGTCGCCTTGCTTGAAGAACTCTGTTAATACTGATGCCTGGAGACATAAGTGGTAAACTGTATACAGTATTGTCTAAGGCCTAAAATTAGGATAAAGTGGATAAAAATTTAAAAAGTGCAACGCTGTAGGATGGAAATGCGTTGCTGTCCGATCCCTAGTATAGGGAACGGCCACCGGCGTTTCGTTCTGTCTTCCCTAGGGTAAATGGAATCCATGAGGACTACCTCGGGTCTAATGAAAAGGGATATACTCCGCCTTTGGCGCGAATCAATCGCACTTTAATAATAATTTTATATTAAACCTGGACAACATCTTTACGTCAAGTCGGCATGGTTAAATTTCCAGAAATTAAAGCAGGGATATTGCGGATGCATATTTCTTCATATCCGCGGAAGCGGATGCGGTTGCGGATCTTAGGATATTTTATAAGAGCTAGCATCTACCCGTTCCCCGCCACTCCGCTCACGTTAACAATCTTACAGAAACCTGGGCACTAAGTGTGCTATTTCAATTATGTGTTTGATAATAACACAACTGACAAAATCAAGTCATTGTGAGACCATTGGGACATAATGGAAAAAAAGACTTGGGCTCTGTTTTTCGGGGATAAATTGTATCTAAGATTTTAAACGACGCAAAAAAAATCAGGTAGAGTTTCATAAGATAATTATGATGAGAAGCAGTAGATTTTGAGTGATAAGCGTTCAGCAATACACACGAGCATAGCGCTCGCCGACGTCGCCGGCTCGGCCTATTTTCTTTCTTGTTGCGATTTATGGCACATCTGCATCCGTATGAATATCCGCATCGATTATTGCGGATGCGGGTGCAGATGCAGATGTTCATATCGATGCGGAAGTTTCGCAAGTGCCGATGCGGATTCGCAACATCCCTAAATTAAAGGACCTGCGCTACGTATATACGTGTTTATGAAGATTTTAACTAACAGCAGTCTTCTTGACACTTCCCCAGTCTTTCAGCTGATCACTGAGGTCGGCGGCGTTCATCAGCAGACACTGTAGTGCCGACGTGTGGAGACGATTGCCTTTTTGGAAGTCATTTGCTATCACCTTGTATTCTGATAGGTTCCTTTAAACGTAACGACGTAGGATTATTAAAATGCCCTCATTTTAGTTTTTTCTATAAAAATATGTGTCATATTATAAACTAGCGGACCGCCCTGGCTGATTGCGTTCAGACAGACAGTCGCGGCGGGAGAATTCGTTTTATAATAAACTGAAAACACTACTGACGATTTCCGCAGGAATTTCTTATACTACTAGCCGTACATATATGATTATAGATTTATAGGTAGGAAGGGAAGATTTTTTTCTTGTTAGAACCGGAATATTTCCGTCTTTTTGGAATAACAATGTGTTTGTGATGCTGTGTTACGAAAGTATCGAAATGTTCTTACTTGAAGTAGTTAGACAGGTCGGTAGCCAGGATATTATCTCTTAGTAACATGATGGCCCTGTCATAATCCCTACGTGGTAGCGACTCAAGAATATCACAACCCTCTGTGTTAAGTATGCAAATCGCTTGCGCGAGGTGATGGCGTTCCATTACGCTACCCTCGCTGGAGTATAATGCTGCTAACGTCGTTTCTGTAAAGCAACAGTGATTTCTGTTAAGACCTTTATTAGAAAAGCTCTTTAATCAGCCTCGCTTCGGGATAGGATACATGGCAAAAATACGTACACATAATGACGGAAATGGAAGTATTAAAAAAGCTAGGCCAAACAAAAGCGTGCGGGAAATTATACATACTCTAAAATTATATATTACTAGCTTCCGCCCGCAACTTCGCCTACGTGGATGTCGGTTATTGCAGCAATAAGTATCTAGCCTGTATAATAACTTTAGTAAGGAGTATTCATCATTATTTAGAACATAACGGTTTACTCACGCATATTCTCGGGATCACCCGACTAGTTTCAGACTCAATAAGAGTCCCTAATCATAAGCTGACGCGGCGGCGGTGGTGTCGCGAGTCGAACTGGACACCACCGCAACTAGTCGGGCGATCCCGAGAATATGCGTGAGTTAACCGTTGTTTTAAATAAGTAGCCTGTCCTATCTGGAAATTCAAGCTAACTCCATAGCAAATTGTATCACTATTGGTTGTGTGGTTTAGTGGTGAACGCGTCGCAGACAGGCAGAGTTACTTTCGTATTTATAATTATTGTATGGATTTTATCAAAGGAAATAATTTATTATCTTACGTCCAAGTATCTGAAAGCTGTTTGTAGTCCCGCGGTGATCAATGTCGTGCATTAGACCGGCCACAACATACATGAGAGCTTGGAGGTCGCTGACAACAAAAGTGTAACCGTATTAAAGCAACAACGAAATAATTCCTAGTCATCAATTCATAGCCCATATTTTGACGGCAAAATGAACAAACTTAGCCTTAAGAAAACAGTGCACATAATATTAAAGCATATACATACAAATACACACACAACACAACTCATTCACGCCATGTAAGAACACACCACTTAAGAGCATGCATTTAAATTTAAAGTATTGCAAATTTTTATTTTTTATTTTATTGCATTTACTTGTAAGTTCCAAAAGAGATGAAGACACTGTCTCCTGTAACACAGTTTTCACCTAGCTCAGGAGTCAGAGTTTCAAATAGAATTCTATTAAATTTTTATTTATGTCAATAAATTTATTTTTTTATTATTTATTTTATTATGTACAGATACACAGATACATAAAGTGCGTAGATACCAACACTAGTATTTCAGCCAAAATCTCTATTTCATTGGCTTCTTACCCTATTAATTTATAAATAGGTACATGGGGGTGATTCGGATACCTCTAAGTGTCCCTCAGGACACTCGATCGTCCATGCTTTCTGGGACGCCCTGTAAAGCAAACTCTAATGTCAGTTACCTGTAGTATCCTTGAGAAACCAGCTTGTAGTTCATGATCGCGGCGAACGCCCACTGTCCCACGTTAAAGGCATGCATCCAGCTGTGATAGGGCACGTCACGGTAGCCCTTCTTCACGTACAGGATGAAGCAAGCTAGCTTGTCAGGTTTCAAGTTGAACCTACAATAAATAAAACGAGAATACGAGACGCTGGTCAGATATTTTTAACAGCTTTAAGGCAAAACTAGATACTTACCTAAGTAATTTTTTTTTAACCGGGAAAACCTTTGTAAGAAAACTATATACTACGAGTTTTAATAAGGCTGTAACTAGGTGATTCTTCTATAACCAGACCAAAAGTAGTTCGTATTCGTTTTAGAAACTTCAGTTTTACATAAATCACCTAAGTATAAAAATGTGATACATACCTACTTAATGATTTTACATAAGGACGGGTACGTCATACCATATCATACCTTCAGATATAATCTATACTAATATTATAAAGCTGAAGAGTTTGTTTGTTTGTTTGTTTGTTTGTTTATTTGTTTGTTTGAACGCGCTAATCTCAGGAACTACTGGTTCTAATTAAAAAAATCTTTTTGTATTGGATGGTCCGTTTATTGAGGAAGGCTATAGGCTATATAACATCACGCTACGACCAATAGGAGCGGACCATAAATGAAAAATGTTGCAAAAATGGAAAACCGTTGAAACTAAAACACGCGAACAAAGTCGCGGGGGACAGCTAGTATATTATATAATGTAACAACTCGCTAAATGCCAGGCCGAGCCTTGTGAACGCCAAAGCCTTGCTACACCAGTAAAATAATTTAACCGCCGGCCAAGCCAGCCAGTGACCATTGGTGACGTCACACCCTACTGTCAAGTGGCAAAAGGAGGCGGCTTTTACCCGATGCGCGTGCTTTTTGAGAGGTTGGTTCGGTTATGTACCAGCGAAAAAGACGAATCTCTGCCTGTTTATTGTTATAAAAGTGTTTAATAGTAATAAAACTGTTATTATTCAGTGTGTTTGTGTTTATATTACTATTCCGTTTCAATAAGTATAAAATGTTGCAGTATATAATTATAAACAAAATATCATACTTCTTATCATATCCGAGGTCTTTGAACATCTTCATGACGTAGCACGGCAGTTCTCTCAGCGGCAGCGCGCGAGGGTTAAAGTGGAGGCTTCCCAAATGCGGGTGGTTGTGGTAACCGGTGCAATTCACCACTTTAGATACTTCCGAGTCACTCACCTACAGTTGATTAAAGTTCTTACAATAATAAATATTGGAATTTAGATTTTTTTATAAGAGACTCCTGCCAGCTAAAATCAACCGGGATCTGGTCCTTTCATTGCATAGTTGCAGCCTATCGCGGTTATATTTAGTTAAGATTTACTTTTTTAAGGTATAATGCTGAAAATCATTCATTTGCTTTTTTGCATTTAGTGAATTTCGGACCACGACAGGTGCTGCAGGAAAGAAGCCGTTTTATGACTTTTTAAAACCTCGTAGAGTAGTGATGCTATAAAAACAGATCTTATCAGGACATCAAAATAGCTCCAACTTCAAGCTTTTAATAATATAATAATAATAATAATAATATTACCCCTCGGGGCAAGCCGTTACCTCATCATGAGAATAACGCAATACCTGAGGGCATATTAACTTGCTTTTTCTAACTTTGAGATATAAATAAAAAATGTATCTTAAGGTCTAATGTAGGAGCATACATCCGCAAGGCAGCTTGTGGCGAGCTGTTTGTGAGTAGCGACACAACGGACCTGAGTGCTCCAGGGAGTCACTCCTTAGGAGGGCTCCCAGCTCTTTCTTGCCTTAACTGGCTGGCTAGAGAGGGGTCGCTAGAGCTACATGCTCGGGGGTGGAAGTGTCTAATGGCGTAATAGCGAGGAAACCCGCTCCGGGTCCGCTACTGTGACCCGCGATGGTGAAATCGGGGCCGCACCGCTCGACACCCCTAGCCGCTCGCACTGGTGTTGCCTCCTGCTGCCTATCGTGGTGGTTATGTTGGGGGGCCCATCTGGTGAGCTGGCGAGTCACCACCTGCCTATTTGATTGCATTTATATGTGTTAGAAGGCAGGTGCCATAGTTTTCCGATTTAGTTTTATTAACCAATTCACTAACATTTACCTACACATAGCCTAAATTTTTACTTTCCATTCATAATTTACAATAGCTCTGTATCTACTTTGGACCATTCATGTCTGTTCTTCCATAGAGCAGAGGTGGGTGGGCCCTGGTAGATGCCCCATCCCAATTTAGAGTAAAGTTCTCAACAAGGCCACTGCGTGTTGGACCTGTGTCCCCACGTAAGCCTTTCAAAGGACCGGGTATTCTCGATTCTGAGGATAACCCGTGAAAAAAGAGAGATACAGATAATAATATAATATAATATCTTGGGACATCTCACACACGGTCATCTGATCCCAAACTAGGCAGAGCCTGTGCTATGGCAACCAGACAACTGATAAACATACTTATATATCTCTAAATACATATATATTATAGATAAATTACACCCAGACACAGAACAAATGATCGTGCTCATCGCACAAAGATTCGTCCTGGGTGGGAATCGAACCCACGACCTCCGGTTTAGCAGTCAGGGTCACTAACCACTAGACCAACAGGCCCGTCATAAAACTGCTTCAAAAAGCTCACCTTCATATGATACATAACGAGTTCATTTGCTAAAGCATTCCTGATATGTGCTTCTTGTATCTTCTGGTAGACCACGGAATGTATGATACAAACGCCACAGTACACGCTGAAGGCTAGAGCCATCTCCTCGTCCATGCCGTCGAAGTAAGGGTCCGTTATCTTGTTGATGAGCTGTCCCACTCCAATGATACCAGACTGTTCGCGAATGGGGAAGCATAAAAGATTTCTAGGAAGAAAAAGTTAGAAATATTTAAGGAAGGTGCATTTATCGTTTTAACTTGGAGTATAATGTATGTTGTAAATCGACAAGCTTGTTTGATAAATTAAATAATAATAAAATCATTTATTTTCAGGCCGCTATGGCCCATAGATAGATATAAACAAAGATAGACCTTACAAACTAACATAAACAAAATTTGTAGTAAAAGAGCTTAAAATTATGTTAGTTTAAGGGTGCGTTTGCAATTTAGGCAAATTTATGCTATTTTTGAGTACGTTTTGTGACTAAACTAGACCAAATCAAATATAAATAATAACTAGCACGCATAAATTGACTCTTTATCTGTAAATTGTTGGGGCATTTATGTTGAAAAATATAGATTTTTATAGTGCAAAAACGATCTTCCGTTGCCATCTTTCACAAAATGTACGTTTTAGGGTTAAGTTTTAGTACCTTTTTTGTCCTATTATCTATATATTTTAAGATTTATAAAAATAGTGTACGTATGCAGACATATTAAACTTTAATTTCTTGAGAACAAATATATCAAAATATCACAAATAGACGCAGAAAAAATTAAAAACCCGTGACCTATATTTTCGCTTATTTTGACATTACGAATGAATCTTAATCAATTGTATTAGGGGTTATTTTATTTTTGGTTGCCGTCTTGACTTGTCAGAAACATTTTGAATGAGATCTCAGTCGGCGGCCGGCCGCCTTCGTGAGCGGACACTGTATCGCCTTTTTGCAGATTTTTGTGTTGAAAAGATCGCTGTATAAATACAAAATATTCGATAAACCAAATTTGATACTTGATAAGGTTATTTTATAATCACATATTTTTATTATGATATTTTATTTCACTAAAAGTAAGTAGAATTCATAAATGCCTATTAGTCTCGAACTTGATGGAGTAACCTGAGGGTGTACTTCCGAGACTGATACTGAAACTCCTCGACAATTAGAACTAGGTGAGCTGAGTTTGGACACGTTTTCCGTAAAATCAGATAAAGATAAAGATTTGGTATACCTCAGAAGTGGTCCCAATTAATATATTTCCGGATGAAAATTAGACCTGTCAAATTAAGTTTCGTCGACTATAATTCTCATCATCATCACCACCCTCGAACAAAGAGATAAGTTTATCGCATTGCAACCCTAAATACGAGAACCCTCAGAACACAAGAAAGTTTATTAGAACTAGAAGAATCCTTAGAACGCATTAAATACGACATTCTTGGTATAAGTAAATTGCGCAGATTGGGCGAAAAAATCGTGGGCGTTTCGGATAGAATAGCAATTTTGAATATAAAATTCCCAGGTTATAAAAAATCTTGGTCCATCATACAAGTGTATGCACCAACTGAGCAAGCAGAGACAACAGTACTCGAAGAATTAGTATTGGCTGTGAAAAATAATTCAGAAAAACACATAGTTCTTTTGGGCGATTTGCTCAAGTTGGAGAAAGAAAAAACTGGAATGAACATGTTCTTGGAAAGTTTGTATATGGCAAGAGAAGTCGAAAAGGACAAAGGTTGTTGAATTTGGATGGAACACAACCTATTCATCATCAACTCAATTTAAAAAAAATATCATTAAAACAAATGGACATGGATATCCCCGGATGGTACGTATAAAAATGAAATTGACTACATAATAAGCAGCAACCCTAAAGCATTAATTTTTAGATACTACTGTTATTCGTAAACTAAATTTTAATTCAAACCACCGATGTTCCATTAGAAAATTTCAAACAAAAAATCCTCATAGTCACTCACATAAAAAACCCATAAATTTGAAAACTAAACACAACTCAACTTACAAAACACAAAGCAATTCCAAATAAATGAACAAATCGCAAATAATGATATAGATGCAATTGAGAAATAAGACATCCTTGAAAATAAATTATACTGCAGCTTTTCTTCCAGAAACAAAAGCAAATATCAAATGAGCGAACATACCATGCAACTAATCAGTGAACGAAAAGAACTAATTAAAAAAGGAACAAAAAAGTCAATATTACCTTTATTGTAGATGTTAGCAAAAAGATAAGAGAAAGAAAAAAATCACAAGGGCTGTTGAGAGGTGCTATTGAAGATTTGACACCCATGCTTACAAACATTTTCAATGATATACTTACAACTGGTAGCATTCCCAGACAATGGACTGAATCTCATTTTGTTTTATTGCATAAAAAAGGAGATAAAGAAAACATAGAAAACTACAGACTTATATGTCTTACATCTAATATATACAAAATATTTTCCAAGGTTATACTATACTATATTTATAGACTACGCCAAGACTTTTGATAGCCTGAGCCATAAGTACATCTGGGAAAGCCTAGAACACCAAGGAATACCAAGCATGTATATCAAAATTATAAAGTGCATATACTCAAATATCAAGGCTAGGATTCAACTAGAGATATTAGGCAAGGAGTTTCATGTACAAAGGGGCGTGAGACAGGGGGACCAACTCTCCCCAAAATTGTTTTCCGCAGTACTAGAAAATGTATTCCGAAAACTTAATTGGGACGATTATGCCATAAATATAATCGGTTCAAAAATGTACCATCTGAGATTCGCTGACGACTTGGTGCTGCTTGAAGAAAGTCCAAAAAAGGTTGAGTGTATGATACAAGATATAAGCAAAGAAAGTAGAAAAGTTGGCTTTAAAATGAACACTTCCAAAACAAAATTAATGTCAAACTTCCAAAAAAGAGACATCAAGAGCAACAACGAACTACTAGAAGGAAATCAACCTCAGAATTGCTTCCGGGTGAAAGAAATATTGGTCACTTAAAGAAATAATGAAATCAAAAGACCTAGCCATGTCACTGAAAATGAAGACTATCAACCCATGCCTGACGTACGGCTGCGAAACTTAGGCCCTCACAAAGGTATTGAGAGAAAAATAGAAATATAGTTTTGCGCTTAAGAACTAAACTTACTGACATACTGACTCGAGTCGATCAACAAAAATGGAGATCATATGATGTGGGACACAAAAGGAAAATGAAGCAAAGCAGTATCTGAATGGTACCCATCTGAATGGACGCAGAGAGATTAAGCTAACAGCAAGACCAATGTGGAGAAGGGTTGCTCAGGATAGACAACAATGGAAATCGTTGGAGCAGGCCTATGCCAAAAGGCATGCTGAATTAAGAGATATATTGTAAAAATATTCATCATAATGAACTTTCAACTTTCAACGGCGCTTTCTCCCTAAACGTATGGGCCGAGGTAAAGCGCCTGCTCGTTACGCGAAGTAACGATGATACGAACATACTCTGCGCATGCGCTTTCAAGCAATCACAGCGTGGCGGCTGCGCATATGCGAGTGTTACAATAGGCCGCTACCAGTATCCGGTAGGCAGTTCAGTGTGTCGTACGTATTTAAATTGTACAAAATAGTAATCAGTGTTAATAAAAGTTTAAGCCTTCAAAAGCTCTACTCAATTACTTACCCACCCCGACTACATATCATATTATTATTACAATTCTCATACAAATACTACATTAAAACAGTCTTTTTCAAGGCGAAAACTGATTTGACACTTCTAAGTTAGTTGTTACCTGTTGCCGTCCTTTTCTCACGCTGTAAGTTAGTAAAAAATAGCAATGGTTTAATTTTGATTTAGTTAGCGTACTAGGGAATTGGCGGCATTGTGTACCTTTCATATCTCAATTGGTATTGTAGATGCCGAGATATTGGACATTTGGGAAAACACATTCTTCACATATCCAAACAAATATTCTAAAAATAAAGAATTGATTACGTCTAATTTATTATTCTAACAATCATCAAAGTACCTCTTTCTTCAGGTCACTCCATCAAATACGGAAGTAAGATCTTTTCATAACTAGGAAAACGAGCCCGAACTCGGTACATATGGACTCACCGAGGAGTTCCAGTAGCAGACACCGAAGTACACTCTCATCTTCAGTTTCATTATAAATAACAAAACCAGCCCAAATTCCACACTGCAATCTTTCTACTAATAGAAGGCTTTCAGTCACTGAAGTAGGTATTTTTATAGTAATATTTAGAGAAAATATAGACAGCAATAGGAAAAAAAAATAAAAAAATGTCTATACCTATGTACGTATTAAAAATAAATAATAAAAAAACAAAGTATCAAAATTAGTTCACTTGATTATAAAAACCGCAGCAAACCGTGCCTATACTTGTGAGTATGACTCATGTCAATGTAGTAGTGCGATTCTATGCCTGTCAATTTTGAAAATACGTCCTTAAACGTTGGTCTAACCAAAAAAACATTAAGTAATCGCTGCTGTATTACAGTGTTCCAGAATTATAATTTTCCACATGAAACATAAGTTTAAGTAAAGGTGAATAGTTTTTTTTTATGTTAATACGATCACAAAAATCGTCCATGCTACAGAATACCTGCAAACAATGTTCGGCAAGCTATCAATTTTGGGATCATACGCCGGGTGATCCTTAGCAGACCTGGCGTTTACAAGAGTTCCTGTTTTAATAACTTCTCCAGTGATACCAATGTTCATGGGAAAACGACGCTCTGTGTTTTCATCCTGAAACAAACGTCTTTGTCTCATGTTAAATAGTTAAATCTAAGACAAAGTAGATTTAAGGGTAATTTTGGATCCTACATCCGCTATAAGGACAATGATCGATGCTGGTATACTTAAGGTCCAAAATAGCAAAATTGGTTGACGATATTCACTAGTAGTAGGTACCGAAGACAAATTACTTATTGATGAAGAACAATTGATTTGTTTTTCTCTTTAGCCTATTATTATCTTTTTGCTGAGCAAAGTCGTTCCCTATGCTACTTTGCAAGCGCACATGAAAAAATACGTCATATCACGGAAAAAGATTAATTAATGTTTTGATATGGCGGAGACAGAGATGGCGGGTCGGGCGTGATCCTTCGATTGAAATTGTAACACCACAGCTTAACCATAGAGAGATAGAAGGAGGGGTAGAGAGGCCCTTGCCCTGCGGTTGGACAGAAATGGCTTAAAAAATATAAGTTTTTATCAAAAATATATTTTTAAACACAAACTTTTTAATCTGCCTGGCTCAAAGTACTAGTGAAAATAAATCAAACAAGCCCAAACATGATCGTATTACGCAGTTTCGTTACAGAGTTTCTATGGCCACCTCTTGGCTTCATCATCAGACCAGCTCGAAAGTACCATAATATTGTATTGTCACTGAACTTAACTTATATTATTAAGTATGCAAAACATAATTTTAATCAGATGTCCAGAATTGGAATTAAGCTAGCCAGGTTTGACCTAAATAAACATATGTATATATACATTGCATGTAAAAGAAAAGCTTTTATATGTAAGTGCCTTCAGCCATCCTGTAAACCCTGCGTACCTTTATAGGAGAACAAGAGTCGAATAGTTCCATTTTATCCACATCCACCATCAGTACATTGCAGTACTCAGCTCTCGTCAGCTGCTTCGCTTGGTCTGTCGCAATTTGCAGGAGAGTTTCTAACGATGCTACCTGCGTTCAAGAAAATATTATCAGAATATTGGAACTTTGAGAACTATGGAGTTAACCGTTTGGTATGATTGTATGTACGTATCACTAACTGTACCTATTACTTATTCGATATCTCATGTCTTTAAAACGTGACTAAATTACTGGAGCGAAATTATTACTCCCAGTTACTGAATGGCTAGCTGATCAACATAATCTTTTGTCAAATCAACTGATCACGACTGTGATTGGTTGACCAAAAGACTAACTAGTGTTGATCCGCCTTTCAGTAAACGGGAGTTAGTCTAGGATAAACATATCTATAGTTAAAAAGATAATTTAAACCTGTATCGAACTGAAATCACAAATTTTATTAACGACCCTTGCATTATTGATAATTCATGACCTACGTAATCCTTACTAATATTATAAATGCGAAAGTAACTCTGTCTGTCTGTCTGTCTGTCGCGTTTTCGCGCCAAAACGACTGAACCGATTTAAATGAAATATGGTGCACAGATAGTCTAGAGCGTGAGAAAGGACATAGGCTACTTTTTGCAGCGATAACCGACATCCACGCGGGCAGAGCCGCGGGTAACAGCTAGTAAAGTAATAAGTATGATAAAAAAGATTGATTTTTATGTGCTTACTTGAGTAAACAGTCTCCTAGCGACACGCAGTAGTTGCTGGCACTTCTGTTTTAGAGTGCACTCGTATTCATGAGCGATTGCTTTTTTCAAAGTCGGCCAACTGAATCTAAAGGATATTTTTAAATGTCAGAAAAAATCAGATATTTCTTATTATTTTACGGAGGATAGCACTAAGTTGGAAACCACTAGGTCGAGTACGGAAAACAAAATTTTTTGATGTGAAACATATTGACACGCTTTGGCATTAAAATCGAGCCGCATCACGAAAAACGGCATGACGCTCTGATGCCATCAAGCGCGTATACACTTCGTTGCTTCTCTATTTGATTTTTATTTCAATCTCAATTTCCATTTCTTGACTTAATTGTTTTACATCTGCCGGGCGTCTCGAGACGGACAACTGTTTTTTTTAATTATAATTTTTGATAATTATACTAACAATTTACACACACAAGTGCTTGCATAGAAGACAACATTAGGACTTTAGAGTACAAGTTTATTTTTATTGTGTTTAATGTTTTTTATTAAAATATTTAAACAGGTTATAACTGTCTAATTAATAATTTACGAATCATACGTACAAAGACAACTCGTGTATAAGTATAGCGACGTGGTCTTCCTGTACCTTGGGGCACACGACGCAAAACACCACTGAGAATGGAGTGTCCACCAGAGCGAACATCACTACGCGCTTCTTTGTGTTATCTTTTGAAATATGCTGAAATTTTCACTATACTCAGCCCTGTTAATGTTTCGTAACAAGTATAAGGAATTTTAAGCATTTTAAAAAGACGATAGTTATTAAAGTAATTACTATCTGCTTATGAATCGAACTAATATTTCAAGGATCGATCGTCGTCGGGTAAAAGTAAGGTTTACAATATATTTAGAGCATCCATTTTACTCTGTTACGGACGTTACATGGTCCACGCTCCGTCGCGACTTACACTCGCGCTCATAGTCGTTTAGTTCTAGTGCGCTCGATAGATGGCGTTGTGCTTTGAGAGCCGTTTTCTGAATGGCGGTGTTAAGATTTTCGGCGAGTGAACGACTACCCGAGGCGGCCGTATAAAATTCATACTTACCTGGCGTAGGAGAAACCGTGATCATGAAGGCGGTTCTCCCAGGGCGAGGCCTTCCCATTGCACTGCGGGCGGGTTGACCCTTGCGATTATCCCTAATGTGGATAACTCGGACGCGTAATTTTTGGTAGTGAGGGACTGCGTGCGCGCTGTCCCTCTCAGAAATCGATAATAAATATATGTTGATATACAAAACACGTTGAGTATGTTGACGACTAAATTAACTTCAAAGTTTCTAAGCTACTAAGTTCAAGGTTACGTACGCGGCCAGCGGGTAAAGACTTACCTATATTTCTCTTAGCATTGCTTTGTCTAGTGCCTAGATCAGCCTGTTTTTTACAAACTACTACAATAACAGAATAAAATGTAGTTAACGTTTAAATTTATAAACCGTATTTACTTAGCTACAGAGTTTTAATTAGTCACATTACCACAAGAATTATTATTACATACAAATATTCTTGTAATATTACACCCACAATTAATAATCCATCTGCCATTCACTTGCGTTTGTCTAAAAAAAATGGTAAAATACTAAAAAAAAAATAAAAGCCGCGACACTGGATAGCATAGATTTTACGATAGGGATGTTTCCTGGGTATGAAAAGTTAAAATCTATTTAGTCCGTCTCAGTTAGATAATAAAAAAATATTAGACACGTAGTTTTTCTTTTATCAAAACAATAAAAAATACAAAGATACACAGATACGCTTTAAAGTTTCGGAGTGGGGGCTTATGACGCTACGCCTCGCTAAAAATCGTAGCGAGGAGTGACGTCACGCGTAACTTCAGTTCTCTGTATTTTGATCATTTTTTGTTTGCAGGAAAAAAGAAAAAAACGGGTCCAATAAAATTAATTAATCTACAAGACGGACATTAAAAAAAAATAGGAAACAGGCCCATTATACATAGGTACTTAGTTACATAATATTCGAATACTTACAGGTGTAACGATGTTCTGAAAATCTTCATCAAAGTTAGTAAGTAGATCAGTCTGTTCAACATTCGACTTCAAGGCTTCGCTGAATTTTTGAGACATCTGTGCAATGAATTGTTTTAAACAGGGTTAGGTACCTACATAAAATCATATCTACGGATTGATAAATTAGTTAAATCCACTAAAGCTGCTCGTACACAACCACATTTCAACCTTCTACATTTTTTATTAAAACGGCCATACGTTTCCGACGATCTTTAATAATTATACTATTTACGAATCATTTATCTTACTCCGTCCGTATCCTATCCTAGGTATGGTTCCATTCAAACTTAATGGCGGCTGTGAAGTGCGCTAAACGCTGCGCAGTACCTCGCCCCGCACCCCCGCTGGCGCAAGTTTGGTACTGCACAGCGACTCGACTCGTGTTCACAGCCGCCTTTAAGTTTGCATCGTACTGTACCTAGGTCCCTACTATTGTTTCTACTGTCAAATAGAGTGAGTTTTGGTTCACTGTCCACTGCAAGGCGACCATTAGACGATCAATCTGGTATCAGTTCAATCTGTGACCTTGGTTAAATTGATGTTCGATTGAAAAGGATCACGAATTATTCAGATATGTTAAAGTCCATAAATAATAAAATAATCTTTCATTGATCCAGCTATTCCTTGCTTTGGTTTCGATTAAGATAGCAACGGACTAAGTCAAGGTTCGAACCCCGCAGGGGGTGCCCTTAGGTGTGCGTGACGAATTGCAATGCATTACCACGCACCAACACGAAACGCGGATGACGTAGCACGGCGGTTCAGGTTTAGTCAGTAAGAGTCTGACACTACCCGTTCGCTCCCCCGAGTGAGCGGGTGTCCATGAGGATTCCCCCGCCTAAACAAAAAAAAAGGGGGTGCCCTTAGGTGCCGTTGCTAGCGGTAGATTAATTTTGCCTCTGTCTGAAGGCGCATTTTACAGTCTCGCCAACTTAAACTTAACCTAACTTACTTTACTCGTCCGGTAAAACAGTAAAAGCCGCTGACCACATCCAAAAAAAAAATGTAGATTTTTTTATTTGTGTCATCAGTGTCGATCACAGATTGAACCGATGATCGTCTCGTCTAATGGCCGCCTAAAGACATTATAATAACATACGTTTAATTTGACTTTCCGTGTCAAGGCGGTGGGTCCAATAGCTTCAATAAAAGCCTCGCAGCGATCGCCATTAACTATCACTTGAAACGCCAACTCTGCTTCACATTCTTCTTTCAACTGAAGAAATATATTTTTATTTATTTAGAAATCCATTTTTAAAGTTTAATAATGTAGAAAATAATTTTCTGTTAAACATTATTGTGGTAGATTGCAAATTTGTTTCCGCCGAACGGATAGCACTCACTCTAGTGGAGTAAGCCAAAAGGCTCCGCCATCTTTTCCAAGCCGAAGACGATTTCCGTTTATAACAGGCTGTATAATTAGTACCAAGATCAGTCAGTAGGAACCGAAATAAACGAAAATTCCGGTGCTCAAATTCCCGGTTTTAAAAATCTGTAGAATGTAGGTATAAGTAGATACTGCTTCCAAAAACTCTTTTAGGTCTACTCTTCTCTTACCTACTATAACAAGGTTAATTAAGTAGAACGTACAAAATGACGTGAATAAGATTTAGAATAATTATTTTGTTTACATACATACGTGTTCAATTTGATTTCTAACTCAGCACAGGAATCATCCGTTAGGCTCATGACCAAATCCAGAATCTTTCCCGGATCACTGTTTTGAATACTTTTTCGTCTGCTCTGTTTTCTTTGTAACGTTAGAGGCATTCTGTTTTATTACAATAATGTATGTCGTAGTTAATATAAATATCTGGAAATAAAATAAAAAGATTTTGAAACTCTGGTAGGACGAAGAGAAAATAATAAATCACTATGAAACCTGTCAATGCTGTCAACTAAATTGTGTTTAATTTAAATCGATGCTTAATAAATTATATTGGTATAAGGGCGGCCACATACATACGGAACTCGCTTTCGGAATTCCGATTCGAAATATCGAACCAGCATTTCGTAAATACATAATATAATTATATAACGAAAATAATAAAAATAAAACTTTCGCTCTCCGAGAATGCCGACAGATATGAAACAATTACAATATAAGAACATAATTATTACACAAGTATCGGTAACAGTTACAGTGTCGCACAGTAACAGTGCCGCGAGCTTTTTTTCCATCTCAAAAAAATGCCCAACTTGCCTAAAGAAGTTTTCATTTCAATTAAAATGGTTACCAAAAGGAACTATTGAACTCTTACTCCCGTTTTTTCGTTCCGAACGCCCCGGCTACCATTTGGAATTTCACATCGGAGAAAATTCCGAACAGAAATCTACTTTATGAGTAAACTTGGCTTGACACGCTACCGCGTGTCTAGATAGATCCATAGATTTGTATGGGTTTACTGTGTTCTGAATTCCGAATCCATATTTTAAAACGGATTTTCGTATGTAAGTGCGGTCCCTATTGTAACAACCTGTCTATAGTCCAACTAGATTACTTTCCATGTGCGGACAACGCGCTGGCTGATAAGGTACTATTAAATTTATTTCATCAAGATAAATTTGAAAAAAACCTTTCTCTCTAAAAATCAATCCGCATTGCTAAAAATACTATTATATAATTATACTATGTATTTACAGAAAAAAGACGTTGAATATTGATTTTTATTCCAACATGTGCCTACAAACAAAACGTAATTGACATAATCTGTGGCGTGCTCTCTTAAAAAAACAGCTGATGACTGATGAAATGTATGAATTTCAATGAATATTTTGGTGGTGTACTCTAACAAATAAGTTTAGTGATAAAATAACTTAAAAATGGCCGAAATACAAACACTTATTGAAATGGGATTTTCCAAAGAGCGAGCGTGAGTATTTACTTTATTTGTATTCGACATTATAAGCAGTGATTCGGTAACCTAAAACTTGCGATGATATTTGGGTTTTAGGGAGAAAGCTTTGGCGGTAACGAACTATAAGGGTGTTGAGCCAGCTATGGAATGGTTGTTGGCACACGCTGATGACCCTGCAATAGACTCTGCGCCTACTATTGCTACTTCTACGAGCGCAGAAGCTCCGCCGGCGCCAGTGCCCGAGTCGTCGACGTCCTCTCAAGACCAGACTAGCGATGAAGTAGAAGTGAAGTCGTTTAAATGTGACGTGTGTTTGAAATTGCTCAAAGATCAAGATGAGATGGAGTATCATGCTGCGAAAACTGACCACAGCAGCTTCTCAGAGTCGACTGAAGAGAAGAAACCTTTGAGTGATGAGGAAAAGAAGGCACAACTATTACTGCTTGAGGAGAGAATGAAACAGAAGCGGAAAGAAAGAGAGGAGAAAGAAAAGGTAAGTGTTTAGTTACTTGTCATTGTCAACACTTGCTTAGTATTATTAATATTCAAATGAGGCTGGAAGTCATAAAACCTAGGCATAAGAACAACAAGGACAGTTGCACAACAGATAACAGTTTTTTGATAACTATATTTAAGTATATTGTCAACAAAATAATATTTTAACATTACCCTTTTTAATAATACAATAGGTACATGTACTAAATACCCAGTACATTATCTTTAAAATAAGAAACTTTGTAGATATGTTAAATCTGTTGTAAAGGTATTTAATTATCAAATCATGCTTCTTGAAAGTATTTTAATCTCCAATCTTTGATATACATCATCAATCTAAGATATACTTTGCAAGTTATTTAAGTATTGCTACAACTTTGTTTTCATTTAATAACTTTTCTGCTTGTTTTATTATGCAACATCAATGTTATATTTGACTCAGGTTATTTGATAAAATAACCTACATCTAATTATTTTTAGAACATAATCTTCTAAAAAGGTTTTAAATATCAGAAATAAACTTAAAATATTTTATGTTGTCATTTTGACAGTGACATTTCTTTATTTACATTTTTCTTTAAAAATTCTGACTCGTGATTTAGATTCAACAGAAAGAAAAAAAAATCCTTGATTTATGTATTTGGTTCCTATAAAAGCCAATGTGACCATGTAACTTTATTATCATTTTTCATAATCAGATGTAACTGGCTTTTTATGAATAACATTATCAAATACATCACACACAAAAACACTTTTATAGATTTTTAAACATACCTATTGTCAAATTGAGCACATTCACTCTATGTCAGAAGGTAGGTAGGTATTACCTATTATGTTAAAAAATAAAATGATTTTGTTCTTTTAATAAATTTAAATTTTTAATTCTACCTATGTAATGTAATAAAGTTAAGTAAAAGCATTGGTTAGTTTGTAGATTGACTTACTTTTTTTTATTTGGTTTTCAATTTGTAATGTTTTTTGAATTTATGTATATTATGTTTTTGTTGGAACTTGTAGGCTGAAGCGCTAGAACGTGAGAGGATCCGCATCAAGTCTGGCAAGGAGATGCAGGATGCCCGCCAGCGGCTGCAAGAACAAGAGATGCAGAAGTTAGTGGAGCAGCGACGACGGGAGAAGATTGAAGATCAGAAGGCCAGGGAGAGGGTGCGTGCGCAGATTGAGGCTGATAAACAGGCTCGCAAGTGAGTTTATGGAGTTTTCGATATAATTTGTCACCAGAATTTATTTTGCTCACCATTTTTCATATTAAGCAATTTTTTGAAAAGTAGTTTGTGGCGCCATTTTATTATTTCTTGTAGCAACACTAGAAAGTGATCATTTGTAACATTTCAATTTACCTTTTTGTACCAATTATTATATCTAACAAATAAAGAAGCATATAACTTAAATAGATCAAGTCAGGTTGCTTTGGAATTGTCAGGTTCACCGAGGCACAAAAAAAAATCCTATAAAAAATAATAAGATAAGAAATAAAACTACACGGGCAGACTGACGTGACCATGACACCTGCCAATGCTTCGAAACGTCGGGAACTAAAATCTAAATACAAACCGCGATAAAATCCGTGCAAAGTAGTTTTATTTCAATCAGGAATTGCCTTTGCCTAGTCTGTTAAAATATATATTCTTCATTCTTCTGTAGCCTAATTTAATCTATACTTTCCAATAATACTTTTTGCATGATTTATCTACAAAGACCGTCTTATAAAGCCCGTGATTCCGTCCTTAGACTGGCAGCGTCGGGCCAGCCGCCGACGGCCGCGGCGCCCGCGCCCGCGCCCCCGCCGGTCGCGGCGCCCACCGCTCCGAAGGTGGCGTACGAGCAGGCGCGCATCCAGATCCGCCTGCCCGACGGCAAGGCACTCGCACACACCTTCGGCGCTAAGGAACAGCTGGCTGCTGTCAGGTAGTCATAACCTTGGACTTTTAGCCATAAATACATAAATACTTTTACTTTGTTAGCAAATATTTTTCATGCCAAAACAGTTATGTTATATTTATGGCAATGGTATTTTGTTTTATACCATGTATGTATATTTTTAATTATCTTCTCAGTGTTCTCTTTTGTAAGATAATATCTAGTGGCTTTAAGTTCACCTTGCGTAAGTACTATTATTGTTAGTAACTAAGTAATTTATAAAAATAGTTTAGACAAACAAAAAAGGATAAAGTTCTTTAATAATATCTTAAATGTAAAGTTTATTTATATTTTTTTATTTTTAACAAGTAGGAGACTCTAGTACTAACTATTAAGGTCTATATTCCTTTGTAACTTGTTTTTTAGACTGTACCTGCAAATGAATGCGAGTGAGTACGCGCAACAGGACAGCTTCAAGATGATGACCACATTCCCCAAGAAGATATTCACCACGGAAGACTACGACAAACCTTTGGACTTATTAGGTATTTATTTGTATAACTTACTAAGCATGCACACAGCTGACATGGTCATTGGGAGGCCTTTGCCCAGCAGTGGGACAACTTAGGCTAATTAAAAAAAAAAAATCTATTTATATTTTTTTGGTTTTTGTGGTCTAGTATATGTGGTTTCATTTATGGCCTTACGTCATATCCACAACGTACAGGTTACCATGCCTACTTTTGCAGTTTGCTTGGTATAAACTCTTGGACACACAACAGGCATCAGACACTGCATCTATTTGTCCTTAGCTGCTGTTTCAACCTTCGGATTTAATTTTTATGTTACAACCTTCTACGAGCGATTAAATTGTATATTTTTTAGCAAAAAGTATAAAAATAAACTTTGATTTCAGGTCTGGTTCCCTCAGCAGTGATCATAGTATCAAAGGGGCAATAGATCTGATCAATATAAATTAACAAGGGATACAGATTCATTTATCTACTGGGCTCGGGAAACACAGGCACAATAGTTCAATTATATTAACTTGAAGATGTGGAAGTGTTGGAAATAAAGTCTGCGTTGTGTAATTTAAATATTTTATTTTAAAAGTTAGTTCAAACCCATACTAGGAAGAATTAAAACCAATACAAAAAGTCTACGAACCTAAATTCTGCTTGCGCGTAAACTGAAGTATATAAATAAGTAAACTATAGAGTGCGCCTAACAGAGTGTAAAAGCCTAACAGAGTGTAAGCACCAGTATGAACAAGCGTCGTTGTACAATTTGTTTAAAAAAACTACGCACCGTTTTATTAATATTAACTCAAAACCTAATATTACCCTTATAATATCGCGTAATCGATATTTTCGCATAAACGTCTGTCATGGAGCGTAGTACTTGCAGCTATAAATTTGCTTACGATCGGCACAACGGGCTACTAGCCATGCGCGAACTCTATGCTTGCTAATGTATACTCAAAGTAGAATACTTTAACAAATGTAATTCCAACCATGTGATATCGAGGTTAGAAATTTAATTAATAGAGCCTGTTACATAAGAAAACTATAATTAGTACTTTTTTTGATGTAGCAATACTGAATTGCTGGTTATTACGAACTAAATATCAGTTATAACTCCAAATAGGATAGATAATACCTTCAGAACGATCACAAGTTCTATACAATAGGTACGGACAATCTATAACCTTCAGTTGTTTGTCAAAGCATATGCGGAGTTCATCAAGGTATTGCACCCCGTCTTTCCACCAGCATACAATCGTCGGTTGTTTACTCGTGTGAGACATCACTGCATAACCCAAAGCCTCAGGACTCAACTCTTTAACATTCGAAGGTATAACTTTAAAAGAACTAAGCATATCAGATAGAACATATTTCTTGTTCCAAAGAATCCCTTTTAAAAAGTATTTGAGCTGTGAGTTTAAGTCGTTGATGGACACGCCGCATGTTCCATGTTTGTTCCATTCGTGGGCCCAAAATTCGTAGGTTGGGTTTTCTGGAATATAAGAACAGTTAACATACAGTAAAACGGTCATCCTCGCTTTTATTCTGCGATTGGTTAGTTCAACACCACGGCTTGAGATATATTTATGTCATATAGGAACTCTGAAAACCAGTCTTACCAAGGGATACACTGAATTACCCAGTGAAGTTGTGCTCAGATAGGCATCTGACCTCCACAACTTTTTTTTTTTTATATGAAGCGACTAC
Source organism: Diachrysia chrysitis (assembly GCA_932294365.1). Classification (NCBI taxonomy): domain Eukaryota; kingdom Metazoa; phylum Arthropoda; class Insecta; order Lepidoptera; family Noctuidae; genus Diachrysia; species Diachrysia chrysitis. The sequence continues at coordinate 2,248,683 of OW028648.1, read as the reverse complement.
GTACGACGAATACGGTATTCAGCTGACTTTGTTGAGACTGGAAGCTGATATTAAGATTAATGAAGTCCAAATCCTTACTAATATTATAAATGCGAAAGTAACTCTGTCTGTCGCGCTTTCACACCAAAACTACTAAACCGATTTGAATGAAATTTGGTACACAGATAGTATAAAGCCTGAGAAAGGTCATAGGCTACTTTTTGCCGCGATTACCGACATCCAAGCGCGCGGAGCCGCGAGAAACAGCTAGTTACCTATAAAAACATTTATCCAAGCTTGCTCCAAATCTTCCTCTATTGATTTAATTTTTTGCGGATCGAAAACTAAGGTGTCGTTGCAATATGAAGGACTTTTAGTTCCCAATTTCGTTGGCCAAATACCATGTACAGTCCACCTATTTTTTGTGGAAGGAAATCTGCAATGGTGACTCGAATCTTCTTGTTTCCAGTACTTGCATTTTGTTTCGGGCCACGATTGGGAAAATATTAGGATGTCCCAGTCTGGCGTACTTTGGTCTTTTATGATAGACTGATGAGCTGAATTCAAACTAAAATGTAAAAATTTCTATGTTAACACAAAAATGGGGTCTGTTTTTTTGGTAGGTATGGTGCATGCAGCTCACATAATGATACCAACAGCAAAAATGCTCCAACAGGTCTTGGAAAACGTACACTATATATTTATTTTTTTAAAACTGATCACGGAGATCTTAGTTAATTTGAACTCAAATTTGAGCGTAATTAAAGTTAAAAAATCTTACCTCAGCGTAAAAATTAAAACTAAAATATTAATATTGAGACTCCGCATGTTTGTATCTAACCGTGTAAACTAGTGAAGTAATATTATACTTAATATTAAGTAATGAAAAGAACTTGAGTATACCTATTATGTTTTATACCACGAATAACATGAAATAATCAGCGTAACTGACTTTATTAGCGAATGCTATTTAAATACGGAATGGCCATCAAACGGGGTATTTACTTATTACCTACGTATAGGTACCTACACTAGCGACCAGCCCCGGATTGGCACGGGTAGCATAGCATTTTATGGTTATTAAGTACTAGCTGTCCCCCGCGACTTTGTCCGCGTGTTTTAATTTCAACGGTTTTTAATTTTTGCAACATTTTTCATTTATGCTCCGCTTCTTTTGGTCGCAGCGTAATGTTATATAGCTCATAGCCTTCCTCAATAAATGGGCTATCCAACACTGAACGATTTTTTTAAATCGGATCAGTAGTTCTTGAGATTTGCGCGATCAAACAAATAAAAAAAACTCTTCAGCTTTATATATTAGTATAGATAGGTAGGTACCTGCCTTTTTCTGTAGTACCTAGGTAGTGTCGTAGGTGGTAGAGGTAGCTTAAATTTATTTAACCAAGCTTTAGTTTTAAATTTGCGATGGAGTAAAGGACAATTAAGTAAGTATATTGTGCATGAAAAGCTCCAGGTAACTGACGTATTTAATTTGATAAAGATTAATATCATATCCGTCTTCTAAATAGCTTTCAAATTATGTACCACATAAGATAGATACATTTCATCGCTTTTTTGTAGATCCATAAAAGACGAACAATTCTATCCTACAATGTTTTGTTATATCCCAAAAGGATATTTTTTAGGGCAAAGGGAAAATGGCAAAATCTGTCAAAGTAAGTTAGATGTATTGGTAAAATAAAACAAGTAAATGTTGCAAAAAAATAATTTATTTCCGTGAAAAACTAACACAAAATTAAAATAGAAAAAGAAAGTTAAAACACATTAGTAGAGCTAGAAGCAAAGTTTGAAGCTTATCTAATGAGGGCTAGTTTTGCGCTCACCAGTTGGCGCCACTGGAGCGTCGGGTTGTATAGCTTAAGTCCGGGCCCGAAAACAACGTATAAATTTAAATCACATTAATTTAAACATACATTTCATAAATTATGTGTTTTTTAACAAACTTCCCTCCGAATTAGCTGTAAATTTTGCACCTCTTTTGAAAATCTGCTTTTAAAGCACTGAGTCATATATTCGTAACTCATATTTGTACTAAAACTCAGAGGTAGGTATTGGAAAATATGCGTAACATTAAGATGATTTAGAGTAGATACCTATTATTCAATAAACCTCCGTAACCCACCAACAAAGTGGAGTTTGACATTTTGGAGACTTCACGCGCAACTAGCGCCTTTGGCGGTGACATTACTAGCGGTAGCCCCATTAAGTGGAATTATTGATAATAACCGTTTAGTTAAAACATAACATACATCGCCATAGATTATAAATATATTTTGGGTCTAGAGCGACACTAGACATATTTATTATGTAAGTATATCGCTTGTAATAACGATAGTTTACAAATTAATCTACTTATACGATACATTAATTTATTTATCTAATTTGAGGTTTTTAATATCAAAAATAATATCTTAATTTTGTCACAACATTGATGATTTTTACACTACCCTACTTACAGCTCAAAAAATAATAATGTTTGTAACTTTGTAATGCCTACGGATGTAAAGAGTATCGTTATACTTATAATACTTACATTACCCCGAGTGACACAATGCTATATATTTTTTTTATGAAGATTTATTATGTGTCAATTTTATTTATTAGGTGGGTAGGTAATTGTTTTGATGTTTTAAATTATCTGGTCGTTACAAAATATGAAACTAAAGTCTCAACCTACAGAGCACTGACTAGTGTACATATTTTTAGCCGACAAAGAAGCAAGCTACTAACTATTGTTCTAATATTTCTATATTTTGTTCCAAATAGCAACAAATAACTCTTTACCCCCCGTTTATGAGAACCCGATCAACACAAAAATTTGTTAATCACCTGTCAGACTTCATGTTAAGCGCTGTGGTTTTTTATCCGTTCATTTGACAACAGAGCCTTTCAGAAACCGGGTATTAATCATTTTATATTAAGTACATGGTGTATTATATTTGTAAGTATAATAACTTTCGTGAGGAGTATTCATAATTATTTAAAACAAAACGGTTTACTCACGTATATTCAGCTAATGATTAGGGACTCCTATTGAGTCTGAAACTAGTCGGGCGATCCCGAGAATATACGTGAGTAAACCGTTATGTTTTAAATAATTATGGTGTATTATAATTAACGGTCATTACACAATAAAAAATATTTATCGTCGAATGTTAGTTATTCACACAGACTATTTAAGTACACAACTACACGTATAAAAATGAATACATACCAAAGATATTAAGATAAGAAATGCCTTAGATAACTATAATATGATACTAACTAAACTAATTAATTATGTATGTAGAACATGAATATTTTACTTAGGTATAGACCTGGAAAAAATGTAGACCAATGCTCTCAGAATGAATCCAAAATTAAAGCAGGTAGGTACTGGGTACCCGATCGCTCATAGGAGTCGAGCAGAGAATGGGTTGCGATCCCGCGACTCCAGCCAAGGGCAGAGACTGATCAAGCTGTGTTTAGTGGGTGAAAGTCTGGCATATCCCCACGCCGTTTTTTGTTATTACAATTTACGTGTGCATTATTAGCCCTGTTTTTAAATATGTATATTCTGTTAGCGGATTTACGCCATGGATATCTCTTTTTTTTACTCCGTATCTATATTTTTCTGGTATTTTAGAATTAAGTTACAAAAATGTCAAAAACTTAATTCTTGAGCTTGTTTGCCGTGAGTTTGTTTCTTATATATTACCTATGCTACGATTATTTTCTTTGAATTAAGTAACTGCTATGTTTTAATTAAAATAATAGATATAAGTATATTAAAACTATCATTATATTTCTTACTTGGCAATCTTGGGAGTTAAAAAAGTGGGATGGACGGACTTATTAAGGCTGCTTAAACATTGAAAAATATCCGCTATTTGTCAAAACTAGTTGCTTAATGTAAAATCACATTTAATTTCTTTTGAAGTTTGCAAAATATTGTGTATTTTATCCTCTTTGATGATCTAAATATTATTTTAGCAGTGGTTTATAGTATATAATATGAATCTCATAATCTATTTAACTTAGTTACAATATTATAACTTGTTTATTATATCTAAATGTTGGCTAAAAATTAGAATATCTGAATCTAATTAGATAAAGGCCGCGATTCTTTCGAACCCATACAAACTTATTTTAGGCCATCGGTATCTTTTTCACTTGTACACAATTAGAAAAGGACAGACGAAAATTAGAGCTGTCAAATTTCGTTTTGACTATTCTCATACAAATTTACCGACACGCAGAAACGTGTGCTTAGTGCACAACATAGCACACAGTGATGTTCAAGGCGAAAACTGGTTTGACATTTCTCATCTGTTGCCGTCCTTTTCTGACGCTTTAATTAGTGAACGATAGCAATGGTTTAATTTTGATTTAGTTAGCATACAAGGGAATTGGCACCTCTATGTAATATATTATTCTAATAATCTTGTAATAAATAGGTATTTGTATTCACATACATAAATACTTAATAAAATATGCATCTGCTTATCTGCTAATGTTATAAAAGTATCAAGTACCTAATTACGTAACAATGACTGGCATAATTATTGTACTAAACCAGTGTTTCCTGAAGTTTGTTATTAAACCTTGCATGTTTTTTTACTGATATATTATGGAAGTTATTTTGTGAATTTATTTAATAACTAGCTACACCCCACGGTTTTACCCGCGTTCTTCACGTTCCCTTAAGATATAATTCTTTTAAAATCGTATTTTGTTACTAATTGTATAGGTTTGTTTTGCTTGCAACCCTAAATTGCTTAAGTTACTCCATACATAGTCAGCTATCTGCCTGCAAATTTTAAACTAAATCTGTCTAGCCGTATTAAAGATTAGCCAGAACAAACACAGAAAGTCATAGGTACAGACATTTAAAAAACTTGGTTTGAGCCCGATGAGCCTATATAAAACCTTTGATTCTTTCTTGAAAAATAGACTTTTTCAATACTGTGAAGAAGCAAGCTATATTTATTATCCCATAGTTAAGATAAATAAAGTTTTGCAAACTTAAAACTGATGCAAATAATGTAAATAATCCAGCTACTTAAAAACTACCAGCCTAACATGACTATTTAATAAGAAAAGAAATACACAACTTATATTTGCTATTAAAGACTAAATATAAATTTTATTGCACTACTGAACATGTTATGAAGAACTCATATCATAGAAAAATAAATTTGAAACTTGTTTAAGAAACAAAAATCATTAAATATTGTACTGGTGCATAATTTTTATAAAGAAACCAAACAAATGCTTGATTTACAAGTGTTTTTACATTATTGATGAGTAAGAATACATGTAGTTAAACACTGTGTGGAAAGAGAACCATCATTGGATTGAAGGCACTGCTGTGTTTAATAACCATATTTTTTTATGTTAAAAACACTGTTGCATCATTATATTGCGAGTGTAGCATCTGGATATTTTTAAAATTGTGTTTAACATAATGTTTTTAGATGCTGTCTTAATAATCATTTAATAGAATGATTATATGACATCATAATGTTAGTTCCATTTTTCGCCACAACAGAAAACTACAGGAAATACTTTCTCATTTACTTATTTACAGTGTAAACCATTGCAGCCAATTAGTAAACTTGTGCAATTGTACCAAGTATCTCTTTGGAGGCGGCAACTGTGTCGGATACATGATGCCTTTGGAAACATTACAGGTTGTAAGCAAACCGTTAACCTCCTTTTCACCGAGACATTCCATCAGGTTCAGTTGTTTATCAAAGCATATACGTAGTTCAAGTAAATACTGGATTCCATCTTCAAATTCACATACAATTACTGGACGCTTACCGATTTTTGATACCACAGCATTATTTATATCTTCTGCGTTTGTTTGCTTAACATCTGATGGGATGATGTTGGCAGCATTGAGCATGTCTGTCATATGGAATCGGTTGAGGAAATCAATGCCTTTTGAGAAGTATTTTATCTGGCTGTTGAATGGTTCTATCATTGCTGCACAAGTACCATGTTTGTTCCATTCATGAGCCCATAGATTGTAGAGTTGGGTTTCTGGAATTGATATGAAAAAAGTTTTTGTATATACCTACATCACAATGATTTTAAAGGGTTGCACACATGAACTAATTTTAAGCACAATGATATAAAATTATTTTTAAGCATTTTATTATTAACTTAACAACAAACCAGAGTAAAATCTGTAAAAATTGTTTTATTTCAATATACCAACATATTAATTTATTAGTTGTCTATTTTTAATCATGTTTAATAGGATTTGCTTAGTTTTAAATTATAACAGTGATATATTTAATATGCTTAAAACAAGACATTAAGAATATTACCTTTCTCTACATTAGTCCATGCTTGTTCTAATTCAGTTTCAATAGGCCTGACTTCCTCAGGGTCAAATAACCAGGTATTGTTGCAACTGAAAGGTCCTTTGGTTCCAGTCTTCGTTGGCCAGATGCCATGAACAGTCCATGAATCCTTCTTATTAGGATAAACGCAGTGGTGATTAGGTTTTCTATGAGTCCATACTTTACATACAGATCCTGGCCAATTTTGAGTAAATATCAAGAAATCCCAGTCTTTATCCACAGTAGAAAGCTCTCTATTAAATTCGTGTTCGTAACTTTCTCGCTGATGTGCAAAATCAAAGCTGAAACAAAGTCACTTTTACGACAATCCTAAATTATTGTTTACATGTTTATTTTAATTTTGAAAAACTCACCATAAATAGAGAATTATTGCTGAAATTAAGCCTTTAAAACTCATGTTTACTAACTTAAAAGGAAGTAATGTTAAAATCCCAAATTGTAATTGCTTTAATTGGACTATCTTACGTAAAAACTATCCTCAAAAAAGCTGTTTCTGTTCTACGATGAAAATACAAAAAACCTTGCAGTTGCTTGTGTGTCACTGTCAAAATATTATTGTCAACGTCAAATATTTTGACGTTTACTTTTTTAATACCTACTACAAAAAGCTCGGATACACACAGATCATTTGATTTAATATGTATTGTGTTGTGTTCTGTGCTACAAATTACGTTAACTGGTGTTTTTTTTATTTCGCTCATATTTCTATGTAACGTACGAAGCGAATAATATTTTTCCAGAACAATCTTTGAATATATAAGGGACACCAAGAAAAACTTGAAAATTAGTTCATTTAGTTTCAAATTATCCTAATAGATGGCGTTAGCGTAAAGAAATTAAAAGTAGCGGTTGCGGTTATTTATCACAAACAGCTGGCGATGTTTATATGGCGGATATTATGAATCAAATTCTGCATTTCAAACATTCTTCAGTCTGGAATTGCAATTTAATTATGGATCAAGAACATTCTTTGATATGACACTGCTATATTAGCCATTTTAAATAATAGGTATAGGTAGGTATACGATATTTTATTGTAAAAGTTAACATTTACCTTGATAAATTTTAACATTTTCTGAATAAACAATACGAATCGTACATTCTTATGAAGTACCTTAGTAATTTTGCGAATCAGATTAAGGAAGAGTTCCACTTTGTTTATTTTTTTGTTATGGATTTATAAGTTTTATAAACATGAAGATAAGTAACGATAAATTTACCTCCCTGCATGCAACCAAAATGTCGGAAAAACAATATTAATGTTTGGTGGCCACACTGACCACCCACATATATCGTAAGAAGAACTTTAAACGGTGTAATTAAAACCGATGGCTTTGGTTAATGAGAAATTGTAGGTACGCTTTTAAAATATCTTGGAAGTAGATGGTTGTTCTTTGAATAGTTTTTGACTTTTGTTTACATAGCTACAAACGAAAATATTTGTTGAAAATATATAGGTATTATGAATCTATACTAATATTATAAAGCTGAAGAGTTTGTTTGTTTGTTTGTTTGTTTGAACGCGCTAATCTCAGGAACTACTGGTTCGAATTGAAAAATTCTTTTTGTATTGGAGAGTCCGTTTATTAAGGAAGGCTATAGGCTATATAACATCACGCTACGACCAATAGGAGCGGTGCATAAATGAAAAATGTTGCAAAAATGAAAAACCGTTAAAACTAAAACACGCGAACAAAGTCGCGGGGAACAGCTAGTTGATAATAATTATCATTATACAGTAGGCACCTAGCTACTGTAGGTACATAATACAGTCATTCTTCGTCTTAAATATAAAAATCTCGTGTCACAGTGTTTGTGATAGAACTCCTCCGAAACGGCTTGACCAATTTGTATGATTTTTTTTTGTGTACCTATATTTGCTAAATTTGAGGATAGATCATAGGCTATATTTTATACGCCTAGGTAATAAGGGTGACCATGACGAAACAACGTTTTCCGGGTCAGCTAGTTTATAATAATTATTGCCCACACCAGTTCCATACGCGAGGAAGGTCAAAAACGTAAAATTTGAATAAATCTGTGATTTTCTACTGCAGTGGGTCAATCAAATTAGCAATTCTTAAATATTAGATTACTTCTTAATGTTTAAGAATTGCGCTGTCAGCGAAAGCAGTTAACGAGATTTTCCATTGATCAAAAAGGAGCGTTACATTTAAAATTGTTACTTCAGCAAATATATTTCAAACTGTCCAGGTACTTTTGCGAATTGTAGTTTCAGTTTTGTAAAACGGTTAAAGTTGTTGGAAGTAAGTAATATCGCTTTGCATAAGCTTTTGAGATTGCAACTTGTTGAATACGAAAGTTATCAATGTAGGCTCGAGAATTAGGTACCTACCTTCACTATAACAACTTATGTTATATTAAAGTACCTACCTAATGATTAAGATAATGTTAAGGACGCTAATTACCTGTTAGTCCAATGGCCTACGAAATATTTAACTTTTTGTTTTCTATTCTTTTACAAACATATCCTCTTCTCAGCCCGTCCTATTTATTATAAGAGCTTCTTTATAAATTGTGTTGTTTATACACGTCTATAGGTAGGTATCTTTTCGGAAAATTAAAACATTTATGTGGTTTGACAGTTTAGTAAGGTTACCTACTTCCTCGTAAGTAGTTATCACCTACACCAGGGACCTACTACCAGCGGACGGCGACCCAAGCTTTTTTCGCGTATGGTACCGTTCTCGGGTAACCTCATTTCGCGTTTTTCTCCACCCGTCACTCGCTCTGATGCACCAATGAAAAAAGACGATCGCGTGTTTCACGATACGCTGGTTAAGTATCGCCACATTACAACAGATGCATTATGGAGCTTGGTATGATCGCAATTAGTGGCGCGCGCCGCGCGCTATCCGTCCGCCGCGCCGCCCGATAGGTAACTATCCTGGGTTACCAGTTGATATTAATAAGGAATTTGAAAAAGGAATTCGAATGAGCGAACTTGTTTTAAATAGTTTTATTGGTCGGATTTTCGTTAGCTTTGATTTTAATACGTTGTCGATTGCTTATCAGATTTATGGTAACCAAAAGACGTCAATTGCCTTTACCGCTGCCTAATATGACGTATTCGGTAGGTCAGTCGGGCAAACGTTGAACTTAGGGCAACATGTCCTATTGTGTCCATTGTAAACAAGATACATTAAATTATCTGATACGATCATCGTTCCACAAACATCTACAATAGACATAGTGCAAACATACAATAAAACTAAACTTAATACTTGAAGCTACATTAAAAAAAAATGTGAACGCATGATGAGGTCAGAATGTTTTGAATTTATAACGAAACATACGTAGATTTTAAATTAAAAGCTCTGAAACAATTTCCTAAAAATAACAATAGCTACTTAGCAATTCTACCTATCGATAGAATACATCTGTAGCTTTAGGTTTTAGAATATATAAGTATTCACTTACATAAATTTAAAATTAAGTACCAATTAACATTTAAAATCCAATAAAAATACCACAACAAATGTTTTTAACTCTAGCAACAATCCAGGTATCCTAGACCAGATGATTAAAAAAGTAAAGAATGCGTTCAATAGCTTTACAAGTCTACAAATTATTTTCCAAAGTAGGTGGCATGTTCAAATGTTTTTCTTATATTAATTTTTCGCTTTGTTGACTGTCATTTATTTTTACATTAGCACCTAGATACTAATAAAAAAATACTAATAATTTAGAACGTGCCCGGTTTTTTTTTTAATACTAGTTAAGTAAAGATAAACTTCTTGTGTAGTCATTTATCTTTTTATTTAAATATTTTTAGGCATTTTAAAGTAAGTAAAATTACATCAACTTTCGTTAAATGGTAATATCGATTGTAAGAATTTCTAAAAAAGATTCCCTCGATCCGCTTGCGAGTTAATGCGTGCCGAGATAAAATAATGTTTAGGGCACCTTGCGGGCTCAATGTCAACGGTTCGACGACACTGTACCCGTGACCCTTGCAAGATAAATGCCTACCCATAGTATGCGATGCACCTACGCAGTACTGATCCGCTTAAAGCGCAAATTTTTCAATAAAACTGTTTCTGCGTAGTTTTAAATCGATTGCAGATGTTCACTCAATAACAGGCACGTTTGTTCTATTTAATAAAAAAAAAACACTTCAAAGGAAAGAAAAAAGTACAAAAAGTTGATTCTTTTTTATAAATTTATGATTTTTATAATACTTTAAATACTTAGTTACCATCAGTTACCAACTTACCATAAATAAAAGATTGTGATAATAATTTGACTTAGATAAATAACTACATTAGATATTTTAATTCAAACTACCTATACACAAAGGAAAAAGATATACACTTAAAGATCTGCCTTAGTAGGCCCCTGCCTATGTCCTTGACTGTAATGTGGTCAACAATCCAGTATTAAAGGCAGATAAAAACTATTTACATTAAGAGTAAAATTATGTAAAGTTATTAACTTCTGTTTACTTACCAAGAACGTTTTATACAAAAAAAAAAACAGTCTGTGTGTCCACGACGGATTTCCACTTGCTATGTGTTAACAAAATATTAAACAAAGCGCTCATCAAAGGCGATTGTATATTTATTTATTTAGATATAAATTTAGATCGCGATCTACACACTCCCGCCGCGTGCAATAAGGCCTGACGGAACAAATATATTTGTCTTTTAGAATAAATTACAGGTTAAATATAGACTCGATCAAATGAATCTATAAAGAGTATTGTAAAAGCCCATAATATTGGTATAGCTTAGGATTTATCAGCAAATCTTACGATTTACCATTGTGAGTTGGTAAATATTAAGATTTTATAAAAAAAGGTATACATTTTTCGAGCTTTTATAATTTTATTAGAGTTTCGTTTTACCAAATGACCGACGGAAAGTGTTGGAAAGGGGTCCTTTATTGGGGTTTTACTGAAGTCCGGGGTTTTGTAGTAACAGATATAACGATCTCAAATCGCAAAAATAATAAATTTTATAACTGTAGTCTATAGTTTATTTTACACCACAAATTTCCCCTATACTTTAAGACAAGCTTAGTGTAGGTAAGTGGGAGGTGTTTAGATGAGGAGTGGTAATTGTTATCTATACTAATATTATAAAGCTGAAGAGTTTGTTTGTTTGAACGCGTTAATCTCAGGAACTACTGGTTCGAATTGAAAAATTCTTTTTGTATTGGATAGTCCGTTTATTGAGGAAGGCTATAGGCTATATAACATCACGCTACGACCAATAGGAGCGGAGCATAAATGAAAAATGTTGCAAAAATGAAAAACCGTTGAAACTAAAACACGCGAACAAAGTCGCAGGGGACAGCTAGTTCTACATAAGATCAATTTAAGTTAATTTAATTTCAACTTCCGACCTACCTATTGTTATACTTTTGGCATATATTTTTTTAAATGCGCTCGCTATTAGGAACTTCTTTTTTAAGTTTCTGTAAGAAGTACAACAGTAGAATTTGTGAATTTATCTACATGTTTTTAACTAATTCTTTTTATTTGGTCCTGTAAATATGTGCACGAGAAACCATTATGTGAAGAAAGGCGACAACAACCACTCTGAGAAGAGTGAAAAGGACAAGAATAGATCCTTTAAATATACGACCAGCAACGTATGAATTAGTGACGATGTAAAAATGCGAAAGTCTTCTCTGACCTTCGATTTTACATGAAGCATTGCAAATCAAGTAGCACTGTATTCTTCCAGTCATATATCTTCCTTTACTTATTTCTTAACGAATCAGAGCAAAACCGTCTCACTTTTCATTTGCTATTAGCCACATATAAATAATAATTAAAAAGTTATTGCAAACAATAAAAGAAAGAGCGTGTGTATTCATTGCAAACTGATTTTTATTTATGATTTATTATTTATGTTATTGTCATATTATATTAATTAGATTTCATTACTTGAACCCATTAATTACTTGAATATGTGCAACTTTCATTCAAAAACAAATGATTTTCTAGATTAAACTCAAACAATGTCAGGTATCTCCGAGAGTCTTTTGTTTAGTAAGGGGAAGTATGCTCTTATCACAAAGGCCATCCAGTTTGCTGTACCTACTACTAACATCAAACTATAATATTATAATATTGACTGCACGGAAAGCCGAGTGGTATAGGTCACCACGCCAATTACCTCTGTGCGCGACGTGCCGCGGGTTCGATCCCCGCATGGGACCAGCATTTGTGTGATCCACAAATGCTTGCTCCAATTCTGGGTGTTCTTTGTGCATGTGATTTGAAGGTTTGTATAACTTTCCGCGACACAAGGATTAAATTCCTTAGTGCGGGAGTCGTTTTCGTTTAAAAAGAAAAAAATATAATAATATACTGTAATAAAACTATAATAATTTTTCATTTTAGACATAATTTTAGTCACAGTACATTATTATTTAAGTACATTTTCCGAAAACAACTTAGTAAATATGTATTTAGGATACGAGACATTAACTCCTAGTTTTTTATATAGAATGATGATAATAACTTACTAGTATTTCACACGCATGATTAGGCCATAGCCAGAGAGCGTGTCGGGACATGCGTAGATGGGTTCGATAACAAACAACAACATTATGGAAATTAAACTTCACTTAAAGACACGGTAAAGTCCTGATCTTCTTCACCCAAACATGTTGGGGACCGTTCCAGTCTCAGCTGATTGATGAATTTCTGTTAGGGATCCCGAAGGGTGCCAACGTGACCATATTACTTAGTCTCCGCTGTCCGCCAGTCCGTCCGTCTATCGGTCGGCAGGCTGTATCTCATGAGCTCATGAACTTGAACTTTAATAACTAGAGAGTTGAAATTTATTTATTTATTCATCACTTACAACTATTTTTACAGGCATAATCCAGTGCAATAGTGAAGCAAACTACAAATAATAACAATATTATCTTACATTCTATAACATAACACATATAATGTTAACCTTGTGAATTCACTAAATTATCAGAGTGTGTATTTCTGTTGCTGCTATGACAATAAATAATAATTAAAAACCAACGAAGCAATCTCTGTATCTTTATGTATATTTAAGTATTTAGATTAGACACAGTTGTTTAAAAAAATCTTAACAATGATTATGATCAATAAAGTAAGTCATCGTTCAGTGTCCTTATACTTTCGTTCTTATGCACTAGCCATAGTTCTTAATATATACACTTCGGAAATAATAGGTACATTAAAAAATATTATGCTGTACATAATTTAGACTTTAGCGATATACCTATTTAATGTCACGTTAAACAAAAGGTTTAAAAATAGCAATATGAAAAGACATTTGAAATGTTTCTGATTCTTAGGTCAAATTATCTTTTAGATAAAACTTTAAACTAATTGTGAGTTATCCAATTATTCTAATCAAGGGTGATTTTGCACCGGCATAATCCGACAAATAAATCAATAACTGTAAATCTGTGTAAGTACCTACGCATTTCAAAGAGATTCTCAACACGCAATTAATTATATAAGGAATTTACACCCTTCGAATGATCTCTTCAAGCTAGATCATTTTACAAACCGGCCATTGCTCTCAATCGCATTAAAAATTAATGCATTACAGCAAAAACTAGCAACCGCGCGTGCGTTTCCGGGCGGGTATGTGGTTGCAAAAAGTGCGCGCGCGCCGCTTGCAGTGCCGTGACGCGTTTTTCTTATTAATTAATACTGTAAAGTGCGATGGGCACGCAAACGTATTTGCTTTACAGCCAATTTACACTTAACCTAGCCTGTTCTAGGCGCCGATGGGCATGGAGTACTGCCTTAATTGTTGTATGGTTGAATGTCTTCTTTATGGTGCATTTATGGTCTCTGCAGCTACTATTATAAGGAAAATGTCAAGAGAACTATATTTTCGTGCTTAACTGCACTTGCCAGTATGGTTTTTTTTATGCTATGTAACTTTCTCCTATTTTAAAGTTCGCCTTAGTTAAAGACAAGAACGTAATGCAATATAATATAATTTTTAACTTAATTAAAAACTTTTAGATCTCATTTAATAATTATAGTTTAATTTTAATAAGGATAACGCAAACATAAACTTATACTTAAGTGTTTAAATATAAGGAAAAAAACTATACTATTCCTTACGTTGGGAGGGACTTGTTTTTTGTTTAACAGATATTTGCTATTTTTAAAATGTCACTGTCAACTGCTTTGAAAAAAGAAAACTAAAAAAAAGTACAAACGTCTATTGATCTTAGCCGATTATATTTTATTTCCACAACACGTGAAGTGTGTATGCTCCCTTATAATTGTAATAAGTATAGCACATCACTCACACAAAAGAAAGCTTAGATTTAACGTGTTATTTACTATCTGTGGTATTTGTTTATATTATAGAAAAACATAACCTTCGTCTGGCACAGTCGGGGAAAATTACGGAACTGTTGTAATAGAATCGAAAATAATTGAAGGAATGTCTTGGAAAGGAAAATAGTTTTAATGAAATAGGCTAATAAAATGCATAATATTATGAATGATAAACCAGCTGACCTAACATTCGTTGTCGTGTAAATAATCTATATAAAAATACGATATTACGTTTAGTTATTTTTTCAACATTTACCGCGGATTTTCTACAAATTTTCGTTCACACAAACCTTACAAACACAACAAATAACGTCAAATCGGTCAGTCAAGCCGTTCTTAAGTTTCGCCATACATTGGGCAATTGGTTTTTATAGGTAAAAAGTGTTACCGTAGGGTTATATCTATCCAAAAGGAGTGAAGAGTACATCTGGTATACAGTTAGCTTACAAAACTTCTCAAAATGAGTTAATTAAATAATTGATATCCAATAATTCGCATCAATATTATTTGACACCAAAAATCATACCAAACGTACCACCGCACCACGAGGGTCAATATCTTATTACGTCACTCGCTAAATGTTAAGATACATCGCTTTAGCGGTCCAGTTAGGATTTTCGGTGCGTAGATAATAATAATTGATGCAAAAAAAAAACTTTTTTTTTTATATTTTACAATAAGCCTTATGTACCTACTAACGCAATACCCCACAAAACCATTAACACAGTTTGACTGTGGGTGTGAAGACGAAGATGAGCATAGCACGGTAATATTAATAACTTAATTATTTAACTCATTTTGAGCAGGTTATTTTTTAAACTGACTCTATGCTAGATTTTCTTTTCACCTCTTTTGGATAGATATAACGTTTCGGTAACACCTGTACCTACAGACAGGAAAACCTTGAATCTATTTGAACAAATGTTGAGGAGAGATTAACGAAATCCACAAGTAACATTTTGCAAAATCCAAAACCCTGTAGATTTTAATTTTTTACGAATCCAATTAAATATTGCAATTTTGTACGACGTGCGAAATGTAACCTATCATTTTTTTATTCGATCGCGACCACTGGAGCCGTCACGTTCCGATATTGACTTAACTTTCTAAAATATTCTTGCATAAAACGACATTATAAACAAAAGCCAAAAAATAAATAAATTGGATACATAACACTGTTATAATATAACTTAAAGCAACCATCGATAATGAATCACAGCTATTAATACACAAACAATAATAAACCTCCTTTAATAAGTACGTCTCCTTTTTCGCACTTGACAGGCCAATTGTAGCGCTTAATTCAAATAAGGAATGTAGTTTAAAATAGCGATGTGTCGGCGCGAGCGCACCCCGTGACGTCACAAGGAATTCGACTCGGAAATGAGTCATACAAGTCGCCTGACTTTACTTGAGTCATAGGGAATGCGGTCCAAGCCACAACTTTTATACTCGGCCTTCTTTAAGTTAATATCGGAGTATTTTTTCACCTTTGTCTATGGGAATTGTTATTCTGACTACGTCTTTCGAGGTTCTGTGTGAACGTAAAGAAAGGACATGGTAGGCAGTTAAATTAGAAGTATATTTGTAAACTAGTATTATTGGATTCGTTAATAACTTCTTCTTTGCAGACTTTTCCTTTCAACTTCTATAGTCATCCTCCAAGAGCACCAAATAAAAGGTATAATTTTTACGCAATATTTCCCTTAAGGCTTAAGCGAACAGTACACGCACTATTGGTAAAGCAACGGTATTAACTTATAAGTAATAGGGGAGCTACTGCCATTAATCAAATGCAATTCCAGAGTATGCGTTTGTACCCGGAATTATTAATCAGAAAAACCCAGTTTGTTCAGCTGTTAAGCACAGTTGAACACTAGATATATATAATTATTAAAAAAATTAAACTACCTTTTTTTCTGCCTGCACTCGCGTGTTTATCAAAAACTAGTCTTTTTCTAGCTTTGTCAAATCTTAGATACTTTCTTTATTTATTTACATAGCTATCTGGGGGGTTACGAATTCAATTCTAATACAAAATTGTTATTCATTTAGCAGGCACACAAACAACACACACTGCAATAAAATACCTTCTCTCAATGTTTAGTATCTCAGTTCCTTCCATTGACAGTATTTTTTTAAGAGAACTGAATCACCTGCCCGCCAAACTAATGTCAATTTTACATTGGCATTGTATTAGAATTAAAATTAAATTGAAGAGTAAGGGCACTTTTCTGCCGTTTGACCGTGAATATGTGTGTGTATTAACCAATATCAATAAACAAAGTCGTGGTGGCCTAGTGGTTCAATGAACGGATTTGTGTGCACAAGGTTGCAGGTTCGAACCCACTATAGGCAAGTACCAATGTGACTTTTTCAAAAAGTTATATGTACTTTCTTAATTATTCTAAGACATCATTGACAATCGGTGAAGGGAAACATCGTGAGGAAACCTGGATTCCAAAATTTGGAATCTGAAATCGGCAACCCGCACTGAGCAAGCGTGGTGATCAATGCTCGTTCCTTCTCTATATGAGAAGAGGCCTGTGCCCAACAGTGGGACATTTATAGGCTGGTATTATTATATATTATTATAATAAACATAGTATCTTTAGGGTCCAACTATTAACTCTCCTTCCTTCTTGTTTGAATATGTCACCTTCGAATTTACTTCTATAGCTCTCTCGTATATTCCGTACAAAGCGAACGCCCAACGAGAAAACACCAAAATCAATCCATTCTTCTTCTTATCGTGTCAAATGTCAACCTTCAAACTCTTTCCGACCAAAAAGTTAGTCAAAGGTTAAGGCCATAACCAGTCCATTTAAGGCCATGCAATCGATATCGTATATTAGATAATGGACATTGATATTCATACGATGATTTTTAAGATCAAAATTCTTTAAATAGTCTTACAATATAGATAGCCTCTTCACTTAAATCACCAATATTAGTTGAGCTTTCTCGTTGCTTAATTTCAAACAATAGACTGATCTACCTAAGGTCATATAAAGCTGGACGCTATACAGGACAATGGACAATGTGCAGTGAAGTTAATATTATTGTGTTCGAACGGGTTTACAAGATACTAGGTATTGTTGAAGATCTTAAATCAAAATTATTATCAGTTTTGATTTTAATTATGCAACATTTTATTCGCGTGAGATAGGCTGTACAGGTCAAACTGGTGTTTATTGGAAACAATTTATGGATTTATATAGGTATTGTTGTATATATTAGTATTTTGTAGTTATGGGGTAACGTAGGTCATATGACGCTTTGATTAAAAATAAAATACAAAAAATCGGTTATGTCTAAAGCAACCCGAAAATAGAAAAAAATGGAACGGAACCGAAACACGAGTGCTATAATTCAAGCTAAGTTATAAAAATATTATTTCATTATAATACTTTTTTGAGTTACAGTAGCAGGAAGAAGGATTTAATAACATTGACTTAATTAAAAAAACAACTTAGGTACTAGGTATTCCTATTCTACTTATCAGGGTAATTAAACTTCACTTGAATACATCAATAGACCGGTACTTAAATACGTACATATCATTAACACATTCATACATTAAATTGATTACACAAACGGTATAGCCTAGTATGATTGTTTACTAGAGATCAACGACTCTCGCCAATGATGCGAGCGGCCATCATAAAACAATGTGTTGGTAACTAGACAATAGCCGCGCGGATACATTCAATTTTAAAATACCTAATTATAAAATTCGAAACTTAAAAAGTTTTTTTAAGAAGTGTGATTTTAAATAAAGTTATTTCGTTTGATAAAAAAAAAAAATGTTGAATTTTTTTCATTTATTTTCTTCATTATAGCACAATTGATTTTAGTTTCTTAATCAATTATTTTTTAATCATTTAATTATTAACACAATTAACTACCATTTACTTGTATTATTAATTTATTTCCATTATTAGTTTGGACACGGTATGCGATGCGCTGGAGTCAGAAATCAACGTTAAAAAAGTTACTGTCTTTTTATTTTTAATATCATTTATATACAATCGCCGCCATGATAATAAAAAATATACCTAAGTTCGTGGCTATTTGTGATTCCACGAATCGTACGGTTGTAGTGTACCGAGTGGAAAGCCCAGCTATAGATTTTTTAAGAACGCACTAATGCGAGACTACGTAAACGATCAAGAGAACGTTCATCAAATTCGAATTTTAAACTTTCAATAATCTTCATAGGTCTAGAAATGAATCTGAAAAAATCAATATAAATATTTTTGTAATTAGAAAAAGAATAATTTTGTTAACGGCTTCACGGCATCCAGAGAGATTTTTGTGATTAAAATTCATGATTTAATAACATAAAATTTTATTAGGATGGCTAAATTTTGTTTAAATCAATTTAAACATGTTTTTACGTTTCTTAAATGAATTAAGTAATATAATATTTTTCTGTCGTATTTATAGATATTTCGCTTGCATTTTTGCCATTTAAATAATATACTATAAAACGTTATGTAATATTCCAATAATGAAACCAGTATTTCCAGGAAGGAATATTTAATATAATTTATAATTTGTAATTTATTCATGAATTCATCTCGTCAGTTATTTCAGTTGATATTCTAGACTATCATCGCTCTGTGGTCTCTATCTGGGTTACACGCGCACTTGTGACGTCACACCACTGTGTTAACTAACCAGGGTGACCATACTATGTGATTGACGTCAATTAATTAGTATACAACCTTCTTGTTATTTTTAAACTTAGGCGGTTTGAGTGTAGAACACTTAATTATTCTACAAACTTATTATTTTTAATTATTTGTTACGCATTAACGCATAGAAAGAAAAAATTAAACCTCAGGCAGGACTCGAACCCGACTACTGGCTTAACGCGCCAGTCGCTTTACCAACTAAGCTACCGAGGTCACTGCCTGGAAGTTTAAATCTTTCCTTCTACGTTTTTCATACTTGCTTGTTTTGTGCAGCACTTTTTTACAAATTTACTGTCAACGTCAGTGACATAAGCGCACTTGCACAGTTGTAATCTTTTCGTAAATACTTTTTGGTACCCAAAAACGTTGTCACAGAATTGACAGACTGTCTTTTGTCTGCCAGTCTCCTAAATTAAGTGTAGGTATTCTATTTGGTAGAAAGTAAATATGCTATGTACATGTACAAGTTTTTACATCAATGTTCCATACATATTTGTCATGTCGAAACCTGTTTTGGTTAGAAAAATCTTTCTGTTTTAACGATAGGAACCATACTTCCTGAATTTACAGATCTTAGGTAGCACTTTGTCTTGTACAGCACTTTACATATTATAAAACAAAGTCACTCCCGCTGTCTGTACCTACGCTTAGATCTTTTAAACTACGCGACGGATTTTAATTTAGTTTTCAGCAATAGATAGCGTTATTCAAGAGGTAGATTTACATGTATAAAACATGCATATTATAGTACAGAAAAATAATAAATTGTAAGATTTGTAATGTTAAAAACTTAACCGTGCAATGTCGGGTCAGGCCGTTTTTCGTAATTTGTACCCCTGACCATTCTGTAAAAATCTATAAAGCCTTCATATAAAATACGTTTCTGCAATGTATATCTATAGTTACCTATACTTGTCATTACAAGGAGTTGTATTGTAGGTGTAAGGAAAGCAGTTAATCGTCACGACCTATGATAAACGTGACGTTAGGCTTCGGCCCACAGGGACACGATCTGATCTGCTGTTATAATAATAGATTTATGCTGATTAATATCACGTGACTATAGTCACGTGGTTTCAGAATAAATTTAAGTTTATCAAATAGATCTGTAAATTTCATAGAGATCACAGTAAGAAAAATGAGTTTTAGAGAAATAAAAATTTGTTGTAAAGTCTGCTTGTTGCATTTTTGGTAAAAGTTTGAATAAATCTAAATAAATTTTCGCAGAAGATACAAAGAATGTTGAGAGTCAAGAGTTAGAGAAAGACTAGGCTATCTGCATACTTTTGGACATGTACTTTCATATAGGTAAATCTAGAAAATATAAAAATAAATGTCTCAATTTCGTCTAGAAATTGTACACAACATATTCAGTCCAGTAATTTTCTGGAGTGGTTACCTAACCAATTTGTGTTGTAACTAATTAATTAACGTATTAGGCAAACTAGATGGCGTGTGTATATAAAGAAACAATAGATGTATAGCTATGTACATACTTGATTTTTGCACAAGGGGAGAATTTTATTCATAACTCCTGTCAGCGTGGAATTTAACAAAAAAGCAACATTACTTTATTATAAAAAAATCGTAAATAAAATAGAAGTAGCCTAAGTTAATCTTTATTACATCAGCTATTTGCCAGTTAAAAGCGTCCGTCAAAATCGGTCCAGCCGTTCCAGAGATTAGCCGAAATAAACAGACAGACCGATGGACAGCAACAAATTGTAAAAAATGATATTTTGGTATATGTACCGTATATACATTCATAACCATGTAGTAAAAAGCGGTTATTTTAATATTACAAACAGACATTTCAATTTTATTTATTTGTATATAGATAGGACCTACACGGAATATGGGTCTTTGATGCGAGTGCAGAATTAGTTCTAAATACTTAGGTATTTCGATTGTACGATATATCGATTATTTAGATACTATCCAGTACAGTACTAATAAACTTATTAAAAAAAATCGCTATAGAGTTTAGCAACAGATTACAGATTCTAAATTTATATAATCTATAGGAAAAATAATTTCGAATCGCTAATCGCCGTCGAGATTTTTATTAATAGGGCCATTAGTGTATAACATGATGATGACATATTATCTAGATCGTTTTACAAATACGTAATGTTTACACGGACCATAGATTTTTCGTCGCTGCGTCTGCGCAGTTTTTTGCGCGATCGAACGGAACCGGTGACGGTGTACCATGCCTTTATATTTAGCGATTTGGGCTGTTGAACTTTGTTGAACATTTTACTCTTTGGAATATCGTTCTGTATTAATCATAAATCAATGGTCAAAATATTGTTTTTAAGGTTCTGTTTGATCAGTAATTTGATTAAATTGAAATACTTAAAACTCTTTGACTGTTAAGATGTAATAGCCAGTCAGTAAACGTAATTTTATAGGTAATAGTTTTTACATAAATGGGTATTTAGACATTCAGTAGGTCCTCTAAAAAGTTTAATGTCAACGATCTTGATAAAAATAATCCTTGGCCGATTTAAGTAATAAAGGGTCTTTTTGAAAAAACCCCTTATAAAAGTAATGTAGATTTTGATTCTTAGATATTACTGATGACCTATTTTGATAAACCAAAATGTGATGATTGCGGTACGATTGTAGTTTTAATTTCTATTGATAAATGCGTTTTGTCTTATTCACAAGACTGTACTATTGCAACCTTAAATAACCTACAAAAACTATTAAAGAAAATCTTAAAATCAAAATCGATCTAGTAGTTTTCGAAGAAAATACATA
Organism: Diachrysia chrysitis; assembly: GCA_932294365.1. NCBI lineage: Eukaryota > Metazoa > Arthropoda > Insecta > Lepidoptera > Noctuidae > Diachrysia > Diachrysia chrysitis. Next base: position 2,226,544 of record OW028648.1, on the reverse strand, counting down.
AATAATAAATGTGGACAACATCACATACATTGCTCTGAATCCAAATAAGTAGCTAAAGCACTTGTCTTATGGAATTCAGAGACAACGAAGGTACCACAAACACCAGACCCGAGACAATGTAGAAAAGTGGTTTTCTACTTTGACCCGTCCGGGGATCGAACCCGGGACCTCAGAGCTGGCGACACCTTGAAAACCGGTGTGTACGCCACTCGACCACGGAGGTCGTCAATAAAAAATCATTTGTTTTTATGGGAGATATATTAAGAGGTGTAACAGTGTAGTGCATCAGAGAACGAGAAACGTACCTACATACCTAGTGTATGAGCTATTTATAGTAATAAATCACCATATTTAAGGAAAAGACACGAACCATTTAATCGTTTGATGATTCAGTTTTAATTCCTAAAAAATGATCTAGACTGACCTTGTACCATTAGCTCATTATAATAACTGCCTTCAAGGAACCGAATACACATAAATATTAAACAGTTACCTGAACCTAAACAGAATACTTTTAAGATTGGAAATGTTTGGAAGATTCTGTATGAATATTTCATTTACTTAGTCTTGTAACGCGCCTGGCAACAGAATTTAAAGGTTACGAAATTAGGGCTCATTTATTTGTAACTGAAGGAGTGTAGGCAAGAGTTGTTTAAGACCAACATTTTTTCCAAGACTGTTAAGCCAATAGTGGAGCTTAAAGCTGTTTAAATATTTCGATAACTTTAATTTTAGAAAATCGTTCATTTATTGATCAGAAAAGTAGTTGACCAAAATTTGAAACAGATAACATTAGCATAAGTACGAATATATCTATACATATTATAAAACGAAGTCCCAAGCCGCGTCTGTCTATCTGAACGCAATAAACTCAAAAACTACTGAACAGCATTTCATATAGTTTGCACCAATTGATAGAACGACTCAGGAGGAAGGTTTGTGTGTATAATTAATTAATGTTTTGTCTACCCATGCAAAACCGGGGCGGGTCGCAAGTATTGATCTAAGATAGTAAATCATAATGAAAATATCTCAGACATAAGGCGTTTATTGCGATGTTGCCGCAACTGCTATATACTTTTTTATTTAATATCCGTATTTGAAAAGGCTCGCACAGATTCTACCACCTACATCCATTCGTAGAGTTACACAAACCATAGCATTTGAGGCAATGCAATGTTTTGTCCGGTGCGCCCACCCACTGCAAGTAACCGTTTTCCTCATACCCTTACTATAAAACCCAGATTTCATTCAATTCTGCCATCAAAACGAAGAACAGGAATAATATGTTATGTGTTTATGTCGTACACATCTCATTTCCTTTATGCTTTATGTAGCACCAAGCCTTCGACATTCCAAGGTTTGAGACATTTTGGAATGTGGGATTCTAAATAAGTAGGCACCTACCTTCAAGTGACAAAGACGTGAAACTCGTGTACAGATTGTAGATGTTCTATATATCATGAACAATAAAGTAAATAAGGTTTTTTTCTCAAGTAACACATGGCTGGTAAGGATGATTTATTTTCGTTGAATCCTACTTTTCGATCCCATTTTTGAGGTATTAACGATGGGTCTCATTTGCTATTTCCGTTCATTTGCAATCCAATGCTATAAAATTTGAGAAGAAGATGTACACGTTATTGCCGTAAAATAGTCAATTACAGCGGTATATTTTTAGGGAAAAACTAAAAGGCTTATTTGTAGATTATATTGTTTTAGAATCCACGTCTTTTAGATTTTTTTCTCTTAACTTATTGAATCAAACATTAATAATAATATCTTGGCCATCTGATCCCAAACTACGTAAAGCCTGTATTATGGCTACCAGGTAACTAATAAACATTTCTAAATACATACATAATTATTATATATAGATTACAACCAGACGCAGAACAAATGATCACGCTCATCACACAAAGATTTGTCCTGGATGGGAATCGAACCCACGATCTTCAGTTTAGCATTGATGTGGATGTTTGGTCAAAAAGATGCGTTTTCTGACCGTCGTCAGAACAAAGTATCTTCACAATTCTTTCTTTTATTGTGAGTCAGTCATGTTCTAACTTACAATATACAAATTTTAAAGATATTGCTCATTGTGAAGATTTGTTAAATATCTTGGGCATAAACTCTCCATCTTATTAAAGATTATTTTTATTTATAAATCAAAATGCACGCCAAATATCAGTTTGTAGTGTCAACAATCTGGTTGGAAATTCTGATACAGAAATAAATGTCTACCCTTTGTGCAGGCGGACGAGTAGGATGGTAACAGCCACTGTCACGACACAAACATATGACAGTAGGTACACTCTGTGTGTATCTAGGTCAGATTATTTTTTTATCTCTTGTTATTTCCATCCATCCTACTCCTGAAATCGTTAAATATTTTCGGGCTCGGACCATCCCAATCACGATGATTAAATTTTTGTCTAACTACTTTTGCCTACTGTTTTTCTTTTGATTCACATTATATTGGTTTTAATATAGGTGACCCATGAAAGTTTGAAGGATATAATTTAGGTATACTTAAGTGTATATAAATAACACAGATCTACTTTCCATGAACGATGAAATGATATAATGTATACTTAAATGTACAGAAAAACACAGATCTTCTTTTTTTTTTATAACAGATTAGAACGCTAAACAAATGGTTGTTCGTAAAGGCATGGTAAAAACAAAATAAATGAAGGTACTTTTAAAATTGCACTAATTTAGAAGCTTGTATGTTTTCATTTCACCAAAAGTCCGTAGATCTGAGTATTTCATATTAATGTCAACATGATACCATCACAAGTTCCTTAAAAAAAAAAAACTTGACTGACAGACAGACAGACAGACGGACAACAAAGTGATCCTAAAGGTTCCTTTTTTTCCTTTTAAAGTACAGAACCCTTATAACACTGAAATGTTTACCTACCTTACTAACCTTCTGTTCCTTCCCTGCCAGTATGCAGCATCGTTTGACCTGCACTACGTACGTACTATAACCGTCTAAATATAGCCAGACTGAGACCGTGGACCGGCCGGGAGCACGGATCGCGGATTTTAACTCTTTTTTGTATGCGTTTTGCGTTAATGCAAGCTATATGCTTTGTTTCCTTGGTACGCGTGACTTTTTAGTCCGAAAATAAAGTTCTGTCTTCTGTAAAAACCTGTTAGAGAAAGCAATTTAAAAAAACGTTATATTTTTATTCTCAATTCCTTTTTGTCAAGTACAAAGCGTTATTTATGAACATACTTACGCATTGCCATTGCTACCCAAAGATCTAAGTAGAGTTGGGAGGTAAAGTTGTAGAAAACCCTTAAAGCCCAAAAACAACCCTACAAATTACAAAAGAGAGATAATAAGAAGAATAATTTCAGTAAAAGTGTAGTTTATTAATAAAAAATCCTTTGTTGATTACAAAGTATCTATTGTAAACCTGGGTTGCAAAAGCCCAAGCTATCTTGGGATGTATGCAACCTTATTATAGTCGTGTGTGCAGTGTCATACAAGGATCACAAAAGAAACAGGTTTTAATGCCAATGGCAAATTTCTTGAAGCGAAAAGTAGCCGCATTCGTCGCGTACGCACTTATTAGGTTGTGTAACAAATCTTTGTTTCGATGCCATGTAGTAAGTTATTTTTAGTATATATACTATTCTATACCAATATTATAAAGTATGGTAAAGCAGTCAAAGCCTGCTCTAAGGTAAACCGCGTAGAACTCTTCCAAAAAAAAAACAATATTATAAAGAGGAAAGATTTGTATTTGTATGTTTGTAACGAATAAACTCAAAAACTACCCTAACTAACCCTTTACTAGAACATTTTTCTATGTACCCTTTTCTATGAGAATACATTTCAAATCAAGCTTTATCTCCCAAATGCAAGCAAGTGGAAGTTAAAAACAAAAGACTACCATTATTGACTTGACAGTCCAAGCAACGTAGTAAAAACATAAACATATGGGATGCTGCAAGATTTAAGCGTCTTAGTCATTCATTTTCTTAGTATTTATTTGTTATTCTTGCTTGTGTAGGTTATTGAACCTTTGTAAGCATTTTCCTTGTTTACTAGACTCTTATATACGTTTGTACAAGTGAGAACATCAGTGTTTTAACCTTGATCCATTTATATATTTCAGAGGAAACTGAAACTTGGTTATATATATAAGTAACACAATTGTCCTTATATTCTCAGTTATAGATTGAAGGTTGAGTGTGGCAGTTGTGTTGCTGTGTCCTGCGTTTTATCTCTATTAGTATTGGATTGTCGTTGGGATTTTGTTCCTGAACTGTTTGGATTTTAATATCGCTTGTTGCGGGAAATTAATAACGTTCAAATATTACTGAAGAAGGAAGTTTACTTAGAATAGAATTAGACGTAATAATTTCTATTTTTATGTCTAATAGGGAAAATCATCTCATATATATCAATATATTTTCAGTTAGAGATATAAAGTGTACATATGTTGGCTGGAATCCTTCGAGATTGGCTATCATATAACAAAATCTGAATGTCAGTGGCGTTGTAACTACAAAATACGCATTTTTGAACAATTTATTATTTACTTGTAATATATGTAAATTGAATTGGAACTGAACCGATACGTGTGCCGAATGTCAGCGAAAATATGGGCGAAAGCTTCTATAGTATGGTTCCCCAACATATGAAGGCCACTTGGAAGACCCAGGCGGAGGCAGATGGAGGGACGAACTGGACCTCCAACAAAGAGTGGCCTCAGCAAATAACATAAATAAATGGAAAGAACAAAGGCTATTGCACTGCAGTGGGACAGTTCGGGCTAAATAATAATAAAATATTAATAGGTACACTAATAATTTTGTTACTTTTTAGCAGTTTTTCGAAGTCAGAAAAGGAGGACTTGCCAGCTATGGCATAACTAATATTACACCAGGTACAAAAGATCAATCATTTTTCGACATGAATTCAGATTTTAATCACAGGATGTCCTGATACCGATATTTGTAGAGTCATGGTCTTACAGCAATCTTTTAGGGTCAAACCAGATGTAGTATATAGGTTGACTGCCGAATAAGGTTAATCTTTGTATAACTTTAGTTTTGTGTGAGTGTTATGAAACTAGAAATAAAAGAAAAATGATATTTCTTTTTCCGTCGGATGGCTTTTTTTTTGTTGGCACTAAATTTCGAGATTTTCTTTACTGATGCACCAGACTATAGCATATAATGACCCACAAATTAATTAATTGTTTTGGGTTTATTTAAGTGGCAGTAATTAAAATTCATCCTGCGTCTAGGCTACGTCTTGGATTACCTGTTAACTGGCAATATTATCTGTTAAAACTTATTCTCTTAAAACTATTAAGTGTCTAGAAGAGAAGAGAAGTCATTGTCCTGTAACAAGTTGAAATCCTCTCCTGATCCAATATCCTCATACCTCAAGGAAATTATTTAACACACTACCTTAATTAGTAATTACATCAGACGTCTAGAACAAAGTTATAGCATTGTTAAGGGTTCTGAAGGTCACAGAATACAGATCTAAAAGTCAATGACCTCTAATATCTTTGGCTACGTCATAACCTAGCTGGTTTTGTGTTTGCACATGTAAATTGGTAGCGCCAATTGAAGAAATAGGTCACAGTAATTTGTAGGTGCCTACTGCTGGCATTGTCATATTAAATTGGGGTTTTTTGTTTGACGTATGTCTTTATTAGGGTTCCTTACCAAAAGAGTGCCAACGGGACCCTAGTACTAAGTCTTCACTGTCCGTCCGTCCGTCTGTCTGTTATCGGGCTGTATCTCATGTAACCGTTATAGCTAGAGAGTTGAAATTTTTACAGAGTGTGTATTTCTGTTCCCGCTACAACAACAAATATTAAATACCAAACAGGAGACGTGTTTTTAACGACATAAATCTTGTACAATGGTACGGAACTCTTCATACGCAAGTCCGAGTCGCACTTGGCCGGTTTTTTATAAGTTGTGTACTTTGAGTAGGTGTAGTACATCATAAAATAAAACGTATAAACAGAAGGCGAGTTCTATACATTCTCTCGTGTATTGACGTATTGCAGATATATTGCTGATTTACACCAAAACTAAATAATACTTTCAATAATTTAGGACAGGCACCGATTCCCTTGTACGCTTACTAAACCAAAATTAACCATTGCTATCTTTTACTAACAATACTTACCAAAATACATGTTTTCTATAAACAAAACAACACATTTTTGAACGTTGCTCTACAAAAACTAACATCGATGATACAATTTTTAGTATTGATGATATATCATAAAGGTTTTATGCATCAGAGAGTACGCAAATTAGTGCTATTTCACACAAACATTTGGTAGGCACAGCATGAGCCACAGTCAGTCACAAATACATAAATATTTGTCCATAGTATTGGCTGTAGACATAACCGAAGCATAAATTTATCTAACCCAATATAAATAAACCTTGAATGTAATAAATATTTAAATTTATCTGCGCGTCCTCTAGCGGTTCTGCCCCGTCGGCATATTTTTGTTCAAATATAAATGTAGACAAAGTAATCAAATTTTTGTCTTAGTTTCCAAGGTTTATTTAAGACTAAGATAAAAGATAATTAGATTGTCGGAATGTACTATAACTTAGGTAGATTTCTAGCATCATAATATATGTTACCTCTGTGGTATATAATTAGCTTTGGAGTGAAATAACCAGCTTTGAACAAGACTCTTAACAATAATACCCATACATTAATATTAGGAATATTATAAATTATTAACAGAAAAAATATATTTGAAACAGCTTAGATATTTTTCTAATAATTAGTTAAGTTAATAATAATTTAACTATTTTTATTATTAATTTCTTTTCCAAGTAGACTTGATGTTTAAACTTTGGTAGCCATATACTATGTATACTATATATGTATATAAAGATTACTAATAATATAATTATGTAAAAGAACTAAAGCGGTGCTCCCACAGTCAAACCACTGAACTGGTTTTGTTGGATATTGTATTATATAACAAACTATGTAATGTTTTAAAAATAAATAAATAATAATAATAATGTGCCTTCACACGGGCGCTACATGAATCATATCAAATTATCTGCAAACTAGCTGCGCCTCGCGGTATCACCCGCGTGTTTATGAAAAATGGTGATAATGATTATGATGAAAAGTAGCCTATGCGCTATTTTAGGTAACAAACTATCTATGTACCCAATTTCATTCAAATACATTCAGACGTTTTATCGTAATTGAGTAACAAACATCCATCTATCAATCCAAACTTTCGCATTTATAATATTAGTAAAATAAAGTTCTAAACACCAAAGTAATCTACCATTATTCATAAGCATTTAATTTAGCAGCAAGCCTAGAAAGGCCCGGAAAATTAAGTTTTCCAGTTCTATTTAATAGTAGACACGGTCTGTCAGTTTTAAAGTACCTAATAAATACTATATTAGAGCACGCATGATACCGGAAACTCAATATCGGAAATGTCAAAAACATTAGCAGTATAGTAATAAATTAGGTATTTTAGTGGGTACAATAATGGTAACAAAATAGCGTGCATGTAAGTATTAAGATTATGATAGTAAAGTGAAAGTAGTTGAAATAAATATCGCCATGTTGTTTTGATCCTAAAGACCTTCTATTTCTTACTGTCCTTTTCCCAATTTTTATGGGGTCGGCGCACAATGTTTTCTCCATACATTTCAGACTATTAATCGTCATACTTAATGCAAAACATTTTAAAGGATAGCAAAACTTCTAATTCTGCAATTTTATACGGAGCGGTGTTTACTAACAATTAGGTGAACTTGCTTGTTTGATTGTTGCATAACCCATAAATCTATACTATACTAATATATAAAGCTGAAGGGTTTTTGTTTGAACGCGCTAATCTCAGGATTAACTGGTCCGATTTGAAAAAATTATTTCAGATAATCCATTTATTGAGGAAGGCTATAAGTTTTATAACATTATGCTGCGACCAAAAGGAGCAGAGCATAAATGAAAAATGTTGCAAAAATGAAAAACCGTTGAAACCAAAATACGCGGACAAAGTCGCAGGGGACAGCTAGTTAAAGCTTATTTGCTACATAGCCTCTTTATACATGATTTCTGCACGTTTTCACCCTACATTTGTATAAACAATATGTTAGCGCTCTCAACTCAATACACATGTTCATTATTATTACCACAATACCAAAGATAATTTTACACGAGTGTAGAAAAATGGGGTCATTCAGATTTCGGTGAATCGATAATAATTTGTTACTAGACTCGTGTGGCATAGTAACTGAGCAATTTTTATCAATTTATCTTTTATTTACATTTTTAAAGGACGTAATTCGCAATTTTCAGAACTTTCTTTTTATCTTTTTATTTATGTCACGTAATATCGAAACGGTTTTTAACCATTTTTTGAAGAATATATACCCTAGTTACGTTTGACGTCCTCCGTAGTCAAGTGGCGTACGCACCGGTTTTCAAGGTGTCGTTTTTCTGAGGTCCCGGGTTCGATCCTCGGACGGGTCAATGTAAAATACCACTATTCTACATTGTCTCGGGTCTGGGTGTTTGTGGTACCTTTGTTGTCTCTGATTCCATAACACAACTGCTTTAGCTACTTACTTTGGATTCAGAATAATGTAGGTGATGGTGTCCACATTTATTTAATTATTATTTAGTTAGTCCTAGTATGTACATCTAAGATGGAGTAAGGCGGATGGTCAAAATATCCTAATATCAACCTTTTCTGTATGATACTTTTTGTTTATTATAAATATTGTATACTAGCTGTCCTCCGCGACTTTGTCCGCGTGTTTTAGTTTCAACGGTTTTTCATTTTTGCAACATTTTTCATTTATACTCCGATTCTTTTGGTCGCAGCGTAATGTTATATAACTTATAGCCTTCCTCAATAAATGGGCTATCCAACACGGAAAGATATTTTCAAATCGGACCAGTAGTTCCTGAGATTAGCGCGTTCAAACAAACAAACAAACAAACTCTTCAGCTTTATAATATTAGTATAGATAGTATATAGATATATAGATTTATATTGTATTGATAATATATTAACACTATAAACCTGCCTTATATTGAGACATTCGACTGTAATGATATGGATTAAAAAAAAAACGAAACTTATACTTTTTCATAGTAATAAAATTAATTTGATTCCAAAATCTTGTCTCAATAGTGCTAAGAGGCTAATAATAAGTTTATACTTACAATTATGAAAGCTAACTGTTGTTCTACTGGGCGCAGTGGGTATGTAATAAGAGTTTAATTCCCATTAATGGCTAATATAATTGTGGGATCTTGGTTTAGTTTCTGTTTAACAATAATATAATGCTTAAAGTGGGAATCGAACCCAAGTCCACCCACTCAGAATGTTACACTGGACTAACGTCACAACTTGTCTATATAGAAAGTAGGTTAAGACCTTTTTACATTGGTTCGGTGTACATAAATATAATTATATAAAAAAAGTTGACTATTTTATTTTTGATTCCATCCATGATCCAATTATTCCAATTTTGAATGAAATCGTTTCAAGTTTTAATCTGAAATGCCGTCAATTCGAAACAGCAAGTCCTCCCCGTGACTTTATACAGACAGTTTTCTTTTTTCAAAAATCCATGGTGACCCGATCGGGCGGTGGCCGAGCGAACGAATTCATCGTGTGTCGGTCTCGATGTGTGCGTCTATGTGTGTGCACACACAATTGATTGCGTATGTAGGCGTGACACTCCTTACAGGGAACGACAAAATGTATTAATTAATGTTGTGGTATAGTTCTGTGGATGTGGTATTTTATTTTGGGAGTTTGTTAATCGTTAACCTAATCTGTCTTCCAGCCATGGCAAAATTTTTGGCAATCATTTCTCAGATTTTAGCTGGTGTATTTATTTTAAGTCTTATTTAATCAGGTATCTAAGATAAATGCGACTCAGTTGGGTTATTTTTGAAGTAAAACTTCTTTAGGCGCGACTAGGGAGTAACTCAGATTTTTTTTCTGACGGAAGTAACGCTTCCGCCATTTAAAAATAATAATTCTGATTGGGTGTAAGTATATGTCATATACTACACGCTTCTTGACTTATACGCCAGCTAGTGGCAAATATCATAATCAATTAGGATTATTTATTTTCAAATTGTCAAACGGATCAATTGTGAATAGCAAAGTGAATGAAAAATTCAACAGTTTTAAAAACATTATTTTAAATTGCAAAATTTTTTGAAAATCTCTAAATATACTTGTTTATTTATTACTTTTAAAATAAGTAAATTAAAAATAAATTTTCTGACAATTGCGACATTTTATAATATTCAATAACAAGGTTATAAAGTTTTACTTCAATCGCGCGTAAAGGTTACACGCACACACTTTTTTTTTTTAAAGACACTAAGTACATACTACTACAAATATGAACTAAAATGAATTCAAATTAAGGGAAGTTCATCTTGGGATATTCAATTTAATTTAGAACAGTAGTCAAAATAAACAAAAATACATGCCAGTATAAAAAACATTTATTGTCAAATATTTACATAACACGTAGGTATATAAGAACTACAATTTTGTACAAAATTAACTCTTAATACTGTCTAACAACAAAATGTTTTACATACTTAAAACTGTATTTACTCAACTGAATGAACGTTAGACAATGTTAATTAATGACAATTCTAAAACAATGCGGCAACCGTCCGGTCGGAACAAAGAGCGATGCCGTATCGTTTCATTATACTTGATTCATGCATCCTTGTCAAAAGTCGATGAACTTGTGCGCGAAATTGGCAAACGAGACTGGAGGCGCGCGTCGGATACCGAACGCACACACTCACCGACCTTTCCGACCTACACACTATACATTGCTTGTTGGCGTCGACGATATATTAAACGTTGAGAGGAAAGTCAGCGATGGATTCTGGACAAATAGTTTCGTTGGGTATTCGCGAGGAGAAATCTGGTGTCGTGGTATAGGGTTCGTCTCGAGCGCAAGGTCGAACAGTCCGCCGCCCACTGCTATAAATACACGCAGACATGCAAAAATGTGATACATAAACATTTATGTGCCCTAATATGTGTGGCTTTGCGAACATTTGATTCGTCTTGAATAGTTTGGATTCGATTGGGAACGATGACATCTCGGTACATTTGAAAACATACTAAAGACGCAAACAAATGACGGAACACTGTGCTTAAAAAATTAAGCCAAAACGATAGTGAAGAAATTCAAAAAGGGAATAGATTCAAATATCTTTTTTATTATTTATTTTTTTGTAATTCATAATCTACAGTCTATTGTTTTAAATAAATACGAATTCTGTCAGAGGCTTCATCATCATTCTGCCTTATTGTTTATGTACTCTCCTTTTACCTTTTTTCTGTTCTTTGATCACAAAAGTAGGGATTTTGTTTTCTTACATGAAAAGTAAATAGGCCCGGTCTGTTGCTAGGCTGTAAGGATTCGCGAATGTTCTATAAACGGGGTCACGGAAAATAGAGCAGCCTTATTAGGATTTACTGATGTAATCTTAGGTAAGAAGAACAATTAGGTATTGTATGTGTATTGAGTTTTGGTGATAAATTGTGTTTCGAAGAATCAAATAATTTTATCTATAATACCTACACATACATCATAGTTCCCAAGATTTTTTAAATGATTTTAACATTTTGCCTCCATTATTGCCTAGTTTTACTGTGTATAATTAATTAATAAAGTTGAAGAACACAGTTTATGCAATAAGATTTCTTTTACAAAAATATATAAATAATACTTAGACATAAAACAACTTAGGTATTGAAAATACTAACAAGAAAATAAAATCGATTCTACACAATATATCATATTCTAGAAATACTATCTAATATAACATTACAATTATAAATAATAATAAGGTTTAACAAACTAGGCCCGAGGCCGCCTATTTACACAAACATTTAGGTCATTACTTCCTTTTAGTTTCAGCCTTTGTATTGCCAACAGGAAAATAATACCTACAATAGCCACTTCAGTTTTAAAGTTTCAATGCCAAAACGTTGGGGCCACATTTAATAGGTTTTAGACAACTGTCAGTCATTATATAAGTTGTATTTCCACTTTTTTTTACGTTTCCGTGTAAAAAATAAGATATAACTACTTTGTGTTTTAGGTTATATTCAATATAAATCGTCTTGCTAATGGAATACTTAAGTTAACAAACACTTAAGTTATTCACTTTAATAAAAAAAGGCAACTTGACATTTTCCTTTTTTTTATTTACAATTCTGGCTGGTATAATACATTTTATTCCAAAATTTAAAGACAGTTTTTGTGAATTATTTTGAAATATTTTTATTGGTATATTTTTTTTTGTAGTCTGTATTTTTAAAAGGGATTAAAATGAGTAACACTTTACATTTTTTTTTTTAATTTGTGTAAGAATGAGTTACATTTTTTTTTATATCTGTTATTAATCCGTTCTAGGCAACAATACAAAAATCACAGTTATTTTTTCTTTCATATTAATTACTAGGCTACGAGTCTTAAACTAAACTAGGCGCGTAACAATAAGTGATCATTTACATCTGACCTAGAATTACATTTACATAACAATATCGTTAACAATAAAATCGTACACCAAGTCATAAATGTTTTAACAAGTGAATTAATCACTGTCAAGACACGAGCATATTATGAACTACGTAACAATTTTGAGGCAGAAACGAAACTGAATTAACCAGGTCAGTTATTGTGTTAGTAACAAACAATGTATCGACTATAATAACTGGTATTATTTAAGCTACATTGTAATACATTATGTTGTTATAAAAAATAATGGCATATCTTATGATTAAATCTAATAATTTTATATTTCAGTGTGCCATTTTGGTCTAAATAGTCCCTGGTGCAGTCAACTTTGGTTTTCAATCATTGTTGAATGGCCAGTGTCTGAAACACGATGTAGCAACGTTACTGGCCACCGTAGCCATCTTGAAGAGAAATAATTCAGTTCGTATTTCAAATTAAATATCTGAAGGTCAATTTAATATTGATAGCACTGAGATTCGCTCGCCCTTCAACTGTTTTTGGCGCCTAATGCTGGTAAAAAGAAAATGGCGGTACATTATTACGCCGCAATTACGCCGCAATTTAATTTGTTTTAATATTAGGAACACTTTTTGAATGTGCCGGTGAATTTCTAGCACCTTTTCTTTAAAAGGCATAAATACTTATACAAATTTATATTGACTATCATATTCTATCTTGAGCATAACATCAAACATACATAATTCAGTTTGTAATACAGTCGACCGCATAACTAGTTATAGAAAATAATTACCAAAAGAAATCTTATTATTTCGTGATAAAGTCGCTATCAATATTACAGTTATTTCGGTGAACTGTACAAACTAATATTTTTATAAAAATTACAATATCTTATATGAATTATTCACATACATCATAATGATCATTGCTATGATTGATGGTAGAGTTCATGAACCTTTGGAAATGGTGAACGAGATAGATTATACGAATATTAGACAGTGTTAGTCACCTGTCATCACCAAACCTGTGGCTATTTGTATGGCGTACACAAAATTGTATGTCTATTTGGGAAAACCACAGATTGGTTAATGATTCGCCGTAGAGACAAATGGGCAAAAAGCTTACTGGATGGTACGTAACTAGAAATCGCTGTCCGTTGACTGCTGCAACACCAAAGAACTACAAAATGCGAAATTTACCTTTGAAATGGGAGTATACTTATTATGAACGTTCGTAGCATTAATATTGGAGTACGAGAAGACAAGTCTTCTTAAGTGACACCTGAGCAGAGTAGACCATGGTAACATTGCCCTAGACAGTGCCTTACCTTGGTACCTATTTTCCACTTTGTTCACCTGGGTGATATCCTACGTAGTTGACCATCCAAACTCTACAAAGTGGAGCTGTCAATATGTTAGCAGAACACACAAAGAAACATCAAGAATCATTCGAAACAATAAATCTAATTTGCATCTTTAAATATTGTAGCGACAACAATGCGACCATAAAATGTTACCATTCTTATTTTGGCGCCTTACATCCTTCGTATCGTACCTATGTAGCGTCGTCTTGCGCCTAGAGAGGGGCCATGATTCGAACTTCTTCTTGGACACCACTTCATCTAAAAACATTAAAATAAAAGATGGGTAAATTCCATAAAATAAAACATACTATTTAGTTTTGGCATTGAAATACGTTTTTTATTTAATTCTTATTTTCTAAAAGAACTACAAACGAAAATGTAATCACCAAACAAAGCAAATTACCTACGAACATACAATAAATGGAAAACGATACAACACTTACATGATTACATCAAACGCGCTAACTGAAGCGTGTTAAAAAAAAGAAAACACATTCCAATTTCAAAATATAGACATTGATCTCCACGCACAAACGTGGCCAGATGTCCAATTGGCGAACACCTGATTGTGTTTAATATTTGCAGAATTAAACTGACAGACAATGGTGTTTTGGCGAGGTCGCGAGTTGCGTAATTATGCGCGCGCGAATTGCGGCCGCCATATTGGTTTTTATGAGGCACTGGAAAAATATTAATCACAAAAATGGATGCAGTTACATTTTATAAGAGTTATTATTCATGTAAAGTGTAAATTTATTTATTAACTGACTTATTATTCAAGTTTAAAGAGCTTTACTGTTCGTGTGATAAACTTAACATTTAAAGTACAGACCATAAAGTAAAGACGTGATAAAATTAAAAATAAAGTAGAGCTCCTACTTAAAAAAATACGTTTGACATTCATAGGTCACATTCACACAAAGGTTAGTGGGGACCTCACATACATTTTTTTATAACTAACAATTTGATACCAGTACTTTTGAATAAGGCCAAACATACAGTCATGTATAGTCATAATAATATTTGTATAGAAGAGATTAGATAATACTCTAATAGCAAAAAACACGTTACATGATTCCATTAATTTAGTCTGATACATAATACATATTAAGAAGAGTGAAAGTTTAGAGTTTGTAAGGATATCTAGAAACGTATGGAGTGTTTACACCACATTTGTTTCTATTTGCCAGTTCATTACATATTTTTTTCTTAATGTTTACTGATTAAACTGCTCTCACTGGTAAAACACATACTTATGTAGGATTTAATGCAAATCTGTTATTTATATTTTGCGAATTTCAGACCATATGATATTTTTTGTTTACTAAACAGTCTAATAATAAATATTTTCTGACGTAAGGTAAACATGTTTTTGCAGTGTCAAATTACTAGCGTGTCGTCACATTTACGTTAAATTTGTTTTATCATTGTATTTCGATTTTAGAATGTAGTATATGAATACTACATTCTAACTTTTTTTTGTTTCATTTAAAAAGAATACGTCATTCGATATTTAAATTTTGATAACGATTGAACCCGGCTGTGTTGCTATCTCGGTTGTGACTTAATTCCTAGAAGAGTTTGGCCACTTAGCCAGCTTTACTAATTAGTGTTTTTAATTAGTATTTAACAGTTTTTTGCATAATTAGCCATTTTGTTTTGCTTCTTACGTAGTATCCTCGATAACTAATTTTGTTTTATTATGTAGATTAATTGTGCCTCTTGCTCAGTTTGTGTTTAAAAAGACGCCTACAATCACAATATTAGTTAGTACTTATTTTCTTCCCTGCGCAGCATGAATCGTGAATACTCAATCACAAAGCCTACCGGGTCATCAAGACTACAATGATGTCATTATGTACCTTTGTATTTAAATTAAATTAATCTATTTCTAAAATAATTTATTCACAAACGTAAAAAGCCTCCACATTTCTATAGCCAAAGACAAATAGCACTTTAAAAACATGTTAAGGCAAACGTTATCACATACAGCCAAGTTATCTGGCCGAGCAGGACAAACAAGGTCGTGGTCGCGACCGAACGCCGACGGCCGCAGGTAACTCGGCAGACTTCGGCTATAACTTTGTTGTCAAGCTGGAATCTCGTGCCTTCCAGTAATTAACTATTGGTTTAACAGCTTTTTGATCCACCGTGAGGCAGATAGAATTCACGAAAATCTTGGGCGAAAATTTCTTTTTGCTACGGCTAAAGGGACTTAGAAAATTACAGACACCTATATATAGAAATAAATTGAATATGGCATAAAAGAGTATAAAAAAGAAAACATCAAATAGTAAAGAAGTTCTTAACAACATAAGTATGTACTTAAGCAACAAAACATACCTACGAATTACAAAATACTCACAAATATTACTATACAATTCCAGTTACTAGGCTAATAAACCGTTAAAACTATGTCAATGAACTGAAAACCTATTAATATGTCAAAACACTCTGAATAATATTGCAACTGTCGATAATTTATAATAAATACACATTAACTTGTTGACTAAGTATTATTATTATGATAATGGCAATGGCATATTAATTAAATGTGGCATTAGATTGACAGCTAGTGCGTCGAACTGACAAAGGTTATTAGTTCGAATTTGCACCTTTTTGCTGAACCAAAAAGGTTTGCATCATCCATCACAAATGCAACTAGCAGGCTAGTATTACCAACTAAGTTTAAAAAAAATCATTTCACATGTTCTGTTTTTAAAGAACAATGTTTTTTATCTTTTTAAAGTTGAAACCATGGAGGATGTTAATTACATAAAATACTTTTATCTACAAATTGCAAATTACTACTAAACTTGTTTTAGTAAGCGGTCTATTACACGTATGTAATAATAAGTGTATTAACGCCTGTGTAAACCAGTTTTAGCACTAGCTACTTTTCAAGACTCTATTCACAATATTTAAAGTTCCTTAAAGTCTGCCAATTAACAAAATTGCTGCATGTGTATTGATATTTTGCGTATGAATGGGGAAGAAGGTCGTTCACTAGAGAGACAGGCGTTACAATTTGCACGGCGCATGTTTTATTAAAAAATAATAATTGTTGACTTTTTTCATTTTTTATTCCTGTTCGTGATTCAAAAACAAAAATCTCAACATTTTTTTTTCCAAATCATTACCGTTTTTTTTTTCTTAAATAGTTTTGCCTTTTTTGTAGCGTCGATTTAGAATATAAAATGGATGAATAAGACTAAAGATTTTGTGTCCCTTCGTCCAGCATACTCACCATGGAATCCTGATATTTCATGAATGTCAAAAAACTGTTCTGAAATAGTGCTAAATAGTGCCCAAAGGAAAAAAATAGTGCTCTTGTACTTGCGAAGTTATAGCCATAGTTCGATGAGTATGCTGGACGAAGGTTTCGCCCAGCATACTCACCTCCGTCCGGAGAATCTGTATACGCTTCAAACATAATTCATACTTCAAAAAATAGTTCCCAAATAGTGCCAAACGGTGCCCAAAAAGAAAAAACAGTGCTCGAATAACTTCGGAGTTATAGGCTTCGTTCAGTGAGTATGCTGGGCGTAGGTTCTACGCCCAGCATACTCACCTCAGTGCGCGAATATCGAACGAGCTATAGGTACAATTTACGTCTCAAAAAATTGTGCTTGAAATAGTGCCCAATATCAGTCCAATTTTTGCTTGACTTTTGACTTAGAAAACCATTAAATTTTAATGTAAACTTCTACATACTAACGTAAAATGGGGGTACAGTCGTCGACACATGTTTTTGGACAAAAATATTAAACTTTCTAATTGTAGACTTCATGTTATTGGAAATTACGCGCGTCGTAAGCCCCATACCTATTGACCGTACGTGCATCCATTACTGCCACACTATATTGAACTTTATCACATGAGGAATACAGGTCAATTCCGTAAACGTTGTGGTACCGTCCTTGATCCGGAAAATGATTATTTTGTATAATTTTGTCAGTTGTAATGTAAGCATTAATAACAGCAACTTTATTTTTCATGCATGATTTACTTCATTTGATATCTTAATCCTTCAAGCGCCGTGATCTAGACAAAATATATAAAATCATTGTTCCTAGCTACCGGGGTCCCATGCGACGCGCGAAGGCTTAATCATATTATTATAAAGTATTATTAAAATAATGTGTAATTAATAATATTGCGATTCTAAAGTAAATACTCCCTTACATAGACAATTAATAATTTACACAAGACAAAAATTGTTAGAAAGAAAGTTAATAATATTGTATTCGACTGTACTCAATGTAATGTATGTAGAAGTTTACAATCAAATTTAATGGTTTTCTAGGTCAAAAGTCAAGCAAAAATTGGACTGATATTGGGCACTATTTCAAGCACAATTTTTTGAGACGTAAATTGTACCTATAGCTCGTTCGATATTCGCGCACTGAGGTGAGTATGCTGGGCGTAGAACCTACGCCCAGCATACTCACTGAACGAAGCCTATAACTCCGAAGTTATTCGAGCACTGTTTTTTCTTTTTGGGCTCCGTTTGGCACTATTTGGGAACTATTTTTTGAAGTATGAATTATGTTTGAAGCGTATACATATTCTCCGGACGGAGGTGAGTATGCTGGGCGAAACCTTCGTCCAGCATACTCATCGAACTATGGCTATAACTTCGCAAGTACAAGAGCACTATTTTTTTCCTTTGGGCACTATTTAGCACTATTTCAGAACAGTTTTTTGACATTCATGAAATATCAGGATTCCATGGTGAGTATGCTGGACGAAGGGACACAAGATTTTTTTACAATTCGTATAATATTCCTCGCAAATATATATATCGAAAACGTTAACTGTTGAACCTATCCAGACGAACGAGATAAATGGTAATCTCTAGGGAGTCTGGTATTGACCTAACCCCGACAAGGACATTGGGGAAGGTCGGAGGGTCGGGCGTCACTCCCGGAGGGGATTTTTCTATTATTTGTAACCTCGAGACGCCCTCAAAGTTCTGCAGACGGTTTTAAATGAAATCAAAGCGTTGGCTTGTTTTTAAGGGGAATTATGAATAGACTTAGCTGTTGCTATGTCAACTGAACTTAGTTTAATTTTTCGTCTATTTTACTGCTAACATAAGTTGCTATTTTCTTGCTTTGTTACACCGTCAAATATCTACATTCCTTCACAGTATGATAGGATATTTTATAACGTTTTAAAATCGTACTTATTCCAGTAAAAGATAGGGATGAAGTGATATTGACAGATAGTCCCATCTTTTTCTCAATCGAACTATCATTCATGGCATTAAGACTTCGTGATACGCCTCCAGTAAGCTTATTCGCTATCTCCAGTTGACAACCGAAGCGATGTTCATCGAATAAAAATAACGGTAAAAACGCAAATTTAGTATCGGCTAACGTCGGTAACCAACTACGTAATACCTACGTTGTAGTAGATCTGTCTAGTTGGTCGTCGACGTTAGACGATGCGAAATATCTGTTTTCATTTTTGTTTATTTGTATACATAATCTAGGCATCTATCAATACCTTGTTATTTTTATTATGTTATTCTACCTTTTTGCTAATAATTCCATTGATGTCTTACAAAGTTCGTTACATCAATTCATTAAGGTCGTCTATTGTACAACCACAAAACAATAATTTGTACCTATTATGAAACAAAGATATCAATTAATGGCAAACTAATATAGTAATTAGGAGCTTTATTGACTATAGTTAAAGTTAGGGTTATATTACGTCCTTCACGCTTCGTTAAGTTAGAAATAGACAGTTACTACCATGTTAAAGGTACCAAAGAGTTGTTGTAAAAAATCTAGATGATGTACCTAAATTGATAAAAAAAAATAAGAATTGTTTCACTGTCAATAAACTTTAAACAAATTAAAAAAAAAATGAATTACGTGACATATCGTACAAAAAAAGAATTTCCATTCATATAGGATTTCCTATCCTACGCCATTGTAACTTGTTAGGGCTAAATAGTTCGGTTGCTAGGCGACGGATTAACTTGTTATATTCACAAATAGTCAATACATGATAATTGTGTCATAAATCCCGATAGCGAAGAGGTCTCACGATCATATTACCATAGAAATAGACGCTGAATAAAACAACGATTCGAGGTAGTTTCTACAATAAATAAGCAATACGAATGGTTAGCTGGAATGAATAATTTTAAAAGCAAACACTTAATAAATCCCCCTTATTTTACTAAGACTTCATTAATTAAGAAAAATATAAGAAACTGGTGGCTACAAAACATAGGTACCTAGCGAAAATTAAAATAAATGTGTAAAAAGATGTTATGTTAAAATAAAGTTTAAACATTAAATTTACACATGGTAATGACAACAAATATGCTACTTAATTAATTAGTTACTGACCCGTCTCTGTGTCTATTGATTAAATTATTGAGGTACAAATCTAACAAAAGACATTCATACCTACCTAATGACGGCTAATGATAAACGTGAACATCAAAATACCTTGACAGTATAATTATTCGTTCTTAATCAAATACAAGGCGTAGGACCGAATAACACAATAATGTAAGTAAGTAATAATAAAACAGTAGAAAAAACATGTTTTATTTTCTTTATAAATCTATACTTAATATTATAAAGCTTAAGAGTTTGTTTGTTTGTTAGTTTGAACGCGCTAATCTCAGGAACTACTGGTTCGGTTTAAACTTTGAAAAATTCTTTCAGTGTTGGATAGCCCATTTATTGAGGAACGCTATAAGCTATATAACATTACGCTGCTACCAAAAGGAGCGGCGCATAAATAAAAAATGTTGCAAAAATAAAAAACCGTTTAAACTAAAATACGCGGATAAAGTCGCGGGGGACAGCTAGTTTTCTATATAACTCTCCCCACGAAGGTGGTGTGATGATCTAGGGCACATTGCACTACACGTGGCCAAAACAGAAAAAAAGTAATGTATAAAATTATAAAAAGAACGAGACTAAATTTTAAACATACAAGTTATGTATGTTTTTATAAGCCATTTATAAAACTCTTTAATACCATACTTAAAAAGGAAGGACTTGAAAGGTTCTAAATAAAAAGAAAATGACTGGAATTTAATATACTTAGCTCAAAAATCGGCCATTGTGATTTTTCTATTTTTTATGTACACAGTATCACTCATATAATTGAGACGAATCTAACGACACCTCTTAAGCTAAAATCAATCAAGCCGTTTAGTCTATAGAGCGTGCCAAAGAAATATACACTCAAAAAACATAACCCTCCTTCTAGCGCAGTCGGTAATATGCATCGCATGAATAAAAAAAAGATAATGGAATAAGAAAGACCAGATCTGTCAAAGAAGACAGATACATTTAGAAGAAGGATGTGGTCTGTGGAGATATTTTCCAAAAAACAGGATTTTAATAGATTAATAACCTTCACGCCTGCTTCTTCAAAGAGGTAAGTCTGACTGAGTTTTAACGTAAGTCAATATTTAATTATTTATAATAAGGGTATAGGTAGGTATTTACATACCGCTCCTCGTAATCTGCATTGATATAGACTTCCAAGGTTCAGCGCCACATGCTGCGATCACGTCTTAGATGGGTGCCTTCATTGGTAAACAGTCAGAACTCTGTAAATCTAAGAATTATCATGGGACATTTTAATTATTTATATAATTATTCTATTTAGATATTACATCTTCTAATAATAAAAATAGGATAATACAATATGATTGTTGTTAAACTTTTTGTTAATTAAAATGTGTTTTGTTAGTCTGTATTTTTTTACCTTTTCTTTATAGTGTTAATTAGATAATGGGGGTAAAAATAGTGTTACTAGTGTGCTCTTTGGACATTATTTGGTAAAATTCGCGGCAAATAATAGTAAGTTGACCCCAAATGGCGGCATTCTGTGCTGGTAAAATTATGAAGAAAAGCGTTAGACAGGTTTAAATAAATAATAATAAATTAAAAGTGATTTTCCATTGACACCTAAAAATCTGTTCTGGGTATAGGTTATCTTATGTGCCGCGCATTATATAGTAGTTTCAAAATATTTTTACTTACCTAGGCAGTAGGCACATTTAAAAATTTCTTACAATATTTTTTTAGTTAGGTACATCAAAGACTCGATGTCTATATCAAATAGATTCGTACCTTAATCCCTTATAAGCTCTTTAGTTTCCAACGTACGTAATGGAACAAGAGGGGGCTATTCAAACTTAACCTTGAAGAATCAAACTCACGACTAACTTGGCGGCCATGTTTTAAACTTTTTAAGTAATAAAATTTAAGCACATGTTAGTTATTGTTATTAAATCAGTCTGTAGTGTCTTAGTAAATAATATAAAAAATGATTGGTACACAAAATGACGATCTAGGTACGTTTAATATTAGGCAATAGGCAATCTTTTTGTATTTGTTAGGTATATTCTACACAAACATAAAATTTTAGTAAATTGAATTATGCTTTGAAAATTGTTTAAAGGGCTTCTAATAAGTCTTTGTGTTTGCTCTTAGCATTTTGAAAGAGGAATAATTTATTTAATAACTTAAATATTAATACAGTAAGCTCTAAAATATTCTTATTTTTTTACAAGATTATGTAATAGTTACTAAAGAATAATATATGTTTTTCTTGTTCTGCTTAGTAGCTGTCTGAGCGCATTATTTCGCTCCGTCTTCATTTATTTCAGGTCTTTAACTAATATAATTATTTAACCGCAAAGTGTTACTGTAACATATAATCTTGACCAACGCAATATTTTTTGGTCACATATCGCATTATTACGCAACAATTCGGCAACGACCGCAATTTACTGGCAGTTGTTCTTCAATGCCATTAAGCAACTAGTTGCCGATTTCGGTTGGCCGTTGCCTAGCAACCGAATTTGGACCTTGGAAATCGGCATGACTGACCTTAGTTTAGAGAGGTGATTAAATTGATGGTTTTTTGGGCAGTTTGTTAATTTTGTTTGCCTCATCATTTCGTAGGTCAGTAATGTTTTATTTAAAATTATAAAATGTCCGTAGGTCAGTGGCCTTGGCTCATTTTAGGCGTTCAGGGTCATACGGAATTATGTCTCGAGATATGTTAATGGCTAGCTATTTATTATAGTGGCATTTAATAAAATAAAAGAACTCTTTAAGTACATATTTGTGAGACCAAGGAGTTATTAATATATTTTTAGTTTCGTCCATAGTAACGCGCAATGAGAGAAATTTATATTAAAGAGAATTTTATATTTCATAGGAAATTGAGTACCTACTTATTACAAGCTTTAATTATTAATTACTTTTTTTTATATTATTTTGTCTAACTCTGTCTCTGTTCTCACACACACTTTCTCGAATAGGCTGCCTATTCTGATCGAAGCACGTTTAAGCCCATTCGGATCTAAACACAAGTTTAAACCCTTTGCTTTATTAAAATGTTTTCATGTCTTGTAAGCATGATGCAAGCGCTTAATAAGCGTTAAAAGGGCTCTATTTTAAACCCCTGACGCAAAAAGAGGGGTGTTATAAGTTTGACGTGTCTGTCTCTTGTGTACTGTGTCTCCGAATGGACCGATTTTTTTTTCTTCAAAGGTGACGTGATCGAAATTTCTTAGCTTAAATTTATGAAGATCTGTTCAGTAATTTGAAAGTAAACAGCAAAATTTTTAAATTTTCAAGTTTTCTTAAATTAATTTAAAGTTATCTTGCATTTACTAAACCATGATAATCTAAATAGGCAGGTACAGTCAACCACCTGAGAATATTAACACTGAACTTGCCAGTGCCCTTATGTTAAAGAACTTGGACTCACTTTCGTCACTCCCTAGTACTTCTAAATTACAGACAGACAGACACAATACACAGATATAACAAGTAAGTACTTATAATCACTAGGTCCCCTTTCGTCTTGCAACTTTGCAAGGGGACCTTTGAGCTTAAGAAAGAAGGTTATATATATATGTAGATTTTTATGTACATACCAGTGAAGGGATCCGAAATGAGGTTTTAATATACCAAGCCTTTGGGAGTTGTTTTCTATTGATGTTGCAATTACACAATACAAATTAAATTTACTACTTATTTAAGGGATATTAAAAAATTAAAGGTTTTTTTTTCTAAATAACATGTTCTGTTTTTTTAAATAAAATCTTTTTTGAGATGGGAAAAGCAATTGAATACGCGATACTGTTACCGTTACCGACACCTCTGCTTATAAGTATGCAAATATTGTAATTGTTCAAGTTTTCACTTCTGTCGGCACTCCCGGAATGCCACTGTATTTTTATATTAGATATAATATTTTATTATTATAACAGACTGCTCAAAATAATTTGTGAATTTGAAGTAGAAATATAGATATTTCAGCTCATTTCACATTTAAAATAAAACAGAAGTGCTATTTTTAAAACAGATTAGGCTAGACTTCAGATAAACATTAATAAAAATAACTATTTTTTTATAAATAGCCATTTTAATTCCAAATACTATAATATATGTATATATATACAAAAATTTAATAAATTTAATTCGAATATGGATATGAATTACGTTATTCATGACTGCATTTAAGTCCCCCTAAATGAGTAGAATAAATTAAAATGAAACCTTGTTATTTATAATATTTTTTATAAACATGAGACATTGAGTTACATTGTTAACGAGGTAACGATAAATTTTTTTAAAAACTTATTACTAACAATAACATAAATACATTTTCATAGAATAGAATGATGCAGTTGTGTAGCTCCAAATTAAACAATATGATTTAAAGTAACCATTTTCCTGTTATTAATTATGTAGATTTTAGATTCATGAAAAATCGGCTAAATTGTAGCCGATTCTCACTTCTAATTCATACTATAAAAATTATACGTAAAATTTATTTGTGAAGAGACTCATGCCTAGTATTAGGACATTTGTAGGCCGGTATTGCTATTGTTTTATTTTACTCTAATTTGGTAATAGTTTAGTTGAGTTTTGTTTAAATAACTATATAAACTTTAGTTATACCTAATAATAATATTAAGTATAACTTTGAAATTAGGTTAGTACCAATGATATTGACTATTTCTTGATATATATAGTGTAACTGAGTTGGTTATATAGGATATATTTGTTGAACAACAAGAACAACTTGTTGATATGACCTTATGAGTAAAAAATGTTGGAAATCTCCTGCTTAAATGTATATACAAATATCACACATGGTGAAAATATCGACAGACTTATGACTACTCTAATCATATAAATTGAATATAAATGAATACATTCTAACAGTTTTGCATAGAAATTATCATGGGTGACATTCGAAATAAAACATGAGATAGACATATCTTATGTCCTTCTCTAGGACATACACCCCAGTGTATAACGTCATGTGCAAATTAATAGCTGGAGATCTAGTAATTTTCTGTGAGATTATAATCTTAGGTATATTACGAAAGGTCAGTAACTGTCGCACTGTACCTAAGGTTAGGCAATATGTGCTTTCTTATCCCTTAAAAACGACACATTTTTCCCAAAGCGAACTTAGTTTAATAAGAACTTATGATTAGAAAATAGTTTTATTTATTTCGCTGAAATTTAACCACTGGTCTTTAAGAATGATATTATTCCAAGGACGAAGTCCATCCTTTTCCACAAAACTTTTCTTTTTTTATTTTTTCCGAATCTTTGTTAGGGTCGGCTTTCATTGGTCTCATTCCCTAGATAAGTTTAGTTGTTATTATGAAACAACTCTACATCGATATTCTAAAATACGGCAAATATTAATTTTTTAATTAATATTATATTATTAAATAAAATAAACATGTTTACAAGATGTTTATTATAATTATTTATTTAAAATTGTGTATATAATTTTAAGTTTTATTGTGTCGTGTGTCTTGATTGTATCAAATAAACAATTTTCATTTTTATTTTGATTTATCTTTTATTTACCTAACAAAAGGATAAAGTTACGCAATTTAACGAAATAATAATAATAATTTGTTAGGCGGATCGGATACTAATGATAAAGTAAATCTCGTGTACGTCATAATGGTTAGTTGGGGAATAAGATAAATTATATTATCACACGCTTATCAACGAAATGTTTGTACAAATATTTATGGTAAAGTCTCAGTAACAATGCACGCTAGATTTAAGGCGAAGCACACATTTACTGAAGCGGTTTAAATCGCTCGAACGCGATTATTTACACATAAAAAGATCGGGTGACTTCTAAAAATATGTTTTTGTACCGTAATTGATTTAGGTTTTCTTAAATCTAAGTAATGTTTTATTAAGAAATACGAATGAAAATTTCTTAGAGGTTTCGTCCTATCGGAGACTAGAATCGCCTACGATAGGATAAATGGAAGTATGGAATTTCTATACTAATAATAATTAATAATAATATTATAAAGAGGAAAGATCTGATTATTTGTTTGTTTGCATTGAATAGGCTCCGAAACTACTGAAACGATTTGATAAAATCTTTGTCCCTTGGGAAGCTACACTATCGCCGGGTGACATAGGCTATATTACCTATATTTTTAAATTTTTGTTAAATACCCGGGCGGGTTTAACCTCGTTTTATAATGAAAAAAGATCGAAAATTACAGAATACTGAGTTAATATAACCCCGTAAGTAAACCACGCGTAATAGTAGCGATCCGCAATAAGTACACACCCTTACGAGTTACTTGCAAAAAAGGCGGATGTCTGTATCAGTTACAAATAAAATATAGCTAAGGTAAACGAACCGATAAACATTATAATTAACGATAAAGAAAACCTTTGAAGTATATTACGTCACCAGATGGCGCTGTGACGTCAACCGGCAACCCGGTAAGTGATCTGAGTAATGGATTGAGCACTGTTGGATTGAGCACTGTTTAACATTATCTGACACAAAAAGAGAAGTGATATAAATATGTGGGTTGCGAATCTGTTTGTGGAATCGCAGCTCACTAATAGATGAACCGATTTTGGTGGTTTTTGCTTCAAATATCAAAACATTTCTTAGCTTTTTTCTTAGTTTTCTAAGCTTAGTTTAGCTCAAAAAACCCTATTCAGCCAATTGAAGACTATGGTGCTGTTTTAAAATAAAAATAATACCTATGTTATTATTTATAATAATGCTTAATCAATTTAAGAACTGGAACTAAATTTAAACTAAAATTACAGTACTGGATATATTTGCAATGCCAGCTAATAGATTTCGCAACTACCTTATCCAGATAATTAAAAATCTTTAAAAAAGTATGTAGACAAATAGATTGAGTACTGATTTTTGTTTTTGTTTTATAGTTTATTGTTATATACTCGTTCCGCTCCAACTATTTTAACTTATATGCTGTGGATAACGGTGTAGTTGCGCATTGATATGCCTATGCCTTTCTTTTTAAATTAGATATTTTAGACTTTATCGATACTGTGGAAAGATCCACTTAAAAAAATAATATTCCTATACACGAATACCTACACCAAATTCAAGTTCACGAAAACTCCAACTTGAAGATTTATATTAAAAGTATATAACTCGGTGTTTTCTTTGAAACACTCCAGACGAATAAATTAATTACTTGAGCGAATAACTCGTAATAATAATATTTAAGTTACCTGAGGTACTTTTACCAATGTATTCGATTTTCGTACCTTCAGCGAATTTACAGTCGACCTTATTACTGGTAACTCTTTGAAATTGACAAATTGATCGTCTTTTATTTCAACGCACGTATGACCGAAGTAGGTAGGTACTATAAGTTTGTATGGGGGTAGACGCTTGGAGACTAAATTCATCGGGTATTGAAGATTTGCGTAGTGTATCTGAAGAAAGATATCTCGATCGTAGAGACAATTCAACATTTTTAAACCCTCACGTAGGGCTACTAGAGGGACTGCATATTGATCACTGGGCTGCTCACTTTGAGTTGGTGGTTTATTAAATTAGTAGATAATGTACCTATGTATAATAAAATCACGCTATTACCCCTTATGCCAGGCGTAAGCACATTTTTAGCTAAATATACTAGGCTCGTTTTATGTGATTTTTTTAGACGACAGACGTTTATGCGAAAATATCGATGGTTCCGATATTATTAGGGTAATATTAGGTTTTGTGATAGTTTTAATAAAACGGTACGCTCTGTTTTGACACAAATTTTACGATTTTACATGTTACTAAATAAAGTATTAATGACTCGTTTTATAAATAATCTTAAAACCTGTAGTGGAATGTGTTCTTAACTACGAGCCACTTATTAGCCGAGTTTTAATTAAGCAGCGCTTAATAAAAAGTTATAGCTAATTAACGTAACCTGAACTCTTATAACTAACCTTAGGTTCAGTATTATTACATAGTTAGGTGTTAGGTACATAATACATATACTGAAGCTAGTCACAGGCAGGTCTGGCCATGTCTCGTTGTTCTTGCATATTATGTAGGTTCAATTCAAACCCAGACCGAAGAAAATATATTTTTTCCAAAAATTGGGCAAAACCCGGATAGTCGCGCCGGGGTCTAATTTCGCGGTTAAATCATATATTATTTCATTTATTTAACAAAAGACTACAACTATCACTAAGTTGGCCATTTTGCGTGTCTCAGAGCGATTGCATGGAAAGGTAAGATGTGATCAAAGTTTTTTAAGAATTTAGAATAAATGTCCTTTTTCTCGGCGTCTCTGAAACTATCAACGACAATGTTATAAATTTTCCTAAGGTTGAAAATAATAAACCAAAGTACCTACCCGTTTTCCTAATAAAGTAGTTTGCTTTTAGGCCGAGAGATATAGTTATTTCAAAAAGTGTAGCAAATATCCGGCGTTTACCTTAAATATTTATGTACCTATTTAAATTATTGTTTAACATCTACATGTAATAGAAATCATCTTGATAATTAATGGATTTAGGTCTAAAATTGTCTATCAACCTATTCATGCGTTTTGACTAGTGATCAATGTCTATATAAGATAAGACAATGTTTTTGTTCTAAAGAATTACAGTTACAGTCTTGGAAGATATGAGACTACACAGAAGACTTTTAATGTGTGTCTTTAATTTTTATTTCTAAACGGCCGTGTTTTCGCTTTTAATTTTTAATTTTAAACGCTTTTATCATCCCGAGTTTTATTTGCACGTAGGCTTCTTATTTTAAACATACCTAAGCAGATAAAACATAAACATGAACAAATCAATAAAAGTATTTTACCAGCGTATTGCCGCCATCTTGCAACAACTTGCTGTCGAGATCAACGAGTTCTTGGCGAGAGGTCGACGAGACGCCTGAAAAAGATACACCCTGTGTAGGTAGTAAATAGTTTAGGATTGTTTGCTTTAAGTGAACAAATAAATTTTTCGTAATACCTACAAAGGAGAAAGAAGTGATAATCTACTTAAAATAACTTTTTTTCTTTAAAGCAGCCATTTATATTAGTATTTAGGTAGATAAATTAAACGTTGAAGATGAAGTTTATTGGGTGATCAAGGAAAAATACATGTTATTCGACTTCAAAAATCTTCCTAAAGATCAAATTTTTATTTTGTTATTATGGTTTTAATGACCATTATAAAGTGTTGTATGGCTATATATGAGATACTTTCACAAGATATATATTTAGATAGAAGATATACTTCATTATAAATGCATTTTTCATTGTGATAATATACGAGCTTGTTACTTGAAAAATATCAATAAGTAGAATAAAAAAAATCAAGATGATTATCAAGAAAAGTGAAAGTGATAGATATCGATATGTAATATGTACTTATTTGATAATTTTGCTACGATACCGTACTGCCAAGTTTAAATTTCAAAATCTCGTACAAGAATTTAACTATTTCACTAATTTGAAAGATGTAACCAAATAGGTACCTACTTTTCCTAATATACGGCCTATGGTACATAATGGTATTTGGCAAATGATTATTTAATCTACTAAATAATAAGCGGTAGGCGTTAAAAAGTGTCAAAAAATTTCGCGTGCCTATGTTATACGTTGACCTCAATTTATGAAAACATTTTTTTATTTAATTTTTGTAAATAATTAGGAGTAGGATTTTTTTTAATGTTTGAGTAGTTACTTATACATTTTCTAGACAATTATTTCTTGTATTTGTGACTACCTGTAGGCTGTAACTACCTTCCTATCTATATAGTTAAGATAGAACTAATTCGTCTGAATTTGTAGAATCTATTAAATATTTTTTGATCAACAGGTAGTCTTACGTTGAGTTTACTAACAGGAATTACTGTAAAGGGGTTACTTTTTTAAATCTATTGAAAATAAGGTAACAATAAAGTCTTTGTACTTATGCCTAGCCGAATAAATATTTAATTTCAGCTTCATATCCGATCAAATTTCTACGTAATTTACTGAAAATATATTAAAGTACCTACTTGTAGGTATATAATCTAAAAACATGTGGTTTTTGTGTATTTCGACACAAACATAACAGTCACCAATGACAGAGGCGTAGAATGAATCATATTTCGCCGTATTTTGTAGCTTATGTCATGGCCAATCACAGACTTCAAATTTATAGAATTGAAAACAAAAAACAAACACAAAAACACATGAATGTTAGGAAATGTGGTTAATTAATAATGCTCATTACTTTTATGAATAATTTAAATAATTAATCTGTGTGTATGTGGTCACAATTATAGGCTGGTTGATCTACCTTAGAAAAGTATAAAGTATTTGTTTAAAAATCCCCGTATCCGTAAGGTTTTTTTTGTCACGTTTTCAGATGTTTTTATAGTTATTTTGCTATTAGGGATGGAAACGAATTCAACAAATCAAAGATCATGAAAATCTGTCGACCCGTTCTTGATTTAAAATAGTTTAACTAACCCGATCTGTTTTAAAAAACATATATAATACTAGCTTATAAATGTCCCACTGCTGGGCACAGGCCTCTTCTCATAAAGAGAAAAAAACACAGAAGATTACATTCAACTTGAAACCTAATTATTTAAAAAATAATTGAAAGGCGAAATACAAATAACATTGTATATTGAATGGAGACAAAGAAAACAAGTTTGTAATGGACCATGAAGGTACAGAAAGGACCCATCAAGACTTAAACGAGCCCGAATCGGGCCGAAACTGTCTAGTTTCGGCCCCAGTGTTGAGCAAGAGGTAGCTCTAGGTGCCAGGTGGAAATGGGTTTCAAAAAGCCAAATGAGGACAACTATTTCCAAAAATTGCAATCGGTACAAGGTATAATTCAATTAATGTGAAGTGAAAGCGTCGTCCAAACGGCGCTGGAGATGACGCGGCTGTACTCAGATCAAAGCTAGGGCCGGCGCCGCAAAAATCATGCATAATAAACCATTCGTACTTTACGAGAAAGATACACTAAGATAACAATTCTGCCAATCAATAACCTATAACAGTTAATGAAAAACCTACTTCATCGTTAATAGTCTTCAAAATGCAAGAGGACATAGAAATTATATTCAGAATAAAAAACAAGGTAATCGAAATAATTGAATAAGATATTATTGTTGTCAAAACAATAAATTACTTTAAAATTATGATAGTAATGACTCAATTTGTAGATAATGTTGTTGTTTATAAATATTGTTTTTATTTAGCTATCTTTGTATTTATCAAGTGCAAATTTATTGTAGATCCTGTTCTTTAAAATAATCTAATGTCCTATTGTGCCTAATAAACAAACGAGAATTTTAAAAGACTTAATTTTGCTGTCATAAACAGATTTATTCTAACAGAATTCCCAACATTTCCACGAATTTAACTCACGACACAGATTCCCAATCCTGCTTTCTTATAAGATAAAGAAACCTTGACTGAGGTTAAGGCGGCACAGAAAATAGCAAGATGACATAAAACGGAAAAATCAATTCAATCTGACAAAAGAATCAGTTAGTAACAGTGAATGGAGTTCGATCGGCGGCCGAATAAATAAACCACATAAAACAAGTGAACCCTACAGGCTACAGATTACTTGACTCATCAAGTTATTTAGGTTAACTTCGAGCAACCTTCTGAGTCATTAGTAAAGTTTTGTCGTCAACCGATCGCCACACAGACATGTCTAGTTGAGACCACTGACGTCACGGACCAAGGTTGGAGGCCTACAACAAATGTAAGCTTATTTTTGCAATGAATTAATGTAAATTTCAACGGCCTCATTAGTGCGAAGTTAATGGCAATTTAAGCCACCAGCCTTCCACAATCTACAGTATTGTATGTTTAATGTGCAAATTTGAGATGGGGCGTGTGTCAAGGTGAATCACTAAGCACAAGAATAAAGCTGTGGACCGCGTGTAAATAAAAACGATTACACTTACTTCTCGTTACAATGTGAGAGCGAATAAAGTAAGAACTCAGATTATTTTAACCGTACCGTTTACAAATCAGGGATCAGTTTCATGAACAATCAATTAATCATACTCTAGAAGTCTCGTGCAAGGATCGCGTTGGCTATTTAATAAGCAGACGTTAACGAGTGATAGTACCAAAGAAACTCGATAAAGTTTCACTATAATTTGAAATCTAACACGATAAATTCTTTGTGTTCACTTCAACAATTACACGCATTCCTGTGAGTCATCCAGCCGAGACTCGTATTTTTATTGGCTGTTTGCATTATTATATCTCGACAAAGATATATTTACATGAATCTGCACGCAATTGGATCTCTATTAGGCGGTACATACAGTCGAATTTTGCACTGCGGCGGTTTTCGCGAACCTATCGCTACGAAGCCGACTCGCACTCGAAAGTAAAGCAATAAACGTTTCGAAATCACCTTGGTAAAGACGACGCCGGTGGAAAATATATACGTCCGTCTGACGTCACGCGAAATTCGTCTAGCAAACATGTAATGGCAATAGGAAGCAAGTGAGGAGGCCAGCGGTTACCTCTGGCGCTTTGTCCTCGCGGACGAGGCCCGCGCCTGCGAGGAGCTCGCCGCAGCGAGAGATCGCGTAAAGTCCTGTCCTTTTAGTCTTGAACACACATTTAGCTTCTTCGTCTGAAACATTCGTCATAACACACAGAACACGGGCCATAAGAGTGGTACAGGAAAACGGCGCCCGTCGGCGGCTCTTGTCGAAAAACATGCGAAAACCAGTTTGAGCAGCTTTTGTTCATATCTTTCGGCGGGGAGTTCGATGACCAATGCAAATGTACGTGCGATTTTAGGTGCGAGGGTGGTGCGAGGGAGGGGCTCGGCGAGGGTGCGGCGGGGAGTGCAGCCTGCAGCGGTCGTCAACCGGCGCGCGTGACTCACCGCAGCCTTTGTCTCCAGCACGCTACTCACCTCCGCCGGCCACGTGCTGCACCACGTGTCGTGACGACGCCCGAGGACTACCGCCGACACGGTAAGTGTACTCCAACAAGCGCCTGGAACCATCATCACCAGAGCACCTGATGAAGTACAATGGGCGTGCGGCGGCGGGGCTCCAGTGCTGGCGCGGCTGGCGGCGGCGGCGGCGGCAGCGGCGCGCGCTACTTCAGGTACCTGACTCGAGCGCACAGCCCGGCGCCTGAGTAACGCGCGCCGCCGTCGCCTGCTCCTATTTATAGCGCTCGCTCGGCGGAGAGCGTGCGTCTCGGCGGCCGGCCGAGTGTCGACTGCAGCTCGGGGCCGGCGCCGCGGCCCCCGCGCGTCCCCAGACGTCAGCTGACCGCGGCTGCACCGGCCCTGACATTGGCGGGCGCGCCGGCGCGGGGGGCGAGGTCGCTGACCCCGCCCGCGGAAGCCTCCTCGCGAATCTGACGCGACGCGACGCCCCGCGCCCCGCGCCCCTGGCCCGCGCTCCCGCGCGCCCTCGTCTCACCCACCACGCTCTCACATTCACCAAGTTCGGATGTTGAATGATTTTCAACTTACTGGAAGCTGGGATTCGTACCGAACCTTATTTTCGAGATGCTTTGTTTCAGGGGTCGCCGAGAAGCTGGTTCGGAGTACGCAAAAACCCTTTAAAAATGTCTTTCAAGTCAAAAACAGCTGATATATTAGTGTGGAGACGACGATAAAGTATGATTACTCACAATGTTCACTGATTAGTGTTCTGTCGTCATGAGTGTGGAGGATCCTTTAGTCACGGTGTGGTCACTGTTATTCTCGGGAGCTCGTCCACGCTGACTGACATATGAAACATGATCCTCGGGATAGAAAGTTACAAATTACTTGCTCTACTTAGACAATTTACAACTAAGTATTGCACATAAGTACAAGTTGACCCTAAGGCTTTTACTTAGACAATTCAAATACACCTTATTTTCTAATAGCCACACGGAAGAATTTACCAACTGTTTTACAAATTTCATATAGAACATTCTATCACTTATTATATTACTGCTTCGTTAGCCTTAAGTATCACACAATTTCCGACATTTTTGGGCCCAGCAGACCCCCTATTACATGACAGACCAATGGTATTGAAAGAGTTAGTGTGTTCAAGGGACTAGGTTTAAACTCAACTAAGTAGATGATTGTAGTGCGCAATGTAGATCATAATAAATTTAATAAATTAATTAAATATGAATAATTAATTACATTAACTGTTTCATGGAATGTTTTTAGTAGTAGCATAAATTATGCTAATTTGAAGAAACAATGAATTCTAAATTGTGTTGAATCTACCGAGTCTTTGGTTACAGAATTAGATCGTCGCGTGGGTTTAGCAGATGACACGGTTAATATAGAATTAGGATTAATTATTTTTAAATAATTAATTTCTAGAAAATTTAGGTATCATTTACCCTAGTTCGGTATAAGATAATAATACTAGCAGTCTGTAATTATATCCTACTAGCTGTTTTCCGCGACTCCGCTTGCGTGGATGTTAGTCTATGTCCTTTCTCAGGCAATAGACTATCTGTATCTGTGTACCAAATTTCATTTAATTCGGTTCAGTAGTTTTGGCGTGAAAGCGCGACAGACAGACAGACAGAGTTACTTACGCATTTATAATATTAGTAAGGATTGAGAAAAGGTCGCTGCACCTTCAGAAAATTACTAGATTTATTATATCAGGAGGTTTAATACATTGCAGGTTCATACAGAGTTCAGATAGATTAAATTAATTTTGTATTAAGCTACAACATTTTTAACAGAGTTGGTGGTGGTGGTGGTATAGTACCAACAGAATTATTAAAGAACTGGTATTTATAGATAGGTAGCTTGGTTTTGAATCTCAAACCTTGTACGTTAAAGTTCGCCCAGTTAACTACTCGCCTATTATTAAATTAACGCATTAACAATACCTAATTAGGGATGTTAATAAATAAATAATCATGCGGCGAACTTCTACCTACACTAATATTACAAGAAGGTAAAGTTTAAATGGTCGTAAGTTTTGATGTAAGAAGTACTTAAGTTAACATCGTAATTTCTGATCAAATTTAAATAAAAAACTTTTACTAATCCATATACTAACATATAAAGTTGAAGAGTTTGTTTATTTGTTTGAACGTGTTCATCTCAAGACCTACTGGTCCGATTTGAAAAATTCTTTCAGTGTTGGATAGCCCATTTATTGAGGAAGGCTATAACGAACATTACGCTGCGACCAAAAGGAGCGGAGCATAAATGAAAAATGTTGCAAAAATGAAAAACTGTTGAAACTAAAACACGCGGACAAAGTCGCGGGGGACAGCTAGTAAATATATATTCTAGCTACTTTAATTCTGTGTTTATGAGCTAGAATTTATAAAAAAAAACATTACGAGTACTTATTATTTGGGGCTTTCTATTTTTCTTTTTCCAATTAAATTCCTGTTTTCCAACTACCTCTAATAATAGGTTTCTAATTTTCAATTTCCAATCTTTATTATGATTTGATTACGTTTACATTGCACGTGTATTATCTGAGATAACAGATATGTCACTATCATATTAAGCTATATATTAATGAACACGTCAGTGCGTTGACTCTTAAGATAATAATTTTCATTTTAGGCCCGTCATCATAAAATATTCGTGTACCACGAGTGTAAGTCAACAAGTGTTACATCATATTAGGTGCAATGGTTTTGTGTTAGCAAGAGTTGACAGGTTTGAGTCCTGGATTTCGTATGGACTTATTATTATTTTATTTTAAGCCTGAACTGTCCCACTGCTGGGCAAAGGTTTCCTCTTTCCACACGTTTCTGTTGACAGCTATTTTTTGCCACTTAATTATAATATCCTGAATTGGTACTCACGAACCAAACCGAATTGAAAACTGAGATCTAGTTGTAATCGAGTGTTATCATCGTCGTTAGCTGTATACATATGTCTAATGGCCAGTTCTTATATTAAAAAAAAGATTAGTTTTGCTTAGGGACGGAAGAATTTTGTTCGTTTTGCTTAGAAAATTCTACCGTCCGTTAGCAAGCGTTTTTTAAATATAGAAACCAGACATTAGTCATCATAAGGCAGTCTTTGGTTTCTTCAGTTCTAATGGTATTTATTGAATCTTTTAACGTTCTCTTAGGTTATTCTCGATCGAGCTTAGTTTCAACTCGTGCCGCTGCCCTATCGCGTTCTAGAGTACCAAGTCGATCTCAATTCGATTAAAGCCGAAGTCAATGCAGTCGGGAGTAAGGCGCCAGGTCCTTTGAAAGGCGTCAAAGTCCACTTGGGATTTCCTCGTCACCGGTGGACATTTTAGGTTAGGCGGCTGACATGGAACCTACTAGCTACTAAATGCTATGCTTGCCTAAATTTTCCACTAAAGCCTCCAATTTTTTAAAGTTGTAGTACAGTATAGGGGTGTATCTTATATATGTATCTATATCTTATGTTTTGACAGGCCTGTTGGTCTAGGTAGTGACGCTGACTGACTGAAACCGGAAGTCGTGGGTTTGATTCCTACCCAGGACAAATTCTGTGATAAGCGTTGTCATTTGTTCTGTCTGGGTATATTTTATCTATAATGTACCTATGAATTTAGAAATATATATAAGTATGTTCATCAGTTGCCTGGTTGCCAAAATACAGGCTCTGCCTGTCCCAAGATATTATCTATACTAATATTATAAAGCTGAAGAGTTTGTTTTTTTGTTTGTTTGTTTGTTTGTTTGTTTATTTGTTTGTTTGAACGCGCTAATCTCAGGAACTACTGGTTCGATTTTAAAAAATCTTTTTGTATTGGATAGTCCGTTTATTGAGGAAGGCTATAGGCTATATAACATCACGCTACGACCAATAGGAGCGGAGCATAAATGAAAAATGTTGCAAAAATGGAAAACCGTTGAAACTAAAACACGCGAACAAAGTCGCGGGGGACAGCTAGTAATTATTATATGTTGAACATACCTATCTATTTACTTGCTGTCCGGGACGTTAACCTCTAAAGTCCTTAAGTGCAATCAGAGCGTAAACAAAACAAATATTTTAATGAAGAAGTAAGTAATGATGTTAAATTGCTCTTATTGAATGCACTCATATAATGAAGCTAGTTTAGTGCATACGCTGAAAAAAGTGTTGTCTAGTAGAGCGAGTCGTTTCATGCAAGTCTTGCAGTTAATTAATTCGATGCACTTTTTGAAATTGCTTTTGGGTTAGTTAACGCAATTGCATGTGTGTTCAATTTCTTTTTAATTAATTATATTTTGAATAAAATGTTTTGATGTTTATTTGTAGTTATTTTATAGGTACGAGTTTTAAGCAGGTAAGTAAGTAAGGAAGAATAGGAAACTGTAAAACTGTTTTTTATTGCTTGTAATGTGGATTCCTTGTTTGAGAACCTAGCCTTTAGGCTATCTAGAAAAAGATTTATTTATTAGGTTTATCTATACTAATATTATAAAGCTGAAGAGTTTGTTTGTTTGTTTGTTTGAACGCGCTAATCTCAGGAACTACTGGTTCGAATTGAAAAATTCTTTTTGTATTGGATAGTCCGTTTAAGGACATAGACTATATAACATCACGCTACGACCAATAGGAGCGGAGATTCAATGAAAAATGTTGCAAAAATGAAAAACCGTTGAAACTAAAACACGCGAACAAAGTCGCGGGGGACAGCTAGTTTGTTATATTTATTTATTAGGAAGCCGACAAGAACATAGCTTGGGTTTACCCAAGCTATGTTTGGGTCGGCTTCCAGTCTTACCGGATTCAGCTGAATACCGTATTTTACATGGAGCGACTGCCTATCTGACCTCCAAACCCCATTTTACTGGGCAACACAATATCTCAAAGAAAGACTGGTTGTCAGAATTGTAATAGACTTAACGCCTATCAAAGATCAATGTATGACAATACAAATTTTGAATGTAGATATAGATATGCTGAATGACATTAGGTGCCTACATATTTTACATGCCGCTTGGGCAATACAGCGATAATTATTATGCTAAAAAATCTGAAATTTATCCCTACATCGTCGTCGCTTAGTTCCTTAGTTTTTACGTTAACCACTAGATGGCGTTACTCCACGCCAGACACCCGGGGGTTAAGCAAGGTGACTCCAAAGGTAACAGGGGACACGCGGTAGTCTAACCTAAAGTATTTTATTGGGGGTTTGACATTAGTCAACTACCCCCAATAAAATAGTGACGTCAGAAAACTAAAAGGGCGGTTAGATATTATAATAGGGATGGCAACTATTTTTTTAATTTCCGTAAGGTAGATTTATAATAAATATGAGACACGTATATATATCTATGGATATGGCTTTCCGTAGTACTCAGGTCGCTTTCAAATGGCTCGGCAGGAGACCATGGAAGTATCACACTCACTGTTAATAATAAATTATCTTCGTTTAAATTTGTGAGATCTGCAGACCCTAATATAAAATCCATGATAATGTCTGTGTCGAAACCAATGAAGCGAGTAAGGCCGCGAGGCACTACTAGTATTTGGATTTACCTTTAGGGTGTGTCCATACAGGGTGAGTTTTTTATCGTTGTACGAAAAATATGACCTCTATAACGGTTATAAAAACGATTGGCATCAAAAATTAAACAAACAAACGAAAATAAAATCTCGAATGTAAGTATTATCACAACTCTTACGGCTACAGTATTGCAATTCCATTATTTTTCATTTGTTTTTTGAGTTTTTTATACCAATCGTTTTTGTATTCGATGTTAAAGTCATAGCTTTCGTTTGTACAACGACAAAAATCTAACTTTGTAGAAGGCTACACAGTTTGTTATTTTTATATCGTCGCACAAAATCCTTAGCCGACGTCTAACAAGTCAAAGTCCGCCCTTAAAGAAAAAACAAGGGCGAAGATATTAATATCTAAAGACAATACATAAAATAAGATCTTATAACATTATATGAGATCTACGCTTTATCTACAAGACGTCTCCCTAGTAGCAAGTCACCTTTTAAAGGACGCGGGTTGCTTCGTTCACATTGAGGAGACAATGCCTTCGAGGGCGCGCAGATGACCTCAACGTGTTTTTTCCACCCCAACTAGAGTGCGGAGACCTTTTAAAGGGTCTTCACTTATTACCAAATTCAACGAATTCTAAAAGTAGATAAATATCTTTCGTGAAACAAATGATACTTATTGAAAGTAATTATTTCTCTAGCTCCTAAAGGTGCGCTTAAACGGGCAACTAAAATTAGGCAATTCTTGGAAATTGCTTTATAATTTTTGTTTTGCCATACATTGCTTGACAATTTTTTTTGCAAAAATATTCAAAAATCGCGCTGTAAATTGCCCGTGTATGCGCACTGTCAGACGTTTACAAACCTAAGCTATGTAAAGGTTAGTTATAACAAAATCTTAAAGCTTTTATCTGAACTTCTCAACTGGTTGTCGCGTTAGACCACAAGACAGCAACGGTTTTGTGGGGCATTGCGTTAGTACATAAGTCTTATTGTAAAATACTTAATAAATAAATAAAAAGCAACAAGTGGTGTGTATAGAATAACTTCGGTATTTTAGTATTGACCAGGGTTGGTACTGGGTTTAAACGACCAGCTGTGCTATTCTCTGAAAATTCAGAGACGAATTGGTAGGTACAATGCTGTCACAATGTCTAGGGCAACACTGCCGCACCGTCAATATTACGGCATCGCGTTCGATGAGAACAGACTATACTTAAGTCCCTGCTTACTTAGTTATTACATTCACTGGCATTATCTACTAAAGATTGTTTTGGAAAAGGGAAAAGGTAGGTAGTAAAATCTTTCAGTCCTAAAATATTAGTTTTATAGCTACTGAATAATGAACACTATTTCTATTGTCTGTCGTGAATTATCGGTTCTTACTTGGCACAACAACTCAGATAAAAAGGTTTTGTCCATAACGCATGTATAGAGGGAATGAGGCTATAAAAATGAATTATTTGGACTAAATAGTTAGGATAACAAGGTGCTGTTTCTCCTGGGGTCGTTGAGGCCAGACAGCGGTCATGCTCCGAGCCGACCTTAAAACCTTGAGCAGATACCGTCCCAAGGTCACGCGACCTTCAATAATTTCGTTCTTAATTATGTATGTTTTCTTACCTAGCCTTTGTCTGCGTATTGTGTATCAAAAGTATACTTATTAGGTACCTACCTACACATAAATGGTTAAGGGTTGTTTAAAAGTGTACACGTGCATTTTCTCAAATATTAGATACCAATTTTGATACAAATTAATTGGAAAACGTAGGCAAAATTTAATTAAGAGAAAAACTCGCTGTATCTACCATTACTTTTTTAAATACGTTTTTATAAGAAGAACGATCTAAGTGGATACTGAATACCTACATAGATTATATCGGTACCTACTTGCTTTTAACAATTTACTACTTAAATACTAAGTATTTACTATTTATAACTCAACTACCATTTTTTTTTCTCCCTACTCTTTTCCATTTCTCTCTTAATAGTAATTTCTATCGACGGAGTCCAGCTCGTTATGTCATACCCGTCTGGGCCTACCGCGATATCTCTTACCATATTTTCAACTGACTAATTAAAGCCAGTAAATACCATAAACAAACCCTTCAATACTTAAGTAGAACAAAGTAATAGCTACGTTACGAATTAATGGTGTTTAAAAATCAAATGAATCTTTATAAGCGCATGGTAACGGTAGCCAGTTAATACCACAAGACAAACTGCTATCATATACCTACCTAAGTGTTATCAACCATGATTCCAGCACAATCATAATCTATTATTTTTCGTTAAATTTGATATTATATAGTTATACTTACCGATAGTAAATTTCTTTAGAAATTAGTATTGTGCCAATTTCCCGTTATCGAATGAGGTTACATATATAATATAAATAATAATACCAGCCTATAAATGTCCCACTGCTGGGCACAGGCCTCTTCTCATATAGAGAAGGAACGAGCATTGATCACCACGCTTGCTCAGTGCGGGTTGGCGATTTCAGATTCCAATTTTTGGAATCCAGGTTTCCTCACAATGTTTTCCTTCACCGATTGTCAATGATGTCTTAGAATAATTAAGAAAGTAGGTACATATAACTTTGAAAAAGTCACATTGGTACTTGCCTGTAGTGGGTTCGAACCTGCAACCTTGTGCACATAAATCCGTTCATTGTACCACTAGGCCACCACGACATCTGTCCATCATCCATCAGAGGTTACATAGGTATTACTTATTAAAAACTTCATCTAAATAAATTTTAGACATAAAATACAATAAATTAAAAAAAAAATTGTTCCCGAAATTTGGTTTTTGGTTTTTATACCGAATTTTATATTGACGGGTAGGTATCTACCTGAAATTTGGTTTAGTGTTTTTAATTATTTTTATTGCTAATTTATGTAAATTTTGCTGCTAATTAGTGTTTTTTTGGGCGATAGTTTAGAGCGATACCCCATTGATGTAGGTTGACCCCATCGACCCTTGTATGTCTGGCCCTGGGTCCGACATTATTGCTAACTGCTGAACGTTTGCCGGGTCAGCTATAACTTATAAAATTATCCATGTAATGAATAAGTAACATAAAATGATATTTCTGTACAATGACAAGTAGATATTCATTATGTTGTGTACTTTTTTCTAAACTGTATATTGTAGCTGCTTGTTGTTCCTTTTGAATAATAAAAAAAAACTGTTTTGCATCAGAGTTAGTCACCAATAGAGATATGCTGTGTCAATTATTTATTTATTTATTAAATAAAAATCTACGTAGTTAATGAAATTATTATACGAAGTTCAACTTTACGACATTCAGTTATCTACTTAAGTAGTCTTCAAATCCCGAAAAATATCGTTATCTTCACATTTAAGTTTATCTAGAACAGCTGTTAACTCACACAAGTTCGTTTTGAAACCAAACGACAAATATAAAACTCTAGTAGTATAGATATTGACGACCTCCGTGGTCGAGTGGCGTACACACCGGTGTCCCGAGTTCGATCCCCGGCCGGGTCAATGTAGAAAACCACTTTTCTACATTGTC
Source organism: Diachrysia chrysitis (assembly GCA_932294365.1). Classification (NCBI taxonomy): domain Eukaryota; kingdom Metazoa; phylum Arthropoda; class Insecta; order Lepidoptera; family Noctuidae; genus Diachrysia; species Diachrysia chrysitis. Next base: position 2,184,357 of record OW028648.1, on the reverse strand, counting down.
TCGGGTCTGGGTGTATGTGGTACCTTCGTTGTCTCTGAATTCCTTAACACAAATGCTTTAGCTACTTACTTTGGGTTCAGAGCAATGTGTGTGATGTTGTCCACGTTTATTCATTTAGTATCCACTAGTACTAAAACTCCAGTGAGGCAGTCAAAGCCTGCCCTCAGGCAAACTGCGAAGATCTCAAAAAAAAAACTAGTTTTGTTTTTTGTTTAAAAAAAAAACGACTCCCGCACTAAGAAATTTAATCCTTGTATCGCGGGGGATTTCACAAACATTCAAATCACATGCACAAAGAACACCCAGTCTTAGAACAAGCATTTGTGGGTCTCACAAATGCTTGTCCTATGCGGGGATCGAACCCGCAGTACGTCGCGCACAGAGGTAATTGGCGTGGTGACCTATACCACTCGGCTATTCGTGCAGTCATTACTAGTGTAGACTACTGTTTTTTTTTTTTTAAAGCGGTGAAAAGACCATTTTCAAATGCGTAGATACGGCCAAAAACAAATTCACGATACAAAAATTATACCTACATACATTATTTATACATGTAGATAACGATATATATTTAGGCTCGTATCATCGTACTTATGTAAATAAAAAGTGGTCCAAAAGTACGGGGCCTTGATTTGGCGAGTTCGTTATCCTATGACGTCATATATTATAATTAAATTTATAATACGCTAACATTGATAGCTATTGGGCGCATTAGATATTAGTATTTAATGATGACGGAAGTTGAGCTGAATTTTTTCTGACTGCCTCACTGTGTAATTTAATTCTTATGTCGCGGGGGGTTTTACAAACATTCAAATCACATGCACAAAGAACACCCAGACTTAGAACAAGCATTTGTGGGTCACACAAATGCTTGTCCCATGCGGGGATCGAACCCGCGGCACGTCGCGCACAGAGGTAATTGGCTAGTGACCTATACCACTCGGCTATCCTTGCAGTCAATTGTTTTTTTTTTAGTTCTAACAACGCTGACTGATTTGTTTATAAAGAATTATTTATTTTTACGTCTTTAAAAGCTAGATTGCATATAGTCCATCCTGTGGAATGTAACGAAGGAGATAAATAATACAAATGAATGCTAAACAGTTAAATAAAAAAAATATTAAAATAACCATTAATTTATTGCATTTTAATTATAATATAAATCTATAAAATCTTTATACATAATAATAGATACATTAATTTATACAATAACATAAAAAAAAAACAACAATTTATTATATTTACAATAATTACTAAAACTAATTTAAGTAGTCCATTGACTAGGTAATACAGAAATTACCCGATTTTAATAATAACAATATTTTACAAAAATCAATTAATAATATGTCATATATTTACAATTTATATTCTTATATTTAATATCTACATGTACTATTCTAAATCCTAATTATTGTTTAAATAAAAATATATAAAATTAATTTGATTAAATAATTGTTTACTTATTTGATTAATTTATTGAAAATATTGTAAAAAATAATATTCGAATTATTAACAAAAAACAAATAACTATGACTATTTCAAACTATGATTGTTCTAGTAACAGAGAGGGATGGAACTACACAAGCAGATAGTACCATCCCTTTTTCACAACGGAGCAATGATGGCTTTATACTTCATAATGAACAAGTAGCGCCATCTAGCGACATCACAATGAATTATTACAAGGATTTTTTTTAGATCGATTAAAATTAATACGATTGTTGCCTATTCATGTAAACAAGTTCCGGTAATTAACATTACTAGTATAACTTAGCAGTCAAACGATACCTTTATTATTACGTCTCTGAATAGAAAACGATAGCGGTAAAAACGAATGACAAAATTCAACGTTATTGCTTTGACATAAAGGTCAATGTCATTGTTACTACGGACATTTGAACTACAAAACATACTTAGGCTGTGAATATTGATGTTTATTTTCAATTATTCTTATAAAAAAATAAGTACATTAGTCAGCCTTGTAGATATATGACTACTAGGCGTGAGATCGTATCGACATCTAGGACGGCTAAATGTATTGAATTATTCCAGAAAAAACAATTGTTCACGAAGAATATTTTCTTATAATATTTCAATTGACAACTTTAAAACTGGGACTTAATATGTGACAAATAGATCTCAAGTACCAAAAAAAAACTGGTATAATTATAAATTCTATACGCTATGTGTATTTCAGGATTGGTACAAACGGGCTACCAACCACAGCCACCGATGGACATTGAAAGCGACTTTACACACTTTCCCATATATTTTGCTTGTATAGACGCGCCGCACACGTATAGCCGGTGGCGGCCACTCGCTACAGAAGACACATGTATGAAAAAGTGTGTTGAGCTGCTGTCGTTGGCCACCGTTGGCTGTGGTTGGCCTGTTTGCACTGAGACCTACATATATGGGACTGTACAACAGTCAAACACTTAACGTATTTTATACAAGCTTAATAAATTTATATTATCAAAACTTTAATATTACCACATTACTGCTGGATTAAATGTTTTACTATTCTATTAATTATTAATGTACAGACAAAATGTAGCACATAATTATATCATAATGAGAATTTCTAATGTCCTACTTAATTTACAAAGTTTTCAACTTTTAATTATTCAAATTTATAATTACACAGCTAGTCATTCCCTAATAAAACACATTTATTATAACTATAGAGATATTTACAGGTTTAAATCGCGTAGTAAGCAAAAAATTACAGCCTCAAGAAAACTAAGAAAACTACTAAATTGACATCATGACTTACTTATATTCACAAAATATTCAAAATAATTTTCTAATTTTAAATTAAAGTTAATTTACTTCGTAAGTCTTATGCACAAACTTTCGAAGTCCGCAATATATTCACACTTAGTTTAAAATAAATTATTACGTTACCCTAAACAGCCACAATTATAAACCTATTTATACACCGTTTTCCTCGCTAGACAGGAACATGAGAAATGTTTTAAATTCCGAAGTTAGAAATTCTATCTCTACTAGGGATAACCTACTATCTATACTTGACATTAATATTCATCAATATTGCTAGTATATAATTATATTTACAGATAATGCTAAATGCCATCTGTTGTATTTCAAATCGATAGTAAGTTTCAAAGTCCACAATCCCCACACTAAAATAACTAAGTCTAATTTCCACACTGATTCCAAAGTCCACTTTCCACACTAACATAACTACGTCTAATTTCCACACTGATTCCAAAGTCCACTTTCCACACTAACTTCACTAAGTCCAAAATCCACAATGAGTACGTACTTGAAGTTCAGTGAGTTATTCCAGCCACCGCAGTAGGGTCGCAGGTGTTCTAGAGCAGGGCGCGCGCGGCGCTGCTGCCGGGGCGCAGCGCGGGCGGGGAGGCGCGCGGCGCGCGCGCGCGGCGTCAGCGGGGCGGCGCCGCGCCCGCCTGCGAGCCCCACCAGCGCAGGCACGCCGCGTCCACGCAGCGGGCGCGCGCCGCGCGGCGCGACACCTCCTCCAGGACCTCCTGTACGCGCTCACACGGTTTACAGGCTTGTCAAAAGCATTTTAAGATATCTAAATTAAATATAGGTACTATTACTTGATAAGATATTTTACATCTTCAACAATTCAAATTTTAAGTATTTAAACTTGAACTTGAAGTGTCATCCGCAAAGGTGAAATTAACTTAGTCTGCCTCTGCCTATTCCGGTGTAGTGCGTGATAGCAAGAAGTTTCCTAAAACTCATTTTGATAGAAAAGTAGAAAAACCCTAAGTAGGTATAAAAGTCTGCAAAACCTTACGTTTTCAAATTTTATCAACTTTTATTCAGTTAATTTTTGAAGTTATACTTCTTTAGGCGCGTTATGAAAAAATGATGAGAGTGAAATTTTAAGATGCGCGCGCATCTGGCACAAAGTTAACAGTATGAAGTTAGTCGCGCATGTTGGTACGCTCGTCAAAAATGATGAGAGTGAAATTTTAAGATGCGCGCGCATCCAGTAGGAAGTTAGTCGCGCATGTTGGTACGCTCGTCACCTCTGATCACTGTTTTCATATTTATAATATTTATCAACATGTTTCTAGTTTATACATTCACAACACGTGTTTTAGTTTCATACAAGTGCGAATTATATATGTGCTAATAAATTATATTCAGTAGTGATTTAAATTGAATATTTTGATTGATATTACTAACTATTTGTGAATATTAGTGAAAAAAATTGTGCTTATATACTTTTTCAAGTGCTCCAATATAATTGAGGTTAACTATCCGTATGTATTATTTATTGATATAAATTAAAATACTTTTATTTAATATAATTAATACTAAATATTATTAAATTATTAATGTTAAATACTTATTATTATACCAGTTTATGAGAAAGAATTTTATCTTGTTCCGCCAAAAAAGTATAACTTCTTACGTGCGTACATAAGTACACACACATTTTTTTTCTATAGGTACTTTATTCACTATACTGTCATAATTAATTATTATTGCCGCATAAATAAAATAAACTTCAACTTCAAGACCTGTCCAAAAAACACCTTAAAAAATAACACACTGCAAAAATCCACGCACCTGTTTCTTAAGCACAATATGCTTTCCCTTCCAATACTTCATGAGTCCTCTCTCCTGCAGCGTGGACACTATATCTGAAGAGGCTATAGCTAGGTCCTTGCTAAGGTCCCTGATGCATAGTGTTGGTCCCGGAGCGGAGCACAGCCGCTTGAGCAGCGCCTCCTTCCAGTAGGACCGGTAGGAGATGAGACCGAGGTCCGAGAGAGGAGTCTCCGGGGAGCCCACCTTGCCTTCCTCCTTGGTGAGGAGGTAACCTGTTGATAAATGTATTTGTTATGCTGGAATGTATACCGCTGGATTTGTTTTTGTATGATATTATTCTGTAATTTCAGCACGTCATGTCGACCAGAAGAAAAACGGTAATTTTCCATTTTTCTTACCAAGATATTTTTATTACCAGAAAAAGAAAAACGGTGATTTGTGTGTCATTTCTTTGCCGTTGTATATACATCCACGATTAAAAAAAAACTGGTTATTACTTTATCTGATTACCAAAGTACTTAATAAGTCGTACTTACGTTGATACTTGCTATGTATTTGTGTACCTGAATACTTTTAAAATTATGTTTTTACAATAAATTAAAACCGATACACCAGTTAAATATTTTCATGTCCATAATCTCTATACAATATTTCAAAACTGTATCATGTAAACTCACAAAGTTACAAGCTTGTTGTCTCGTTCTTCGCGAAATACCAAGTTCAAGGCGCGTGTGGTACATTTCGACAAAATCTAACATGGTGTAAAAATATTGCAATCAATTCCGTTACTGATTCTGAACAAAAATAATTAGGTTTCGTTACAATAGTATATAAAGTTGAAAGGTAATTAACTGACTATTAAAGGCTTCAAATGAATTAATATATTTTCCTAAAACATTTTATGTTTTATTGTTAGACGACCTCCGTGGTCGAGTGGCATACACACCGGTTTTTAAGGTGTCGCCAGCTCTGAGGTCCCGGGTTCGATCCCCGGCCGGGTCAATGTAGAAAACCTCTTTTCTACATTGTCTCGGATCTGGGTGTTTGTGGTACCTTCGTTGTCTCTGAATTCCATAACACAAGTGCTTCAGCTACTTACTTTGGGTTCAGAGCAATGTATGTGATGTTGTCCACATTTATTTATATTTATTTATTGTGACATAAAAAATGACATCCATGTTAAATGACACGATATGATAAAAACACTGTCTAACTATGGCTGTGCAAGTAGCTCGGGGTAAGTAGCATTGAGGTGAATGGGTTAATGTGATTCGCTATTTATATACTGTGGCGATCACCAATAGGCTATCTATGGCTTCGTATTGTATTACAGAGAGTGTACAGTCGATCACACATAAGTGGCAACACTGCGAACCTAGAAGGAGCTTTAGTGACAAAGCAGTTAGGTGCATACTTCTGAAGTTAACCAAACTTTGCTTCTGTGCTGTAGCTGCTGTCAGATGTTACATAGTCTCGTTTTAAGATGCACAAAATTATGACGTCATGCGACATTTCAAATCAGTATGGCCGGTAAGTTTTTGGTTACACAAAATAAGAAAAAAACCATGTCTAATATTTTTTAATAGGATATTTTAAATATGATAATGAAGGATATAACAAAAAAAATCATCATACCCCATATTAGCCAAGAGTTTCATACAAAACATGTAAATACCTTTCATTAATAGCTCCCTACTAAAACATTAGACTTAAGACAACAAAATCCTTAATAATAAGTTAAACTGTCTGATAGGGAAGTGTTTAATTAAAGTTATAATAAGACCCTTTGAACCGCAGACGTGCAGCCGCGAGGGAGGCGACGTAAATAAATCGTACTCCGTTAAGGTTTCTCTATAATATTGATTAATTTCCGATAGATAGTTTGCTAAAATTGTGAAATAACTTAATTTTTCTAAGTAAAATCAGGTTTACCCAAAAATTTAAAAAGCTTTTTATAAATGCATGCTGCAACTGGATATTTTTGTAATCTAATATAAAATAACTTACTTAGAATTAAAAATACTTATCTCTTTAGCAGACTTTGTTTTTAATTAAAATAAACCGTTCTAGGTAAACTTGTTTACAGTAAAAGCAATTTGAAAAAAAAAAAAAAAATATTTTGCCAAATATATTTTTCATGGAAAACTTTCTATCTAGACGGAGTCGTTGAACGCAGTTGAGCCTTTATTATTAGAAAAGCAATATAATACGATATCTAAGTGTTTACAGCCTCCATTGCTGCCCACATATAGGTAGGAACTTATAAACACCGCCATCGTACCAGACAACCTTTTATTTATAACTAGCGGTCAACCCGTAAGTAGTTCCAGCTCTTGCAATAAAACCTTTTTTTCTTGTCTTTTTCAAATGTTTTTATAGGAGTTATTCTGCTATTCGGGGTGAAGACGAACCAAACAAAACAAAGATCATGAAAATCGGTCCACCCGTTTTTGAGGTATAAATGCTGTAACTAAGACTTTGTTTTATATTATTACTAGTGGTGCCTCGCGGTTACACTCCCGTATGTTCCCGTTTCCGGTTTTTTTTATAGTCTTTCTGCTATTCGGGGTAAAACGAACCCATCAAATCAAAGAACATGAAAATCTGTCCACCCCTTTTTTATTTATTATAAATGCTGTAACTAATCCGACTTAGTTATATAAATATGTATAATATACATATAGATTAAACCCAACCCCCCACAGTCTAGTGTAACTCAAACTGTTAACACGATTAGTTATTATGCCAAAAGTTATTCCACGCTTTTCGTTAGAACGCCCATTAATATTCTACCGCTAATTTAGAATTTCTAAATTCAACATTCAAATTGAGACACACGTTTAAAGTTGACGGTCAAACTTCATGAATAAAATATTTAAGCGATTTATATTCGTGAGCCCACAATCAACAAATTTACACCTAAAGCAATAATTAAGGCACCTATCAAAATACCCGAATCTAAAAACCTATAGGGCTGTCAGTTGCAACTAAATCGAATCATTTGTCTGGAGGGATTTTGAATTCATTGCGCCCCTTTCCAACCGATAAATAGAATATCAAATGGGTTTCGGCCATTTCAGGTCAGATTAGAGTGGAGCTTGACAGTTATTGGAGTGTACTAATCTCTTTAATGGTTTTAACTCTATTTAGTCGCTCAAATAAAAACAGTTCAAAGAGAAATTACAACGAGTAACGTTATTATAGAAACTAACATTATTTTTTTAGAGATAAAGTGGTAGGTATTTATACTTTGTAGTTTAGTAAATGAAAACTGAATCAAAAACCGTTGCGTGTCCGACCAAAAACCGAGCAAACTCTACGAAAACGTGGCTATACGAAACCAGCTTATCCTAGGTTAGTTATGTTCGTACCAGCCCTACGCGTCTCACGTCGGCCGTCCCCCGTCGACCGGGGGCGTCTAGACGCCAGACCGATCCATACTGCAGTGCATCGATCGGGGTCGGGTCGACGGCCGGCGCGACGCACGCCCCTACCCCGGGGGGCACATGGGGGGCACAAAGAGGGTTATCACGTTGACCGCACAGGTGTTGGTGTGATTTGTAAGAATTACGCATCGGCTGTGTTGACACGGTCGACGGAGATGGAGACGGCCGTAGCACGTTTTGTGCTTGATCCGTGGTATTAGGGTTGAATTTAATGATATGCCTGTTTATGATGATACTATTCTAACTGTAGCCTCAATTAATATTAGCAAGCGATTATAAATTATTTCAGCATTTTACTCTTATTGCTTAGAGTAGGTAAGACCCTTTTTAAAAGCATTAAATTCAGTGAAGACATTGGACTTCAGAAATTTTAAATTTAAGTAATAATTGCGTAAAATTACGTCACATATTATGTGACGTAATTTTTAAGATAGTCTTATTTCAATAAGTAACATTTTTTAATTCGTGTAGACCAGCCTTTCCTAAAGTGGGCGATAACGCCCCCTTGTGGGCGCTGCAGGCCTAAAACTTATCTCTAATAAAAATATAAAGTTTACATACAAACAAGACTGATAAATAGCTCCACCCGATTTACGCGGGGCACTGACAAGTGAATGCCACTTTGTGGTGACATTGACATTTGTTCAACTATCCTACGCCGGGGGCAATTTGTAGGACTCTCCGTTATTAAAGGTTAAACCCCCGTGAATTATGCCCGTCTGCGATACTTAATGTAGTGTCACTATAATGGGATTGTTTCTGAAATATAGCACTAATTTATTAAGAAAAATATTTGTTTAGGGTTGTTAAAGTAGATTTTTCTTGTGTTACAGTTAACAGTTATTGTTATTGCTTATTGGGGAGTTTACTTGTAAGATTGAATGTGCCAAATTGAGTGTGCAAAGAACTGCTTGTGTTCAACAGTACACAAGCAGTTCTTTGCCTTAAATAATTTGGTACTTTTTCCAATTTATCTATAAAGTCAACGCTTTTTACTGTTAACTGATTTTACTATGTAATTACTAAACTTATCCTGCACCAGTCCTTCTCATCCATCGATCTCATGTAATTACAGGCTTGAACCTCAGATATGTTCTACACATTAAGCTATCCCACAAAAGGTAGACAACTTTACCAGTTTTCAAATAAAACCAAAAAGTATAGATGCATAACGAAACATTGTCTATACTCACTGAAGTCTATGAGCAGCCTTCCGTAGCCTTGTCTCTGGTACGGCGGCAGCGTCAGTATGCAGGACACGTTGTAGTTGAGGAACGAGTTCTTTTCCTGTCACAATTAATAATAGAAGATATTAGTAAAATAGTGGTCTTTTTTACAAATAACAAAAAATATTACTACACTAGCGACCCGCCCCCGAATTATACTCCAACCAATTAATGAATTATACACTAACCTTCCTAGTTGCGTAGTTTAAAAGATCTAAGGATACAGACAGGGGAAACGACTTTGTTTTATACTTTTAAAGATATGCGGATATAAAATGCATTTACACAGCAATTGATGTATAGTTTTTAATTCATTATATTGTATTAATAAAAAAACAAAAGCACACACACATGTGAGATTATTTAGTAAACATCATCTTAGCGTGTTGATCAACGACTTCAGATAACTGACTAGTTAGGCGTTTATTTGGGGACTGATCAACTCAATAACCTTCTGCGCAAAGGTGGTCATGGGTACAATTCCCACGTAAAACAGTTTTATGACCTGCCATGATGATTTTGAATGAGACCTAAGAAAAGAAATATTGTGGGCGATATTACAAATATTTCCAATATTTATACTTGTCTTAGTGACTGTACTAAACTTTGATAAAATTTTTAGTTCCACACAAAGAGCAACGTGGGACGAGTTGTAAAATCAAAATATTATTTATTTTGATTTTCTGCAAGTCATTCTAAATGGGCCGTAGGCATGTACGATGAGTTAACGAATCATTCATTTCATTGATTTAAAATAAAATTATGAAAACAATTTTATTAAGTAATCATTTAATTATTATGTAAAGAACAGTTAAATTGCTTATTATATAAGACTAGTAACTACTAGTAGGTATGACGTAGTCTATGACGCACGACCATAGAGAATACTGTTACATGTATATGTCACGTGAGTTCAAACAGGCAAAAGGAAATTATATCAATTCGATATTTTAGTATTCCACTGAATGAATGGAATGTTTACTGGTGTGAATTGAATGAAAATGTGTACACGCTATGTAGTAGCGTAAATTTATCAAGGGATTAAAAGATATTTGAATGGTTGACAAAACCGCTGCCTTGAATATATACATAAAAAAAAAACATATTGCAGGTTGCTGTAAAAGCAGTATTTTATAGAATAAATTATTATTTCTGAAAACGATTATACATATTTATAGTTATTAAATCGTTTAAGACAAATAGTTATTTTATGACAATTAACGCTCATTCGAATCACATTTGAATACTTTTGTTTAAAAAATTACATAATTAAAGTTACTATTTAAACCTTCCACTTTCTTTCTTATTTTCACTCTAATATAAAAGGATGCGTCAATACCATGATAAAATACTCGAATATAATAAATAACACGACATACCACTAAACTATAGGTACAATATACTACCAAAACACAGGAATCACCGCCAGACAGCCATAAGTAATGCACATTTTAACTAAAACTTTCCAAGTTTCACCTCAAATCTAGACAAAACATCCTCTGTCTGCATCAGGTCAACGACCTTTAGGGCGGAGGGGCGCGGGGGGGACGCGTCGCTTCCCGAAACATTAAAAAAACCTAGACTTTGTAAATATTATAAGCTTCTTAGTCGATAAGATTGGCTGGTAAAGTTTCTGCAAGATCTTTGTTGTGTTCGCTGTTTATATTATGACTACACTATCTATTGTTAAGTAGAAAAAAAAAGATACATACAGTGGAACATAGAACCTCCTCCTTTTTGGAAGTCGGTTCAAAAATAATTATTCAACATATATTTGTGAACATAGGTATAAAAGGTCCTAAAAATATATAGAGCTCTATGTCCTACCAATAAAACCTGCATACAAATTTTCAGTAAAAATAACTAGTATTATAACAAGTAGGTACAGCATATTAAACATAAATACAAAAATTCTTATAATGAACCTTTTTACACCACTTAAAGAGAACATTTAATATTTAACATATTTAATTTATTGCATATTATTTTAATTATTTGATTAACGCATTCTTTCTCCTATTTGTATTTAATTATAAATATTTATTGCTGTGTATTGTTACAGATTTAAATATCAAACAAAGAACATACATAGATCCTGTAAAGTAACCTAACCCAAAAAAATATTTTAATGAAAAATTTAATAAATTCATATACTAATTTTATGTACTTACTTAGTCATCGTTTACGAAAATTTCGTTTAATAAATGGTAAAATCTATAATTTTAATAATAATAACAAGTATAATAGTAGAATCAGTGGTCATCATCGCAGCATTGATTATATTTCTACACACATCAACATATTAAAATTCTCTTCTAACTCAAAATAATATTAAAATTTAATTTAACATAAAATTAAAGGATTAATTACAAACGTGTCCCTTTAATATTTGAGTTAGGGTTGCCGAAGAAAACAAGTAATAACGACGAACAAACAAAGCCAATTTAACTTTATAATTACATTTTATATGAAGGGTTTGTCTCTCTCTTGATTTGGAAGCTAGACCTACCATTATATTTTTTTACATGTATTCAAGGATTTGATATATGTAAAATTTGTGTAGCGTATATTTTTATATAAAAGCAATTTCCTTAATACTGGTATTGAGATGAATCCGGAAAACTGCAAGTCATCCCCAACATAGTTTAAAAAAGTTTGGGTATAAAAGAGCCAAGTTTTTAAAATAGTTATTTATGATTTTATTAATTTAAATTGTTAGTTATAATAAAATTCCATTTATTAAAATAGGAACTGATACACCCAACTTATCTGCTGCTAGGCCTTACAAGACTTCTTTTTTTAAAGATTTGACAGATGACTAAATCTTTCTTATGCTATTCCTTTTAGAAGCCAGAGGCTGAAAAATGACAGACCAACTGCTAATAAAATATTCGCTATAAACATTAGATTTTTTTTCCATACGTGTGAAATATTAGACTAACAACCAATTACAACTAACACAAGATTTGACAGATAATAAACAACTTTATTAAAGGTTATTAAAAAAAACCGTGGCGAAAAAACATCAAACGAATCCTTAATAAAATATTCTCTATAAATATTAGAGCCATTTTCCCATACGTGTGGAGGTAATGAATTCTCACAATGATGGTGGATACACACCCCACCGACGTCTAGACGTCTACGCTCGCCTGTTTACATCGCTAAATTGTCACTCGGCATCAGGGATGTGCGTGAAGCGGGAAATAGTCAAATTTTCTTATTCATCTTCGAGTTGGCATCAACATTTACATAATGTTTATCAGTTTATGCCAAAGAGTAGATATTTAACCCACCGACATAATGTAAAATCCAGTTGTAAATTTTAAACTTTAGATTATATAAGCAGAACAAGAGGCTTATTATAATATAGTAATCTTACTAATATTATAAATGTAGAAGCTTGGATGGATGGATGGATGGATAGATGGATAGATGGATAGATGGATAGATGGATGTTTGTTTGTTACAAAATCACGATAAAACCGGTGAACGGATTTACATGAAATGTGGTACATAGGTAGATTATTACATGGATAGGCTACTTTTCATCATCATCATCATCACTATTTTTTATTAACACTTGGTGAAAACGCGGGAAGCAGGTGGTCAGTATCTATAACATGGATCGAGGTTAGGTTCCTCTACATTATGTCCAGATGGCATGCCTCTTTTAAAGTTTCGAAAATAATCTTATTTGCTACGTGGGTTGAAACAATATTTCTTAATACATATTTATTATTAAGGGACCAAAAGTTTTTCACAAAATTTACTACTTATCTACTTTTCAAACCGAACAAGTATCTCTAGTAAATATTTTAGTAGTAACATTATAGTACAATACCAATTCGTTGTACAATATATATGTTGCCATACCCGTAAGCAAAACTTTCACGAGTATTGGATGAAAGCCACCCACACTACACGGTCGAGAGTTCAAGACGTAGGCACTCGCATTAGACTAAAAGGAATACTGTTTACGTTGAAAAATCTACTCGAGGATCGAAAATAAGGATGCCTTGTGTCAACATTCGATAGAATACCTAAAGACTTGCGTCTAGGGTTTAATCCAGGCTAGACCAAAGGGCTATCTGTATTTTCATCTCCAAGAGTTTCTCAACTCGTGTAATTTACTTTTAAGGTTTTTTGGGCTAAACTTTGGATATAAATTACAGAGAACAATTAAAGCCTAATTAGGACAGTTCAAATCTAAGGAAATTTCGATTAGAACAAAATCTTTGTTTAAAAATTTCAGTTAACAGCTTTCTATAATTAGTCTTTCTTATGTGTGAAAGTGGTCTTCTCCAAAAAGTTTTGTTTAAAAAAATATTGTTTTCTTAATAAGTGGCAGCCCTACATCAGAGCGTCGGCGGTAACGTTAGGGGACAAAAGTACCAAATCAAACGGCGATATTTGGTCGCAACCATAACCTACGCCACACGCGTTATTCCATCATAATATATTGCAAAACCCCTTACATACTCGTAATTTTCAATTTCTTTCAATTGAATTTACTACGTCTGGGTTACTTGTAAGGATATTTTTAGGATATTAGTGTATTTTGTGCTTTTATTTTATAGCAATATTTTCTAATATATAAAAATCTCGTTTCAAAGTCGAACTTCTCCGAAACGGCTTGACCAATTTTTATGTAGATTTTTGCGTGTATTTGGTGGGTGTAAGAATAGGTCGTAGGCGTCGTAGTCGTAGGTTTTTATACCCCTAATTGGAAAAAAAATGTATTACGGGGACTACTTACACTTCTAGTATAATTAAAGACTTCCAAGAATATTTAAAGACTTGAATAATTTATTACATAATATTGATAGGTACACTGTACCTTCAAGAGTAAGTGAGGAAGAAGCTTTCATCCGCTTAAAAAAAACATACTTAAAGAAAATACAGTGTAAAAAGCATTTCACATAACAATATACGAAAAACGGGTACCCACAAACATTAACGTATTTATAAAAAACTAGATATACATTTAGAAATTTTCTTTGACAATTACCGTTGTAAAGTGCGCTTGAGTGGCGGGCACCCTTTAGCAAATCTGATGAGAGCATGGGGGCAGTATGTGTGGGGTACAGACGTATGGCAGACGAGGGATGGTCTAGACCAGGGATGACGAACCTACGGGACGCGTGCCATTGATTGCCGCCATCAACGCGAGTGAAGCCGCAAGTGAAAGCTAGTAGTATATTTAATAATTAGGTATTTACTATAATAGTAATAATATCAGCCTATAAATGTCCCACTGAGCACAGGCCTCTTCTCGTGAAGAGAAAGCACGACCATATTTAAATAAATAAATTATTATAAGCCAATATGAGTACGATGAAATTTATTATTTAATTAAGTTAAATCACGTTTACAAACTACTTTTACAGCAAAAACGAGTTATATATTATATGATTATGTACTCGTTGGGGTAAAGAGTTACAGCACCATACAGTACCCAGAATACACAACACAAAAGAAAATATAAAATGAAAAAATAGAGTTCAATCACTAAATTACATTTTAAGTTATAAAAGAGTAGGAGCTATTTCGAACTTAGACCGTAGACAATGCCTCATCCCACGGAGCTTATTAGCAGACGTCTGCAATACAATGTCTAGACTTCCAAATATAGAACTGATAACGAGGTACAATGGATAATTATATATCCCTTATAATACTTACTATACCTGTAGACTGAACCAGAATTATTTATCAAACTTTTAAGCAAAACGGAACGAAAAACTCCAAAACAAGGGTTGTTAATGACTGTCAGAATCATCTAGAGTAGATCAATTTAAAATATTGAAGACTCGCGCAGATGAGAGAAACTTTAGGGTTGGTATAGAATAATCAGGACTGGTGAAGCTAGGGTATTTCCCGTCGACCCAGTATAACGAAATTCGGCCTGATGCTAGGTCTAAAATCACAATTGAAAGAAATATTCGAAAATTGTAAATATGTAGTTTTGGGGCGAATTAGGGTGATTAATTAATCGTAAACTTTCATAAGTGTTATTATCTACCCTTTTTTTATGAAATATAATAATAATGATAAAGGTTAATAATAAGGCTGTATGTAAGTGCAGTCTAAACATCGGATGCTCGTGTCCGGATGCGAGGGCGTCGACCCCGGACAGACGTCTGGAACTTCGTCTATGTATACGTTTAAGATGCGAATTTTACAGTCTACGCCAGGGGCGGCCAAGCCTATCGCTGCTTTTACTTCAGTCGATCGCGGTAACGAAAAGAAATTTAAATTAAATGTAATAATTTTTTAATAAACATATTTTTCATACTTAAAAATGTAAATAAGAATGCGCGAAGAAACCCTAAGCTCTAATGAACTCAAGCACATCGGAATTTAATCACTAAGATGCAGTAAGATTCGCAAATATCAAAGTCAAATGCACAAAAACACACACAGAATTTATTTTTATTCTGTCAGCAGTAAAACTTACAAGTAGTTAAGTTATTTTGTTGCCTTAGTAATAATTATACCTTTTTTATTGACTCCTGAATATCTGTCTACCCATTTTAAACCACCAAAAAGTTTTTTGTAAACGTCCGATAGCAAAGAATTCAAAACATGCACTTGGTTAGGTTAGTTTTTTGTTGTTAACCGAAATATTAAGCCTATAATTGTCTACATTAAGCCTATCTTTGCCCAATTATGAACATTAAGTAGACCATTTAAGTCATAGTACAAAATATTTGTTCAGTCGCAGAATCTAATCAGGTTGGGCTCCCCTGCCTGTTACGATCGATCAGGCTGTCTACGGCGAGACGAGGGGATGCTATGTGTATGTTTTGAGGGTTTTATTACCTATAATGTACTGAGTTTTATTACTTTTCCGAGGTGAATGTTTGGATTTTGTGTTGTTAATGATTTGTAATGTGTTTTAATTAATTTGGCTGTTGTACATAATGAGGAAAACGTTTAAAGAAGTGGATATAAAAGCGATGGTGTTGATTTGAAGTTTTAATGTTACGTGTTTTTATTTTAAGTTATACCTTAAAAAAAAAAACATAAAAACTAGGTACTTGATTAAAATTATATGTATTAGATTTCTATAATGAAAAAGAAAAATGTACGCTTTTACTACGTATTCATGTAATAAATGTTATTGAAAGATAAAATCATCAAAAATTCTAAACAATCGCGAATTAAACATAAAAAAGTAACCAATAAAAACCTTTTTAACTAAAATATATAACGCAATAATTCAATAGATGTAACTGTAAATAAAAACATAACGCCCGGTAAAAGCAACATAAAACATTCATTTATCTACTACTACGCCGTAGACTGTCTACGAGCTACGTCACGTAGTTTACGTCGAGTACTCGAGAGCGCTACGATGCTACGCCTGGCGTAGACAGCTGTACGTAGCTCCGCATTTGTAGGATACAGTTGAAATTTAAAAATCAACCTTATTACAATGACTTTAAAGTTGATTTTAAATTGTATTTGTGTTCTTGAATTATTAATACGGTACGGCAAGTGTCAGAGTTAATGAAAATATTTGTATAGTTACAATTACAATTTCAGCCATTCTGAATATAATATTATATTGCTTTTACCTTTTCACTAGAATATGTTATCAAATGGTAAGAATATTTATATCTGTATTAATATAAATTTGTTTTATTGGATTTGTCACCATGTTAAATAGCAGAATAACGATCAAAACAATGAAAAAAAAAAAAGCTTTTACTGAAAAATGGGAATTACTTACGCAGGTGAAACCGCGGGTGCACAGCTAGTGTAAAATAAAACCCAAGTACCACAATAACAATAAATTATCTCATGACCTTTGAGAAGTAACCTCTAACTAACATTACAATACTTTAAAAGTTAAAGGTTCAACAAAACACAAGGTCACATTAAGAGTTCAAAAAATACAAATAGCTTTGCTTTAATTTAACTATTGTATAAAAGCTTAGGTACGTAAAAAAACGGACAATTGCGAGTTGAACCCACTCCCGTCAACAAACACCAAACAAAATCCGACAAAAAACCGTTACGAGTACAACGGTCAATGGAATTCCAAATTAAAAAAAAATGTAGCTCTGAAATTGTTTCATAACGCACATAAAAATTAAAAAAAAAAAGTAGCTTTGAAATTGTTTCATAACGCACATGGTAAAGCAATATACAGCCCGCCTCTCCATTCTTTCAATATTCAACCCTCAGTCTATAGGTAAACAAATATCTCTCGTCTGTCTGGCTGTCTGTAACGGGTGAATTAAATTTTAGATCGAGAGAATAGAACTGTAGATGTCTTCTATACATCTATACATATTGTAAAAAGTCACCTGCCGCGTATGTCTTTCTTAACACGATATACTTAAAACTACCGAACGGATTTTGAAATGGTTTTCACCAATGGATAATTTCGAGATATAAAATAAATTCGAGAGGAAGGTTTGTGTGTATAATTCATTAATGTTTTGACGGGGCGGGTCGCTAGTAATAATATACATATTATATTTTAATACATATATTATATTATAAACATATATTACCTTATTATTTATTATAAGTTTGTTAGATGTTTCGACTTATAATGCTGATAAATATGATAATAAATAATTTTAATTAACTAGTGTATTGAGTTACTGTTTTTCGAATTTATTATTCGCAATGTAAATTATTTTTTCAATATTAAACTCTAATATTTTAACAGCTAATTATCCTGTTACTGAGATGGTTCAGTAGCGATTTAAATTATGATTTAAATTATATTGAGGCTTTTTTATGTATAAAAATATAATCTTTTAAATAAATTATAATATTTTTTTTACGTAATACTTAATGGTATAGTCCAATAAAATATATTCTAATCTACTTTCGATCTACCTAAGTTTACTAAGTTAATATGCAACATGACAAATCCCAAAAAAAAAAAACTAACGCTGCCATAAGATATATAATCCTTGAATGAAACCACAAAACGTGTAAGCCACGGCAAGAAATATTAATAATCAAGTCTCTAATTTTCACGTATTGCACCCCACACCCCGGCGGGTGCAAGGGGCGTGGCTCGTCGCGGTCGTTGACCCGACAGCTGACGGCGTTGAATGGCGGCGTACGTACTATGATAGTAACTTCGTACTATTGTACTAGTAGTTTGCATATTGCAGTTTGAGGATTTTATTTTAACCTGATTTAATAATGTTTTGTTTGAATACTGGTTAAAATATCAGCTGTTAGTCGTTACTACGGTAACGAAACGGACTGAACCCCGATCTACTGACTTGATCAGTAGATTTATCAGATTGATTGACCAAAAGTCAAACATACAACCAATTATAGCTCATACCATGAGGTTTGACAGGTTATTGGCAAGTTTTTGTATTAAATTATCCTTTCAGAAACCGGGGGATCATGTTTTTTTTTTTTTTTTGCGCTAATATAAATATATATTCCTATATTAAAACTACTTTCAGTACTTATAAAATAATAGGGCGTGCGGACTATTTTTTTTTATTTACGCGTCACATAGATTTTGAAAATAATTGACACGTATTTTTTTTATTTAAACAAACAATGAGGAAGATACAGTGAATGGAAATGTAGCTACAATTTTTACCCACAAGTGACGTCACAAGCCCCTTCTCCTGAACTTTAAAGCGCTTTTAGTTTGACATTTTTTATTGATTTGATGAAAGAAAAAATAAAGGTTTTTTTTATGTTTCTGGCGGACTAAATGATATAATTCATTGATACTTTTAGAACGCACGTGTTTTTTTAGAGACCCATTTGCTATTATAGTTATGCTATTTAAAACATACTAGTGAAATCTGAAAATTCCAACCGTCAACTAAGCATGCGTAGTTGTGACTAATTAGTTTCCAATTTATCTAGATAAAGCAGATAAACCTATTTACTATTATATACCTATTGCGAGGTTTTTTTTTTCTACCGCAATGAGCCTAAGCGCAGGCTTTGTCTGCTTCACCGGACTTTTTGGTGAAACCATAAGGGCCTCCAGCCAGAGCAATAGCAAAACTAACTACGTTAGCAACATTCTCTAAAGACACCCTCTGTGGGGTTCAGACCTTGACTTAGTGCGTTGCTAACAATAAAGGCAAAAACAGCAAGGGAGGGCTGGATCTAAGCTTTTATTATTTAGGGACATATTTTTATTTCTAGTCTCGCCGGCTCGGGCCACCTTGTTCTAAGGAAGGGGAGAGTAACATTTACGTTACTATTATTTATTTAATACGCGACGGACCTCGCCGGCATACCCCATACGGCGGTTGTGTTTTGTATTGCATTATTAGTAAATCTGGTTGTCGGAATTTAAAACACTTAACGACTGTCAAAGATCAACGTATGAGAGTTGAAACTAACGGCAAATTTTTTGTCTAGGTGCGATGGGATTTCTAAATGACAACAAACAAGTCACGAACGAAGCTCGCAAGGGCGTCCTAACTTTCACCTTTGATCAATCACAGCTTTTAGTCTACTTAAATCATGATAAACAAGCCTTACCTTACTGAAGTAGCCCACTATATGGCAGCCCTCGTGGTCAGCGTTGGTCATGACGTAGAACAGGAAAGGTTCCACGTCGTAGTACAGCGTCTTGTGGTCAAGGAAGAACTTGGCGAGCAGGCACAGCTGCTGGCAGTACTGCTTGTGCTTGCGCCCGTCCACTTGCCAAACACTTAAGTTGTCTTTTCTGTACACCTAGAAATAATTGTTTGGTTAAATATTGTACTACTCCTACGAATTAACATGAAGCTTGTTGTTGAATGCAACAACAATATTTTTTCTAGACAAATAAAATGTTTATTACTTTCGTTCCAAAAAACTGCTAACAGATGGAGTTGCTAAGGACATTGGTTTTTTTTTATGCATTTGAGTTTAGTTATTTGCTTATTATACAAAATGTAACAAAAATCCTTTCCGATCCAATAAACGTGTATACCCGGTTCAACATACTTACTAGAAAAAATGTCTCGCCCAGGCGGCTTCTTTAATACAAAACTGTAGGTAGTACACGTGAACTTTGTCGAGCGATCAGTGTTGCGGTCGATCAGTTTTATTTTAATTTAATTATATTCACCGGGGAAAATAATAATCTCAAATCCATCCATCAATAGTAACGTAAATGTCTACGTAGTACGATGTCAAATAATACTCATAAGGATCGGACAGGGTTTTTTGTTGCATGCTGTATATTATATAACGTATGTTATGTTTTAAGTTATATTCACCTCATCCCCCGGCGGATGCCTCCACACACACTTGACCTTATGCCGCTGCGCTCCAGTAGCACTCTTGTGGTGGTTGAGGCAGAACTCGCACACGAACAGGCGAGGGACACGCGCCGCGTCCCCTGGGTACGGCGACTGGTACCACACCTCCATCATGTATTTACCCATCACTACGTATCTGGGAATAAAACAATAAAATGTAAAAGCATTCCCATAGTGAGACAAGAGTCCCATTCAACACGTAAAAAACCATAATAATATTATACATTTAAAAGAAACTTTCGTGTCTGTCTATCGTAGCAGCGCTTTCATGACTAAACTACATAGCGACCGACGACCGATTTTGGCAAAATTTGGTATGGAGTTAGCTTGAACTTTAAGAAAGGGTATAGGCTATTTTTTACCGTGATAACCGAAAGCAATGTGGGTGAAGCTGTGGACCAAATGGTCGTGTCTGTTTATATTGAGGATCGAAATTATACAGATACATAGTGAAAATCTAGCAAAGTACTGATGAAAACTAATTTCGATCCCTAGTGAAGATTTAGAGCTTATAACAACGGTAGGTCGAGTAAAAACGTAGTTAGGAATTAAATAAATAAATGTGGACAACATCAAATACATTGCTCTGAACCCAAAGTAAGTAGCTAAAGCACTTGTGTTATGGAATTTAGAGTCAACGAAGGTACCACAAACACCCAGACCCGAAACAATGTAGAAAAGTGGTTTTTCTACATTGACCCGGCCGGGGATCGAACCCGGGACCTCAGAGCTGACGACACCTTGATAACCGGTGTGTACGCCACTCGACCACGGAGATCGTCGAAATTCTCGACTATTTTTCGTAATTAATATACTCGTGAATACAGTATAAAAAAGGACCGAATACATTAGTATGTTATAACCTCGCCTCAAGATAATAAAAATTCTAAACAAAATCAGACAACTATAGCGGCTTTAGAGCCAAAACATATTCAAAATAATGAAACAATATGACACGGGCAGATTTGGATGTCATGAAAATCAATGTATCTTACCTAGTTCCCTTATCAGTGGGGATATCGCCAAGTTCCTCTTCTATCTTAATAGCAGCCAACGCTTGTGCCTCCCTGAACAGCCTCAGATCGTAGTCTGGAGCAAAACCCTCAAGGATCGGCTCTCTGTCTTCCGTCATCTCCTCATTGCCAGATGCAGCTAATTTCTCCCGTAATTCTTGACTGCCTTTCCATTTCGATCGCATGTCCTTAGAAGAAAGAACATATTTGTGAATGATGATTTCTGAAAGACTGACTTAAGAATTCGCGGTCGTGCCATTCGACCGAATGGCGTGGTATCAAGATAAAAAAAAAGAAATCGAGAATGTGCTTTTTGTGTAGCGTCTTTTCAATTAAATGACATCATTTAGAGCTGTCGTGAATGGCCCAACATAATATAAAAATAAAAACTTAAGTCAAGTACTTGTAATTGATTTTTAACCTATACTAATCAATTTAGTTGATTACAGGATTTGGTGCAACTAAAAATTTATTCCTTCTTTTCTTTTCTTCTCGAGCGTGGGGGCACACTAGTGTACAGCATGCGGGCGTGCCTGCAGCACGTACCTTGAGCTGGTAGGCGCGCTGCTCGAGCGTGGGCACACTAGTGTACAGCATGCGGGCGTGCCTGCAGCACGTACCTTGAGCTGGTAGGCGCGCTGCTCGAGCGTGGGCACACTAGTGTACAGCATGCGGGCGTGCCTGCAGCACGTACCTTGACCTTGAGCTGGTAGGCGCGCTGCTCGAGCGTGGGCACACTAGTGTACAGCATGCGGGCGTGCTTGCAGCACGTACCTTGACCTTGAGCTGGTAGGCGCGCTGCTCGAGCGTGGGCACACTAGTGTACAGCATGCGGGCGTGCCTGCCGCACGTACCTTGACCTTGAGCTGGTAGGCGCGCTGCTCGAGCGTGGGCACACTAGTGTACAGCATGCGGGCGTGCCTGCAGCACGTACCTTGACCTTGAGCTGGTAGGCGCGCTGCTCGAGCGTGGGCACACTAGTGTACAGCATGCGGGCGTGCCTGCCGCACGTACCTTGACCTTGAGCTGGTAGGCGCGCTGCTCGAGCGTGGGCACACTAGTGTACAGCATGCGGGCGTGCCTGCCGCACGTACCTTGACCTTGAGCTGGTAGGCGCGCTGCTCGAGCGTGGGCACACTAGTGTACAGCATGCGGGCGTGCCTGCCGCACGTACCTTGACCTTGAGCTGGTAGGCGCGCTGCTCGAGCGTGGGCATGGCGCGCGGGCGCTGGTGCAGCAGCTGCAGCGCGCGGCGGCGGGTGGTGGCGGCCGCGGCGCGCTCCTCGCCCGCCGCCACGCACCACGCGCCCGTCACGTTGTGGTACAGCGGGCACGCGTCCCACGTCATGTGCTTGCTCGACTTGCCGCCTGCGCCAGAACAAAACATCATCAATTAATCAACTCAGCCTATCATGGCCCACTGCATATAGAGGAGTTCTAATATCCTTAGAGCATATAAGTAAGAAATAATGGTTCTTTGCTGAGGTCACCTCTGACTTTCAGGATTTTATCTCATGGCCAGAACACTGGCAAAGGTGTGTCAAAAATAATATACGAAATAGCG
Source organism: Diachrysia chrysitis (assembly GCA_932294365.1). Classification (NCBI taxonomy): domain Eukaryota; kingdom Metazoa; phylum Arthropoda; class Insecta; order Lepidoptera; family Noctuidae; genus Diachrysia; species Diachrysia chrysitis. The sequence goes on along the minus strand of OW028648.1, from coordinate 2,161,278 downwards.
GAGAAACTAATTTGTAAGGCCTTAGAGTGTCGGGGACAAAACGGGATCGTATTTACAATCTACTGTGTAACATACAAAATAACACAGAATTATTTAGCAGTACCGCTGCTTACCGAGATGGCCACTGGAGTCACAGCCGCGAACTGGACAGCGTTGCTGCGCGGGCTCCTGCGGCGTCGGCAGCACAGCGGGCGAGCGCGCCGGCGGAGCGCGACCCTTCATATTCTTCTTAATATCCTTGTTGTTATTACTGCTGTTGTTGCTGTTGCTGTTGCTGGCACTGCTAGAAAATAATATAGAAATAAACGTATTTCTATATTATTTTTATAATTAACTAAGTAAATTAATTTAAATACACATTTCACGAGCATATTAGATTTAAGTATATTGGTGCGTGGGAAATGTGGATAGGTACAGATATGTGTGATAAAGTTTAATTAGAGATATAGTCGAAATTTTGTTGAAAAAGATATTGATACAAAAGATTCTACACCATACATTCCACTAACAAGTTTCATAGTATTTTATTATTCACCGCTGTGTAGTAAAACATTTGCTATATTATTCGTAAAAGTAACAGAGACAACTTGAGACAACAGAGTAATTTTTGTTTAAGTTTTGAGTACATGGCCAGTCATATCCCTGCAGTGGGATGATCACGGCTAATAAATAATAAAATAATCATAAATCAGGCCAGTCAATCAATTTAAAACATTTACTGAGAACATGAAACACCTCAACATTTGCAATATTATATATCCTATTAGAAACTCGTATGCTTCTAATAGATTACTATTACATTATTGCTACTTACTTCTTATCATTACTCTTATCGTCAACTTCTGAATCAGTATCTGTATTAGTCCGTCTTGATGCAGCGGCCAACCGTGATACTCTTGCTGACAGTGACCGAGTAAGCTTCCTAGGCATAGTGGCTACCGGAGAGTCACCTGAATCCCCACTTTTAGATGTTTGATCTCTTGTTTCTTGCTGTAAAAAAAAAAAAACACTATTAGTAAGAATAAAAATTTGAGTAACCTTTTTATGAACATGACAGTTTTTTTAGGTTCACAGAACACTTTACATTTTTTAATGTAAGTTAGGTTTTTCTTTTGGTAAAGAAACCTTGATATCAAAAGTCGATGATATTGAGGCACAATACCTTTAACATTAAATATTATTAAAACTTAGCTCACTAGATTGAATGTAAGAAAGAACTAAATGTTGTGATGCAACTTGGGAGAGCCATTGACCAGCAGTGGACCATAAGCTGAATTAATTGAATAAAATAAATTTAAAAAATTTAGAAAACCTTACATACATTGCTCTGTACCCAAAATAAGTACTTAAAGCACTTGTGCTATGGAATTAAGAGACCACAAAGATAGCACAAACACCCAGACCTGAGTCAAAGTAAAAAAAGTGTTTTTTTACATTGGACAATCAAATGCGCGACTATACAGCTGGGGACACCTTGAAAACCAGTGTGCACTCCACTCAACCACAGAGGTTGTCATTAGTACTGACCTTAGTAGCACTTGATGGAGGTTTCGTCTTTCCAGTCTTTATAGGTTCCTTTTTCGGTGTTGGTTCACTCTCACTGTCAGAGGAGACAGACTCCACCGAAGACTGACTGGAGGTGCATGATGAAGCACTCTTCTCTTCAATAGATTTCTTAGGTGGCGGTCCATTTGGTCTATTTGCACTCTTACGTTTAGCATTATCTTTTGAATTGGAATCATCATTATCAGCTGTAGTCACTGGAGAGTTGTCTTTTTCATCACTAGACTTTCTAGAACCTCTTTTAGGTCTAGGTGACGCTTTAGGACTCTTATTTGTTGAAGATTTACTTTCTGTTTCAGATTCAGAACTGTTATCTGGAGAGAATATACTCTTCTTTTTTAATGTGCCTGTGTCAGGCTTTGGTAGTGCTTTGGGTATTGTTTTTGGAATTGGTTTCGGAGTTTTCGCTCCAGAAGGAATTCTTTGTGCAGTCTTTCCTTTAGCAAGGACTGCAATAGCAGCTTTAGGTTTAGCAGAACTACGTCTTTTAGGCGCTACTGGTTTTGGACTTGGAACTTTAGGTGGTTCATCATCACTTGATGAGGAAATCTTTGCTTTCGAAGGTCTCCGTGGTTTTGGTTCCTCTTTCTTTTTCGGTTCTTCAATTTTGACGGGAGATTTGGGTGCAGGTGGTGCGGTTGTAGTTGCTGGGGTGTCAGAAGTTGAGGATTCGGAGTCTGAACTGCTGGAGCCAGACCCTGAGCTAGTGGAAGAGCTTCCACTGCTGCTTGAGTCTGATGTTGAACCGGAGCTGCTGTCAGTGCTACTGTTGCTTACCTGAAATTGAATAACATACTTTAAATAAATCTACTTCTTTTATCTCGTGTATTTCAGTGTCAGAGAATAAATTACATTCTTCAAACAATATAGATTCTTCTAATATAATTTATAGACTTGGAGAAAGCACCATAGTTACGTTTTATTGCTCTACAATTCGGTGTTTCTCGAAAGTATTTATGCACCAATATTTCCATATTGTATAAATAATCATTCTCATAAAACTATGAAGTTTAGGATGTGTTTACGAGTCCTTATTGATTGATGACAAAAAATTTTAACAATTCACACTTCTTTTCGACTTAAAATAAGATGAAATATACATTACAAGTGGTTACTTACGTCGAGGTTGGTCATTTTGAGTTTTTTTATTTAAAGTCAAAGAAATTCACTTGGACTTTCACAGTCAAACTAATCGTACAGTATTTTTTATTCTCTATTCATTCATAATTCTCGAATTAACGATAGTTTTTTGATAAAATTACGAATTAAATTTTAGTTTACAACTTTTGACAAACAACAGTTGTTAGACGTCAATGACGTCATACACTTACACAGATTAAATATTATATTTGTGAACAGTAAATAAATATTTGCAGTGTTGCTAAATTTATAAGTCTTGAAACTACTATATAATATAAAAACGGTCCAATTATTCTATAACGTTGTGTCCATAATCGGCATATATATATATTATAACCTAACAAAAATAAATTAAGTTTGTGTTTTGCTATGGGATTAAACCGAACGACACAACATGTATACCGTAGATTTATAAATGTACTTCGAAATTATATTATAAGTAGTATCAATGATATTGACGAACTCTGTGGTCGAGTGACGTACTCATTTAGTAAACTGACTCAATACTAGATGTACTCTTGATCCCTTTTGGATATATATACTTTCGGTAACACTTTGTATACCAACATACCGATTTTAAAGTTGTTGATGTCGCCAGCTCTAAGACCCCAGGTTTGATCCTCGGACAGGTCGATGTAGAAAACCGGGTTATTACCTCGGGTCTGAGTGTTTCTACGTCAAAGCCCATTATCGCAATAGATATTGCGTAAATATTTTAACGCGTTAAATGGACTGGCCACATTGAACGGTCAACGTTAATATCCATTCTTGGCAGTAAAATTGAATTTGAATTTCAAGCAACAAGTAGGATAAGTGCTTACTTTGGGTACTCATTAACAAAACGATGCAATCCTATTATTTAATTTCTCTTCGCTAGAACTCTAAAACACCACTGTTTTAGAGTTCTGAATCTGTATTTTTTTTTAAACTTAAATAAAAAACTTAATTTTAAGGTTTTTGTTATGATTTTTTAATAAATTACCTTTTTTTTAATGTAAGGGTGAATAATTAAAAAAACTTAAAACAACTAGTAAAATATATTTATTTCATTATCAGCCTTAATCATATCAGAAGCTTTCTCACCAATCATTATTGTTGGCGCATTTAAATTACCGCTAAGTGACGTTGGCATAATACTGGCGTCAACTACTCTTAAACCTGCCACTCCCCTGACCCTTAGCCTCTCATCCACCACCCCTTTACCTTCAGGGCCCATGGCACAGGTCCCTGAAGGATGCCACTGTGTCGTCGCCATATTCAGAACAAAACACTTCCAATACTCATGACTCCCAAACCGCAACGACTTACATTGCGGTACATTCATATTTACAACTTCCGCTTTAATACTTTTAAAATACGGCGTATTTACAACACTAATGTAGTCCTCAACGTAACGCGCGTGATTTTCAATATCTATCTTATTGGAATAATAGCCGTTATTAATAATAGGACTCATTTCAGGCTTATTACTTCTCAACCTGATTTTACCTTTGGACGCAGGATGCAATAAAGATATGATGGGAAACAATAATCGTCTCTTCCTATTTGCCTCGTATAGTGAATTACATATTTCATCATCTAAACGAAAAACGTGTTCACATATAATAGATATTATAGGCGATTGGGCAGGTATAGGGAATACCGTGGCTTGATAGTCAGGGTACACCTGAGTTTTGTTAAGAGCCACATGTCCCATAATACAAGGATTTGGAAACTTATCTAGATTCGTTAAAATTTCTATGTTTTCTATAATTGATGCAGGATCCTTTTCAACGGCTATCGGAACAGTGACAATGGGATGGTCACGTAAATTGCCTCCAACACTCGGTGAATCTAATAACACATTAATACCCACTTCTTCCAAATGCTGTCTCGGGCCTATACCCGATAACATCAGTAACTGAGGACTATTGATGGCTCCTGCTGATAAAATGATCTCTCGACTGGCAAAAACGTTGATGACTTTATTATTAGGCAACTTAATCTCTACACCAACCGCTTTCCTATACTGATTAAATAAAATTTTCCGTGCTAAAGTATTTCTAAGAACGAATAAGTTTTGACGATTTTTAATCGGCTCGAGGAAAGAGGTAGCTGTATGTTGTCTAACGTCGTTATCGACTGTGTAAGTTGGCACTACGTAACCGAGCTGATCACCACTGTTGCAGTCCAATAGTATACTGTGTCCGTTTTCGGCGAAGGCCTGAAGATATTTCTTTGTTTTCTTTTTCCATAGAGGTCGTGTAACTCCTAAACGACCTTCAGTATTGTGGTAGTCTTTAATGTGACTACTCATTATGTCACCGTCATTAAGACGTTCGCTTTTCTTGAAATAGTACATGACTGAGTTCCAGTCCCATCCATAGTTTCCTTGTTCTGCCCACATATCGTAGTCCATCTTATTCCCTCGAACATAGAACATGTAGTTGGCTCCACTTGAACCGCCAAGCATTTTGCCTCTAGTAAGGTGGACGCTTTTCATCTTAAGCGCTTGACTAGAATATCCATCGTTAACCGTGTAGTAATTCCAGTCGGCATTAGAATAGTCGACGAATGCAAAAAATCCAGGGTACTGAAACAATTTAATAAGATTAAAATTCTTGAGTTAGAAGAATATGTAGGTAATAACAGCACATTTTTCTCGACTCCTGGTAGTCGGATCACCACGCTAGGGGTGACGATAGATCGGGCTCGGACGTTTTCTATCCAATGTCATGAAAAACCTAATGCAAATTTCAAGGAACCCAATCATTTTCATAACTCTAATGTTACTAGCAGTTTTTAATTTTATGGTTGTGTACTAGCAAAATCCTCCTTCCATTCACTATGTTATGTTACTTATAACGCCTTAAATTATATCTGTAAAAACTACTAGCTGACCCCCACAGACGTGGTGCTGTCTTAGCTATGAATATTAAATTAGGAATTTTATCTAAGGTTTAATTCGAACTGCAAATCTCCTATTGTTTTTAACTATTAGTTTTATGTATAATAACTATCGTGAGGAGTATTCATAATTATTTAAAACAAAACGGTTTACTCACGTATATTCTCGGGATCGCCCGACTAGTTTCAGACTCAATAGGAGTCCCTAATCATGAGCTGACGCGGCGGCGTCTGAAACTAGTCGGGCGATCCCGAGAATATACGTGAGTAAACCGTTTTGTTTTAAATAATTATTAGTTTTATATTTAAATATCGAAAAAAAAAACAGCTGTCCGCTAAATTCCCCAAACGCGCGAACTATCAAACGCAAATTTTCCAATATTGTTATTTTTTAATTACGTAAGAACCTTCTACAAATAATTAGAAAACAAAAGAAGACTAACGAAATCGGTAAACTCGTTCTCAAGTTTTTTTTCCGAAATATTTATAATAACAATTTTGTTTTAAAGATTTACTTCTGAGCATAATAATATCAAGTTTATCTAAGCGCAAATCAAGTTACAATATAAGTAAACAACTCTACATTTGTTTGCCTTTTATTCTCACAGTTACCGTGAGGTAACTGTGAGAACTTCGTATTTCGTACCTAAAAACGGGTGTTTGTGTAAAACATGTTTGTATTCAAGGACTTACTTTAGCAGACATTGGCGGCGTCCCACCTGCTTCTATAAGCAAGACATTCCAGCCAGAAATTTCTGTCAGTCTATTTGCGAGCACACATCCTGCTGACCCGGCACCCACTATTATGAAGTCATAAGTTTGGCCATCTGAAAATTATAAAAAAGAATTAGCAAGTTTTCCGAACTACTTACATTATTATCATAGGCTTTTTTCAAGTGCAAGGAGGATTATGTAGAGTCTGAGACCTAAATAACATCTGGATTCTCTGTTTCTTCTGTATTTAGTTAGAGAGTTGATAAAATAGCCACAGATTTATGTCAGATTTACCACCGTTCCCGTTAAGCTCATTTCAGACTACTTATAAAATTGTAGCAATATGGCATATAGATCATAGCACAACCATATCGCTCCCTGTACATACACTTAGAACACGTTCACACTAAGCTATAATATATATTTTATAAATGTATGGTGAGCGATATTGTTGTGCTATGAACATAATGCTTTAAGCTATTATATTATAGTCTGAAATAAGCTTTATGGGTATCAAAAGATTTTCTGTCCTTTTAATCAGCTAATGCGAATTTGCAATTCTCTAGTTGATTTGAAGTCTCTTTTTGATAAAAAAAGTTAATCTTCTACCGTGTTTCTCACTAGCCCGGAATGTACGAACAAAAAAAATTGGGTTTATCGATTTACCATTAATTTTTTAAATGGTGATTTTTATATAAGGATACGAACCTATAACTTGTGCCTGGGGAGGGAAGTCGTCAGCATCCAATTCCAGCAGTGCCATAGAGTTAAAGAGCATCTGGATGATGTGCACTATTGGCCTCATGCTCCTCGAATTTAATAAAGACAGGATTTGGGCTAGGATATTCATTCTGGGGACAAATCCAAACCGTTAGGTACTTATCTACTACAATAATAAACAATAATTTATGATAATGCAATACGGTATACTTTTAGGGTCAATATCTGTTTGTCTTTTGGTCAGCCAACCACAGTCGTGATCAGTTGATTTGACAACAATTTAATTAAATAAAAATAAAAACAATTCAATTGATCAGCCTATTCCAAACCCCCCGGGTATGTACATATGTGATTATAAAAAATAAAAGGAAGTCTGTACACGTAATTTTTTCTGCCGTTCTACTTAGGTAGTAGGTACCTACTTTGATAAATTTCTCCTACACTGGCAGCCAATATGTCAATGCTTGATATATTTTTTCTTAACTGTTACCAAGAGGAACCAAGTATAAGGCTATCAACTGGTAATTACCGGTTTTTAATTGCAAATACAAAAAATGATAATATAATGTTACGTTATAAACTTTTTCGGATAAGTAGCTATAGTAGCTCGGTAACAAAATTTATGGATATCTACAACTTTAATTAATATTTAAATCAACATTCCTTTTAAAATATTAAATATTCACGAAAACTGGTTTTCACAAAAATGTGCCTAACATCAGTATTCTGCGGTTCAGTAATATTTATTGTATACCTTAGTAAACAGAAAAGCTTAGTGTGAGCTCATGGCTAGCAGATTGTGCCGTGCGTAAGCAAATTAAGTGATTTTCCGTAAAGTACCCAAGTACTACCTGCGCTTGTTTACTGATTTAAGTGATTTTCCGTGCGACGACAGATGTTTATGAAAAATGCGATGCGATTGTTCAGATATTATTAGGGTAATATTATGTTTGAAGACGCGTTGTGTTTTGACACTCATTTTACGATTTTACTGGTACACACTAGAGCCATCATATACGCAGTCTATAATTGAATTATTTATTATTCTCTAAGATTGTACCTACCTATCTAATATGTGACAGATACATTAACCGTAGGTACATTTTGGGGAGACCCTTATAAAGCAGTTTTAATTTTTTTCATTTTATTTCTGTTTGAATGACATATATTGAGAAGATTCTGGAACAATTTAAAGTAGTTTTTGACTTTATTAGATACTAGATTACCAGATAAACGTCAGAACCTAATGGATAAACAAATTACCGTAGAAAAAAGTTCAGCTCTTCTCGGTTAAACATACGCAGAAGATATCATTAAAACTCGATTTTATCCTATATTATGGGTTAGTTGAGTCCACATCCCAATTATAAATTATTATTAACTACCTTTTTTCTTATATATTTTTTTTATTTTCAATTGTTTTTCAGGCATCAGACCATTATTAATGTGTCGACAATGTAATTTGAAGTAAAATGTACGAATTCTTATTTTTTTTTGTCTTCCATTTTTGTTGTCTTATTTACTACATTTTGCTATTTACGTTGTTGTCGCATATTTTAAGATAATTGTTTTTTTTTTGACATTTTATGTACCAACATATTATTACCTTTTTTTTTAAAAGAGTAACCTATGGAGTTTCTTGCCGGTTCTTCTCCATAGGAGTGACATTTTGGAACCGCGCAACTAGCCTACTCGAAATAAAAATATTTTGATTTTGATTTTGACATAATTACGACTACTTTTAAAGAGGTAACCAGATACTATACTAATTCCAAATGCTAATGTATACAATCATGTGCACTTTAATAAGTAGGTAAATGTATTGTGGAACTTTAATTATGTTAGTATTCTTAGCATTTAAAACAATCCCGAAAGTATGTACTTAATTCTTATAAAAACTTCTGAAATTATGAAACGGCTGAGTCGACTTTTTTTATTTATTTCTGTTATTAAAGAACTCTGTCGATCAAGTTTTTTGATTCCCTTTTGGATATTTGCATTCCCTTTTTGAAATAAATCTCAATCTGCTCTACTATTTGAGCAGATCACACTGATACTTATAGATATTATGAAAACTAAACTTAAAATTTGACAGTTTTTGTGCAGGGGCGCGGGGTTTACAAAACCAAATAAAAAATATTTAAAATTACGTCAATTTATTATTATATATTTACATTCCCCATGTTTCAAACACTTTCGAGCGTATTTGTTTATTTAATATGTTTCTAAAGAGCACTAAAATTTTACCAAGACTTTAAGCAGTTAAAGAAAAAAATAATTAACTATAAATGTATAAAATTTTATAAAACTTTGTATAAATTGCTTGGAAATCTATATTGACCATCTTAAGTAAAAAAAGATGCAGTTAAATTACATACATACGTATTGAAATGAGAAGCTCCTTTTTTTTAAGTCGCTTAAAAACCACTCACCTTGTAAATAAACACTGAATCTTGAACAATATGAAATATATGAAAACTAATTTCTTGGCCTTAAATTAATAAATTAACTTCATTATTATTATATATATTATTTTTTGTCTTTGCTCCACTGTTTAATAATTTAAAGATTCTTATATTCTCTATACACTATATCTACTATTTCCGGTACCTAGATTTAAATTTTGTTTTGGCGGAAGGTTTCAGTGTGTAATCTCAACGGCCTTCCAAATGTAAACTGGTCGCAAAGGTGCGATCATATGTTATAAGCCCAACGTTTTTATGGATCTGGTTTTATAATATAATGATATAAGATTCAGGCTTCTTTTTTTAATTTTTTATTGGATATAGGTACCTCATGAATTATGTATTTACGTTATCTAACATTTATATATTTATAGATTCATTTATCTAAAATTTAAAATTTATATTAAGTCAGAAATAGATTGAATATTTATTGATGCTCCATTTTTTTTCCACCTGGAAAAAAATGTTTCCTGATTGACCTGATTCTATTTTTTTTCTAGAGAATGTTACAGGACATCTATCCGCATATGGTAAGATGAACCTAATACTCTGTTGAGGTACACATATATGTTACAAGGAGTAATAAAAGTTGCATAACTAATAGAGTATCTATAATAAAATATTATAACAGTAAAAGAGCACATAGTGGCCAAATCATAGAACCGATCAGTTCATTACGTGGCCAACTATTTCAAGGACGCATACACGGAATAAGACATGGATAATTTGTGTAAAGGATGATATGAAAAAGCAAGGAGAGAATTCTATGACAAGTAGGGATGAATGCAATTGGAGAATACACATTGCACCGACCCTAAATGATTAGATATAGAACACGGATTAGGAGGGGATGAAATTAATTTCATTTTATTTCTCTAATGCATTTTTATTAGTTTCAGGCATTATGATCACGGAAATTAAAGTTTACTAACTGTTATGAATATTATGTAAAGCAGTAAGATAGACGTTAAAGTGCATTAATTCAAGACTAACTTACGCTTGACCGGTACTAAATAATGAATTATTTACATGTTATATCATATAAAAAAATATATGCACTAGAGATTTAAAGGGGTTATTAATGACGATGCAAAAAAAAATCTGCAGTAGCGAACTGACAGCTATGAGCAATAATTGCTTAATTAAATAAATAATAAATAAATAAATGTAGACAAAATCACATACATTGTTCTAAACCCAAAGTAAGTAGCTAAAGCACTTTGTGTTATGGTATTCAGAAACAACGAAGGTACCACAAACACCCAGACCCGAGACAATGTAGAAAAGTGGTTTTCTACAATGACCCGCGGGGGGTCGAATTCGGGACCTCAGAGCTGTTGACACCTTGAAAACCGGTGTGTACGCCACTTGACCACGGAACTCGTCGAAATTTGTATAAAAATTATGTTATTTTTTATACATTATTATTCTGTATAGTGTTGCTAACTACTTACTCCTAAACGGCACAACCAATTTGGATGACATTTTGTGTGTATATTTCAATGGGTTGGAATTTAAATGGTTGTATATTATACCCGATAGGTGGCGCTGCAGTCGGTTTGTCTTTCACTGATCTTCTCCTGATAACTTCCAATGTTTCATTTTCAAAGTTATTATGTTTTTTCTTAATTATTCTACAGCACTATTGACAATCGGTAAAAGAAAACAGTGAGGACTTGGTTTCCGAAATGGAATCTAATTTTGCCAACCCGCATCAGTACTATTATACTTATATATATAGTCGTTCCTTTTCTATATATGACAAGATGTAAACTTTGTCCATCAGTAGGAGTCTATAATATTAATACAAATAGGTATTATTCATATTATACCTCAATTTTAAATAATTACAATCCTTTTATTTATTTTAACAATTAATTACATTTTAAATAAAAAAATACTTAGCTATACTTACCAAAATTAAAACTTGTGATATAAATAAAAATATGTAACTAAATTAAAAGAAGAAGACTATTTACCAAGCAAAATTGTTTAATAATGGTTAACAAGCATCAAAATATTCATCTTTTAATTTAATATTTTTATTTTAAATAAACTTAACTATATACAATTTTTTTTCGATTCTTTTTATTATTATTCTGCTAATCGGGATGGAGACGCATTTAACAAATCAAAGATCATGAAAATCGGTCACCCGTTCTTCAGTTATAAATTGTGTAATAAATCCGACTTTGTTTTATATCAATAAAGACAATTTATAGAATTTAGATATAGACATATAAATATAGATTTCGAAGTGTTTCGAGTTTCAAAATAAAGACTTAAAACTGATGTCTGGTTTGGCAAAGGTCTACAAGTAGTTGATACTAGTATTTTAATGAGAAGAAATACTCAAGAGGACTGGTTTTTGACACATCCGTAGGTCAAGGTTATTCAAACAGGACATTGATCTGAATATTTATTTTCTCTTAATATTCATTGTATATTACTAGACTACTGATCCGTCGGCAGGTAAGTCTGTCACTAGGTGTAAGCCTATAATTGTCTGACTGGCCTGTAGTTCTAATGGTTTGTGACCCTGACTGCTGAACCGCAGGTGGTGGGTTCGATTCCCACCCAGGACAAATCTTTATGTGATGAGCATGAGTTTTGTTGCACCTGTGTGTAAGTTAACTCCAATATTGTATATTGCTTTCTGAGGTACACGTATTATTAGACATTGAAATAAAACTCATTTGAACGGATTCTATCGCGGTTTATTTTAGATTTTTGTTCCCGACGTTTCGACGCCTTTGCAGGTGTCATGGTCACTGGCAGACTGAGGTGGTATTCGTCTTGACAGGTGATGTTGCTCGTTCTGCCTTCATATTTTAATTAATTATTTGTATTCCGACCTACGCAATATGAGCTCACTGTGTCTTGAAGTCTTGCAGCGCTGCTCTTGGGTTTGGTTTTGAGTTTGTGTATTATTGAGTCCCAAGTCACGATCTAGTGTCACATACCTCTACAAGATGCAGGAGTATATAAACTAGATTGTGACTGCGGTCTCTCTTACATCGGTCAAACAAAGCGCAGCATAGGAAACCCGCGTAAAAGAACATATCATATATGTTTCATCAAATCCCACTTGAGAATTGCAGCTTTGATTGGTACCTATATTTGGATTTTTAAGCAGTATTCAAAACCAAAGTCCTTCTCTCCTGAGTCGTTCACTCATGTCAGAGTGGTCGTGGTTTTTTGGTTATGCATTAGTATGTTCTGGGTGCTGCATCCCTCGCGATAGCAAAGTCAAAGTAGTGGTGAATACAAGGTGAGTTTTTAGTCGTTGTACAAACGAAAGTTATGACTTCTATATCGATTACAAAAACGATTAGTATCGATAAATAACTCAAAAAACAAATGAAAAAAAATGGAATTTTAATACAGTAGCCGTAAGAGTTTTACGGTAATAGTACTGATATTCGATTTTTATATTTTTTTGATACCGATATAGAGGTCATAGTTTTCGTTTGTACGACGACAAAAAACTCACCTTGTATATCTGATAGGGCTTTACAAATCCGCTTTTGTCTGTAATGTATTTTGTTAATACACATTAATAATATTGAACTTTATCGTTCTTTTATAACCGGTCTTACTCTGATGTCAGACACCTAAGGTACTTACAAAGGCATGTCTTTACTAATTAACATAACTATTTGTAAGTAAAACAACTTGATTACAAATAGTTAATACTAGCTTTTGCCAGCGACTTCGTCCGCGTTACCGTCGTTTTTCGTAAAAAAGTAGCATCTGTCCTTCCTCACTGTTCAGTGGTTTTGATGTAACAGACAGATTTACTTTCGTATCTTAGTAGGGAAATATAATATATCACGTTACACAAAAATAATCCTTATAGCATGATTCAGTATTCACGCGCGACGGCGCGATGGCTTATTATCGTATTTGATGTATAAGTTTGGTGTTTCTATACCGATTTCTATGATTCTTTTTTTATTGAATAGGTAATAATGTAAACTTTTTTTAATTAGGGATGAGTGAGAGTATTATAAACGTAAGAGTAAACAAATATAATCAGAAATCTCCGAACTGCTAAGCTATCGGGAGTTACACGTGTTATTGTGAGTCAACCATAAAAGATAGACATATGCTGTTGTGGGATATTTTTTAGATAATTTTATGTAGAACATTTCCGTCATACATGATTTCTATGTTGCTTTAACCATTAAGGCTGCATACGCGACGGAAGCTTAAAAAATACCGTTTTCCCAACATTTCCCTTCACTGCTCTGCTCCTATTGATTGTAGCGTGATGAAAAGTATACTATAACCTGCCCAGGAGTATGAAGAATAATTGTACCAAGTTTCGTTAAAATCCGTCGAGTAGTTTTCGTTTCTATAAGGAACATACAGACAGACAGACAGACAGACAAAAATTTTACTGATTGCATTTTTGGCATCAGTATCGATCACTAATCACCCCCTGATAGTTATTTTGAAAATATATTTGATGTACAGAATTGACCTCTCTACAGATTTATTATAAGTATAGAATAGATAACCATTTGAACTTTGACTAACATGATATTAATTTTACATAAGTAATATGGTTTTATTATATTCTTTAACATAAGTATTTACTTACATTTTGTAACAATGTTTTATTATAATATACATATTGATAGTGCCACGTGCCATGCGTTGACTGGGAAGACACAGCGGTAATTACCTCCCCATCCCTAGATAAAGCTGGCCCGAGCCGTCCAATCTAGCAATAAATATATATCCCTAAATAATAAATTCAGATCCAGCCCTCCCTTGCTGTTTTTGCCTTATTCAGATTGTTAGCAACGCACTAAGTCGAGATCCGAACGCCACAGTGGGTGCCCTCAGTGAAAGTTACTGACTTTATATAGTTTTTCTATTGCTCTGACTGTTGGCCCTTATGGTTTCAAAAAAGTCCGGTAAAGCAGTCAAAGCCTGTGGTCAGGCTAACTGCTGTAGACTATTTCAAATTATTTTTTTCACACAACAGTAATTTTGGTCAAACCGTTTTTACCATCAGAATATGCGTAACTAGCTGTCCACCCCGGCTTCACACGGGTGGTGTGAGAATTTAAAAACATTTCCATAAGTACGTTTAACTTTATATTATTTTACAAAAATCTTGTCCTTAGAATATATGGAACATAACAAAAAAACCGGCCAAGTGTGAGTCGGACTCGCGCACCGAGGGTTCCGTACAAACCTGTAGGTATTTAATTAAAAGTTCACCCATCACGATGATCGAGTAAGTCGTAGTTATGGTATTTTTATTGCAAAATGATTTTTTTTTTATTATTAATAATATTTTTATTATATGATGTAACTAAAAATTTATGGTTTTCGAAATTTTTCCTTTATCTGTGCTATAAGACGTTGCTTCGTACCAAATTTCAAGATTCTGAGTTCACCGGAAGTACGGATATGGCTTAGAAGTTTGATTTTTTCACAGCTCCAAGGGACAGTAGACCTGAGTATTAGATATAAAATAGTTTGATACTAGTTTGATACTAGTTTGATACCTCCACGCGTTCCTGAGAAAAACGGTCTTGACAAACGGACGGACGGACAACAAAGTGATCCTATAAGGGTTCCGTTTTGTCCTTTTGAGGTACGGAACCCTAAAAACGAAGCATCCAATTTGGTGCAGTCGTTCGGAAGTTATAACGTGACTAAGGGAATTTGGGATTCATTTTTATATATATTATACAAGGTGAGTTTTTTGTCGTTGTACAAACGAAAACTACGACTTCTATATCGGTTACAAAAACGCTTGGTATAAAAAATACAAAAAACAAATGAAAAATACAATCTAATTTCAATACTGTTGCCGTAAGAATTTTACGGTAATAGTTCAGACATACATAGACATTCAAGATTTTACTTTTTGTTTGTTTGTTTAATTTTTGATACCAATCGTCTTTAAAACCAATATAGAACTCATAGTTTTCGTTTGTAAGTAAAACGACAAAAAACTCACCTTGTATAAAGAAAAGGGGTTTAAAAAACACGAGTTAATTTATTGACAATTTTTAGTCGGAATCCGGGAAGTGGGTGAAATTAGACTTTTAAGATTTTTTAAATCCTACCTTACAGTTACAAGTGAAGCTAATAAAGTCATGCTATCAAATGGTACCTATGTATTATAGTTAAATTAATATAATCTCAAACTGCATGTTAATTAATATGGCCATGGAATCGTCAATTATGACAGGAGACTAACAATTAAAGTTGAAATCAAGTTTATACTAATTGTTTACCTAGGCATACGGAATATATACATAAATACTTAATATTAATATCTTGGGACAACTCACCCAAGGCCATCTGATCCCAAACTAGGCAGAGCCTGTCTTAGGTATGGCAAGCAGAGAACTAATAAACATATTTATATATTTCTGAATACATAGGTACAATTATTTAGATAAATTACACCTAGACACAGAACAAATGATCATGCTCATCACAACAACACAAAGATTTGTCTAGAATGGGATATCAATTAAAAACAATGGTCTTAAATAAATAATGTAGTTTAGTTAAGATTTAGTTTAAATAAATTCAAAAGGTAACACCACTGTAAACATGAACACAATAATGTAATAGGTATTTTTTTGTACAAATAAATTATTCATTGTTTTGGATTGTGAAGCAAAAATATAAAATGGCTTTTTTGTTTTACACACGTTTCTGTTTAATAGTGAAATAATAGGTAGATAAGTACGATAATCACTAAGTATTATGGTAGAATATACAATCAGACATTGTACAGATGCACATGCATCTATACAATGTCTGATTGCATATTGTTCATCTACATTTATAAAATGCTGATGGATCAACGCACAGCCTAAACCACTGATCGTAGAGAACTGAAACTTGGAGGGTGTGTTCTTTGTATGACGTAGGCATCCGATAAGAAAGGATTTTTTGAAATGCTACCCCTAAGGGGTTGAAAAACGGGGACAAATTTTGTATGGGACAAAGTGATTCCTTGGTACAATCTACTTCAAATTTTGCATAAACATTCTTTAACAGAATTGATGAAAGATGTGTTTCGTATATTATTGAAACTCATCGCCTAACGGGGTTAAAAAGGGGAAGAAAGTTATTTTGGGGGTGATTTGCATTAAGTTGTTATCAATACTCCTTAGTGCTTTTGATTTAAATTACATTTTATTTTGACACATTTTTAAAAACTCAATTCGTTTTTATTCAAAAAACTGTGAACTCATATAAAACCTTGGTGCCATGCAAAACTCTTTAAAATCGGAATGTCAAAAACCATTTTCGAATTCTACGCGCACGAAGTCGCGGGCAAAAGCTAGTTTAACAATAAAATAATCAGAATCCGCCAAAAATTGGCGTGGTCTTTTTGTTAATGCTCCATCTTGACAGGTATAGGTATTATATATTTAAAGAGTTTATAAGTAGGGATATTAGATTATTATATCCAGCTTACTACGATGTTGTCCGTTAGTCAGTGGTGTCGAACAACTAGGATAATAACTTTGAATAATGTAACTAATGTGGTAACTAAGTCATATCGACATTTAGGAGTGTTTTCGCAATCTTGTGCTTATGAATCTGGTTAGTGAGTACTTACCTACCTATTTTATGATTACCTTATAATTTGTGTTACTTTGAGTCCATGTAAAATAAGGTATTCAGCTGAATCCGGTGAGACTGAAAGCCGTACCTAACAAATCTAGGGAAACGGTTCCGCAAAAAAAGTTGTCGTACTTGACTTTTCATAGATTTGCTTATTTCTTTTCATTTCTCTAGAAATTATATCCGTGTAGTTTTTTACATACGTGTGAAGCTCGTTTTGCCATCTTCCCTGCTTTCAAATACATTGTGTGGTATTTTTTCAATTATTGTAGTAAGTAAATAAATTAGTAACGGACGGTGTAATGTTTTTAGCTCTCCAGGCAGTTGCCTGGGTAGTCTAATTAAATAAATTGAAACAGAACTGCGAAATAACATCAAAAAAATGTACACGAATACAAAAGTTATAAGCTTTTAAAGTTAGTAGGTGTCACAGGTTCTATCTCTTTTTATACGACGACTTTTAAGGGACAGCATCAGATTAGTATGGAGAAAACAATAGTGACTTCATATTATGTTATAGCTCTCTCTCTCTCTGTCTAAATCGACATATTATGTAATATATTTATTTATTTTTAGTTAATAATTTATGTACACACACAAAATCGGAAGAAACTACATAATTGAACAGATGTACAAAGGTATACATTTTATTAATGAAATAAAAAAAATGACAGTTATAGGGACTGTCGATAGAACTGAAAACTGAACTTTTTGTATTAAAATTAGAAATTTCCGAAACAAATACAAAGATTTAAAATAATAATTTTAAATAATATATAAACCATTTTGTTTTAAATAATAGTCATGAGCATGTCGGTGACGCGAACACATAAGATTAACCGCTACCAGAAAGTGCCCAACGCGGCTAAAGAAGTTTTCACTTAAAGAAAATCTTGTCAAATACACAATTAATGTGACAATGGGAGACAAGTTCAGTATTATAGTAATTATGATGTAGTTTGTCGATTTCACCGACAAGACTTTTTGAGATCTAAATTAGTGCCAAGTAATTAGTTTAGTTATACAGGGTGTCCCAGAACTCAACGTCAAGCCGAAACGGGGTGACAGGATTGATCATAACCATCACGAGAAAAATCTGAAAAAAAATCTATCCCATGCAGTTTGAAAATTATGGGCATTTTAAGAAAAACCTAGAAATTTGATTAAACTGTACCATTTTTTGGTAATTGTGGTTATTCTTTTTTATTTTTGTTCATTTGAACTTTGGAAACGTAATCCTAAATAACATTTCTAGAATCCCAATAAAAAATAATGACACAATTGCCTCAAGTTTCCGAGAATTGAGACTATTTGTTAAACTACGAGTTTAAAATTTTCAAGATCCGTCGACTATGACAGGCCCTCCTTTAAAAAAAATGTACTAGAGTGCCTTGGCAAGTGGCTTTTCGTGATGGTTTTGATCAATCCTGTCACCCCCGTTTCGGCTTGACGTTGAGTTCTGGGACACCCTGTATATCACTGTCATCAAGTATATTATCAACTGTATTTGTTTATCTTTAATAACCATTTTTGCATACGTGTTGTATATTAAATATTCTAGAGGATTTGTGTGATAATATTTTCAGGTACAGGTCAAATAACAGGAACAAAAGAAGGAATAAAACCCATCCAGACTATGAAATCTCAATTACCTATCGCCGATTTCTACGCTGGCAAGTCAGTTTTCATCACAGGAGTGACTGGTTTTGTAGGCAAGGTAATTTTTTCAAATCGCGATGGATAATACAAAATCCCGTTGGCACCCTGCGAATACGGAAACTTAAAACCGTTGCGGCTGTATGGCGCAATTTTCCAATTTTTAAAAGATTTATCGTAATTTTGTTTTGAAAATTATATAATTGTTTGAGTTTTCAGGTCTGTGTCGAAAAACTTCTCTACAGCTGCAAAGATATTGACAAAGTGTTCATTTTGATACGAAACAAAAAGGATGAAAATATTGCAAAACGAATGAACATGATTATAAACTCACCAGTAAGTACCAATATATACTATATATATAGGGTATTTACCGATATAGAGAACGCACCGAAACATTATAGTTTTAAATAATTACGGAGGTGAATGATAATTAATTATTCATGAAACGTCAATAGTTGCATTGCCACGTAAGTTACCGATTATGATTATAATTATCTACCTAATCATAATCACAATCGGTAACTCGCTTGTTTCTTGTAGTGGCTACTTCTTATTGGCTGAGTATGCGACGATTCAAAGCCTTGTGTACGAACTACAAACCGTAGGTACGATACCGGATAACTAAAGTAAAGTTGTCGATATGACGGAGACTTCGCGGATTGACGAAACCTACCCAACAAAGCTTGGGACAAGGCTAGGCAGAAGAATGAATTATCGTATTTAGAATAAAAAAGTTACTTAAAACATACTAGAATCAAAAGTAATATATAAATAGTAAAAAATAACGTAATACAATATATCAAGTAATCATAGCTGACATTCTGATTTCATATTAGAATTTATTGCTACTTATGACAAATTATGAAAATGAGTTTTTGTTTGTATCTCGAATCAATTTAAATTTCCATATTAAATGGTTAAAGCTAAAAATATAATATATATATACTGACAATAAACCAGTTTTAATTACTTTTTTTAAACAATATTTCTCACTATAGTCTTAGAATTAGTTGTTGTTTTTTAATCTACTTTTTTATTATACATATCAAGAAGGTACCTACCTACTTAATATGTATAACCTTATTTACTCAGATATCTATTAAGATTAGATAGGTTCAAAAGGCTGGGTTTTTCTTAAAAAAAGATATATATGTATATAATTATGTTGTTGTTGTTTTTTGATCAGGTCTGGAGACTTTTAGTTTTAATAGCAACATTCAATTTCAGGAAAACAGACTCAGCTCGAACAAACGAAAAAAACGGACGAACAATAGCATTTTCTCGCGCTTTGAATACAAGCATAATTTCTACATACTATAAATTTCAGGTATTCTCGAGACTTAAAGCGGAACGGCCTCAAGATATGAAAAAAATAATCCCTGTAGCTGGTGATATTCATAAACCTGAACTCGGGATTTCTGTTGAAGACCAAGAACAATTGATTGAGAAGGTAACTTAAAGTTAAAACGGACACACGATTTTGCATTAACATATTGATTACTATGGACCAGAAGTTATGCAAAATTCATATTCATTCAAACAATCAATGAACGATAAATGGAAGAAGTCAATACTTCTATGAACGCCTAAAATTTACTAGAATTTTGAACTTGCGAAGTCATCTCGTTTACATACATACTATCTATACATACTACCAACGATTGAGCAGGGGCCATAGGGGGCAGGTAGAATAAAAAAAAAACATACCTTGGACATGGTCTGTTCTTCTCCGTTCTATTTCTCATGGAAAGAACTTATGAAATATACCTCGGTTGAAGCGCTATCATTTGTTTACATACGAAGGTTGCCCAAAGAATTCAGTTGATGCTCTGATGTTCATTACATAATTATTATGCTTTGCAGGTCTCTGTCGTGTTTCATGTGGCAGCGTCAGTCGACTTCGAGGAAGAACTAGTCAGTTCTCTGAACACCAACCTTATTGGAACTTCAAATATATTAAACCTGAGTCGCCGCATGAAGAATATTAAGGTAACTTTGCCAACCGTTGTGGTTTTAAATATAAAGGTGTTTTCAAAGTTGAACCACTGATAAACGTTACATATTACTGTAAAATCCCCAAGATTTGTTCAAAGTCAGCATGTTTTTTATGTATGTGCATCAAATATTTCTGAAAACCTCGCGATAGGGTACATACAGAACAAAATCAATAGCACTGAAACGTTTTTTAAAAGATAATAATAAAAAAAAACAATAATTGCTTTTGAGATATAAATTAAAAACTAAAGGTCTATGTGGATTGTGGAAGCATACCGCTCCCCGCCCCCTAGTCGCTCGCACTGGTGTTGGCTCCTGCTGCCTATCGTGGCAGTTATGTTGGAGGGTCCATCTGGTGAGCTGGCGAGTCACCACCTGCATATTTGATTTCATTAAAACGTGTTATAATATAGGAGTCATAGTTTCCCGATTTAGTTTCATATAACCAATTCACTAACATATACCTACACATAGCCAAAATTTTTATTTTCCATTCATAATTTACAATAGCCTTGTATCTACTTTGGGCCGTTCATATCTGTTCTTCCATAGAGCAGAGATAGATGGGCCCTGGTAGATACCCTATCCCAGTGTAGAGTAAAATTATAACAAGGCCACTGCGGTCCCAAGTAAGCTTTTCAAAGGACCGGGTATATGGCTAATAAGGATAGTCCGTGAAAAATGAAAGATGCAAGATAATAATATTATCAGCTATCTTCTTCTTAGCGTATCGATTAATGTCTGTCAAATTTTCCCAGACCAGCACTCAGCCACGCAAACAGCGTTGTCCGTGACCTTGTAAAGATTCTCGCGAGTGCAGGAAGTAGGGCATAAAGTTCATTAAGTGGGCCATTGTTTGAGGGAAGTTGCTATACTCACCGTAAAACTCAATAATTACTTAATTACGTTTTGGATACTTAAAAGATTCTTAAAAGATTTTTTTTTCAGTCTTTCGTCTATGTATCGACGGCTTACTGCAACACGCACGTAGCCGTTTTAGAAGAGAAATTGTACCCTCCACCGGCACCACTAGATGACGTGCTAAAGTGTTTGGAAGAACCAAAACTTAATCAAAACCGAATCCACAAACTATACAGTGAGTAGCACAAAAACTGACATACATTTTCCTAGTCCTCTTTCAGTATGATCTAATCAGCCTAACTACCTAATGTAAGACAAAGGTTCCCCTCAGGATACGTCACAAAGTCACAACACTTTATGTTACGCTTTCCTTTGAGGGCCTTTGAGCAAATTGTTAAATAGAAATCAAGTAGTATCTCCAATATTATAAAATAACTAGCTGTTTCCCTCGGCTTCACTCGCGCTTGGATAGACCAAAGACGAATAGTTGTTTAAAACTACCTATGCGATTTTCAAAGTAGAATGCATGTACGGTTAGAAAAAGTTATGGCGTTCTAATGATTTATTGTTTAATTTTAACCCAATCTTGCTGAGTTTTTATTATTTAATAGCTGATGTGTTCGAGATGGTTTAAAACAATAATTATTATTTGCTCTTTTCTAAAATTGTCATACTAACCAGCTAACCATTCAGAACAAAAATAAAGAAATTGCCACCCCCTTTTCGGCTAAGGGGTGTTATTTCCAAAAACATTTACGTTTTCCTTATTTTACTCTGTTGGAGGGTATATTGAAAAAATCGTTGAAATACGTTTTTGTTTATTTCTAACCAGCAGCGTTTACATCAAAATTTCATGCTACTTGCTTTAAAAAAAAATCGAAATTCTCATATAAGTTTTCAACCCCTTTTACCATGTTAGGGGGTTGATTTTAAAAACGCTAAAACCTGTGTTTATTTATTTATAACCAGAAGCGTGTATATTAAATTACATGCTTCTAACTTTGAATATGACGGATTTCTCCTATAAACTCCCAACCACTATTTTACTCTTTTGGAGGAAAGATTTAAATAAATACTAACATACGTGTCTATTTATTTTTAACCATAAACTTATATGTATATGAAATTACATGCCTCTTACTTTATGAATAACGGATTTCAATACAAACTTTAAAACCCTTTACCCCTTTAAAGGATTTATTCTGAGCGAAGCTGGGTCAGTCAGTCAAGACTCCTCCTTTTATATATATAGATTATGACTAGTACTTACATTCGTTGTTTTGGTTTTTACAGGGGATCGTCCAAACACATACACATACGCAAAGGCCTTAGCAGAAAATTACGTGGCGGAAAATCATGGAGACTTACCCACCGTCATTGTTAGACCTTCCATTGGTAAATGCTAAATTTTATTGAAAAAGGAAACGGTATTGACTTTATTTTGATTACTATTTTATTATGGTGGCACTTTACATGGCTATTTTTGTATTTGAGTATTTGGCAAACTGAATTAAATTAAGTATGGTCAGTATATTTGACAAAGTTTTAGCCTTATTTGTATGTTTGACAAATACGCAAATCAATTTTTTGGCTGCCATGAATAGATGGTCGTATTTGCCTGTTTGCTTGTACCTACATCATATTTTTTGCCAAATACAGCAAACATCCAATAGCGAACACAAATAGCCATGTGAGTTGCCACCATTATAATTATATATATAGATATCGATTATTTTATGTATAAAAGTATATACCTGTAATAAAAATTCAACGTGATTTTTTGAGAACGTTAACATACCCAACCGATTTTTTTTCAACCGATTATATTTATTTTTTAAGTGGTCTCCTCGTTGAAAGAACCGATTCCGGGTTGGTCGGATACGATACAAGGAGCGACCGCTCTCATCGCGACCTCTTGGAAGGGACTTAACAGAGTGATACTTGGAAAAGATCACCTCATTATAGACCTTATTCCTGTGGATTACGTGTCTAATCTCATTATCGTTGCAGCAGCAAGGTGTTACAGGTATTTATTAATCACTTTTGACATTCCTAATTATGTTATTAATTGAGCTACGATCAAATGGGCCAATTTCAGAGTATCGCCGGAATTGAGGATAACAATTTATTTTTTTGCGTTCTTTATTGATAAGCGACCAAACCATCCGAAATCGTTAACGTGAAGTGGGCCGTTCCCGAAGGCCGCTCAGAGTTCCATCTATAGCACCCCGCAATCGTAGGGCCTGTTTACAATGGGCTCGCGAACATAAAAATTTGGAAAAAGGAGACTGGCGTTGTGTGTGTGACCGGATACAAGACGTACTCGAGTTTAAATGACGTTGGAAATTTTGTCAAAAATGTATCATATGAGAGAGGGACAATAATGATGGTTTGGGCCGGTATTTGGATTGGTGGAAAAACCAATCTCATTTGGATCAGGGGTAACCTCAATGCTCAGATTTATGCGGAAAGGATTTTGTAAGACGTGATCATCCCTTTGCAAAGGTTGGGTGGTTTGTTTTGACAAATGGACGACAATGCACTTCCACTCTCGGCTAGACTCGTAACACGCCCTCTTGCCGATGCTCGCATCAACGTTCTGCGGATTATTTTCGAATCATTTATTTTTGTTTGTGTTCTTTTCTAGTTCGAGCGATGTTACAGTTTACAATTGCTGTACAAGTGACACCAAACCTATTAATTTAAAAATGATGTTAAAATTTGTACAGAAAAGGGAAGCTGATAAACAACCTTGTAAGTATTGTGAATAAAATATATTATGCTAAATTAATTGTTATTCAAACATACATACAGACAGCTTACAATTGCCCAAACATTCACTTTCGAACGCTGCGTTAAATTATGTATAGCAATGTCAAATATTATAAGATTTATGTCATGGGTTTGACTTCGGACAGCTCCGCTTTCGACTCCAAAAGTTTTAATAACGCCATGGCATCGTAAAAAGCTAGAATTTGGTGTTGAATGTACTAGTTTTTTGGCGGCCATTCGGCGTCTCCATTTGACTTAAGTGGGTTGGAGTCGCGCCTATTGAAGATATCGAACGACAAAAATAAATTGACTTTTCAGACAACATTATGTACCCAAGAGTAATATTTACGAAGAATAAGATGCTGCTATCAATTCTCACGGTATTGCTACAAACTGGCCCGGCGTACACTGCTGACTTGTTTCGACGAATCAAAGGAAAGAGACCGATGTAAGTAAAGTCCTACTAAAAAGGATGATCAACACAAAAATAATTTAACCAGCTCTCAAACCTCATGTTAAGCACTGTGATTGGTTTTTAGTATTTTGGTCAACCAAACTAAGTTGTGATCAGTTGATTAAAAAAAAACGATCAGTCTTTCAGAAACAGGGAGATCTGTCGCATTTGATCTACTTTAATATTTAAGTTCATAACTGCTTTTTTAACACATATTATGTCTTTATAATATAACTGGCTGTTTTCTGCGGCTTCGCTCACCCTTAGACCAAAGATATATAGTTGTTTAGAAGAAGCTTGTACATAAGCATATAAAATTTTATGCTTCGAACTTTGGAAATGACGGACTTCCCCTATAAACTTACAACCCTTATTTTATCCTGTTTAAGGGTAGATTTTAATAAACGCTTATATACGTGTCTATTTATGTACAACTAGAACCTAGCATATTAAATGTCATGCATTGAACCTTGAAAAATGTCTAAATTCTCACCTGAATTTTTAAAAACCGTGACATACATGTCCATTTATTTCTAAAAAAGAAATTTCATGCATCTAACTTTAAAGATGACGAATTTCCATGCAAACAATAAAACTCTTTTTCACCCCTTAAGGGTTGCATTTCAAAAAATCCTTTCTTATTAGTCTACGTGCTAAAAACTAAACCTGTGAAAAAAAACAACTTTCCAGGTCCAAAGGTTTAGGCTGGGCGAAGATGAGTTAGTCAGTCAGGACTTCTCTTTTAATATATACTGACTGACTATATAGATAACAAAAAATATCGTCATCGCTGTCAATGAAGGGAAACGTGACCAGAAGGCTGGCATTTTCTTTGCACAAAGAATATGCATAGCTATTCAAAATGGCAGCGTTGCCAGCCTTCTAGGAACCTTTTCAGCCATTGACAAATATGACGATGAATATTTCGATGCTAGTAACCATTATTAAACAATTTTGCTTTTTATTCAGTTACATAGTATTATTTATATTATAGGTTTTAATTATAGTATAGCTTATTTTTTTATAAATAGTTTGTATTCATATGTATGTACGTATAAATAAATATTTTTTTACTGAATAACTTAATATTCGAAATATTTTAATTTTCACAGGTTTGTGAAAATCCAGTCAAAGATTCTTGCCGCTCGTGAGACCCTGAACTATTTCACAATTAACTCTTGGATATTTAAGAACGATTCGACTGGTCAGCTTTCCAACTCTTTGTCAGAAGATGACCGACAAGAGTTCCCCTTCAACCCTTCAGACATCAAATGGGATGAATATTTTGAAACATACTTAAATGGAATTGATCGGTTTTTGCTTACACCAAAAAAAAAGAACATTTAGTTGAAAAAAATGTATTTTTCTTCAAATATATTTTGAGAATGCAATACTTTTATAAATAATAAATTTAAAAGATTTGTCTTGGTCATTTCTTTTCGTAAAAGAGTTTTTATACGTAGTCCGCAGCAGTGTAGTCATAGCCGATGGCAAAAATTATTAAAGTAAACGACTTCAAAACACAAGAGCTTCTCAATTCATTACGTATGTATGTACATATATATATGAAACAAACAATAAATAAAATAGTAGTTTTTGTTTAAATAAATTTATCATTATTTCGGACTGTGCAGCAAAAGAAAAAAAAAAACGTTAAACACTAATTAGACAAAGCGAATTAAAGTTCAAGAGTGGAGCTAATGGCGTCATGCAACGTGACGTCACGCGACATTTCGAACCAATGCATCGTCTTGAGTTTTGGTTACGTTAAATAAGAAAAATACGTTTCTTAAGTTTTTGAATAGTCCATCTGACGGCCATAAAAAAGTAAGTCGTCTACCCCGTTAAATAAAAATAGACGTAGGCGTTAAGATTAGCAAACATCGTAAGTATAATGTCTGCCTTAACTTTACGCCTAATCTTTTAAATAGCAAAAGCACATACCTGATAGTAGGTAGCTGTTTTAAACGTTTAAATTCGTCACATTTGTTAGTTGACAGTAGGGTTAGCAGATTCGATACTGGTAAATCGCTAGTAAGAAGTTATATTGCGAACACGGGATGAAGATCAGTGGAAACCCTCACAAGATTTTTTGTCAATTTTGTGTCGAAATTTAATTTAATATTTGCAGGGCATCTCAATATACAAGGTGAGTTTTTTGTCGTTGAACAAACTAAAACAATGACTTCTATATCGGTTACAAAAACGCTTCGTATAAAAAAAAACACAAAACAAAAGAAAAAATAAATAAATTTCAATACTGTAGCCGTAAATGTTTTACGGTAATAGTACTGATATTCGAGATTTTTTTTTGTTTTTAATTTTTGATACCAATCGATTTTATAATCGATATAGAGGTCACAGTTTTCGTTTGTACGACGATAAAAAACTCACCTTGTATTATAATCAGAGACTTTATAAAACAGATCGTCCTCTAGTTATTAACAAAGATTATTGTCGGTCATAGCTATTTTGAAAATTTAAGTAATTGCAGTCAACTTTACCAAAAAAATCTTTTAAAGCTTACTATAGAACAATATTCACAAATTAGATGTCACTGTGTCTATAAAATGAAATAGAGGTAACTTTTCTGAAAAACAAACACAAAGAGACGGAATTTGTTTTTTGTTTAATATTTGGTACTTCGAAATGAATCAATATAATGTATATATTATATACCTATAGCCTTCATTGTATTAAACATTGTAAATAAGGTAAGAAAATAATTAAGAACGGCGCATCCCTATTCAGTTTGATGAAAATAAGTACACGGGCGTACTCACACATAAGGCTGGCCACAAATGGGCTTGGCATATTTGATCTGGTTCTCGAATTCGGTTACCCGATCGGATGACCTATAAATATGGTTGTTTCCATTCGGTTTCCTCGTTCTCCAGTCGTGCGCCAGACCCCGTCACGCTCTAAGTATCGTGCTATAGAATAGTGAGAATATGAATGATTACGAATTTCTGCTGTCGATTGCTGTTATTTTGTTATAAAACTATCTAAAGATTTTTAACTCATTATTAACAAATATGTACTACTTTTGCAATTTTTCTACCGATCGCACATCGGTAGAAAAATTCACACGGCAATTTGAAGTGAAATCGAAAGAGCGAACAGGACATTCGCGGCGGTACATGGAAAATGTATAGCGAGTGCTTCAACCGAATCAGTCATAAAACCATTCTCGTCACCCCGACGTGACGCACACAACCCAAGCGATGTTTACTAGATAAAAATAACGGTAAAAATGCTGTTGTAATAGATCTAGTTGGCCATCGACGTTAGACAATACGAAATTTGTGTTTTCATAGTGTTTTTTATAAAGCAATTATCGCTTTGCCTTTACCGCCATAGCGAATAATCCTGCTGATCGAAGAACCGTGTCGGGAAACCGGATGGCAAAACCTGACGTGTGCGGCCCGCCTAACGGAGCCACTTTTTGCGACCGTTTTTGTTTAAAATGCTTTGTCTAGATAAGTAGGTACCTATAATATATTCAAAGAGTTTATAAGTAGGGCTATTAGATTATTATATTCAGCTTACTACGATGATGTCCGTTAGCCAGTGGTGTCGAACAACTAGGATAATAACTTTGAATAATGTAACTGATGTGGTAACTAAGTCATATCGATATTTAGGAGTGTTTTCGCAATATTGTGCTTACGAATCGGGTTAGTAAGTACTTACCTATGTCATGAATATATAACTTTCGTGAGTAGTACCTATACATAATAATTTAGAACAAAACCGTTTGCTCACGCATATTCTCGGGATCGCCCGACTAGTTCAGACTCAATAGGAGTCCCTAATCATGAGCTGACACGGCGGTGGTGTCGTGAGTCGAACTCAACTCATCAGTTTGACTCGCGATCCCGAGAATATGCGTGAGTAAACCGTTTTGTTGTAAATAACCTTACAATTCGTTTTACTTTGAGTCATTTTTAGAATGCGTTGTCTATTATTATGCTACCAAACTGATGTCTTGTTCAGACAGGCAGTCGCTTCATGTGAAATGAGGTATCCAGCTGAATTCGGTGAGACTTTAAGCCGACATAGCTTGGGAAACGGCTTGGCAGAAGTTGTCCTACATGACAAAAGACACTCTTATTTTTTTTTTTTCTGGTTTTATATTAAGTCCTATATTGTACCTAAATGTAAAGCTCTTTTTGCCATCTTCCCTGGTTTCGAATAACACAATGAAGTATATGCCAAAACCACAGACAAAACCCTTTATATCTTTTGTTGTTGACATCTAACTGAGTGCTAAGTTCTCTGCTAAAACAAAGATAGCTATTGAAAAATATGACTTTTCTAATTTGAATAGTGGAATTTTTTACACGAAGCAAATAACTTACAATATATTTACATTAACATTTTACCAGGCTTGTAAAATGTAGCAATCAAATAGAAATATAGAAGAATAAAATCTTATTATAAAAAAACAATAACTTGCATATAACATTAAGATGATATGTTAATTAATTCAATGAAAGATTAGATTCTATTATGTGAGAGCCAAGTCTTGCTTGACGCGCTCCCACGGGTTGGATATAAAATTAAAGTCATCAAATACATCGTCAACAACTTTTTTTTCTTTTTTGCATTTATTTTAATAATTTTATAATTAAACGTTGACTTCCACACAAGTCGAATCCTATCCCACTTTTCAATGTTTGAATAAGCTGAAATTTTACACATATGCAAATAAAAATATTATAGAGGATGTGTAATTATTTTTTTAGGTACAAGTCAAATAACTAGAACAAAAGACGGATTAAAACCCATCCAGCCTATGAAATCTCAATTACCTATCGCCGATTTCTACGCTGGCAAGTCAGTTTTCATCACAGGAGTGACTGGTTTTGTAGGCAAGGTAATTTGTTTAAACAACCACGGATAATATATTAAAAAGGTTAGGTATGTTCGAATCGTTACCTACATCATTCTGAGTGACGATGGACATTTATTTATTAAACATATCAACTAAATGGAGCAATTTTCTAATTTTTTGTAGGGTAGTCGTGCACTTTGTTTTTCAATTATTTGCTTGTTTTTCTTTGAGTTTTCAGGTCTGTGTCGAAAAACTTCTCTACAGCTGCAAAGATATTGACAAAGTGTTCGTTTTGGTACGAAACAAAAACGATGAAAATATAGAGAAACGAATGAACGTGTTTGTTAATTCACCAGTAAGTACCAATATATACCTACTATAGCTATTTACTGATATAGAGAACACACCGAAAGATTATTATTGCAAATGATTACGCAAGCAACGATTTTTGCTTTTATTTTCAGAAGGCATTCATGTTAACATTTCACTGGTTTAATATGAGTAAAAAATGCGTTGCACATAAAAATACTGAAATAAATAAAAAGTCCCGACTGCAGAAAAAAAGAAATAAAAATAAAAATTACAAAGAATCTAACGCAGTAGGAGGCATCTCGCACCAAGCTGTAAAAATAAAGTTAGTCATTTAGTTTCAAAAGCAACATTCATCTTCGGTAAAGCAGTAGTCTGTTTTCTCAAACAAACAAATAAAATGGACAAAGTCTTTGTCTGGTACTTATGCTTTGCTTTTTCTCACGCTTTGAATGTTAGCATAATTTCTAAATGCTATTAATTTCAGATCTTCTCGAGACTCAAAGCGGACCGGCCTCAAGATATGAAAAAAATAATCCCTGTAGCTGGTGATATTCAGAAACCCGAACTCGGGATTTCTGTTGAAGACCAAGAAAAATTGATAGACAAGGTAACTTAAAGTAAAAACGCATTTACATAAGTACCAGAAGTTTTGCATAATTCATATTCATTCAAACAATTTATGCCAGATAAATAGGAGATGTCAATACTTGTGGAAATACCTAAAGTTATATCGTTTACATACTACTACCAATACCATAATCCTACCAAGGCTTAAGCAGTGGTCATAGAGGGCAGGTAGAAATTAAAGCTCATTCTATCGATGCTCTGATGTTAATTACATAATATGCTTTGCAGGTCTCTGTCGTGTTCCACGTGGCAGCGTCAGTCACCTTCGAGGGAGAACTTATCAGTTCTCTGAACACCAACCTTATTGGAACCTCAAATATATTAACCCTGAGTCGCCGTATGAAGAATATTAAGGTTACTTTATCAACCATTGTGGTTTAACATATAAATGTTTTACAAATACTTAATCTATACTAATATTATAAAGCTGAAGAGTTTGTTTGTTTGTTTGTTTGTTTGTTTATTTGTTTGTTTGAACGCGCTAATCTCAGGAACTACTGGTTCGAATTGAAAAATTATTTTTGTATTGGATAGTCCGTTTATTGAGGAAGGCTATAGGCTATATAACATCACGCTACGACCAATAGGAGCGGAGCATAAATGAAAAATCGTTGAAACTAAAACACGCGAACAAAGTCGCGGGGGACAGCTAGTTAAAAATAAAATACATTAGGCTGCTTCATCTCTCGGACTTCAGAATTAACCCATTGCTAATCAGAGTCGGTGAGACCAAACGAAAGATTGGTTTACTAGATGTCGCATTCGTCGCCCTCAGACGTAACAAGTAGAAGAAGAAATTTAAACTTTAGGCGGTGACTTCGGTAGCTTAGTTGGTAAAGCAACTGGCGCGTTGAGCGGTGATACTTTTTTGTACTATTTGTATTTAATTATTTTACAAAAATTCGCTACGCATGCGTTAATGCGTAACAAATAATTAAAAATAAAATAAAGGTTTTTTCAAGGTTTGACCACTGACAAGCATGGCATATCATTTGTAAAATCTTCAAACGCTTGTTGAAATTTAGCGTGATTTTTGTGCATGTGCTTCTGAAAGCGAATGTTTCTAAAGGAATTCTGACATAGGCTTTATCGACAGAGGTACATACAGAACAACCTACTAACAACATACAAACAAAATCTATAGCGAGGATTTTCTTAAAAGATAATAAAATTGCAATAAAAAACAATAATTAAAGACGTTTGGGATACACATGTTTAAAATATTTTGGTTTTTTTTTCAGGCTTTCGTCCATGTATCTACGGCTTACTGCAACACGCACTTAAACTTTTTAGAAGAGAAAGTGTACCCTCCACCAGCACCACTAGATGAGATGCTAAAGCGTTTGGAAGAACCAAAACTTAATCAAAACCGAATTTACAAACTATACAGTAAGTAGCACAAAAGCTGACAACTTCCTAGTCCTCTTTCGTCATGATCTAATCAGCCTACCTACCTAATGTAAGGCAAAGGTCCCCCTCGAGAATCCTCTTAATTATCTTAGTATGTTATGTAGCTAAATATGCATCTTGTGCACTCAGCTAATATATTCTCACTCATCACTTTACAATGTACAAAAACAGTAATTTGAAAAGAAATGGAGATATATATATATGACAAATTATAAAATTGTATGGACGAGCTGTCTTCAACGTTCCATTCTCGCATGACACAGTATGAAAAAGACCTGGAGAATGCAAGTGCTAATAAAGCAACACACAAGACCGTATCAAACCTATCACGGGAGTTCACAGAGTTTAGTGCTTTATATTATACTTGTACAGCATTTGTGTCACCAATGCTGTACAATAAGTTACTCCAAAACTGCTGGAAACTTAAGTTTTATAATGGACAATAATCTGTCTTGGAATACCCACATCACTGAAGTAAACAGGAAAGCTTTTTGCTCGTGCCATTCTCTCGAGCGCCCTCAGAAGTGCCTGCCATTTCAGGCGAAAATAACTCTTGCCCAATCCCTTATTTTACTACTCCTTGACTATACGGATGTCTGCTTTCTGAATGCGACTGAAGAGCTCCTGGATAGACTGGAACGTCTGCAGAACCTGTGTATACTCAGTGTTGTGTTAAGCTCGCCTATGTATATAAAATTTCAAACATGTACTATGTGTACAATAAAGTATTATAATTATATTTGTTTTTTACAGGGGATCATCCAAACACATACACATACGCAAAGGCCTTAGCAGAAAATTACGTGGCGGAAAATCATGGAGACTTACCCACCGTCATTGTTAGACCTTCTATTGGTAAATGCTTATTTTTTAATTTATTTATTGTAAAAGGAAAGGATTTATTATTATTCATATTTTTATTCATATTTTATTATGATGATGACACTTAAGGTAAAGAGTATTGCATTGCACTAAGGTTTTATATAACTTCAACGTTTTTTGAACAAAAGCGAATTGAGTTTTCAAACATCTGTCTAAATAAAAAGTAATTTAAATCAAAAGCATTAAGGAGTATTCATATAAAATTCGATGAATACCCCCAAAATAACTTTCTACTCCTTTTTGTCCCGGTTTGGCGACTAGTTTCAATAAAATACGAAACACGTTTTTCATCAATCCTGTCAAAGAATGTTTATGCAAAATTAGAAGTAGATTAGACCACGCAACCACGATATCCCATAAAAACTTTGCCCTCATTGTTCACCCCCTTTGGGGCAGAATTTCGGAAAATCCTTTCTTATCGGATGCCTACGTCTTACAAAGAACACACTCTCCAAGTTTCAGATTTCTATGATCAGCGGTTTAGGTCATTCAGGACAAAGCATTTTATACATACTATAGATTTGGCATATTTGGCAAACAATTACGTGTGGTCAGTATATTTAACAAAGTTTTGGCCTCATTTGTATGTTTGTCAAATACGGTTACTGCACATGAATTATTTGGCTGCCAGGTTGTGAATGGTCGTATTTGCCTGTATTTGCATGTTTGCCTGTACCTACGTCATAAATTTTGCCAAGTACACCAAGCATCCAATAGTGAACACAAATAGCCATGCGAGTTGCTACCATCAAAACTATACACCTATATACATATTATACATATCGATTATATTATATTATATAAAAGTATGTATATACAATACCTGTAATAAAAATTCAACATAAATTTTTGAGAATGTTACTAATACCCAACCCCTTTTGTTTCTCTTTTAAGTGGTCTCCTCGTTGAAAGAACCGATTCCAGGTTGGTCGGATACGATACAAGGAGCGACTGCTCTCATCGCGACCTCTTGGAAGGGACTTAACAGAGTGATACTTGGAAAAGATCACCACGTTTTAGACCTTATCCCTGTGGATTACGTGTCTAATCTCATTATCGTTGCAGCTGCAAGGTGTCACAGGTATTTCACAAGCACTTTCATATAATTTGACATTTAAAATGATCTTATTGATAGAGCTACGATCAAATGGGCCATTTCAGAGTATTGCCGCAATTGCGGATTTTTTTTTGGGATTTTTCGATTGCCCAGACCATCCGAAATAACTGAACCGAGAGTTCCACCTATAGCACCCCGCAATTCCAGGGTCCGTTTTCAATGGGCTTGCGAACGAATGAAGACTGGCGTTTTGTTTGCTTTTCTGATGAATCTCGCTTCGGCGATGAGGCCGGATTTCTTTTTTCGGCAAATCAAATTGTAATTCAAGTTAGCCAAATATTGCCGCTCTTTCCGTCTGGTCTGGCGCAGCAACATAATGCTTGCCTTTTTACTGACTCCAAAACTCATAGGGATTACTTTCGAATCATTTGTTTTTGTTTGTGTTCTTTTCTAGTTCGAGCGATGTTACAGTTTACAATTGTTGTACAAGTTCCTCCAAACCTCTTAATTTAAATATGGTGTCGAAACTTATACAGAAAAAGGAAGCTGATAAACAACCTTGTAAGTATTGTGAATAAAAGCAAAGTACATATGTTCGATTAATTGTAAATTCAAACAAAAATACATAAAATTGCCCAAACATTCACCTTCAACCACTGCATTAAACAAAGGATAGCAATGACAAATATTATAAGATTTATGTCATGGGTTTGACTTTGGATAGTTTCGCTTTCGACTCCAAAAGTTTGAATAACGCTATGAGATCGTAAAAAGATAGAATTTGGTATTGAATATAAAACTTTTTTGGCAGCTCTCCATTTGACTCATTTTTTTTAGAAACTTTATATCGTTTTTTCTTAGCGACTAAAAAAGTTATTGACTTGGTTTCCAGATAGAAGAGGATATGATGAAAATAAATGTCGATCAGTTACGCGATTAAAGAAATTTTCCTCGATAGTTTTATTTTTTGTGATCAGCTCTATAAAAACACTTTTCTTGCTTAATCCAACAAACTAATCTACTTAATAATATTTTTTCACACTATTTGATGCATAATCATAATATCTACATTAATGTTGATTGACTTTTTATTCCATCCGATAGATTTCGATTAATATAAGATTTTCTATTTTGTCGCTTACGTTATTATTTTCAAGACAATCTATCCCGACCTTGATATATGTTTAGCTCATTTCGTCCCGTAAGCAAGCAGTTTGTATTATCTCTGTCTTGCATTTCCGGATTGGCTCGTCAGTCCGCTTGACCCCGCCTACTCGCAAACGAAATAATTATTCGTGTAGCGCCTAAGTTGGTTGGAGTCACGCCTATTGGAGCTATCGTGAAAAATATGTTATAATCGTCAAACATCATTATAATATTAAAAATGCGAAAGTAACTCTGTCTGTCGCTTTTTCACGCCAAACTACTGAACCGATTTAAATGAAATTTCTAGAGCCTGAGGAAGGACATAGGCTACTTTTTGCCGCAATAACCGACATCCACGCGGGTAGGACAAGCTTTAGGAGCCGCGGGAAACAGCTAGTAATAAATAATTGACTTTTCAGACAACATTATGAACCGAAGACTAATATTTACGACGAATAAGATGCTGCTATCAATTCTTACGGTATTGCTACAAACTGGCCCGGCGTACACTGCTGACTTGTTTAGACGAGTTAAAGGAAAGAGACCAATGTAAGTAAAGTCCTACTTAAAAAAGGCTAATCAACACAAAAATAATTTAACCAGCTCTCAAACCTCCTGTTTGTCGCTGTGGTTGGTTTTTAGTGTTTTGATTAACCAATCTCAGTCGTGATCATTAAACAATTTTGCTTGGTAATGTTTAAAAGTCTTCTTCTTTTTGTATTTAGTTACATAGTTTTAATTATATTACAAGTTTTAATTTTAGTATAGTTTAAGTATTTTTTTATGTAAATAGTTTGTATAAATATTTATTTTACGTAGGTATAAATAAATATTTTTTTACTAAGTAGTATTTGACCTTTTTTTAACTTCTTTACAGGCATATGGAAATCCAGTCAAAGATTCTTGCCGTTCGTGAGTTTCTGAACTATTTCACTTTTAACTCTTGGACATTTAAAACCGACTCTACCGGTCAGCTTTACAACTCTTTGTCAGTAGATGACAGACAAGAGTTCCCCTTCAACCCTTCAGACATCAAATGGGATGAATATTTTAAAATATACCTAAATGGAATTGATCGGTTTTTGCTTACACCAAAAAAAGAAAAGTTACTTTAAAAAAAAAGGCAGTTACAGCGACTGCCGATAGAAGTGAAAATTTGAATCTTCCAAAATAAATAAGATTTAAAATAATTATTAATTTATTTATTTATTCTTTTATGCACATAAAAGTAATATAAATTTTTCAAACGCCAAAATAAATACGAGGATTTAAAATAATTTTCTGTTATTTATTTTTTATCTTAAAAATATTTGTAAATTTATTTAGTACTCACTATTGTACTGCACAATGATTCTCCAATTAAACAGTCATCAGTCATGAGCATGTCGGTGACGCGAACCCATAAGATTTTACTCTATCAAAAAGTGCCCAAAGGTTTTAAAAAAGTTTTCACTTCAAAAAAATTGTATTCGTTTTCAAATATATTTTATGAATGCAATACTTTTAAAATAATATATGTAAAAGCGTCTTTGTTATTTTTTTCGTAAAAGAGTCTCAATACGTAGTCCGCACCTGAATAGTCATAGCCGCTGGAAAAAGCTATTTTATTAAGTGACTTTAAAAATAATAGGAGTTTCTCAATTCAATACGTATGTATATATAATTATTGGGACTGCATTTTATTTACATATCTTAAACTAAGTATAACGTCTTCAAACAAAAATAATATACCTAAGTGTATGTCCACACATTTATTTTCTCCGAAAGTATTGAGTGGATAGTGAAATTGTTTTAATTGGCTTACATTTACTTTAACTTTGGGAACAGTGCTAAAACTAAAACTACTGAACCAATTTTGATGAATCTTTCATAAAAAATTGGTTCAGTAGTTTTTTATGATATGGGCTGACATAGAAGTGCTTATTAAAACGAGCTACGACTGTGATGTCTAGGAAAAGCATCTCAAAATCGTAGTCAAAGTGTAGTGCACGTAATAATTAAACTTAATAATAGGTAGGCTATAAAAATCAAAATAAATAAAAAAAAACAAATTGTAGTTTTTTTTCGCGTAATGTTAATTTCTTGTGAGCCATACCGAATAAGGCCCGCTACCGCGCACACTGACCACACCAATCAGAAAACGCTCATTGAAACAGGCGCTCAGTAAGGTACATTTTGGTAAATAACGTGTATTTAATAAAAATATTTCTTTGCTATTTTATGGAGTCACTTTTTATTTTTTATTAAATTAATTTTATAAAAAATGATTTTATGAAAACAAAACTTCGTTTCATTTTGCTGAGTATATAATTATACATTATACAGAAACGTGTAAGAAATATTGAGACATATTTAATAGGATTAGTCTAAGTTTTAAAATATCTTCTCAATAACGTTTGAAAAGTAAGATTAATGTTTATTTGCACTTAAGATGATAATTTACGAAATATAAAATCACTGTCGTACTATATGACGTTTAGTATTTATTTATGTGTATAATAGTGATGACAATTATTTGAGGCGTATTTGTTTGTGAATTGTGTTGAATGGACTGCTAGTAAAATCTACAAAAATAAGTAAGTTTTTGATTAGAACTACATTATTAAAATAAAGTTAATTTATTTATGTTAAGTAGTATACTTATAAATTACCGTATTTTTTATTAATATTTTCTTTTATAAACTTATTTTAATTTTTAAACCTATTAAAATTCATGACACCAATAAAATAATGATATCTTCTAAATTAATGTTCTATGACTCTTACTATACTTTATGTTTTATTTTTTTATTTCTTTAGCATAATGATTATCAGGCGAGGTTTATCAGCGATCGGGGTGCTATCCCTGCCGACATTAATGAGGCTGGTCCGAGTGATGGTCAGCCTCGTGGCTCCATCCACGGTGGACTACCCTAAACAGGCCGATGTTTATCGTAAGTAACTTATATATTTACTACTTCGAGTCTTCGTTAAGCATGTAAACACAAAAGCTTTTATAGAAAATACACTGCCGGACATATACTTCGAGCCACTTGGAATTTTTTTTATGAAGTCCAAAACATGTTCCAACAATAGAAAAGGGAGTGAGTACTTATGCAGTATTAAAGTCGAGATCTTCACGCACATTTTGGTACTTGCTTAGATCCTAATTAGAATTTAAATTATAAAGAACTAAAGAAAAAACAAGTTATGAAATTTTTTTGAAAAACAAAACTGTAAGCAGACTGTTTAGTGTTGCTGCAATTTAGACCTTGTTTTGATAATATTGTATCGTATTTGCTAAGATTGGGAAGAATATGCTTTTTTTAGTAAATTAAAAAAAAATTGGCATGTTCATTTTGATAACATAACCATAAACTCTCGCACAGGCTGTTGTATTAATCCAGTCTAGAGTCAGTTAACTTAATGTCCATGCAAAACTCCATTTTAGCAGTTCTAATGTTCAAAAAGCACCCTCCCAACCACCCCTCCCAACTGATTAAGGGTTATTTTGCAGATGGTCAAACCTTCGACTTCATAATAGTGGGCGCCGGGTCTGCAGGCTGTGTCCTCGCCAACAGACTCACGGAGATCTCAGAATGGAAGGTGCTGCTCATCGAGGCTGGTGGCGATCCACCCATCACTTCTAATGTGAGTTAATGTTCAAATAATTTCATTACCATTGCATAGTTAACTAATGCTTTTATATTTGTCTAATTGGACCATAATCACAAATAATTATTTTAGCGTCTAATCCCACGCTAATTTATAGACACATAACCCAATAAATTTATTTATGTACTTCAGTTATATGTATGCTTTGGCTAGTATTAGCTTTATCAATTAAAAAAATAACAATTTTTTTTTTAGTTACCCAGTCTGTTCAGTCTGGTAGACTACTCGACATCAGATTGGAATTACTACACGGAGAATGACGGCTATACCAGTCAGGCTCACAAAACCAAAACCGTGCATTTGACTAGAGGCAAAATGTTGGGTGGTTCGAGTAGTGCAAACTACATGCTCTACGTCAGAGGTAGCAGAGAAGATTACGACAACTGGGTGGAGCAAGGCAATGAAGGATGGGACTGGAAAAATGTCACAGAATACTTTAAGAAAAGTGAACGCATGAACGACCATTTTATCCTAAGCGGTGAAACAGCTAAAAACCACAACACTAAAGGATACCTTGGCGTTTCCAGACCCATTTGGAAAGAGAGAACCGAAGAATACTTTAGAGCGTTCAAAGAAAACGGACATAGAGTACTAACAGATATTCATGGAGAACAGCAAATTGGATACTTCCCACCATCTTTTACTATAGACAATCATATACGTCAAAGCACAGCCAATGCTTTCCTGAGTCCAATTAGAAACCGTCCTAACTTGTTCGTTTTAAAAAACACTTTAGCAAGAAAGGTTATTTTTGATGGCAATAAAGCTGTAGGCGTCGAAGTTTCAATGCCTGGCGGACAAGTATTTGAAATATTTGCTAGTAAGGAAGTTATTCTATCAGCTGGTGCTATAAACACTCCTCAGCTATTAATGTTATCAGGAATCGGACCAGAACAGCACTTAAAAGAAAATAACATAGACGTGCTCTTAGATTCGCCAAATGTAGGGGAAAATTTGCAAGACCATATCTGTGTTATTTTAGTAATAACAGGAAAGAGGAATATCTTGTCAGTCATTCAAAATCTTGGTGGCATTGTTAATGTAGATACATTTCCATCGCCGTTAATGATAGGCCACATTGCTCTCGATAGAAGACAAAATTATCCTGATTATCAGTCAGTAATTTTCGCTGAACCGGCTGCATCACTAACTGCCTCAATACTCTGTGCTGATGTAGTGGGACTCGAGAACTCCATCTGTAGCTCAATAGCTTATGCTATCCAGGATAGGGAATCAATAATTACAGCGCTGACTTTATTGAAACCTAATTCTAAAGGAAAAGTCAAACTGAAAAATAAAGATCCTTTTGAGAAAGTTCGTATATACAATGGGTATTATACCGACAAGAACGATTTGGAGAAACATACGCAGTCTGTAGAAGATTTTATAACAATAGTCAATTCTACGTACTTTAGAAGCATAGGGTCTGAAATTGTAAATATGAACCTAGAGGCATGTAAGAGTTTTTCGTTTGGTAGTCATGATTACTGGAAGTGTTATGCTTTAAACGTAGTTAGTACCCTGTGGCATCCCGTTGGTACTTGTGCTATGGGCCCTGAGGGTGTGGGCGTCGTGGATGAGAGGCTGAAGGTCCGAGGAATAACTGGACTGAGAGTGTCTGATGCCAGTATAATGCCGACGATAGTTCGCGGCAACACAAATGCGCCAACTATTATGATAGCAGAGAAGACAGCTGATATGGTCAAACTTGACCATGGCATAGATATAGAGATTTTTTAATGTTTGTGGATATTTTTCATCATACAACCGAATGAAATTCTATATTCAGCCGTACTAAGAGAGATTAACACAGCTATATTTATCATTTTATGAGTTTTAATTATTGATTCTGAAAGAATATTAACGATGCCATTTTAAGTCCAAATCAAGTATTTATTTTATAGGTTACTAGCAATGTGGGTGCAATTCATATTAATAGCAATCTTGGTATTCCTCTAACTAACTTGTGCTAAATATGCTTGTGTCTGGGTTGAGTTCACGCCAATAGTGAAATAATTGGGGTTCGAACCTGCGACCTCTCTATCACAAGGCCGTCACTCTAACCATTAGACTATTGCCGTTTATAAATAAACTTTTTACAGTGTAATTATTATTTGTTTTATTTGTTGGGTAGGTTCGTCATCAAATACATAGATCTGATCTGATTGAACTAAAAAAATACTCTTTCCCGAAACTTTTGGATCGCTCTTTGCAGTGATTTTATTCTGAGATTAATTTTTACAAAAACGAATACTCCCACTCATTTTTCGAACAACAAATTACTTAATAGTACATGTACAAATATTTACGTAACACAAGTACCTACGTTGATTTGATTTTTGTTTTTTTTTTTTTTTTGGCTTGGTATGTAAGGTCTGGAACACCATAACAGAACAAAGTATTCTAATCGTGATTGAAATTGTTAGAATTGCCTTGAGATTCGTTTTGACCAAGTATCAACCAGAACATGGCTTAAACTTAACAAGTCTATTAGAGAACCAACTCTTCAATTGGTATCAAGGACTTGATAAACAATGAGTTAAATCAGAAGACCGAGAGCATGCGAAGCGAATTATTTTTAATTACTGCACAGATAGCCGAGTAGTATAGGACACCACGCCAATTACCACTGAGCGCGACGTTTGCGGGTTCGATCCCCGCATGGGACAACATTTGTGTGATCTACAAAGGCTTGTTCCAAGTCTGGATGTTCTTTGTACATGTGATTTAAATATAACAAGGATTAAATTCCTTAGTTCGGGAGCCTTTAAAAATATATACATAATTAAATACAAAGGTACAAGAAATCCTTTAAATATCAGTTAATTAACTACACCTACACTATTTCGGGACTATCAGTGGTTATGAAATGAAAAATAGAGTAGTTAATACCTTAATTTTATTAAAATGTATATGTAATTTAATTTGATAAACGTTTCTAAAAAAAAAAGTTTACCCCTTATAATTATGCTAGATTACCACAGATTAGACTTAGATGCTAGATTACCACAGATTAGACTTAGATGCTAGATTA
This sequence comes from Diachrysia chrysitis, assembly GCA_932294365.1. NCBI lineage: Eukaryota > Metazoa > Arthropoda > Insecta > Lepidoptera > Noctuidae > Diachrysia > Diachrysia chrysitis. Next base: position 2,119,476 of record OW028648.1, on the reverse strand, counting down.
CCACAGATTATATTTAGATCATTTTTCCCTTCATCAAGAATTTTTCAATGCCTTCGAAGTAAGTTTTAAAATATTCATCCCAGTTAAGATCTGATGGGTAGCAGGGGAAGAGTCGTCTGTCGGAAGGTGATAAGGACTCGAGGAGCTGACGTGATGAATCAGACTTGAATATCCAGTTATTATTGGTAAAATAATTCAAGACACTACGCATCTGGATCGCTTTTGACTGGATCTTCATGAACCTGAAAATGTTATTCAATTTTAAATGTTAAATTTACTTTAAAATTGTCTGTAAATCTAATAATAACCAAAAAAAAATGCTTTTTAAACGGATTGCATCGCGGTTTAATTAGATTTTCTCTGCCCGTGACCATGACACCTGCAAAGTCGTTGGGAACTCAAATCTATATAAACCGCCATAAAAAACTACTACGTTTGTCTAGATCTTAATTGTTTTTTTAACTTGCAATACTCACATAGGTTTCTTCCCTGTAATACGTAGTAACATGTCAGCGAAGTACGACGGAATGATTTGCAGCAAAAATGTTAGAATTTCAAGTAAAAACTTGTTTGTTGTAAAGAACACCTTTGCTCGGAACATAAAATCTAAAAAGAAAATGTATTTTTATATACAGGATGTTACCGAAAAGGTATATCTATCCAAAAGGGTTGGAGAGTATTGGTATAAAGTCAGTTTACAAAATTTCAGCTCAAAATGCGTAAATTAAATAATTGATATCCAATTTTTCGTTTCAATTATTCGACACCAAACATAACATACGTTGATACGTGTCACCGCACTACGACGGTCAATATCTTATTATAGTTCAATTCAAACTTAATGGCGGCTGTGAAGTTCGCTAAACGCTGCGCAGTACCTCGCCCCGCACCCCCGCTGGCGCATAAGTTTGGTACTGCGCAGCGACTCGACTCGTGTTCACAGCCGCCATTAAGTTTGAATCGTACTGTACGTCTCTCGCTAAATGGTACGATGCATATTCTCTGTTACCACAATAATTCATTTCGCTGCCCTGGTAATTTCGTAAAATAGAGACACTCATTCTCGGATTATATTAGGAAATGTGTACTTGATTGTCTCCTAGATTCGTAAATGTATTTGTATTTTACTTTTACATAGTTTAACACTAATTATTTTTTTTTACATGCTTTTATTTTTTTGTCTTACGTTTAATCTCTGTAACCTAAATGTCTAGATTTACATTAACTTTATTTTTCCTGTGAAAATTTACGTAGCATTAATTTATTACTTAGAGTTCAGTGGATAACGGTGTTGGTAGTACAACAAGCGTTACACTGTTTAAGCTTATATCAATATTATATTGTCGTTGTACTTCTGTTTGTTATCTCAAATAAATAAATAAATATTAATAGTAGGTACTGACTTTTTTTACTTTCAGCTGATGTTTGCTCTATGTATTTCATGATTTGTCGTAAGGTTATAGGCCTGATGGAGCTTGTACAACAATTGTATACAGTTATGCCGCGGGAACTGTAATAAAAACATATTTTTTATTATTTCTAGCCCCAAATATACACGAACCAGTAAAATTAAATCAATTTATTCATTTGCGTCAATTAATACATAACAACAGTAATAACATTAAATAAAAAAAGGGTTCGACGAAATTTATATAAAAAGCTAGTAAATTTTATAACCATAGAATAGACGTTCCTGTAAGTATAACACAAGTGCAAAAGACACTCTCAATAAAGACAAACAAACAAAAAACTATTCACCGTTTTGGAAGCCACAAATGGTAAATTCCTATATTCAAAATACCATTCGTTTTGCTTACAAACGGTAGATTTTTTTGCTTAGTAATTTCTACCGTCCGTGAGCAAAATGAATCGACATCAAAAAGTTTCTAAATTTGGTTGGTATTTTTTTTTAATATAGGAAAAAGGCAAAAGTAACGATAATCGGGGTATTTGACTAGTTTACATTACTCTAATCAGAGTAAATAATCTAAAATTATTACCTTTTATTTTTAGCAGCTGCAACTATAGAGAGATTTGACACGTAATCCACGGGAATAAGGTCCAAAACATTGCTTTTTTTTCCAAAAATGACTCTATTTACTCCTTTAAGACACGCTGTTATGAGAGACGCTGATCCTTGGAAGTTGTCTACCCACCCTGGTACTGGCTCCTTAGACGAAGATGTCACTGAAAATGTTATGTCAAACATTATCCCCACTATCCCCATTAACGGTTTCTGAAAGGCTGGTCAACACAAAAATTTGTTAATCACCTGTCAAACCTTATGTTAAGCACTGTGATTGGTTTTTAATCTTTTGGTTGGATAGCAACTGATTAAGTTGACCAGGGTTCCAGATACCGGGGGTTTGTATAAATGCGAAAGTTACTCTATTAAAACCGCAACGATATTATGGAATTGAATACAAACTTTTGTTGATAAAAATTGTTTCTTTTATTTATTTTTTATTAAACGACTATCGCACAAAGGAATTTAATCCCTTTTTTGCGGTTGTACCTGTATTGCACAAACAATATTCAAACGAAATGCACAATCTATAAAAATTTGAATCAAACATGTTTGGATCAGACAAATGTTGGTTCCATGCATTGAGTCGCCTTGATAGGTAGCGTGGTGACCTACACCGCAGCAACCGTTATTTAAAGTATAAAAAATAAGGTTATTAAATAGTAAATAGAGTTGTATTTACCAATAGAAGGTCTGATGATAATGGTGGGAATGTCTCCGTGGTTCTCAGACACGTAATGTTCCGCTAAAGCCTTTGAGAATGTGTACGTATTTGGTCGTCCTTCTGCAAAATAGCAAATAGTATTAGAAGTGCTTCATTTGTGATGATGGATGGATTAGACTAGCCTGTTTGTCTAATAGTAAGTGGCCCTAACTGCTAAACTGGAGGTCGTAGTTTCGATTCCACCTAGGACAAATCTTAGAGCTTGATCATCTGTTCTGTGTCTGGGTGTAATTTATCCATAATATGTATGTATTTAAAATAATTTAATTATAATTATCAGTTTTCTGGTTGCTATAATACAGGCTCTGCCTAGTTGGGGATCAGATGGCCGAGTTTGAGTTGTCCCAAGATATTTCATATTATAGATTTTGTTACTCACGCAAAAACTATTAAACGTATTTATACGAAATTTGGTGATATATACCCGAATAACACATAAAAGAGTTTCTATTTCGAAAAGCCCTTAGGTTTGAAAACGGTTCTAATAAAATTATCGAATGCGAATATTACAACACTCCTCAATTTTTTTTCAAAGAACAAAAATGCACAATTATAGTTATTGGGCGCAAGAGAGAGAGAGAGAGAGAGAGGCCTTTGTCCTATAGCAGAACAAGAAGTTAGATAAAGATCTAATGCTTTTCTGACTTCTTCCCTTCTAATGCTTTTCTGACTTCTTCTCTTCTAATGCTTTTCTGATTTCTGACTTCTTACTCCTTGTTCTACTACAGGGCAAACGCCTCTCTCTATTTTCCGCGCTTCTGGCTCATCCTAGCATAGCGCATCCCACTCTTACCGATGGGAACCTGACTTACTTAAAAACTTTTTAAGGCGTTCTTGGTCCAGATCTGGTTCTTCCATGAACTTTAACACTACGTCCAGCTGTGCCGGTGGAGGGTACACTTTTTCTTCTAAAACTTGTAAGATAGTATTGCTGTAAGCCGTCGATACGTGCACGAACACCTGAAATTACATTTATATTATATTATATATTGACCTTGAATTCAACCAGAATAGGATGAGTTTGTTATTAAATAAAACCTACCAAAACGGATTTTAGGGCGGAAATTTTTAATGTTCCCAACGTTTCGACACCTTTTCAGATTACGGTTATATAATGAAGTGGTATTCACGTCTTGACAGTTTCGAATTAATTTGTATTCTTAAATATGCAAGTTCATAAAAGTTCTAGAATATCTTGCGAGATTCTTAAAGCATAGGGATCTAAAGTCTTAATGCTTATGCTTAGGTTGTTTTTTGACCTTAGCCACCGTGGGCTAAGCCGCACTTAATCTGGTCCAAAACCTTCAGTCTTAGTCCGTATCCTACTTCTTCCTTCGTATAACCATTCCTTGCCCTAATTGTATAAGCGTGACCTAACTGTTGTTTGCTCCCGTATATTTACATAGCATAAATTAATACGCGTGAATGAACCTAATCAACCTTACACAATTTACTTTAAATACATTGATTACAAAAACATTACTCAAGAAAACAATAAGACGAGGCGAAGCCCTCACGCTACTCTAGTAAAACGCATTCCCGATTTCATTCGCGAATTTTCATTCCTGCTTGTCTTAAATAATGATCTTAATACAGAGACCGAGAGTTTTAGCTAATATCATTCAGTTTTTGTCATAAAAAAATAAATTGCAATCTTCTTAAATTTAATTAATAATAAGAATCTTTTATGAGAATGTTACTTGAATAAAGCTAGGTATCGCTGGGAAAAAAACTGAAAATAAAAACTGCTTGCACGATTCAGTATATTTAACACACCCGGCAGCGTCAGCTATGCCTATTTAATAAAACTACATAGATGGCTGTAGAGTGAGGTCACGCTTATACAATCAGGGCAAGGAATGGTTATACGAAGGAAGAAGTAGGATACGGACTAAGACTGACGGCTTCAGACAGAAGATCCTGGAGCAAATTGGGGGAGTCCTTTGCCCAGCCCTACACCTAAAAGGTTATATAAAAAAAAAAAGATGCTGTACAAAGTATAAACGCATGATACCTTTATATTCTTCATCCGGTGACATAGTGTAAGTATATGCGTTGTTCCAAAATAATTTGTGATCATACTAGGTTTTAAGCCTTCATCGAGATGGACTAAAGCTGCCACATGAAATACGACCGATACCTGAAAAATATTAACACATTCCTTCATTAACACAGAAGAGGACACTCAAAGACCGTTATGGCTCGATTCAAAATTATTGGCTGCTGTGAGTTGAGCTACAAGCTGTGATGCCCACGTAACCCGGTCCTTAACCCCTCTGACTTTGAGTTTACCCCTGCGCAAATCGCCTCAGGTTCAGGGCAGTACACATTTTCATTTAAGGTCATTGTAGTCATCCGCTATTGTGCGCTGCTGACGTCGTTTTGAATTCAAACGTCAGTTAATTGCATGGTCTACAATTAATGGGAAGGAACAGAAGGATCCACTAGAGTAAAAAAAAAATTGCGATTTTAGTTGCAAAGTGAGATGAATAAGGACAATCGCGCGAAAAGCACTTGAGTGACACCGTTTACGGTCATGGCTATTTGCTTAAGTGAATCCACTTCAACAAAAAGCGTTTTTCGCTTAAGTGATTTTCGCGTATGTATTCTGACACCCATTAATCCGCTTCCTACTATTTCGAATAAATTATTCCAGCAACTTTCATTACATGTGAGCGTTTGCCACGGCTAAATAGTTTATTTCCGCGAAAATTTTCATCTCCGCGATAAACTTACGAGAATCTCTAAATAAATAGATTTATTCACCTCGTTTATTAATCTTTCCTGGTCTTCAGACGAAATTCCAAGTTCTGGTTTACTAATGTCACCCATGATAGGAATTATCTTTTTCATATTTTCTGGACGCTGGGATTTGATTCTCGAGAATGCCTGGAATTTGATTAAGTCTAGATTATTGCACCATATATTGTAAAAACGGTTACTTTGTCTGTTAGATTATACATTATTTTAATTAGTCTTTTCTAATAATACTTACAGGCGAGTCCAGTAGCTTTTCGATCCTTTTTTTAGCATCGTCGCCTTTTTTGCTTCGGATTAATACAAATACTTTTTCAATATCTTTGCAACTGTAGAGTAACTTTTCAAGGCAAACCTGAAGAATAAAAGTTTATTCACAGTTATACATTATGTATATACGTATGTATATTAAATTATTAACTTAATTTATAATGTGTAAATATTTGTTTTTACAAAATTGTTTATTTAAAAAAAAACATATTTTATTTTTTAAATAAAATTTTATTGTCTTCCACAATGTCTGTCAAGAGATCTAAATCCAAGTTAGGTAATTTTAATTAAGCCGTGAGAGACTCCGTTATAAAAATATATTTGATTTCAATGTGTTATATTTGCGTAAAGTACCTTTCCTATGAATGTCGAGAAAACGAATAATTATTGACTACTAGCTGTCCCCCGCGACTTTGTCCGCGTGTTTTAGTTTCAACGGTTTTTCATTTTTGCGACAATTTTCATTTATGCTCCGCTCCTATTAGTCGTAGCGTGATGTTATATAGCCTATAGCCTTATTCAATAAATGAGCTATCCAACACTGAAAGAATTTTTCAAATCGGACCAGTAGTTCCTGAGATTAGCGCGTTCAAACAAACAAACAAACTCTTCAGCTTTATAATATTAGTATAGATTATCTCGCTCAAGAAACGTACAATAAGATGTAGATCCCGTGTAAATAAAAGAGATACTTTTATTAGTAGTTGATACCGAAGAGAAATTTTTCTGCATTTGTTTCTTGACAAGAGCTATAAAAGTTTAGAGGTACTCGCTGAGCGTTAAGGATAATGTGAGATTTTCTCACAATTTCCTTAACGATAAATCAGATATGTTTAACAATTAGATACTTAATCAAATTTCATCAAAAATATTATGAACTTAACTATTCTATACACATGAACTTAACTATTTTAGTGGCTATATATTGTGTTGAATTTTGAGTGTCAGTTGTCTATTGTCCTGTGTCATAAAAAATAATTCACATTTTATGTCAGAATGGTAGAATGAAAATAATAAACTCTGAGTTTTTAATAGGGATGTTTCAAGGGAAAATAATATGAAAAGTTAAAATCTATTTAGTCCGTCAGTTAGATAATAAAAAAATATTAGACACGTATTTTTTCTTTTATCAAAACAATAAAAAAATACAAAGATACACCGCTTTAAGGTTTCGGATAGGGGGCTTATGACGCCACGCCTCGCTAAAAATCGTAGCGAGGAGTGACGTCACGCGTAATTTCCGTTCTCTGTATTTTGATCATTTTTTGTTTGCAGGAAAAAAGAAAAAATACGTGTCCAATAAAATTCATTAATCTACAAGACGAACATTAAAAAAAAATAGGATTCATGCCTATTAGTACGTATTCAAAAACTTCAAACTCTAAATAAATTTGAAATGTATGCATGTCGTCCCGATTATGTCACCTTATCTAATAGGATTTTTCTCACTTCGACAAAGCAAAATTCGTGTCCAATATTTCTTTATAATCTAATTTACAGACTTAAAAGATTTTTACTTTACGTACCCCGTCAACTTCCCTTTTGTAACATACTCGAAGACATAGAAGATGATTTTGCTCTGTAGCTAGACATTACAGAGCAAACCAACAATTACTACAGCTTGGAGAGTAATACAATAAGTAACTTCTAGTTCCCAATGAAGTTTAAAATAATTACCTTTCCAAGAAAACCGGTCACGCCGGTTATGAAGACAGACTTGCCCGCATAGAAGTCCGCTATAGATTCAATATGCTGCATAGGTTTGACACCTTCATCGCTGCGATCTCCATTTGTATCTGAAAAATATTAAAGTTTTACTGTAGAGATTTCGCTCAAGTGTACCCCTATTCAAGTGACATTTCTACAACCAAAAACGATGATTGAAATCGATTAAATGACATTAAATGTATGGAAATGACATTTCATATCGTTAAGGCACGAGACTAGTCACTTCCATACATTTTCCCCCCGTCCGGTGTCCTTAGATCTGGCTGGCTCGCGCCGGCCAAACTAGCAATAAAAATATATCCCTACAGAATAAAAACTTAGAGCCAGCCCTCCCTTGCTGTTTTAAGATTGTAAGCAACGCACTAAGTAGTGGTCCGAACCCCGAACTAAGGGCACCCCCTTGCCCTTAGCACGACCTCCGACCCCCTCGAGGCCCGACCTCGAGGGGGTTGCGAGACCTTGCGGGTGACGGGGAGGGCAACCCGTTTCATACTCATACAGTCAATGCTGACTACACAAGCCTATAATTTAAGTACCTATGTCACATACATGAATCTTACCTACAAACCCATTTTTATAAAAGAGACAACAATAACATTGTAATGCGAATCATTTATCATTCCGATTTAAACATGATTATTACACAATACCACCAATAAATACCGTTTTTAAAAGCGCATGACAAGTTTCAACTTTTGTATTTATTGCTGTTTATTCAAATTAAACTTAGACACCATGACCTTGCTGTATAAGAATTTGATTCACACATAAGTTTAAAACTATAAGTACTTACAATATTTTTATAAGATGTATGAGGTATACCAATAACGGTCTCTAAAAAAATTGCTCCACAGATCAGCTCTCAGTATTTTGACTTATAAAATAAAAAATAATAATAAAGTAATAATTATAAAAAATGACAATGCCTGTTTTAAGCCTGTAAAATTGTTTTTCACACATTAAGGTTGTTTTTTATTCATTTGTTAAATTGAATTTTAATTGAGTCGTAAAAAAATTATGTGAACCTATATTTATACTTTATTTAAAGTAATAAAAATAAACTGGTATTATTATTTCTTCTATTGTATTCTTACTTTGACCTACGTGTCTTTAATTAATTAATTAATGAATTAATGTTTTATTTATTTATTAGTTCCTCACTCGAAAGAATCTTTAGATAATGATTTAAAATTTATGTTGATATTATCTTAGATGCCTAATTATTTCAAAGTTCATATAGTAGGTACCTAGAATTAAGTTATTGTCAAGAAAATTTGATGTGTAAGTATTATTTACTTATTAACAACCCGGCTTCACACGTGTGTACTTAAATCAATCGATATTCAAACAGATGGTTAAAATAGTTAGTCCAGCAGTTAGCAGTAGTTTAGAATAAATTTACTTAAGGCGATACACATTTTTTTTAACTAGGTATATTTATTTCGTTTTTTTTCGTTTTTACTTAGCAACTATAAAAATTATTGATTTGAAATTTGGTTTCTAGATTCCTAGTTCCTAGAGGAGGATATGATGAAAATAAATGTCGATCAGTAAGAAACTTTCCTCAATAGTTTTATTTTTTGAAATCAGCTCTATAAAAACATTTTTTTTGGTTAATCCACCAAACTATTAAACTTAATAATATTATTTATACACTATTTGATGCATAATCATAATATCTAGATTTTTTTATTTCATTAAAAAAATATATATTGCAATCTATGTCGAGTGGTAAAAACGACAGACTAATTAGACAGAAAGATTTTTGTTTTTTTTTTGTTTTGAAAGACGGACACGTGGGACTTCGTGTCCGTATCCTCCAGGGCCTGTCAGCTGATCGGGTGACGAGGTGCCCTCCTCGTCATAATGCATCGCCTAATAACTTTAAAAGCTTATAACTTTTGTATTCGTGTATATTTTGTTAATGTTATTTCGCAGTTCTGCTTCATTTTAATACTATTATCTATACTAATATTATATAGCTGAAGAGTTTGTTTGTTTGTTTGAACGCGCTAATCTCAGGAACTACTGGTTCGAATTGAAAAATTCTTTTTGTATTGGATAGTCCGTTTATTGAGGAAGGCTATAGGCTATATAACATCACGCTACGACCAATAGGAGCGGAGCATAAATGAAAAATGTTGCAAAAATGAAAAACCGTTGAAACTAAAACACGCGAGCTAAGTCGCGGGGTACAGCTAGTTAGAAATATTTGAAATAAATAAATAATTCGATTGTAATCAAATATCCTACTAGCCGGAACAAACAAGCTGACAGGCAGACAGATACAAAATTACAAAAAGACTTTATTTTGAACTTCTATACACTTTAATTTTATTTAGGTATGCGTATAAATAAAATTTATATGCAACCTAGATAAATACTGCCCCTAATCTTTTCACAATCATCAAATTTAAATATTAGATACACAAGAACTACGGTACTTAATTAGTGAATTGGCATGAACAGCAGTAGTCATTGTTTTAAATTTTATTAGTAAAGGCTAGTAAATTTAATAAATACTATTATAATCTCTAAGTTCTGTTGATTAGATGAGAATTTGTAGAAGACAATATAGGACAAAAATATTTTTTTGTCCTATTTTCTGTTTTTTTTTTATTGCATCGTATAGAATGACTAAAAATAAGTCGATAAACATTTGGACACTGTTTTGCATCCAATAGCTTATTAACAAATTCGAAGAAAATGATAAAATTTAATAAAAATCGGTCAAGCAGTTTTGAAGAACCAAACACTGTGACACTAGAAAATTTATATAGCCTTTTAAAGAGGAACAATTCCGTCATACATGATTTTTGCGTAACTTTCACCGTTTACGCAGCGCATGCAACGGAAGCTAGGTATATGTTACCAGTTCATGCAACATTTTTCATTGATGCTCCGCTCGGTTGAAAGCGCTAATCTCAGGAACTACTGGTTCGAATTGAAAAATTCTATATATAGGCTATTCTATAGGCTATATAACATCACGTTATTTTCTTTCGTTGCGTGCACTGCGTAATCGGGAAAAGTTACGTAAAAATCATGATGACTGAATTGTTTTACTTTGAATTGTTATTGTTGTTGAAGGTACTTATTGGAAATTGTTTTTTTTTTATCTTTGTCATTAATTTATCCTTAATTATGTTAATTTATTTAAAACACTCAGCCCGAAAACTAGCCAAGTCAGTCCTTAGGGTACTATATATTATCCTAAGTTATAAGAAGAAATTATATTTTATGTTGTTATAAATAACTTTCAGGAGAATAAAATAAACACATTGTCCCCAAGTTCACAAACAAAGAAACGTAAGATTGTAGTGAGTAAGTGTATTGTTTAATTATGCTTATAAATTAAAGATTATGTTAGCTTGATTGACAAATTAATCCTACTTATTAACTTATATTTTATTGTAAGATGCACAATAATTATTGATATTAATAGATATGTTTAATTTTATAAAATATAATCAAGATAAATACCTAATATTTAATAATATAAAATAAAAATATGTAATGTATTTTTGTTACTTAATCACTCAAAAACTACTTAACTAAATCAAACTTAGGGTACTTTTTATCCCGATCTCCCGTCTAGCACGGGATAAATACGCGCGTAAAACCGCGGGCGCAGCTATTAAATTATAAAACTTAATATCTCATCAATCAAACTTTGTACGTTAATAAAAATTGTAAATACTTACTTAGTACCATTTTCTTGACCGCCACTCCAAACAACGCGAGTGAATATGCAAATAATAACCAACTTATATCTTTATATAGGTGCTTTGTTATAAAGAATTAACGACACGTATAAAAATGACGTATTTTTTAGATGCATGATATAACACATTGAATTTTTTATATTTAAATAGTTTTGACAACAAGCCGCAATTCTGATACAAAAAATATTTACAAAGTTGTCCTTTGTGAAGTCAAATTCAAAGTCAGTGTTTATTTACATAAAATAGGTTGATACAGGATCTTATGCTATTTTGATAACATACATTAAGTACTTATTATGCAAATTGTTTATGACATAATTTAATAATCACATATTAATAATAATAAATAATAAATGTGGACAACATCACATACATTGCTCTGAACCCAAATTAAGTAGCTAAAGCACTTGTGTTATGGAATTCAGAGACAACGAAGGTACCACATACACCCAGACCCGAGACAATGTAGAAAAGTGGTTTCTACATTGACCCGGCCGGGGATCGAACCCGGGACCTCAGAGATGGCGACACCTTGAAAACAGGTGAGTACGCCACTCGACCACGGAGGCCGTCACACATTACATATTAGTTTAAGTACTTAGTCGACATTCTTGGAAATTCATTTTTGGGCAGTTCCTATATTTAAAAAACTAGCTTTAACTACCGTCCGTTAGCAAAACGAATCGTTAACTAGGCAAGAGTCAGTTTTTCGGTCTAATAACAGAAAATACTAGTTTTTTCAGCGCAAATTTCTCAATAACCTGGAGATATATGGTCTTTTTTTATAATGCTTAGTTATTCATCAGCTATTTATCTAGTCAGTCAACGAATTTATATAAAAATATATAAAATAAAAATGTAACGCGCGTTTTTGCGTAAGTATGCAAAAAAATAAAACATTTTATATTTATTTTTTTTGGCTAACTGGTAAAAAATAAAAATCTAAAATAAATCCTATGTAGGTACTGGCCATATTGTATATAAGTAAGTCTACAATTTTTTTTAAAGTTGTAAATGAATTTTTTAGTACCTCAAAAAAATGTAATTTAATCCGAAAAAACATACTTAATAACTATAAAATCATATGCAAAATCGTCGTCAACGCGTATAAAATTGTTGAAAAAAAAACAAAAGGTGTACATTTTAAAATTTGAAGCATTTATCTATTAAAATATTTTATACTTGACTACTTATTTAATTGTAATAAAATATCTAAATAATGCCCTACAAACCAATGCACTCGCTCGCGGTATTCACGCGCGTACTTAATAATATAGGTACCTACTGAAAGTCGCGACAGGCACAACAGACCTAGAGTATATTTGTTCTGTGGACCTGTGTCGCCCGTGACGTTCGCCACACCCGAAGAAACTCGTGAATAGCACTTGATTTTATGCTAGGCTTAATCAGTTTTGAGCCTGTATAAATATTTTTAATTTATCCATAGTTTGAAACTTATGAAGAGTTTCAATCTCAATAGAGTAGGTAATCCATTTTGGCGTTTTAGGTTTAGATACTGCTAATATACAATATACCTTGACTTTCGGAAACAATAACTTAAAGATAAAACAAAACAGCTCATGAAAGTTAAAAGCCAGGTCAATGTGTTTTCCTTAGTAAACAGCGGAAAAGATAACGACCCGACTGCCATTGCCCTCTGCGGTCGGCTGTAAAGAGACAAACCGCAGCGATCTCAGCATACACAGGAGTCCAGTATAGAGCGTTTCTCTCCGGCGGTCCTCTGCCCTCCCAAATTAGCCAACAACCAGTCGCTAGCGAGCAGGTATAGTGCAAAATTGTTTGCATAATGTGAAAGGCCATGCAGCGCGATTTTTTCTAAATTACCGCGTAGACGTAGATTACGCGCGTTTTTTTTATTAGATTGGGTATACACATGGTCCAGGTTGGAGCAGCTCCATCCTCAATAATCGACAGCCCAACCTCAAAATTAGTACCGATATTTAGGAAATCTGATTTGTATTTCAAATAGGTACCTACGTCGGTAACCTATTTACATGTAAAAGAATAAAGTCAGTAATGTATGTTGGTAAGTACCTAAAAAGTAAATGAACTCATTTCGGTTTTTAATTAGCCGCTGAAATTACAATAATACATAAATTTAATGAATTAATATTAAAAACTAGCTGAAGTAAAAGAAAAATGGTTTATGATAAACTGTGAACTAGGTACAAAAGTACAAATGCATGAAGTTTAACTCTAATTAGGTATTTTGTTTTAACCCCGTTGTTTTAACGCAAAAAGGCTAGGTATGTGTTTGTTTGTGACCTTGTAGTTCTCAGACGAATTGATTGTTATTTTTTTCAGACGAAACATCGATGTTATTTCGAGGTGTATTTAAGGGCCAGACGAAGATTATTTTTTTAAATTACCATCGCATTCATAATTTCATGACTTCAATATTTGAAGTCTTTATTCAGATTAATTTTTTTCTTTTATCAAAAATATTTACAAGTAGGTATGTAAATAACAATCCCATGTTATAAAAAGATGATATAGATAATATAAAAACCGAAAACAACATTCTGTGTTTAAAGGAGCGTTGACAACTTTGACGTATAACTCAGTGTTTCATGATGTAAAAAATTCTCCCAAAAACATCACAAAATGGATTAAAATTAAATAAAAATATTTTTTTTGCATATACCATGAGATCTTTTAAATTTAAAATGTTTTATTTATTTGATCACTATAGATATACAAGAATCGGATTTGATGAACTGAACAGACAAGAAAGACTTTTGAAAGAATAGTAGTTTTATAATTTTAATCGGGTAACATTTTAGTACTCATTATTTCACTACTGGAGTTGTGTTTTTATTTAGTTTGTACAGGAAATCCTTGAAAAGTATGGCGTAAATCTAATATCGTGCGATTTTTTGCAAAACCCCAAGTGTATTTTCCATCATCAAGTGTCCCGTGTTCTCAAAATGTCGAGATCAAGTTCTGTTGAAGACATTCCCGACCAATGTAGAGTAAGTTTGATGTTTTTTATTGTTTATTTATTCTTTGTCCGTCATACGCCGTGACCTTTGCTCACATTCGCTTTACTGTATGTGTATGATATTAGTAAACAACGCTGTAATTGTGTGCTGGTTTCGAAGGACATTGGCTTTATTGCGTCATTAGAAATTATGCTCAATTTACGCTTATCTCGTGTTCGTACTTGTTAGGCGTAGGCGCAAAAGCAGCGTACCATTGTCATCATTATGTTTTATCTGAATCTGTTAGATATAGTCTGTCAAGTGACAAGATAACTTTTACTAATATTCCTAACTTACTGCCTTGACAATAGAAATTCTGCTTTTGATTTGCATGTTTTAAACATAGTTTAACATATTCTTAATAGTACGTAAGAACATAAATAGAACATAGCTGTATCTTTTACAGCGTTAGGGCGAGAACTTGCAAATAATTTTACAGAAATGAAATTTAAATGTTTTTTTTACTCCAATGTTGTGTAGAATTACTGAAAATGGTTGATAAACTTTAGAGACTTTTTTTATGACCATCGGTTTGAAGGAAAAATGGCGCCGAATTGGTGTTGTCAAGACCTTAGAGCACCCTGACACAGATAGGTTAGGTTTTTTAGGGGCTGATGGGCATGTGAAATAAGTCAATAAAGCCTCCTTATGCCCTTTGTGTTAGGTTACTTCAGGACCCTAAAAAAGGAGACCTGCGAAGCAGTTTTTAACAGATTGATTGAAGTTAAAAGACCAGTCTTTTAACTTCATATTTATTATGAGGGTAGATTAGGCTTTCTTAAAGTTTTATTGGAATGTGTGTGTAGTAGATTTATTAGAATAAACAAGAACATATTTTTTTTCAGTTTTAATGTTTTCTCAGAAACCTATTTAAAAATCTTTAAATCACTCTAAACATATTATACTAACTCGATTCAAACAAGATCTAATTAGAATTTTTCATTAATAAAGTTTTATTGTCAGTTCAATCAATTTCAAATAACTATCAATCAAAAAATTATATTATTAATAAATATTTATTAAAAAAAACTATGTGTTAAGCAGTTGCTTAAGTAGTTACTTAGCAAATCTAAATTAAAATCCTCTATAAAAAACTTGAATTTATCCATAACTTGAATAAATCTGCAATAAAGAGTGTTATAAATACCACCATATTATGTTATATAATATTATATATATTACTTTAAACAAAAGAGAACATTTATTAACACAATAATTGGTTTGTTTATGCTAAAACATCTGTTAGTATAATTAAAAATAATTATTAATATTGTTACAAAACATTTGCTTTCATGTTCCATTCCAATGCAAACATTCAACTGCTTATTTAAAAATACTTTAACTTTGAAAGCTATACATAAAACTATAGCTAAGTATGAGTAACCAGGAAAAAGTCGAAAAATAATAATAACAATAATATCTTGGGACAACTCACACACGGCCATCTGATCCCAAACTAGGCAGAGCCTGTACTATGGCAACCAGACAACTGATAAACATACTTATATATTTCTGAATACATACATATTATAGATAAATAACACCCGGCCACAGAACCCATAATCA
This sequence comes from Diachrysia chrysitis, assembly GCA_932294365.1. Classification (NCBI taxonomy): domain Eukaryota; kingdom Metazoa; phylum Arthropoda; class Insecta; order Lepidoptera; family Noctuidae; genus Diachrysia; species Diachrysia chrysitis. The sequence goes on along the minus strand of OW028648.1, from coordinate 2,103,678 downwards.
TGGTCATCACACAAAGATTTGTCCTGGGTGGGAATCGAACCCACAACCTCCGGTTTAGCAGTCAGGGTCACTAACCACTAGACGTTGTATTCTCTCTCTCTCTTTGATACAAAACTGTAGGTAGTACACGTAAACTTTCTCGAGCGATCAGTGTTGCCTTTGATCAGTTTTATTTTAATTTAATTATATTTACCGGAGAAAATTAATAATCTCAAATCCATTCAACAATTACGTATATGTATACATAGTATGATGCCGAATAATACCCATAAGGATCAGACAGGGTTTTAGTTGTATATAACTATAACTTGATTATGCGGCTTTGTGACCAATTTATACATCATCATAATCTATTTTTAAGGAAAAGTTTAAATATAGTTAATAAAATGAAATGTTATGTAACAACCATTTTTGTTTTAAATTAGAACCGCCCATTATAAGCCATGTAATCATATAGTGGACTTACATATTTTATTATACCAAGGCCATTTATTTCCATGGTAAGTTAGGTAATTAAGTTGAACTCTATTTAATAAAACACTGTTTTGTTTATGAATAACAAACATTTTAGACTTAATTAATTATAATAATTTTAGTGTGGCACACTTAAAATATAGGTACATTAATTAACTAAACCTTGGTAAGTAAGATAATAAATTTTATAACAAATGGTACAATTACTAATGGGATTCTGGCTATAGTTTTAGGTCATATACTTTTTACTAATCAAATAGCTAATGTTCTAGTAGCATACTATGTCACTTAAGTTGATAAATATAATTATGAATTATTTCTTTTTTTGCTGCCTTCTTTCTGGCATGTCTTAGGTGAATCATTAGTAACATTCCATAAATATGGATAATTTTGTTATACCGCATACTTAAGCATTTAAATAATCGGCCATTTTGCTTCTACTCTCGTGAACTGCAATCCCTGCAACAGCTTGCTGCACCAACTATGAATGTCATTGGCTGCTGGCTTAGGCCAATAGGTGCGTATAAACTCGCCAATAGAGGCGCTAGTCCTGCGTGAGGTCGCCGAAATGTCAAAATCGTTCGTTAGTGGGTTACGCGGGTTTATTGAATAATACTCTAAAACTTGGGGATTTTAAATTAACTCTAGTAAGGCAATACCAATCATAAAAAAGTATTCGAGGATGGGTATAACAACTGAATAAATTACTAATGAAAGCTTTCATGAAAGGTTTAAAGGCGGATATACACTTTGCGGCGTCCGGCGCATCGCGTAGGAAGCACATGCGTCGCAATGTGTGTATAACTAAAAATGTATAAAAGTGGAGTCAAATTATATCTTGTGATATATTTTGACTCCACTTTTATAATTTTTTCGATAAAAATACTAATTTATTATTGTGTTTTAATCTATTAGTCGTATCATTTCCAAGAATCCGGCGATAAATGTGATAATATTCAAGATAAATGAATTGTTTTATGCCACCATGTTGGGTGGTCTTGTAGGGAAAGCGAAAAAAATTGTGAATGTGCTGTGGAAAAGTGTATGTATTGATGTAGGAAAATATGCCGTATATATACGAGTCTATAGAATCGCTTCTCGCTTAAATTTTAAAGAGGAAAAAGATCTGTAACACAACTTAAACCTCTTTATCTATTATAAATAAAACATAAGTGTTTGTATAATAAGTTTCGTGAGGAGTATTCATAATTATTTAAAAACATAACGGTTTACTTACGCACATTCTCGGGTGTCGCGAGTCGAACTATCAGTATCAGTTCGACTTGCGAAACCACCGCTGCCGCGTCAGCTCATGATTAGGGACTCCTATTGAGTCTGAAACTAGTCGGGTTATCACCGTAGTAACCCGTTGTTTCTAAATCATTAAAAACATGTGTGTTTACAGTTTGCTATTTTTTAAATAAATCATGAAAAGAAATAGTATATAATGAGCATCTGTTTATGATTGTCATTTTTAAGATCTGCATCCGTTTATATGTTTTCTTTAACTACTCCAGATCAAGACTCAACTGCAGATTTTTTGTTTTTCAGCGAGCTTTTCCTCGTCATTGCTGGTCTCATTCTCATAAATTTCGCAGGACCTCTTCACGCAAGATGGGGTTCTCCTCAAGGCCTGCCTGGGGCGACCGGTCACGGACCTCAACTCCATAGGCATGCTGTGCATCGTGCAGAACCCGGACGGGACCAAGTCCATCGAGTGGAGACCGAACGACCTGATCACGATCGACTCGGACACACAGGACCAGGAGTGGGCAGTCGTCAACACTATTGGTATTACCATGTCTTATGCTAAAGGTAGATTTATTAATACTAGCTTTTGTCTTCGTTCGCGATGGTGGCTGTTTTTTTTCTGTTTGTGGAGTTAGATTAAGAAATATACTTTCTAATATGGAGTAGTTTTATTTATAGAGCTAAGCATGCACGAGTGCATTTTAGATAGAAATATAAATTAGACAACGATTTTAATGAGATATAATATCTACATCTAGGTATGTAACCAGAAAGGGAAGATAGATATACAGACTTCTGTTGCGACTCCAAGGCCAAAACTGCATCGCATTAGTGTCTCTAGTAAAATTTTATTTAAGTAAGAAGGGAAGGGAAGATATTTAAGTAACCGTGCCGCTTACTCTATTTCTTTACCTTTAATAAAACTTTCCTTTGCTATTTTGCTCAGGTCGTCGCCAGCGCACTCTAAGCGGCAACATAACATCAGACTACGCGACAGCCCGCGCCCGCATCATCAAAATAAACCTCGACGAATTGAAAACCTTCAGGGTCACGAGGAACAACCAGCAGATGCAGTTCTCCACGAAGCCAGGAGTTTGGCAGACCACATTCTACTTCCAACACGGAAACGCTGAAATTTTCGTCGCATACTTGAAGAACCATATCAAAACTGCGAAAACACGACATGATAGGAACACATATGTGGTTGTTGAACCTAATATTGAGTCTCAGGTCCTGAATAGGTCTTTTGCAGAACTGGATATATTTACGGAAAATACTACTGATGTTGTGTGGAATTTAATGTCGAATTTGAGACAGAGGCCTTATGAGACTACTATGACAGCGTTTTCGAAACTTACTGATATTGGTAAGGATTTTAAAATAACCTATTGAACAGAGGGTAGATATGTATAAGATATTTAGAGAATTTGTATTACTTTTCATGCAGAAGCTCTATAGCTTTCCACATGAAATAAATTACATGGACATGGTTACATGAAAAATAATATTTGTTGAGTTATTATATTAGTAATCTCCCATATTTAATTATATTTCAACTTTTTTACCTATTACTTTCTTGTTACCTTTATTGCATTCAGTTTTTTGGTGAAAGCCAATGCTTTCACCAAAAAACTGAATGACCTTCCAATAAAGGTCTATGTACTCGGTGATAGATCAGATTTAATATTACTGTCTAAGACTCATAACTAACAATTGACACTGCTAGCATCTCAAAACATAGCTAACTTTAGCTGCTGACTATATATTCAGAAAATGGGGAGTACCGGCAATATAAACTCCGATAGGATCTTAGTTATCTATCAATTTCCACCAATCGCAGTCAGTAGCTTATTCCTTATTGGTGGAGAATGACAAATACACCTGATGCGAACATAGCAGATTTTTGATTCAGTATTCATACAATGCTTAATCCACATGTACCCAACCGGTGACCCGTTACCGCGCATGACGTCACAGCTAAATCTCAGTCAAATCCCGAGCGGCGACCGGCCTCCGCACTACCTTCACTTGATTTGAACCCTTTTTTTGTGTTTGGAGTCTACTTTTGTATGAAGAAGTTTGATGATATACGATCTTTAACCTCTAGTTCAACGAGGTACAACTCACAATCAATGGGTTAAATTCCAGTTTACTACGGCAACGAAGGCATGAACGGCAAACGCGACGTGTCTGAAGAAGTAGCAGATCTTTTGACTAAGAGTATGAGTGCTATCGAAGATTCTACCACTCTGACCAGGACGGAAGAGTATGAGGTTATCAGCGTTAAACCCACACTCCCACCCAGGCCGAGTATACCTAGGTAAGGTTAATTTACCCTTCAGAACGACAGACGCCATTTTCCAGTGCTAAGTCTTATTAAATAATAGCTTTCGCCCTCGGCTCCACCCGCGTGCATATCAGTTATGACGGCTCATAGTAGGTAGCCTATTGTAGCGGCTAGTGTCGTCACGAGTTGAACAAAACGTACATCCTGACGTCATGCGACATTACAAATCGATGTATACCGTCGTCGTATGTTTTAGTTACGTTAAAAAAGAAAAATATGTATGTAATATTTTTTTATTACTTATGGCCGAATACTAAAACGTCAGCCAGTTTTAAGTCGTCGTTTCCTCGCATGCTTTCTCTGTCATTTTAAGGTGTAAAGTAGTTACAGATAGATATTTAAGTACGTATTAAAGTTAAGTTGGGTTTCAGTATTTGGGGGTAAATCTACCTAAGAGACATTTAGTCAAAATTCCTTTTAAATATGTATAACAAAGTGACAATCTTTCGTTATAGTATAACTTTCTTCGTATAAATACCGATACTAATGTCGTGGGTTCAGTTATCAATGAGGGTCATTACTAGATATTGATAACACGTGAATGCTTGTAGTTCAATGATCACTCATCTATGTCCATGAGGAACAGTGTGATCTGTAAGCTATAGGAAGCTGAAGATATAGAATATATACTACTTTTTCAATTTTGTGCCAAACACGAGGAAAAGCAACTGTAGTGCTCAGATATAAAGTTCAATTTGCGTTACAACACCTTTTTTATGACTTACAACAGTAATACTGAAGTCAGTCGAAAATGAACTTTATTTACTCTTGCATAAAGTTTATCAATTGGAAAAATAATTTAAATGTAAAGATGTTTGGTCTTTAAATGCTCAGGGTAGTTAGTATATTTGGCTTTATTTGCATATAATTTAGTAGACATTCGATTTCGTTTTTTTTTATAATCTGATGTTAATGTCAATTCAAATGTACATATCCATTTACTTACGCGTGCTTTCGTGTTCTGTTTTTTACGTTGCCTTGAACTTATTGTAATCAATATTGAATGAGTGCAATGGTCAAACTAAGTAAACTCACGGGTATTTCAACAAATATCTTATCTCCGAAAAATCACTTTTGTGAAAAAAGTATTTGGATTGACTGAAAAATATTTTAGTGCTCAGGACTAGATTTAATATAATGTTTTTGTTTTACAGAGGTACACCCCTTTCCACAGAAAAGTGGGAAGGTCTGCAGGACACAGAAGGCCGAGTCACAGAAGTAGAGGGAGTCAAACAGCTGATATTTAGAGGGGTGAGTTTTAATACATATTAATGTAACATTAAATGGGAGGGGGGGGGGCACTGCAGCGAAACGCGGGGGGGCCTAAGTGATGTGTGTATTTGTTCTTAAATTATTTTTTAGATGTTTTTTTTTGTTTTTATAGTTAAGGTTAAGTATACATTAAAAATCACACCAGACAGCTTAAGAAATACATTTACATATAATTATTACAAATTCACCTTTGAAAAAGTGACAAATTGAAATACCTACGTCATCCATAATGATTTTATGTAGTGCAAACTCTTGATATTTTGTTTATACACAGGGTGTGGCCCATTCAATACTACGTCATCCATAATGATTTTATGTAGTGCAAACTCTTGATATTTTGTTTATACACAGGGTGTGGCCCATTCAATACGACAAGCAGTATGGAAGTACTTGCTAGACTATCATCCGTGGCACATGACGCATTCAGAACTCAGAGCTTTAACCAAGAAGAGAACAGAGGAATACTTCTCTATGAAGCTGCAGTGGAGGTCCATGACCGAGGGACAGGAAGCCAGGTAGGATTAGACTGATTTTATTTAACTTAATTTTCTATCTATATAACATGTTTTTCGTGTGATAGGTAAACAGGTTTGTAGCTAGGATAATGATTTTAATCTAATATAATACACAAATTCGTTACCATTGCAAAAAAAAAATTAAAAAAAATATAATAAAAATAAACACTTCTTAATTTATTATTTCACAGCACTAATTTTTAATTTTATCCCTGTTCAAAATTAATTTACAAAACTTACTAACTCCACAGGTTTTCAGAATACCGCGACAGGAAGAGCCTAGTAGAGAAAGATGTGAACCGAACCGATCGGACGCACCCATTCTACGCGGGCGACAACAATCCAAACTTAGTGATCCTACAGGACATACTCATGACATACGTCATGTATAACTTCGATTTGGGCTACGTACAAGGCATGTCGGATATTTTGGCGCCATTGTTACTGTTGCTAGGCAACGAGGTTGATAGCTTCTGGTGCTTTGTAGGATTTATGGATAAGATTGTGAGTTACTTAGATTTATTATATTTTTTAATTACCTTTAACACTTATAAAATTCATTTTTTTAGGTTAATACTAAAAAAATGTATGTATTTTATTATTATTTTGGGAAAGTGCAACACAATCGTACTTGGAAACCGAAGGGACTATCTGTAATCGGCTGCTTGATTTTTTTTAAACGACTCCCTTACTACGTAATTTAATCCCTGTGTGATACAGGGATTAATTAACAAACATTCAATACGCATACACAAAGAACACACAGACTTGGAACAAGCATTTGTGCATCACACAAATGCTTGTCCCACGCGGGACGAACCCGTACCACGTCGCGCACAGTGGTAATTAAAAAGGCGTGGTGATACCACTTGGCTGTCCGTGCAGTGTAATTTACATTTTATTTATAACTGCCTAATATACTTTTTTTATTTTATGAAATTGAATTCTATTAACTACTCCTGCACTTGATTAAATTTAATCCTTGTGTCGCGGAGGCATTTAAAAACATTCAATTCACATGGAAAAATAACACCCATTTAGGATACCATTTATTGACCTTAATTATTGACAACCCAATTTAGTAGAATAAACTTACATAATTGAAGAGCAATTTTTATTTGACTGCACGGATAGCCGAGTGGTATAGGTCACCACGTCAATACCCTCTGTGCGCGACGTGCAGCCGGTTCGATCCTCGCATGGGACAAGCATTTGTGTGATCCACAAATGCTTGTTCTAAGTCTGGGTGTTCTTTGTGCATGTGATTTGAATGTTTGCGAAACCCCCCGCGACACAAGGATTAAATTCATAAGTAGGCAAGTCTTTTTTAAAAGAAAAACTTAGCAATCATAACCTCTACATACCTGTAGGCGTCAAACTTCGACATGGACCAGGCGGGCATGAAGCACCAGCTGCTCCAGCTGCAGCAGCTGCTGATGTTCGCGAGCCCCGAGCTGGCGCACCACTTGTCGCAGAAGGACTCCGGGAACATGTACTTCTGTTTCCGATGGCTGCTCGTCTGGTTCAAGCGGGAGTTCTCCTATAGAGATATTATGAGGTGGGAACTGTGTTCGTAAGCATGCACCAGAAGCTTTTAACTTGACACAAAAACATTTGAAAAAAAAAAAAAGACATTTATTGCTACCAAAACAAAAAACAAAAACACGGTACATATTATTAAATATTGGTAAGACAACGGTAGCAAAAGGAGATGGCTCAGCTAATGCTGTACCAGGAAGAGCACGACCCGTCACAGCGCTGGTTTTCAGCCATTCCTACTCCCTAAGTTGTAATGCGGGAGTTACAGGACGAACTGGCTACACCAGTCGCAAGACAACTTCTTAAAAACTATGATTTGAATGAGTTTTACGACGATAAGAAATCAATCTATATTTTGATTGAAAAAGTTTTGCAGTAATAGGGATCTTGACTATTTTTTTTTTAATTTTTCATGTTGATTAATATAAAATATTATACACGTATTTTATTTTTGCACTTTTTTTTACGTATTCTAAAACTTACGAAGATACATTGAAATGTCGCATGATGTCACGATGTCGTACGTTTTGTGTAACATCGTGACGTAATTAGCCCCCACTCCTGAACTCTGATTTGCTTTATCTCCTTGGTTTTTAGTTATTTCGAAAAGTAAAAGTAAATGTCTAATGCTTTTTTATTTATTAACAAATTTACGATCTAATTAGATCTTATCATACCAAGTCAACATCCCTATTGCTTTGTTTCATTTTAATACATGACAGATATAGTGAAGTCTTTCAAGTACATAATAGAACTCCTGCAAATACGATAACGTTACTCGAGACTCCTAATATTACTTAAGGTCAAACTAACTTTATATAATAATGATGTTTATTTGTTTCAGGCTTTGGGAAGTATTATGGACGGAATTGCCATGTGCAAATTTCCATTTATTGATATGTGTTGCCATTCTCGATGCAGAAAAAGATATTCTTATCAGTAAAGACTATGGTTTCACTGAGATATTAAAAGTGAGTATATTTGTTTCTGTTTGTTTCAAAGCAATAGGAACTTAACCACACATTTAAATGCGTTAAGAAATATACTTACTTTTAGATATATATTTATGGTTTTGACTGACATTTTTGTATCGTAACAGCAGCTTAATTGTCTATTGTTTGTTTATTTTAATTAAAATAACCCAATGCCTTAAAGTAGAACTGTTAAAGATTCTGTCTCACATTGTATTTGTCTATCCTAATACATTTTTTCTTCCAATTTCAGCACGTAAACGACTTATCAATGTGCCTCGATGTTGACAAAATACTCAGTACGGCTGAAGGGATATTCCATCAAGTCGTATCAGCGCCGCACCTAACAGACCAGATCCGCGTCATATTAGGACTACCCACATTAAACATATCGACATCAACTCACTCAGAGAATGAACAACCTTCAACATCAAAGGTGGAAAATGGTACGGACAGCAATGAAAACGACAAGAACATGTTCGGACAAGACATAGACGAAGTTATGTATCAGATAGGCTTAGATATGAATTTTTAGGCACGGTGATTATATGTTACATGTAGTGTCGGGTTGTGATTTGAGGCTTACGCGATTGAATATTGGTTTTAGTTGTTGCTTTGTTTTTGATTTAGAGCATGGTAGTCGAATATTGAGTACCTTTTGAAAGCCTATGACGAATTTAAGTGATGTACAATCATAATTCAAAGACAAATTTATATTTTGCAACTATTATGATTGTGATGTTACCTATTTAAAGTAAACAATTACAGCATTTTTAACGAATATATATATTTTGAAATCTGATATTAAATCTAGAACTTAAATTAATGAGCAAATATTATAATCTAATAGCAGATCAATGAGATGATTACTAATGATATTATTAAATAAAAACAAAGTATTAATAAATAAATATTTTATAAACAGAAAAGAATTTGCTATCATATTGGTAGATGCAAAATTGCATTTAAACAAAATTTTGTTAGTGCTTTCAATTCTTTTAATATCTAAGCTTCTAAATTATTTAGCAACCCGACTTACGGAGATTAGAGCTTGCTAACATACATACATGCATAATAATTAGAACAGAAACATTTACTCAATGCATTTGTGCCATCGCTTAAGATATTTGAACCAAAACACGTATGTTTATGGTACAAATATACATTATTAAAACCTAGATTCTATTCGTTTAATAATTACTAAATTAGAGCTATATTGATTTAGATTTTTAATTGATGTGACGTTATTGATATTGACAAACTATTTAATAGTTTATGATAGAGTTGAATTAATTAATAATTAACTAGCGTAATTAAGTATTCATTCATTTTCATTATTTCTGTAGCTCTCTTTAGGAATACTGCGCAGTATATATCTGATTTTAACCCGCTAATAAACCCCTAAATGGATATTTTTGTTAGAAGGATTCAAAATAAACACTACGGCTTTTTGCATAAGGTTTAAAATCAATTACAAACTAGATAGGTACATCTGACATTTTCATTTAATTAAATATTAAACAATCCTAGGGTCTTTGGTGTTCTTGTGATAACCGCACTTGGCCACCCTGCACTGGTTTTGACTTAAAAGGGATTTTCCTTCTTCATATGTTAACAAAAACTTTAACATTTGCACTTTTCTAGATTAAAAACGGTTTGAGGTTGATTATTTAGTCTTGTAAAATAGATATTAGAAATCTATTATAAATAGTTATATCTCATGTAAATATATTATTATTATGTTTGTATTCGCTAATCTATCTTAAATATATAAGCACAAATCTACGCATTTGCATGTGGCAACACTATTTTAACAACTCAGTATTGCCAACACTGATTTACGAAATAATAAAATGTATTTTTCTATTTCAGGGTACACTCGAATATAACGGAATTCAGATATCTATAGTTACAAAAACTGTTTGGGCATTGCTCGCCTAAGAAAAGTATGTGCATATTGCGATGTCGGTATTCTGACCGTACATAGAGTGATATTTTTTATATTTTTATAAATACACGCTTTAAAAACTATCCATTTGACTCCTATTCGAAAATACGCTCAGTTATGCGTTTACTGGGCTAACTGGTGATGATTATTTGTATTTATATTTTTTTTATATGTGCAGAAAGATACGGTAATGCGAAAGATTTGTACAGAATCATTTTGTTGGTTTGAATATTATTCAAATTTAATTCAGAAGAAAATCTACTCTTATGTCTTATTCCTATATTTAAAAAAACGATTCGTTTTGCTTACGGATGGTAGTTTTGCTTTGAAAATTCTACCTTTCGTTAGCAAAAAGAATATAGGAACGGCCATTAAAGAAAAGGACGTAAGATGTTTCATGGATAAAACACTGAAGGTTTGGTTAAGGTTGATAGCCATTTGTTTGGTAGTTTTATTAGTATACTTATATTTCATTTTTATTAATTTTATTAACTGTTGCCCACCATTTGTATTGTAAATATATTATATAGTGCCATTGTTAAATTGTATTAACAAATAGAAATATATTACATAGACTTATGTAGATCAATATGACATACTAAAATTATCTACTTAAATCGATTCTCACAGTGTAGGAAAATATTTAGCGAACTAGAAATGTAGTAGAAAAGTGTATTAGGGTTGCCAAATGTCAAAATGGGTTAAACAAGATTACCTGAAAAGTGAAAATCATGTAATATGCAGTGTTGTGGAAATAAAATGTCTGCTATTGGTCAATTACGTGAATAGCGTTATAAGTATTAGTTCCTATTTGCAGATTCTACACACGTTAATATACGTTAGCTGCGATTAGCACGCGAAAGCAATATTGATATAAAATACTCTCTAACAATAGATATTACATACATCGGAAATATAATTGTTATATTATATAAAACTTTATTAATTTAACACATAAACGTAACAAGAAGTATGCTTTAAACAGGAGAATAAACCTCGCTCTGTCGGAAAATACTTTACCTGTCGTAATAAGATACCTAGACTTCCAAACGCAGTCTAAAATAACAACATAGAAAATAAAAAGGCAGAGGGTGAATAGAGAATTTTAGTTTTTTACATTTTACAGATGAAAGGTAAAGATTATGAGCAATCTTAACTATTAAAAAAATATAGGAAAGCTGTCTATATACATAAAAGGTATTCAATAATTAAATAAAAGGGAATCCTTTTCCAAAGTTGTGTCTATTCACCCCCCAATCATCATTCACCCCATTTTACCGGTATTTTATGCCTTGTTGTGGATTTCTGTAATAAAAGGGAAAACCCGAAAATTTGTCAGGTAAAGATATTTTTAGACAGACTACAGCTATGCCTTATTCTTGGTGCTTTAAAAATTCGAATAGGAGTCAAAATGTTGAATCACTTTGTAGGATTTATTATCAAACTTATATGCCTGTTATAATGAAGAAGTTTTGTTTCAAAGACAAAATATATTCAGTAAGTTAATGTAAGTGCATCAGTTTGCTGTTTTGTTTCAAATTATTGATTGTTTCAAATATAATTATTTCCTATTTAAATGGTAAATTGTAATCATAATTTTATTAAAGTTTCTGTACCTGCACAATTTGCTATTATTATTTTGTAACCTAAATCTAACACTTATACCTAGATAGAACAAGGAACTCAAAGCAGGTACATACAAATGCAGGAGCCATTATATTCTTATTCAATTTTATTTTCTCATTAAACTAATTTCTTTATTCAAAGGGGTCTTTATCCATCTTTAGTAACTGCTATAATAAGCAGACATTATGTTGAAAAGCTCATTAAACAACTTATGAATAGCTTGCTCGGTAGATCACAAGAAAACAAATAATCCTCTTGTTCAAAAACTATATTCATTCATACATCAATTAATTACAAATAAATAAATACTTAAAGAAATGAGATCAATTAATATTTAGCACTTAAATTTACAAATTCAATATATTCATATTCATTTGCGAATGAGATTTCAAATGGACATTTAGACCGTATCTTGTTTGGTAAGACTTGTCACATAAGTGGCAGTGAAAGTTTTTAACACCTGTATGTGTTAAAGAATGTCTTTGTAATTCAGATTTCGAAAAGAACCGTTTTCCGCAACTGTCGCAGCCATACTTTTTCTCTTTCAAATGATTTTTGCGTATATGTGAACTTCTAGAACTTGAGGAAATAAAGGTAGCATTGCAGACCTCACACTTGTGATTTCTTGTCCTTTTATGATTCCATAATACATGGGAATGTAAGCCTCCGGGTACTTTGAACTTTTTCGGGCAAAATTTACAGCTGTATGGGCGATCATTGCTATGTGTTAACATATGTATTCTTATGTAACCTGGAGGATATGATTTTCCACATTGGTCACACTGACATAAAACTCTGTCAGACTTACTTTTATCCTTATTTTTTACATTAGGCTGGCAAGAATGAGTGTTCAGTTCATCTTTATTGTAGAAGCCTTCCCAGCAATTTTCACATAAGTATGGTTTTAAATGTAGCTTTCTGTGTAAGACAAGTGACCTAAAATCTTCAAACTTTTCATTACAGTACTCACATTCTCTCCCCATATCTGATTTTGTTGGATGATTGACAGTACAGTGTTCATTGAGCAGTTTCACAGAATGGAACTCAGTTTTACATTCAACACAGAATAGTAATTGCATTTCATCATCCATATTCTGTTGTAGCTTTTTCATTTCTCTTTTTTTTACATTTATATGGTTTTCAGGTTTTTGGTCATCAGATTCAAAGTTGCAGTCATAGTTGTCACTGGTCGATTCAAGGAGGTTGAGGTTGTCCATTAATGTTTTTGAACTAGATTCTATGATGAATTTAAAGGAGTATGTGATTGTGAGCTGGTGCACACAATTGATGCAAATATTGTCTGGAAAACTTGGATCTGGTGTAGCCTGCAATTAAAAGTATAATAATAAGATATTTTATTTTGGGAAAACTGACACACAGCCATATGATCCTTAACTATGCAGAGCCTGTGTAGAGAATCAGACAACCAATATAGGTAGGTACTTAATAGATAAATTAAACCAAGACACAGAACAAAATAAGTTTTCAGCTCACTAGACAAAAATACCGACATATTTCGGCCTGAGTGTGTTCATGATCATGCTCATGACACAAACATTTGTTCTGGGTGGGAATCGAACCCACAACCTCCGGTTTAGCAGTCAGGGTCACTAACTACTAGACCAACAGTCCAGGACAGTCAAATGAAAGTTTAAAATAATACTACCTATTCCCGCACTATTTTTTTGACTTCATTTACTCCACAGACACATTCACCCTATATGATGATATATGAAGTTAGGTACAATAATAAATACCTTATAATTGTAAAAATTCTCCAGAATATCAGAAAGACGAACATCATCTCCCGCAATTCTTATTCTTGTGTGTATGTGCCTCATTTCTTTCTCACTGCCTAGGCAAGTTCGACAACGGTCCTTGTAATCCATTGCAGATGTATTTATGTATATTCTTTTTACACACAATTCAGTTTATTTTTCTTTTCATCAATATAATTGTAAAGTCCAGTCCATTTTTCATGTGTATTATGTCAATATTGACATTTTTTTATAATATTCTATCGCGTTTCGTTACGCGCTACGTTCACGAATGACGAAATTGACGAAATTCTAAAAATTACAATTACTATAATAAATTTTTTTACAAAGATAATTCACAATCTGGATAACTCGATTTAAATGTATGTTTTTATTCAGTGCTGTTTACGATCTACCTTTCGGTCATTAGGTGTATTTTTTAGTATTTCTTAATAGTATGGGTATTAATGCTCTAAGCTTACAGTGACCCTTGCTCAAACACGATCGCCAAGTATTCGTATCGTTAGTTTGTATGCAAAACGGCGGTCTAAAATATTTATTGAACTGAAAACTTTTGCCACGTTGAGCACTTTTTGGTAGGGGAAAATCTTATGGGTTCGCGTCACCGACATGCTCATAACTGTCTATTTGTGGAATCATTGTGCAGTACACTAGTGAGTACTAAATAAATAAACTAATATTTTCAAGATAAAAAACAGAAAATTATTTGAAATCTTCGTTTTTAATTTGGTAATCTCAAATTTTAATACTAAAAGTTCTTATTTTTTATTTCTATCGGCAATGCCTATAACTGCCAATTTTTTATTTATTTATTTATTTAATCATTTATGTACACACAAACTCATAAGAAACAGAATAATACAACAGATTTTGTTATATAACAATTGTAGCACACGAGAAATGGGACGCAACATTCACATAAAAGTGTACAAAGGTATGTAGGTACTGCTTATTTCTAATAGAAACCTCTTCCAGCAAACCTGCGAAATGAGATATTTATTAGGTATAGGGATATAGGTAATACTTTATTAAAGACAATAGAGTACAAAAATAGCAACAGGAAATAAGAATAAAGTACCGATTGTTTTCGTGCTAGGGCCTGTTTTGATGAAATGCTATTAATTACTAAAATTAATCGTAAAAACTGAACTTCAGTTTTCGAGGTAATTCTTCTTTTAATAAAGTAATAAAATTAAGCAGGCCTTAAATATTTACGAATTATGTGAAAAAACATTGAAGTGAGTAAACAAAGAATGCTACAGGAGTACTTACATTCTGTCAGAAATGCTGCAAGATAACTTATTAGGATTCGAAGAACGACAGAGTATTTAAGCCTTTATACCTGTGTTTAGATCTTTTTCCCTTAAGTTATCGAGTTCAATTGATGATTCATTAATTTTGATTGATTGATTATTATTTTTTTTTGTTTGATCTTTACTATGTCTTTTTTAATATTTATAATTCTGTGATGTTAATAATGTAGGAACTAACGAAACGCTGGACTGACAGAAGCCCATAGATTGTCTTTCAAAATTGTCAAATTTGACATTTAGCGTTGCACTAAAGAAATATGTATGTGAGGTGAAATAACAAAAATGTTTTCTGAAACACCCGACAACATTCACAAACATAGCACAGTATTACAAAATAACTCTCGTCGCAAACGTCAAAAGAAGTTAAAACGCAAAAATAAACAGAAAGGCCAAGGTGTCAAGAAAGATCTGTTTAAGAAAAGGAACGCACGACCTCCTGTACCAATAACAATGTCTTCTTGGGCTGAAAACTTTACGTTCGCTGCTACATGGCAATTAAAACATCAAATAGCTTACTGGAAATCCAAAGCGACTGCATTGGAGTATGAAAATAAGATATTACACGATATTATCCGTAAAAATTGTGGAAATGTATTGTCACAAAATGATGAAATCACATTAACGTATTCTGACAATGACGAGACTGAAGAATTAGCTAGTAATGAGTCTGAAAACGAACCCGAAGAGGATGAAATTCACGAAGAAGGAGACTTCGAAGTGAGTGAAGAGTTTATACAATTTCTAAGAGAAAACAAAAAGTTCAGGGATGACGCGAAACGCGAAAGAGAGAAGTTAAAAACAGACCAAAATTCTGAAGAGAAGAGAATAGAAGAGTTGGAGGCTGGACCTCCAGAAGATGCTGAGGACCCTCAAGAACTACTACAAAGACTTTATGGAGATAGCAGTGATAGGATAGCAGCATTAGAATCGTCATTAAGATCACAATACATAAACTTCTGTGATCAGGAGAAACCTATGTATTGGCCAAATATCCCTTTTAACTTCAACTTTGGTTGATAACTGTTAAGTTTAATATGATGACTGATTGTAAATATGTAAAATAAAATGGGCAATGGTCTCTTTTATTAACTTCTTTCTTTAATTGTTTGGTTATATTTTAATTTTACATAATGTTTGGTGTTAAGAAGTAGGTTAACTTGTTTGTTCTTAGTTTGTTCAAACATCTTTATTAGAAACTAGCTGACCCATGCCCACTTCGTTGGGCTTAATGTTAATAATTCTTTTTTAGTACATATGACCTAATGATTTAAATTATTATATTAATATTAAAAATTAAATTATCTATACTAATATTAAAAAAACTACTTTTAAATATAAAAGTTAGACATATGCTGTCGTTGACTTTTTTGTAGGCATTTTCAAGCTCCACATCTTTTCTCTACAACTCAAAAATATATCTTTCATAGTTAAGGCAGTGTTCGTAAGAAACGCTTTCATTCAACCGTTTTTTCTCCGATTCGATTTGCAAAACGGACTACCACATAAAAGCCTTTTTATTTTTTGGTTTTTTATATAACCTATGACACTCAGCAATAATGTGGCTTTCTATTAGTAAAAGAATTTTTAAAATCGGTTCAGTAGATCCTGAGATTACCCCTTACAATTTAACAAATATACAAACACACAAACTTTACTTCTTTATAATATTAGTATAAATTAAGATTTCACAGGGGATGCCAGGATTTATATCAACTCTGGTTAGTACGAACCCACCCTCCAATAGCTATGTGTGATACATAGATAGATACTTTCAAGCTTAACAACCAAAGTCTAAAATATAGTCCGATCAGAGTTATATATTACTAAACATGTCAGTTTAACAAGGTAAAAACAATAATTTTTACTAATTTAATATTTCCTGGATGGTTAGGTACTGGTTTTATAGCTACTTATATTATTAATTAATAATAATGTGAAGATAATAATCCATAATGTGTGATTAATAATAACATGTAATTTTAAGTTACATTAATAGAACATTTGCACACCATTGCAATGGTCAAATACAGTGTTTCACAATTATTATTATTTTTACCATCTGTGTATTTGCACAAGTACCTGTATTTAGCAAATAAATGAATTTGATTTGATTTGATTAATTATTTGTATTATATCCTGAAACTACCGTTGTAACTACTGATAATGATAAACACTTCAATAATCCTTATAATAAAATAGTAGATAGCCAGCATCAAGTATACAAATGAAAAATATTATAAAATCCAAAATGATTTGAAAAATCATTACTTGGCTCTTGTTATACTGCCATGTTTAATAGGCATATCTCTAAACGGACTAACATTTCGTACTTGAATCTATAATATCTTTTGTTCAGCTTAAATATATTCCTTGTAGTTATTGGAGGGTGGGGCCAAAATTAGCATCCTACTTTTATTGTGATAAATGCTCAAATAATCAGTTTCCAAAGTCAAGACCACATCATCATATCATCCACACAATGTTATGTTGTGTTGATGTTAGATGTCATCCTTAAATAAAATAAAAACATAAATATTCAGTTTGTATATGAGTTCTTTTTACGACTTCGCTTACATGTACTTTAGACTTAGGGTTTTTGTATTATTCACTTACTTTTGTTTAATTGTAGCTATATAGCTAGTTTTTTGTAATAACGATAAGAATAAGAATTAGTGGAAACATCTTTTTGACTTGAATATAATTATGTTGGTAACGATTTTTTATTTTTCGTATTTTATTGATTTATTGAAATTAAAAACGAATCCTACATTATGAATTACAATAGAAATAGCGTAAAACGTAAAAGTTTTAACTAAATCGGTGTACAATGTGCTAAGTTTAAATTGTAAGTTAAAATATGTACCTATGCTTTAGTTTAACAGAGATGTAGGACTTCTTTATGGATTTCAAGTGGGTACTTAAGTAATGATTATCACTTAATTTAATGTCTGTACACGACAGAAGTAACAATGCGTACAAAAAAAGGGTTTAAGGTGGAATCGCACTAGGCGGAGCTGCACGCTATGTACGCGACAACATATTCTTTATATGTTACGTTAGAGTAATCATAGACAAGCATAGAGCGTGCGCATCGCTAGTAGCCCCTTATGCCAAGCGTAAGCACATTTTTAGCTAAATGTACCTACTACGCTCGTTTATTGATTTATGTGATTTTCCGTGCGACGACAGACGTTTATGCGAAAATATCGACGGTTCCGATATGATTAGGTTTTATGGTAGTATTTATAAAACAGTGCGCTCTGTTTTCATACAAATTTTACGATTTTACATGTTCATACTAGTGCCAACAGTTCATACTCGATATGCGCGCTCTATAGTTTCCTTATTTATTCCTCTAAGGATCACACACTAAGCGGCAGTGGAACTACAGGACCGCAACTACAATTTCAAATAAGAATATTTGTTGTGAAGTTCAGTTGCGGTAAAGTTCCGCCTAGAGCGGTCGCACCTTTAACATGTGCTGTATCCAGCATACATTATGCTAAATATCTAAAGTTTCAAACACTTGCCAGTAGATGGCGTTACTGTAGGTGAGTTGGAATAGAGGGTGTTTCTGCAATATTCTGGCGCCAGAGTGCAGCACTAGCATAAACCGTGAACAGTTTATTGACAAGTCGTTCGATGGTGATGAAAATGGTTAAATTGTACCTTTAATAATGTTTTAAATGCCAAAGAGTATATTAAATTATAAATAAAATCATGCATCAGGGCTGCGAAAAAAATGTAGCATGAAAGGAACCTATCAATTAAAAAAAAACAACACCCCAATAGTTTCTTTAGATTTTAGATCATTCACTTTTAAATAGCTGTAGGATGACATAATTATATTGAAAAATGTAATACTTTTTCTATTAAGGATCTACTATTATTTCAATGCGATATTATGAGGCATAATTATTATGACAAGAATACGGGATTGAGCATCATGGCGGTTTCTTTACTGTACTTAATGTATTTGCTAGTAGCGCACTCTGCACCAAGCTTTGCTTAATCTTCCACAGTAAGTATGTAGCAGCTAATAAATTGGGATTGAGTTACAACATTTCTTAGGTAGGTTAGGTACAATATTCGTAAAAAAGAGAGACTTCGGGGGTATGTGGTAAAAAGTATTAATAAGTATATTTAATGTTTTTTTTTTCTGGAATCACGAAATGTAGCAAAGTTTTGAATAGGTAACTGTTCGTGCTTAGTAGTAAGTTCGTATTATTTTTAAACTAGTCTTTAGTAGCAAGTCTTTGTGCCCTAAGTAATTGAATATTCAAATGATAGTCAAAGTGTAATAAGTTTTTAAAAGGCGGTAGTTGTAATAACGGTCTACCAACAAATACAAAACATCTTCAATATGTACACCTTATAAGTTTAATCGGAGGTTTTCTTTGGTTGTATCGTGATGTCCTGGCTGTTGAGTGAGTGTTTTCAAGTGCGCCAAGTGGCAACCTCTAAAGCAGGTAAGTACTAATTCCTATAACCTATGTGAAGTGTACATTACGGATTGTTAACAATTATGGCCGGGACCAATAAACAAAAAGCTAATCGTTTCCTTAACGAACTGTTAAAATATCAACGAGGCGTTAAAAAAAGCTGTTCTTATAAAAAAAATGTAACTGTTCGATACCCAAATAACTGAAGTCTGGTTACGAACGGATGAGAGACAGTCTAGTGACGGATCGTCACGTTAACGAATAACGAATCAAAAGATATAGGATCTAGGCGTTAGTCGTTTGGTGACTGACGGGGACAGCGGTAGTTTGCAATTGCGTTCCCGTTTGGTCCCTGATGAAGGCTCGTCCAATATGCAAGTGCTATATTTAGCAACTCTTTAACGCTCTCCCTTCGCCTTGGTGATATTAGATTATGTATTATATAGTACTAAAATCACGTGTATTTTTTTCAGTACAAATAATATATAATACCTAAAGTATTTCAAAAAAAATCAAAATACCTACCTACATTTTGATATTTTTGATTTTTTGGCTTTAATTATGAAAATCGACGATTTAAGCAACTAATTAGCAGATTCTTAACCCAAATTTTTATAGAGAATTTGAATTTAAAAAACGCCATTTATCTTTTAACTCTGGAAAATTAAGTATTCTGATAAAAATGCCCCAATAAGGTAATGTAAGGTTGCAGCCTTGCAGGTTGTTGCTAACAGACATACAAAAAATAATGATAAAACTTTAAACGAAAAAATAAATACACGTGGTATTCCACTAAACACCCCTCCCCTCCCTCCCCCTATAAAGGTAAGAGAGAAACACCCCCGAGGTTTTAGTCGGAGTCCGGTACCCTTAGAGTAAAAATAAGTTAACTATAGAGTGCGCATATCGAGTATGAACTGTAGGCATTAGTTCGTATGAACAAGTAAAATTGTAAAACTAGTCGAGCAACACAGTGCGCGCCGTTTTATGAAAACTATCTCAAAACCTAATTTTATCCTAATTACTCTTATAATATCAGAACCATACGATATTTGCGCATAAAGGTATGTCGTCGTCGTTGTCGTCGTCAATCACTTCAATCAGTAAAATACTACGGTATTTTACTGTTAAAATTTTGCTTACGTTCGGCACAACGGGCAACTAGCGATGCGCGCACTCTATGCTTGTCTAGGCATACTCTAAGCCGGTACCCGGTACCCCTCTTTCCCGGACCAAAAAATAATCGTTTGGGGACTACGAAAGATGGCTTCTGCGAGTCAAAGGTGTGTTGACCAAAGTGTTGTATAAATAGATAGCCACCTTCTAAATGGCGGAAATTCGTAGAAATCGGTTGACTGCTGCAGTCAGACACATGGGATGACCCGGGATGACTTTGGAGAGCTCTAGTGCTTCTACATCCATGTTATCTGCTTAAGAAAGAAACTGAAAATTGACTTTACCCGAATCCAGGCAACTGGTTGCGAGATTAACTTAATATTAGCCATGTGTAATTGTTAATTTTACTTATCGTGAATAATACTTATCGTGATCAGCAAGTCAAAGTGCCAACTTAAACTCATCATCATCATCATATTGCCGTCCACTGCTGAGCGTAGGCCTCCCCAAAGATCGCCAATCCCTGTCTTTGGCACCTTCTTTAAATCGTCAGTCCACCTTGCCGAAAGACCTCCTACACTAAGTTTGCTCGCGGTCTCCACTCTAACACAAGTGTGCTTCATCGACCATCTGTCCGTCTGCAGACATGGCCGGCCCATTACCACTTCAGCGTGCTTACTCTACATGCAATGTCGGTGACTTTAGTTCTCTGGCGAATGACTTCATTACGAAGTTTATTCACCAGAAATGGGTACCCCGAGCATCTCTCTCTTCATTGCAACTTATAATAGTAATATATATATATATATTTTTTATTATAAAAACGACTCCCGCACTAAGGAGTTTAATCCTTGTGTCTCGGGGGGTTCCACAAACATTCAAATCACATGCACAAAGAACACCCAGACTTGGAACAAGCATTTATGGGTCACACAAGTGCTTGTCCCATGCGGGGATCGAACCCGCGGCACGTCGCGCACAGAGGTAATTGGCTTGGTGACCTATACCACTCGGCTATCCGTGCACTCGCAATATGTATTTATTATCTTTATAATGATTGACAAGTAAATCTAAAAACTTGTGGTTACTATAATCTACCAGTTAAAGTCACAATCATGTACATTTTTAATTAACTAAGGAACGAGTTATTCTAATTAGCCATTTAGAGATGTAGTGGACAATTAGTATCTGCAGGCCTTACATGTGTCTAGAACCATACCGAGTGTCATCTTAATAGTCAGTAATTGTGTCCTGTGGTTTCAGGAAAAAATGGCTTCGTCATGCACACATTTGTACCGTTTGATAAACTGTTGGTATGTAATTGGGTATACTATGTATCTAATGTTATACTATCATAATAATATCAATACGAGATAATAATAATAATAAATATGGTCAATCGGGTTGTTGGAAAGAAGAAAAAAAAGAAGCACTTCTGTTGTGGAATCAGAGACAACGATGGTACCACTAACACCCAGACTCGAGACAATGTAGAACAGTGGTTTTCTACATTGACCTGCCCGGGGATCGAACTCGGGACCTCAAAGCTGGCGATACCTTGAAAACGTAGTGTACGCCATTCGACCACGAAGTTTAAAAATAAATACATACCCAATTTCAAAGACTTCATCATTATTGAAAGATTGGCTATGATAAATACAAACTACCTGAAGATAGAATTTTCATGCAAAAGCAAAGAGAAACCTTTCTGATTCTTAACTGAGTTTAAGAGGTACTTTAATATCCTAGGCCATTAGACCGAATGTGCTATACTCTATTATTCATAAATATAGTAAATACGGTTTCTAAATAGCTATAAAACAAATATATTTGAAAATTGAACGAAATAATTCCATCTATTTTGTAAGTCACTTCGTCCATACAAAAGACATCAACGCGAATCTTACACTATCCACAACAGCGAGTCTCAGTACAACCATATACAGTAGTATACATAGTTGCAATATTACAACTCTGCTTACCCTTTTTGGGAACGTGATGATATATGAATTAAATTAAAAAGATAAATTGTTCGTAAAACAATGACACACACCCTTCGTTCTTAACCTTTTTGCGCTAAACATCGACCGAAAGGAATCGACTTTATAAGGAAAAAATCTAAAGTAAATTGTTTGACTTGAAGATAAGATCGCAGTCAATGGCAGATTCATTCTGAATGACGGGAACACGGTGATATAGCTCGACAAGTTCATCGAAGGGCGAAGATACATGCCCTTAACGAACTCTACATATGCATTAAATAATAATGCTTAAAAAAAACTTTTCATTTATTTATTTATTAATGTCAGTTTTTTTTTTCAGAACTTTCGAAGTGTATTAAAGATCTTTCTCGTTAGGATATGGACAACAAAGAGGTCCTATATGGGTTCCTTCTTTATTAGGTACGGAACCCTAAAAATATACCGTGCTCGTGACAATGGATGGCCTGATCCTATGCCTCCTAAATTTATATTGGATAATAGAAAAAGTCTTTAAATATAAAGTTTTAACAAAATAACATACTGCTTTTTCACGAGCTAGACACTAAATGAGCATTCCAAAGATTTTATTAAACATTACTTTATTATAAAAACAAACTTTTCTTATACTTTAATAAATAGTAGATACTGTGTATTGAAGTGTCGTGATGGCCTAGATGTTGTAGTAGCCTAGCAGTTCAATGAACGGATTTTGGTTATTATTTTTTTATATCGCTACCCGCACTGATGAATTTAATCCTTGTGTCGCGGAGGGTTTTACAAACATTAAATTCACATGCACCAGCCTATAATACTTAGACTTGCAGCAAGCATTAGTGGATCACACACATGCTTGTCCCATGCTGGGATCAAACCCGCAACACGTCGCGCACAGTGGTAATTAGCGTGATGACCTGTACAATTCGGTTATCCGTACAGATTTGTGTGCACAAGGTTGTAAGTTCAAACCCCTTACACGCAAGAACTAATGTGACTTTTTGTAATTCTAAGACATCATTGACAATCGGTGAAAGAAAACATCGTGAGGAAGCCTGGATTCCAATAATTAGAATCTGAAATCGCCCGCAAGTGAGCAAGCGTGGTGATCATTGCTCGTGGCTGCTGTGCCCAGCAGTGGGACATAGGTATAGGTATAGGTAGGTATAGGTATAGGTATAGGTATAGGCATAGGTAGGCATTGTTATTATTATGTATTAGTACAGTAACATTATTAACAACTATCATTAACGACTAGCACAGTTGGTTTATTCATAGACAGTGATTACACTGATTACCGACAAGTATGCGAGCATTTACTTACGAGATATTCCAAGAAAAAAAATACTCAAAAAAGTGTTGAAGTATTTAGTTTCCTAAAAATCCATAATTTTCGTACCCCAAAAACCAAATCCAACATCTATCAACATTTAAAGTATCAATCGTCGAAACCAAAGAACGTAGAAATTGGCGCTCAAAACGGTTGAACGCAACCTGTTTCGTTACCCCCCTCCTCCCTCCACAAGGCGTCCCCGCCAGTGCCATCAGAGCCTCCGTCGAGCTCAGTTGCGCGCGCGCAGATCCCACAACGAAAAAAAAAAACACGTTTTTCTGTGATACATATTTTTTGATCAGTGATTCTCGGATTGCAGTGCAGTGTTTTATTAAATCAGTATTCTTGTTGTGTGAAAACAGTGGTACAGTTATGTTATAGTGTTAAGTGAAAGATTCTGGAGGTAAGCCTTTTAGGAAGGAATTAGTATCAATCTTACTAAGCTCTCTTCGTTATAAAAGCTCGTAGAGTCTATTATAAAATGGCTCGCGATATAAGATGTAGGGAATGCTAATGACATTTCTTACAGTTATTCTCATCTGTGCTTAGATTCGTGTAATACGTAACGCTATAAAAGTTAAATAACAAACTATACAATTGAACATTGACGTTTAATCAGTAGCTAGAGTTGAATACCTAGATGACTCTACATTAGCCTATTACAATATTACTGACTATACTTAATACCTAGTAACAAATTTCCTAGAAAGTTAGTAGTTAAGCGAAGGTTTCAGTCTCTACATTATAAAGTCACTTACAAGTCATATAAGTAGTATTTTGCCCGCGGCGTTGCCTACGTTTCACAAGTCATTTGTTAGTGTCGGCTGATGTATGGTGATACGAGGTATTTTATAAGTCATTATAATTTGCATTGCACTATAGTTATCTTTTTGTAATAAAGTAATTTTAACTTGAAATAGAACGGTATATTTAGAACATGTAATCTTTAAAAAACTTTTTATACTTATGGAAATATTTTCACCATCTTTTTACAAAGAAATTAAAAACGGCAAAGTGTAGGTGAACAGGCTAAATGCAAACACTTCTGGTTACCCTTTTTAGGACGATAGGCGTGATTATACCGATTACTAGAGGTTGTCCGCGGCGTCGCCTGCGTTTTCGTCTGAAAAAAGCCTACTCTATGACACCCCGTCATAATGTAGAGCTATCAGTGAGACTTTAAGCAAGTAGTTTAAAGTAACCTTCTACATATAAATTAACAAACTTAACTTGTTCATATGCAAAATGAATTTGAAAAACGGAATGCTTAAAAAAATTGTGTTAATTTATGAATGGAGGTAAACTTAGTTTCACAAATATTTTGTAAACTATATTGTAGGGATTTACCCAAGAAAATAAATTTCGGATTAAACTCATTTTTAACCGACTTCCAAAAAGGAAGACGTTCTATGTTCCACTGTAATTTATTATTTTTACCCGTATTTTATGATTATTGTGTCAACTTCACATTAGTTTATTTTGCGTTGTAGAAGACATCATGTTATAAGTAGTTTTCTGAAAATAGATTGTTTAAAATCGTAGGAATTCAAAATAGATTATTGTACAGGTACAGGGTACGGGTAAGACTGATGTCTGATAGGTTATGAATATTTAATCTAGTATAAAAGGTGATACGAAGTCGTGCAGGTGTGAGATGACACAGCTCCATCAAAATATACTTTTATTTTGCGTAAAACTTACTATTAGAGCCATAAAAGTTGTCTAGTTTAAACTCTATGGAAAGTTGTTATTAGGTGTAATATAAAATCAGTTTATTTTAAATCAAAATTAAGAAGAACTGGCAAGAAACGTCATAGGTATAATCTAACTATGTATAATAGGGATAAACTTTAAATAGTGTATAATCTACTTGACTAACTTCTATCCCGCGACTCCGTCCGCGTGTATGTCGTTTGTCGCGGCCTAACATAACCTATTTACTTCTTAACGTTCAAAGCTTGGTTCGCAGTATTTTTTTTATTATAATCGATTCGAAGGTTTTGCCATTGTACGTTATACGGCTTTACAGATATTTTGCCAAAAACTTTCAAAGTATTGCTATGAAAAATCTAATCTAAGTATTAAAAACTTTCTAACCAATATAATCTGAATCAGCAAATTACATTTTATAAAACGAACCTCAGTTTTTTTAGTAAATACACTAGAAAAATACTTTATAGTTCATTTTATTAAATAATATCGAACAGCGGCTTTAATCACGCGAAATTATCGGAGACTATGGTTTCGAACATGACCGTAACAAAATGATACAAAGGAATATTATATACATATATACTAATTGTTAACCTAAGTCACACCCTGCGTTTGTTTCTCTGTCTGAAAGCGATAAACTCAAAAACTATCGAACGGATTTTCATATGATTTTTAGCAATAAATAGACTGATTCATGAAGAAGATTTTTATGTATAATTATTAATGTTGTCTTCCCGTGCGAAACCAAGGCGGGTCGCTAGTAGTTTATAAATTCTCTGGCTTCGACTGAACTATAAAATATATCTAAGTATCTCTATCCCTAACTAGAAATCGCATTTCACTCGAAGCAATCGAGAGCAAATTAAACTTTAAGATTGGATTTTCGTAAATGCATTGTAATAAAACTTTCGATTTAATCATTAAGGGTGAGCTTTTATTCTCACAGCTATTTAGTTCTCTATAGACCAATGAAATGTTTTATAGGCTTCGTAATCAGAATCGGTAACAATAGGATTCGGTGAATCTGGTGCTGTTTTAGTAAAACATTGAAATGAGTGTTAAAGGGTGGGCTAATCAGGGTACCGTCCATTATATTACTGACGTTCCAAAGTGCTACTTTGTAGCAAAGTTTGAATAAATGAGTTTGGTATTTGAATTTGATAATATTATTTATTGTACAAAAGAAATTATTCAAATCAAATCAAATTCATTTATTTGCTAAATACAGGTACTTGTGCAAATACACAGATGGTAAAAAAATTATAATTGTGAAACACTGTATTTGACCATTGCAATGGTGTGCAAATGTTCTATTAAAGTAACTTAAAATTATTATTATTGAAATTAAATTAAAATATTATTGAATATAGTATTAATATAAAGGAGATATATAGGTGAAATAACGATATGCTTGGAATCCCTATTTAAAGTATTCAATTGTGTTATTAAATCATACCAACCAGAATAACAAAATATTAAGATAATTTTCAAGATGCATTTTTCGCGTGGATTCGAGTTTGTGTGTCTGTGTGTAAAAAGAGCAAGGCCTATCACTCATAGAACCTCCGATCTAGAAGCGAACATAAAAATAGTGACTATAATATTTTTGTTTATTTAAATAGGTTAGGATGTTACAGAAATCTAACGAGAAGTCTGCCAGACCAATAATAATAAATTAAAAATTCTTTTTTCGTTTTCTTAATCTCACTCAGAAAATCCAACAGGTTTTTGTTAAAACCTATATATTTTACTAATTTAATTCTAAAACTAACCAAATATAATTGAATAGATTTTCTTTAAACAAAAAAAAATAAACTTTTAATTATTAAAGTCATGTTTTATTGTTATAGGTATAATTTATAAGTTAATTGATGTCCAGAGTCCACGTCTAGGCCTGAAATGGGCAATGCTCTCTCATGCAAAACTATGAAAAGTTTTTTTTTACTTGAAATAGTATTAAAAATCCATACAAACTCACATTTATAATATTAGTGGCATCGATTCCGACGGTATATCTCAAAGATTACTAGTTATAACTGGCCGTGTTTTGTTACACAAGTGCTCAGGAATACAGGTGCAGTCTGTCGCCTTACTCAAAGTCCGTAGGACGATAATGACACAACCGGACGCCAGACTATATAATTATAAATGGCAAACCAACAGTTTTAGGGAATTTACGAAGACACAAAAAAAAAGGAATTTAGTGTCTGCATTATTTATAATGTACCAAAAATAAAAACAAAATTAATTTGATAAAGTGTTAAACGTTTTAAATTAATACGAAATGGTGTCATATTGTTTTGTTTTACACATTTATTGCGAATTTAATGGAAAACTTGTGTATAAAAATGAAGATGTTTTATTTATTTACTTCTAAAGTAATATATTTATAGTAGTAAAAGGAAACCGCGAATGACTATGCATTTATAAAGTATATTATTAAGTTGTTATACTTGTATTTCTGCTTTGACGGTAAAACGCAATTAAACCAACCTAATAAAGTTATGCCTACTTATCTGTTATCTGTCAAAATCTAAAATAAATTAATCATTTCTAAATAAGGGTCGAATATAAAAAAGAAAAAAAACAAGTGTCATTAAAAAAATACAAAATATATCTGTCAAATTAATTAAACGAATATAACACATTTGAATTTAGAATTTTGCTCGTTTCACTCAAGTGAAACAAAAGTACGAGCAAAGGTTTAAAAGTATTATATTGTATGATATAGCATATATAGATTTAAGAGACATCTGCGTTGCTGGGCGTGGTGATACATACAGCGTGATCACAATCAACTGAATACAAAGACGTAGTAAACTCCCTTGTATGTTTGTATGTATGTATGGCTGGTCATTGTATGGCTTTTGTGTTCTGACGCGGATTAAATAAGGCTTGTTGAAGTTTCACTATGAAATTGATACAATACGTTTAAGTTAAAAAGAAAGCGACGTTTTATTGAAATTACAAATATAAAAAACCTATCTGCTATAAGTATTAACTGTCATCGTATTAAAACTGTCATGTATAGTTTTGTTAATTTAAAGTTTATTACATTTAGTAAGTAATATTTTAATATTATGTTAATCCAAATAAATAAGTTCGCAAAAAAAATATGTTCAAGTTCAATATCCAAAGAAAATATGTATCTTATGCCATAAGTGGCGTAATAAATATATATTAAATTATACTTAAACGGTTATCGACAATCTTTGAACTGTAGTTTTTAGAACTGTATTAGTTTTGTATTGTGCAAGTTATATTACACTAGTAAACCGCCCCGGCTTGGCACAGGTAGCACAGAAATATAACCTGTGTTATTTATGAATAATGTAGCATTATAATGAAAAGATTTTTGAAATCGTTCGGGTAGTTTTTGAGTTTATTCGCTACAATCATACAAAAATGTAAATCTTTCCTCTTTATAATATTAGTATAAAAGTATAGATATAAATTCGATGTAGGTACGGTTATGTATTTGTAGAAAATGGATATTTAAAGTGTTAAATGTCTCATTTAGACATTTAGAAGTTAGGTTTGTGAGCTTCTTTTCTGTCTCCGAAATGTCTCCTAAAGTAGTCTTGCTTAATTTACGTAGACTTTATATTATATATAATGAA
Organism: Diachrysia chrysitis; assembly: GCA_932294365.1. Taxonomy (NCBI): domain Eukaryota; kingdom Metazoa; phylum Arthropoda; class Insecta; order Lepidoptera; family Noctuidae; genus Diachrysia; species Diachrysia chrysitis. The sequence continues at coordinate 2,074,444 of OW028648.1, read as the reverse complement.
AAGTAAACTTTAGTGATTTACCTTTTTTTGGTATAAACTATCAAGCAATAAATGATAATTATAATGCTTTTTCATTGTTAATCGATGTTATAATGATCGAAAAAGAACCGATTTCATTTGAGTTCGAAGTCGATTATTAAGAAATAAAAGCCCCGTTCACATTGGATCCTTGTTTAAAATAATAATAATTACATAACCGAAAATTCTCACATCCGAGGTGTTTCAAAAATCCCTTTTGAAAAAGTGCATAGTTGAGATAACCGCGTCCCCCGGCTCTGCCCGCGGCCCGATATAACTCATTCGCGCATAGTTTGTGTTGACGCCCGAAATTCCGAATTTTTGATGTCCGCCGCCGCGCGGTAGACGCATGCGCAGCATTTTTGACGCTAATTCGTTTAGAAATCACTCGTTTTTCTGTTAGTTTCTGTTGTTTTTGTTTGATGTAATTATTAAAAAAGTGGAAGCAGGTTAAGAGGTTTTTTTTCCGAGCAGAGGGAATTAAAGTACAAATAAGTATAAATTATATTATCATCATCCGACGTGCTCTTGTTGCCGCCGGCGTTCCGGCTGTACTTGAACCTAATGGCCTGGCACGCGACGACGGCAAGAGACCGGACGGGATGTCTTTGTTCCCTTGGAAGATGGGTAGGCCTTTAGTGTGGGACGCTACTTGTGTCGATACTCTTGCGCCATCTCATCTTCCCAGTTCGTCGTTCTGTGCTGGCGCTGCTGCTGCGGCTGCTGAGAACCTCAAACGGCGGAAATATAACAACCTTATTGGAAGTTATACTTTCCAGCCGTTTGGGGTTGAAACATTAGGACCGTGGGGTCCGAGTGCACACCTTTTATTTAAAGATCTGGAAAAACGTCTTGTTGACTCCTCGCGTGACCCAAGGGCTGGCTTTTACCTCGGACAAAGAATTAGCATTGCCATACAACGTGGCAATGCTGCCAGCCTTTTGGGTACACTTCCAGTCGACAGCGACGTGGATGAATTTTTTGACGCAATTTTTTAGAGTTTTTTTTTTAGTTAAGTTTAGTTTTGTTTAAAGTGTATATATATAGTTAAGTTTGTAAATATTAAGATATAAATAATGTAAAAATGTCAAAAACAATAAATAAATAATATACAATTATATTATTGCTTTTTTAATAAGTACAAGTTTTACTTTTATATAAATTTTTTTTTAATATACTATTGTAGGGGTTTTTAAATATTATTCCGTTCTATATATTCTCGTGTCAATATATTAAGTAGCCAAAACATAAAAGAATTTTGAAGGAATCAGTTTTCTAGAAATCACTTAAAAGCTATTTATATTATTAGCGCTAAAACTGGATTTTTAGCATGTTTGCTTTTTAGGTTTCCGCCGGTTGATAGTGTCAGTGACCAGGTCTGTTTGAATACTTTCGTCTTTCCTGTTGTGTATATCTTAATACCTATATTATTAGTGGTAAGCACTAAGCAGTATAAATTTTTAGCATTTTAATCCGATTATTGCACGCCTAAAATAAAAAAAAAAGATACAGTTATAGATGTCTATAATATCAGTTGATCTTTTTCTTCTTTTGCCTAGCCTTCCATTATAGGCGGATTCAGCAAATTTTACGTGGGGCGAATGCCTGTCTGACCTCCACAACCCATTTTATTGGGTAACACAGTATTTCATGGAAAGACATATCAAAGATAATATCAGAATTCATCATGCATTTGAGAAACGTAGTAATAATAATATGAAAAGCAATTTAAATATTTTATAACATGCAAGTGTTTATTTGTAAAAAAAAAATATTTTCCATAGGTAGTTTGGCCCACCTCGCTAGTACTATTTACTTTTAATTTTGCATTTTATGTACGAGAATGTAAAAATAAATGCGTCGCGTGTCATCTACATTTCAAAGTCGTTTGCTATTAAAAGTTGGTTTTTACGAGCGACCCCTCGACGGCTCAGTAAGATGCGATCAGCATTGCGATACTAGTAAAAATAATGTGATTTAATTTGACCATGTGGGTGTATATGTAATGTGTTGTGTATGACATAGCAAAGGAACTTGTAGTATACAGAAAAGTTTTGTATAGAATTTTACGTTAGTTTAGAAGGTAAAGTATTAGTAGTTAAACAAATTAATTCATTAAAAAAAGTATTACTATATTTATAGGTAAAAATTTATGGTTCTACACTATAGTGATGTGATCATTTGACTCCTTAACAATTTATCACAAAACAAAAGATAAAAATATGCGTATTTCTGTACGGAACACCGTGTCTATGTAGTCTTTAGTTACTTTAACATAGGTTAAAAATATAACACCAGTAGATGAACTCTTTTTTTATACAATACTAGCTGTCCCCCGCGACTTTGTTCGCGTGTTTTAGTTTCAACGGTTTTTCATTTTTGCAACATTTTTCATTTATGCTCCGCTCCTATTGGTCGTAGCGTGGTGTAATATAGCCTATAACCTTCCTCAATAAACGGACTATCCAACACAAAAAGAATTATTCAATTCGAACCAGTAGTTCCTGAGATTAGCGCGTTCAAACAAACAAACAAACAAACAAACAAACAAACAAACAAACTCTTCAGCTTTATAATATTAGTATAGATGAGGAGTATATATGTTGCTCGTGTTCCCCAAGTAAAAGTTATAGAAATCTAAATAGCTGGCTTCGGCTTAAGGCCGTGAAATAACGACATATAATTTAAAATCAGAAATGCTTTATCACATTGTATTTGAGGCAATAGCCTTGCGATTTTCTTGAATGTAACCCTCCGCTTACTAAGGGTAATTTTTCAGGCTCAGAACTTATGGAACCATTTTGAAAGTACCATGTTTTTATATTAAAAATTCAAATGTATAACAAGATATTCGTTTTTACAAGGGTTAAGTCGAATCAGTTCGTATTTAAGTAAAATAATTAAGAAAGTAGACGCATTAATAAATTTGGTTTTTAATGTCATGTGCAACATGTATCTCAGCGTAATCTTTTAATGTGTTACAGTTAGTTTTGCAATGTTTACTCTTGTAGGGTTGGCACTAGCAAATTTTTTTTTTAAGTATTTAAGAAAAAAAAAAGATTTTCGTTTTGGAGGCCTTGAACAGAGCAGTAAAATATACATAGTATTACTTAAAATCCTATGTAATCAAGATTTTTTTGTACTACACGAGACAATAGCTCCTTGTTAGAATATTGTGTTATGAAAATATTCTTAAACCTATAACGATTAAAATAACAATAGGTAGGCATTTAGATAAATTTCGTAAATTTATTTCTCCAATTTACCTTTACGTTAAGTTTACGGTTTTTATTGTTGACAACCCTGGCCGTTCTATATATGAGATGACAGTTTTAACGAAGTAAAGTTTTATAAACATGAGTATTAAGTTAACAATTTAAATGCTTACCAATTTGTTAAGTATAAGTTTTTTACTTGACAACTTGCATTGAGACAAAAGAAGGCTGTATTGGTATTATTTTGATCTAGTTTAAGGAGATAGAGAATGGCTATTGTCCTTGTGTAGAGAGGCTTTTATTACTGTTTATTTATAGCATTTTATACTTGATATTATTAGCAGCAGATAATTTCCTATTAATAATGACAAAAAGTTAAGACTAAAGTTATAGCTATAAAACAGATTAAAAGATTAAATTATTTTGTCTAAAAATACAATAATAATAATCTTAATTTCAAATGATTATTACTTTCTTTTTATCTTAGTTGAGGTTCTTTGAAATAATCTACGGAGAGCGTATTAGGGGCAGTAAAACAAACAATTCTGCTTTAAATAATATTATTACTTAGAACAAGTGTTGTCTTTGTTAAAAGCATCCCTAAATTTACTTAGAGACAGGTACTTTGACACAGGTAGAATTTTTTAACGTCCTCCCTTTAGAGAGAACATAGTGATTATACATTTTGCCCTTAAGAATTACTGTGAAAGAATTATTTTTTTAGACGTATTATTATTTTTGATAGGAATCGATGCAGTTAGTAGATTTAAACCTGCATAAACACATATAATTGATTTGGAACAAACAAACAAATCTATACTAATATTATAAAGCTGAAGAGTTTGTTTGTTTGTTTGTTTGAACGCGCTAATCTCAGGAACTGCTGGTTCGAATTGTAAAATTCTTTTTGTATTGAATAGTCCGTTTATTGAGGAAGGCTATAAGCTATATAACATCACGCTACGACCTATAGGAGAGCGGCATAAATGAAATATGTTGCAAAAATGAAAAACCGTTGAAACTAAAACACGCGAACAAAGTCGCGGGGGACAGCTACTGTAAATAATATATCTACTGAACGTAATCGAATCATAACCTAGATAACTGATATAGTAACTTACCAGGTAAAGAATCTAGAACTACGTGCTTAAAAGTCCAGTATGCACACTTCCGGGACACGTCGACGATGACGTCACTTACCACGCCCCAATTAAAAAAATAACGTTTCTAAATTAAAGGATTGGTCAACAGGTTTTATACCTCGGAAACAATATTTTCTTATCTTTTTAATTATGTTCCAATTCATAATAAAATATGTATTATTCCAGTTTATTATTCTACATATTTTGATTTATGCCCAATTAGTTACATTCTAAAATAGGTAGTCTATATTTTATTAGTATTGCAATCATTTTAATTAAATAAGTTATAATAACAGTTTTATTATTTCTTGTTTGTCTGCATGCTTTTTTATTTATACAGGCGTCAACTAAAGTTGTTAAACGATTTCTGCGTTATTGCAACTTCCGTTGAAGACTGTACCTGGATGCAAATCCTTACAAGTAACAAAATATGTTGGGATTTTACGATACTGATAACATTTGTTTGTGGGAAGAGCTTGCGTACCTACGCACTCGTCTTTAACTTAACAAAATGTGGTAGGAAAATTAAAAACATATAGTTGAAAGACAAATCGATCGGCCGAGTGATGATGACAATTGTGACAAAAGAAAGACGACCACCGTGGTTGAGTGGCGTACACGCCGGTTTTTAAGGTGTCGCTTTCTCGCAAGTCCCGGTTCGATCCCTGGATGGGTCAATATAGAAAACCATTTTTCTAAATTGTCTCGGGTCTTGTTCTTGTGGTACCTTCGTTGTATCTAGTTCTGTAACAAATGATGATTTAGCTAGTTACTTTGGGTTCGGAGCAATGTAAGTGATGTACATTATAAAAAAATGGTGACTACGGCGTCCCCAAAACTATGGACCACCCGTTGTGTTGCCCCAGATGCTCAGGCTGATCCGATCTAAAGAAAATCATTGACACGAGCAGAAGAAGCGATTATTTCTACACTTAGAACTTACAAATGTATCAAATTAAAAGGATGGATCAGACACTTTTAATTTGATGTTTAAATAGGTACCAATGGCTCGGATCATTTTGCCAATCGCTTTAGAAAAGGGACTTAAACTTAAGCTTTTAGATGTGTGTGTAAATTATTATTATTTATTTAAAGGGTAAAATGATCAAAGTATATAAAAAACCGGCCAAGTGCGAGTCAGACTCGCGCACCGAGGGTTCCGTACAAACCTGTAGGTATATAAGTAAAAGTTATGGTATTTTTATTGCTAAATGAAATCCATAACATAACAATGTGGAAAGCTGACGGTACCTTGTCAATACATATATGAAAACATTATGTATGTTCGGAAAAATCTTCATCTCTTTAAGAAGAGAAGTGATAGACATAATTTTAATACTAGAAATAGGCACAATTTGGATCAATCTCGGTTTAGATTGGCTAAGGTACGAAATTCTTTTATGGGGAATTGTGTAAAATTTTATAATAAAATACCACTGCGGATTCTACAACTGAACGAGACAAAATTTAAAACATGCATAAAACGCACACTATGTAGACAAGCATTCGTAGGGCCGGGCCCCTGGTTCAGACCATGGTGTGGAGCGAGAGGGAATGGGAAGCAAAATTCTCGTGTCGCGGTGTTTGTTTCCAAACTCCTCCGAAATGGCTGAACCAATTTGCATGAAATTTTGTGTGCATATCGGGTAGGTCTGAGAATCGGCCAAAACCTATTTTTTTATTTTTTTTTGTTAATCGCGTAACAACGTTTGCTGGGTCAGCAAGTCTAATATATAAAATTCTCGTGTTGCGGTGTTTGTTTCCAAACTCCTCCGAAACGGCTGAACCGATTTGCATGAAATTTTGTGTGCATATCGGGTAGGTCTGAGAATCGGCCAACATCTGTTTTTTTTTTTTAATCGCTGAACAACGTTTGCTGGGTCAGCTAGTAAGTTTATGATTATTAAAAAAAATATACTATGTGATGTAACTAAAAATTTAAGATTTTCGGAATTTTTCCTGTATGTGTACTTTATAACGTTGCTTCATGCCAAATTTCAAGATTCCAGGTCGTCTGGAAGTATCCTTTAGGTTTTGATTCCTTTGCGAGTAGTTGCGAGTTTCAAAATATGCGGCTTTAATTGCTGTATCTTTTGATTGCGTTGACGTAGAAGTTTGATTTTGTTACAGCTTAAAGATATTATAGACTTGAGTATTTGTTAAGAATTTCAATATAATACCACTACGCGTTCATGAGTAAAGGGGTAATAAGTTTAAAATTATTAAAAATATTTTTATTATATGATGTAACTAAAAATTTATGCTTTTCGCAATTTTTCCTTTATCTGTGTTATAAGACGTTGCTTTGTACCAAATTTCAAGATTCTGAGTTCACGGGAAGTACCCTGTAGGTTTTGATTCCCTTGCGAGTGTCGAAAATTTGCGGCATAAACGGGAGTATCTTTTGATCGCGTTGACTTAGAAGTTTGATTTTTTCACAGCTCCAAGAGACCATAGACTTGAGTATTTGATATGAATTTCAGCTTGATACCTCCACGCGTTCCTGAGAAAAAAGGTCTTGACAGACAGACAGACAGACAGACAGACAGACAGACAGACAGACGGACAACAAAGTGATCCTATAAGGGTTCCGTTTTTACCTTTTGAGGTACGGAACCCTAAAAACTACAAATAATTTGCACAGCGTCGAGTGTCATATAACCAGTATAATATACAACATAAATTCGTTTGAAGGGAAGTTAGATATAACATATAAATATTCATACGAAATGATTACGAACCTTTGCACACTAGTCGAGCAAAAACTGAATAAATGTTACTTTATATCAAAATGGAAACTGGTACCCTCAACCACCACGTTGCTGTAACTCTGTGATATTAATTTCGTCTTTATGTCCGAGTCATAAGGTCGATTTTAGTAATTCGTTCGTTGCAATTTGTGTGTTGCACTGTAAACTATGTGTTATAATTATAGTCTTTATGCATCATTCATGAAATTTCCTTTTTGAATAAGTTAATGTAGTTTAAACGATGTTAATAGACGTTGTAAAATGTTCCCATATCGCGGGATAGTGATGTATTGAGACTACAAATGTATTGACACGTATTCTTTTTTTACATGGTAACACTTTTGTGGGAAATTGTAAAGTGATATGTTAGAAATAGAATGATCATTGATCGTTTTCTTTTGTTCTGTTAACAAGTGCTTACATATTATTGTCACCTATTTTTTTTTACTACACACATTTGTTTTGGTATATGCAGGTTTTTGTATAGAAAAATAATTATTGGTTGGTATGAACAATTATTGTCTACAAAGAAAAAAAAAGACGCTTCTACTAAAGGATGTCTTTATCATCAATGACATAAAATAATATAAGTGTCTACTTATTAATACAGTATGTTTTTTTTTCCAAATAGAAGTTATCTACACTTAGCGCAGATACAAACTGCAAGTAATATTATCATTGTGCATAATTAGTTTAAAAATAACTAGACATTAGCACTCACGTGGATGACGGATGATAGGGATTAAATATTGATGTGTTTGTATAACTCGCTCGACACGCTAGTAGATATCTCGTTCGAAAGTGGACTTTAAGTGACAAGTTCCCATTCAACACTAATCAAGCACTGCATAAAATCACGGCACAACCTTCAATTAACAGCATAAATCTAATTAGTAAATGAAACGTTTTTATTTCAGGCCATTTACATGTAATATTTAAGATTAGTTCTTAGCTTGTAATGAAATAGTTTGCATTTAATTTTGGTATTAACACTCTGACTTGCAAGACGGGAGACTAAGGCATCTTTTTGGTTGGTCACTGGTGACCGACGCGTCGTTCAAAGATTTAACTGTGTTTTTTCTTTTGCAGGTGTGTGTGACAATGTGTGTGCGGTGAGTGAAAAAAACGCGCGATGTTGCGCGTGGTCGCTTGCCTGCTGGTCGCGACCGCGGCCGCGGAGCACGTGCGAGAGTTCACCGTGAGAGAGAACGCACGCGCCGGCACCCTCGTCGGCCACCTAGGAGACGAATTGCCCGACGCCGCTCCCCCCTATACCATCGTCCCGGTCCCCGGTAGCGCCGTCAACGACGACCTCAGGATAGACCCCCACACAGGAGAGATCAGAACTCGGGGCCCTTTAGACAGAGAGAACCGGGACCACTACGCTCTAGTCGCCATCCCCGCCAGCGGTGACAACATACGTGTCGTCGTCCGCGTTCTAGATGAAAACGACAATGCTCCCACTTTCCCAACCCCAGTCATGAACGTGGAGTTCTCAGAAAACACTCCCCGAGATGTGAAAAGGAAGCTAAACCCTGCCAAAGACCAGGATTTAGGAGCATTCAATACACAAAGATACAATATTGTATCTGGAAATACTGATAATGCGTTCAGATTGTCTTCCCACAGGGAAAGAGATGGGGTCCTATATTTGGACTTACAAATTAATGGCTTCCTCGACAGGGAGACGACAGACCATTATCAGTTAGTTATAGAAGCGTTAGATGGTGGTACTCCACCCCTGAGAGGGACTATGACAGTGAATATAACAATTTTAGACGTAAATGATAATCCCCCTGTGTTTGCTGAAAGTGTTTACTCTGCAACTATTCCGGAGAACGCGACTGTTGGCACTCCCGTCCTAAAAGTGTCCGCGACTGACTCAGACTCTGGTGAAAACGGTTTAATTGAATACTCAATTAATAGAAGGCAGAGTGATAAGGAGAATATGTTTAAAATTGATCCAGAAACTGGTGAAATTACTGTAAATAAAGCGCTAGACTTTGAGACAAAAGAATTACATGAACTAGTTGTTGTAGCGAGGGACAAGGGTGCACAGCCCCTAGAAACGACTGCTTTTGTATCTATTCGAGTTACTGATGTTAACGATAACCAGCCTACAATAGATGTAATATTCCTAAGTGATGATGCTACACCAAAAATTTCTGAGTCTGCACAACTCGATGAGTTCGTGGCTCGAATATCAGTGCATGATCCAGACTCAAAAACAGAATACGCAAATGTAAACGTTACGCTAAGTGGCGGGGACGGGCATTTTGATTTGCGGACTCATGATAACATAATTTATTTAGTAGTTGTCGCGTTACCACTGGATCGCGAGGCTCGTTCATCTTACACGCTGAATGTAGTAGCGACTGATAAGGGGTCGCCGCCTTTACACGCATCGAGGATCATCAGTCTGAGAGTGACTGATGTGAACGATAATGCGCCGGTTTTCGTTGAACCTGAGTACAAGGCAAACGTGCCTGAAGCGGCGGCTCCAGGTACGCCGGTCGTACAAGTATCAGCAACGGATGCTGATGAAGGAGAGAACTCTGAAATTCGGTACTCTTTATTTGCGACCCCTCAGTCGGATTGGTTTGCGATTGACGAGCGATCGGGGTTGGTGACGACGCGTGCTCGCGTGGATTGTGAGACGAATCCTATGCCGCGGTTGACGGTGGTGGCTCAAGACCGCGGCAACCCTCCGATGTCCTCTACCGCGACGTTAATAGTGACAGTGTTAGATGTGAATGATAATGAGCCGATCTTCGACCAATCCTTCTACAACGTCACCGTGTCGGAGAGCGAAGCTGTTGGCAGCTGTATTCTAAAGGTCAGTGCACTTTTTCACATTTTCCATTTATTTATTATACTTGTTCTGTCTGTGTCCCATTTCATTAGCTGTCGTACTACAAAGCATAGGTGAGATTATGTTTGGATTCAAAATGATTTTCCATTTCCTTATCAATCATCCATGAAACTTTCAACACTCAACACCAATATTTATCATCCTTCAGATCATACTTAAACTAAAGTCTTATCGAAGGTTTTCCGTTGAAAAGTTAATAGCGACATTAAAACCGTCGTACATTGTAATATTATAAAGCAAATGTATGTCATGATGCGATGAAAGAAGTTCGCCGTCGTTCCTAAAGGTGTACTCATGTTTAGTTTATATAGCTTTTTCCTCATTAGAAATATGCAAAGTTAGTAATTACTCTCCATTTATTACTGCTTGAGTTACATATAACATTAACATATTAAAGACTTGGTGCGTTAATAAAGACACATCGTGAATAAGTTTGAAAACATCTTCATACGAGTTTCATTAGTTGATTTCCACACTAGTAAGAGCTTAAACTTCTGATTCTGTTCGCCTACGTTAACCTACAATTCTGTAAGCTTGTTAACATTTCTGCGGTCCTAGTAACTGTATGTTTAGGCTTAACAAATTTTGTAGTCGTAATTGTTGAGATGATTTATTTACAAAAATAAATACTGACTGTCAATTTTACAGCCATACCTCCATTTATAGCGTTAATGTATTTTTCTACATATTTATATTAACTTTGTCATCCACCACTTTTGTCTTGATTTGAAAATGTCTACGCCCTGACCTGGTAACTTAATTGTACATTACTAAATTATTAAGCAAAATAATAAGTCAAATGCGCGTCTTATATGTTCCTAACATCTTTATAGACATTTATAACAAGATATTTCAATTACAATAGCTTAATATGAAAGTCTTTCCGTCCCATTTTACGAGCATGTAGATAACAAGACATAATATTTATAGCGTTTCGACTGTGAAACTCTCATAAACATTTCTAAAACAAGAACCCTCCTAAATCTCACACAATCCGCATAGTGAAAGTCCAATTGTCGTTTACTGGCAATTTGCAAGAACTAAACTACGGTACTGGCATTATCTGCCAGAGAAATGCCAAAGGTAGCGACATGGCGGATGATGATTCCATACGATTTGCTATTACCATCCCATATATGAACAAATGGGACACACAGTCGTACATTAAGTCCTATTTGTGAGAAGTTTCGTTGGAAATTGTTAGCAATTTTATTTATGTGTTGATAACTTGATGGTTAGACTGTACTTGTTTTGAAAGTTTGAGTGGATAACAAGGATGGAGTTGTTTTTATTTTCTTTTCTGGTTACAAATATTTGAGGCCTACCTATTCAGCCAAGTGACATTTCTACAAGCGTTAACTCTAATCGAATCGCTCAAATGTATGGAAGTGACAAGTCTAAGTCACGTGACTTATCGAAATTAAATGTCATTTCAATACATTTAATGTCATTTAAGCAATTTCTATCATCGTTAACACTTGTAAAAATGTCACTTGGCTAGAGGGGCTGATCTTGGCTTTTTATATTATTAAATAAATATTCTAGTATGGTCTAAATCTGCAGATTAGTAGATTAACAACATGATAGACAACCATACTTTAAAATCCAGTATTCTGCTAAATATAGGCTCATAGAGTTTTTTCTTAAAATAAATTAGCTAGCAATTGCCGTCCTAAAAACAAGTCAATTCCCATTTCATAACATAGCATTTCCTAACAGTAAATAAATTCCGACATGACACGTATTAGGTCGAAAAAGTACGAGACATCAATTCCCCATCTTGTCCCATTACGAAAAAATATGACGTTCAATTCATTCAAGTTTGTAAGTTTAAAAAAAGATTCGGTTTTTATAATAACGCATTTTTCATCGCTAATGTCTTGGTGACGGTTTTATATTACATTTTGTGTGTTAACATGCCATTTACCGTCTTAACTGCCTATAAAATAGTGAAATTGCATTATTACTTCTCTATTTTCCGTTGGTATTAAGTTACTTGGGTTTAGTTTAATTTTAGGATTGTGTTCTGTTAAACATCTACTGTTTGCTTCCCTTGAAAATTGTTAAAATTGTTGCTTTTAGTTGGATCTTTTTAATTATTGATTCTAAGTCTCTCTGACGTAGAATACCAATTTTATGGCTTTTTTATTATTTCTGCTAATAGTGGTCTAATTGAAATAACGAAAAATCGAATCGGAAGCTTTTAATGTAAAATAAGTGTTTCCGTTGTTGGCAAGCTCGAGCAGAATTTGAATTCGCTATCTGTAATTAAAAATAAAATGACGTTATCTTAACAAAATACCGAAGATACCGTCCTGTTTCAAAGATACCTGTCGATAAAAAAGTTGTACTATAAACAAGTAGACTGCAAACTCCGTACCAATTAGTTATACTGGACAGATCAATTCCGCTTATCTCAGTCGGCCACACCCGCACTTGACGAATTTGTCGAGAAAAAAAATCTCAATTTTCATTAACTCTTATCTTGAAAACTCCGGTCTGGCTCGTAACTTACACGAGTTAATTTCTTTTAATATATTCCACGTATATTTATAAGTGGTTGTACATAAATCTATCGTACGGAGTGACGCCAGTTTGGGCGTGCGGCGAGCGGGATCGCAAATTGCGATCTAAATTGAAAATTAAACAGTCCGGAGCAAGCGTCCAGCTCCCGCCAATGGGCGATTCGCAAAGTACGCTCGAACGTGTGCTATTCCGAAATATCTTTTCTATGTTAGAAATAACCGTTACAAGAAAAGAGGTTTATATCGGGAAATTGTGATAAATATTGTAATGTGAGAACGTAGGAATTGAGGTAGTAAAATTAATAATAACAAAGCCATAAGCAGTAACGGCTTACGTGACTTGGTTGTGAAATCTGTTGGAAGTTGTACACCAATACAAGCTAGTCAAAACGATGCATTCTTGGTTTATAAATAAGTCTTACTTAACAAAATCTGCATATCCGTATTACTTAACACTTTCTACGTCTTAGTGCAAATCTATGATGTAACATTACTCTTTCATTATCTTAAATAAATTTGTAGTTTCCACGCTTCAATATTTCTAACTAAATACTAAAGTAAATAAGCTTAAACTAAGACATGAACAATATCTGTTAATTACTCAGTATCCAGTATAATTAAACAAAACAATAACGGCCATTGCGCCACAGTCCATAACAATTCAATTCCATATCAGATGTTAGTCTATGAATTCTAAATACCGAATGCACAATTGAATTGTTAGGTTTTTCGTCACCTGCCTCCGGCGTCACGAGCTCACGACTACACCGATTGTTATTTGGTTATTCACATAAACTTCTATGTGTTTTGCTTTTAATAGAGGTTAAGTGCTGCTAAAAGGCAGACAAATGAACTTTGACTCTAGTTACCTTTGCTCGATTAAAAATAAACTTACTTTCTCTACTGCTTGTTGAGAGATTTAAAATACTTTATTTGTTTGGCGGGAAATGTCAAATCATAAATTTAATTTGCAATTTATTGTTTTTGAAGTTTATATTAATTTATTATTATTTTGTTAAAGTAATTATAACAATAACTTCTTGTTAACATTTATAGTTCTTGTTAGTCAACCATATACTTAATAGATATAACCACACGTTTGACTATAATTGGTCCTATTAAACTGCGTGTGGGTTTAAGTTTATCTAGACATTGCGAAATATTTTTGTTTAACCTATTGCCTTTATTTAAGGTCATATTAAACATTTTTGCAAAACCATTATTATTTATATTTAGGAAATCAATTATTTTTGTTATCTTTTTAAAGAATAAAAACTGATTAACTGTAGTTTATTATTGATTTTTACGACTACCACGTATTCAGTACTTACCTCGAGTTTATTGTTGCTGCAATTAAATCATCTTTTAAGTTGCAGTAGTCTTAAATGTTTATTACGCAATCATAGGTGCTATCGTAACTCGTAATTGAACTTAAGCGAGAAACACTGAAACTGAACTCACGTCTTGCGTTCAAGTAGATACCTAATTTTATATCTAAACATTGCTATGAAAAAGTTAGATATTCATTTCATTCTTCCGTAAAAGCGATGAAAGCGCTATAATCCTTTTTCATTACATTTTATTAGAAATTGATTGCTTCGCATGGCTTACCTTATAGGCCTGTTATTACATTACTCCCTACATATTTCAGTAGCGGGACCGAGCGAGCCTCCAATAACCTGATAAGACGGGGCGGCCATATTGGATTCCAGTATGCGTTGCCATGGTTACCGCTTGATTGCGTGCGTAGGCGCATCAGGAGCGTATCGACATTTTTGCTTGATCTCCTTACTAATCTACGGTTTTATTAAGATTATTCTGAAATAGTTTTGTAGGTTTTATACCTAAGTTTGAAATATTTTGAATTATCAACTGTAATTATAATTGGGTTCTTTTTTACTAATCGTTTTGCGGTCATTGATGGAATTAACAGTGCGTCCAACAAAAAACGACGAAGAATTATGGAGGTTCATAAAAAAGGAGTTTTCAGCTCATTAATATTTTTCCCAACATAATGTAGGTAGTAATAAAAAATTAAAATCATAAATTTAAATTGTCAAAAAATCTTCCTATCAACTAAATTACACATTATCTTATCTAGACGAGATTAATTTTATTTATATTCAGCCTATAATAAAACTAAGTGCCTCTCAATAAATCGGACGGGGCAAAACTTAAATAGTTGCTAAACACTCGAGGACAAGTTCTCTTATGGTTCATAGTCACGCGAGACAGCTAATTACGTAACAGAATTAATTTATTACGCCAAACTTATAAACGAAAGACTTGAAGACGAGTTTAGACGTTTATAGTATTGGCAGAATAGTTAAATACCTTTGCTCTTGTAAAAGGGAAAATTGCAAATGGCGGATGACGTTTGGTTGACAGGTTGAATTCTAAATGTCATTTCAAGTTTACAGATAGGTTACATTTTATTTTGGCAACAAAATTAAAGTAAAAACTTATAATTCATATAACTACTTAATAATGTTAAATAATAAGAAATCTTCGATACTTAAAGAGAAATCATGCAGTGTTAATAGAATGCTCTAATAATTACGGTTTTAAACAATGCACTTAAAATGCAATAAGTAATTCACTTTCAACAATTTCTCGAACTACAGATGTGATAACTGTTTTAATTATCAGTAATTACTGGAATCGCGTAATTTTTATGTAATTTACCCATTTCTCTTTCGATATCAGCATCCATAACATGCGTTCAAAATACACGAACGCATCGAAATGGAACGTTATAATTACATAACCGTTTTTATGTTATTTGCTAAATAACGTAAAAAACTTAATGCGTGCACGCGTGATTAACGTTTCACTAATTGTAAGACTTTTATTGCCTTTTGAAGCATTTATGTTTGTCACGCGAAGATTTATGTTATTATTGCACTGAATCTTTAAATAGTGATCATTTGTGATGCGGGCTTGCAGCTTACTGCACAATATTTTTTTTAACTTGGATCATTTCGTGTTGACGATCAGAAAAAATATTTGTTTCTATTTTTTTTTTATTTACTTAGATTTCAATAAGGTAGATACATTTAAGATATGTGCATCGTTAGAAGTTAGATAAGTAAATGCAATAAAATAAATGTCTGTATTTATAACAAAACTTAAATCGCAACTTTATGTTACTTTGCTTAAGTTTAATTAATATCAAGCTAATTAATATGCAAAAAGCGGTTCAATAACTACGATAGAGACTAAAATGAATGTAAAATCGCTTTAGCTATCGCCGCTCGCGTTACGACTGAGCCCTTACATCGTAAAATCCAACATAAAACTGTTCTCAATGTCTCCCGTCGATCTTAATGAAAATAGCATTTAAATACTCCTTAAATTATGTGGAAAAAATGTAACTGAGAACGAGATTGGTCGAGATACTTTTAAACTGTTCGAATGTTGTTTATTTCTTTTACCATGGCTATGAAAATGTGTCTCTACATAGGTTAGAAATACATTTACTTATATATATTATAACCTACAGAAAAATTAAGATGGATGTTTTCACAGTTTAGTTACGTTCGGCCATCGCGACACGCGCCTCCCGGGCAGGCGTTTGATAGTAGCCGCGTCACGCGTAATTACAGCATCTTTTCTGTGATTTTTGCAACGAATTATGATTATGAATAGCAATCAATTTGCATGAATAATTAATTTTGCCCATTAAAGAAAAATAGCAAATTATTAATTTAATGGACATTATGGTGAAGTACTTAGGCGACAAGTTGACAGTCAGTCAAGACAGCGACAGGGTTACGCGTTAGAAGAGAGCGGCAATGTTTAGGTAAATATCGCGCAAGGCATAAAGCGCATATGCGAGGTAAATTGAATTTTGTTGCGTTACACATAGAGTCCTTATTTCAATATTTTCTCTCGTGAAATGAATCTTCTGTACGTAAGTAGGTACTTTTAGTAGATATTTCATATCGTTGTTTTGTGTCACTTTAGGTAAACGTAGCATAAATAAGTAGCACAAACGCAATATATGATTCTGTAAGTACATCTGTACTTAACGTCTGTGAGTTCATAACTTTCATTGCTTATAGATATAATGATCTTGACGGTCTATCAATACGCAGGATAACAGTGTTTACACCGATACTTCTTTTATGACACTCGCATAAAGACCAAACTAACATTTTATTAGTTGTGTACATTAAAGTACTGTTTTATTCAGATACTAGATTCCTTATTAGCTATAATAACCGAAGCAACAAAATAAAACATAAATAATTTTACGATAGTGGCCATGTTGGCTCCGGAGCGAGAATTAAATTTTAAATTAAGAACCACGTTATGGTACTGTGAAATTACTTTTAATTCCTATATTTAATGTTAAAATTAAAATACGAACATAAAAGGTTAAAATAAAATAATTGATATAAAGTTATTACTATTTTATGGATAAAATTGCCCACAGATTCGCAAGAATGTACCTACATTGACATATTGTTATCGTAAAAAAAATGTAATTATAAGTAAACTCTGGCTGGACAACTCTTTTTGACTTGTCAATTTCGTACGTTCTGCTGTGGATAATTATTTCTGACCTTTTACGAAAAACGTGTTTTTATTATCACTGTTTCCTATTAATAGTGTAATAATGATCAGGGGACAATATATTGTTTATCGATAACACATTTTGCGCAGAAATAAGATTGGCAATGCGCACATTGCGAGTGTATATTTTATTTATAAGAAATGTATTTCACTACTGTCCATTGTAATAACTTGTGTTGTAAGTACAAAGAACCGGTTAAAGAATTTTAAGTACAAAGTTAAATTTAGTTACCAAATTTTATTTATATTTTAAAATACCAAAACCGATGGTAAGCCGCCATTTAACTTTAACATGTTCCCTAATGTCTATCTATCTGTACTTTACACCTTAAAGTGATAGAGACAGCATGAGACCTAACGGAGATTTAAAACTGATAAAAATGTCAGTATTCTGTCATAAGACTAGGTTTTATCTAATTAGTTAACATTTTCATTTGTAAGATGCATTATTTTTTTCTCAAAAACTTAAACTAACTTTGGTCTAACATATAGATTGACTTTATAATTTAATTGCGCACGCATACTCAAATTTTTTAAATCTCGAACTCATAAATTCTTAGAAGCAAGGAATTTCTCATTCTGCCTATTATGTCAGTCACGTCATTGCTTGTTTTCTATCGCGTTCATCAGATTGCAAGAATGTCAACCTCCACACGAAAGATACTTTGTAGTAATTAAACGCAATTCCAAGTTAATGAATATTCAACGCTATATTGATGTTAATAAAAGGATTTTCTACTTTTTTTATATAAAACATCGGCCCAGGACGTAGTTGATCGATCGCGCGTGGATTGACTCATTAATTTACTTAGTATTTTATATTTTCTGATACATATCGTTCTCAGTTTTTATTTTAAGAGTATCAATAGCGTGATTATCATTGTAGATAAATATGATCTTGAATGAGCATTTATTTAACACAGGTTTTAATTTTGGAACAAATAAATAATACACCTACCATATTATTTCCAAGTCTTTTTTGTTGTTTAAGAATACGAAAAAAATGCTGCATTTTTCTTGTGAAAACTGCTTTGGTTCCTACTATGTATTTATATAACTTTAATTTTCTAATTGTTTAACCCATACAACTTGTAATTGTATTTTACCTGCAACAGGAAACAAAAGGATATAAGTACCTATAGATAACTTATTATGAGAAGCTCTAAAAATTTTATGATTTATAGTTTATGCCTTAACGGATACCTAACTTAATCAACTTTACTAGTTTTACTGTAAATAAACATGATGTCAATTATACCGTTTTCTTAATTTATTTACCTACCTATATTAGAATCAAGTACTAACACTGACTCTGACACAGTATTGACTTAAAGATATATTTTAATGATGCTTAGGATTATTCATTTATAATTTATTTTTTACATTATTTCGGCAGCGGGTTTGTCAATATTTTGGAATTTTAATCTGATTACCGATTTCTAATAGTTCTAGATACTTAAAATTACAATTTGCGTACTGATAATTTTCACAAGTTTAATAAAATAAGAGAATAAAAAGAACATAAATATTATTCCGACAAAATCATAACAATTTCACACGGACACAACCCTCATAATTAAAATAACTCTACTATAACTGCATTAGTTTTGCGATATCGATATACAAGTTACTTTTATCGATATTTTATATCTGAAAGTTAAGCATCACCAAGTTCCATCCATGTTATTTCCACGCATGTCCGGTGTGTTTAAACATCGACCAATATAGCAAAAAGATTGTATTACGAAGTACATTCCCACAGAGTTGTATGAGTTTTTTGCCAGCACTATCTAGGGTTGTGAGAAATAGTGTTTTATATTCTTAATTCGGAATGTATCAAATAAGCAATGACTTTAGTCCACTTCCCGATTTAATTGTAATCGATTGGGTATGTGCGAATTATGAATTTGGTAATTATTTCCAAATTATAAATGTTATAATAATAAGTACGAAAGTAAACTTCAAAGATCAGAGTTGAACTTTTCACTATGCCTTCAGCTCTATGGTAGAACTCAAATAGATCACTTCGTGATGAATAGATTACACGACCTTAGAAGTACTTAGGGTAAAAGTTGTAGTTAATCTAGACCTGAGTTGAATCACGCTGCAGTAATTAAATAATAAAGAAGGTTTTGTACTATTATTAAAATAGGCAGTGGTGATTACTTGTAACTTGCTCCCTTTAAAGTAGAGTGGTGGATGTAGGACAGAAGCTATCTATGGCGTGTTACAGTCCGAGATCCGAGAAGGTAATGATATAAATTTTAGACTTTCTGTAATTTTAAGTGACAGTAGTTTATAGATATTGCAAATACTTTAAGTTATATTAGACGGGCTTTTGTGTTACAGAAATAATTCATAAATAGAGACATTAATGTACAATTTATGTGACAAAAATTAAGGATGGTATGTAATTTTTTGACCGATTATGCGATGACCTTTGCCAATCATTTTGTAATAGAAAATCAATTTATTAACATAACATTATATTTTACCACAACAGACGATTAATGTTATAACAAATCACAGATTTGAATCTATTACGAATAAACTTAAATAATCTTGCATAAATTCATCATAGGTACTGTGGTATTTTTTTTTTTTATTTCGATAAGACAAGAACAGATATTGCACAGTAGCTTCAATTGAACAATAAAATCGTGGTGCATCCCTATAAATATCGAGTCCCAACACATCATTTACTCGAGTTCGCACGTGGCGGGCCGTGTCCAATGTTGTCAGCGTCTGTGCAGGGCGGGAAAGTCGGCGACCATCTTGAAAAAAGTCGCTCGACTAGTGTCTAGTTCGCTGGTCGCATGTGGAGCTTACCTTTTTATATTTTTTAATTGCGTTCCGTTTCTGATAGATTTATGTTTTATTGCATATTTTTTAACTTTTTATTATGGAAAATTGGATTTATTTTATTTATTAGTTTGTAATATGTTTTGGATTGATGAGCTTTCGTGTTAACTTAAACTTAATGTGGATGAGAAAGTGTTAAGAAAATGTTTTCTCATGAAACTTGGAAATCAAGCTTATTTCAATCAACTTGCCTATCTTCAGAAATAAACTGTTCTAATGAGTACCTAAGTACCATAATGCTCCAGAGGATTTTAATTAAGCGTTTTTATCAATTAACATAAGAATCCAAAGTAAAAACGCAGTCCAATTACGCAGACTATAAAAATGATCCAGTTTTAAAACTAGTAATCCCGTTAAAGTATAAAGTACATTTTTATAAATCGAACACAAACAAAAAGGCTAGCCATATTGTTCGTCTGTCATCGGTCGCGTTTAGTGATGTGGTTGGATGAAGTATCGATTTATTAAAAAAATATTACGCGACATCGATCGACGGGGCGCCCGATTACTCGATTACCCACTGCTCGAGGGCTGTTAGGTAGCTCAGTTTGTGGCGTTATGAGCGAGTTCTTTATATTTTTATTTTATTTTTTGGACTGGAATAAACGAACAATATTATTGTGCCAGATTATTTCAGAGCATGCCTTCAAATATTTGACTAACGATTAGGTGATAAATGATACAGTTAATAAATGGATTCAAATAATCGAAAATTGGACGGAATAGAGATTGATCAAGGAGGTCTAAGCTAGTCTACCTAAGAGTTATATGATTAATGGTGTACGTAATGTTTTCGCATAATGTTGCCCTATCTCGAATAGTCACAAATATTACATGTTTTGTCGATACAGTTATCACAACGATAAACCAATAGATAAATGGAAAACGTTATTACTTGAATGATTAATTAGACTATTCGAACGCAAACATAAAGTAGAGTGAGTCATACAATACAAAACGTTTTGTTAGTAAAATACTTATTATGTAAATTCAAGGTATACTGAACCAGATTATAAGTTAAAATTATGAACACCGATCACTCCCACCCACTAGGTTTGTAACTAAAGTAAGGACTTTGGTTTCGATGTATATCGATCTTAAAAACTCTTTCGATACCAATTCGTCATAAAAACTTTTTAAAGCAATCTCACATAACAGGTAACATTATTAACAATTAAAAATAAAACATGCCAAATTCAAAATTCGAGTAAATTTTATTATATCAAAAATAAAAACAATAATTTGTTATGAATTCTTTCATCGATACTAGGCGTGTGTTACTCAAAGTAAAATATGACTAATTTGTCACAACAATAAAGACGATAATCGCGTAAATGGATGATCGTTAAAAGTTTTATTACTCACATTTTAGGCTTTATTTCAACACAGTACTGAATATCATAACGATCAATATTAAATGACCAATGATCCGAATTTATAACATAGTTAAATCGTGACAAGTTTTAATCTATAACTAGATCTAGTAAAAGATATGGAACGTTTGTTTTACGATTTTACGAGCATTTGACCCGCGAATGAATTTCTAAACCAAGAAGAATTAAACGCGAATGGAGTAGGCGGCTTTAGTATTTTTATGACCAGAGACTAAGGGATTTGAAGGGCGTTTTAGTCGAATATTAAATTAATGCCTAATCGACTATTAAAACTATTTTCAGCATACCTTTTTCAGAATGCAAGTATTTTATTAACTATGGGTGAACCAACAGTCGGATCATTAATGTATCTCGTTTGCGTATAATTATACCAGGAGTTGAATATAGCTCGCTAATTACTTTCGAATTTCCTTGAGACTTCGTTGGAATATAAAATAAATGTTTACGGTGATGATTTTTTAATAATATCAGTGAAGTTTAATGATATGTCTTAAGGGCCTGTCGTATAGATACCTATGTTTATTTGCCGCGATGTTATTCTGACTTGACACGACTTTGGGAGTTTGGTTACTTGAGCAAAAATTAGTTTTGTGGTTAGTTGGATGGAGTTTTACTTGTATCTTGGTGTTTAAAATACTTAAGATATGCAGATAGATGGGAATGTAAGCAAGGTATTCAAAGTCAAAGTCTTGTTATTATTCAGACCCAATTTCTGACGAGTGAGAATTGATAATAAGTCGGGAATTACGTCTTTTAACATTGAAATTTTATCTTTCCGAAAATTGTTTACTCTTTTTGTATAATCAGTAATCAAAACTATTGGAGAATAATATATCGCTTTCAACAAATAATATCAGTTTGTAACTACCACATTGCATGCCATTTAAATGTTAAAAAGTATAGTATATTATTGTATTTCAATTTTAAATCTGTTCATAGAGCACGTAAGTCCTTCTTTTTTGTTTTAAAATCTTACTTGATGACAGTTGCGATTTTCCAATTTATCCAATGTTCCAATGGCTAACTTCAGTTTTTTTGCCCACCCAAATTAGATTTGTTTCCGTGCGAAACGCCATCGTTGCGTGATAGTATTATTATTATATTATTAGATATTATAAAATGCATTGGTAGTGTTTCGTCTTTTTTCATTTGATTTATAAAAGTATATACATATTTACATTTTTATTCGTCATTTAACCGTATAAATTGTTAACGCAATCTTAGTGTCCTTTAATCAAGGTATTTGCAACTAAATGGCAAAGTTAAACCAAGTCCATACCATATTCGCTAAGCTATTGTCAGTTAATCTAAATCGATTTAGAATCGATTCGATACCTTGACGTTACAGCAAAATAACGGAGCGCATAAGTTCTTTGCTGGTTTTTAATTGAAGCGAAATCATTCGATTTACATATCGAGAAACGATATGTTAAATACGATTCGTGTTCTTTTTTCGAACTTAAGCTGCTTTTCAAATGAATGGGATGCCGTTTAAAGTTCTTTTTTGCATGTTTTGATTGTAACTTTACATTTTAAACGTAAATAGGTTGAGTATTTATCTGGTTACGTTATTTGTTTTGTAAAAGATTATTTGAAACAAGTATAGTATAACTTAAGCAACGAACATGTTGGAAAGAGCATGGGAACTAAAATAATGGCCATTCTTATAAGACAATCAACACTTCGCTTTAAGAAAAAAACGACGACGTATTAAACCTTAACCTACATTCTAAATCAAATTTAAAATTCGAATACAAACCGCGACCTATCATATCCCGCGATTATTTAACGTTCACGAACTCGAATACAAATCGCAGGACAATTTATTTAAACAATGCCATGTAAAAGGTTTTATAGTTAAATAATAAGTGCATTACGATGGCGCACCGCTGCGTATTCAAATTATATGATGTGTGCGTCCTTTGTGCAAGCTCAGATGATTATCGATACAGTTTTAAGGTACAGTCCAGTTGTAACAGTCCTTTTGATATTGGAGAGTGACGCCTGGTATAAAACCTCTTTTGATTCTTTATATTGTTTTGATTGACAGAGGTTCAAAGAGCAAACGTGTTCAATATATGGCCAATGTTTGTACCCAGTTGTATGACGAACTTTTTATTGCCTCACAATCTGTTAGGTTCATCTGTAGGTGAAAGAAAATATTTTAAAGAATCTTTGATAAAAAAATGTAATATAATAAAACATATTATATAGGTAGGTATTACGTACCTATTAGTCACATTTTTTAATTATTTTCTGAACGAAAAAGGTCATTTCTCGATTTTTTTTATCTTTTTGTTTTACTTCTCTTTAGGTCAATGACATTAAAATTTAAATCGTTTCTTACAAAACCTACTACTTTAATCTAGATTTATTATAACCTTTTGTAGGTGCTTAGCTTAGTTTTGAGGCAAAATCTTTTAATTACTTTCGTATGGCGCGGAACAGACCCGTTATGTTTTTAAGAAATAGCGTTCGTAGAAACTAGTTTTCTTTAAGTATGTGTATTATAACGTTAAAAACCGGTTTTACGTTGACCAAACTGTTTATGTACTCGCTCTTCCACCAAAAACTTAATATTGTCATTAGTCGATTTTTAGATCATCACTAGTTAGTCCTTAAGTGATATTAGATTATTTGACATTTACATCTTTCAGTTTGACAGAATCACTTTTTAAATTTTCATAGGCACTATTATTTAAGGTAGCTTCTATAACGATATTGTGTAGCAAATAAAATTAAATCACTTGTATCAAACTTTAACCAATAAATGGGAAAACGGAATAGTAAATTGGCATTGAGGCAGGCAGTTAAGTAAGAAATATAACTTCTGACTATTTTAACTCATCAGATATGTTTACACTACACACTAGTTAATTGATAACTACATTGTACTTTAGTTTATTATTATAGGTATCTTTTCTTTTTACAAATTACAAAGCAATTTTATTTTCCTTCTTTTAATTTTTTTAAACTAAGTATATCCTATTTCCCATCTTTACCTATGCTAATATCGACATTATTATTCGAAAAGCGACTTATCTACGTAAATCGATATAATATGCCCAACTCTACAGTTCAAAGAATGCAACCGCATTAATGACAGGCTTACATACTAGTGCCAATAACCATTTGTATAATCTTTACGGGTAAACAGCTGAAATGGTATTCCTCTAAATACCCATCAAATTGTTTTTTGCCTTCACAAACACGTAATTTATTCATTGGTATCCTTTCATACGAAATCATATTGCCATTTAAACTCAGAAGGACAAAGATTAATATGTAGATAGGTGATATTTTCGGTTAATGCCTACGCCATAATTAATTCATGGCACGAGGTATACAATTGGGTATTGGAGTCGTAAAATTAATTCTGTGCCGATGTGAACTCGGTAGTCAGAAATGTGAAGGGTTATTTCTTTTATTTTTGCAAAGGTACAACATAGTTGGCTACGAAGGCAAAGATAAATATTTGAAGCCACATGAATCTTTTGTTGTTGCTAACTTTTTTTTGTTGCTTGTGTGGTTTGTTAACTGGTGAGGATGGAACTGACATGTTGTGTTTACTGAGTCGACATTATTGACTCTGTTGATATTATATACTTTAGAAATATGAGTAGTTTTGGAAACGACGCATATGCTCGAACATTGTACTTTACGTTACGTTACAGGCTGGTATTATCCATGTACGTGTATTGTTATTATTAATGAATACCTATTTCGTTTTGTCTGCGGCACAACTAAAAGCGAAGGCTTATTACGTCAATGTATTTTCATTTAGCAATTACAATTTGACATTCTCGCAGGCACGCTACCAAAACATGTACTTATCGACTTATTAATTCAAAATAACTAAACACCAAGAGAACTGTTAATTCAAAACTTAAAAGGGAATTTCGTCGAAACTCATTTCTCGGACGTCTTCTTATAATAAAAGTCTGGTAGATGCGCGGGAGCGAGAGGGGGGTGTGTGAGGTGCGCGGGGGCGAGGGACGCTCGGAAATTATAGGGTTGTCTGCGTTCACCGGCCCGTAATGACGGATGGAGAACGACTACGACCGGTGCGCTTAATGAGAATGGAGGTAGCCCTGCGCACCACTCGGCTATTTTAATTCCAGAACTATTTTACCTAATTATTATTGTCATTTCTTTTTTTTATTGTTTGGCGTAATTCGATATTTTTTATAGAGGTTGGGTAATTTAAAATTCAGTAAAGTTGAGCTTTATTGTTTTATTACGGTTTAATATGAAACGCATTATGTGGAATTAATTGCAAACGCTATCTTAACTGTGGGTCCGTAATAAACTTTAAAATGTAAAATCCCTTCTATAAGCTCACCAACTTTAAGGACTTGGTAACTTGAAAGAGTATAAGTATTATTTAAATTTATACTCCAAACCCACCTCACATTCGCTTTTAATCCGTATTTAATCAACATTCAGTCTATAAACTTACAAAAAGTCGGACCTATTGACACTATCGGACCGTGAGTGCGAGTTGCACATAGCTACATTATCGTAACGCGATAGCTCAGCAACATAACTAACAAGCCCCGGGTTCTATTCCCGGTGATAAAACTTAGCGAAACAATATCGACTTGATACTGAATATCGACTAAGTTACGAGCAAGTCTGTAGTCGATAAATTTCGGTCTGCGAAAGATTTTGTTCAAAAAGTTATTTTGGTTTGTAAAATTTATTTATTTGTTGGTCTTTTGTAACAGAAAATGTTGAAACAAAAGTAAGTGTTATCCAATACCTTACCTTAGCCAATTTCATTGCATGGTAAAAATACAAACTTTCGAGTGATAAAGGATTACTGTTCTAACTCCTGTGGCATTTTTTTAGGTCATAATGTAACTTAAAATACCAGCCCCGCCCCTGTAGCTAAGTGACATTTCTACAAGCTTTAACGATGATAGAAATCGCTTAAATGACATGAAATGTATGGAAATTACACTAAATTTCGATAAGTCACGTGACTTAGACTTGTCACTTCCATACATTTGAGCGTGATTCGATCAGCGTGAACGCTTGTAGAAATGTCACTTACCTAGAGAAGCCGATACAAAAATCCGAAAAGGTTAAAATACCATTTTAGTTATACCCTCAATAAATCACAAAACTAATCTTCAGTAATATTATTCCAAACGTTTAGATTGAACGACGACACACAAATAGCTTATCAAATGATTTAATTTCGCAGAATAAATAACGTTTAATGCGAACATTTTGATTTTAATGGAAACATGTTTCCTCGAAATCGCATAAAGCATATTCTAGAATTATTAAATCAAAAAAAGGTTCAGCAGTGTCATAAAGTTCTATTCGTGAAATGAATAGGCACATAAATTTGCAGTAAACCCTTTATACAGTCAACCGCATATCAATCGAAACAATTTTACCTTGAAATCGCTCTTATTTCAATGCCCTAAGGTTGGTTACTGCTTTCCTTTTTTATGTCTGACGTTTGGAAGATTGTACGTGCATATAATATCCTGATTCGATGTATATTAAAACTAGATGCGCTCTCGGCTTCTCCTGCGTTATAGTTCTGAGATTTTCTGTTATAAACTATATTTAGTTTGTGATTGATGTTCTAGAAAATCTAAATCCGAGTTATGATTAAGTAACATTTAAAGATGTCTTATAAAATAAGCAGTATAATTTTATTTGCTTTTGGATCTTAGCATAATATTATTTTAATTATTATTAGGTAGGTGTATTAGTTATAGTCGTATTGTTTAGTAGAATTTTAGTCTGCCTAAATTATTTTAAAAATATCTAAGTTATTCGTGTTTATGGTCAGATTTTAAATTCAACATTCTATTTCCGTTTGAAATTTAAATCAAATTGAAACGCCGCGCCGGCGCCGGTGCAAACAACCAAACAACAAACTGAATTTTACATTTTGACAAACGTCAAAATGTAAAATTCAGTATTTAAAATACCTTACCCATTATAATTTTAGTAGATGGAATTATTTCTTGTACTACAGATCTATCTTCATGTATTTACGATGTCATGTACCAGTTTATACCTTTATGCCATTGATGTGATGTGTTCTAGGAAATACAATCATATGGAGATAAATCCCGATCATGCAGTTTCCTACATTAAATCCGCTTGCATCATAAAAATCTTGATACTTATGTTTGTTATGATAATTTTATGGAGTTTCTAAAGAAATTGGAAATTTGTTTGTGAGCTTATTTTAATGTTAGATCAAATTTTTCAATTGACTTCGTAACCTGGAAATATTATTCCAGATCAACCATCTCTAAAATACATTAATTTTATCTTCCGTAGTGAATAAATCGATAAATGTACTCTTTTATTTATGCAAATAAATTATTAGAAATAAAATCCTTCTCACCATACGATCAAAGAGGCAGCAAAACGATGTCTAAAATACAAACTGTAATTATCGCATAATATTGAGGAGCTAAAGTCATTATAACTGCTTACTTGTTTCCGATATAATTTGAAACCGCATTTAAATCTAGACTCGTCATTAGCATAAACACGTGAGACACTACTTAGCTTAATTCCACCTCTGATCACTACACGCTTCGCCGCCACAGCCATTGCGATTACGTAACATTTCAAGTTCTTTGAACCCGTTAAAACTGGCAACAGGCAATTAAATCATAAATTTTGCATCGATTCGACGCAACCAACAATCACAAAAGATATCGATACAAAATGAATCGATTGTAAAAAAAGTCGAGTACAACACCAGTGTTGCATGCATTCGATTTTGTTTTAGGAAATTAGCGGGTATTATTTTGAGAGTACAACACTAACGGTAGGCGTTCATACAAATAAAAATGGAAATATTGATTTATTTGATTCGGAAAGCGATTCGATTCGATTAAATTTCATGTAATTAAACGGGTGGAGTAAATTAATTGGAATATTATTTCGTTTTTGATATATTTTTGTATTAATGAATGAAGCCTACGATAATTTGACTTCAAAATACATGTTTTGATTACGGATGTAATGAAATTTTATTCTTATTTAATCAATTTACAATAAAGTAAATGACTGGGAATTGGAAATGTAAAACATTTTTAAATTAATTAAGTAAAAGTTAAATAGCTAATTAACACGAATGACCCAACACTTCAATAATTACAAATCAAAGTTTCGTGCGATGCCAATGTTACGAAGTGTGCAAACATTTTTTTCGTGGGTGATAACATCTATGCTGGGTCGATATACTTCAACATTTCATCGGCAAATATTTCACTGGATTGTTGCCCTACCTCTTAGATTATAGAATTGATAATATGCAAATGAAAGACTCGACGATTTCAAAATAAAAGGATTAAGATAGGGATCGTTGCCCTCTTAAGTGACCCAAATAAAATAATTTCGAACGACATTGGACGCCGACGCTGTCAATAAGAATTAAGGATAATGTTGCTAGCTTAAAAAAGTATTTAACAAGTTTGCATTTGACCGGAAAAAAGTCTTTAGTTCTTTTATTTTTAGGTTATAATTTTATAAATGAAGATTTTCATTATTATTTTTTATTAGAGAGTACAAGCTGGTTTTAATTTAGGTTTTGTTTATAAGTATTTGAGGTTGAAGTGAGGCTGTTAGATTTGTAGTATTTTTTACCTTTGTTGGAATGCAATGATGACAGCTGATTGCGATGCCTATGGCTAAAGTAGATCTATGATAAGCTCTTGTTTACTTGGCCATGGTTTCTGTGTTTACAATTTTAGCTATGGTTTGAACCTCTGAGTGTGGGTTGCCTTACTTGATTTACAACTCTATCGAAAAAGTATTCATATCGAAGCGTCATAATTTGTATAGAAAACATCATTATCTCTGTACCTATTAATTGTAACGTTTACGTTACGAATACTTTGTCTGATACTGTTCATGCAATGGGCTAGATCATACAGGCTTTATAATAGTGAACTGTTTTTCGAATAACCTTAAACACCAACGAGAACTGTAAACTCTTTTAAAAGGTATTATAATTTATTCTAAGGGCTGATTTTACCAACGCCAGATATTTTTTATTTGTGGAATAAAATTGACGTTTGACAGATTTTGTATGGAACAACTGTCAAAAATTCAAAAAAACCTCTGATAAAATTATCAGGCGATGAAAATAACAGCCATTAATAAAAATTAAGTAACTTACCGATCTTCATGATGGAAACAATATTATAAAAAACTAGATTTTTTGACAAAAACTATCTACATCTACTATATCGCTCAGGCATAGCTAACAGTGTTCAGAGTTGTTTCATAAATAAACATTATGCTACGCTTTAAATGGGTTACCTACCAGAGACAAAAAGGTAGACATCCCGATAGGAGCACCTTGGTGCTCACAGACTAGTTTTTACATAAGGTTTTGCTCGTATTAGGTTCCTGGTTTTATTTTCTCCTTAGAGAACCGTTGCTCATGATTTTATAGACTTATGATTTAAAGACGTAAGTTTTAAAGACAGCAAAAATTCTTTTATAATCGGTTTTTTTTTTCTGTGAGAACGTTCTTATCTCGACCTTAAAGTTTATTACTTATTTATTTAACACTTTGGGATAATATCATCTGTATTTTATTATATTATAAACCAATATACCGCCAGTAAGCTCGGAATTTCCGGTTTGCGAATTAAAAATACTTCGAAATGATGTCAAAATCAGTAGTAGTCAATACGTTTTTATCAGTATTTATTACTGCAAGCTATTAATCCAAACTTTATCAATTTTGGTGGTAGCGACAGTATTTTATGACTGCTGTTACAATTCAGGTTTTTTTTATTACAAATGGAGAAATGTCATTACTATGCAAAACTGTTTAGTGCCAACCTTATTTTAATAATATTTGTTGGATAAAGAACTTTAAGATTTCACATGTAAAGTAGATATTAACTTATACTTTTGAAACGAACATGTGATGTTTTTATTTGTTGTTTGTTTTTAAGCATGGCAACTTTCGCTGAATTATTAATATGGATGTTATCAATTGCCGTTATATTTATGAATTCTATATTTTATCATGTATTGGCGTTATTTTTGATGTATGTTATAATAATTAATCCACCGTTCCCTAAAAAGTTTTTAAATATATTTTATGACTGTATTTATAGCGGCTAAATCGCTTTAGATGTTATAATTTTATTATATGAAAAAATCTTTATCTTTTATTAGTGTAATATAAAGAAACGAAGGTTAAACTTGTTTTTGTCGGTTTAAAACTTATTTGGAGTTGGTTTTAGCCGTTATATGAAACACTAATTTGACTAAAATGAATCTGTGGAATAAACACAGGAAATACTAAACGAGAATAACAATCTCATCAAGATTTATACCTATAAAATAGTAATTAATATCTATCTGTCTAACATTTATCTGTTCGGGCTTATCTTCGAAACGGACGAACCGTTTTCAATGAAACTTTCCTACATTAAAATTTATTAAACAAACTTATGACCTCTAAGCTCTAGCTTATTGAAATTCTACGTAGACAGATCCGCGATCCTAAAATCTAGTTTCAGACTTACTTAGATAAAACTAGAGCTATTAAAAACCAGGTACATGCAACGACATTGGTAGCCATTTTTATTATTTATAAATTCTTTGCTAATATTACTGATCGTATCACCAACAGTGCCGTCAAAGAGCCTTCATTATCTGTGCCTGTAATAACCATAACGGGAATCGAACTCGCACTAGCGTCTAACCTACATCACGTGTAGGGATGTCGCGATTACTAATCTTATCTTTACTAAGTTAATTTTCCACATAAACTTATATTATTTTATCTTTTTTTTGGCAGTTAATTTATAATTAAAAAAACAATTACTTTACTTTACTTTAATTATTATCATCAGCTGATCAAAATTTATACGCGATGTTCAATTATTTTTCTGGTATAGATTATTACTTTCTTGGGAAAAGTTGTTTACTTCTATGGGCAGAAGCAGTACAAATATGACGATTCATTTTCGTAGCATCCTGTATGAATAAGGCAACATAGTTTTACAATTTACATATAGGTAGATGATATCTATAGGTACAATATAGTTCCTAAAGTCTTTATGTACCTATATGTCGACAAAGTTGTTGATGAATTTTAATTTTTAAACCCCAAATCTTAAGGGCTAGGTCATGGTTGGTTAGGACTGCAAAACTAGCAAAATGTTATGAGTGTTTTAATATTACTTTGCTAAGTAAACCATAGTGTTGGAGATATTTCTATCTCTTTTTTACTTTCATCTTTTGTCTCACCAGTTAACTCTCTAGCAAGAGTCTAGACGGTGTACGATCTATTTATTGATCAAGCGATATAAGTTTTTACATAAACAATAATGCAAAGAAACTAGTTTCACAATAAATATGTATAATACATATTCTTATCAAACGATCTCATATTTATAAATGTCACAATATAACAGTTGCGACAATATTCCATAAAAACTAACAATTTAGATTGTTGTATGGAAATAATCTGACATATTTTTCTTAGTGCTTGTGTAAATTAAATAAGTGGCTTGGCTTTGGTTTGTAAAATATAATGGCTGATAGTATAAAAATATTCAAATGTACGATTGAATTTATATGCATGCGATTTACGTCATAAAAATTACATTCACTGCATAAAAAATAGAATTTTACACGCTAATGTTAATTATCGGACGTGGAGACATAATTTCGTGTATTAATTATTTCCTCCCATCTTCTACCGGTAACTGCGCAAGCGCATAAATTTAGCGAAAAATTAGGTTAATAAAGATAGTCATCTAAACAATTTGTCTAAACTTGTTAATTGGATGTATAATGAAACCTCAACGGTGGCCAACAGATACGATGGGAGAAATTTGAAAATGGAATTGCGGTCAATGGTAGTAGATGGTAGTAATTAATTTGACTGTTTTTTTGGCAGGTCTTGGCCGTGGTTTATAACTTCCTGAGACGTTTTATTTCGTCGAGTATATGTCAAAAATATTTGACGGGAAAGTTGAAGATAGTAAAAAAGTGGTATAAATACTTATTTTATTATCATAGCTTATTACTTTTGAAATAATAAGTTATGAATGAGACAAGAATTTGTCACAATTTGTCGCTTATATCATAACAACAAATGTTTATGATTCCGAATGGTTTTAACTCCTTGCATAAATATTCTGTTATAATCGATTCATTTCTGGAACAAGTACAAAACAAAATATAGAAATATAAAAAAAAACTTAATAACTTAGTCCAAAGCTACTATCTTTAAAGGCTACTATCAAAGTCTCAAAACAACATTGCATCATTATCCTTGTTTTTATCACAAATACACAAGCATTATGACCCACCGTCCCAATCACCTACTTCATTACCTATTTACACAATATTCTATAAATACAAACTGCTAAAAATAGCCAATATATGCGAAGTCTAGCCAATATGACAGTTTAACGTCAAACGGTCAATATATACGATCATTCAAACCCTTACAATGTTGTAAACCGTTTTTCCAACATATTTATGAAGAATACCTTTTGCGGGACCCATTTGTGTAAATAACTTAGTAAGAAATGCATAAAATATATTATTTCGTTAACAGTGTATCGTAATGTGAGCAAATTATAAAGAAAAAAAAATCAGCATAAATTAGGCAAGATTATAATAATAATAATATCTTGGGACAACTCACACACGGCCATCTGATCCCACACTAGGCAGAGCCTGTATTACGGCAACCAGACAACTGATAAACATACTTATATATTTCTAAATACATACATATTATAGATAAATAACACCCAGACACAGAACCAATAATCGTGCTCATCACACAAAGATTTGTCCTGGGTGGGAATCGAACCCACGACCTCCGGTTTAGCAGTCAGGGTTACTAACCACTAGACCAACAGGCCTGTCAAAAGATTTATTTGTTTATTATCTGTTTTTTTGATACTCAACCAAAACACCCAAAATATATGATGCGAAAAATCTAAAACCCTTGTTTTTCAAATATTGTTTGATTTTTAGGGTACAAAAATCATAAGAGTTTGAATGTTTGATTTCTTTATAACAACTTTCGTGAGGAGTATTCATAATTATTTAGAACAAAAGGGTTTACTCACGCATATTATTATCAGTTCGACTCGCGACACCGCTGCCGTGTCAGCTCATGACTAGGGACTCCTATTGAGTCTGAAACTAGTCGGGCGGTCCCGAGAATATGCGTAACTAAAATTGTTCTAAATAAATATGATTTCTATATCAAATCTTTCGTACAAAGTTTTTCTTATAAGTACTTTATTACACCATATACTTCGTAACGCAGGTGCACAGGTTGTATCCCAGTACCGCACTGCTCCCAAAACGTAACTTCCCTAAAAATCTCCATAACACTTGATATTAACTTCACATTTGGATTTTAGTGCCCTCTCACGAACGATCCACATTCCAACTTACATTGGATCATTTTTTTTAGAAAGCTTATTACAAAGTCACTTCTTAAAATGTGATTTCCAACCTTGTGGGTTATGTGATAGAGTTCATTATACTTTGTTTTTTAATTCGGAGGTCTGTAATTAAGGACCATGTCGGGCAGTCGACATGATATTGTTTTTATGGTCTGATAGTGGCTCCTATAGATTAAAGTGTTTAATGCGCTTCTACACAAAGCCGGGTTCTGTATGTTGAAAGATTGCTTGAGATGGTTTTAAAATAAGTTTCTGTATCGAGCTTGGATTTAGAATTCTGTGGAAGTAACTCCATTTAATGTTGTGAATATTTTATTTTGTATTTAGATGCCATCAGGTGATACTTTATAATAGTAGGCTAGTAAGCTCGAATTTGAAATAATATTATATTGCTTTATGCAGTAGAGACATAAAATATTAAGAAAGTGAAAAGAAAGGTAAATGCAATACTAATTAAATTAGTAAAGCTAATGGTAATAAACCAGACTTAATCCGTTTTACGAACTATGGAAAGAAAAGTGATCTTAAAACAATTTCTAATAACTAAATCAAAATAAAACCAAAATAATCGATCCAACAATAAAATAATTAAAATATTCAAATGCCTGAAGATAAAATCGACCATACCAAAAATAATTTGACACACAGAGAGACCACATTAAATAGGCTTAACTAAGTACTTAATTAGACATTAGAGAAAACTAAAGCACAAATTACCGCGATATGGATTCGAAACGAAAGTAAATCTACCTGTGATCTCGCGTAAATTTTACTCAGAAAATAGGTAACTGGGTTGCACGTACAAACCAAC
Organism: Diachrysia chrysitis; assembly: GCA_932294365.1. NCBI lineage: Eukaryota > Metazoa > Arthropoda > Insecta > Lepidoptera > Noctuidae > Diachrysia > Diachrysia chrysitis. The sequence goes on along the minus strand of OW028648.1, from coordinate 2,039,825 downwards.
AATTAACAAGCGAAATACGCCTTTAAGTTCAAAGGAATTAGGGTTAGTTTAGAAAGACGGTGAGAACATAATGCAGTTAGAATACTATTGATACCTGTATATTTGTGGGAGTTTAGGTCTTAGAAGACATCGTTTAATGTCTAGTAATGACTGGGATTTAGGTTATGTTTTGATATTGGTTTTAGATAAGCATAAATCTATAGGTTTGTATGGATGGAAATGAGGACTTAAATAGCGCAAAAAAGGTTTACATAGTTAACTTTTTTTTACCACTAGCTGTGTGCCGCGGTCACCCGTGTATGTGGTCTCCATCCGTAAGTAAACTATAGAGTGCGCATATCGAGTATGAACTGTTGTCACCAGTATGAACAGGTAAAATCGTAAATTTGTGTCAAAACAGAGCACACCGTTTTATTAAAATTATCTCTAAACCTAATATTAGATACCCTTATAATATCGGAACCGTTGATATTTTTAGATAAACGTCTGTCATCGCACGGAAAATCACATAAACCAGTAAACGAGCGCAGTACATTTAGCTAAAAATGTGCTTACGCTTGGCATAAGAGGCTACTAGCGATGCGCACGCTCTATGCTTGTTGATGTTTACTCTATGAAATAAGCCCTTGTTAAATTCATTTCGCGTACTTTTAATCGTGGTATATTCAGTTCTTGTGTCATCTTTATTCACTCCTCTATACTTAACATAGGTATATCACGTTAAACGAACATAAATCATCATGTATTAGGCCCAAACAAGCACCAACTTTACATTCGCGTTCACAATCCATGAATTTTGTACTATCAGCATTATTATTACCTATATTACATGGAAACAGTGATTTATTTGCCGCACATTTGAATAGCTGAAGGTCTGTAGTAGCGATATCATGGCTAGAATTAATTATTACGATCGATAGTAAGCCTCCCGTGGGTAGATCACAATCTGCGTTTGACCCCTGAGTTCAATTATTGTGAATTGCTGGTTAGGCATTGGATCTCAAAGTTTTTGGTGTTTTTTTTTGTGATTGATAAAATTTGTGATAGAATTTTATGTTAATGACTTTTGTCATAACAATCTTTACATAGATTAAAACAAAGTCGCTACCCCTGTTTGCACGCTTGGATCTTTTGAACTACGCAATAAATTTTAATGCAATTTGGACCATTAAATGGAGTGATTTTAGAGGAAGATTTTTATATGTACATAATTCATTAATTTTTCGTTTACCCCAGTAAAGATGGGGTTTCAAAATAACCAATGTGTAGAATAGCTTGTAGATTATTTTATAACACTCTTAATTCTACTCTACATGTATACAAAATCACCTTCCAATAACACCAAAACAATTTTCTTTTATTGTCCACATAACCAAAAAATGGGGCCATACATTAAACAAAACTTGGCACAAATACTTTGACAACCACAGCTCCACTATATAGGTCACTGATAGTAACATCAACTTGTTCCTTATCTCTAATCTCGATTATTCAGCCTTTAGCAAACACGATGCTTACTTTACGAACGATATCGAGACATCTCTTACATAGTGAAAGTTTAATCGAGTATTATAGCTTTATTTGAGCTGAGATTTTTGGATGAAACGGCACGCAAAGATGAGTTTTCAGTTGTCTTAGATATATCTTTAGATAGACCTCCAAATGAAAACAAAACTTATTGTTGGGGTACTAAGGTTTATTATTCAAAGGTTGTGTCACGTTTAAGAGGGGTAGGTAAGCAGTACGAATTGTTATAAGGATTTAGACATATTTATTTCTTTATTGAATTTTTTTTGTTTTTTTTTTTCCTGTTATGGGTGTACTTATATGCGCGTGATTTTTATTTTGATTAGATTTTTGTCAGGACTGCGTATTATGTCTTATTTACCTATCATATACCATGTAAGAATGAGTACCTAGTAGGTAGGTAATAGGTAGGTAGATTATCATGAAGTATATTCATAATAATTTCCTAAATTATTTAACGACAGCTCATTATACCATCGTGTAACAATACCACAATATAACAATAATAATGCCTTGTCAAGTATTATAAAGTTAAATTCTTGACATTTCCCACGCGTACAATATAAAGCATTTATAACTTAACTGTTAAGTTAACTACCATTGATAACAATGCGGTAACTGTATTTGAATTAATAATAACTTCTTTGTTAAATTAGGGTTATTTTAATGGCGATTGCCTTTGGTTTAGTTAACTAGTGCACCCATTAGAACGATTTGTTAGAATTTATGGAATACTTCAATTATCTCATTTGCGTACAAATAAGGTAAGGTACAGAAGCCAGATCTGAACAGAGATAAGGGCAGTTTCATATTCCATATTTTGACTATTTTTTATTAATGAATATACTGATATATATGTCTACAAAAACTATAAATATACCTACACTTATTGGTTTATATCGCCAAATAAAGTAACTATTTTAATTAGACTAGGATTACGCCTTTTTTTTTTTTTTTTTTTTTTTGTTTGGGCGGGGGAATCCTCATGGACACCCGCTCACTCGGGGGAGCGAACGGGTAGTGTCAGACTCTTACTGACTAAACCTGAACCGCCGTGCTACGTCATCCGCGTGTTGTGTTGGTGCGTGGCAATGCATTGCAATTCATCACGCACCAACCGCGGGTCCGCCGGCCAATAGGGGCCAGCGGATCACTATCGTGATGGTTTGGAGACCGACGTGTAAAGAGCGTCGGCCTCTCCGCCTCATACTGGAGCCACACCCGTAGCACGGAATGCGGCCCCCCGTCGTGGGTCCTATAGTCGGACGACAGACACCCCCGTGTCCATCGCCCAGGACCCTAGTTAGGGCGGGAGGGCGCGCTCATACGCGGCCCTGCGCCGCCCCACTCGACGTCGGCGTATTTGGGGCGCGTCGGGGTCGTCCTCCCGAGCGCGCTCCGCCGCCTCCTTCTGGGACATGACGGTCTCGCAGAAGGAGGACAGCGCATTCCACGCTGTGCGACTGCTGAGCGCAGCAGCGACAACAGCCGACAGCGCGGAGATGTCTACGCCTCCCAGCGCCGCCTGGAGAACGGCGCGAGGCGCGGCAAACGCAGGACATGCGGCCATAGTGTGCAGTGCGGTGTCATCACCGTCACCACACTGGTGGCACGCAGTCGTCTGCTCCCTCCGAGCGACCGGCACAGGTAGTGGCCAAAGGCCCCGTGCCCGGTCAGTATTTGCGTGAGGCGGTAGGTTAAAACACCATACCGCCTCTCCACCCACGGTTGTAAGTGTGGGCGGATCGCCTCAATGGTTGTTCTATGTATTATCGATGTTCCGAATGGTGAATGTGTCTTGACATATTCTGTCTATTCATAGACTCATTTTATATTCTCTTTAGTGGCAACTTCCAAATCGGGAAGGCAAGAATAACAAACTATTTTCATTATTTCAATATTTTCACTGCTTAAGCAAAAAACCGGATATAATCTCATAAACCTCAAAAAGGCGCTTAAGAAACGTTAAAGTTACAAAACTACTCCAGGTGTGCAGTTCCAAAATGATCTTCCTATGAAAAAGAACCGGCAAGAAACTCTATAGGTTACTCTTTTAAAAAAAAGATTTATACAAATTCAATCGAGTTTAAAATCATATTTACCCAACTTTAAACTTTATTTTAAACCATGTAGTGCTTTCCAAGGACAAGTAAAGTAATAAATTCAGTACTAAACAGTACAAATTCAACAATTGTTTGCAAACACACAGATTATGCGATTGTAATATTCCATTAATTCCACAGAATTATTCGATTGGCAAATTTCGCATAACTTTACACAATACGCGAAGGTTGTTATTAAAGTATAACCTATTTGGTAATATTAACGCTCCTAATGTTAATATACCTAGTAGAGTTTTAAACATATACAAAGTTGAAAAGAAATCCCATAGTTGTTATTCGGCAAGAGAATCAGATTCGGAGATTATGAAGAAACAAATAAAGATTATCATGGATACAATTGTTAAGCTGTATGTTAACATCCAATGATAGACTAAACTTAACAGATTTGAAGTCGTCAAGACTCTGTTAGCACGTGTAGTGATCAACATGTATTTGCTGTTTACGATATACTAGCGACCCGCCCAGGCTTTGCACTGATAGACAAAACATTTATGAATTATACACACAAAGCTTCCCTCTTGAATCACTCTGTCTATTAGTGGAATACATATGAAAATCCGTTTTGTAATTTTTGCGTTCAGACAGACAGACGCGGCGAGGGCCTTTTTTTATAATATGTATAGATTAAGATTTTATATGGTGACATTATTGATCGTATTTAATTGTTTGACACAATAGAATTAACGAACTTTGCAAGACATCGAAGTGTCTTAGTATAACCTCGTTATTTGCGAACAGTTTTATACTTCCTTGTAAGACAAGGTCCGATAGAAATCGAGCAATAGGAGTAAGATACCATCTATCACTCAAATAATCTATACTAATCTATACTAATATTATAAAGCTAAAGAGTTTGTTTCTTTGTTTGTTTGTTTGTTTGAACGCGCTACTCTCAGGAACTACTGGTTAGAATTGAAAAATTATTTTTGTATTGGATAGTCCGTTTATTGAGGAAGGCTATAGGCTATATAACATCACGCTACGACCAATAGGAGCGGAGCATAAATGAAAAATGTTGCAAAAATGAAAAACCGTTGAAACTAAAACACGCGAACAAAGTCGCGGGGGACAGCTAGTTAGGAATAATTTAAAACAAGATAGATTGGTTGACTCCATGTCTATGCAACCGTTACTAAAGAGATCCACACAATCAATCTCCGTCAAAATCTAATAATTAAGTTAATGAACAGCTGATAAACTAATGTTTTAACTGCCACATTGATGCAAATATTCAATTATGAGAACCGACATCTTGTCAGTTAGTTATCTGACAGTTAACAAATAGGGTTCAACATGTCCATGTTAGCATGGTAACAAGAATAGTATGGTAAGAACAATTACTTAGGCTTGCGCAACACTAACTATAAATTTAATTTGTCAATATTGCTAGTGGGCCGTGCGTATAATTTGACGGGTGAAGGTCGAGCGGTTGCTTGTGCCCTTAATCTGAGAAGCTGTCTATATGTCCTATCGAATTTAATGTCATAATAATTAATAGTTGTATTGTTTTTGCTTCAGAATAAAGGTAGTGTTAATTAGATTTAAACGACTAGCTGTCGTTATCTCTGCTGTTTTTCGCACGCACTTTGACGAACTGTTTTATAAATTAAATAACTTTAACATACTTATTATATTCATCGCTCTTTCAAGTACCTATTACTCCTATAATTACTAACTTTTTTGTTATTTTATCATTTACTAGCGACCCACCCCGGAATTGCACGGGTAGCACAGCAATATAGCCTATATGTTACTAAGGGATAATGTAGCATTATAATGATGAAAGACTTCGTGAAATCGGTCCAGTAATTTTTGAGTTTATTCATTACAAACATACAAAAATACAAATCTTCCCTCTTTATTATATTAGTAGGTCTGCAGAAAACAACTCTAAAACATTAGATAATGTCTCCTCTTAAATTTCCTGTCAGTAATTCCATAATTGTATTTGAATATAATTGTAAAGGCATCGAAGTTAAATGTTGATTTATTAACGTCTGTAAGCTGCCAACTGTGTTGTTTCATTACTAGAACAAATATTAATTGTGGGGTGCTAAGTTAGCTGTAGCATTTAGCGGTGTTTGAGATCTAATAGTTTAGAATTAAATAGTATTAGTTTTGTATTTAAGATATATTAAGTTGTTTAGTAAAATATTTTTGTGTGATAACTTACTAGTTAATTTAGTTGAGGTCTATTTTTAACAGAGGATAAAGGCTATAAATTATTTAACATTTTTAATCTTTCTATAGATTATCTACATGCTGATAGGCATAGCTTTTTTTTCATATATTTTCTCTAGCTCTAGTGAATTTTTAATCTTTATGTCAAGGGGAGTTTTACAAACATTCAAGTCACATGCACTGAGACTGCTGAAGAAGACCCAGACTGCCTAGGAACAAGCGTTTGTGGATCACACAAATGCTTGTCCCATGCGGGGATCGAACCCACAGCACATCGCACACAGTGGTAATTGGCGTGGTGACCTATACCACTCGGTACAGTCACGCAATACATTTTACCACCTTAATGGTTTCAAATTTATTTGTCGTACGTATGCATCGACATAAATTTATAAGTATTTTAAACAAAAGTATTTGTATGTTAACGGTAGATAGATAATATACACATAATATACACTTTGGAATCTAAACACATAATACCAAATACGAACGTATTAATACTTCAAGGTTTTCAATACTTTTTCTTCCATCTAAGTAAGTTTTAATTGACCACGTATCTAGAAAACTCTTATGAAAAGCATTTCTAAATCTATCTAATCAAGTTAATCTATTAAGTGGAATTGTTTGTGTTGGATATAAGAGAGATAATAAACGAGAAATTTCTTGATCTGAGAAAAAGGTTTTAGTATGAGATAGGTATAGACTACGTCCAGTAACACAATTTTACAGGGCAGTGGGACATGTATTGACTATGAAAAGCTTTCTTCCATTATCCATACTTACTAATATAAAAAGCTGAAGAGTTTGTTTGTTTGTTTGTTTATTTGTTTGTTTGTTTGAACGCGCTAATCTCAGGAAGTACTGGTCCGATTTGAAAAATTCTTTCAGTGTTGGATAGCCCATTTATTGAGGAAGGCTATAAGCTATATAACATTACGCTGCGACAAAAAGGAGCGGAGCATAAGTAAAAAATGTTGCAAAAATGAAAAACCGTTGAATCTAAAACACGCGAACAAAGTCGCGGGGGACAGCTAGTTAATAATAAATGCTTTAATCTATACTACTAGGGTGTCGGAAAAGGCATATAAATTATATTTTTACGTCAAAATATCTTCTGGCAAATAAATTATTAGTTGTTTTATAAAACAATAGGTACAGTATAATGTTATAAAACTACTCCTAGCTGCGTCTGACTGTCTGTTTGAACGCAATAACCTCAAGAACTACAGAACGGGTTTTCATTTTTTTTTCATCAATGGATAGAGTTATTATATATAAGAGGAAGTTTGTGTGTATAATTTAATAATGTCTTTTCTAACCGTGCGAAGACGGGGCATGTCGCTAGTACAGTTAAGAGTTACAAATAAACCCAGAAACATCCAAATTATTTGCCCTTTGTCGACGACTGTACCATTCCTATAATATGATACCACAACTGACTATTGTCTAAATCTTTATTCCAATATTGATATAAAAGTACAGTCGCGTCCAACCGCAGAGTTGTTCCGTTCTTTTTGGTCAGCGCCTTACACCATTTAATCTTTGCATGTAACTTTGTTGCTAATCGTTATATAGAAATGTGTATGTCTGTACTTTGTTGCAGGTGTTGTAGAGAATCAGGTTTTTCATGAAGTTACGACATTGGTACCTACATTTTCTTGGTTCCAAAATTAATAATATCCTACTATACATTTTACTCTCCTAAAATTAAAATAATATTAATGCCTCAATTTATTGCTGTTGATTTTTTTACATTTTTGTTTGTGTTATCTTTTAATGGAATCAGTAACGTTTTCCAACAAAAAGTTTTGAAACATATGGTTTAAAAATAAGACCATATGTTACATCTCATTTTCTTTATAAATTACTTGGGAGTGGCCAAGACATTACATGGAAGTTCTCATTTCTGTAACTCCTGTACTTATTATGGTCTCAGCGTCAAGTATTGAGAGCTTATGAAATTGCTGATAAGGTTTAATATAGGTATGCCAAACTTATAAGTAATACTGAACTTAAAAGTTATGAAAACTTTATTTAAATTATTCTTTTTTATAAAATAGGTATTATTTTGAAAATATCAATTCTTAAAAGCACTTTACGACTAACAAGTATCTAGTAATTTTAGCAAAATACATATCTCACATTGGTACTGTAACACACATCTATCTGTACTAGGTGTTCCGCCCGGCTCCGCTCGTGCCTACGCTCGCTATGCTAATACAAAACACGAAGGAAAACAAAATGGACGCGGCATTGTTTTTCAATATGGAAAGTTATGGTAATAAAGGCGATCTAAGTGTGAGAGGATTTGAATAATTTCTATCTAGTATTGAATTACTTTACGTAATAGGGCAATTGATTGTTTGTAATTATGATTTGAAAGCTTAAGTTAAAATTATGTGTTTTAGGGTTCCTTTTCTTGATGTTTATCTGTAGTCGGTGTACCTAATTGTCATTTATTTTGAACTCAATTGTAATCTACATATAAATGTATAAATTAACCGTATTTAATGAATTTTTGTTATATGGGACGAACTCAAAGGTATACCCAATCGAAGACAAAAATATTTTTTGAAATCGATATCCAATTGCCGGTGTAATCGCGTAACAAACATCGAATTGAAAAAAAAAAATACGTCGAATTGAGAACCTCCTCCTAGAAGTCTTCTACTTTTATAGTCGGTTAAAAACTTAATATCGTAGTAATGATCTAGAAGTCTTCTACTCATTCTATCTTTCAACCTTTTAGGTTAACCAAGCCATCACTTGCGAAATTATTAATTGATTTTTCACTCACTTTCTATTTCCCAATCAATTTGAAATCGTTGTTAATACTGCGAAGATTCACTTTCAAATTTCCTTAGTTTTATTAATTTTAGTCAAATTTAATACAATCTCAAGTGTGTACAAACAATTATTTGGTTTATGCACCTTCTAAATAAATACCTACCGCCGACTTTAAAAGTCGCTCGCGTATGTCTCATCCACATCCCTTCGTACAAATCGTCGCAACAAGCGATGACGGCCCGAGATACCGTGAAATCATAAATATAGCTTTTGCAGTCTACCGCTTTGTCTCTCCTGTCTTTTTGTTGTTTGTTATGTGAATGTTCCAGTGAAATGGTAACATTTAGTTAGGCTTGCCGTATTAAATTCTGACACGTTTTATTTTTGTACGACTTTTAAAGTCGTTTTGTTGGGATTCTTGTTTACTATGCTACTACTGTGTTGATTGTAGTAATTTTTGTTACGGTCGTTTGATAATGTTTGTTATTGAAAAGGCTTTTATTTACAATAATAATATGTATTTATAATTATTTTCATATCAAACAAAAACTTTAATGTTATATTAATTTGTGCTGATGTAGATACAGATATACATATTCATTAAATAATTTCAAGTGAAACCGAAGATCTATCATTAGTTTATTACGCAAATACTTTATCTGTAATGATATAAATAAATTTCAAATAAAATAAAAAATAAATAAATTTCAAATAAAATAATAAAACATTTCATTCACAGAAGTTCTCACAGAGGTCATTGTCGATACACTTCACATTTGTTTGCGATGCGCGTGCGCAACCGAGCCAATGCGTTAGTAAACAGCTGTTTTGTACCCACAATAGGTTCTAAAGATATGCTACTGTTCTGATGGCGTTATGTTAATGAAATGGAATTAATGAGTCATTTAATTACATTTAAGCAATTAATGTGATTGTATTAGATGGTTATTTCCGTACTTAAGTGGAGGATTTAAATAATACTAACTTACGTATATCGACAGGCCTGTTGGTCTAGTGGTTAGTGACCCTGACTGCTAAACTAGAGGTCGTGGGTTCGATTCCCACGCAGGACAAATCTTTGTGTGATAAACATGATCATTTCTTCTGTGTCTGGATGTAATTTATCTATAATATCTATGAATTTAGAATAATATAAGTATGTTTATCAGTTGTCTGGTTGCTATAATACAGGCTCTGCCTAGTTTGGGATCAGATGGCCGTGTATGAGTTATCCCAAGATATTCTGATATTATGACTCCGGCTGGAGTTCAGTTGTAAATACCTAATGCCAGATATTTTGCAACTTGGTTAGATGCCTCAAAAACAAAAGTTATCTATTTTATAAGTTTGTGACGCCTGAATAAGAATAACCGCTATTTTTAAACAGTCTTCACACAATTTTTAAAGATCAACAACCACCCAGACAAGTGACATTACAACAAGCGTTAACGCTCAAATGTATGGAAGTGACAAATCTAAGTCACGTGACTTATCGATAAGAAATTTCATACATTTAATGTTATCTCGACGACTTCAATTATCGTGAACACTTTCAGAAATGTCACTTGTCTATGGGGGCTGGTATAATAAGATGATTTCAGATTGTTTTTCGACTTATTTCCCTGCGAGAGTAAGTAAAGGTGTCGCTTTTGGGGCGAAGCAACAAAATACATTTTCTTATAATTACAAATTCCTACTTATATACGTCTTATATTAATATAGTAACTAGAGTCTTACCTAATGAACCATACATCCTAACAAACCGCAAATCCAACAAACGGCCCAATATTTCACAATCAATTGAAAACCGAAGCACGACTTTCAAATAATTCCACTAACTTCTCATCAATATTTTCCCCACACGACGATACATTACCGCATTCGATTCTGCTCTATGTACGAACCACATCACTAACTTAAGGTTGGTTCTAATCACGGCATCTCGTGGACGTCATCGATCGCAAGTGCAGCGCAGTAATATATTTTAATTAACAACCTGGGATCGTGGGCGCACGTGATTGAGGGCCGTCAACGCGACAAAAAACTCACGGCGAGACCAAGCCTTAACGAGACGGTTCTAATTTCAAATATATTTGTAATTCTTTCAGTGCGTAATTATTTTAGCACATGTTTCCTTTTTTCGAATACTAATGATGTGTTTATGTTGTAAGTTTAAATTAGGAGTATTTTTATACGACTTTATTCCCCGCGAGCTGTAATATTGTACGTATGTATGTGTATACTCAATTTCTGCCAGGCTCTTATTAATATCGGTGAGCACTGATAATTTTCTTTTGTCCTTTACAAAGGCCTATATATATTACTTAAAGATAACAAACTTAGGTACATTGAAATTTTCAATTAAATAATACTTTAATTATAAAAAGTTTTATACTATCTTGGGATAACTCACACACGGCCATTCGATCCCAAACTAGGCAGGTCCTGTATTATGGCAACCAGACAACTGATAAACTTACTTATATATTTCTAAATACATACATATTTTAGATAAATTACACCCAGACACAGAACAAATGATTATGCTCATCACAGAAAGATTTGTCTTGGGTGGGAATCGAACCCGCGTCCTCCAGTTTAGCGGTCAGGGTCACTAACCACTAGACCAACAGGCCAGTCTAAGCCGCGCTGAGAATGCACTCCCGCGACTCCAGCCGAGGCAGAAGGGGACCGAAATATTTTAGACAGTGGAAGTCCGACATATCCCTCCGCCGTACCCTCGCCGTGCGTAAGACATTAGGATTTCACCCCGAAAAAAAAAAGATTAAAAACAATGTACAACTAAACTGTGACTCTTAACGCATATAGCGCTGGCCATTGAAAGCGTTGTCCCCATCTTTGCGTTACCTTCCCACTCTGTTACCATTTTACTTAAACAAACCTATTCAGAAACGGAAAAGATAACTTATCTACAAACTAAGCTCCATTTGGCAACTTCAAATTACTTTGTACAATACTATTTGACATCATAATTTAGATTATCATAGCCGTAAATTGTTGCTATTGGACATTGAACTTTGTGGTCAAGGTGTAAGGTGTATTTTAATTTGTTGGAAGTTAGATAATAAATTGGCAGATCGTAAAACTTTGGGTGCAAGTGTTCTGTTTATTAGGGTGACCAGCTTTCAATTGCAATTAACTTTTGGATAAAAGGATAAAATTACAAAAAAATATTTAGAGTTTCGCGGGCATTGACAAAGTTGATATTTATGTCTCTTTTGTTAATTTTATCTAAAAGTTATTACTTGGGTGGTCTTTTATCAGTTCTTCATTAAATTTATTCTACCATATACAGTAGACCTTAGGATAAGATAATCTTACTAATTGCCCCTAAACACTCCAGTTTCAATTCGACAGAACAGTATTCTATTGTGTACCGGAAATGACGCGTTAACACTTCATATATTGACATCCGTTTTCTCATTTACATTAAAAAATAAATAGAATTTGAGGATTAGATATTTTTTCTTTTTGGGAAGTTGGATTGTATAAAAGTTTGGTAGCATTTTAATTAATTGTTGAGTTTATTATTACAGTATTAAATCTACTACCATCACGTAAAATCTACCTGTAATTGCTTTGACTACAAATATTAATGATAATCAGTGGTATATTACTATTACTAGTGAGTAGAAATTCAATCTCTTAATTACCTGTATCTTGTACACAATATTATAAGTGAAGCCCAGGCTCTATAATAAGAAGATGAAATAGCAGATTTCAACAAACAACAAAGGTGATAGTAAATATTTGCTATAGAGTAAAATAGTTATTGTTTTAAAATTATCAGCATTTATTAAGTTTTTAAGGTTTCAATTTGTTGCACCCTAGGACATCTTTATTCTATAGGTATACAACCATATTTGTCCATATAATTACGGTATAAATGGTGTCCCTACACTGTCGGTAGCGGTGGGCGTAGAGCTGAGAGCGCGACGGATTAAGATAAGCCGAGTAAACAAGCCCGGCTTAGACCACAGACAACAGACTTTTTGTCTAACTTTGGTAAACGTCAACAAGCCAAAACGTCTGTATTGTGTCCCGTTAACGGAGACCAAGAAACTGAATATTTAACTAAATTAACCAATTTACATATATTATATACAAAGCGTCACTTATGCCGAGTTGTCCTGCTTATACTATGGTTACTAATTACTAAAATAGATTATAGTTTTTTTCTACATTCGCTCTAATTACTATTGTCTTTTAAAGTGTTTGTAAGTTACATTACCGCTAATTACTGCAAAGTCAATCTGTTTTAAGTCGCCGTTAAGTTTCATGCTGTTTCACCCCCGAATATTGAAACGCAACTTAAATTTAAGATTTTCTTAAATGGCAATCAGTCGCTACTTTACTCCTTAAAGTGACAGTGACAGCATGAGACTTAAAGGCGACTTAAAACTGAGTGACCTTTCAGTATTTGACCATCTGTCACTTTAAGGTGTGAAGTAGCGACAGACATACATTTAAAAACTTCTTAAAGTTAAGTTGCGTTGCAATATTCGGGAGTGGCATTTGAAATATTCCTCATTCGTCGATATAAAGCAGATATTTTCAATGTTCTTGTTAAAAAGATCACCATTACAACTTAGGGAATAGGAATGGCTGAAAATCAGCGCTGTGACGGGTCGTGCTCGTCCCGGTACAACATTAGCTGAGCCATCTCCTTTTGCTACCGTCTTCTTCAGACTGATATTTAATAATATGTGTTTATTTTATTTTTGTAGCAATAAATGTCTTTTTATTTTTTAACTAACAAAATCGTAACCTCTTCCAAAAGTATAGATTTAATTATGTAAGTGTTAAAAACAATTACGAAAACGACCACATCCTGTTTATGACTTTAAAAGTGTGAAACAATCTTGTCAATTGTAACTTTCGTTGACAGAGATGTCGATCGTCTTTTGTCGCCAGTCTGCGGCCAGCCTTAGTTTTGGTGAAATGTTTTACGCCAATTACGGTGTTGCTCGTGCTTAACTAGAACATAACTTATGTTGATACGCGGCCGTATCTAGTTAAAATGGAGGCTTATTGGGTTAGGAACTGACTGGGATATTATAATGTATAAGTATAACGTTATATTATTGTTCTGGCGCATCCAGTAAGCAACATAAAATTTTAAACACAGGTGCCATGTAAATCAATTAAATTGAAGTGTTGAAATATATTGAAATTTATAGATTTTTTGTTTATATAAATGTACATATTTGGATTATTAAAAAAAGTGTTTTCTATAATAAATATTGTAATCAATATACATATCATCCATAATAATATTATAAATTCGAAAGTAACTTTGTCTGTCTGTCTGTTGCCCTTTCTCGGAAACCGCGAAACCGATTTTGACAAAATTTTGTATGGAGTAAGCTTGGAGCCCAAGAATTATATACCTACATAGGTATATAGGCTACTTTTTGCCACGATAACCGATACACACGCGGGCGGAGCCACGGACAACAACTAGTAATTAATATAGGGTAAATATCACCACACCACATTAAACTCGACTGCTTAATTACTTTATATATTGCGAAATGCTATTCAACTAATCTACCTCAACAATCGTCCATATGTTAAGTCACATACAAATAGATACACATATATATGTATATAAACAATGTACACCTACATCCATCACCCCAACACATTAGCATACTGATACATTAATAAATTACATACCTTCATAGCTACCATTCACACATGCAAAACGACCTCTCTCACTAGAACCCTCCGGCAATTCTCTCCGCAAGGACTAACAGACCTAGTTATACTGGTTAGGTAATAAAGATGTAATGCTACTCAGACTGACAGACAATCGAGGTCGATTTATTGAAAGGGTATCCTTAGAATACATTAATACTATCTGCATTGTTTTGTTTAAATCAGAATAATATTGGAAATACCTCAGGTATGATGAAAACTGGTTGTATGCCGACGAGCTAGGAAAAAAAATACAAACTGGGTTTGTGTAGAAAATACACCCATATCTTATAACTAAAACTAAGAGTATACATAGACACGCAGAGAGTTCGCGCATCGCTAGTAGTCCGTTGTGACGAGCGTAATCATTTTTTTTTTTTTTTTTAAAAAGATTACTAGCAATGTGGGTGGAATTCACATTACTAGCAATCTTGTTAACCCCTACAACTAAGCTAAATATGCTTGTATCTGGAGTGGGTTCACGTCAATAGTGTAATGGGTGGGGATCGAACCTGCGACCTCTCGATCACAAGGCGGTCACCCGATTTAATTATTACGCGCGTTTACTTATTTAAGTGCAACGACCGACTTTTATGCGATAATATAGATCCTACCAATTTTATTGGAGTAATATTATGTTTTGAGATAGTTTTAATAAAAGGGCGCACTCAGTTTTGAAACAAAATCTACGATTTTACTTGTTCATACTATTGCTCACAGTTCATACTTGTTAGGCCCACTCTATAGTTACTTACATTTACCCTAAGAACTAAAATGACTGTAATATTAAACACACTATTTATTCATCAAAATATTGATATCGACCGAATAGGTACTTAAAGGCAACTCAATTTTAAGAAGCTGCGCGCTGTTATCTCTCATGCTATTTCTTTCTCTTTAGTTTGTAATGAAAGACCTTTCAAAAACGTCTTAAAGTTAAATGTCTTTTAAAATAC
This sequence comes from Diachrysia chrysitis, assembly GCA_932294365.1. Lineage (NCBI taxonomy): Eukaryota > Metazoa > Arthropoda > Insecta > Lepidoptera > Noctuidae > Diachrysia > Diachrysia chrysitis. Next base: position 2,024,530 of record OW028648.1, on the reverse strand, counting down.
GGCCTTAAATCTTTCAAGTATTTAGTAATTATAACTTTATGAATACATTTTAATTACACTCACAATTATTATAGTTTAAAATCATAGGTTATTTACTGAAGTGAAGTGTGAGTATTTGCGGCATCAATTGCCGACACATCTAACTCTGCGGGGTTGCGCACGCGCAGGTCACTCGTACTAACGAGGCTTTCACATAAAATGCCAATAGATCCAGCTTTTTTGCTCGGATTCGCCTTACAAAAAAGAATATGTTATACTAGCTGTCCCCCGCGACGTTGTCCGCGTGTTTTAGTTTCAACGGTTTTTCATTTTTGCTCCGCTCCTTTTGGTTGCAGCGTAATGTTATATAGCTCATAGCCTTCCTCAATAAAGGGGTTATCCAACACTGAAAGATTTTTTCAAATTGGACCAGTAGTTCCTGAGATTAGCGCGTTCAAAGAAACAAACAAACTCTTTAGCTTTATAAATTAGTGTATATTTGTGTTAAACACGCTAAAATTATCCAAAGATTTTATTGTAAAGATAAATCATATGAGCTATCTTAAGATTTTACTCGCAGTGTGTAGTGTAGAAAAATAGAAGACAATTTTATTATTCCATCCATGATGGACATTTAATTTCAACGTTTCCTAACTCATCTAAAAAATAAATTCTAACAGTTAAGTATAAAATAATAGACGTATTTTTGATAATTTCTTTTATACATCGCTTTGGTATGCGATCATTAATCACGTGTCTTTAGACGTAGGGTTGCTACATCAAAGTTTGCTAGGCGTAGATTATTATTTAATGATTCTACTTTGGTATCTAGCATGAAACATACTTCAAGGTCTTGATTAATAAAACAAAAGGTTTTAATGATAAATGCGATAGTTTGTAGTATTAAAACTTTAAACCTAAAGTTATGTTTTTGAATGTGTTTAAAATTTTATTTTATGTTTTACAAAAAAAAATTAAATGTCAGGTATCAATACTCTAAATATGAGATAGAAGCTTTTTATGCAACATATTACAAGAACACAGCAAGAAATTTTAACCTCAACATAATTAACACAAAATAAACTCATATGTGGCAACCCTACATATACAATGGCCGGCAAATTATCGTATATACCTCCGAGTGAGATGAAAGGCCATCGGGTTGCCTTCGTGGCAGGATCTCAAATTGTTAATGAAAACTCTGGTAGTTTGAATCGCTTTGTAAGGAAGAGGCATTGGAAGGATTATGTTCGGGGATTTTTTACCGCGTACGTAACGGGACCTGTGAATAGAATTTTGAAAGATTATAATTATATTATAACATTTTTAAAGATAATAATAATATGATACTGGATTATGATGATAATTATTATTAATAAGAAATGTACCTACTTTTTTGGCAAGAAAATATCATAGAAGCAGACAGAATATAAATAAAGAACTTAATTCTTTGGCTAATATTAGACACGTCATGACTGTGTATCCATTAAACCTCTAGAAAACCATTTTAACCGACTGCCAAGGAAGGGTTATACTTTTCACGCGTATCTTGTATTATGTATGTATATTTGTAAAAAAAAACTTAAAACACCTATCTCAGGACACTTGGTTTTTAGATGAATCTAACAATTTTAATCCATCTAGCCGTTTGGAAGATACAAGATAGTATATCGATGGATTTCGACAGTTAAAATATAAATTCTAAGATTCATCCCAAAAAACATTTTTTGTCTTAGAAAGGCTGAGTTTATAGAATAGAAAATTAAATGTAAATTACTTTTCTATGTAGTTCGGAATTTCATGGATCTTTAACTAAAATTGCCTTCTTTTGTTTTCAGGTATGTCTCCATACAAAACACAAATATTTGTTAAGACAAAATCTAAGATATAATTGGTAAGTTTCTTTTATATATACGTGTGTACGCTTTCTCTTTGTAAAAAATGACAAAATAATATCTAAAGTCAAGTAGTAGAGTGCCGATCAAAATCAGAATACATAGATACTCAAAATGATACTTGTTGTATAGTTACAGTTGTAGCATCTAATAATAATAGAAAATGTTACGTCGGTATGTGTGTATAATGACTTGTGTACCTGCAGTAATAATGCCAATTATCGTGGGTACAATTTGGGTAACAGAAATGTGCAGGTAAGGCAGTTGTTAGATGCTGTGCTTGTCAAAGTTGCGCTTGGGTTTCAGGAATATATTTTATGTTAGATATACATGTATGATTATGGAATTCTGTACATTATTTGTTTTATCTTGCTATTTTATATAGTGTTAATTATTGTCGCTACAGTAACTGTATTGAGGCTTTGAGAGTTATAATTTTAAGGGTATGCTTTGAGAGGTTAGATTTTAAGTGTATAAACCTAAGTGTAATTTAGGCAGTTTTTTTATACAAAAACAAACAGCTAAAATCGTCATAGTGCTTTAAAGCGATGTTTAAGTTGGTTTGAGACATGGCAACAGCGCATGGGAAGAAAATTTATAAAAAAAAAATGCATATATATTAGTTCATCTTCCTAGCATTTTGCCAAGCTATGTTGAGGTCGGCTTCCAGTCTTACCGGATTCAGCTGAATACTGAATTGTACATGGAGCGTCTGCTTATTTAACCTCCACAACCCAATTTACTGGGAAATACAGTATCTCACTAAAAGTATAATATAACTATAAAGTTATTGCATAGCATTGGCTCAATATAAGAACGAAAATTTGTGTTATTAGAACTTCTATTATAATATATTCTTCTACTTCTCTAAGTTTGAGAGCCTCTGACCTAATGCAGGTACCTTGAAGTCGTTGGCGCCAGACAGTCACAGTTTTTTCTATTTTATTCTCAAAATATCCCATCATTGACTGGACGTATCTTTTGTGTGGATCCCCCAACAATTGTCCATAAAAGTCGCATTCTTAACAAAGATACATTTTTAATATTATTTAGACTATTTTAAATCGTTGTATGCTGATTTGAGAATTGTTAACTACAGTTAAATGCTGCTATGAAACTGTTTAAAAAGGAAATTATAGACAATCTATATAATTTTATCCCAAATAGCTTAACTTAACTTAACTCGTTCGAACTCAATAGATAATGTTTATTGTAGTGAAATTTAATCCATTTATTATATAGACATGGACTTATTTTTTTGATTTATTTTTCGTTCAGAAATATAATCAAGTGTTTAATCAAATTAAACAAACGTTAAAAAACATTTATTATAGATTTTGCGGTACTAAAGCTGAATTTACAATACACGGATATTTTACCTAACGACTATATCGTTATTTAGTATCTAAAGTCTTTTTACGTCATGTCTATTTAAGTCTATAGCGTGTTTTCTACAAATAACTCTTGAATTTAATCTAATTCCATCTAACCTTTAACAGTTAATGTTACCTGTCAACCACACTTCAGACATTTACCATAATATTATGGACATACGGAACCATCAATTAAAACCAATACCAGCACCAACACTAACTTTTTGACCTCTTCCGCATACTCCATATTCATGTGAACCAATCCTAATGATATGATATGCGCAGATTGCATGCGCACACGCAGTTTAGAGGACCTCCTCACGTTACACCGTGTAAAGTGGTTATGATGTGTCATACCTGACTTAGTATGGGGAAAGTTAACTAATTGTTTGTTTAGGTTAATTGGTGGATCGTGCTTAAATAAATTTCAGATCGGCCGATTATTATTAAACTAACTTTTGACGTGAATCTGCCCGTGTGGGTGTCGCTTATTGCGGCAAAAGTGTTCTATGTCCTTTATTGGGATTTAAGCTTACTCTATACTAAATTTGATCAAAATCGGTTCAGCAGTTTAGACGTGATAGCGTAACAGACAGACAGATTTACTTTTGCATTTCTACTTTTGCACTATTACTGGGTACATTTAGAAATATTTAAGAATGTCTATCAGTTGTCTGGTTGCCATAATACAGGCTCAGCCTAGTTTGGGATCAGATAGTGTGATTATTCCTAAGATATTATTATAATTATTATATTAAAATGTAAGATTCACTTGGTATGATTTGTTCGGTAGGCCTAGCCACGGCCCACCCGGGACTCCGGCAAAGGCAAGGACGGGACTGGGGTGTTTTTAGTCGGTGCAAGTCCGACATATCCCTACGTCGTGCCCTCGGCGTGGGTTGAAGTCATTAGATTTTTACCTCGTAACAAAAAAAAAGGCCTAGCCAGGGCCCAGACTATTTAAAACAAATTGTGCTTACCGCTAATAATTTTTACCAAGCAAATAGGTACCTAAAATTCCTCATTACTTTATTTGCTCTCATCACTTGTTCGTCGGTTTATTGTATAAAATAACATCTTCAAGGTAAATACAAACTCACCTATAATCTACATGTAATACAACTGATATTGAGAACACCCTTATCTTAAAGGATTAAGGTTAATTTTCATATATCGCTTTTTCCAATTGACGAGTACTTTGTAAATAGCCATAAATTAACCATCTTTGATCGTCATCATTATGCCTTGTAAAGTTATAAAGACTACCACAATGTCTATTGATATAGCACAATTGCGCGCATAAAATATCTAAATATTTTAGGAGTCTATTAAAGGCAGACTTTGTGAGGGTTAACTACAAAAACTTTTACTTAATCGGGAAGATGAATATTTTAGTTATTTGTATTTAAGTACGTATCATTATTGGTGTATGAAAATAGCTCTATAAAGACAATAGGGTGAGTGGATAAAAAAAACGCGCAAAATTTCAATAATTGTGTCGATATGAGACATTTTAAACCAATGTATCGTCGTAAGTTTTTGGTTAATAAGAAAAAAATACGTGCCTAATATTTTTGAATAATTTATTTTTAACAACAGTTATTTAGGTTGATTACTTCCTACGGTGCGATTATTTCTTATCATTCAAGAAATTCCTTTATTTTTATTAAAATTTTATGTCTTAAATAATATATTTTATACAATTCACTCTATCTAATAAAGAATATTAGCAGATAGTGAGGTGGAAGTAAATTTTCTGCAGTTTGGCTACCATGGCATTAAGAGAATTATTTTCCATACTTTTGTGTAAGATAGGTATGCATTAAAGAATAAACTACAATGTCGTAGTAATATAAAACAGCAATTCTTTTTAGAAAATATCCATGTGCATGCTACATATTCGTTGTGTCAAAACCAACGTATTTTTAATATCCATCAAGATTTTTTTCAATGTTTAAATCGCTTCGGCGTTTGCGCTGCAACTCTGTTTTACTATAGGATAAATACGAAGGCAAGTTATTGCATATGAATTAATGCAATGGTTCTGCATACGTATGTTAGTTCATGCTGTTTGCACAAAATGTCCTGGATTTTAGTTGTAATTCATTCCATATAAGGATTTAAGATTTAAATCTATTTTGTGGATCAATAAGTTGTTGAACGAAAGCAGGTTTGATCTTAAACCTAACTTTAGCTCGTTGCTTTTATTTAAGGTGCATTTTGCCTATACACATAAGTATTTATTATTAAAGAGATATAGAAAAAATGAGTTGACATAATTATTTTATATCAATAAGTGCAGTCAACAGACGTTGTATCCGAGATTTGTGTTACGGTGAATAATAAATATAATTACAAAAAAAGAAATGAATTTATATCGTATATAGATTTAGGTAGGAATGCGCTATGCAAAGCAAATCGTCAAAACTCTACAAGCACATTGTTCACTGAAATCTTTATAAAAGGATTAAGTTAGTTTCGTCAAGTTTCGAGGTTGATAAAATTATGATTCTCAAAATGCATAAATCTACAATAACTCCTTAAAAAACTGTACCCATACTCCAGCCCACATTTGCCTAGTGACCGCGGACCTCTAAAAAAATCCCCGGCCGCTCTATAAAAGTAATTAACTCGGACTGAAGATAATTGATGAAGCTCAAAGATTACTACCTTAGTATTCCATTAGTTGCAACATTTAAAATAAACCTTACAACCTTAAATTTAAGGTAGGTTTTAAAAAACAGGCGGTTTAGTAGACAGTAATAAAAGTACGGAGATGGGCGTAGGGCCACGAATAGTGGAATAAAGTTTTTTTTACTAGTTTCTAGTAGATTCCCCTTTGGTATTATTATAAAATCGTCAAGTTAGACCATTTTTGTTTTGGATGTGTGACGGATGGTGTTTTGACCGGTGCACAGGTATTTATGACGCATGTGTGTGTGTATGTATGTGTGCTTGTGCGTGTGTGCGTCAGTAATTTTCGTCAAGGTTTTTGTGCTTGGGGGCTTAAAGTAATGATCAGGTCTATGCCGTATGTAGTTATAGGAATCTTTTTTACTTTTAATAGGTTAAGAGGGCATTGGAAACATGTCTGTAATGCCCTAGTTTTGAAAATATTATTCATAGCAACTAGAGTCCTTTAACGTTTCGATAAGGTCTACTCAAACTAAAAATACTTTGCTTTTGATTTTTTAGACATATTTGTCAGAATTACGGTTAACTTTAAAATACTCTTTCGGGTTGTTGAAGTGAAAGTGCACTTTTCTTAATGATTTATTAAAATCTTTCACCTGTTGTATGTATTTTACAGACTATATCTGACTGCAAGTAAGTCAAAGTGAGTGGCTAGACTTGTTGTAGGTTTATACCTACAACAAGTCAGAAACAGATTATTCTGTTGCAATCAATTCTGTCAAAGTGTTATCCTAAATCTATTACCAGAAACGCCAATTTATTTCTTGTGTCCAATAAATGGTGTATTATTATTATAATTTCAAGCTTGAAGAACCGTTTTACTATTTAAAATGGGAAATCAATCGAAAAAGCTCCGCATCATCGCTTTACAATTTCGCGCGCATTCTAAAATGGCGGCTGAGTTTTTTTTTAATTCGTCATGGGATATGGCCATACAGCCTTTTGTACCTGTGCGTTTTTATTTGGAATTGAATTGAATTTAAAAATATGCTGTTATTTAAATCAATGTAATTTAGGAAAGTATTGAACTAGTGAAACTATTTGTGAGTATTAACTTCAAAGTTAGGTTAGGAGTTGTCAGTATTTTTTCTTACACTCAAAATTAAACAACTATACGCATTATATTATTTATTATGTGATAAAAAATATAACAAAAATCTATTCATTATTAAATATTATAAAAGCATAAAACTAAAGAATCCACAAAAAAATCCTTTGCTATCCAAGTCCTATACACGGACGTGTTAATACGCGGCTAGAGGACAAAGGGGTTGAAATTTTTTATCCTCGGGGTTGAATACAACCCATCCTTTATGCATTTATGATGTCCGGTTGTAAAACAGAAATATCCCATTAGCGATGGTGGTTCGGCATATTTCGTGTAACATCGGTAGCAAGGTGATAATAATGTAGAGCTAGGTTTTGTGTATTGTCAGGGATTCTTGGATGAGTGAGATGCAACTATTAATATAAGTTATATATTTATGAAGTAAAGTATAGATATATCTACGTATATAGAGGTTTTAATATACAATCGTCTTAACTCTGCAGCCCCTGTAGTAAAGTGACATTTCTACAAGCTTTAACGATGATAAAAATCGCTTAAATGACATTAGATGTATGGAAATGACATTTCGTATTGATAAGTCACGTGACTTGAACTTGTCACTTCCATACATTTGAGCGATTCGATTAGCGTTATCGCTCATCGAAATGTCAATTGTCTAGGAGGGCTGTATTTAAAAGAGGTGGTATATTCCAAAATGAATTACTTTCGCCAACATGGGCCATTACACAATTAAATCGTACTATCTATTATACATATACCTTTACTCTATTCTATACTCTCTTAAACCGATGTAGGAGCGTATTGTTTGCCAAAGGACGCATGTCTGACGTATATGGGTATCTAAGTAATTTTCTGTCCTTAGCCATGTCTACTGACAATTCAATTGGAGACGATGATCGAATGCTTTTTTAATCAGATGGCATTGGAAAAATGCGAAGGTATTTGTTGGAAGTTTATTTATTATGGCCGGTGGCTTCAAACATTTTGCAGGCATTAGAAACTTTTTTGTTGTTTTGATGTAAGTTGTTAGGTTTACGATGGTAAGTAGGCCAATTATGTGTGTGCATTTTAGCTTTCGTTGTTAGATAAAATGTGCTCTTTACGGGATTATTTCAAGTGTCTATTCTATAATATTAACATATGAAAAAAATGTAAGTGCAAAATCCATTTCGCACCTTAAAGTCAATTATTTTTTATTTGATTTTATTGATATTCTTGTGTTTCGATTTATATTAATAAAAGTGGTAAAATCCTTGTTATGTATGTGTGTGGTAGGTACGTGCTCAAGGAGTGTTGAAATTAACAATATATAGAAATACTAGTTGTTTCCCGCGGCTCCGCCCGCTTGGATGTCTAGCCTATGTCCTTTCTTAGGCTTTAGACTATTTGTGTACTAAATTTTATTTAAATCGGTTTAGTAGTTTTTACGTGAAAGCGCGATAGACAGACAGTTACTTTCGAATTTATAATATTAGTAAGTATTTTTTATTTTTCTGTATGACGTAACCTTTCGCGTGTAATAATATAGACAAGTACCTACTAACATCACCTAACACTTCACTTCCTAATTAGGTTAAACATTCATTTGCCTAGTTCAAATAGACTATATTAAAATGCCTCTTAAATACGAGAGCCAGTAAATGTGTCAGTAAGTAACTGTTGACATCCATCCATTGAACTGAAATGTGTTTTTGCTGTGTAAATACTTGGTTTAGTTTCTAAGCTGCCATTAACTCACTAAGAGGTATGTGATTGGACGTGGCTGTGTGTAGTTTGGATGCGGCATTTGTTTGTGAAGGTAATCGGATAAAGCTTAGAACAAACTATTGTCTCTGAAATCCTGAGACTGCAAATATGAATAAGCAAACATCAAAACTCGTGTCATACACCGTGAAATCACACAAAAAATTCTTTATTTGAAAGTAAATTAAATCTTCGTTAAGTAACAAGTTTTCAAGTATTTATTTTAACTAGTGGCTAATTTGTTGAAGTGCCTGACCAAATAGTAAATGGAATAGATTTAATCATCAAAAATAGCTGTCCTATTTTTGATAAAGACTACTCCATATAGCATTTATAATGATCTAATACTTTTTAACGGAAAATAGATTATGCTGTTTAGTGTACACCTCTATATGAATCTCTTTAAGAAAATGCAATTATTTTATTTAACACAAACTATTATACCACATCCATTCTTCTCGCTTGCCATAGTGATGAACTACCAAGTTTCTGTGAGCGGCCATTTGCGGAACCGACTGATGTTATTAAGTTTTCTCCACAATTAAACTTTGCATTCTTCTAATGTTTAACTTAGAAAGCCCCTTTGAGATGGCGATAGTTTTTTGTTTGTACTTCGTTACTGCGGTTTTCCTGACACTTATTTGATGTAATTGCGTTAAAGTGGTCGTGTTAGCTTGATTGAAGATTGGAACTCGTTTCCGTTTCTTTATGTCTTAGGTGTAAGTTTGTGTGTTTAGATAAATAATTCTCCTGTTCGGTACGAATTCGCATCTTGAAAATTATTTGTGAACTATTTTATTATTCGTCGATCTATAATTGTTTGGTTATTTTATAATCCTGCCATAATTAATTGAGCGTCTTTTCTTTGATTATCGATATTTAGTTACCCGTTTTCCATTAATTGATTTCTATTTTTTTTTCATTGCAAAGGTTACATCATCAATTTTATTTCTGTCTCTCTTAGATGTAATCTTGGAATACTAAAGCTAAATAATAAGTAAAAACAAAAACATTACAATAACTTATACCGGTCGCACCTATTTGGAGAAGCAACACTATTAATATCAAAGTCCACATATCAATCCACAATCCTAAAGGACTCACATAAAATTCTATTACTTCATTTGTTGCTACTGATGCCCACACAATATCTAGCGGCCATCCTTAATGGACACTTTTACAACTCGTATCGAACAAGTGTCACCCCTTGATAGATCTCTCTAGCCAACTGACCATATCTGCAGTCAATACACGCCAATAGAATCAAATAAATCATTGCTTCCAAGTTCAAATCTATCTATCACACATCAGTTTTTGCTTAGAAAATGCGAAAGCACGTATAATCAGACAATAACTGGTATTTACCGGTTTTTTCTAGTCGCAATCCGAACGCTGATTGGTCGGTTTTGTTTAGATAATGATAAAATTGTTTGTAAAGTGTTCCTTTTGTAAGAAATGAATTGTAGTAATTGTGTTTTTAAATTGTTCACTGTAATGGTGAAGGATGTTAGGATGATGTATGTCTGTTTCTGTTATTAAATGTCTTAGAAAAAATATTGCTGCTAACTAATTTTACTGCGGAAGATTTTTTTTTCTATGCTTAGAATTATCTGCGTCAATAAATGCCTGATTATTTATTTTATACATTTATAACTGTTGACTTTTAATAATAAAGTTGCTAACGTTCATTTTAGTCTGCCCTCATAGCGTGTGTAGCGACACAGATATCAACTGCACATGTGCATGACAATACAACGGTAGTAAATACAAACGTAAGTGCAACATGACACCATGTATACCATACGGACCAAATGGACTTATAAAACCCACATCTAGTAACCCTGGCTGTGTACGAATTTATGGAGATGTTGACTTGAACATTTAATAATTCAACTGTACTTTGGGAGAATACCTGCTTTCTAATAATGTTTCATAACAAAAAAGGTCATACCAGCTCCTGTAGCCAAGTGACATTTCTAAAAGCGTTAACGCTGATCGATTCGCTCAAATGTATGGAAGTGACAATTTATTTCGATAAGTCACGTGACTTGGACTTGTCACTTCCATACATTTGGAGCGAATCGATCAAGGTAACGTTTGTAGAAATGCCATTTGGCTAGATGGGCAGTAGTAGGTATGCATCAACCATATTATTATGGTTTCACTCATCATCATCATCATCATCATCAGCCTATCTTCGTCCACTGCTGGACATAGGCCTCTCCTATGGTACGCCACTGAGCTCGATCTTCAGCTATTCGTCTCCAACCACTGCTAGCCACTTTGCGGATGTCGTCGCTCCATTGAGACCCCGGTCGTCCTACACTACGTTTGCCGAGACGCTTGGTTTCACTCAATTAACCTATATTAAAGTTCGGTGACGCAGTTAACAGCCTGCGCTCTAGCGAACTGCAGATATGTTAAAAAAAAACCTGTATTGATCTGGCCTCTTGTAAGTTTCACCACAATACTGCTTTCTCATCCAGTCCATTCCTTGAACCATACCAACAAAAATGATTTCTTGTAATTGAAGACAGATATCTTCTATCGTGCTTTCAAGCTAATATATTTCACGACATTAATCCCGTAGCAAGCCTACACAGCTGGATCAATTATTCAATCGCTCAATCTAACCGGTTTGACATTACAATAGTGGATCCACAATGACAGGTGTGCGATAGTACCTACATTGTAAATATCTTCAATATTAACCTATTTCCTTAGAGTTTCACTGGCACCTACATGTTATACCTAGACCTACTTTCACTACTAGGTTCTCTATAAGTTTTAGAATTTCTATATCATTATAATTTGCATGGTTATTGCTGTTTAATGGATTTATGTATTTTTACGAGATGTCTATTACGCTACTTACCCGTAAAAGATCTTGTAATCTTTCTTTATTACGTATTCATGCAATAAAATTATGTCTTTATTATCTTTAATGCCCACTGCATGAAAAAAGTGATAAGTTTTAATTCTTATTTCGTATTTTTTTTTACTATGTTTTGACCTATGTCCAATGCAATGTTATAGTTCCTATGGCTATAAGTATATAATAATATCTTGGGACAACTCACATACGGCCATCTGATCCCAAACTAGGCAGAGCCTGTATTATGGCAACCAAATAACTGATAAACATATTTATATATTTCCAAATGCTTTGATATAAACATTGGATCACAAACCTATTAAAATCCTCAATAACCAGTAGGTAGGTACTAACAAAACGGATGTCAACGACCTAGATTTTTACGCGTAGAAATCATTTCATCCCGAATCCCACGCAGGCGGGGCTCCAAGTAAAAAGCTTATAAATAATGATGGTACATTGACTTCGATGCGTTCTGTGGGTCAAGTCATACCATGAATGGTACATAATTTACAAACTCATTACATATTTAACCGGTTCACTCTGCTTAATAGATTTTTCATAAATGGTAGAATGTTCTAGAAATTTTATATGAATTTCTGCTGGAATTATTCCTGTTTCTTGTTTACTTATGGGTTGTGTGTGATCGATTAATTTTTAGGGTTATTATTTAATAAGAAGTCTTGAGGTAGTAATTATAAAGTTCTTCTCTGTATGCGAAGTATGCGTTAGAATGGGTGTGAATGTGAAATGATAATATCAATTCTCGTTGTTTTACTTGTAAAAGGAGGTCAATAGCTTTTAAAATAATTACAAAAGACTATTCTTCTATAAATAGATCTATTAAAAGACCTTTTCACAAGAAATCTACTTTTTAGTCCTGTGAGTCTTTAAGTAGGTATTAAATTTATAATGGGTAATTATTTAGTTCTACTAAATTGTCTAATTTATTTTCTGTCTATTATGAGTTAGTCTTTAATTATAATTTCAGGAAACCGTGCCACGACATTGTAAAACACTTAAAAATGTACGGAATCGCGACTTTTTAAATTCCCATACAAACTTTGAATGGGTGATTAATGTTACCATACAAATACAATGTTAAAAGTGTTTGTGTGAGAATCTGTATGCTACGGTTATTGTCGGTGCCGTCAAAATTTTCTTTTTACAATGATAAATTGCTTTGTATGGGACTATTCTGTTTTATAATCAAAGTTTACGATTTTCTGTATAATGTATTATGCTAATTATTGTTTATATCTGCTTATCAGATTTGTTTTTAATTAAAAATCATTATTTCACGCTAGTTATACTTAACAAGGTGAGGAACTAAATAAATTGTGGTCTCTCATAGAGATATGATCTGATGTTGTAAAGTATTTGAAGACATGAGCTTTTATATAATATGTATTTCTTAAATTGAAGCTTTCTTTTTATTATTTCGTTCCAGTATTACCTATATGTGTTAATATTACCAATGTCCCAATAAATCTCATTACCATTTACAATGGTATGAGAATACATTACCTACTTGTAGCAAATTTCTGTGCCGACACAATAGTGTAATGACTGGGTATGCAAAATCAAAATCTAATTAGACCGTCACGTGTTTTTTTTTAATTTTAATATTAAGATATTTCTTAGTAGATAAAGCGAATAAAACGTCATAATTGCGTACAAAATGCACGAAATTGTGACGTCAAACTTCAACATTTCAAATCGATATATAGTCGAGTTTTTCGTAGTAGAAAAAATACGTGTCTAATAATTAATAATCTATCCGACGGACATTAAAAAAACATCATCTACTCCATTTATTTACCATCGTTTCGATAAGAAGAAGTATTTACTAACAGCCTGGAAAACTCACAGCATTAACCATCCGAAACAATGATTGCTTACAAGATCTCAAGATACTATTACCTTACAATTTATTAAGCATATCGCCTAGAATCACGGTAGCAATATTGAGCCTGACTTAAATGGCTATCACAAGATGGCGTGATAAACAAATGCAAATGAGACCAAGGCTATATAGAAAAGTAGGCAGCTTTCCCCACAATCTGGCTATCGTGATTACCTTTTTACGATACCTTTAATGCTGTGTAGTTTCAGGGTATAAGTGGCCTTCTTTGTCCCTTTTTCTGATATGACAAAGTAAGAGATCTAACGGATGTAATTAGCTGTATTTAATTGGCTCTTTACACATTATTAGAGCTAACTAAACGATTTTATTAATATTTCAATGAGTCATAAGTTTTTAAATATCATGACGGACACAGTTTTGCTTTTAAGTTTTACACAGACTAATAAAAAAATGATTTAGTGACTATCGATGTTGTACCATTTTTTTTTATATACAAAAAAAGGTCATGAAACGTACCCACAACATAAACATATTATTTTAACTAGTTTAAAAACAGTTTTTTATTCGTTCATATGTGAATGAACCTTCCACACAGCTAAACTAAACTCTTTGTTATTTAAAAAAAAATCTATACATATAAAAACTAACAGGATTCACAAACTTGCAATTTACTAGGAATCTAGAACTGATAAAAGAAGACTGAGGTTTCACATTTATAGACAGCTAATGTTATTTAAAAGCTTAATTTACATATAAACGGTTGCCGATCCAGCTTGCACTAAATTGATTTTTGCATTAAAAATGGGAATCTCTCGAGTTTAAGGTCAGTTAGCTACTATTTTTAAAATTGATTAGTTTAGTTTGTGTAATGTAGGTCCGTTAAACGGTTTGTTTAGGCTTTATTTATTAAGCTTGCTTAATTAATATTGGTAATACAAATAAAGATAATATGAATGCATGTATTTTACAATATTTGTTGTTGCTGACGTAATGAACTTATTCCAAGAGATGTAAACGCATTATTTTGGTTTTTCCAGTTTTTATGTTTTTGTAATATGTATTTTTATATTTTGATTTTGTTTACATGTCGAACAATTGCAAGTGTCATTTCCAAACATTTTTCTACGCTTTTCTAGTAATTTTTCGAATGTAATTTATATATAGTTCAATTCAAGAGCTTAAATGTACCGACAGTAGTATCAAAACACAGGTATCACTTGAATAAAGTTATGACTACACTTTATGAGGCTAACCACTAACCAGTCATGATATTAGGCCAGTGCACATGATCTGAATACCGCGGAAGACAGCGTCACGTAGCCGGCCGACAATGTAGTCGCAGCTTTATTTACTGTCCCATTCAAAACGTTTTTAATTATTTACTCCTTAATACTTTGAAGATAAATTGAATCGATAGTATTATGAATTCGGTCGTTAGTTTGATGTAGAAGTCGATCATTGATGTCTTCTTGATGTACCGAGATTTTATATTTCAGATGAAGTTTGAACTTTAAATACCTATTTTCTTTTGGTTTTATCTCAGTGAGGTCTAGTAGCAGTTCAGTTTACAACAGCCTTTTTTAAAATCTGATAATATATTACTTAAGTATTGTATACAAACAATTGTTCCTGTTCTAACACGAGATAGCGCACATATTTTTATGAAAGGAAATTAGGTCTATTAGGTATTCTTTCATTTAGTCAAGGACGTCAACACAAACGTCAAAACAATAATCCTTACTAATATTATAAATGTGAAAGTAACTTTGTCTGTCTGTCGCGGCAAAACTGCTGAACCGATTTAAATGAAATTTGGTATACAGATAGACTAGAGCCTGAGAAAGGACATAAGCTACTTTTTGCCACGATTACCGACATCCACGCGGGCGGAGCCGCGATAAACAGCTAGTTAATAATAAAAACCTGTAAAAATTAAACAAATAACAGAAAATATAACGGTTTCAATATCCAAACAATTAATAACCACCAAGTAAATCTCTCTTAAAGGTATCTAAAACACACAAGAATGCGTCAGTTCGACGTATGTGCCTACCTCGGCTATTTAGCGGTAACCCTTGCGCTGGGATGCGCGCGCGCATACCGCGATACTGATCGGGACTTTACAGTTAAGACTTTGTCGCCGTGTCGTTAGCTTCCTACTTTATGTACGTCTATTTTACTATGTAAAGTATGATTAAATCGATTTTGTAAACTGTGTAGAACATTATGTTTGATACTAGTAGCTGTGTGTGTAGTTTTACGGGTGTTATGGCGTACTTTGGGAGAGGTCTATATCCAGCAGTGGACCGTTCAGAAGTAGACCGAGTGGAGTTGATGCAGTCTTGTGGTTAATAAGCTTAGATTCTTGCGTCGAATGGTTTGTGGATTAGGTAACCAGTTGTAGTACGTTTAACATGTTATAATATATGTTATACGCGGAAAGAAAAAGTTGTCGATGGCTAATTAGATGAGTTTTGATCGAAACTTTACTTTCAACATCGTATGGCACTTTTATTGTATGTTTCCCCAATTTATTTAATGTCGCAGGTTCGACTCCTGCCTAAGGTTTAAAAGGTTTTCCTTCTATTATTTGTATTATATTACAAATAATGTCCAAGTTTGTAAATCCATCGTCAGCTTCCATGGTCAGTTAAGACTAAGAGACTATTCCTACCAAAAACTTTTTTTAAATCTTCTCAAAAAGTCTCTCCATTCAGTTCTGCATGGCTTGTTCCATCTTACGAGAACGACTAAAGCCTACCTTCAATTGTTTTTACCCACATTCTCATCTTATAAATGAGTTGAAACATAATTGCAACATTAAATAGGAGCAGGATACAGTTACAAAGCTTAGGGGCACACCGCATAAGTGCGCAACGCAACGGACATGCAGCTATTGTGCCCGGCCGATCCGAGATACGGCCGAGTTCCAAGTTTTACAGTTACCACGTTATGCGCCGCGTGTGTGCCTGTCTTCCTACTGATATATTGCGGGGATGCAGGTTGTTTCCATCGTGATTTAGGGATAAAGGTTCTTATACCTCACGCTTGTTAGCGTAAGGGCGTAAGCTGGAGTGGTTTTACTCTAAGACTTTCGATGTTGAGTCGCGGGTCATTGATCACGATTTAGGCTAATCTATTCTTCAAATTCTATTAGGCCCACATGATGGCACGATTAAGGTTAATGTTAGGGTTAATTTCCATATGAAATATATACTTTTTACCCAACTGCCAAGGAAGGGTTATGTGTTTTGCTTATATGTTACCATATTTCTAAGTTTGTAAAATTTCTTTATTAACTCATATCTTCCAAACGCCTGGATGGATTTTAGAAAGTTAAAAATCCTTAGATTCGTCTCAAAAACTTAAGTGTCCTTTAATAGACGCCTTTTGATTTGGGTTTTCTTTGAATTTGGGTGATTAATTCAAAAGTAAAAGTAAGTCATTAATATAGGTATATTCTAGATTTCAAAATTAGACATATTGGAAATCAGATAAATTAAAATCTTTGCGGCTATTTTATCTTCTTTACTCCATGACGCCTACATGAATCCCAAAGATCTTATTCTCATCATATCCTTTCATTTAAGGCCAGGGGCTTTCAGTAGATCACAATGCAAGTTACAAATTTAGTAAATCTAGCACGCAAAGACTGATTGTTAACAATCTAGCTACAGACGCCTTTTGTTGGCGTTTCTGT
Source organism: Diachrysia chrysitis (assembly GCA_932294365.1). Lineage (NCBI taxonomy): Eukaryota > Metazoa > Arthropoda > Insecta > Lepidoptera > Noctuidae > Diachrysia > Diachrysia chrysitis. The sequence goes on along the minus strand of OW028648.1, from coordinate 2,007,335 downwards.
AGTGTCTTACAGGGATCGTAAACATTTGGTCCAGCTTACCTAAATTAGGCAATAATGTTAAGGCTGTGGTAGATACATTTTATTTTTCATAAAGTCTTTTGAGTGGCTTGTTTTTGTTCAATACGATTGTTGTTTTTTCGGCATTTTAGATAATAACAATAATATTAGAAATATTTTTACACATTAGGTTTTTTTATATGAATGAATAAAAACATTATTATCAGCGTACTAGGTTAAGTTATATTTAACACGAGTAATTATTCTATCTAATCCTTGGGCAAAATGTACGAATTATGCATTACAGTAAATATATTATATTGACAGTAATGACCTGTGTAAACTGTTTAAAAATCCTAGCTACAACACAATAATTTATAATGACAGTTATTCCTCAGGTTTATAACCTCTGCCAGCCTAACGATATAGTTAATATTTAACACAGCTTTCTACCATTTTATGTTATGATATTGTTGTTAGGAATTATTTATAGTCCTAGACGACAGTCAGCTTGCAGAATAACGGTATATTACGCTTAGCAGAGAAGTTGAAGGTTAAATTTTGAATGTTAGGATTGATTTTGACGTGAAGGTTGGTAATCTATGTCGTTGTCATGGCAACGTGGTTGTTTGTTGAAGCCTAATGATTCGTGTAACATTATGTTGTTATGACCGTTTTATACGATATTGCTATACGGTAAAGCAGACTAGGAAAGTAGATGTATGATGGATGGGTTAATAATATTCAAGGTTGGAGCTACAAGAACTAGTAATTCGTTTATTGTCGCTCGCTTCGCTGTTTGTGTTTGAAGTGTCATGCTGAAAATGCCAAGACAACCATGTGCAATTTATTTAGGTTCAGTTAAAGCAATGACCAAAAGATATGTGTAAAATAATAGACCTATGCATCTACCTGTGACCTACTTATCACTCGTAGCACATACATATGACACAAGGTCGATTGCTAACAGTAAGTTTGATGTTCATATGTTGAAGTTTGATGATAATACATACTAAGTTGTACACTTCTTTCTTCCTCAACTCTCTTTATATCAAATCTCTCCATCACTCAAAGGTTTGCTGGTAGAAAACTCAATTATGAGTTAAGCTCGCCTCTGTACATCAAATTATAAATTATTGTATTTCTGTAAATTGTGTATGTGTGTACAATAAAGAATAAGAATAAGAATGTACCTAGGTTTATCTACTATGGAGACAGGACACGTAAAAAGTATTTACCGTATGTATTAAATAGCTTGCCTGTGAACATTATAATAAAAACAAATCAAAATAGATTTAAAAGACTACTAAAGATGTACTTAAAAATATGATCTGATTTTACAAATATGATTAATAAAAGTATGTTCAAACATTAAATAATTTAATGTAGTTTAAACACAGCGAAACTCATTGCAATCCGCAGACAAACTGTTTTATACATTTATGGACCATAGTTTTTAAATATTACTAACATTACTTGTAATGATTTAATCCATACCAATATCATAAATTCTAAAGTAACTCTGTCTTTTTGTCTGTCTGTCTGTTACGCTTTCACGGCTAAACCGCTCAACCAATTTGGATGAAACTAAGTATGGGGCGAGCTTGGATCTTAAGAAAGAACATAGGCTACTTTTTACCGCGATAACCGATATACACGCGGGCGGAGCTGCAGACAACAGCTAGTATTAAATAAATAAATATTCTAGATAACGTCAGCGTGTATAATAATAATTGTTTTCATAAACATGTTTACATTTGAATTGTATAAAGCTAGCAGAGAATTACACGTATTAAAATCGGATTGCAAGTTGCTGTACCGAATTAAATAGTGAACTTTCTATTGAATTATAGATGTGCACACTCCGCCTGTATGCTGTTATTAAATCAATTACTAATACATGTGAGTTTTTGAAATAACAATTTTAATTTACAACGTTGTATGTATACGTTGGAGAAGAACCCGTTAATAATTATTGCAACTTATGTAGGATAGATCAAACATACTGTTAGTTACTCAAATTAATGGAAATACATACTATTAAAATAATTGTTTTGATATATTTATTTAGTGGAAATAAAAGAAAACCATTTAAAGAAAATTTATTTCTTTTTAGGCTTTGATTAAAATTAACTCTCGCAAAATTCTTTTTTATTATTTACATGCTTTTAATTGTTATGCTTAAGTTTTCATATAGTTAACTAACTAGGTCGCTATATTTTGAACTCAGTGTATTTTAACCATTTTAATAAACTTGAAACTAAATGTTAAGATTTATTTTTAAAAGTTACTTGATATCACGCATTCTGCACACATTAAAGCAACTGTTATTAACATCTACATAAGTTAATCCATTACTTTGAACCCACAACCTTTCGATACCAAATCAAGGATAGCTTACTGATTTACTGCACACTGTCCACTACACATTGGATGCCGACAATCTAAGTTTCCGTTCGCGTATTTATAGCAATATATTAATGACATAGGAATATTCATCTCTCTAGTATTAAGATTTATTTAGTGATCGTTTTAAATGATAAATGTGTATCGAGATGGTTGTCAACACAGTAGCCGTTTGCCCCTGTAAAGGAACGTTTAGTTCTTACTCGGTTGTTTGTGATCGACAAATATTTGCTCTGACTTTTCTCTTGTGTTTGTGACTTTTGGTAATCGGTATTGCCTATGTTGTAGTGTAAAGTATGGTAGCATGATACAATTGTTACTCAAAGAAGTTCTTTTACTGCACCTTTTTGAATTTAAATAATTCATTGATCATAATTCCTACCTACTAGAGCCTAATATCTCCCTGCTTTTAGGCTCTGTACAGGCGGTCTGCATTTCAACTGTAAACGGACTGCAAATTTGCAGTTTCAACGTTAATCTAACAAAATGAAGTTAGTACAACGATTGCACGTTGAAAATGCCCGTCAAATACACACCGACTGCAATAGGACTGTACGGTCGGTTTGCAGTCGTACTAAGTGCATTCAAACTACAAATTGCAGTTAAAATTGGCAGCCTGACTAAAGCCTAAGTTTTGATAAAAAAGGGTTAGGTTTCCGCCAATGTGTTTATGTTTAATACCTTTACAAGGCAAGGCAACAACTTCCATACGTTTAGTTAGCCAATATTGCTATTTACCGGGCAAATTTTCCAAACAACTAGCTTTTATTACTGCCTATCACTCAACGTCACAATCAAGACAAATATTACCAATTCTCTTTGGAATCTCGTTGAAACTCAAATCCGTGCATTGAATACAAAATTAAATGGATTTTGACAAGTTTTATGAATATTATTGAATTCCTAAGGACACCTGATGGTAACATAAACTATTGTTAGTAAATAGCAATTACTATTTCAGAACTATCGACTATTAAAGTTAATGGCGGCTTCTTATGGCAAAACGTAAACTTTGTGTTACTTAATAGAGTCACTATACAAAAGAGACAGAAGGATGAGTGTTCTAAATTATTCAAATGCTTGAGTTTGTAGGTTTCGAATACATTGATTAAATTTAGCTAGAAATATCCTCGTCTGGTAAAGTTAACGATTCTTTTAGTTCTTTTTAGATTTTCCTATAGGTACTTAATAACAATATGCCAATTTTAGGGAATTTGGGATTGATTTAATCCAATCATTTATAGGCTCAATACGCATTTTTTTTAAATAAGATTTGATCCTAAATTAAGATTTAGGATCAAATATTATATAATCTCAAATCTTATATCCTAAACGATAGTTATTGGCTAATATATCATTACAATCCAAGGTGCTTAAAAACCAAATAACTAGATGTGACCCAACTAATTAAGGTTGTTTCATAAACAATCATTTTTTAAATAAAATAAAAACAATAAAATTTGAAGATTTCCCTCGATTTCTCCGGATTCATTTTTTTCATTAACATCAGTTCCTGACCTGATGACCACAGGACTACTTGAAAGTAGGAATTCTCAAACAAAAAAAAAAATATTTTCTAATAGATCTCGGCGTCGTCGAAAAATCGGGGAACACACATAAAAATTAACCCACGAATTGAGAACTATCTTTTTTAAAGTTGGTTAAATAATTCTGTTGTTACTTACTTTATGTCAATATAAAAGTAACTACCGTAGATTATTAATTGTATATTACTCAACAGTACTTGTATGCTGACCGTACGGCCGTTATCTTGCCATCTGCGTACACGCATACACTCACTAAATCTGCCTGTAACATGCGCCTATTAAAAGGTATAATTGATAGTCTTGGCAAAATATTGTTATATCAAAAGGTTGTGAAAGTCTTATGATATTTAAAGGGCATAGGGTAGGTTATAAGCTTTTCCTTAGGCTTTCAGATACCAGTCAGTGATGTATAAGTACTGGACGCTCGCATCAATGTATACCATATTTAGATGAAATATATTTTTTGGATAGTGTAGTAAATAGTAAGTGCGAAAATAATCTATACTAATATATAAAGCTAAAGAGTTTGCTTGTTTGTTTGAACGCGCTAATCTCAGAAACTACTGGTCCGATTTGAAAAAATATTTCTGTGTTGGATAGCCCATTTATTCAGGAAGGCTATAAGTTATATAACATTACTACAGCTGCGACCAAAAGGAGCGTAGCATAAATGAAAAATGTTGCATAAATAAAAAACCGTTTTAACTAAAATACGCGGACAAAGTCGCGGCGGATAGCTAGTCATAAATAAATATGGAAAACTTCACATACATTGCTCTGAGCTCAAAGTAAGTAGCTAAGGCATTAATGATATGAAATCGAAGACAACGAAGTTACCACAAACACCCAGACCCGGCACAAAGTATAAAAGTGGTTTTGCCGGGGATCGAACACGGGCTAGCGATACCTTGAAAACCAGTGTGTACGCCACTCGACAACGGAGGTCGTCTCAATAATTATTTACTGCGCTTCTCTATCGACCAACTTTAAATAAGGCTTTTGTGCATTGAGGACTGAGTCTAATTACTTTACCTTAGATCCTGGTTTTAAAACTAGGAAACAAGAAATGTTTTTAAAAAATACTATCAAACTTCAAAGCATATATACTTATATGTACCTATCGAATATTATAATATTTAAACTGAATTATGGCCTGATATAGACAATGCGAAAATATCGTGAAAGTTGCGGTACATTACGGGCCGCGTTGCTATGGTATCCTAAACGATCGAGCTTAGATGGCAATGTACCTCAAAGCGCACAATATTTCTCGCTCTCATCTAAATCAAATCTAATAACAAAAGTTTATATTAAAAAAAATGTATACAGTTTTTCATAAAATTCAAAATTTTTAATTCAAATACACAAACCACACTCACACATACAAAGCTCCCTGTATGACCCTGTCTCTAACAGTAACATAATACTCTATATTCCGGAGCTCCAAAATTTCAGTTTTGTATGATTTTTCGCCGGCCTGTATAACATTATTGGGCGCGTTGTTTTGAGAATTCACAGTTGAATGGCTCTTGCTAGTAAGGTTTCTTATGACTACGCTTTAAATCGTTTTTTCTGTCGACTTTTTATGCCTTAGTATTCGTTGCGAATGCCGAAAAGGGCAGACCACCTAATAAGAGGACTGGATTTAAGATCGTTTATATTTGGTTTAATTTAAAGATTATTTTTATTTTGTTTAAAATTTTGGTCCAAATATTATTTTTCCTTATCTAATATCAGATTTTACTTCATTTATTCTAAACTCAATAAAATCGAAAGGGCTCATTAAAGAAATATTATGAATCCGATATCTATTTGACACTAGTTAACCATTTTATTTAAATGTTCGATTATACCCGTGCAGATGAGTTGAAAACCCAATATTATTATGCAGGTACTTAATGGGAAAGGAATTCTAAAATTAAATATATTTAGTTTACATACCCTATTCATTCAATTAGATTTTCGATACAAGCCATTTCAATTATTCACATATTACAGTTACAACTGAAGGACCAATCTTCGGCTCGAAAGACCAATCGAATGCAACCTTATTCGCAGTCATAGAAACAGACACAACTGGCAGCCTCGATACCAGAAACAGGCCAACTTTCCGCTGTTCATAAATAAGTACTAAGTTGGAAATCCTTAGACATTCAATAACGAATTCTTAAGCACGATTGTCAAGCAGTTCTAAATAATTCAAAGTAAATGTGGGCGTTTGTAATTTCACTTTGCAACTTGTAAGTAATATTTACAAGCAAGTATTTTCGTTTATGAAGTGTGGTTGACGTCAAGGAGATAGCTTGTTGTATCTGTAATCTGTGAAACCGTGTTAAATAAACTCTGTTTCGTACGGCCATCTCTGTCTTAGAATTTTAGTTCAACAGTGTCAAGAATCAATCTAAATCAAAGTTCTTTTTATATATTTTTACATTTTAAAAGGAAATAAAACTTTTCTATTTTTAATATTTGTCGGTAAATCAAAATGAAAACAGTAGTTTTCGATTGATTGGTTTTTCGTTCATAAAATGTAAACTTAGGTATTTTAAATGTACGATTAAAGACTTCATGAAACCTACTTAGATAATATAAATAGCTCATTACTGTTGCCAGTTTTCAAAAGTTTAACTAAACAGTACCTTTTTTTTTTTTTTTTTTTTTGTTTGGGCGGGGGAATCCTCATGGACACCCGCTCACTCGGGGGAGCGAACGGGTAGTGTCAGACTCTTACTGACTAAACCTGAACCGCCGTGCTACGTCATCCGCGTGTTGTGCTGGTGCGTGGCAATGCATTGCAATTCATCACGCACCAACCGCGGGGTCCGCCGGCCAATAGGGGCCAGCGGATCACTATCGTGATAGTTTGGAGACCGACGTGTAAAGAGCGTCGGCCTCTCCGCCTCATACTGGAGCCACACCCATAGCACGGAATGCGGCCCCCCGTCGTGGGTCCTATAGTCGGACGACGGACACCCCCGTGCCCGTCGCCCAGGACCCTAGTTAGGGCGGGAGAGCGCGCTCATGCGCGGCCCTGCGCCGCCCCACTCGACGTCGGCGTATTTGGGGCGCGTCGGGGTCGTCCTCCCGAACGCGCTCCGCCGCCTCCTTCTGGGACATGACCGTCTCGCAGAAGGAGGACAGCGCATTCCACGCTGTGCGACTGCTGAGCGCAGCAGCGACAACAGCCGACAGCGCGGAGACGTCTACGCCCCCCAGCGCCGCCTGGAGAACGGCGCGGGGCGCGGCGAAGGCGGGACATGCGGCCAACGTGTGCAGTGCGGTGTCGTCACCGTCACCACACTGGTGGCACGCAGTTGTCCCTTCCCTCCTAGCGACCAGACACAGGTAATGGCCAAAGGCCCCGTGCCCGGTCAGTATCTGCGTGAGGCGGTAGGTCAAAACACCATACCGCCTCTCCACCCACGGTTGGAAGTGTGGGCGGATCGCCTCGATGGTTGCCCGTCCCGCCGTCGGTCTCGCGAGCCGGAGCTCCCAATTCCGCATCGTGACGAGACGGGCCTGCCTTCGCCAGACTTCACGTTGCCTTGGCAGGGCGTCAGTACCCCGGGACCGGAGCTCGGTGCAACGGGTGTAAAGGTCCGTTAACACCTTTGCATCCAGATCCCAAGGCGGTGTCCCAGCCAAGACGCACGCGGCCTCGTGACCGACGGTCCGGTAGGCCCGGACGATTCTGTTGGCAACAGCGCGCTGCGAACCAAGTAGAACCGCCCGGTTATCGGCCGTCAGTTTGTCACTCCATATGGGTGCGCCGTATAACGCCATCGATCGAATGACCGAGGCGTATAGACGGCGACACCCGATGTCAGGGCCCCCGACATTGGGCAGGAGCCTTCCGAGGGCTGCCGCGGCGGACCGAAGCCTCGGCGCCAACCGCTTAAAGTGCTCCCGGAAGCTCAACCGCCCGTCGAGGACCAGGCCAAGATACTTCATCGTGCCTGACAATGGGATCCTCACGTCCTCCACTGTCAGGCACGCGCCGGTAGTGTGTCTGCTCCGGGGGCCGTACAGCACAAGTGCCTCGGTCTTCCCCAGAGCGACGTCAAGTCCAAGCATCCGGATGCGACCTACGACGAGATGGACGCCGCAGGTCGCACGCCGGATGCACTCCTCCTGGGTGGTCCCTCTGACCAACACCAGGGTGTCGTCTGCATAGCAGACGACTTGAGTCCTAGGTAGGAGGGCACCGCGCAGCACCCAATCGTACCCGATGTTCCACAGGAGAGGTCCTAAGACTGACCCCTGCGGAACACCGCGCCCAGTCTCTTGCCGCTGCGGGCCCGTCAGTCCAGTGTAGGCGACATACCGGTCGCGAAGGTAGTCCGCCACGATGTGCTGCAGATAGAGTGGCACCCCGTGGTAGCGGAGCGCCGACTCTACGCACTGGTGCGGCAGCGAGTTGAAGGCGTTGGCGATGTCGAGCGATACCGCCAACGCCAATCCGCCCCGCGCCGCAGACTCCGTGGCGAACTCCCTCACTTGGCTCAGGGCGTCCAAGGTGGATCGGCCCGCCCTAAAGCCAAACTGACAAGCCGACAGGTCGGGTCCCGTGCCCGTCAAGTGCCGGACAACTAAACAGTACCAACATTACGAACCACGTCACAATTTAACGTCAATTAAGGTAATGTATTTACACTATTGTGTGAGAGCCAATTAAACCTGTAAGGGATACAATCAGCTGATCGGTCGCCATTAAAATGTTTTATAGTATTGTGAACCATACATAAAAGCGTGAGGTTACATACATTACCCAACAAACTAGATAATTTATAAATGTGTTTCTGAGCGGTATTTGAATTGCCCACAAGTCTAAAAAAACACGCCCACTGCTGGGCACAGACCTGTAGAGAAGTAAAGCGCATTGATCACCACGCTTGGTCACTTGCGGGTTGGCGATATTAGATTCCAATTTTTGGAAGATTTCTTGTCGATGTTATCCTTCACCGTTTGCCAATGGTGCTATTGAATAATTAAGAAAGTACATACAAGTTTAATAAAGTCACATTGGTACTTGGCTGTAGCGAGTTCGAATCTGCAACCTTGTGCATACAAATCCGTTCGTTAAACCGCTAGGCCACCACGACATTTTTGAACGAATTAATTGGTGGTAAATTGAGATACCATTATTATTCATGATCTATAGTCTTGTTAGAACTGTATTAATTTTCATAAAATTATTAACAAGACAATGTTAGATTACAAATCCAATCTAAATAATTTTGTCTGCCATTCCGTCCATGTCATTCTTTATGGCCGTGGAAGCTGATACTGAGGTGGAAACTCGCCTATATCTATCTCAAAATTCATAGCTATCTCATTTTCAATTTTCATTAAGATCGGTTCAATGGTTTAGCCGTGATGAGGGTACAAACAAACACAAAAATGCACGTTTTGTAAAAATGGACTAATTCAAAGGAATATAATAACCTTGTCCTCTTTTCCAAGGCCTTACGGGGTAATGAAAACCGGGTAAGTAGAACTAAGTGCTTTGTGTGTCGCTTAACGTTTGGTTAAGGTTTTGCAGCGATAATGGTTCCAACTGTATATCGTTATTGGATCAGCAATATACCATGAACAGGATTAGCATTATCGTAGATGAGTGTTCAACATTTATGTAGATATACTGTTCTATGGTTTTTATAATATTTTTAAAGTAGGTAGGTGTGTAATAAGTTCACATGTTTAGTTGTCTCTCTCTCTCTCTCTTTTTAACGAAACCGTAGTCCTTAGAGTCTCATACCGAATTATTTAAGAATTGATCAAAACCAATTTTAAAACAAATATTTTGTAACTTACTCTATGTTATAATTAATTAGTTGTTGCCCGCGACTCCGCTCGCGATGCAAAAAGTAGCCTACATCCTTTCTGAAGATCCAAGCTTACAATACACCAAGTTTCATCCAAATTGGTTTAGCGGTTTAGCCGTAAAAGCGTAACAGACAAACAGACAGAAAAACAGATAGACAGAAAGAGTTACTTTCGCATTTATTACTTCGGATTAAAATGCCGCACATTACAAACACATTTTTAGCTTAAGAAGATTTTATGCCTGACTTTAAAAACACTTAATGAAGTACCCGCATTAGCGGCTAACACATCTAATTTTTATTCCTACATCTTATCTTTTACTTAAAACGCTCATTAACTTTGTCGTCTAGGACTCTAGGTAATATCAAATACCAAACCACCGCCAAGTTTCACATTAATTCTATGTAATAATATCAATGAGTGAACATGTCTGTGCGTGTATCATATATCAGGGATCTTCTTCAAAGTTACAAAAGCACTTTAAAAGCACTTCCATAGACCTCCTTAAAATTCTTCATAAGTTTACTAATGTTAAGAACCTTAAGTGTTAATTTTATATAGTACCTATGAAAACACCTTCGTAAAAAAAATATTGATTTCGCTAAAGTCGAGTTTATATCGCCTTCAAGATTATTGCTAGATTTTTCGAGTTGGTTGATCCTGATTAATGTTTCCTTAAAAATAAAAGAATAGGAAGATCGGGTGTCCAGAGGTGGAAGATATTCAGAGGTATCTGAATCATCCCTATGTATGGTTATGCAATTTTGAAAGAGCTTCTGAAAGTACAATGCCTTGCGGGCAATCTTGTAATATATAAAAATCTCGTATCATAGTGTTTGTTATCGAACTCCTCCGAAACGCCTTGATCGATTTTTATGATTATATTGTGTATTTTTGATAGGTCTGAGAACCTATTCTCACGTAGAGTATTTTATAACCTGTGATAAGGATATAAATATGTGATAAGGATGGCTCTGGCAGAACAACGTTTGTAGGCTGACCCTATTTATAACAATATAAAGCTGTCTATAGCACATTTTACATAACAATAATAACGAAAACTGTTTGTTATATAATTTTTGTAATATACACACTTTTTTACATTTATAAAATATGATCAAAATGTAAAAAAATCTTATCACAATTTTAATCCAACCAAATGAAATCTCCAATATTTAAAACTGTGTGTCACAGGCTCAAAAGTGAAGTCGCGTTAGAGGCTAGTAAATCCAACGTAACGGGCACCTTTGAGTAATGTTCTTGCTGTACCAGTAAGAGTTTGCAGTCGCCACGCGAATTGATGACGCTCTCTGTGCCTTTTAGATAGCTCAGCTTTATTTATTTGAGTTGTTAGTTACTAACTACTGAGTTTAAAATGCTTGTACCTAATCGGGGAGCTGTTAGCTGCTGAAGTGTTACTTGTTTTGTCGGGGATTTCAGTTAAGAGTTTCCTTAAATGTTTCTGAGTTGATTCTTGTTCGATTTACTGTTTGTTAAATCATTGTAATGTACTATCGTTTTAATTCATTTAAAGATTTAAGTATCTAAATGCAATAATATGATATACTTTACAAAAACAGACCAATTTTTCGAATTTCAAATGATTCTTAAAATATTTTTTTTTAATTATAAACATAAAATATAATTATTAACACAAAAAATATGGATCAAAATATCTTTATCTTTAGAATTGGAGTTGGAATTAAAGTTACTGATTATAACTTAGTTTTAAGTAGTATTTTTTCCGTTTCCTTAGTTCAATACGTTGCTTAAGCGTTTAGTTACAATTAACGGTTATCCACATTTAGCACCAACCGACATTTCTAACACTAATAGCTACATAACTCAACATTCTCCATATTTGATTACCGCTGCACCGATTTCCCTGTAACCTACTGACACGGCGTCGAGTTACGACTGGGCGACGAATCGTTTACCTACCCGACCGCAGGGTTGGGTTACCACTAGTGGGGATTGATACGAGTGTCGGGTTCTTAAAAGGGGTATGAGAAGAAATGTGGGAGAATTTTTAGAAAGGGTTAAAATTTTGATTAATTTTGTTGGTTCGGTAAAGTGTCGTAAATTTTTGGCAAAAATAATATACATTTGCAAGTTGTTGAGCAGGTCAATTCTCTTGTAATTTTACAAAGTTGTCAAAATTTTCAGTAACTATAAAAGTTTTATTCAATCAAATTTAAGTTCGGTTAAATCTACTATGATCAAGGAATGACGAAGCATTGAAGGCAATCCACAAATACCAACGACCACACACGGTAAACGCAAAAAAACTCTTTAAAAGTAGGGACAAAAGCCGACGGTCCTTATGTACGAATGTACAGTATACACACTTCTAGCATTAAGCTTCTAAGTTTTAACTTATGCGAGAGTTTACTTGAATGATAGCTCATCATTTGTTCTTGTTATCTATTAGTTCTTATTGCCGTGGGCGTCTGTGAAATATGGCGAAGTTCGCGTAACTAAGACGCGCGGCCATTTTTCTTCGCGCTACCGTATCGGTCGGTTTTGATTTTTTTAGATCATTTGTTTGCAATTTTGAGTTATGTGTGGGATTGTGTATGACTTATTGTTGTGCTGGTTACTGTACACGTTCTCCTGATAGTATCTTTATTAATTACTCTACTTTAATTTTGAAGTGTTTTGTTATTTATGACGTATACTTTGTTCGGAAAGGACCAAAGTAAAAGGACCAAATCTTTTTTCTTCATTAGCGGTTTATGTATAAGGTACTGAATACTTACAGTAAACATCAGAATTAAATAGGTCTGTACAACATAAAGCCCTCTTTAAAGAGTGGTAGCACTATACACACTACACGTTTTTTTCGAAGTGCTTCCGGCAGAGATTGTCGAGGTCTTATCTTAATTGTTTAACAACTTTGGTTTAAATATATTTCAAATTTACATTTTTTATGAATACTGATTGTGGACTTGTGTAGATAAAATTACATTTCATTAAGCTGTCGTCAGTGGATTCATTCACATATATTTAAGTTAAGAAGAACTTGTATCTTTGAGAAACAATAATTACTTTGAGAAACTTATAATATTATTAAACACTAGTTTCAATGATTCTTAAATACATGATTACAACTCGCATAACATAATAACTTGTTTCAACATTAGGCATAATACTAAAATATTGGAAATGTTTTGTATGACTCATAGGACACTGAAATGGTTTAAATTTTATACTTAATCTATACTTCTATACTTCTATACTAATATTATAAAGAAGTAAAGTTTGTGTGTTTGTTAAATTGTAAGGGGTAATCTCGAGATCTACTGAACCGATTTTAAAAATTCTTTCACCAATAGAAAGCCACATTATTGCTGAGTGTCATAGGATATATAAAAAACCGAAAAATATAAAGGCTTTTACGTGGTAGTCCGTTTTGCAAAGTGAATCGGAGAAAAAACGGTCGAATGAAATGCAAATACAAACTATACCTACGTATAACCCTCCTTTTGGCAGTTAGAAATTAAAACATAACACTCTGTACTAAAAAAGGATTATTAACATTATGCCCAACGAAGTGGGCACGGGTCATTATTAATAAAATAATTTAAATCGTTAGGTCATATGTACTAAAAAAGGATTATTAACATTATGCCCAACGAAATGGGCACGGGTCAGCTAGTTTAATCTAAAAATCCAACTTAGATAAGAGGTTGAGACAACAGTATCATAGAGCAATGACATATAGGACGCTAGGATCAGCGCACGCATGACGGGTTCCTATCGCTCACTAGTGTCATAATAACGGGACAAAAGTGACGCAGGAACATGCGCTGCAGATAAAGTGAAGTTTTACTTTTAACAACTGTAAATAAATGCTTAATAAAACCTTTTAAATCGTCAAATTTTATAAAAAACTCAGTAGGTGTAATTGGTTTAGACTTTGCTTGAAAAGGATCAAAGGACCAAAAATTTTTGGTCTTTTGATTTTCTAAGCTTGAAATGTGTATTATGAAAGTGGATCCGTTTTATCATCGAGCCTTCGCTATTATTATATGTTTAATTTGTTTCAAGTGTGGCTGGTGTTGATCTGAATGTTTGAAACAATAATAAACAACAAGAAATTGTGCTAGTGTTTGTTGGTAGAGACTTTAACTGGTTACTTTATTGAGTGTACTTCTAAATAATTATATTATAGAAACTATGTCAACAATTTTATTTGCTGACTTAACCTAAATTGTTAAGGGATCACGAATGTCAAGGTCGGTATCCAATCAAAAATTGGACCATATTTCCGGCCAAAACACTCTTAAAGTCAAGTGTCTTCCAGTAGAGAGCGCTCGTTCGCTCCGTAACCTGCCTTTGCAGGTTTTTTACCTTTTAATCTAACGTCCAAACAAAAAACTACCCTAAAACGATAAAGATAGGGCTTAATATGTAACGGGACACCGATTGCAACCACGCTCACTCTTATTTAAATAAGGTAGTCGGTGTGTGAAAGAGATAGTCGATAAAAGGGATGTGTAGGAGAGGGATGAAAGATGGCGATGTTGCCGCGCTTTTAATAGTGATGAGAAGTGTCGAGTAGTTTTTTGGGGATAGCAAAATATCGAAAAATATATTATTAATGTACAATATAGTTTCAGCGATTTGTTGCCGTTTTGTACCAATTAGAGTACGTTAATTTATGGTATTAAAAATTTATTAGAACATTAACGACGACCTATAAAGTAAATAAGTTAATAGAGATGTTAAGTAAATTACAGTATTAAATTTTAATTGATAATTAAACCATTTATGGCTCTATGCATAATCGTAATAAAGCCTTACTTATGATCTAAATGTAGTATAATATTCGATATAATAAACCAAGTAGGTCTAAATCTATAATAATATAAAGAGATAACTAATTCAGTAAATACATAATGAATACTTAATTGAAATAAATTAGGAAATTCTTACAACCATGAAAGTATTTAAAAGAATTTGTTATTCTAATACAGTAATGATTCATAGTTAATAATGCAAATTAATTCTAAACTTTAAACATCTATTATTTGCATCAGAATTTGAATTTATTTTGCTAAAGTCGTTTGCACAAAAAACTGGATTAAATTCAAAACTGCTTTTGAGATTAACGTGTTGAAATATATGCATTTCAAATGTGTTATGAATAGCTTACCATTTAGGAGATAGATATTAATGTCGTAGTTATTATTGAGAATATTCATTTATTAATTTTTAATATTAAATTTATGTAACTTCTCACAATAGTCTGTAGTCACAACAAAATATACAATATGTCCGTTTTGAATTTACTCGCTGACTTAATCGCTGTATAAGGATATAATTTTTGAAATTAAGTACTGGTTTGGTTCAAACTTACTACTGTTCTATTACAACTAATTGCAGTTTGATTATACATCTTCATACTTTAAGACAATCTATTGACCACATTTCCAACACGTAGAACGAATTATTGCAAAACATGCCATAGCTATTGTTCGTACGTCAGAGATTTTAAAATTTTTCATTTATTTAGCAATGTTCAATTCGAGGTGGCTTGAGATATTTAATATTATATATTTTACGTATAATTATCTCTTTCTAAATCAATATAATGGTAATTATTGATAAAATTTTTAGTCTCTCTTTTACCTGCCAGATATTTTGCAAAAGTCAGCCAAGTTAAAAATTTCGTAAAAACAATAAAAATTTTCGATGTCGATAGTCGACAGCCCCATCCCTAGTAGCCAGATGGCGTCGACAGGCGCTGCGAGCCGACAACTCGAATTCGGCCCGTTCGGAATTCCTCGCGTCGCCTCCGCCCCGTGATGCATGCACGCCGCGAGTTTCGGGGATTTAGGGACCGAGCCGGGATTCTAGAGAATTGCCCTTCAATCTGGACTTTGGAAGCCTTTTTTGGTTGTCTTCTAGTTCAATTTCGAGATTCTAGTGAAGGATTTCTGAAGTCCAAATTGAAGAAGATTTTTCTTTTATTTGCTCTTTAGAAATCTTTTTGGTTTATATCTGTCAGGTATATCCATTTTTTTAAACTTTTCCAGTTTGATGTGCTATTTTTTTGGAGTAGTTTCGGTTCGAGAAACAATTTTTTTGCTCTACCTATGTGCTATAGCTTTGTTTAGGTGTGTTAAGATTCTAATCAAAGGTTTTATTTATGCGTTTACTTGCATATTCATAAAAGTTTCTTCATGTGATATTTTCCATTGCGTGGATATAGTAGAAATACTGAATTATCTCTTACTTTGACTTCTGTATCTTTATCTTTAGGAAGATCACAAGGTATCCTGTCATTGAGCATATTTTTATGGTACAACTTCAAACATTGTTGCAACTTTTGCTAGGATTTAATGGTAAGCTACACAAGTAACATGATACAATCTTAGTGTACGTCACTGCACTGTATATTATTGTTAGAACAACAAATGTTGTGTAAGCTTTTGGTACAAGTTGCGCTGCAAATTTTATTATTTGACTGCACGGATACGGATAGCCGAGTAGTATACTACGCCAATTACCACTGTGCGCGCCGTGCCACGGGTTCGATCTCCATAGATTTCCGGAACAAGCATTTGTGTGATCCACAATTGCTTGTTTCAAGTCTGGGTGCTATTTGTGAAATCATTAGGGCAGGATTCGTTTTAAAAAAAATTGAAGTCTCTTTCTTCTACTTATATAACATTATAAACAAACAAATAATTGCTGACGAAATTTCAGGTGTTTGTCATATTCATCATCACAATTATTGCTTTTACATAACCTAAGTTTTTTCTTCCATTTTATTTTAGTTTTCCATAATACATTTTTTTATATTACCTTCCTTCGTCGTTTTGATTCCCTGCATTCTACAAAGTCATTCTTAAGTAACTTTTACTAAATTGCTTTTAAGAATCTTAAAGGAGTCCTTCGGTCCGCAGCTTTACGTTGCAAAAGTTATTACAATTGCAGGATCATGGTTCTGTATCCGTTTATTTTATACTTTCTTGCATGAGTAGTACTAAAACACGAGTGAAGAATGAATCATCTTCCGTTTTAACGTTTTCTTATCGTCTTGGGAAGTGGTATGACATGCTAGATAATTAAACAAAGATAATACGTACTTTATACTTACTGAGTAAGAGTTACTTAGGAAAATACAGTTTTGTAATAAAAATAATTTGTATTCTTGACTTCCTAATAACTTTTAGGCGTAGTAGCTTCGTGTATTTAATAACGGTAAGCTTAAAACGTAGGCAAAATATATTTTACTGTCAGTAGTCAATAGTAGTTAATAACATAATTTTGCCGTAAAATTTATTTGGAAGCTATGACAATAAATCTTTTATTTTATTACTATGTTTCATTATCATTAATGTAGTACATTTCTCTTCTACTGTATACGAGTTTGTTTGGAATAAATAGCTATAGTACTGTCAATAAATTTTTCCTTTTGCGCATCAAGTGTTTTTTTTAACGTTATTGTAACAATTTAGTTTTGCAAAAATAAATTTAGTTTTCACGTGTCTATGCTCATTTTTCATAAATAGTTTGCCGATAAATTTTATCTCTTTTTATTTAAGTTTTTTTGATAGAGGTGGGTTAAAGACATTATTTTTTTCATCACTTATTTGAAATGAAGTTTTGCCAAATGACAACATTTTAAGCTTATTATTCACGTCATTTTGTAAGCAGACATATGTACATTAGATGAGCGATGGAATTTCGCACGAGCTCCATTGTGAATCACGTCTCGTGGTCGATGTGCGAGGAATACAAAACCCGGGTTTTAACATAAAAATGTGTACTTACTTGGCCCACGGTTGTGACCCCGAGAACAGTACATAGTTTTCGTTAGGATATGTTCTATTGGTTTAATTAACCGACTCAAAAGTTATAAGTGCGATTTTATTTTTGCAGGTTAGTAGTTAAAATTGTTGTTTCTCAATGTCACAACTATTATCTTAGGCATTATTTTCAATTACATGGCAATCAAGAACTTTACGCTTTGCCTATAATGCTCAGAATCAAAACTTCCCATTAATTACGATGAGAAAATAAATATTTTTATTATTATTTATTTATTTTCATTTATATAGAAGACCAAAAAGTTTCCCATCACGAATCGAATTTGGAATTTCGGTAAAAGTTAAAATTTCACGTGTCATTGTTTTGGGCGTGCACCGAGAAATGTTAAGATAGTGTAACTAATTCACACTTTTAAGTAAACTCAGATAACATGGGATACAGATTTGGGAGTTTTAGTTTGAACTTTTATCTTTAAGAACCTCTCATACATATTTTTAGAATAATGGTAAAACACTGGTGATTAAGCCACAAGTTTGGAATTCAGATAGTGACGTGAATACATAATAAGTAGCTATTAGGAACGTATTATGTTTAATGCCTTAGGAATGCGTGTAATTTTTAAAGGACATTTTTACAAATATCAATATTAAAAATAAGGTTAATGAGATTTTATTTAACGCTTGTCATGTTATTTTGTTTAAATAGTAGACGAAATAAAGCCTCAACTAAATTTTAAGAAAAAGTATTTATGTTCATAAAACTTTTGCATAGAATGATAATTATAATACCGCATATTCCTTATTTCAATGCCATAAAAGAGATTAAAAAAAAACACTATAACTATAACTAAATAATCTTGATTTACTGGCTCATATTACGTCACTATTATTCTCAAAATTAAATACAAAAAGCTACAAATAAACCAAACTTTGTATATTTATTATCAGACTGTCCATATAGAGCTACGATCCCGTTTCGTCACAACTTAGCCCACAGTAGCCACTGTTTGCTCACCCATTAGCACTTGCTCTAAACGTGGATATGCGTGTAATAAAATCTGTTTTAACGTATCCAGCTAGCGGCCATTGTCTTTTGCGTAGTTTTGAAAGGTTACATTTGAAATGTAGTCTAATTTGGGGTTCTGGAAAGGTTTAATTTGAGATGTCTAATTTGGTTTTGGAATTTCGTTTAGAATGTTTTTGAATTTGGTTTGGTGTATTGTATTCGTCTTTAATTTAGGTATGACTTAAATATAATTATATTGCCTAATTTAAATATGTATTATATTTAAATGAGCCAATGTTCTCGCCTAAATATGTATTGTGTAAGTAATAAAAGTAATGCTCTTCTGAGTAATGTATTTGTTGATTAAAAATAGCTGGAATATTAAGAGCATGGGAAAGCTTTTATTGCTATTTATGAGTGAACAATTTTTCAAGTACCTTTTCTTATTTATAATCTTTTTAAAGATTAACAATAGTTTTATTTTGATTTATACATGAACTTCGTAAAGCTGCAATGACAGCTATTATTGTCGAATTTGCTGCCAGAGGCGCTAGTCGCACTTGAGATTCGAAAAAGTCATATTCCATAGTTTGGTGGTGGGCTTTGTTGGCTGACGCGCCAGTGGCGCCAAGTGGTGAGCTTAATAACGGTAGCCCTTTATTAATACCATATGGCAGCACCAGGCAGTCTTTTATAGAACATATACAAACCCACACACATTATGTGAGTTCTAAAAAGTATGTTTTTGAGTAATATTAAAGTTCTACCCTCCCACGTGACGTGCGGGGCGCGGACGGAACACGTCCGGTTGAATTACGATTCACATGAGGCACCTTATGTAGCGTCGCGCGTCGTGCCACTCAAAATATTTTTATAAGAACAAAAGATTTTTGAAAAGCCTAAGTTGTGAGTGAAAGCGATTTTAAATGTAAACATATATAAAATTTTAAATCACACTTACTTTGATCTATTTCGTCTGATATATCTGACTTTTTTAAATTTATTTTTAAAATCTATATACCATAATCAAGGCACACAGCCTCGGGAAAATTGCTTTATTTAACTGTACCTATGATCAATAGTACAACATTTTTATAGTAGATAATGGAACCTAGAAATATCAACATTCATATTTTCATACTAATATTATTAATGCGAAAGTAACTCTGTTTGTCTGTCTGTTACGCTATCACAACTGAACCGATTTAGATGAAACTTGGTATGCGGTAACCTTGGATACTAAGAAAGGACATAGACTAGGACTAGACTTTTTGCCGCGATAACCGACACTCACCCCGGCGAAGCCGAATATAATCAATTTATTTAAATTTTAATAAATTGATGATTGTTTATATTTTAAAAGACAGATATACTTGTTTTAATGTATATTTTTTTACTAAACAACGAGCTGCGACTCGCCGTACCTTTCTCCTTAGCCCACAATCCACAGTACAGTTCCCAGTAAGTCGTATCTAAAGGATTTATCTTCCACGTTCATCTCAATTCGTGTGCTCACCACTTCGTCTAGGTTATGAGAGAATTCCGACACGGTGATGACATCTAACCGACGTTATTAAACGAGGGTAATGTAACAATAAGTGGACTTAACTTCTGCTTTAAGTAGAAAGTATGTAGGACTATCCGTTTTGCTACAGAAATGTTTCTTGATTTCTCCTACATTCGTTTATTTTAAGATCACTGTTACTATCGATAGAATTTTAAGTCTATGTAAAATCAACAGTAAAAAATAGCATTTTATTCATTTGTTTTTAAGTGGTTTTATTAGTTTTAGTACAATTAGTCAACCCAAGTCCTTTAGTTGAAATTTGTTACATTGGTTACATATTGTTGGTCCTTCGATCCAAATTCTGAAATCTTTTTGAACTATTAAATTAAATATATCGTTTCAACTGATAATGCAGATTTCAACAATAGTCTAGGCCGAAATAACATAAATTACTTACCATTAAAAGAAGTAAATAACAAATGTTTCAAACCTTTTCATAAAATTGTACAATAATCTCACAACATTCCCACAACAATTTCATATATTCATTACCTAATAAAACCTTTATTTTTTGCAGGTATGTCAGCGATATCATCTCTTAGAGGTAAAATTTACGATATAACTTCTCGATAGTCAACACAAAAGTAAGGACAAGCGGGCTTATGAAAAAATCCTTTATTGCGTAGTCTATGCGCGTGCGTATATGAATCATCCGCCAGTTTTTATAACTGCGTTTCTTTGGAAAACCATGTTTATAAAGTAAGTTTTTAATAATGTAACTTTTAGTGTTAAGTGAAAGGACTTTTGAATATTACAAACATTCATAGGTCAAATCTTAGTAATTTATAAAATGTGGACGAAGTATTTTAATTATTTTTGAGATAGTTTGGGAGCTTAGTTATTTACTTTTCCTTAAATAACTAAACTAAAAACATACGATAAGTAGGTAACTAAACGTGTAGTAAATAATTTTTGACAGATATTTTCCAACACAACTAGGAATTTTGATCAAACTAAGATAAAACCACTAATTGATCTAAATACGAATTTAAAAGACCCTTCTGTCATAACAACGTAATAATTATCTCAGGTTTCGTAACTCGCCTAATATTACCAAAACAAGAAACCTACATATTAATGAGCCTAAAAAACTAGCTTCTATATAAAAATCGGAATATTTAAATGAATAAACAGACGACGATACCGAAATCATAAATCCTTTATCGATATCTTTGATCAGTTAAATGACATCACTTAGAGAAAACGCTTCTAGATTTAGGCGGTTTACACACTTAGATAAACACAGAAAATAATCGTTATTAGTTACGAGTGCACGTTTTTTTTTATAGTAGATTTTTATGTCACAATTTGAATAACATGTGAAGATATTATTCATCGTTTTAATGAACCCTAATCCATTCATTTATTTTGGTGGTATATTTTACTATCAAAATCAAAATATTTTTATTTCAAGAAGGTAGGGCTTTTTAGGCACTTTTAAAACCTTAAATTACTTTAATTGCGCGGTTTTATAATGTCATTTCTATGGAGAAGACCTTTTGTTAGACTTGCTTGCATGCTGTCTTTCTGTACATTTTGTTTTTGCTATAATTGATTTTGTTTTCTTTGAGTAATTAATAAAATTTATGTTGATGCTTACCATCTAAAATATGTAACAGCGGTAATAGGCCTCAATAAACAATTTCATTATCTTAGTAATGCCCACTAAATATTGTCATCAACGCATTAGTTGATCAGTTTGCAGACCGCCTAAGAGTTTCTTATCAAGCA
Organism: Diachrysia chrysitis; assembly: GCA_932294365.1. NCBI lineage: Eukaryota > Metazoa > Arthropoda > Insecta > Lepidoptera > Noctuidae > Diachrysia > Diachrysia chrysitis. Next base: position 1,985,474 of record OW028648.1, on the reverse strand, counting down.
AATTATAATAAATGTATAGAAATGGCTGCGATGCCTCCTTTTAATAGGAGCTTTGGTAATTTCGCGGCATATTTGCAAGGTATAGTCATTAAAAATTGTATAAACGACCCCAATAAAGAGCAAGTTTAATCTTTAAATGAGTATACTGAGCAACCGTTTTTCTATTGATTTTAATCTGAATGAAATATGATTGTAATAGTTGTCTGGTATGAAGTTTGTGTGTTTAGACTATGTTAGCTTCTTCGCAAAGTAATGTTAAGCGTATGGGAAAAGAATACTTAACAGGGTTATATACGAAAAATCTATACAGAAAACGCATATATTATTTGTTTTAATAGCGATGTTTTGCATTGATAAATTAAGCTTTTATTTTCCAAGAAATTTGAGATATTATCTTCTGTGATCCCTAAGAACTGTTTCACCGTAAGTACCATACATATTTAAGAACAAAGTTTATTTGTACAGAATATTATCCCATAGACGCTACCACTTGAGCAAACACAATTTTATTAGCCGTGATATTATTACTTACCACCAAAAACGAAGGTCTGCCACCAAAGACCATTCTAAAGGAATAAAGACCAATTGATACTGGCCGCGTATTTTTGTATTCTAGTACCCCGAAAGCCGAAACAAAAACTGTATATCGTTCCTTTTCGGGACTTTTACGTGTTCAGAATAATAAAGAGAATATTATATTTAGGTTACGTTACAAGATTCGTGTGAGAGACAATTTATAATAATTTTTACTAATAGAAACCAATTTTCGTTCATACTGTGTTTTAAATGTTTTGATTATACTTGAACTAAGAGCAGTTTTAAAATCTTAACATTGTATTGTTTTCTTATTTCAATATATCTAAAATACATAAGTTTTGCATTTAACAGCACTATAACTATTTCACAAAAGGACCAAAGTCCGTTACCTACATTATTATTGGTACTTCGGTAGATTTTCTTTTGTAACGTAACATAAGTATGTTGTAAGCTCAACAAAGCTTTGTCTGTTTGTTTGTTTGCTCTATGCTGTCGAAGTGTTAATGTCAGTCTTAACACGTTTTGAAATTATGAATTATTGAATGCATGCGGTACTAAACAGTATTACATGAGGAATGTTATATAAATGTAGCGATTTCATAATGTAGAAAGAGTTTGGTAAAAGACTTTCTTTAATGGACGCTTTAAAAATGTGTTTAAAGATATATACATTGAAATGTAAAAAATACATACGAAATACACACCCATTTTTGGTCCTATCAAACTTCAAGTAGATAAACTCTGTTGGGTGTTTTTATAAATGTTCTGCTATTCGGGATGGAGACGAATCTAACAAATTAAAGATCATGAAAATCGGTCCGCCATGTCTTGAGTTATACGTGGTGTAAGTAACCTGAATTTGTTTTATACATTAATTGAAGGTAGACACTGGGATTAGTACCTTTAAGCATAGATAGGTTTCGCGTTTATAACTATTATGACACTTTTAATTTAAGACATACAATATTAGTACAAAAGAATATCCTTGTACCCACTAAATGAGTTTGGATTCCATTCCAAACTAAATTATAGACGTAAATTAATCTACACTCAAATATCAAATGGAGCCGTTAGATAAAAACATATAACAAAATATGCAAAACATATTCATAGTTAAAAAAACTCGCATATTTATGTGTGAATATCGGTTCTATGTAGGTGTTTGCCGTTTAACCTTTTAGCACTAAAAATCTAGATCTATCAATCAACAAAATAGATATCGTGTTTCAAAATGGCTCATGATTGCATAATAACACATCTATTAGTTATACATTATACATATTTTTATCGTCATATTTATGATCATATTTCAAGCAATTTGTATATTAATGCTTTTTAAGTGTAGTATTATTCTCTTAGGTGTTTAAAATTAGTCTCTGAATAAAATTATTGTTATAATATAATTTAATAACTAAAAAAACAATAGGTTTTGGTTCAAGGTCGATGCGACACCATATACAGGTTTTTAATGTCGTTTTGTAAAATTAAATTCGTATTTTATGATACGTTGCATTTACGTATTAAGCCTAAGTATCGTATTTATGAAGGATTAAATATCAAGGTTGACACCTTAGAGTAAACATACACAATCATAGAGTACGCGTATCGCTAGTAGCCCATTGTGATATTTTTACGGCAATATTGGGTTTTGAAATAGTTTTAATAAAACGGCGCGCTCTACTTTGACACTGATTTTACGATTTTACTTGTTCATACAGTCAACAGTTTATATTCGACATCGATTCGACTCTAAGGTTGACTCAAATACCCTATATTTAAGTTTAAGGTATTAACGAATCAAGTAGATACTAATCAAGGTCTACACAGGTATATTTTACTAGTTTTGATAAAAATACATCAGCCTTAGGCATTTTAACAACAGTCAAAATATAACCATCGCCTGAAGAGAATTAATAAGACAATAAATTAAATTTCATTCTCAAGAATGTCATTTTAATATTCATAATAGTCATAAATCTCTGTGTGGTCGTAGGAATAGACCACCTTGTCACTGTGATGTCAGGAGCTACTCTTTATATAATCGTTTTATATTATCTTGAAGATGTATAATAATTGCATCCCGGAGTAGCAGAGAAGAACTTTATACTTATAAAAATCTGGCAAATTAAATCTTTTTAACGTAAGTATCTAAAATTTGGCCCTAAAAATTGGTCCTTTGAGCCGTATCTGCGGAATGAAAGGCAATTTGATTGACACGAAAATAAATATATGTATGGTTACATTTAGTCTGCCGAAAACATAATCCCTTTTTTTAAATCTCCAAGACATCGTTGGCACTATATATACTACATACTATATACTAATGCTTTGGTATTTGCTATAAAAGAAGTGTAAAATAAAATAAAAATAAATGTGATGACATAACATGAAGCTTGATAATACTTCTGTTGTAAAATCAGTTTAAATTAACTACATCTTCACGCTCGTCTGAATTAAAACTATGTTCATTTAATTAAGCCTTATCTAGTACAAGCAAGCCTAAATCTCGTAAAACCAGAAACAAAATTGATTAGTCTGGGCAATAAAACATATGAAACTGTGACACAATATTTTAATTTCCTCAGAAACTTTATAGCCTTAAATTAAATGCGGACTAAATAAAGCGATTGAAGATAAAAAACTCGTAAATATAACAAAGGTTTAGCCAAGTTGGGGTTCTACAAATACATATAATATGCAAATTATTCGTCAATAAAATTATGTTAAGGAGACTACAAATCATTTGAAGTATTACCTTCGAATCAAAATCGACTGGTCTGTTATGCATTTAATAAATTACGTTCTAGACATATGTGATGATTGAGTTGATTTTTTTATGATTCAAATTTCTGTTACCTAAAATGTAAGCACATAAAACTGATTATTGTCGCGACTGTTTTGACATTTTCAGAATCAGTTATTAAGGATTATGACATCTGTGATGTCAATTAATAGCGTTATTTATAGTCGTAAAATCTTGCTTTACATTATAATCTGTTAACAACGAAACGGTGGCCACAAATCAGGAATTTATAAAAAAAACCGTAAGATATTTATTCAATTCTAAAATCAATATACAATAATATTATACAAAAATGACGTCCAATATTTCTTATCAGATATAATTTACCGTTTATTCGAAATCAATATGCAAATTACTTGTAAATGAATTTATAATTAAGCGAACTAAGAATATTTGTGTTATCGTCTAAATCAATTAAAAACCGACCGAAACTTTATTCTTTTCGAACGAAACAGATATTATTAAAAACTAAGTCACCAAAGTAAAGTGGTTCCACAGCGAGCACGGTTAAATATGTCTGATTTACATATTTATAATGTTTATGCTTTGCAATAATTATATCGAAAAACATCATAATGCTTTCTTTTTAAAAGAAGCCGCATCACAACAAGTCGTATTAACACAAAACTTGCGCACGGTGATCGTAAAATTAAAATTATTATTGCTCCTATCAAAATGTCGGACGGATCCATTTGACTATTTAAGTTCACGTAATTGCACCGGCTTTTAGCATCGGGTTGATATAATCCTGGGAGGCATCCTTTTATCCAGTCTCGCTTCGTATATAGTAATTGCTAATCTGAAAGTGTTTTTTTTTTCGCCAAGACCGGTAACTCGACACTGTTGGATGCCGCTTAAAAGGGAAACTTAGTAATGCTTTTACGCCAGTCGACTCGTGTTATGTCAAGTGAGAAGTGTGTATTTTTTATGGATATCAGGACCAACACTAGTTTGTTTTAATTGGCGTTAGCGACTGACAAGTGATGAAGGATGCTTTTCTTTTTATGGAGAATTGTAATCGAGTTCCAGTTAATTTTTAGTGGGCTGTTAAACTGTGTAATTGTATTGTGGAAAACGATGATGTGAATATATTGATTTTATTCACGTAAACGAGAGATTAAGATAAAATCTGATTGCGATCGTTTAGTGATAATTTTTATTTTACGTTTACTCATTGATAGAACGAGTATCTACTTAAAAAAAATAAGTGTTTGATGGTGTCAATTAAGGAGTTTATATAGAAAATGGCACCAGCTACTAACAGCTACAAATACACGGTGCATTAGGTAATCTATAAATAATATTTTGGCGACCTTATTGACATTCACTAATATAATTTGATTGCGTACACAAGGACATGATGTACCTATTTAGACTCGCTTTTAATGCGATTAAACTCTACGACATTTACCGAAATATTTTATGTGGATAATCGCAGTTTATTGATATGCTAAGTGAGTGTTTCCGAGTAATGTGTAGTGATATAATGAAAATACGTCGATATTTTGGTGAATGGGTACAGAAACGTGTATACCAAAGCTTAAATTTTTGATATTGTAGTAGATTTAAGTCGTCCATTTAAATCATAAGTAATTATTTAATTGGAAAGAAGTCGACATAATAATAAGCCCTGCAGTGAGACAGCTATAGGCTGAGTTAACTTGTATGGACTTTTTGGAAACATTACCTAACAGTTATTTTAATACAACTCAGATTTAAATTTCGAAATGTGAACATGAGAATTACCACTAACCACAGTTAGAAGAAATGTACGGAAAATGTAAGATATCCATTTTGTTGGTAGTAAAATGTACGTGAAGTGTATTGCAGGAGTCGTAAACTCTAATAAAAGGATGATTTTATTGAAAATTGTGTGAAAGATGATATGGGAACCTATCTTAACACCTTTGATGCTTAGATGTTCTTGGATAAGACTTTTCTTAGAAGTATATTCAAAATGTATTGGTATAAATAGAGTGTTAATTCTAGGAAGTATTTATTTCGATCCATAAGATTATATATCTTTATAATAATAGTTATGGTCGAAGAGTTATTTTGCACAAGACGCACTTATTTATTGTTAAAAAATTACTGGATTGACTTGACAGCCTTAAGTTATTCTAAGAAACCATTGGCAAACGGTGAAGCAAATATCGTGAGGAAACATGGACCTCAAAAATTTTAATCAGAAATCGTCAACCCTCAACGAGCTAGCGTGATGATCAATGCTTGTGTCTTTTCGACATGAGAAAAGGCCTGTGCCCAGCAGTAGGACATTTATAGACGAGAGATTTATAGCGTCGATAAATGTACAATATTTGTGACAGTGTGACTCATTTACACAAAGTTTCGACATTACTGTAGCACTTTTTATAATTTGGTACAATGTGAAACATTACCAAATACCAGAAAATCGTGTTACTAAAATCCATTAATTTTACAATTCTCACTCTTGAACCTGACCATTTGGAACATTCCGAGAGAGAATTAAGGCAACATTGTACGCCGCAGGACTGAAACAATTTAGGAAATCATTTGCGGTGCATCTGCAATTGTACCGGGTTATGCCGCGGTGGTGTATTCTCTTGTGGTTAGATGGTACAAGTTGTAAAACTTAAGCGAGGTTTGAGGGATTATTTAGATTTTTTTAACTAAATAACGGTCTTAAAAGGCAGAAAACGAAATCGCGGCTAGCCCAAAATGAGATGGCGGGACGATTTCGAGTCTTTGGCATAAAACTATCTCCAAATGCCATATAAACATAAAAAAAGAGTTAGGTCTGTGTCTCTGGAACACTACCTAATATGTATAAATAAAATGAGAAAATTTCCCATTTTTGCAAAAACAACTTTATTTATAATTTTTTATGAAACTTTGAGTGCTGTAGTAGATTACGTAGTGTCGTTTTGAAGCTTTTTCCCAATTTCCTAAATGGAAAAAAGATAGGAAAAAGGGACGAGAAGAAGAAAAAACAGAGTAGATGTTTGTAATAGTTCAATCTAATTTTCAATCGAATTCCGCGTCAATATACTTATAACTTGGACCAAACTCAGATGAAACCATATCTAGCCAATATGATTTATGATTCAAATACGAATTTCTCTATTAAATAATATTATGGAGGGCATTACGTGTTCTCACTTACTTGTTTATCTGTTTTCCGTATTTGTGGGAAACGAAAGAAATCAAAAAGAGAACCTATCTTTCTTTATTGCATTTTTGAAATTGCTTCGTTTACGATTTCATTTTCACAGCCGATTGTAATGCTATTAGGTTCTATAAAATGCATGATCTTCGTCCTAAAAATACTTCTACTGTTTATTTCACTTCAATTTATTACATTCGGTACGTACCGCAAGTGTATAAAATACCATAAAAAATAAAATAAAACAGCTATGACTTAAATTACTTACAAAGAATAGAAGCTACCGAAATGAATAAATTTATTAAATTATTAGTACGAGTAACTTAAAATAAAACTATTAATAAAAAAAAAAACTACAGAATAAAAGTCGTAGAACACTTATTCTTGTGCTTCTACGAGGCCGCTTTCGCACAGAAAATGAATAGACATTCCAATATAAACTTAAAGTCCTGCTATTTAGGTAAATTTTACAATGATAACATTGCAAAAATCGCGCGGCAAGCTAGATTCCCGCCATCGTACTCGATATCCGTTAAAACCAATGTTGTGCGGAAGCGGTGTTGGTGCGGGGTGGTGTTAGTGAGCTACGACCTTTACATTGACTTTTCACCCTTTTGCGTACGTTTCTAAACCTCCTAAATTTAGTTAGAGCTCTAAAAGGGACTGCAATTAAAATTAATGCTTAGCAGAATCTTCGCTCACTTAATAATATATTTGTTGAGAGATGAACCTTTAGCGGTTTTAAGAATTTTGTTACTTCGTATCTTTGTCTTTTGAATGTCTGAAGCTTTTATGTTTTAATGTTACAGTAAAAATCCCTCTTTTATTCTTTTGGGCAAAGGTTTTAGTAAACATTTATTTATGGATAATAATTTTACATGTAAAATTTGTATAAAGAAGAGGGGTCTTTTGAAAGGTTAAAAAAATGTAGATTCCAGCGAGTTTAAAGATGTGTTTTTATGTGACTTCTAAAAGAGATGATTTTTTATCCTAGTTAAAAAAAAAAAAATCAAAAATGATTTGGCCCTTTTCATTTCCTCTTGCAGCCTCATAATATACTAATAAACGAAAAGCTATAGCTTCTTTTACCGTGCGTTCTCCTATAAAACTTACTAATTGTACTTAAGTAAATCTCGCATACCTAAAACCATCGCAGCATCAAATCCAATTAGTATTCCAATCAATTTATCGAATTAATCTAAAAGCCAACAAATTATAATTATACACCAACGGTATTTGAAAGTTTATGTTCAATCTACTTAACTATGTAAGAACGAGTTAAGCGATTTGAGTTCTGCTTACCCTCGAGATATAAGCGGTGTCTTCACAAAACAAAGTTATCTAGCATTTCAAGCCCGCGGTTTGTTTATTATGCGTACCAACGAAACTGGTAACCAGTGGTAACATCTAACGGTTTGAGACACAAATAAATTTATAGAAAGAGATTTAAGACGGACAACCAGTATATCTTGAGCTATTGATCTGTATAAACGATTTTGCAGTTGGTAAATTAGTTTCGCACTCGAAAATAGACTTTACGGTCACAGTTATAAGACTCACAAAAATGTGGGTGTTTTTTTTTCGGTCAGAACTTTAACTTGGTAATAAATAGTGTTTGACTGAAATTAGCAGTCTTATTAGTGATGCTAGAATGTATGCATTAGATATTTATTTGAAATGTTTTCTTGATTTATTACTAAGTTATTTGGTTATAACTTCATTTGTAAGCTTTACCTTGCATACATGATGACATCTATGAAGAATAATATATAAATAAATTGAGGTTCAAACTTTTAACGGATATTTTTCTCATCCTTGTATATTGTATATTCTTATTCTGTATAATACGGGCCAAACATAGTACTTTTCTTTGGTTAATGTTAGGCATTCTTTAAGAAAATAACATCTTTTGTAACTGATAAAAATGATGCTCCTAATTGAACTCTGACCTCCCTAATGAACAAACTAAACACTTAATCATTACCTTAATTGGTCTGTCTAATGCCAGCGGGGGACATCAAGTTAATCACATCACCTTTCTCTGCTTACCTTTATAACAAACAATGTTCATACATTTAGCAGCACTATACTTGCAATGCGCAAGCGCAGCTCGAACACGCACCAATTAGCGCAGTCGTCGCTCTCCGATACCGCGTCATAAATCGAAGGGACCGTTACTGTGGGGCCATGAAAACAGCGGGAGGAAATTGCTAGTTTTAATTAAGTAATTTTAATTATTATTATTATAATCTTGACTTACTGCCCGCTATTTTCTGCATAGTTATGATATTAAATGAAATGTTTTCTCATACCAATAAGTTTTAACTGCATTAAAAGATGTAAATCTCACGCTCAGAGCGTTCAAACGTTTAAATTTAAAAATCAAAGTTAACCTGTTAAGTTGACCTGTTTGATTCGAACCCGCGAAAGTATATTATGGTCTACTGTGCTGGTCGCGTTTTCAACATAGTTTTAAAGTGTTTTGTAATTTTTATGCCTCTTGGTATAATAAATACATACGTGGTTCTAATTAAAAGGAACTATAAACCAGTGTTAGCAAGCCAATAAACTATAATTAGTACTCTTGTCTAACCTTTAAGTAGTTGTTAGTTTACATGTTTGATCCAATGAGGTGTAAAACGATTTGATTTATTGTTTAAACGCATCTAGGTTTAATATTATACTGTACGTTTAAATTTTATTTATGGCAAAATTTTATGTTTACATGTGTTCTATTGCTGTTTAAGACTTAAATTGACCCAATACAAACTACAAAGAAATAAAAATATTTTATCAGTATGAAAACTTTTTGTCTTGTTTAGCTAGGACTTTAAATTGTTTTTTAGTGTCTACTAATTTAGCATTTACAGTGTATAGAGTGTAGCTGGTATACTTTCTCTCTCTCCACTGGGTATACTCTATTTCAGTAGACATCCTCCTTAAATATTGTTGGCAGAAAAAGAGGATTTCAAATATCAATTACTCGTCGATTTAATGGCCACACATTACGGAGGACCCCTGTAGCTTCGACAGTCTTCGTTGGAGACACCCGAAAGAAAACGCGCCTCGCATCCCGATTTAAGAATTCCGTGTATTTAACATCTATAGATTATAATAGTTTTATGCAACATTAATATATGAGTTTATCATTGAATTCTCGTGTCGAACAAGATAATGGCGTTCTGATGGTAATTCTACTTTTGTTTGTTAAACGACACGTTTAATGAATGGGTGTGTTTTGTATGATTTTTGTGAGTTATTGCTTTTTATGGTTTATATAATTTAGTACTTTTTATTTATGGCTGTTTTACGTAGAGGTGTGCTATTTTGTACCCAGACTTTACGATATCGGTTAGTATCTGTTTTGAAATATAAAAAAAAATATCAGCTTATCCTTTGATTGGATTTTATGGAGTTTCTTGCCGGTTCTTCTCCATGGAGTTTCTTGCCGGATCTTCACCATAAGAGTGACATTTTGGAACCGCGCAACTAGAGTCATTTATCGTTTTGTAAGTGCCTGAAAAGGCCTACTCGAAATAAAGATATTTTGATTTTTGATTTTGATTCTTTATTTGCACTGAACAAACTTATGTTTGGAATTATTTTTAACTGTTTTATTTATTTCTTAGACTAAAGACTATTAATAAGACCCGCAATTAATTTAGCATAACCGTTTTTAAAGCTTTTTCGTCATATCAATATTTAAAAAAAATCCTATTTATTTGTTACTAGCTGTTGCCCGCGACTTCACCCACGTGTGTGACTATTATCGCGACAAACAGTAGCCCATGTCCTTTCTTGGAATCTAAGGTTACCCTATATGAAGTTTCATCTAAATCGGTTCAGGAGTTTAGCCGTGAAAGCATTACAGACAGACACATTTAAAATATGAGTATGGATGCAAGTTACTGTATACATAGAAGCTTTTTAAATAGTTCATTAAAATATATTACCCACAAATCACACGCTACTGACAGCTGTTATCATCGGTGCATAAATACGTTACTTACATACATACTCTTCAGAAAAAATCCAACAAAATCACATATTAATCTTAAAAAATACTTTACTGGTGAATATTTTAAGGGAATTTCACAGTTTGTCGTATTAAGATTATAAAATAAAAATTACTTCGACATGAGTTCGCCTCCGACCGCGTCTTGTCATTTTAATGCAACCTTACGATGCCTATTTGTGTCTCTTTCGTTCTCATAAACTGATATATATTTGTCCCTTTTTAACATTGATATATGCGGTGGTATCTTGGTAAGTGTATTTACTTATTTGGTCCGATATTGTTAAATATCGAGTTTTGGAGGTCTGCGATTTTATTTTTTATCTTCACACCACATGTTGGGTTGGCTCGACAAAATTAAGTTATTTTAGTAGTTTATTACTATCAAAGTTTGTTATTAAGAAAAAAGGTACATTTTGAATTACCAACTTGGTAAGACATTTTTATACAGTGTGTATATTGGGTTCTTAAAGTTAGCAAATATTTCTTGATCATATTTTTATATTGACTGTGCTACTTTTATAAGCAATGCTTATTTCCGAACCTATCATAAACAGTCTTACCTTTGTTTAAAAAGAAAAATATTTTAAACAAACCAAAAATACACAAAGAAACACATGGTCCTTACGTACGCGTCCTAACACAACGAAAAAAAAACACTAAACAAGTAATAAAAATAAATTCGTCAATACTGACGCTCCCCGCTTCGTTATAAATCCTATAAAAAACGGAAAATTAACTTACCATGGTAAAAACAATTGCAATGCAACTATGTTGTAAACCGGTTGTAAGACAAAATTAAAGATTGGATGAGGTTGGACTCGCGTGTTGCTTCTTTGTGAACAATAACCCATTATGTCAAGATTAACTTGAATTTAGTTGACCTGTATGGTAAACTGGATCTAGATTTGCGTAAATATCACTCGCTTGTAGGCGACTTGCTGGAATTGTTTGCACTATAGTACTTTAAACAGGACAGGGATAGACTGGGACGTAAGATTTTTTGCTTAAAATAGTTTAACAGGAAGGAGGCTAGAAAGAGGTATAAAAGTATTTCGCTGAATAAGTTATATATTTTAACAATTGTAAAAGAATTGCATTTAGCCTGTGCAAGTAATAAAACTTCAATGAGTTTAGAAACATATTAAAATGGTATACTCTCTGTAAAAAAGACCAGTAGAGTACTTAGTTCAATAAAATTTAGTAAGTAGAAAATATATTTTGTGTAAACCTATAATGTCTGTAAAAAAAAATGTACATTGTATCTACGTACACGGCCTTTATTATCTCCTAACTAGATTTCCATCATCATGCAATTCTATACAAACACAAATTACGTAATTTAAAATTCATTCCAATAGATGTCGCTACTCCCAACAAGTTCTGTTTACCCCGGAAGAAGGTTTTGCGTGCTAAACTTAATGTAAGCATTCGGTCAAAGACTCGCAGTAAACCATAATAAAGGTTCAAGTTAAACATGCAGATGATTTGATGGCAACTTACGTTATTTGACATTAAGTGTTGCATATTTTAGCACTACCTTTGTATAGACCGTTAGGCTGTGAGTGAGCTGTTTAGGGTCAAGCGTTATTGCTAGGAATACGATGATTCGGATTTAAGATCAGTTCGCGTCGATTTTGATAGGGTTAAGTTGAAATTATTTAAGTAATAAATTTTGTGCGGGAATTCTAAGTATTCTCTACATTTGCTGTGTATTTTTTACATAAAACGATACTTTAATACAATACTTAAAAAAACTTATTTAAACGATATTACTTAATACTTTTGATCTGTTCTTTGGTCCTCAACCCTCGTTTCTGGTCTTAAGTGGCTTATTTATCTAGATAAAGAAAAAGGTTATACGGTAAAATTCAAAAGTACAAATTTGGCACAGTGGCAATATTCTGGGATAGTTCTGTCACCTAGTTATAGATAGAACAAGAGGACCAATTCAGCCGAGATATCAGTGAACCAAATCGCTGGAAGATCAGGATGTAATGTGTATATTATACAGCTATGCTTTGTTAAGGAAATTATCTACAGTTACATTTACTCCTGTACCTTACAGTTTAGTATCTTTTGAGTCTCTCCAAAACATAAGAACGAGTTGGATAGTCGTAACAATAGAAATAGCGTTGTTACTTTAATCTGAATTTGAATTCCAACATGCAGATATGTTCGAAGAGCGCCATTAGTCATTAAAAGCTGCATATTTTAGCACCGTCTTTGCGTATACCGTTAACCTATAAGTGAGATATTTCACCTTAGGGTTGGTCCTTGGAGTCTATGTGTATTGGTCCTTTTCATTATCAACTGCACTTGACGCTGACCTGAGTTTATTGTAATGGTTTATTTATGTATTTGCATTTGTTCTGTGTCTAGGTGTAATTTATCTAGAATATGTATGTATATAAAATTTGTCTGGTTACCATTATACAGGCTCTGCCTTATTAGGGATCACATGGCCGTATGTGACTTGTCCAAAGATATTATATATATTATTCGTCCAGTATATGATAAAGTATTGTAGAAAAGTATATTTTATATAGTTTTAATGATATAATATTCTTTTAGTACATTCAACAACAAAAGTGTTTATTATTGTCTGTCACATAAAACAAACCTTACAATAAATATGATTTAAACGTATCGATTAATATTAAACATGCACTATATTTCAACCCGACATCCTTTTAAAGTTCCAAATAAAAATACCAAGCACAATTGACCGGAACATTTTAGTGTACTTTAAAAAACCTTTAAATAAGTGACCTCAAAAAGAACTTTCTCGTAAATCAATCAAAAAACTAATTAAACAACTGTAGTACGAATTGCAGTTGGGCATGTAACAATACTTTCGTTATTTTTATGAGAAAACGTGTAATAACTCGAACTGATTACAAATCACGGTTACACGAATGTTGGTTATGTCAAGCAAAAATATTGCTCTTTTTAAATCATTTTTTTTTATTGTTTTTTTTTTTATGACTTGCGTTTTCGCATAAAGATTTGGACCGTATTGTCAGATTTTAAGTAGGTAATACTTGGATGTCACAGACATTGTGTCTTAGTTTTTAACGAATTTTTGTGGATATTCCAATAGTTTAGATTTTCGGTTCTGTAATTTAGAACCTCCGTGGTTGAGTGGCGTACCCACCGGTTTTCGAGGTGTCGCTAGCTCTGAGGTCCCGGGTTCGATTCCCTGACAACGTAGAAAACCATGTGGTACCTTCGCTATCTCTAATTTCACTCTCTTGTACTCACTTTGGGTTCAAAGCAATGTATGTGATGTTGTCCAAATTTATTTATTTATGTACATTTTGTCCCGGTCTATTGCTTTTTCGTGCCAAGTTTTAATGTGCATCCAATTCGTCCCGCAATCTTAACCTGAGTATATATTTTGGTTCATGAGTTAGCATCGATGCTGCTTTGGATTTTAGCGACTCTCTGCGTAGTAGTATAGCGTTCAGTCGCTGCATTGAGCTTCTAAAAAACGACCAAATCGCCGATAGCCGATGCTAAAAGTAACATGTCTGCGGTGGTTCTAATGAGGCTAGCGGCAAACATAATAATAATAATAATTTACGTTTATTTCTTTGTACCAACACAGAAAAATTAATATTACATTATTTAATTGAGACATCAACACTTTGTAAAAATTATTTGTATCTCAATAAAACATAATAAAAGCATAATACAAACTGTGACCAACCGGTGATGCGAACTAACACGCATAAAATCCATTCTAAAGCAATTATATTTTATGGTTTGAACACCAATAGACATAACTACAATAACACTCAATGCTTACAGGACCGCCACTTATAACTATTGTGAAGAGCTTAGGATCTTTGTACTGAGTCTCACTTGTTTCTGAGTAACAATAGAGTATCGGAATTGATATTGTAACTTTGTAGATTGAAATGTAACTCAAATTGTTTATAGATTTTCTGTTTTCGGATTCTATCGAGGTTTATGTTATTGAAGTGAAAACTTCTTTAGGCGCGTTGGGCATTTATTAAGATGGGATAATACAATTTAATTCGCGACACTGTTACCGTTACCGACACCTCTGTATATAAGTGTCTATATATATTGTAATTGTTTAAGTTTACACTTCTGTCGGCATTTTCATGGCCACGGGTAGAAAAATACGATTTAAAATTGAATTTGTTAATGCAATTTTATTTGTTAAATTCGTGTAAACCATACTAACTATTGATTACTGATACAGTGATACATTTTTTTACATCGTATTATATTTTTAACGCTCTAATAATGAAATCTAAAGCTCCGTAAAATAGAGCCTTAGTTATAATCTCATATGAAAAAACCAACAACTACCGTAGTTTAGTACGTTAGTAGCTAATCAGTCAACAGTCATTAATTCATCCATTAGTGGACTTTAATTGCTCATCAAATCACATCTATAACACTCATGGTTTTACTACAAACTAACTTTTAGCGCTATACGAAGTTTTCTTGGAAAAAACATCCGCGCTGTTTTTGTTTATGTCAAAAAAAAAATTAGGCAGTAGCAAAAATAATATAAAATAAAAAAAATGTACCTAACTTTTATTCAAATATTTTTTAGCTCGACGCATTACGTCCCCGTATGTCCGCGATAAAGGGACCTCCCGTAAAAGCGGGTTGATTTTATGATCATACTAATTGGATATACCAAATAAACGTAGAAATATGAAATGCATAAAACTCCGTTCGGTTCCGTGCGCGCCTGTACTTCGTACGTAATGGATTTAGCGACATTTAAGCAATAAAATGTTTTCTGGAATCTCATTAGTTTTGTTGAGTCGAGAATTATAATACGTGCGTACGAAGCTTCTATTTTTATTCTTTTTTCTTTTGCAAACGTTCCCGTTTATAGTTTCGCGAAGAATCTTTGTGAAATATATTTTAATAGATACTGCGAGTGTTTTATATTACTTAGTGTGGAATGTCTCGCTTATATTTCCGAGATTTGGTTTCTTTGAAACTCTGTTACGACTTGTTAATGCTGGTGTGATTTCTAGATCAATCATTGTAATGTTTGTACGGCTTTTGATCGTGCCGACAGACGGTTCTTGAAGTATTTAAAAAGTTGGCAATATACTTAGATATTCAATTGATTGCCGAGTTCGTCTTTAAACTATATGATATAGATATGAATTAACAAATATACATTACAATTAGTTCAAATAGCTACTGAAAGAAATTTAATTTACTTGATTTAAGGGTATATTTTTCACCAATCACAGGACAGTAGCTTGTCTCTCATAGGTGGAGAATAACAGATACATCTGATAAGACACTATCAACTCAAACGGTTTTTCGACTCGCTGTAGCCTCCGTAATTATGAGACAAGATCATGCCAATAGTCGAACTGCTCCAGAAATATCTTAATTACAGAAAATCCAAATAACTTAGAAGTTAACTTAAGGGCTAAACAACTATGAAATCAATCACTCCCGCTGGAGCCGCAGACCTTTCACAACATAACTACTAGTCTACTTGCATTTTGCTTGACACTTCCCATAAAAACACAGACCTATACCACTCTCCCACAAAGCTGCGCACAATACGTTTAGCACGTCGACGAGTAACAATAGTTTTTCACATAACTCAAAGCTAAAATAGACAACTTCATGAGTTAACGGTGCAAAAAGATCAAAGTTTTACTTAATTTCTATACTTCATAATTTCTACACTTTGAGACAGTCTAATGAGATGGGGCGAATAAAAGGTAGGTACATATTTTAAAATAAAATATTTTTTTAAATTTTTGAAAGTTTTAGAATTTTTTATTTTTTATTTATAATAAACTCGAATTCCAGATTACCATAAAAAAGATTATAATGAGTCAACCTTAAAAGATAGACATAATTATATACTGTTGCACATTTTATTTTTATTTTTGCATAACTTACGCTGTTTATGCAGCGTTAACGAAAACTCTCAAAGGGAATGATTTTTCCTGTTATTGGAACATTTTTCATTGACGCTTCTATAGGTTAATATTAGTATGGATTACTAAAATAAGTTTAACATGTGTATACCTATTACGTATTTGTGAAATATTTGCGAGAATTTTTCCTTAGTGCAGAAATTTACTTAATTAAGAGAAAAATAAATTTATCTGCTAAGAAACAATAAGTACACAGAACGTATATAATATTCCAGTAAACGTCGATAGGCAAAGAAACTCATAACACCTTCCTACCATGTAATCGGGTAAATATAAAGTACCCTCCATTCTGACCCACACCGTTATTCTGTAGGCGTAATGCTTGTCCAACGCTGATTCGGTTTTGTTTATCGATACTTATTTATTTGGTAATCGAGTTATTTATCGATAAAACCTAAAGAATGTCGCTGTAGGCACGTCACTCAACAATAGTGATGCAACTAACTGCATTATTTGAAGTGATGTTTTTGAATATTTATGGTAAATTTTAGACTATGGTACATAGTTTGATAGGATGTTGTGGATAAAATTGTAAATGACATGTTAATGAGTAGAAACTCGATTGACGTTGAAGAAATATACCGTTTTTGATAAAATCATGTGAAAGTTACTGAACTAACAAAGTAATTCCTATTTTAGTTAATTTAAATTGCCAAAAAACCCTTTGAGGAAAAATACTAAAATATCGTTCTTTTTTTTAATTTTAATGTTCACTTGACTAAACAAACGACTACTGACAATAGTAAACAACAATATTGATACAAATTGGTTTTCGTCAAGTGCGAGAGCTACCATAAATCAAGTAAAAGAAATTGTTTACGGTGGGACCCCAAGCAAAATGCTGACAACTTATTAATATTTATATACAATTGTAGTCCCCTCACTAGACCGGTGTGGCTTTGTGCCATTAGCTACGTTCCAAGTTTGAAAGTTTAAAAAGTTAAACTGGGGTTTTCTTACTTATAATTTAGTTTTATTTTATTCAATTTTTTGATACTGTTAGTGGAGTCCTAAGTGTCTTAGTTTTGGTAAAAAAAACCTCTTTGGTTTAATTAAATACGAAGAAATAATCGTGTAATTGAAATTAAATAAACATTACGATAAAACTTTAAATTATTTTTATCTGTTAATTAGGATTATTCCTAGATCAATAAATAAATCACAAATACGGTTTGTGAAGTAGACCCTTAGCCTGAATCAAGAACAGTAAGCAATAATACTTAGATTGGCTTACGCTTCCGAATACGGATCCCTAACTTTGTATAACACGGAACTGATACAAAACAAATGTAATAAAAACTGTAACATATACAACACAACAGTACACATTTTATTGCATTACGTGACCAACTTCGAAGGCACCTCATCTTCATACATCCAAGACATCTAAGGAAAAAATCGTGACGGTACATACAAGGCGCCTAAATTCACTTCACATACGTACCTATTGACAAATTCAATACCAACACTAACTGGCTGCATCCAGCCTGTATAATGCGTGAAAATATAAGTGCGGTACGACACCCTGTATAAGGCCTCGTATAACTAGCTAAAGCTTGTTAGTTCGGTCCAGCGTGTAACTCAAAACGAAGCTAGTTACTGGCAGGGCTGTAACTGTTACGAACCCAACGGCCAGAAAAAAAAGAATTCGTAGCTTAAAAATATTCTAGAAAAATTTAAAAATTACCCAAATTCTTGTTCCTCATTCCAAACTGACATTCAAAATTTTGAATGACTGTTTTTTATTTTTTTTTCTGTAGGTATATACAATAAAGCATCCAGCCAATTTATCTTGTACAGTTAGAGAACTGTGCCTACGATTGTGTGTCTGGCGTGTTTGAACATGTGCGATTTATGTCTGTCCATAAATCACACACGCAGAAACACCTAGACTCCGAACACCTGTAGGCCGACGCCGAAAGCTAAGACTTGGCTATTGTTTCGATCGTTTAATGTTACTATTATTGTATAGATCAAAAGATCATAGATTTTAATGATACATAGATGATTTTTTCACCTGTTGCTTAGACATTTTATCTTTGGTTCCTAAATATTGAAGGTAAAGTTTTTAGTAAAGCGCTTTTTACCCGCGACATTTAGTCTATTTATTAAGACAACTCACGTAGTGTAAGAGTCAGATTAAACTTTGACTTTGTTCTAGCAATTCCGCTGTTAAAAATATTATTATTAATTCTTAATATATTTATATCTTAAAAAACAGTGGCGCTCCGGGAGTGCCAACAGAAGTAAAAACTGCAACAATTACAATATAATGTGTACCAAACTTATATACAGCGGTGTCGGTAACGGTAACAGTGTTGCGAGTTCAACTGTTTTTCCCATTACAAAAATTCCTAACGCGCCTAAATAATTTTTCATTTCAAAATTTAAATAGCCGATTAAATACATTATTTAATTAAAATCTTACTGTATATACACCAACCCTATAAATACTTTTAGCCCTTTGGCAGCCCTGTTTGCGAAGCTAGTGACAGATTTATTCACAAAGTACAACGCGGCGATCAACACGTGAACATTGTATGTAGTTGATGAGATTACTTTTCATATGAGCTCGAATTACCATTTACTAATTAGTTGCATTTGCTGCTGTGGAGTAGGTACTGTGGGACCTGGGAACTAGATGTAAAGAAATTTATGATTCAAGGATCAAAATTAGTGCTGTAACTTAACTCTTTCTAGTATTTTAAACAATTTTGATCTTTGCCTGTACACTATACATATATTTTTGGGCATTTTTTAAATTTTGTAATAATTGATAAAAATAAATCTTTTTCTATTCGATACTTTGTTTTACATATTTTTTTCTAAAATATCAAATCATACATTTGCAATTTTATAAAAAAACTTTAGAAAACGATTTGTATTCAGTGTTTAAGTATTCTTTGATTGTGAAAAATAGCTGTAAGATATGTTTGATCGTTTATAATAGTAACGACACAAATGATTGGCTGTAGACTCGAGCAATAATTAGAGTGATCGTAAAATTTTTCATTTTTCAGCGATAAACGTCTACACAGTCATAATTTTTGTATAAATGTGATTTGTTTTCAATAAACTGTTGACTATCTATCTACGAAGCAATGAGATATTATTACTTTTTCTTACTTATTGTGCCTGTATTTAGAAAAGGTTTGCTAACACTGGCTGACACAGTAGTGTCCTTAATATTAATTTTAGGAATCTATACTAATATTATAAAGCTGAAGAGTTTGTTTGTTTGAACGCGCTAATCTCAGGAACTACTGGTCCGAATTGATAAATTCTTTTTGTATTGGACAGTCCGTTTATTGGGGGAGGCTATAGGCTATATAACATCACGCTACGACCAATAGGAGCGGAGCATAAATGAAAAATGTTGCAAAAATTAAAAAGCGTTGAAACTAAAACACGCGAACAAAGTCGCGGGGGACAGCTAGTAATAATATAATTTTACTTAAAAATATTAATAAAAACGAATTGCGTAATGATTTTATTTAGCCATAAAAAAAAGAATATATATATAATATTACACATAAATAAAATAAAAGATTACACAAAATCAAAACGATTTTTGTTGACATGCTTATTCTAGTAACATACCTATACATATAGTTATATTCCTTAAAAGCTTTTACATTTACATAATTCATAACACAATCGCTTTCCACAACTTAAAAATACTCGTTTAATTACTTTCTTAGTTACATATTCCTGTGCCTATATCCTTTAAGCAAACGAGTATAGCTTAGCGTTCAGGTTTCCTCCATTAGTTATGAGCCTAGAAATAAAAATAGTTCTGACATTATTACGGACTGACTAACATACGGGGGCATTAATATAGAAATATACGCAGACCTATAAAGTACTGTCTGAATGAGTTTGTTTTTATTTTATTATGTAAATAATATGTTTATATTCGACACTAAAAGTATAATTTCTGCCTTTAAATTTATAACAAAAGTGTATGCTGTATTGAAATTGTCTAAGACAGTACTTTTATTTTAATTTTCACAGACTAATCTTCATAACCAAAATATACATTGTTTTTTTTCATTAATTTTTATTTTTTTATTGATAAATATCTTAAAATTCAATTAAAGTGCTCGCCATGCGGTTCGCACTGCCGGATATAAGAACAAATGTGTCGTTAAGGCAGAATATAGCTTGTACCTCAGCCTTGTTTCTCGGCACATACTCCTAGACTTATGCCCAGCGTGCTTGTACAATACAGACCTTTAGGATTGCCAACAATTTCAAAAAGTTTAACTTATCCTTTTCTTGCCAAGGAATAAGATTTTTCATTTTGCTTTTTTTAATTTGTAATACTAGTAAGCAATATTAAACATTAAAAAAATAAAAAAATAAAAAATAATTGCGCGTATAGCTGAGTGGTTATAGGTCAATACGCTAATTAACACTGTTCCCAACGTGTTGCGGGTTCGATCCCGCATGGGACAAGCATTTGTGTGATCCACATATGCTTGTTCCAAGTCTGGTGTTATTTGTGTATGTTAATTGAATGTTTGTGACCACCTCAACCAACGCGACACAGACCTTTTTCTTAATTTTGTTTCCTTTCACAACGACACCTTTTTCTTAATTTTGAACAAAATGTTCAAGCCACAGTAAAATAATATCTAAATAATCCAATTCACAAGTTTTAACTACATAAGTACTCCGACTACAATTGTACTATTACGAATCGACATTCCCCATAAAACTTAACGACATTATACCATTGTCCATTCCCACAGTCCGTGTGTCCGCGCCAACACACACCCTTTGCAGATAATCCAAAGATCCAGAAACATTCAGATCCCATCGGATACCGCGATATAGTTACAATAGTGTCGTTTAAAGGACAAAATCTTGTTATTTGGACGCCTACGGCCACATTTTACATCGCCATGGGTTCTTAGAGTCGTCCTATACAGACCTATTAATGCGTAGATATTGGATATTAAAATTGTTTCAGTCATCCATGTTTGGTAGTTTGGTTACAGACTTATGTAATGTGAATATTGGCGAGGAATAAATGTTTTTAGACTATTTAGTATGTGTCTTCGAATCGATGCTTCCATACTGTTATGCGTCTATAATTTGAGATTGTAGTTTGTGTTTAGGTCGCATATTATTTAGGTATAATATTTATAAGAGCTTGTTTTGATTGTGTCTAGTAGTTGTGTATCACCTCCACAGTATGGGTCAGCCTACGCTGAAAATGTGTCCATTTCAGACGTGGGTGACTAACTATGGTTTGAGTATATTTTCTTGTCTTCCGACGTTGCGGTAAGCAAACTTCAATGCCTTTGTCGAAGATTGAGTACCGCTTTAAAAAACTTACCCATAGCAAACGAACTTTTTTTTTTAATTTAGTATTAATATTTTAAACAAATCACATAATTTATTGTTGAAATAAACATAAAGTATAACAACAATCTTTTCAAAAATCAACACATGTATTCTCAACAAAAATCCGTCTACTCTACCAGTTTTGAACTCTACAGCAGTATTCCAGAGCGTGTGTTCTAGTGTAGCGTTCTACATCACATTTTATCTGGCGTCGAACGCACGCGTATAACTCAGCCGAGCCGGTGTTAAGTGTTGCAATTAAATATTAGCCAGCTTTGTTTCCAGCCTGATTTTATCACGATTCTTTTGAGTACGAGTGTTGAATGGTGAATGTACAATGTATTATGCTAAAATAACTTATGAAGAGTTGGTAAGTGATGAAGAAGATATACATTGTTCAGTCCTAAATGATTGGGTATAGGGCCAGTTAAAACAATCTCTTTTTTTAAAAAAAAGCACTACCACTGTAATTTAATCCTCAATCCTAAATAAAATTCACAAAGAACACCTATACTTAGAACTAGATTTTGTGGATCAGTCAAATGCCCGGGGATTGAACCCGCAGCATGTCGCGCAGTGGTAGTTAGCAGACAAATATCATATTTTTAAATTTACTGTAGCCTGTTCATACTTTATATATAAAAAAATAAAAACAAAATATAAAGAACCAGAATATTTTTTTAGCTTGGGTTTTTGACTAGTAAGCACTTAAATAAACCTTTTTAGTAGATACTATTTTGAAGAAATTCGTTCTAGTAGACAGATTTCAGACAGCATCAACCATCTAGTATTGAATAACAAATGTTTTATCGAATAGCTAACAAATATAACAATGGTCACATTTTTCTACAATCAACACTAAAACATATACAAATAAAATTCCTCGCTGACGCCCATTGAGTAGAACGCGTCGAATCAAGAATGCTACCGTATCGAGAGTAGTACAATGCGACGGGTTAAAATCATTACAGGCAACAAGGTATAAACACATATTAGCATGTTAGGAATGACGCGTGTTGAGGCGGGGAGCGGGGAAGGGTTAGATTTGGATTGGCTTTTAATAGCAATTTTAATACATGGATAAATTTACGTAAAATATAAAACATAATTATTATTTTATACGCCAAATTTTGGTAAAAAATCGTTCGATAAAGGGTGGGATACCCTGGTGGTTTTCGTTGGTAAGAGTCGATGTTCCTTTGTTTCTCAAAAATGGAGGATAGCCTAAGTAAAAAAAAAAAAATAGTACCTGAAAGGATTTTGGATTCAATATTTATTAATTCTAATAATTTCTGGAGGTTCACGCGAATGTTACATGTTAAAACGAAAGTATTTTTAAAGGATTTAGTTAAAGTTGTTAGAATAAAAAGTTGTAGGCTGACTTTCAATAGATTTTAGATAATTTTTTGCATAGTACACGAGAAGTACTTTTTGGCGGAAAACACGTGTAAAACATATTACTCATAAACATTAATGATAACAAAATCGATTTAAATAAAAAAACCACTGTATCGATTCAATCTTATCGATCACAAAAATAAATTTTGAAATCGATCACAATTAACGAAGATACAAAAACATATAGATTTCAAAACCTCCTTCTTTTGAAGACGGTTAGAAATGGTAATCACTATAATAGATTCCTTAACAAGTGAAACTTACTCGCGACAGCTTCTAACTCACACCTAATCGTAATCCTTATCCAAGCCATTCAAAAACTATTCTTTAGGAGTCCAGCCAAATTATCCTGAACCCCTTACCTCCCTACAAACTTTCTAACTCAAACAAAATCGTTCCCAAATAAGTTTCCCTATAGCTCCTTCAACACTGGTCGTTGATCAGTTGACACTTCTAAGGTCTGACCTCTAGCATTTCGACCCCACCCTTATATGCGTTCTTGCTTTCACTTAGAAATGTTACATGAAATTAACATATTTTAGATGCATGTGCACGCACAATGCGTGTCCATTATCTACGTTTCGTCAAATAAAATGTGTAGTTTAAAATGACGTAATCGTAGAGAATTGTGGTTTTTGGAGAGTAATGATACTAGAAAACGTTACGGCTTTGATGTAATCTATACTATATCTATACTAATATTATAAAGCTGAAGAGTTTGTTTGTTTGTTTGAACGCGCTAATCTCAGGAACTAAGGGTTCGAATTGAAAAATTCTTTGTATTGGATAGTCCGTTTATTGAGGAATGCTATAGGCTATATAACATCACGCTACGACCAATAGGAGCGGAGTATAAATGGAAAATGTTGCAAAAATGAAATATAGTTACATATTCTACCGGTCTATGTATCGAAGCTGTGTAATAAGACCGGAAAGATAATGATGTGTTTTATTTTCCTCAGTTCTGAAAACAATGGCTAAATAATTATAATAAATACCACTCTACATAAAGGAATAACAACAAACCTTTTTTGTTCGCCAAAACCTCTTTTATACTTAAAACTCGCTCACTAAATAAGTCTGACATTACTCGAATAAATTGCATCTTATTTAAACGTCACTGAAAAATTAAAACAAGAACAATAAATAAAAATCAAAAGCAATTTTTTAATAAGCACAAAACGATTGGACTTTCGCGCGAATTGTAATAATCGAAAAACGCGCGTTCCGAACGCGCCTGGCATTCTACAAGACTCTATTAAAGCCTTACCGAAAAACATCAAAGAAAATTAAACCTTATAACTTGTGCCATAAAGTGTTATATTTTAAAAACGAAATACCCAGAGTCCACATATTACTTTTTTACGTTGCATCTCAAAGAAATTGTGTCTCGTTTACATGTTACGACACGATTACGATACGATTTAGTTTTGATATCTGTTTTATAGAGGATTTAGTGTTGGTAGTATGCATTGTGACTTAATATAGGTATTTTATGGACTTAAGCAAATAAATGTGGACTTATTTAGAATTTTTATTCATTTAATATCGTCGTGTTCTGGTTTTGTTGAATACGAATGTGCTAATATAATGAAAATGTTTCTACGGTCAGACTTTATAGTACAGTAAGTTGAAACATATTTTGTTTTTTGTTATAACTTATGTAACAAAATGGCTTCTTACTGTTTGAAAAGCAACATGAATTCGAGTTGTTTTTTACTGTTGTGTATTTAAAAGGGCTTGTTAGTTAAATAAATTACACTGGTGATATTAAGTCTTCTTCTGCATGTGAGCTTAATTCATAAGTTAGAAACAGCATCTCATATAATACTTCTTGCTTGTAATTTTCCTAAAGGCCTCTTCTCATGTAGAAAAGGAACGGGCTTTATCAGCAGCAGCTCATGCTATTAATAAATTATGATTATAATCGATTTTCCTTGTAGCATTAATACTTTGAAGGCTACTTACATTAATTTATTCCATCCAATCAGTCGTAAACTATAAAACTTGCATCTCGTACTTGTGTTAGCAA
Organism: Diachrysia chrysitis; assembly: GCA_932294365.1. Taxonomy (NCBI): domain Eukaryota; kingdom Metazoa; phylum Arthropoda; class Insecta; order Lepidoptera; family Noctuidae; genus Diachrysia; species Diachrysia chrysitis. The sequence continues at coordinate 1,960,229 of OW028648.1, read as the reverse complement.
AAACTATCGATGGGCTTCTACATTCCGCCTGTTGCCTAGATCCTGGGTAATTTATATCGTGATAAATTCTACACCCCGTTTCTTGATCTATCTCCTTTCGAATAGAGTTTAAAATTGATTGAAGTTTATTTGTACTTAGTATCTTTTAGTGTGATTGTTCTGGTCATATTACATGACAGACGATTAATTGTCATAGTATTGTAGTGTGTATCGATGTATACTTAATGACGTCATTATTTCTGCAGCAGTGCTGGTGCGAGGATGAATCTTACGAAGCCTCGAGTAATTAGGTATCTTTATGGCTCTGTTTTTAGTGAAGAGAAATGATTTCTTGGTGTAATTAAGTCACGTCATTTGTAATATCACGAAGGGATCAAAGCCATCTATCGCTGTTATTAGATGTTGCGAGAGTTTTTATTTTCTAGTTTAATATGAAAGTAATTTAATGTTATATTTTCTTCTCTGAAGTAATAAATAATTAAGCTGATGAACTTAAACTTGTAGCAAGCGTTAAAATTAAAGCAGCAATAGAGAAACATCAAATAAACGATCTAAAAACGCTTTATCTCAAAGATTTTATCATATTTAAAGATTTAAATGATAATATGTATTTATGTAAGTAAGTGACGATACTGGTACAAACTTCCTCTTAATCAATAAAGTTATGAATTCCCACAGCAATGAAATGAAATTTTAAGACAGTAATTATAACTGCAAGTAATAAGAACAACTAGTAGCCATCGTCGGCACGTCAAAGTAGATCGAGACGTTAATCACTTGAGTAACTGTTATTTAAAAGGGCTCCAAATAGTTGAGTTATGATGAAAACTGTTTATTGATCAATCAAGTAAAATTTCTTCCGTGATGGAGCTAAAACTAATGAGTTATGATGTTTAGTGATGTGCTTGAGTTTGAAACAATTATAGAAGTAAAATAGAAATAATATCAATTACTAAAACATCTAGTTATAAAAGAGGAATCAACTTATCAAGGAACAGTAATAAAAGCAGGTCGAACTACTAAACGAAATAGCGACAACTTTTTAGACGTCAAAAAAATCGCATACAGGATCAAAGGAGTATCGTTAATTTCATCTAATAGCGAACATAATCATTCAGTTCCTTAATTAACCGAATAATACTTTTAATTGATGTCATCAATTGATTTCGGCTCCATCTATTAACTGGTCGAGCCCAACACTAAAATGTCTTGATTTATATTAGCTTTCATATTTGTAATCAATAACAAGTAGCTGCTGATTAAATGCTCGTAATATTTTTATGTGTATCATAAATATTCAACTCAATTACGCAAACAAACTCGTATCATGTAGCCTTGTACTTTGTGGTAGGATAAAGAAACGTTGGAACCAATAATAAAACAGAATTATCAAAAAACTAGCGACCCGCCCCGGCTAGGCAACGGGTAGACAATACATGAATGAATTATACACAGAAACCTTGCTCTTCATTCACTCTATCCATTGGGGAAAACTTTATGAGAATCTGTTAGGTAGTACTTAAGTTTATCGCGGTTAGATAGACAGACGCGGCGAAGGATTTGGTTTTATATTATGTACAGAAAATTTTGAATACTCGATCATCTTACTATTACAAAATTTGAAACAAATCCAATCATGTTCCTTCGTTTGTCAATTATTTTTATTTTTTGTTCGTTACGTTCTCTGTATTGTCAAGTTTGTTTTCATTTCTTTACTCATTAGCAAGTATCTTTGTTTGAGACAGAGAGCTTCTAGATTTACACTTGGTTGTAAGTGGGACCTTTCAACTTTGAAAACCAATGTACACTTGACCTATGCACAGTCGTTGTTGAGTGTCCTTCAAAATATCTTTACACGGAAATAAGAGGCTCAGAATTAAATAGGCATTAACAAAAAGGTGTTATGCTTAATTATACAGTTTTTAATTGACATGTCGTGTTAGCTGAATATTAACTCAGGATTCTGCTACTGTCGATGTCATTTCTATAGATAAGAATATGAATTTATTGCAATTATTTCTATACATTCGTTTCGGTTGAACTCTAGATTATTGTTATATTATTCAAGGTGAAGAATATTGATGGCATTTTAATAATTTATTTATATTCTTAAAAGTTTAGGTTATTCAGAAATATTGTTGATGCGTGTGTTTAGAATATTAAATATCTTTAATGTGTTAGATTTGATCATTATTAATATTAATAATATGTTTTAAAAATGACAGTTTATAATAAACCATTAACCAGTTAAGTTGAATTTACGAATACTTAAAACTTTAACGAAATTGAAAATAAATTATCTTGATATACTTGCCAACTGTGTAATTATTTACAACAGCAATGTTATAATCGTAAAACCTCCGTATTAACTTAATATCGGTAATTAAAATAAGGAGAGTCCTCGTTTTTATGGACAAGCCGTTCAAACTCACCGACAGTCATATGATATTCAGAAAGAACTGAAAACACTGTTTATAAATAATTTTATTGACTACAAAATGGATTTTATAGTCTTTTATTGCCGGGGTAAGGATTCCGTGTAGGCAAGATTTAAATAAAGATAAGCATATTTATAAAACCATAACTGAGGTCTTGTCAAGTATGCATTACGAGTGGTTTTACTTATTTTGCAATTAACGCACAGGGGTTTTTATTTGGCGCCAAGAAAGCTCCTTGTGGAATCCTATTTATTAGGAGTCGTTATCAAAGAATAAAAAAAGAGCAAACAAATAAGTTTTTATATCAAATGTCGCTGGGAAAATATATATTTTAATATTGTTTTCTATATGATTATAAATACCATTCACTAATTAACAAAGAGTACACTGCACATCATATTATCTATCATCACCAGTGTCGAAAGCAAATTTCAATTCGATTTAAATATATAACATGTGTAAGGTAACTTTAATCCAGATAATTCTAAAATAAAACAAACACGACTGCCTACCGAGCGACTAGTTGATAAATGTGATGCATTTTATTTTTTCTTGCGTTAAAAGGAGCACTTATAGTAATGTCTTGGTCACGAGTTTGTAAAAATTAAGATGTGACCGCACGGAGACATTTTTGTTGAATGAAATACTTCGGTTTTGTGTTGGTCTCAAATGACCAAAAAAAAGTTTTTTAATTCAATAAATAAGCTAAAAATAACAATGGTTTATGATCAACTTGTAACTGTAACTTATAAACCTTTTGCAAAAAATAATAAAGTTCCACGTTTTAACACTGGTAAAAATATAGAAAAAGCTCTAAGTACTTTATATGAAAATCAAAACATATTTCTTAATATTTTTTTTGTTTTGTTTTCAGGTAAGAATTGTGATTATTGGCAGATGATTGGCAGTCCACATCATTTAGTTATTGGTAAGCTACTTGTTCAGTAATTTGATTTTTCATTTGAATTGTTCAAGTTACGTCAAGTTGAAAGATATCTAAATTTGTTTTAAAACGTATAGCTATTGTTTTGTTGGGTACTTCACTTCAATGTAGGTAACAAGCGGAAATCTCAAATTAGATGTTTTGATTTATGAACTAACATCGCTCTAGTTTATTTTTCCTGTACAAACTTTCTACTACAACTAAGATATAGAAAGAAAGAAAGAAATCACCCATTTGTTTTAAAATTTGAAGCCATCTCATGACTCAGTCAGCTATCCAGTTATTTTTTAAATTAGGATTAACTTTATCAATAGAATGCATTACACGGCACCCATTCTCTTCATGTTAATAAGAACGTACCTTCTTTGAAAGTCAGTGCTGTTTTTTATCCTTTTCTAACTTAACATGACAGACAGAGATGGATATGTGGCTGGACCAGCTAGGCAGGCGTGTTGAAATACTTACACGAAGCATGGATTAAAACTTGAATGTTTGATGTACTGATTGCATAAAAAGCTTTTGAAGAATGTCAAGTTGAAATTATTCTGAGTGCATTAGGGTTGTAATGGAATTTGAATTTTGAATAAAAACTCTATTTTCAATATTAAATAATTTTTATTCTCTCCTTTATATTCTTAACGTAACTGTGCTCATCAATATCATTCTATTCATTCTTAATGTAAATACGGCCCTTATTCTTATAGATTTGTCAAGTATATATATATATATATATATCACATAATTATTTTCAATTCCATATAGGTACCTAATCATTACGTCATTTTAAAATCCATACTTTATCATCTACGCTAGTTCAGTAAACATATTTGCATCATCATCAACTACAATAATAACTTTTCCTTCATCAACTTTCTCTGTCAACCCTACTTCAGCCCACGGGTCGCTAATGCCCAAAGTTAAACTGTCACAATGGGTACTATTTAACACCGGCGTATTACCAAGATCTGATAACGCTGTGATGATAACAGTGATGATCGATGACTTCACCTGGTACATAAACGTGTTATGTATGGCGTGAGAAGTTTGGATATGTTTTTTGATTTTGATAGACTGTCCTGTATTTTGTTTTATTTTTTATTGGCAGGAAATACAATGCCTATTAAATTTATGTTCTATTTTAAAACCTTGAACACGTTTATTCTTTATTTAATTAAGTGTCTCTCATTAATCTACTACTTGTCTTATTTTTAGTACCTACTTGGGTGAAAATATATATTTGTCTCGATATGTCTCGTTCATGAATAGTTCTGCAAAAGTGCCTTTCTACAGAACTCTATCTAGTTCACACTTAACAGTTACACAAAGCTTAGTATTTATAGCTTTTAATATAATAGATTTACTAACTAGCTGATATCCCCAATACATTTCATATCAAAGCTTCTAAAGCTCCAAAACTAAAAGAGCATCAAACGCACTTTCACTCAGACAAAAAACAACCAAAAAGTTAGAATCTACCCCCAAACACATGCCTTTTCATACATTTCGAACTAAAGTATAAAAAAGGAATGCACAAAGAGGTCCCTATTCTGTTAGCGCGCGTTTCCTCTCAGTTTTTATCAAGTTCACACTACGTAGAACAAAAGTGAGCAAAACAAAGCAACGCCGCTAGCGACACCTGACGAAGTGAGAACGAAACTTGATACCCCGAGAGAATACAGCTTTATTCGAAACCTAACCTTAACACCTAGAAAGTAAAGCTCGATATCCTTTTGTAAAACGCTTTGATCGAGAAAATGAGGGCGTCATTTGAATTGGGGCTCTACCTTAATTGAAATAGAGTAGGTTTCACATTGTAGTCGAAAATAGTATTAAGATTCCGACCGCCACGTGATACGGTCTACCTTTCGCCAAGTAGTTTTGTATTGGAATAATTTTATAGTTATTACATATTAGAATGCTATCGTGTGTTCATTTGAAATGCGACCTTATGACATGTGTATAAAGTTTTATTCTTAATGGCTAGTGAAAAGGAAAGAATCGACAATTCAAGTAGGAATACATGATTCAAAATGAATTGTCAATCAAAAAGTTGAATGTTTTGAAATTTGACCAGTGCTACCAAATTAAATCTTTGTATAATAATATAATAACGGGTGTGCCCCTCAGTCATTTGAATAATGTTGGAGTTTATTGTTTATGTGGTAGATTGTTCAGGTTTTTTGTTTAATGCCTAGTTTATTGATCGATCGGTCTGTTAGGTGAGAACCAAAGAGGTGAAAATATGGGCTATGAGACGATACTTAGGCTGTTTTAGAATGAAAATATGTTCGAGAGAGCTAGAAAAGGGTTATAAGGAATATTTAACGTTGTAGATGAATTTTTGGAAACCTTTGGTAGATTTTATTTATGTTTTATATGTAGTATATTTTGTGGTTAGTAGAATAAATCGCTGTCATTTAGTAGGTTTCTGTCTTGTAACATCGATAACCTGTTTGTGGATCATTATTACTATTTCTAAGTCATGTTCTAAAAGCTCAGGTTTAAAAGATAAATTTCTACAATGATCCAAATAAAAAATATATTTAGTGTCTGTTTTATATATTTAGACTAAAATCTGTCTGTAATGTTGAGTGTACTTTAAAACTTTATCTTTTTTAAGACGAGTACTCTTATACCTTTTGCAGAAGACGCTGAAACATCTGTGTGCGTAATTATGGTAAATTTAAGACATTCCTTCAGTTTTATTTGCCGATAAAAATATTTTATTGTATCTACACATCCCTAAAATGTCGTTAAGATAACTTACCCTTTAAACGACAAAAGTTTTCAATAAAATAAATATTCCGCTTTTTTTTTCTTTTGCTCAGTTAAAAATGCATAAGTATAAAGTACATTCAGCCAGCGAACAGCGAACAGGTTCTAGGCATAATAAACATTTCCATTGCTCGATCTTAATTACTGTTTTCGAGTACTACTAAAATAATTTTGTGATGTTGCTGTTTGATAAAGAATTTGAAAACTATCTATAAAGACTTACTTGATATGGTAGGTATATATTCTTTTATAGATTTCAATTTTTTACGAAGAATTTTCTGTATTTTTTTAATTCTGTTTCGTTAAAGGTGTATTTATTTAAATAATATTAGCCACTTTTAAAGTAGTTTCACTCTTTTTAAAGTAGTTTCTTTAAAAACACCTACATTACATTTTTTTCTTAGCAATATTTACAAAACTAACGATAAATACAACATGGAAAGAAACATAATCAATCATCGCTCAATAAAATCTATATTTTTCCATCAACAAAATGTTTACACAATAATAATTATAATAACGAATGCTGGCTAGCAATAAAATAATTAAGATCTCTTTATGCCATAAATGTAATCAGAGAATTGAGCAATCATCGAATTCCGATAGTCAATTATTCGTGAATATAGCCAATAAAAAGTAGGTACGTCTATAACATGTTATGTTGACGTGTTTCTTAGTCAAAATATTTAAAACATAATTGTAGAATCAAAAATCAATGAATTTCTCTAGCTTCCTTCTTTTTATTCGCCGCTACTATAAATCCATACGTCCATAATAAGAAGAAATAATAGACAATAATGACAGAAGTAAGTAGTAAAGGTAATATTATTCATAAGATTCTTCTTTTAAAAAGTATTGTCAAGAAAAGTTGTTGAAACTTACTTTTTATTTCACAAAACAGTGTTAACAGGTTCAAACCAGACTCAATACGCCCAAGACATCATATTTTTGTCTATGGATGCGTAACTAAGATGTTAATAATATAATCCCATGTAGAAAACATGGTTTTAATGTTGTAGAACTTCAAAAAAGATTAGTCTGTTCAAATTTCCATATACACTGCAATAATCTCCTCTTTATAGCTAAATCATAATAAAACATCAATATATAAAATGCATAAATTATGATATTTTAATTAATTCAACAGACATTTTTCATATTGACCGAAACACAAACTTAGCCACTGCATAAATAATTAATAGTTTTAAAATTCCTTCCACGGAGAAAACCGGTTATTTTTTACGCCAATCTGAAACATAGAATCTTTTTGACCATATTGTCGATTTTTAATCTGTATAATATGTCTATGTGTCTTCATAAATTATTATTAATATTGTTTTAAATAGCGAGAAATGTGCGAAACTAAACTCTTATGCATTGTAATAAGGTTTTTGCCATAAATATGACAGGTCGATGAAATATCAATCTATTATAAAAGGCATATACCTAGGCTGGCTACATTTTAGTTCTAAACCGAATATTTATTCATATGAAATTATTTATAGCTTTATGTAAAAGTAAATGAGTTATGGCTTGGAGATTTTTGTTTGTACATTTGTTGGAATGTTGTACGTCCAAAATGGGGCAAACTTAAAGCTCAATGAATTGTGCCAGATGGTACACCAAGACTCAGGCAATGTTATCCTCTTTTTGAATACATCAAACCTTGCTGTTATGAACAAAGTGGAAGTAAAGAAAATAGAGCATTTCAAATACAATGCGACATTCGAGTTCCAATTCTAATTTAAGACGATTTCCATAGAAGTTCACGATTTGCAAAATGTAAGTTGAGTGAACCTAACTGTTGTCAAGTTGGAACGAGATTTTAGAGCCTTTAACATAAAACAATAGTCAATCAAGGCCTTAAATTGCTAATTTATTTATTATATTATTGTCAATCAAAATTGCACCTAGATAAACGAAGCACAAAGAACAAACTAGATATAACAGCCTGAAATCGCTGATGACATTTGTCTTCGTCAACAAAATCATGGCAACGTCAATAAAGAAGTATTTAACTAGACTAACCTATTTAATCATTGATGTAAATAAACCTATCACTAATATAATAATTGGTAAGCCAATGTACAATAATGACAGCTATTAATTGGGCGAACAAATAGAAATTGTAATAGATTTCCCGCGTATGGGAAGTGCACATGGATTGTGTTGCAAATTATCATCCCACGTCATTAGAACTTGGTGATGTACCAGAATTCGTTTACAATGTAGCAATATCGATGAGGACATTATTGAATTTGAAATGATACAAAATAAATATAGTAGGTATAGATGACAATATAATTTGTTTATCGTTTAAAGAGTAATTGAGGCAGGTTAAAGTGTAGCTAAGGCATTGAATATAACACAGGAAATAAAAACGTGATGAAGAATGACAATACAGAAGCAAGTAATCAAGAGTTCTCAAAAAAAAAAAGAAATAACAAAAGAACATCCAATTATAAAATTCAGTCCACAAAATTAAAAATTAAAAGCACAATCAGTACAGTACAATTTGAGAGAACAAAACAACTCGAAGCAATTAAATACATTTCGTTTCACACGTCAAGTTTAAATCGATGCCACCAACCAAGATCTTATTAACGAAAGCTTAAATTTATTCAATTAACCTCCAAAGAGCAAAATAAACGTTCGAGGGAATATATCAAGGCTTGGAACAACGGTAGCCGTTCTGAACTTGCTACCCGATACCCTCGACTAGGGTCACCAGATAGGATCACATCGGGACATTCTCCTCTCGTTAATTGTGCGAGCACGATTTAATTGACGCCGTTGTAGCCTTTGCTTTTGATGGTCGATTGTTTGTTTTGTTTGCAGTTTTTGTGTGAACGGACGAAGGACGTATGGTATCGTATGGTACTCTTTGGTAACGATGGAAGAAACATAGGACTTGCTAAAACTAGTAATAGTATTTTTAAAACTGTGACAGAAAATTTTGTAGTCATTTACTCGTAAAAATCTGTAATCAGACACAAAGAAGAGAGTTAAAAGCAACTCAACATTACACCCGAATATATTAAGAAACAAATTAGAATTTGAAGGAGCAATGAAATTACCTTGACCTTACAGGACTGTAGTTGTATTTCTGTGTGTTATATCATACTGTTACAAACTCAAATTGTCTTCGAAATCGTGACGTATTATGTGCAAAGTATCGAATATTCTGATTATATTTATCAGATAAACACACTTAAAAATTTGAAATATAGAGAACAGGGATTAAAATTTTTGAATTTTAAACTTTTCACACAAATTGTTCACATAGAACTTAGATCTCATATAAAATAATTACCTATTTAGGAATGACTAGTAAATAACCGTAATAATTAATTAAATAACACAGTATTTTATCGCGTAGGTTGTTTGTCTGAATTTGTTGTTGAATAAATTTGTTTTTCAACAACAAAACTGCTTCACGCGTATCTAATCAAACATTATCTTTAAAGAATTCAACTTCACGCTCTTTTTTGCTTTGGTGGTAAGCAGAAATTCAAGTATACATCTATACTACCTACATATTATTATGTACTATGAGTCAGTATGATGAATTTTGTTTGACTTATACATTCTTTGTTCTACGTTAATAATATTTTATGCTTTGCCAAAAAAGGTAGATTTACTTTATATCAGGGCAAATCGTTCAAACTGTTCAAACTGGTATTAAAGGTTTCTTATCTATATAAAAAAATTGAGTTCTTGTCCATTAATAAGTTTTTAAGCTATTGCATAGATTTTATCGCGGGCCGTGGGGACCGAATCCAGAAATTCCGTAACGAAAAAAATCTTACACGTACGTTTCTGTTTTCTGGTACTAGGATATCATAAACTAGAAGAAAATGAAAAACAGTTTTCCTACTTTTTTTTAATGGCTATTGAAACTGATTGAAGGAGGTTGTTGCAAGGAGACTATGAAACGTTTATTTTATATTAATTTACCTACACTTTTCTCAAGTTCGTTCGCGAATTCAATTCAAATAGAGAATAAAATTGCGGTTTCTCGTACTAGGATACTATAAACGCTAAGGCGCTATAAAAACATCCTAACCTTTGCACGACGAGCAAGTAGGACGGATTGAAGGCGGTGTTTGCAGTTTTCAATTACTAGGTTTTCATAAACTTGAGGAGAACATGAACAAAACAGAAAATATTCCTGAAATTTCAAAACATGCACGGATCAAATGGAGCGATTGTTTCAGTTTTTTTGTACTAGGATACCATAAACCCTAAGAGACCATAAAACAAAAATTAATGTTCATTCCGACCGGCACAGCGGTGCGGCGTTGACACTGACAGCCGTGCATCGTCTAACGTCGTGTCAGTTCGGCAGACTTCGGCACGGTGTTTGTGTGCGTGCGACTAGACGTATGCGTGTAGACTGTACGAAGCTCGCACGGATCGAGACGATCTACTCCAAACTCAAACTTATGTTTCTTATTTCAGTTACCACAAACCTATAGTTTCAATGATAACAATTCCTGAATAACCTACATGTATTGTAAGATAATAGAAATATTTTAAAGAATATTAACTTCTCATTTATTCAATAAAAGATTTTTTTTTTTTTTTTTTTAGTATCGTGGGACTTCTCACACACGGTCATCTGATCCCAAACTAGGCAGAGCCTGTGCTATGGCAACCAGATAACTGATAAACATACTTATATATTTCTAAATACATACATATTATAGATAAATTACACCCAGACACAGAACAAATGATCGTGCTCATCACACAAAGATTCGTCCTGGGTGGGAATCGAACCCACGACCTCCGGTTTAGCAGTCAGGGTCACTAACCACTAGACCAACAGGCCCGTCAAATATGTTTTCTTATCGGTCCCCACGCTCAATAAGTGTAACTTGAATTAATATCAAAGAAAAAAAAAATATTGCATAATAATAAGTTGACAAAAATGCCATGCAATAGCTTTACCGCGGCAGTCCCCGAGTGCCACACGTATTTACCACAAGAAGTGTATTTCCTTCAAGTTACTAAAATGTCTGACTTCTTGATAATACCGGCCTATAAATGTCCTACTGTATGTTTGTAACAAATAAACACAAAAACTACTGGACCAATTTCAAAAATTCTTTCACCTTTAGTATGCTACATTATCCCTGAGTAACATAGGCTGTGCTGTATAATAATTCTGTGCTACCCGTTCGAAGCCGAGCGGGTCTCTAGTCTCTTATATAACTTCGGAATGCTCAATGAATATTAAAACTGAACCTAATTAGTTTTACGTATTGTTTTAAGAAGTACCTTACGAACCTTCTTTACTTGTATACTCTGATCGTCAGTATTGCGATTGACAAGTAACCGGAAACAGTCTTAATTTTTATAGGCACCCAAGTTTACGTAGAGACTTTTACAAAACGTTTCGAATTATCAATTCATTCGAGTTTTGGTAACCGGCAATAAATAGGTCTCCCGACAGACGAAAAGCCAGGTACATGACATAAATACTACTTCCCAACGAGACCAAATGGCGTAACCCTCACAAATGTACACTGGAATACCGTCCCTGAGTTCTGGTAGTTAGAGTTCAAATTACAATGGGGCTTAGTCTGGAAGTTTGAAAAGGGTATCAAGTAACCGACTTCAAAGACAATGGTATATCGCTTTTGGAGACAAGCGAAGGTGACAGCTTCGGTTTCGGGTTTTAATTTGCGAAATTTCGTGAGCAATGCCAAAGAATCGACAATCGTAAAATGGTATAAACTGTTGCAGTGTTAATAGATTTTCAGAATTTAGGCTTTGTTATAACAAGTGCAATAGATATAGATTCTAAAGATTTTTTGTAAGTGTAGTCCAACGGAAGGGATTTTTTTCATTTATGGCATTTTGACAATCTGGCTCTTTTGACCTTGTTACATGTATGTCTAATATATTTTATACTTTGTCGTAGAATAATCATATAAGATTAGTGTAAAAATCAACAAAGTAAACCTATATAATCTTTCTTTTCTTCCAATATATTTTGTTTAGGCAGCACCTTATCTTCAATTATTGTAGTTTGGTGGCTATAACAGTAGAAATGCAATAACAAATGACGGCTTTGTAACAATGAATCAGCAAATTACTCATTACGTAAAAATATTTCTCGAATTCCATATAAAACACTTGTAGGCATTCCAAAGTATTGTCGCGAACACAAATCGTACCGACTATTTTGCATAAAATCTAACTTATCGCAGCAATAAAAACTATAAGAAGCCGCAACTATTTTGTTTTATCAATGAAATTTAATTTTAAATAAATAAATATAACTTTTGTTTTATTTTAATGTGTAATTTAATACGTCAAGATCGTTTTTTTCTTTAGAGATATATTTTTATGTAACAGGCGTTTAAATTATTTAAATAATGTGTAGGAATTTGGTGTTGAAAGTAAAAGAACATTTGTTTTTCGAAACACGGTGTCAACGAGGTTTTGAAATTTGATTATATCAAACGATATTGTCAACATCTGTTATGTCGCAAGTTCGTATTAGGAAAAAGCTTATTTTGTCTTTAATAATATCTTTCATAGCAATATGTAAAACTCTTAAAAAATGGCGAGTAAAATCCTGTGTAGGTAACATATATAATATACATGGGATACACCTACTTACACATTTTTTGCATTAGACATAATTATATGCAAAAACATTTTTCAAATAGGGTAGATGACTATTTATTTTTAATGTCCGTCAGAAACATTATAAAAAAATCGGCGATCCCCAGAATATACGTGAGAAAACCGTTTTATTTTAAATAATTATGAATACTCCTCACGATAGTTATTATACATTATAAAAAATATATATTTTTTCTTATTTTACTTATCCAAAAACTTCTGATGATTGGTACACTGATTTGAAATGACGTATGACGTCACAATTTTGTACATTTCGTGCGCAAGCATGACGTCATTAATAACATTGGCTACCTTTATCTGCTTAGTGTTTTCATATTTTAAAAAGGCAAAAAATACGTGTCTCTCCTGAATAATTAGATTTTGACTTGTCACACCCTGTCGTCTTCCACATTACATATCAGCCTCTGAATAACCATTCTCTCAAATATCGCAACAATGTATTTACACATAATAAAAGACATCCTTAAATAACAAAATTAAATTATTCCGTTCACTTGTTACCGCGACTGTACCGGCGGTGTATTTATCAGATCGGCCGCCAATATTTGGTTTAAATAATGTTATTCAGTACAATGCCATATTTGTATTATGTTGTAATTGCGTTGTGGGCTTCGATTGTAATAGGCATTTTAATGGCGTATTGAAGCGAACAAAGAATGATACAGTGCGTTTTAGTGACTGCATTTGTATTTACTAATAATATTGGTATGTGCGTGGAACAGTTTTGTGGCTCACTGTACCTGAAGCTCATTATGTAGGTATTAGTTTCTTAAGGATTTTATTAGTAGTCGGTTCCTATATATTTAAGAAACGATTCGTCCTGCTTTCGGACGGTAGAATTTAAGTTCGTAAGGAAAACGAAACGTTTTTTATCGTTTATAAGTTCATAATAGTTATTTTTGTTAATGTTTGGAGTTTTTAATTTCTCTACCTTATAAAGGAAATCTTTAGTTTTAGATCCTAGTTCGTAACTGCGTGAAAACAATGCAATTTATAATAAATAAATGAGTACTAAAAAGTCTAAAAACAATAAAACAGAAAAAAGATGACGGACATACTCCAAGTTAATACCTTATAATTTATTTCTTCACGTAACACGCGACGCCAACTAGACACAACCAAACAAAGAGTCACAACACAAAATTCGACACACGAAATAAAAGGAATTAAATTCATAAAAATGCTTTATCACACCCCATTACGGAACAATAACTGGAATTCAGCACAAAAAAATACAAAAAACAGCCAAGTTGCCTCTTACATAACGCATATGTTGTACGGTCAGCACAATAAGTAGCCAACATTTATTCAGAATGCCGGTCGACGCAGGAATTATCTGGTCGTATCAAAAAAGGCCGACCCGACTTAAGAAAAAAAAGGCGTAAGACCCCACCAAGAAATTATGATACTACCAAATACGCGAGTAAAAACTTGATCCTATATACTTTTGTAAGTTTACAGCGGATTCCGATCCAATTATCTGGTTTTTGGACGGCGGATTGCATTCGTCGCGAAATAATTTCGGCTACTGCCTGTTTTGCTATCTGTACTTCGTGTTCGTCTATTGTTTTGGCACTTTGGTTTTTTGTCAGCATTAGATTAGTGTTAATTTATTTTTCAGTTAAGTGATAATTAATTATTGTTTGGGTTAGAATTAATTAAAATATTAGGTCAATTAGGGCAATGTTGATTGAAGTCTGTCATGGTCTATGTTTTAGACTGTAATTAACAGTATAATTATTAAAACTTCTCAACAGGTCTCAAATAGTTATCTATATCTGTTTTCGTATAGAAAACGCTTGAGTATTGATTGAATTTGTTTATAATTGAACGTAACTAAGTTATTTGGGAAGGTATTTTTATGTGTCTGTGTTTTCTCTACTTTAAGACATTGAGGTCAAATAAAAACTAGGTTAATAAAAACATTGCTTACACGAAACTCTCACGTGTTTACAAATTATTCTTATGTTACCAAGAGCAATTACAAGTTAATCACAGTAGAAAGTATGTACTATTACACTTTCACAACGATTTAAAAATAAAAGTATTTAACTTGGCTCTCTTCGTGTAGCCAATTGGTATTTAGCCTGATAAGTTTACCAAAAGCTTTGAAATATCGAATTTTGCAAATCTGAGAAGGTCGTTCTTCTCAAGCTTCTCAGGCAAAACACTCTGTAATGTTTTGGCGCAATTTAAGAGAAGCCTAGCCCTATCCAGCAGTTGTCCGTAGTGTGCTATATTGTGACTGCAACGTTGATCTAGTGGTTGCAAGAGCAACTGCCGTACACGAGGTCTCAGGTTTGAATACCGGCGAGGGCAAAAAAATATTTCAGGGTTTTTCGGTTTAGAAATACTTAGTACAGCTCGTAGTCACGAAGTTAGGCGGTGTTAACACCCCCAAGCCACCTAAACCACATAAAGCCGTTGGTTCTGCACCTGATCTCCAGTCGTGTAGGACTGCAGCTGTCCCATCGGACTAATGAGACTGATGGAATAGAGAGTGTGTTCCCGCACACACTTTTGAATTATCTCTCGCGAAGATTGCTAATCTCTGTTGAGAGAAGCCATCGTGACCAAATTGATTAAGGAGGACATTATTATTACCTATTGATTGATTGAATTGAAAACCCATAACAACCAAAGATAAAGTTACTCCAGTGGATTTCAAGCACATTTTGATCCTGTAGGAATTAAACTACCAAACAGTCCTACGACGTTTTGTGGCTCCTAAACGTAGCAGGTATTAAGGGATATAGCTATTAATAGACGCAAATACGTGCCACCAGACGTGCCAACAGTAGACTGCAAAACGAAAACTTCATAGAAACTCACATACCACCAATTAGCGACAAAAAACCGATTTGTCGTTTTAACTAACACAAAACACCTCATTATACTAATTAGTAAGTAAAAAAACTAAAGAAGAGACGTCGATCAGCGCGGTCAATTCCGGGTAGCCACAGTAGTCTTAGATTTAGGGTTGGCACTTATTACTGAAGTTTTGCATAAATTGTTTGGATTATTTTTTTCGGTGTCGACATGATTAGTAGAAATTGGAGACGTTATTAATGACGGCTTCAGATTAGGTGTAACTTTATGTAAAGTTTCAATGACTGGCCTGTTGGTATAGTGGTTAGTGATTGCTAATCCGGAGGTTGTGGGTTCGATTCCCATCCAGGGTAATTTTTTGTGCGATGAGCATGATTATTTGTTCTGGTCTTGTTGTTATATAATAATATGTATAATATGTATGTATTTAGAAATATATAGGTATGTTTATCAGTTTAATGATTGCCAGACTGCCTAGTTTGGGATCAGATGGCCGTGTGTGAGTTGTCCCAAGATATTATTATTATTTTTTATTAGAAACACAACCAACAGCTTACCACAACTGAATCTTTAATGATTAAATCACAAGTCACGTACCCAGGTATTAGCATAACTGTAAAACACTAGGACAAGACTAATGAATTAGTTTACAACACATTAAGTACATAAATTTGGACCCCCAATTCCCCACATTCCCGTACCAACCCTGCAGTTTCAGCCACCATCAAGATATCCCAGTGTCTTGCTAATGAAAAGAACCTGGCTCCCTTTATTAAGTCTAATGTATTCCACTGATCGGCTAGAAGATTGTAAACCAAATGTCAGTGTGTGTTTACTTTGTAAGTCGATATTTAATGATGCCTTCTAATGTTGCCCGTGGCTAAGTGGCGATTCGTGTGGTGTACTGTATTTTGGTAGACAAGAATTTTGATTAAACATATATTATTATGAAGTTAATTTAATTGAAAAACCTTTTAATTTTACATAAATATTTACGTTATATAAAAGCTGTATTGTTAATAAAATTGTACTGAATCATAAATGTAATTATATAACTTCATTTTGGGTCCTATCATAATAAAATTATGCAGTCAAATTCTGTTTTACGTAGCGTTTAATAATATAGTGCTTGTTAGTACTTTCTAAGCTGCCATATTCCGTCATAAATAATGATTTATTTAATAAAATAAATTACATTGCAAAATATATTTTTAATAATAACATAATCATCTCTCATCCCTATAATCCATTCCTATAAAAAGCACTCAAAAGAGTGAATAAAATGTTCCATGTCAGCGTTCTTTTACCGTCAATCTGATTTTTATGGTGTTTTAGTAGCCCACTGGCAAACGCCATAAGCCTAGTAGGGTTAGCAGTACAATAAATCTTGATTTTATGTTCCTTGCAATGACTCCTGAATTCAACCTTTTATATCAAGGATTGTGGTTTGATCTCCCATAAAAGTTTCTTGTGGAATAAGACGTGGAGCTGTATACTATTGGCTTTTGAGTAACATGTGTTTTTATGATATACTTTTATGTCCTTTTTAATTGTTAAAAGAATTGTTTTTTTTTTTTTTTTATTAAGGTCAGCTTAACTGAAACTTATAATTATTCTCTGTACATAAAACTGTTTCAATTGTTTAACTTAAATTTGTTCTACTACCAGTATTATCTTGAAACGAATTGGACAAATCCAATTAACTTTATAGTCATTAATGATGCAATTCGTTCAGCAAAAGGAAATTTTGTTATTTTGGTTACAAATACATTAATCGTTAATTCTATTTTAAATAGCGGTTGCCATCCACAAACCAACATAATTTAAAATTAATTATTCTTAGCTATTATAAGTCATAAAAAGCTCCCATTAGCGGAAGTTCATTGACCTAATGATATATTTTAGATAAGCTTCGTCTATTTCCATACCTTAAAATATTCTTCATGAAGTGTCTTTCGTTACCTAAGCAGTTTTATCTTGTTTCACTCGGCTACTTACGAATAACTAATATGAACTATAACGAATTATTTTTCTTCTCCGGCTTCTGTCTTTTTTCTACCCCTTTTCCCAAGTTTCAATTCAGCTGAACCCGTACTTTACATGGAGCGACCGTATCTGACCGTTGAACCGTGACCGAAAAATGGGTTGTGTAAATCCATTTTTACTGAATAAAAGAGTATCCCATAGTAAGACTGGTTGTCAAAATTCTGTTCGGATTTTAAATAAAAAAAATGATTATAAAACTGACGGATAGTTTAAAAGATTAAAGAATTCACACTATTTTGCTTTATTATACTTTTTTGGGACAACTCACACACGGCCATCTGATCCTAGACTAGGCAGAGCCTGTATTATGGCAACCACACAACAGATAAACATACCTATATTATGTCTAAATTCATACATATTATTATAGAATACACCGTTACACCGAGACACAGGACAAATGATCATGCTCATCACACAAAGATTTGTCCTTGGGAATCGAACTCACGAACTCTGGTTTTACAGTCAGGGTCACTAACCACTAGACTTTATCTCATCGAAAACACATCATGTTGTAAATGATGTATTTCTATCAGTAATAAAAAGTTCTCGCAATCCTCATCAGGGTGGTCTTTTAAATAAAACCGCAATAAAATCAAGTTTAAAATCCTTCATAGAAAACAAAAACCTTAAACTTAATAGGTACACAGCAATGCCGTTTTATCACGTTAACAAATTGCGATCGTCGGTGTGCTGCTATTGGCCGACAAAAACCCGCGCATGCGCGGAAGCCCGGCCATTAGACCGCCATTTTATCCGCCATTTTAACCTTTATCGGTTGAGTTTGAATTAATAGGCAAATTACATGATACTTTTTAGCAAGTCATTACATTTTTGGTACTTGGTACGTGGCCATTTATCCGTAATTCGTATTGTTAATGTGAGCTAACAATTCTTGATACTGATTACTAAGCATCCGTCTTTTATTGGCAATAGCTGTATGAATATAACTTACTTAGGTACAAAGTAAGTTAAGCTTTAACGATTAAAGATAAATAAGGTAATTGTATTCAACTGCTAGGTTAGCCTTAAGTACCTTTTTGAAATTCAATGATGTTGCATAAAAAAAAACGTTGATAAAAATTGGAACATTTTCAAATTAATAATATTTCAAAATAAGATAATATTAAGTTAGAAAATAAAGCAATACAAGAAGCTTACAGAAAAGAACGCCGATAACGAAAGATAAAAAAATCAATCGCTAATGCTTTTTAATCCGCGGTCAAAGATTGCATTTACCGCAAACATTTTTATTAATATTCCAAGAATTTACATCTTGAGTACATAATTTACTCAATAACTGTCTGTTAAAATTCGAAATACCTTTATAAGCACACAAAAACATTAATGATGTCAATTATAAGTTCACTGTGCCGATATCGTAATGCAACATTTTATTGTAACGATAAATTTATTTTAGGGACATTTTACGATTGATAAAAACAAAAAAGCAATTAAAATCTTTCATTAAAAGGTTTTCGATACAGTTATTAGTAATTAGGACCTACAAATTTAATGTCGGCTTAATTATGTTTAAGTCTGCGGTTTGGTTCGCGTTTGATTGAAAATATCAATCCCGATCCACGTACGTACCTATATTTAAAAATTCTATATAGTTAAGTAAATTTACCATAGCGTAACTTAAAATATGCTTTTGTATTGGTCCGACCAGGAGGGTTACTCTTGAGTGTATTTCGATTCTAATACAATGTCAATGCAAAATTGTTATTCATTTAGCAGGCATTTTCTCAAGAAACCTGAATCACGTGTCCGCTAAACTAATATTACCTATTTTTGCATTGGTATTTTATTGGAATTAAAAATTACTATTTTTACTTTTATACAAATTGAAAATACAGAATTACAGGGATATTGTGTGGTTTGAAGTATGTTTTTTGAATTAGACTGATTCTGTACTTACTATCAAGATATATTAGTCAAAGCGCTCAAGTAAAAGAAAACTCTTTACTTAAAACCTAGTATTTACTCATTATTTCTATGTACAATATTTCCCATAATTATAACAAAAACCAACACAAAACAACCATAAAAAAACAACCATATTTCTTGACATTGGAGCGAGTGCAAACGTTTTATTTTAAACATATATGCGTCTAATTAGCATTGTTTTAGTTCGTAACAAATTAAAGAAAGTTAATGAACAATGAACATTAACAGGTGTGGTAAATAATAAAGTGCGCCGGCGCAGCGTAGCTCTGGTATATGCTCTATAAACTTCTGCACTATGGTCGAGGCTTTGAAATAGGCGGTATTCATAATTACTACACTTGGAACCACGAGACATAGATATTTTACCTTCTAAATAAATAAATATTTAATAAATATAATATTAATGTCCACCTGTAACTGTTCCACGGGCTAGCATACATTGAGAAAAAAATGAGCACTAAATACTAAAATAAAAAAAATACATACTAGTCCGTCTTAAAACTTTTAATTTTATGATTATACTTTTAATCCGAGACTTAAACCTACCAAGTTGCTCAATATTTAATCAACAATTAATTAATTAATAAAATTCAAGTGTCTACCTGTGTGTCTGACGTACGGTCGACCACATGTACCTGTGGTATCAAGGAATTGCGAAAGTCAACCTTAACTGCCTTGATATTAAGATGCTGTTAATATCATAAAGCTACCAGAAACGTTCAGGCTTTAAGAGGACGATGGATTATTAGTTCAGAAATGACCATGCTTGACGCAAACGTGGTCACTTTTTGCTGCGGATGCCGGTTGCCTGTTACCGACACAGCACACAAACCGAATGGTACCGAAATGTGTCACACCGACTAACGTAAATTTGTTTTTGTTGCTTATGTCTTTCACTAACGAGTTTTAGTTGCCAGTTGCCGACATCGAACACTTTTTGATTGGCGATCGGTGTATGAGAAGTGGAAGCCACCAGACACAAATAGTGTCTCCATCTGCGCGGGGACTGTCTGATTTAGTATTGATTATACGAAAACAAAAATTACTGGTGGCTTGTAGCCGACACAAGGCACACGTTGGCACAGCGCCTTAAGTGACGCGGGCAAGTTGAATGCGACAAGCAATTAAGCTTTGACTTCGTGCTCAACGTGATGACGGAGGCTGTTCAACCAATATTCAAGCAGAATCATCAGTTCAACATTCGATGGTACTTACCCTTAATAACTTTATTTACAGTACCTAGTTTTAATTAACCTAAGTATTATTAATACGGAAAAAAGTACGGCGGAAGCCAATAAAAACCGAATTACTTGGAGCAATTAAAATAAAGGACACATTCATTCTCAGTGTTGTTTTCGTTCGGGCCTGTAATGACGCCCCATATCCCGCTCGTAGATACTAAGTAGGTTCAATTCCTTTTATATAAATTGAATATCATCACGGCTATATCATTCAAAAGGGTTAACAGAATTGTGTACCAAAACAATATACCTGAATATTATTTTTTATGTTATAAAGACAGGCCTATTGTGTATCAGAGCTTTTCAAAATGTTAATGTACAAAATTCTTTAATAACACGTTTAACAATCGAGGTAAACATTTCAATATCCAGTCGATAAGTCATTGTTCCATTTAAAGTTATTAAATAATGCTTATCGAATTGCAAAAGAAGAGCTCTCAAATCTTCTCTTTTTAAGCAGTTATCGATATCAAAATTCAAAGTATCGAAAAAGGAACGTCACTACAGTGCCAATAAACTCTTGCTAATATAAATAAATCGTAACAAACAATCGATTATCGCCGGTCTCATAGCCACAACCTAATATATAATAAACAATTTCTTACAATAGAAAAAACGAAAAAAGAAAAATGTCAACAAAGCCTACTGAGACCAACTTTGAATTAAAATAACCAACTGGCATTTCTAACCTTAACATTTATGCAATAAGGTTCGATTTGTAATGATTCGGTATGAAATATTGTTGGCAGTCGTAAACTTACTGCATAAGCTGAAGGTGTGTTGCAGTTTTAAAAATATTTCTTTTAAAAGTAATTTGTTTGTAGTTTTGAGTAACTATTTCGAGAATTCAATACAATTTATTTAAAGCTTTACTTCGTCGTTTTAATTTTTTCACGTGAACTTAAAGTCTCTCGCTTTTACGGGTTCGAAATAAATGTTTCTTTAAAAAGAACGAGTTTAGTTTTAATCTTATTCTGGTTCAAATGTCATTTGATGTCAGCATGAATACGTCAACTCATCGAATTAAGTCATGCCAAAGAGTATCTAGACTCGACAAAGATAGAGGTTTGAATATCTGGCCTATTTTTTTTCAGTGTCTCTATTTTTTAGGTGTATTCCTAAGTGCCATTTTATACATTTAATAGTCAAGGAGCTTAATTAATAATAGTTTTAGTCAGTATAAATAATTGATATCAAGCACCACTTTCATTACCATGACGAAACCTATCAATACACCGACAGATATTATCTATAGGCGCATATACATGGACCCCAGAAGCTCGCCTATTCGGGGCTGGCCCAACAAATGCCAGTCCATATAACCAATCCCACATTAGACCACGACCAATTACTTGAAACTTTATCACGATGCCAACGATCAAACCGATGAATATTCTTTGATACCGTTAAAATCCAAACTCTAACCCCTAAATGGGATCCAAATAGGATTTAAATAGGCCGGGCTCTTGTAAATGTCGCATTAGAGCGAACCGATACATGTTCACTCCCTGCAATGGTGAATTTCCAATTACGGCCTTATTGGGCCATTCGCTATTGTAAGATGGCTGGCACAGTGTTAGTTAGGCCGGTTGCTCGGGTGCGACTTTTTAAACGCGATTTTGATGACGTAAGTAGGCAAACAAACGAAATAAACATACCGTGTTTTGTTATCTGAGGTGAACTTTTGGAGTGATTAAAGTTAAATAGTGAGTACAGAATAGATGTAAAGAAAAGATGTAAAAAATAGCAGCAGTGGGTCTAGCAATATTGAATCTTCTGATGCTGAATATAAACTCCATTATTGTATATTTTAAATTAAATAATTTTAAAACATGTTCTTCATCTTCAAAAAATTATAACTTTTTTCAATGTTTAAATTTTTAAAAAGGTTTTTTTATTTCATACAATCGATTGAACTGACTTGCGGTTAGTCGCAGTGTTACCCACAGCCTTACTTTTAGATCGCAATTCAATGAAACGGATAAAGTATTAGCAAGATACTGATTAAATTGTGTTTTAGTATTTGAGTCTAGGAATTAAGCCAGGATATTATTCTAGTTGATCTCCACTTGGTTTATCTTCGCCGGGCGAATTTATTACAAGGCGTTGATGGGCGAGCAATAAAAACGGTCTAAATACAATTATGTTCGATTCCAATGAGTTAATCGTATTAAAATGGTGGAGATAGGATTGTGTCAAGTTTTTTAGGAATTCTAGAAAGTTATAAATCTTTAATTGGATTTTCTGTAGCCAGTAAAGTAAATCTTGGATTTTATCAGGGACCAGCTGACCCGCCCCGGTTTCACACGGGTGGTGTCAGATTTTTAAAACATTTCCATACGTAATTTTTTTATTCTTTTTTATAAAAACCATGCCCTTATTATTGTATAAAGAACATAACGTTCGGAAGTTATGGCGTTACCGAGGAAAATCGGGAGTCATTTTTATATACATGACATGATGATGACATGATGATATATAGACAGATCTAATTAGATATTCATTCTACTAGTGGCATAAAATTTACATCTGACAGATTTTGTATCGAAAAGCTGTAAAAAAATTCAAAATAATTCCTCGGATAAAATTAACTGGCGCTGGTAAAATCTGCCCTTAGAAATACCATTTTAAATAAAAAGAATTATATTTGCGATGTACTTATTTCCTTTTATTTAATTTCTTTTTGTTTTTTTCATTCAAATATTATTCTTAAATATAAAATCTGTATCCAATTTATATTACAATTCATAAGCCCTTATCTTTGCAATCGTGTGGGATATTTCCCCATAAACATTCAACACTTTTTATCACTTAAACCTTACAATGCCTGGGGCCATATTTCCTACAATCCTTAACCCAGGGCGTGACTTTGGTTCCTCTGGCGGGCCATATTAGGCGCTAGGCAGGGTCCATTTAGCAGCTAGCGACAATTAAAGACCCTGCTAGCGAGATCACGAACGTTATTAGCATCTTGTTTTTTGTTTCACGGCTTAGAATTATGGAGTGTATTAAATTGCGACTTGCGTTAATAATCTTCACTTTTAAATATTTCACGAAATCTTTACCAACAACTGTCTCATGGGGTCTTTTTATGAGTTCAATGAACCCTGACTCTTTTGGTACACTGCTGGACATAGCTATCTACCAAGTTGCACCACAATAGTTCTTTGTCATTTGTAACCCAGTCCGACCAACACCTATATTTTTACAAGTGCTTCTAGAGCAGCATAAGTTGTTTTATTAATAAAAAATTAACTGTGGTGTTCATTTGTTATAACAGCGACGTTGTATGACATCAGATGTTTATTGGCAGACTAGTTTCTCATATTAACCGCCTATTTGTTGTACGATAAACTATCTTCTTGTTTCATATCTTTTACAATGTAATTACGTCGTTTCCATCTACTAGTAACGACTCATGAACGAAAAACCCGTCCCCAATTAACATGAATAAATTTTTATTACATATAATTCAATTGCTTTTTGCATTACGAATAAAAATTGTACAACCAATAAACCGCAATATTATTGTAATTGAATAAAATTTCGGTTTTTATGTTTATTGTTTTCTGATAATTTTCTGATTAATTAAATAGTTATGTTTTATCATTTAATAACTTAGTGGAATTATTTATTATCTTTTATTTTAGTTAAGAATAGGATGCTTTTGCTAGATGACAGCAAATTATGGATTTCAGAGTATTATTTTATTGGACTGGGGTGGTTTTCTGTCCACCATTTTACGTTGGTAAAAGAATATACAGTAATGACTTTATGTGAGGTCACAAAACAGGCTTAAATGCAAAACTCAATCGTCGAAAACTTTTTTGAAACTAAGTTCCTTTTAAATTCACCAAAACTAAAGTAAATCAATCCAGTAAAAACTCCGTGAATCAACATAAAATTATTCCTACACCAATATAATAATTGGCGGTTGCTGCTTCGAAATGATCATTCGAAAGGGAGGGAAGATTTGGAAACGCTGATGATGTAGATGATGAGAAAGAGACAAAAGATACAGTAATAAACGCGGAGTAACGTGAGAGACGGGGATCGCTCGCAAGCCGGGCATTAGCGTCAATAAAAATCATTTCGTTTTTTATTATTTCCAAGTAAGAAATGTGTTATTTACAACTGAGATTGTACTGTTGACCCTTTGATCGATGCAAGTCACTAGCTGATAGAATTCGTTCGCCTTTAGTTCAAGAATGTAAGACAAGGCCTCTTTGAATCTGGAACAGTTAAATTTCGAAGAATCGTCAATTTTCATGTCTTTACTTAAGCTTAAATAAGTTGTGTTATTCGAAACTTATTTTGATAAGTACTGCGTCTTCATCATCTGCTACCTTCCAGACATCATCATCGAACAAACATCGTTGAAGTCTGGTCGTCGATTTTATCCAAAAACTAAATTTCAGTGTTCTCACGAAATCTCAGTATTGTAAATACGAAAGCTGAGGATTGGAATTTTTAGTAGATTGTTAGTCAATTAAGCCGTGACGATTTAATGAATTTGGATGGTATTTATTACAGACAAGAAATGATAC
The DNA here is from genome assembly GCA_932294365.1 of Diachrysia chrysitis. NCBI lineage: Eukaryota > Metazoa > Arthropoda > Insecta > Lepidoptera > Noctuidae > Diachrysia > Diachrysia chrysitis. The sequence continues at coordinate 1,934,800 of OW028648.1, read as the reverse complement.
GACGTACTCTGAGATTCTATAGAATTTTTTCGCGCAGACTAGTGGTCGCGTGATCTTAACATTCATCGATAGCTTTGTTTCTTTTTTATACCTAAACCCACCAATTTAATGGTATAAATAACCCCAATAGCATTATATAACATGGACTGAATATTCACAACTTTTTACATCCTAACAAAACCTAAATTCTATACACAAGAAACGCGAATTTCACATACCTAACTCATTAAAAAAATATATAAATCCTCATAGTTTTAAAATGCGTGCGTCATTCTTTGATGACTCCTACCTTTATTCAGCAATCGGAATCCAACTTAAGATTATACAAAATAAGGTTTGAAATAAAATGTGTTTCGGCAACGGTCCGCTATTGGTTGTAAAGATGACTTTTTTTTCTGCCGGTGCCTTTTTATAAGGCCGGGATGATGGTTAATGGGAGGCTCGGTAATTTTGGCTCCAGGAGTGTGGAGGAGGAAGGGGGGAGGGGGTAATTATAGTGGCAGCCTGTGTCATTGTCTGTCTGTAGGTATATCTCTGTTCTAACTCGTAACGAAATTGAAAAAAAATATGGAATTTTTTGATTCTCGGATTCTGGTAATTGAAAATGAGGTTTCGGGGCAATTTTGGGTTTTATTGTTGTCGCAAGGTTTTGTATGATTATTGTGCTTGTGTTTGTTTGTATGTTATGGTTGAGCTTCTTGGATTTATTGTCGCAAGGCAAATTGACTTCGACATAAGGAAAAATGGAATTGACTGTATCATTATTCCGTTCAAATTATATCCAGGTTATCTTGCAGCTCAAGCTATTATTGAATATCAACACGGCCATGAAAAAAATATTTATAGTATCGTAGGCAATAGAGAGAAATATGAAGCAATGGCCTAGTGAACCAACTTATTTGCCTAACACCCAAGTATTTCAACCAAGATTTTTCTTGCTTCTCCTAATCCCATACATATTTCATACATTTACTATTAAAACATCACGAAGATGAATAAGACCGATTACACGTAGATTCTTCTCTAGAATTAACCTCAAAATACGCCCAAAGCTTTATACAACCTTTTCTTTAGTAATGAGTAATGAGACTAACATATTTGAGTGATGGCCCAAAATCTTGAATAGTGGTGATAGATAGAACGAATTAAGTCTTATTTCAAGTTTTTTTGGTGATAGTAATCACCTAATCACTAGATGCGGTTGGTTATTAATTGGTTTCGATGTTTAGCGCTGTGGTAAAAAGATTTGGGATAATGCGTCTGTGATTGCTATGGACTCCCATGTTGAAAACAGAGTTAGATCTTGTTTTGAGTTTAGATCTTTTAGTTATGTAAAAGAAAATATCGACCAGTAAGATGAATTAATGTAGATTACAAACTCTTTTTACATGTGTTTTTATTTTTAAAATTCTTTTCTTTTTCGCCTAGGTATCGGTAAATATTCAAATCTATAAATAGAATTGTAGAATTTAATTACACCTAAATGTAAGATATATTGTGTTATGTGTGTGTGAAATAAATTGTAGATTGTAAAAACAAAGCACAGATGGGAAATAATCCTAAATTCGAATAATTGTGACGTAACATCATTATTTGAAGAAACTCAAATGATACATCCGTAGGTATGTTAAGAAACGGCCGAAACCAAGCCATGTAATTTTGTTTCATATCATTACTGTGGCCATCGCGGGATCCGAACGGATAATGGCAGCCAAGAAAAAAAAACAACAATAATTACTTATAAAAAATACCCGCCATCTTTGTCTAGTGGTCAGGTATATTATTTTTTTCTTATTTTAATAGAGGCGATGACGGTAGTCGTTCCATTGTTATTTGTCATTTTAGTTATGAGTTTTCTTATTTTAAAATGACGGTATTTACATAACGGTAACCTTATTTCAGTTGTTAGACATCTTAGCTTCTACAAGTTTGACAAACATAAACTACCCATAACAGATTTTTTATGGACATAAATGCGGCTGTGACTACGGATACAGGCTGAGAAATTATTATTGCAATTATCTTTAGATTGGATTAAAAAGAAATAGTCCTAAAATACCTCTTCGAAAAATGGACATCATAATAATTATGTTTTATTCACACAAACCTCGAAATTAAAACAAAAGCGAGCTACACTGCCAAAGCTATCAACGCCCGTGCGACCTTTTTTTACTCAACCTTCACAAAAAATGGACGAACCAGGCTACAGAAATATAATTCGGCAATAATAAACCACTAATTTCTTTGTAATGACAGGTTAGGAACTAATTTTGAGGTCCGAAATAAGGGGACGATGGGACAGAAAGGTTGAGGTCACATTTTGGAAGCAATTATAAAACTTGTTGCTACCTTACGTATCTTATGTACGTCAGCGTTGTATGAGGAATAAGGCTTTGTGAATAACTTTAAAGTTTACGAGTAATCGCCAGTTTCTATATTCAACTAACGATTCATTTCGCTCACGGAAGGTAGAATTTGCTTCGTTTTGTTTAGAAAATTCTACCGTTCGTAAGTAAAACGAACCGTTTTTTAAATATAGGAACCATCCCCCGTAGCCAAGTGTTCCAAGTTCCACAAACGTTAACGATGATAGAAATCGCTTAGATGACACTAAATGTATGGAAATGACATTTCTTTTCGATAAGTCACTTGACTTAGACTTGTCACTTCCATACATTTGAGCGATTCGATCAACGTTAACGCTTGTCGAAGTATCTCGAGGGGCAGGTATAAAGAAGTTAATTCGATTATTCTAAGAATCTCTTATGATAATAAAATTAAGTTACGAACGAACATGCACGTTCGTGTTAATTCCCGTTAAATTAAATACATTTAAGAGCTTGAAGTTTCGATCAGGTAAGTCCGGCCGTGGTCGCAAGCAGACTCCTGCGTTAATTAGACGATTTTTCATACTACTACACTAACCGTGTCCGTATTCTGATCATTAACCGACTTTTCAGAAAAGCGAGGCTGTTTTAACCGAATCACTATCGATTGAAAGTTGTGTCTTGTTTTTCAATTGCTTCTTGAACTGCTCTCAAAAGGGAGACGATCGACGGTTTCTGAATCTGAATCTCTTGTAATATTATGGTCCTAGTTTGAGATATAGTTTTTTTATATTTTTTTCTATCCTTTATTAGATCCATAATGATTTTAACACGATGCAAGTGTTTCTCTAAAGTTGCAAACACAAAATTTTGCTTCATAATCTACTTTAGGATCATCATAGTTGAAAATTTTGCTGAAATTGCTATTATTACATTTAAATCGGAACAAATTCCCAAATAAAACAAAACAGAATCGTACCTAACATTGTTCTTGTTCTTAATTAGGTATCTTTATTCAGAGTCAAGGCCATACAACAAATCCAAGTCAAGGCATATTATTATCATAATAGCCTAGGTAGGCGACAAGCCATCCAGGAAGAGAATTATCTTGCAAAAAGTCCTACACCACCTCCTCAATAATTCACTGTACCTATAATTTAAATATACTATTATTTACTTTAATCTATATATCGCGTGTCAAGCCACCTATAAGTGTGATTTCAAGAAATAACTACTTACTTTGGACATCTGTTGAGACAAAAATGTGATTTTGAGTACGTCGTGTTAAATACTAAGTTATTATTGTGTAAAAAATTGATGAATCAGTCATGTTATGTGGGAGGACATTACGTTGATACAAAGTAATTATTGGCTTGCTGTTTAATGTCATACTATACTTATAGTGGACAACTTAACTTTGTCTCGTCCTTCCACAGGGTGGAAAATTTCTTTGAGGAAAAAAAGGGTATGTTACAAATAAAGCTAAACTCAAAAGGATTTTATTCAAATTATAGTAAAGAGCACACATTTAACGTCAACAAAATGGACAGCATCCTAATTCGCCAACCTTTCACCGCTTCCTGGTCTTGCAGTGGACAGGACGGCATAACAAAGTCCTCAGCAGCACGCCGTCTCTTATTTTATAACGCAATAAAAAGTTCCTCATAACACCTTTCCTAAGAAGTACGCGTTTTAGATAAGTCACTAATAAAACGTTTTGAAAAGCAATATGTATGTTTTATAGTTATATTTAATCGACAGATGAACGGTCTTTCCTGAAATTCCATTAGTATTATAATAATATAATCTATACATATATAAAACAAACTCCCCCGCCGTGTCTGTCTGTCTTTCTGAACGTAATAAACTCAAAAACTACCGAATGGATTTTCATATGTTTTCACCAAGGTATAGAGTGATTCAAGAAGAAGGTTTTTGCGGAGCGGGTCGCTAGTTATATATAAAAATGAATTCCGACTTCCCTTGGTCACGCCGTATCATCCGAACGCCTGTACCCAAACGGATAATTTTATTTTCGTTATGTTCCAGGACAAGGTTTTTATAAAAGTAAAATGATAATATTTTGAAAATCACACTCCACCCGTGCGAAACCGGGTTGAGCAGCTAGTATATTAATATTTTAAATATTTGTTATAAATAAGGTAGGTATCTAGATAAACTCAATCACTACAACAATTTCATTCGGATAGTTTTAAGCGTAGACCACTTTGAAGAGATAATCTTTTTGTATTTCTGAATATATTTGTCAACGGGCACGAACAAAGATTATTATTTAAATTAATTTATATGCAAATTGAGTTGGCGTTCAAATGTGTTTTTTGTTGTTGCGAATTAAATTCATTGCTCTGTGATTGTTTAAGACAAATATGTATATTCATTACAGTTGGTTATATAAAATGTAATTATGTTTTCCCTTTTTAATATGTTTTTAAATTGGTTTTTATTTCCGGCATGTATTGTAAATAATAAAAATTTGTCTTATATATATGGGTATTATATGTCGCCGAATGATTTTCAACATTTTTAGTTTATATATCTCGTATTATTATGAACTATCTGTTCACAATTATCTGATTCGTCATGTCGAAATGATCTTGAATCTTATCAAGATGTCTATAATGAATGTTGATGTTAGCTGTCTCAATGACAGCGAATGGCAGCTAATGATATGTATTCTGTATGTCTCGCTGATGATTTAATTTTGCCAACAACGACTTAAGTAGGACTTTAATATAAGAGTATATGTTCAAGCTCATCAGCACAATAATTGATACGTCTATATTATCTCTCTTGGAAAATATAGGCAGCTATACAATATAGCAGTAATGCATCTGTTAGCTTCATAAATCTGTACCTACCTATATAAGAAATATATTTACAAACTAGTGTACCGTTCATAAAAATACATGTTAAAATTGGTCGAATATTATGTAGAAGAGTTATTGAATACAACGTAAGTTGATTGGCTAAACCGATCTTGTACCACGCCCTACGAATACCAGTACAGTAAGGTGTAACTCTGAGTTACTGTGTGAATAACAAGAATAAGGTCTTTGAATTCCACTCACCGAATATCATATACGAACCTCATTTCGACCAGTAATATGAAATAAAACACTATATATATAGCCACAAATTATTGAATAAAACCTCTTTAATAAAAATAAAAACGAAAAAGGGCTTTAAAAAGATCTCTTATTAAAAAAACATCTATAATATAAAAATACGGTACCCAGATTTGCTCACATTTCAAAGTTGCCGCCTCCTACACCGGAAAAGAACGGTGTAGCAAAGTTCTGTGCAGCACGATAACTTAGATTTACTAAATAAACAAGATCAATTTACCTCCCAAAACAAAAGAAACTTCAATATCTCAGACTCCGTATTAATTTTAGAATCAAACATGTTCCTAGGCCATTAAAATTCAAAGTGTTGTGCCCGACTACCAAGCAAAAAGGGTTCAAAGATTACGAATGTTGCGAGTCAATTACTCCTCGTTTTAATACGGTTTTAATATTCAAGTTTAATAACATTAAGGCATAACTTTACGACGATACATTCAGAGGCTGGGCACGAATGGTAGTTCATGTTTTTAACCGGTTTTTAATATGTATTTTTTGTCATTCAGGTACGTAATTGCTGTGGCGATAGTGGTAAGGTTTTGCGACTTTTGTTTGATGTTGATGCGAGAATTTATTGGAATAAAATTTAAATTGAAGGATTATTTATTGTTGATTGTATTTGTGTGGAGCGGTGGCGCTTTTTCGTGGCTGAGAATTTATGTTGATGTTAATTTAATTAGTTGTTCTTTGGAGTGTGATAGAATGTATATAGTTTAACAATATTTATTTATTTATTCGTTATGGGAAAACTTTAATTAAATAATTAGTAATTTATACATTTTCAGTTAGTGTAAGTAGTATAGGTACCACAGCAGCGCTTGGGTAGTATACATGTTTCATAAGGTTTTAATTTTTCTGGGATATCAAAATATTAATTCCAGAAACTTCTTCAGTTAAAAATATTGACGTAATCTCTACACATCCTTCTCAAGCCCATCAAAACACCGTGTGACTTAACTTATTAACAAGAAATCAAAAATCAACCGATTGGTCACACCCCTTGATTGAAAAAAACACAAATATGAAGTTCATGGTGTACAAAAATAACGAATTACTCAAACCTTTTGTATAGATAGTTTTACAAACACAAATTACCATATCAGTCACGGCATTTAAGATCAAATATTTTGAAACTTACAATTAGGTTTCATGGGAAACCAAGCAACTAAATGACTGCTATTGGATAACGGGAATGTGTACGATTGATTTCTTTATAGCCAAATTGTTTTTGATATTTTTTATGTTTTGTTAAGGAGAAGTTTTAGAGGAACGCATGGGTTTAACTGACTGCTTGTTCGTTTGCTGGATCATGGTGAAATAATAGTTAGGTTTTCTTATATTTTGGATTTTATTTTTAATATCAAGTCAGTCGTATTCTAAGTCAAGATAATTATGTTTTGTTTATTACATTTATTCAATGACAAAAAAGGAAATTTTAATGCACCTTTGCTTGACGGTAGAAGTTATTTTAAAAACAAATCTAAGATACATAAACCGTGCAAAATGCAAGAAATGTGAACCGAAACGAGTATCATTATAATGAAAATCATAAGTTTATAAAGTACCTACGTGTTTTTTATATCTATCATTGAAGTATTAAATGTTTTATCTATTTTTATTTTCAGTATTGAACCAACTAACAAAATCCTTCGCCTTAACAGAAGCGGTATGCTCAAACACGTAACACACATTATAAATTCGTTACCCCTTCATCCATCCAGTAATAGATCCGTAGCTTACATCGTCATTTTAATTGCCTCAAATTGCTGTTAATCAAGTGATGAACTCCGGACTTTTGATTGGCTTATCATTGATAGGGTGGCTCTTGATTGGCCTTTTAGCTTACGCACGATGCGTTGATTGGATAAATTTGCGGATTTGAAATTTTCTTTTTAATGTGCGTAACGTTTTGGGGTTTTTGAACTGACCTTGTATTATGGCCTTACTTCTTGACAGAACTAATATGCTTGGCCCTTTCTTTGTCCGGGGAAAATCAAGCTATACTATCGTTGATAAGCAAAGAACTTATTGTTGTCTGTTGAAATTTTCTTTTTCAATAGGTTTTCCAAAGCAATAGTTTGTTATTTATTTACCTCATGAATTGTAATTTGCTATACAACGTGGTAATGCCGCCAGTCTTTTGGGTACACTTCCAGTCGACGGCGATATGGATAAATTTTTGACGCCATTTTTTTGGGTTTTTATTAGTTATCAGTTTTGTTTAAAGTGTTATTTAATTTAAATTGAAATTATAGTGCTTAATGAAATACCTTATTTTAATTTAAGTTACTTGTATACAAATACTGCGCAATGAGGCATTTAATGCAACTAATGTTTTATTTATTCACAATCATATTTACTAACCTAATTCCTACCCAACAATAAAATGTGCAACTGGCAGTTTAACAGCTGATTTGGATTACATTTAAAATCCTTGATCAACATAGAATTATTCTAGATAACATTTAATGAAATTCTTAAGAATTATCCATTTACAAGTAAGTAGGTACTGTTACTATGTAAACACTTAAGGTTGGGAATTATATCGCATTGCATACGATAAATTTGAGAATTTACCGAATGTTTCTTGTAGTTGCCAGTTACTTGTAAACCTACTGTCCTAAGTTTACGTAATCGAGATTGTTAAGGTATTTCAGTTATTTGTTAAAGTGCTCTTTCCTTGTATTGATCGGTATCTTTCTACAATTTATTCATAAATAAACAAACTTTCAAGGAAATTTCCATTGAAATAATTTTATTACTTTGAAAGTTTTCATTTGTTTTTATCCTCGTAACTATTCTACGAAATCAACTTAAATATTTACTGCCTTTTATATTTTAAATGAAAAGTTGTTTTATAGACACTCAAATCTAAAAATAAGTGTTCTTTTTAAAATAGTTATAGGTACCTGATAATAATAGGTAATAATTGTATCTTTGTCATAGCATATAACAAGAATTGCCTAAAGTTCTCTTACTACCGAATAGGGATAACGACACACTAGTAAATCCTCTGCTATTTGTAGGACTAGTAGAGTCCCGTTGTTTCCCCCGTTACTCTGTTTTTTTGTGATTCTTCTAATGTTTTGTTCGTTATTCAGCTATTTGGGGCGGAGACGAATCCAACAAATTAATAATCATGAAAATATGTCCACCCTTTCTTGAATTATGAATGGTCTAACCAACCCGACTTTGTTTTATTATAAAAAAATAATCTTCTAGACGCTGAAGTAAAGACTATTATTACTACTACTATTATTTTATTGCAAAATGTCGGCAGAAAAAACCCGCATTAAAAAAATTCAAAGAAAATTGATTGTAGAACATAAAATAAAGATCACCGCGTTATATTTTGTTTAAAACATTTTAAATTAAACAAATCTAATAAAACATCGTCCCACACAATAATTTTCTATTATGGTAAATTTACATTAAGTAAAAATTAATATCTAGTCTCCTGCTGACTTTGAAATAAGTTTAGAAAGCGTTTGGCTTGGTTTATGACACTGTTCGCTTGTTTGATCATTACTTTACATAACATAAGGTACTAAAATAGATTACTATAAATACATAGTACCCACATACGCACACATTTGCAAACATTTAAATTGAAAAGCTTGATTCATAAAATTTAATATTATTGTTTTATCTTTATCTTATCATCAACCTGCGCAAAACAATACTGCGCATTTCTATACATATATTACTTTTTAAAATATAAAAAATAATATTAAAAAAAAAACCCGACTGCGCCAATAGAAGGGTTATTCTGACCTTATTTTAAGCGCAACATCATGAGCTGAGAATAAATAATTAATCACAATGTAACTTAATATTATTAAATATTAAACCCCGATGCAAAAGAGAGATGTTATAAGTTTGGCGTGTCTGTCTGTGTACCTCGGTGTCTGTGACATCGTGGCTGCTAAACGAATGGACCGATTAACTTGGTTTGAAAGCTGACGTGATGCATTTGGTTCTTTATTATGCGTTAAACATGTAAAGAGAGAAGTCCCCAAAATGATGTACCTAATTAAAAAAAAAACCGAATCAGTGAAATCCGCGCACAAACATACCCGTACATTAAAACTCCTATCTCAATAAATCAGGCACATTAATTCAGATATTTTATCGAGATAACACCCCGTCTGCCTATTTGGTACATAAAGATTGTCTTTAGAAATTTTTATAGCTATTTTACGACTTGATATTATGATCTACTGATTAGTTGTCATCCAATACAGAAGGTCATAGCTGAAATGATGGTGGAATATCATTTTAATAGATTATTATTTTGTTTTAATAGACGATTTTTGACTTTACGTGTTTTATAGACAAGTAATTGTATTTTTAAGTGTAGATTATGTTATGATTATGACGTCGATTGGTATTCATTGGTGCTTAGCTAAAGCCGTGTCTGCTGCCCAAAACATTAAAATAATATTTGTTAGAAAACTTTAATTAGGGACGTGGCCTAGTATATTCGTTTGTTTTTGTTGGGAAAAACTTTTAGGCCACATTTTTAATTTATGTCTTCTCCGAATGTAATGTTAATTTTGGGCAGCAGACACGGCTTAAAGAGCGGAAAGATATAACATTCATGAATGAGTACTTCATCAATTGTTTTTCTCTGCGTTTTGTTTTGTGATGAAACTAAATAAAAATATACATTTAAATACAACTAATCAACAAATGTTAATTAATGTTAAACAAGATAAGCCTTTATTTGATAAGGTTATCTGAAATTTGTATAAAGGCCAATCGATTTTGTAGTGAATAATTAAAACGATACCTCTTAAAATCCTTTTAGGAGTCTGAAATCGTAAGGTTACTTTACCAAGTTCTAAGTTATATATTTGATTGTAAGTCCTATTTACACGGCATGGTTTTGGCGTAAAAGTTTATGAAACTACTGTATTATTAGGTATATGGTGTAGGTACTAACCCTAAAGTAGAAATGAATTTTACTTTAAAACTTAGTCTGATCAATGATTTTCGTAGTGTTTTATAAAAAGTAAGTTTATCAAATCGTTCAGTTGTATTTGTGTAAACATTAATAACAACCTCACAATTTTTATACATTTATAAAACACTAGCGACCCGCCCCGGTTTCACACGGATAGCATAGCCTTTGTTACTCAGGGGTAATGATGCTGCATCTAATGGTTAAGGATTTTTAAAATCGGTTCAGTAGTTTTTGAGTTTATTTGTTCTAAAAATACCTACGAAAATACAAATCTTTCCTCTTTATACCATTAATATTGATATAGATAGTAAGTTATTATATTAGGTTTTTTGCATGGAGGTTACATTTATCTGCAGAACTAAAGATTCTAGTTTATGCGATTAATACTTAAGTTATTGGAGACTGCAAGTATAATGATATTAAATATCAAGAAAATGAGTAAGTTATGATCTTATGCAACCGCCTTAGGTAAGCAATTACGCAATCAACTTGGCATTAATAAAATCCAATATGTTATGATAAATTAATAAGTCAGGAAATGTCCTAAGACCCCATTTTCAAATTCCCTCTATTAGGAGCAAAACGTATCTATAGTATCATTAATTTACCCGACTTCGCCTGTCGCTGTGAGTGACAGGGTAATGAGTTAGGTTACCTGCTGTCAACCCTAAGTGGTTGATTGTGGTGAAATTAACCTAGGTTGCCGGTAAGTGAGAATTAATAGTCGAATGTTTAGGTGTTTTAGTATGTACCTTGATGCCTGAGGTAGGTACTAAAAACTTACCTACTTAAAAAAATACAGATATTTCAGTGCCTACACTTAATCTAAATTCTTCAAATGCTGGATCTGTAGAGTAATAACAGTATACAATATAGTATAAATCTATACTTAAATATATAAAGCTGAAGAGTTTGTTTGTTTGTTTGAACGCGCTAATCTCAGGAACTACTGGTCCGATTTGAAAACTTCTTTCAGTGTTGGATAGCCCATTTATTGAGGAAGGCTATAACCTATATAACATTAAGCTGCGACCAAAAGGAGCGGAGCATAAATGAAAAATGTTGCAAAAATAAAATACCGGTGCAACTAAAACACGCGGACAAAGTCGCGGGGGACAGCTAGTATACTATATAAATATACGTATATTAGACATAGGTATGCTTTAGCCATTTTAATTCTGTCAACGGATAAATGCGATAATTTGAATGTCTGTCGCGGACGTGTCCAACTTTATTGTGAATACAAAGATTGACGAGCGCTGTATAAGCTCACAATGCCATGTGACATTTGGCTAGGAGTTATAAAAGCAAACTTTTGACCTTGGTCAGTGTTTGTTTTGTAAAGGAGTAGGTGCATCGCAAAAAAAACAGTAGAATGATGTCTTGCAAAGAAAGTGGTGGTTTAGAAACAAAACACATTTCAGATCTAAGAGAAGTAAGAGAAGACCAAAATTGCGAACAAGCAATTACCGATTTGCGCGACGTGCTGCGGGTTCGATCCCCGCATGGGGCAAACATTTGTGTGATCCACAAATACCTGTTTTAAGTCTGGGTGTTCATTGTGTATGTGAATTTTAATGTTTGTGTAACCGCCCGCGTTACAGGGATTAAATTTCCTACTGCGGGAGTCGTGTTTGTTAAAAACATCGGCCAAGTGCGAGTCGGACTCGCTCATGATGGGTTCCGTACCGTTATCTATAAAAACGACCAAAATACACGTTTGTTGGATGGGAGCCTCCTTAAATATTTATTTTATTCTGCTTTTTAGTATTTTTTGTTTTAGCGGCAACAGAAATACATAATCTGTGAAAATTTCAACTGTCTAACTATAACGGTTCATGAGATACAGCCTGTTAACAGAAGGACAGACGGACGGACAGTGGAGTCTTAGTAATAGGGTCCCGATTTAGCCTTTGGGTGCAGAAACCTAAAAAATAAATACTTATATCTACGGAAAATGGCTATCTGATCCTGCCAATATGTAAAGCTATGATAAAATAGTACAAAGGAAGCTGAGATTGTAAACAAAGATAAAAAAAAACCTACTTATGATTCTCCGAAAGTTTTACGACTCAATGAAGTTAATCTTAATGATCGTAAACTTTTGGGACAACATGAATTCGCAACGTGACCACGAATTGTTTATGGCTTACATAGAAAATTAATTTTTAAACAGGATTTAACAAATAAATAGGTTAATATTTAACACATCCTGTTGTAAAACGTACCGATATTTTTGCATATTATACCGTAAGTGTATTTTGGACAGAAAACCCTAAGGCAAAACACTAAATACTGATGTATAATAACTTTCGTGAGGAGTATTCATAATTATTTAAAACACAACGGTTTACTCACGTATATTCTCGGGATCGGCAGACTAGTTTCAGACTCAATAGGAGTCCCTAATCATGAGCTGACGCAGCGGGGGTGGAGTTCGACTCGCGTCACCACCGCTTGGGTCTGAAACTAGTCTGGCGATCCCGAGAATATACGTGAGTAAACCGTTGTGTTTTAAACAACTAAATACTAATATTAAAATATTGGAAGCTATAAGCATTGTAATAAAACTACCTTTTAAACGGATTGCAGGTGTCAGTCTTCCCATGACCATGACAACAGCAAAGGCGTTAAAACATCGCGAACTAAAATCTAAATAAACCGCGATAGAATCCGTTTAAAAAGTAGTTTTATTTCAATGTCGTTAACTTCAGAAAGCACTAAGTTATACCTACATTTGTCTGATCTAGACTTTATTTTGATTTTTCAAATAGACGAAAGAAATAAATATCGATTTTAATAGGCTAATAAGAAGAATGATTGCAAAAAGTATATTGAGCAGCCCATAATTTTCTGCTTTAAACTTGTTCTTTTTTGCTACCAAAGTTGTTTTAGATCTTAGAGTAAACATAGACAAGCATAGAGTACGCGCATCGCTTGTAGCTCATTATGCTGAGCGTAAACAAATTTTTAGCTGTAAGTACTAGCTCGTTCACTGATTTAACTGTTTTTCCGTGCGGCGACAGACGTTTGTGCATAAATATTGATGGTTCCTATATTATTAGGGTAATATGGTTTGGAGATAGTTTTAATAAAACGGCGTGTTCTGTTTTGACGATTTGATTTGTTCATACTAGTGCCTTGTTCATACTCTGCGCACTCTAAAGTTTCCATATATTTTTTCTAATTTTTAAATTAACTGGTTACTATTCAAACTTCTTAAATATTACAAACCGCATTGCATACATATAATCATATCCCTATATACAGGGTGTGAACATAAAAAGTGTCGTCCGTTCAGTGACACTAGGCCTGCGCGTGCCCGGGCAACTCCGGCGCATAATTGAACCGCGTGCATTGTTCGCGGACGGCGCGGGCGCATGTGATTTGTAGTAGCTACGTTTTTTTGTTTCAAACAAATGAGTTTTGCAGTGTCTTGCACTTGTATTTTGGTTTGGATGGAGTTTAGTTTTGGTGATATTTTGTTGCGGTTTTTCTTTTATTTTCCGCAACTTACAATTTTCAACTGAATCGATGTATATTTAGATACTCCAAACAGTATAATTATAATATGAAGCAATCTGTTCTAATTCTACATTCACTTAAATATCAGTATTTTAAATAAATACGATATCAAGCCAAAAGTATAAAAAAATATTTAGGTCACACTACTAATAAAAAAGGCCTCTCTGAAATTTGGCAGTATAAAGAGTAAGCAGGACCCAAATATCCCTACACAATAAGAGAGATAAAGATAACAATACATGCAGCTTACTTCAGAAAAGACCTTATGTCCATGTTATTATAAATACTACTTACACAGACGTCTTCGGATAATTTTTCAATGCACCTCGGTAACATTACAAAAGGTATTTTATAATAACAGTTGAAATACGACGACCTACCGTCATCGGTCCAGGATATTAAATGACCATTTTAGCAGTGACCGTTTGATAAATAGCCCGGTAAGAGTGTATCTGCGAAGATGGGGTCCGTAGGAAAAATACATGATAACTATTTGACTTATTTTGTACACTCAAAAGCAGGTAAAGTTGAATATTTTGTTTATTCTGCAGGAAAATAACATTAAATCTTATAATTAATCTTGTACGTCAGCAAACAAAAAAAACAATGTTTTTCTACTAGTTATGCAAATTACTAATACAAATAGCTTCATTTTTTAAATTAAACAAATGAATTAATACACCTAATAATAATTTAAAATTAACGTACTTAAAATTAACGTATTTAGCCATCCTGTAATATTGTAAATTTATTTTTTAAATTCTGAAATTCAACATATTAGGAGCTATTATCCAGCCCAAGGACCCCTAAAACAAATCCCCGACCCTGGGTGTTCTCGGGTTCATAATTTTTGACCAATGTATCATTGTACAAATTAAAGTTGGTGCCAAAAATAATATATCAGTTCTCGGCTGAGACGATTATTCACGCTTGTGACAAATGGTGGCGAGCTGACCAGTATATTTAACGGATTTGTGATTTGCAATACATACGGTTCCCAGTGGATATTGTTCGGCACTTTTTTATAAATTTATACATTTAATCTGGCCAGACGTGGCTTGTGACTCAACCCGTTGTTATTTAAAAAAATAAAATAATCAAGCGCATAAATATTAATTTAGATATATTGACAACACAAAGCTAGAATAGTGTCGTTCACAATTGCATTAAAATATCATCAAACCTGAATTCAACATTTTCTATCCAAACCTACAATAAACAAACGCAATCTAAAAGCTTCTTCGGAAGCAAAACAATTTATAGCTACAAAATAATAAAACTTTACGTGAGAGAATAAGTAGGTAAACTCCAGCGATCCATCAATCAGGGACGTTGACTTTTAATCGAGAGGTCGTGACTTTGAACCCAAAAGTATTACGCCATAACTATAAATCTCCTTTGGCGCAGGTATCTAGCGCTAAAGATGATACACAACTGTTCTATTCATTTCTCTATTTTACTATATTATTTATGATTACTTATTGTAATGTTGCCACACTTTTGAGCTTTTTCTATAAACGATAAGAGTTGTAAAAATGTCACTTGGCTAAGGACGCTGTCATATTCATTCAGACTATTTAATTCAATTTGTGCAACTTTGTGCATGTGATTTGAATGTTTGTGAAACCCCCCGCGACACAAGGATTAAATTCCTTAGTGCGGGAGTCGTTTTTTAAAAAACAAAAAAAAAAATAAAAATTAAAGACAACTAGCGCTGCCCCGCGGATTCACCCGTATAAGTAGTCCCCGTTCCTGTAAGACATCTTTTGTTTTCGTCACTTTTTCCGATGTTTTTTTAGTTATTTTGCTATTTAAGGAGATATTATTATACATAAGTAATTTTACAAGCTACTTTCTATTGTCAAGTAAATGGATAGACATTGTTGTTGATCCCGGAACCCAGTATCTTATACGTATGGGTGTGTGACCATTTCTACTAACCGATTAGAGGTACAAGCGTAAAGGTGCGCAGTTCACGAGAATCACCAACAAAACTGGATTAACAAGCTCCATAAAAATATTTGAAACATGCATTTTATTTATATATTATTCGCCGTATTAACATATTAAAATAAAAAGATATTCTAATCACATCTGATAACTAACATTAACATAATTACAAAACCAAAATATAACTAAGCGAAACTTACAGCAGATATTAATTAATTAAACGCATCAACTTAATAGATAAAAGTTGCAATTTGAACAATTGAATCGATTAGGACGGATACATTGCGGGGTCTGTGGTGTTATGCTATTAAAATGCGTACATAATCTTCAATGGGTGAGCGTCGCATCGATAGTATCTTTGCGAGGATAAGATGAGAACACTAATTATGTTCTATGGTGCGCGGACGCAGGGAGGGGCGGCATTCCGCCGGGGCGTTGACCTCTACACAGACCACCGTACCAGAAGAACGAACTAAACATAAATTGAAATATATATTAATGAATTCTATTAATTATCCCACATATAATAAATTATTTGATGTATTTTGAATTATGTGTATTAAAAAAAATAGTTTCTTGAATTAATTAGTTATAAAATGGCGCTACTATTTTTGTGATCGTTAGTGTAAGTTAATTGATCTTTCAGTGTATTGACGTCTGTATCGATTATTTTTAAATATAATTTCTGTTCCATTTATTAATTAATATCTGTTTTAATATACCATAATTTTACTTGAGCGTTATCAATACAATGTTTAATAGTTTTTGTCCTATTCAGGTATATTCAAATTGTGTTTTCATTGTGTTTGTGGATTTAATTCATAAAAAAATATATTAGATAGGTACATTATAATTAAGTGAGAAATATTACACTTTTATTCATATAACCCTGAAATGACTATTGTAAGAGAGTTCAAATTCAATATTTTTTTTTAAAGGCACATCTGGTGCTCGTTAAATAATCTGTGGCCACTAGATGATACACAGTATCACGGTGTGCGGTGCAAATGTGCTATCTGTAGCTATTCTGACGTTGAGACAAACCTAATGGTGCATATACACTATGACACCACTTAGTGTACCATGCCGAGTGTATGTATGTGTTAACACTGGTAATAGAGGAAAATGAATTAAATTACAATATTTTTAATGTCCGTTAGATAGATTATTGATTTTTTTTTAAGTTATCAAAAATATTAGAAGATAAATGAGTTTGAAATGTCGCAATACGTCACGATGTCGTACGTTTTGTTTAAGGTGTGACGTCATTATCACCTCTCCTGAACAATGATGAGCTTTATTTCCTTTGTTTTTACTTATTTTGAAAAAGCAATAATTACTTAACTAATTTTTTTTTAATATTTAACTTACGGACTATTACTACTACTTTAAACCGTAATTGACATTTACACTTTACATATTATGTAACATTTTAACTTAATCGGAATCCGAGAACACCCTGTTCCCGGATTTAACTTACAAGATTTTTTTTACATAGTGAAATATAGGTCAAACTAATAAAATAATGTTAAATAAATAAATGATGTCTGACAATTGTGTCGCAATAAGTGTGGCAGTGTACACGAAGCTTTAGTTTAAAGCCTTTTTCTAACGCCGACTCGACATTGATGTACTGTTGATTGCGTGACACACTTTGAAAGGGTTATACATAGTTGTGTTATGTAGTATGTTTGTATGTGGTTTCAATGTTACGGCAATTAGGAATAGGTTTTTAACTTTTTGTTCTGTGTAAGTGTATAAATTACCTAGAATATGGAACATTTATATAAGAGATAGAGAATTGACATAATCTGTATGGCACTTAAGTGAAAATGACTTAGGGTAGGTACCTACCTTATCTACTACGTATCTTCCCCTCTTATTCTTATGGGAATTAGAAGATATTTTAAGAACAAAAAGAAAAATATTCTCCAAATTGGAATCAACATAAAAAATCTATACCAAGTGTCAGTATAGCACACCCTTTGTAGTAATAGATCTTAAAAAAACTTCTTCAACTTCTAATAATTATCAGTAATTATTTTTTACACTACAATGTAATTTGTATTAAACATCATGGTGCCAAAAAGTGTTTGTAAGTATCTAACATTATAGAATTTAAAAATAAGACCTAAAAAAATTGTCAAAAAAAGTTTTTGCTCAAGAAAATGTTCAATTTCGTTATGGAGCGAAGAAATACTAAGAAATATCAGTTGATAGCTTTTTTTATATAAAACTGTTGTATTATATTCAATAAATATTATATAGTAGATGGGTGGTCCGAGAATTGATTATATTTCTTTTATAAAGAAAAAAAACAATTGCCTAACTGAGAAGCTTCTAGATCTCAAATACAAAAACGAAATTTAATATTAGAAATCAATGTATCTCTACACCTTTAAGTAAAGAAAACAGTATGAAACTTAACAGCGAATTATATTTGATTGACATTTCAGTATTTGTCCTTTGGATTTGAAGTAATTAAGGTATTTATCATTAAGGTTTTAACCGTAAAATACTGATTAACTAAATATGAATGGAACGATTAGAAGGGGAGGACCTTGATGGACATATTTGACCGAACTAGTGTCGATATTGACCAGGTCAAGAGTACGACGAACATGAATGAACGAACTAATATGGTAGTTAATAAAACAAGTGATAAGTGAGTACACTTAAGTCGAAAAATGATTTAACAATATCCGTATTAATATTAAATTATGAATGCCAATATCTACGCGGGTGCTGCTGGGTGCGAAAGGTACCGGTAAAGAATAGTAGGTATATTAAAATAAAATTTACTAATATTAGATATAAATGCGAAAGTAACTCTATCTGTCTGTCACGCTTTCACGCCAAAACTACTGAACCGAAATTAAAATGAAATTTTGTACACAGATAGTGTAGAGCCTGAGAAAGGATATAGGCTGGAGGAGCCGCGGGAAACGGCTTGTTTATAATAAGTATACCTAAATACTCTGTGTACCTAAGTCAGGTCGCGCGTGTTGCTCAGTTTTGACACTAATTTAACATATTCATACTAGTGCCAACAGTTCATAGCTTACTGGATATGCGCGCTCTATAGTTTAGGTACTTTTTTATTCCTATGAGCATACCGATTTCGAATCGCTGCCGCACCGACAAATCAGAAAGCGGCCTTAATGTATTAAAATAAAGAACTTGACAGTATAATTCTTTATTTGAAGTCCATACAAACTCTTTGCTGTCAACTTGACACCAAAAACTTTAAATAGCATGACAATTGCACCTTTTTTCTATTTTCAAATTAGCTACACAGTCGCGTGCACAGCTTAGGAACATTTCTCATCAACAAATAATTTCCTTTACCAGTCAATTAGCGAACAGTTATCTTAATTAAGCATGTAACGTCTGCACAGTTTAATATTCGTGGGATAACAGCTGGGATTTATGTGGCTATGTAGCTTCATGATGGTTAACTGATTTGATGTTAGTTAAAATATGGACATAGATAGGATAGATGATAGATAGATAATTCTTTGGGCAAATATCAATTTTGATTGTTTTTAAAATTGAGATGAATTTTAAATGATTTTTGGATATTGTGTCGTATTTATTGTGTTTTCACGCTACATTCTTTTTTATTATATTAACATTATTCTTTATATAATACTAGCTGACCCCCGCGACTTTGTCCGCGTGTTTTATTTTTAACGTTTTTTCATTTTTGCAACATTTTCCATTTATGCTCCGCACCTTTTGGTCGCAGCGTAATGTTATATAGCTTATAGCCTTCCTCAATAAATGGGCTATCCAACACTGAAAGAATGTTTCAAATCGGACCAATAGCTCCTGAGATTAGCGCGTTCAAACAAACAAACTCTTCAGCTTTATATATTAGTGTATGGATATATAGAATCGATCATCTAAAAAAAAATTCAATAGACACGTTTATTGTACACCAAAATTAATATAACCTGTATCTATAATGTCACTATTCCAATATAAAGCTTTCTGTGTAAAACAATACGTACAGAGACGTAATTACAAGAATCCGAAATCAAAAATCAAAACAGTAGCGATCTGAACAGTGAAAATTCACTATTAAAGCAAAAATCCTTACAACTAAGATCATCAATCGAGTCTGTAATCTACATAATCACTTGAAACCTACGCACAGCCTCCTAACCCGTTTACCTGATTCCATCTTGATTTTCATGCTATTTGCCCTCTTCTAGGCGATTAGAGAATGTACATTTATATAATTGAAGTATAGTGTTTTGTTTTCCTAATTGGTACTCGTAGATAGATGATGTATTAAATATAATGTATATGTAATTTATTGGAAAACATGCACAAATCACAGATTTGATTTAAACTAGAGATGAAACGGATATCCGGTAACTATCCGGTATCCGGCCTATCCGGCCTTGTTTTAACTATCCGGCCGGATACCGGTTAGGAATACAGTATCCGGCCGGATACCGGATAGTAAAATTTTAAAAAATCTCATTATTTTACACAAGGCAAATCATACTCCAATAGGTTATGGACACCGTTTATTTTTATAATCGCACATCAAAAATGTTTGTTTTATTAATTATTGGTTTAATACTCAAAATTAACAAGTGGCAAATTGTGATGAATAAATACCAAAGGGCCGAATATCCGGCAGCCGTATATCCGGCGCTCCGGCCTAGTAGCTTGCCGAATACCCGGTATCCGGTATCCGGCCAAACTACTATCCGTTTCATCTCTAATTTAAACTATTTCATCTATATGGAACAAATCATGGAAAAGAATAATATTCTTGTTAAATTATATTGAAGAATAAATTCAAAATTTTAGCCATATCTAATTAAACGTCTTGTACAAAATTTCAATGTGACACGATCAAATCCTTAAAAGTAGGTACGAGCGAAAAAAACGTTCACATAAAGTATTTAATCAAAGTCAAAATACAAACATGGATTAAAATAACATTATTATACACCGACCGTCATTTTGATGTTAGATATTTTTTGTTCATTTTGAATGACATTTTATAAAAACTTCATAAATTTTATTACTTGCAATATTTCAACGGATTACATAAAAAAATATACGAGAATGAGCAAGCAATGTCATTGCATAAACTAGTCTTGCATATAATTATCCGTGAATTTTGACACTTTTTTGGCATTATTAATTATCTTGTCAGTGACATTTTATTTAATTAATGTTGTTAATTTATTGAGTGGCTAAGTCAAGGCGAGATGAGTGTGGGTTGGTAAACGCGATAATTAATATATCAATTTACTTGTTTCTAATTGCTACATGACCGAAGTAACGTAAAAAGTATGGCCATATTTAACTAAACTTAACCTTCTAACGGCAAAGATAAAATAAACTACAAAAAATAAATAATAAATAAATAAATTTGAACAATATAACATAAATATTGCTTTGAACCCAAAGTAAGTAGCTAAAGCACTTGTGCTATGGATTCAGACGCAATGAAGGTACCACAAATACACATAACCAAGACAATGAGTGAGAAAAGTGGACTTGTGCATTGACCCGTCCGGGAATCGAACCCGGGACCTCAGAGCTAGCGACACCATGAAAACCGGTATGTACGCCACTCGACCACGAAGGTCGTCATATTGTTTTAACATAATTTTGAAATCATTAATAATTATTCTTCCATCTTGCAAACAGTCAATTGTTTTCACGTTAAACCTATATCAACTTAACTTTTAACACACTAAGCAAAAAGTTTTCGTTAAATAAAAAGTTTCCACTTAGTAGCAACAACCTTTATATTACATAATTACAATGCCAAAACATTACTTATAGTTACATCAATCAATATGTTACTAGTGTATAATAAATTACCAGGTATCATACCGTTGTCAGTACCATCACATAGGTACCTACATCTGCTTAATATAAATATAATTAATTTAAAAACTTATAAAAGTAATCACAAGTATTTGCATTAACAAAGTTTATCTGAATACCTCAGTGATACTCTAGATTTGCTATTACTCGGTAAGTTATCTCTCAGATAATTAGTAGGTATGATTTTAAATTCTGTAGGTATATATATATAGATCATTTGCAAATATAAGAATAGGTAGGTACTTAGATATAAGTAATAGCAAAATCATAATAGTATGTATATAAAACTAATATATTTATATCTAACAATGTTCTGAACCCAACGTAGCTATAGCAGTTTTGTTATGGAATCAGAGACAAGATACCACAAACACCCAGACTCAAGACAATGTAGAAAAGTGCATTACCTACTACATTGACCAGTGCGCAAATCCTGGACCTCAGAACTGGCGACACCTTGAAAACCGGTGTGTACGCCAGTCGACCACGGGTGTCGTCAATAAATTTGTATTAAAAAAAGTATAAATACAAAATATTTTTTAATTTGATTGATAACCAGAGCATAGTAATTCTCTTCAGTCCATTGTGTTTATTCATTAGAGGTAAGCAAACTCTTTGGAACCCTTTCAACTCAAGCCATCTTTCTAACCAATAAATATTTTAGCGCTAAAAGGAAATAATATCTTGGTAGCGACTCCGGCAATTTGTATGCTTATTGCTAATATGTTAATACAAAATGGCTGCGAATGCTAAACAATGTCCTTTATTCACATTGAAATGACTCTGATTGTATGTTAAATATAAGTTCGACGGTCGAATGATGACAGACCTCGTAATTATTGTTTATGTTAAAGTACGTGCTCAATAAAAAACGATACAATAATATTTGCAGCACTATTTACATAATGTGTAGTTTCGATTCCGATAATATGCTGTTATAAATGGATATTAAGTTCATTTGAGTAGGTAGCATTTTGTTTATTAGTTGTCTTTAGACGTGTCTGCTACCCAAAATTCATTTGTTAGAAAACATCAAATAAGGGCGTGGCCTAAAAGTTTTGCCGAATAAAAACAGTCGAGCATGCTAGGCAACTTTCTTAATTTATGTTTTCTAACAAATATTTTCTAGAATTTTGGGCTGCAGACACGGCTTTAAAGTGTTCCAATCGTCAGCCCAATACATAGTAAGTGGCTACAAAATCAGTAGAAACTTATATATACGGTGCATAATTATGCAAAATATAAATAAATAAATAATATAAAAAAACGAATGAGTGGGTACATTAATTTGACTTTTCGATTAATATAGTAATTATTGTACCTATTTCTACTAATATTCGTACTTCTATATTGATCTAACATGACTTGTTAAGAATCTTCTGGAATTATCACTTAATTTATCTATACTAATATTATAAAGCTGAAGAGTTTGTTTGTTTGTTTATTTGTTTGTTTGTACGCGCTAATCTCAGGAACTACTGGTTCGAATTTAAAAATTATTTTTGTATTGGATAGTCCGTTTATTGGGGAAGGCTATAGGCTATATAACATCACGCTACGACCAATAGGAGCGGAGCATAAATGAAAAATGTTGTAAAAATGAAAAACTGTTGAAACTAAAACACGCGAGCAAAGTCGCGGGGGACAGCTAGTATCACATAAAACAGTACTTCTCGAAACGTTTACTTAATCACCCAACAATTCTCAATTTCTCATCCCAAAACAAATGTAATTTTTAGCGACGTAAATACTTTAAAGAAGACACCTCATATTTTGTTTCTCCTTAAAAAATAAAAAGCAGGTTTTAAGCTTCGTAATTAAAAGTATTAAAGGGACTTATGGTGTGTTGATTAAAGATTGGTATAATACAAGTGTCGGTGAAATATTGCGTGGCTTTCTCGAAATAAAAATGTAGTCTGATTGTGAAGCAGGAAATGATACAAGGCCTTTTTGTAAATAACTGTTGTTGATTAAGTTGTATTTTTATTTCATTAACTGCATTTTCTCGTTTACATTTTACCAGATCTTTTTAACATTTTTTTTATTAATCTTCAAAATAATAAAAATATATACATTTACGAACTTAACTACATACTTCATACCTAAAATATAGCATTAAAAAAATCATCCTCATTGCTGTCGACTGGAAGTGTGCCCAAAAGGCTGGCGGCATTGTCACATTGAATGGCAATGCTTATCCTCTGTCCAAGGTCAAAGCCAGCCCTTGGATCCCGTGAAGTGTATATTATCCGTTTTTTTTGTATATTATCTATAGAATTATAATGTTATGATAAAAGACTGATTTTTACATGATTTAAGTCATCCAAAGGGCTTTTAAATAATATGTATGAGTCTACCTTTTATGATGAGGTTTTGCCTTAATGATAGATAGGTATATTATATTTGATGGTTACTTCAAATACCTCTTAAGAGTACAATTTGAAGTAGGTAAAAACTGCCTTCTATACCTATTTATTTTAGAAGTATTTATATGTATTGAGTAATTTTTAATTGTAAAAAAGTAAGCACAATTCTGTATTTAGTTACGTAAAACTTAGCTCGTTATCCTCTAAACCTAAAGATTACATAATATATGTTTCTGCAATTTTATACTTCTGAATCTAATCAATACCGCAATCACATATGATGTGACACGCAAACATGAACTAAACGATCGCTCTCTTTGAAAAAGTGATAAACTAGCTATTCTCCCTTATCTGATTTTACTAATGTCAAATAATTGCAAGCGTAAATGCCGCATTACAGTAATTAGCTCCCGATCTGCTTAATCAAAAACCTTAATGACTTTGATAAGTCTAGTGGTTTTAATACAATGTAATGTATGAGAAAATATGGGTGTATGGAAAAAAGTCCTTGGGCGTGCCCGTAAATAATGAGAGCCATTTATTTTTGTATGATACCATGAAATATTTTAAATGCATTCTTTATTATACGTAACTTGGAGTAAAAAAGATAAATGCATTAATTACTATAAGTATATAGTAAGCAGCAAAGATTAACACTTGTATTTAATTGGCAATGTATGGAAAAATATATTTCTTCTTAACTAAAAATGTCGTGGTCGCCTAGCGGTTCAATGAACGGATTTCTGTGCACAAGGTTGCAGGTTCGAACTTATTACAGGCAAGTACTAATCTAACTTTTTCAAAGTTGTATGTAAGTACTTTTTTCATTATTTCAAGACATCATTGACCATCGGTAAATTAAAACATCGAGAGGATACCTCGATTAAAAAAAAAAGTCTGAAATTACCCGCGTGGTGATCAATGTTCGTTCCTTCTCTACATGAGAAGAGACCTGTGCCTGTTAGTGGAAAATTTATAGACGGATATTGTTATTATTATTTAGGATAAAACAAAATTGCAATTGGAACTACGTACAATGCTAACAGTGCCAAAATTGCACAACTTAAATGTTACAAGAGCAGCTTGAAAAGGTCCAACATGTTCTCTACACCGATTCTGTTAGATGCAAATGAAACTAGACAATACTAGTCGTCCTAAAACAATAATGACTTAGGACGGCTACAAAGGTATATTCCCTCTTTACGGCAAAGGAATTGCCTCACAAAAAAAAACAAACTACAAAAAAGGTACTTTGAGAATAGGCACGGAGACGGACGAATATTTTGGTTCAAGTAATTATAAAAAAAAAAATGTTGCAAAGCTTAGGTACGCGTTTAAATCTTGTCAAAAAAACTACAAAAAAAAGTTGCGAAGTATGAAATCTATTTAAAATCGCACCGGATGTCAAAAATGTAGTGTCATCGATCAAATCCATTTGCATGTTTGACCTTGTGTTAGTACTAAATAGTTTACAACAAAAAGGTTTAACAAAAAATCTTTACAATATCAATACAATGAGAAAATTCTATTTGGGTGTTAAGGTGAAGAGTTACGAAAAGAAAAACAGTGGCAAGTCCTGGAGTACCGACAGTAGTGAAAACTTGAACAATTATAATATATGTAGATACTTATAAACAGAGGTGTCGGTAACGGTAACAGTGTGGCGAGTTCAATTGTTTTTTCCCATCTCAAAAAAATGCCCAACGCGCCTAAAGAAGTTTACTTCAAAAATTAAAGATGACATTGATAATTTAATTATTAATTGATTATAGGCTAATGAGCTATACAATTTTTGTAATCAATTTAATCTATGTAAAGCGTTAGGTACATTAATTTAGGTATTTGATGATTCGAACAGAATAGTAATGACATTTACTTTTTATTTGATTACTATTAAATTTGTTTGTAACTTTGTCTGTGTTAAAAAGGATGGGTAGCTTCGCCTTAACAAACGAGTGCGTTGTTCTAACTTACAAATCAACGATCGGACTGATAAAAACACCATTAAATTAATATTACAGATTTTTTACTTACTTTAATTGTATATACACTGCTATACTGGGATTGCAAGTATGATGAATTTTATATCATTACTTGTACCCAAGAATAATTAGAAACTCATATTTTATTATATTATATAATGCGTGTATTTTTTTAAATGCTGACTGAAACATATTTTCAGTCATATGTATACCTTCAAAAATTGTAGTAGTAAGCATTTAAAAATGTGCATCCTTTTTAATGACCTACTAAAAATGTTATAATAATAAAATAATTGTAGTTAAAAATGTTAATTTAATTTGGCCAATAAAATTGTGACACAACAATTTAATTTCATTGATTTTACGACTTCTTTGTTTTTGCAGAAAATTAACTAAATTTGCAAACAATAAATTTTAAATTTATTGCTCAGTAAAGTATTTAGCTAATTGATGATAATTTATCGTCTTATTCAAAATTTTATGATTATTTTATATACATTAGTCGACTGGGGCTAGACAAGTTTTACGACCTAGAATTGATTTTTGCCACTTAATTAGAGAAATGAATATTATTTTTAAATGTTAAAGAATATAGATTTAATTACTTATTTATTAACTAATAATTTATCTAACAGATTAGAAAAGATTGAATATTTTTACAAAATAAATATTATACCTACTGTAATTTTAATTGTTTGTAGGTATGTTAATGAATTTTGAGTTATTTTAAAAACCTCAACAGACAAGAATAAAAAAAAACAGTATAAACAAGTGATCTAGAAATACATAACAAAATGATCTAGATTGATTAGCTTAAAGATTTAATGACCTGATTATGGAGGATGTTATAAATCATTCTGTCTTGACTTTCTCTGTAAGTAACACGTTTCGTAATTTATTCGTGCAAATTGGTCAACACTATTCAGTTGATATTGTAGGTACAGCCATTTTGAAACTCAGACGAGTAATTGTTTGACAGATCTAGTTTTCAGGCGATCGTGTTTTGGTTTTAACAGGTAACCTATAAGTATTGAATTTTGTCACTTATTTCTACAATTGTAGTGATTGTAGAGTAGAGTAATTAAAAGTTTGTCATGCCAATTTTATGAGGAACGTATTATGAATAATGTGAAAAAGTATATAAAATATTAACTCTTCCAAAGCAGTTTGCATTACCAATTTTAAAAATAATGTATGTGAAATCCTCATCGCGTTCCAAACTATTTTTAGTGCGGTAGTTGCCTTATCATTTAATAAAAATAAAAAAATTGAATTAATTATGAAGAACAAATAATAATCAAATTAATATTACCTCCATCAAAATCTTGTAAAATTGCACAACAAATATCTCAAGTAAAAACAAACTATATCCTACAGTTAATATTATAAATTTACGTCTCAACAACAGAATCCTGCGTAAACTACAAAATGTATGATTAAATACAAGTTTCTAACCCTATCCTATAATTCTAACACAATAATGAAGATACATATTTTTAGGGTTCCTTAATCAAAAGGTGCACACCGGGACCGAATTATTAACCCTCCACTGTTCGTCCATCCTTATTCCAGCGGGCTGTATCTCATGATCAGTAATAGGTAAAGAGTTGAAATTTTCAAAGATGGCGAATATCTATTGTCGCTATATCAAGAAACTAGCTGTCCCCCGCGACTTTGTCCGCGTATTTTAGTTTAAACAGTTTTTCATTTTTGCAACATTTTTCATTTATGCTCTGCTCTTTTTGGTCGCAGCGTTATGTTATGTAGCTTATAGCCTTCCTCAATAAACAGGCTATCCACCAATGAAAGATTTTTTCAAATCGGACCAGTAGTTCCTGAGATTAGCGCGTTCAAACAACTAAACAAACCAAACAAACTCTTCCGCTTTAAATATTAGTAAGTATAGATAATACTACTGCGATGTTACGAAACCCTAGGTGCGTGAGTCCGGCTCGTTCTTGACTGGTTTTTTGTTTTTTCATCTATGTCAAGGATGCGCGGTGTAATTTTCTTAATTCATATAATCTTGAGCTTGGAAGCTGCGCTGTTATATTGTAGCTAGAAGATAATTCTGGTTTAACTTTGTGAGTGCAATTAAAACTGTTGTTTGGTTTTGATTGGGTATTGATACGGTTAGTTGATTAGATAATATTGCTTTAGTTTTTGTAAACAAACATATTGTTATAAAATAAAAATATACCTATAATTTTTATTTTATCAAAAAAAATATTGTAAAAAATATACATAATTTTTTGAATGGATTAAAATAGTGAGAAATAAAAACCCTACTAACTTGTTTATTACGCATAAATGTCTGCACAGTAAAAAGAAGGAGAGATTTGAACAACAGTCAGTGACCTCGGTAGCTTAGTTGGTAAAGCTACTGTGCGTAGATAGGTTCGAGTCCTGCCTGAGGTTCAAATTTATCCTCTCTACTATCGAAATGTTTCATCGAATATCAGTTGGTAACCATTGTACCTTAGTTGGTAAAACGACTGGTCTGTTTATCGAGTAGTCGCAGGTTCGAGTCCTGTCTGAGGTTTTATCTTTTGCCTTTCTGATATCTTACATCAGAAATTTTCATCCCCGAAAAAACATCATATATAAATTCTTATGAAGAAACTTCAAACTCATCTCATAGAATACCGATTATATTTAATTTCCAACCAATTTTACGGTCCTAAGGCATTTCTAAAACAATTTTCAGGCAACATATTCCCGGTCGATAAAGGCAATCTCAAGGCAAGATTTTCCCACATCATACCCGTATTAACATTGATATATTCAAAGAATGCCCTTTAAAGGCGATAAAGAAACACAGGTCAATCGATATTGTCTTCAGAAACCATTTAGGATCCTACGGCACTTGATACTTCAGTATTCAAGTACGGTTAGCAAAAGAGTTCATTAATAAATGGTCGTAGAGCGTCGGGTAATGGACAGGGCTCTGTGGCGTACATAGTCTCAGAAATTAATTAGAAACGGTGTGCGGAAGGGCCAGTATGGTCGGCAAAAAAAGAGAATAAACGAGTGCGATTAAGAGTTCAGTTTTGCATGGTATCTAAAACATTTTTACTAGAAAATAATGCATCTCATATTACATAATAAATTTACCTATTAGTAAATCATTAGAATTTTAGAATTAACATAAGAATTTAAAATTATGCTTTTAATAAAACACACTTAACAGAATAATAATGTCAGACATTCCTATGTAGATCTATAAATGCGTTTTGTAAAATAAAAACAAATACTGTAATTACTAACAAATCCAGTAAATAAAAAGTTTTAAATATCTTTATTAAAATTCAAATAAAATTAAAATATCAAAAAATTTACACAAAATTTTTATGTAAACGATTAATTTGCTGACCATACAAGGAGGAAGCGGCGTAGATAAGTGTAAAGTTATTATTAAGTAACTTAGAAAGCAATGACTTAGATTGAAAGGGCCTAGGACCGACCTAGGTACTCTAGATACATGTGTTATTATGTTCAGCTTAAGAATAATTAGAACATGCATCCAACCGTGGTTAAATTAATCTTGAAAGTAACTGTTATTTATGCTACTTGTAACAATGAATATGATATGGAGGGTAGATAGGAAGTCGCAAAATACTGTATTCCTAAAATACTGGTTTGGTTTGGCAAGAATTAGGCAGCAAAATACATGTAACAATGTCTACAAGTGTTGAAAAATTTATCAACTCGTGTTGCGGTACAATTTTGGATAGGTAACCGTTTTCTGAGTGCATAGTTAGAAAGGTACTCTAGTTAATCTTATAAATGTCTACAAGTGACAAAAAGTGAATTATGCAAAGTTAAGCAAATCTTTTGCGAGGTAATACTTTGGATGGGTAACCGTTTTCGAAATCCGTAGTTGGAAAGGTACTCTATTTTATTTTATAATACAGTAAATAATGTCTAGGTACTAGTGGTGAATAAACGATTGTGAAAAGTTACCTTATTGATTTTGTTGTTGAAACAACAATACAATGTATCTATGTCGTTAAACATTATGCTTACTTAAAAATCCCGTCAATTATGAAAAATAATGAGATGTTACAAAGTAATATTTTATACATTCATGATTTTTTACAGACATAAAACAAAGGTCATTTAAAAATTATCTTGAAGGGAGCTAAAATCACGTTGAAGCGTCGCTTAAGAAAATTGCGGTCGCTTCGATTCGACACGAAAACTTCATCAACACGTGCGTGCGCGCCGCTTTCAAGATGGCCGCTTAGGCTGGCGCACACGACCACTTATTTATTTTATTATATAAAACATTTTTTTTTTTTTTTTTGTAATAAATTTTTATTTTGTAGTGGGAAATGCTATTGAAGTTAATCATAAGTCTTTTTGTGGGGAAAAGGGGGAAATTTTTACTACCACTTTGTATAGATGGTAAATAAAAAAACTTTTAAATTCTAATTAAATTTAAATTAAGTAAAGCTCCAAGGTACGCAAAAAGTATAAGTGTATTAATATATATTTTTTTTGTTTCCAGGTAAAAATCTTGTTCTATTTAGAGTAAGATACGCAGCGCTGTAAAACTGCACGTAAGAGGTTATATTTATTTTTGTGTTTTTTTTTTTTTGCTTTATAAAGCACATCCAGTTATGACCAATAAATTAATTCATAACTAACTAAGAAATTCATACATATAGCAAACGAAGATCTATCTTATTCATTTTTTTTGTACACTTGTCGATCTAAAGCCAAGCAAACGAAATTTCCGTCGAGGAGACCTTTTATGGATCGACACAGTACTTTGACCTTTCGTTTATACTTAGGCATTATAGAGACCTCTCCACTACCACTGTCCACACCCTTCATTTTTAAAACCGCTCAAAACGCCCACATCAGCTCATCATTATCCTTCCACAAACAAAACAGAATCTCTCGTCGATCAAACTTTAAAGAACCAAATCTCCATTTATAGTAAGATAAAGAGCATCTGCACCCAACATTAACACAATAAATAAAATCACCAAACTAGGAAGTATAGTTACTCAGGGACTGTCAGTGGCCAAGATAATCCTCTAGAGGACATTATTCATAAATATCTGCCCACTGAAACCTTTTAATGCTAAGCTGCTATAACCGATGGCCAGAGAGCGGTGCGTGGAAGGGCTGTATGTGAGTCCATTTGTTATTTGAACTATTGTCATCGAATAGAAAAATAAATAGGTAAATTTGATAAGTTTATATTTTTGTCTTTCAGTTTCAGAATGGTTTTCAGTAAGTTACTGAAGTAATTTACATTTTTTATAAAAAATTCTGCTAATGAACTCAGGTTTAAACGATTCTTAATCAAATAGGGAATGGCAGTTTCTATTTTTGGAAATTAATAAATAAATACTTTAAGTACAACAAATACCTACTACTTATTACAATCTATCTAGAAATAATCGTAGGAGGTCTATTTGTAATTGGTCTAATCTAATAATATTTGTTAGTATTTTGCCTATACCAATTTTCTGTTCCAAAAACAATACAAGCAGATTATTAAATAGACTTCTACTAATTTTTACAACTTTTATTTTTCGAGAATAAATTATTTTATACCTATCCTATTTTGGTATAAAAGAAATCGGTACACTTTATTTCAAATATTTTAAGTACGAATGCTTGAAACATTTTTTGGAAGTTTGCACATATCCAGTCGCTTCTGTCGTCGACTGTACGAATATGCTTACGTCTTTCCTAAGCCTTAAAGTAAATCTTATCGATGGTATAACACAGCTCGCGACAGTGACGATAATAGTACGATTTCAGTGCATTGTCAGTCGATTCTGACCTTTGCCTGAGAATCTGACAGTGTAATAACTGGGAGTAATATTAGGCCGGCTCCAAGCCAATAGTTATTATCGACAGGTTTACTTTAAGCGCTAAGTTATGGTTAGACCTTTTTATGCTTAGGTGCCCTATTGTGTATGTTTGACGCGATCTATAGTATTAAGCTTGTATATTTAATATTTTACTATTACTACAGTTTGTTTATAATTATTTTTCTAAGAAAATTTAAGAACGTCTTAAAGTTAAGTTGCGTTTGAGTATTTGGGGGTTAGCAATTTCTTAGATATTATGTTTAAGTACCGGTATCGAACAACACATTGATTGAGATTCTCTACACCAAAATTTTTTTTTTTTTTCATGTATATGCTTAAAAAGTAAATAATAATATTATGTGGTATAGATTATATCATATCAGATGCAGAAAATATCAGTCTAGCTAAAAAAACAATTGAAAGCACAACACACTGTCAATCTCACATTAGAATATAATGAAAAACAGCGACTTATCGTTCGCCGGCTCACTCATCACGCCACAGTGTAGAGAATATGCAAATGCAGCTTATCAAGCCCCCCGCCTAGCCCGACTTTATGACGGACACGTTCGCTGTCGAGTTTACGATGCATACGCAAAACAAATAGTCAGCAGTGATTCATCTGCGAAGTTTATGTTATTGCTAGACTGTGGGATGGTGTGCTCGCTACACGATGGTCGCTGTGTGTATGACAATAAGCGTGCTTTATTTTAATTCTGTTGACGCAATATATTTGGTGTGGCTAATCGATTTTTGAAATCAAAAACCGTGTGGGGTTACGCAAAATTATTCAAAATTCAAGCAGAGGAATATGTTTTGTTATTAATAAAAATAAATTTACAATAATTATAAATTCAGCCAGTAATTAATGTAGTAAAATTAATTGATGATTAAAAGTATAAATCTCAAAATGCAATTTTATAATCATCTGTCTATGTCCTTAGCGCTAATATTGGATCCCTTATTTATTGCAATTTTATTACTACGTTAGTTTAATGTGGTGTGTGCAAGGAAAACAGATTGATTCGTATTAAGAGTATTGGTCTAGTGGTCAAGGAGCCTGACTGCTAAACCGAAGGTCGTGGGATCGATTCCCACCCAGGACAAATCTATGTGTGATAAGCATGATCATTTCTTTTGTGTTTGAGTGTAATTTATCTATAAATATGTATGTATTTAGAAATATATAAGTATATTTATCAATTTTCCGGTTGCCATAGTACAGGCTCTGTCTAGTTTGGGATCTTAGATATTAAATTGGTTGAGCACAAGACGGAGTGGCTACAAACAGCGGTCAACAGAATCGTGTGGAAAGAGGACAGGGAGGCCTCTGCCATGCAGTGGGACAGTTCAGGCCAAAATAAAAATATAATTATACTTAAATTGTACAACAATTTTCCGTAACAAAAACTCGTACATTCTCGCAAAACACGTACCCTGCCTACAGAACAAGCTTGCACCTACATATGCTATCACTCTTGCGCAACTATTAACCCGTTAACCATTTCCTCAGCTTCTCGTATAAACGAACAAAACAATCAAACGCTCAGCAACACACTTTTCTTATAAGTTTATATCATTATCACTCTCTGTTATATCCTGTGTCGTGGGAGTTATCTATCGGTGTTAATTTTAGTGTGTATGCAACTATCGACCTAAAGATGAGAATAATTAAATCCAAGTTAGGTAATTGAGTTTTGAAAGTTTAAGCAATGTGTAGTCGTTTTATATCTTTGAGTAAAAGTCAGTCAAATAGTCTTGAGTTACATTTCAAAATGTTAACGTGTTATTACTCCGCGCAAAAGGAAAAAAAAAAAAAAACTCAGTCCGATCCCACACGACCGGAGAAAGATCAGGTGCAGGTGCGCAGGCGCGAGTATTTCTAAACGCAAAACCCAGTAACAATTTTTGGCACGACAGTTGCGCTTACGACCACTAGACCAACAAGGCAGTCAAACATACTCTATCCTACATATCCATTATTTAAGCAAAACTAAGTAACTGTTCATTAGATAAGAACAATATGCATGTCCACTTCCTGCCATGTAGCCAATAAATAATGCTCCATGTTTATAGTCTGCTTAACCCTACCTTGTATCGGATGACATGTGGAAAAAATATGGCGTTGTCCACTGAGGACAAACCAAGGATTATCAATATCAGCAGTTTATATCGAGGTATTGAAGTCGCTGTCACCTTTTAAAATTGCCAGAATACGTATGTGTTGGTTTGATAATAATTATGATTTAATATCGGCAGGTGAATTGAGTAAGTCTATGAGAAGTAGATGCCAAAAACAATAGAATTTTACGTGTAGTTTTCTGTGGAAAAATGTTATAAAAGTTATGATAAATTAATATTAATATTTTGTTTCACCAAGTATTAAAAGCAGGTATTATGTGGTATAGGTATTTTTAAAAGTGATAAATTTTGTGATTACTTAATTATTATTTTGTAGGACATAATATTTTTTAAACGTCAATTTTACAAGCTAAGTTTAAATGGTACCTAAATAAAAATTATTTTATTTTGAATAACTAAAACTATTAAACGAGCATGTTTAAAGCTATCAGCAATGTAACATTTCAAAATTTTAGGTAAGTGCTTTTATTTTCAATAAAATACAAAATACCGTCCTTATCACGCCATATCGAAACTTAGTTCTTTCTCTATGTAAGTGATCAATAAATGAAAAAAATTTAATGCAAAGGTATTTATTTCACAACTGTTATTTTACGATACTTTTTACGATCTATGGTAAAGTATAAGTTGTGTTTTACTGGCGGAGTTCGGCTTTCCTCGGACATTTCCGTCGAAAATTTCCTTTTTATGTAAGCTATATACATATATCCATGATTATCTTTTGCATGTTTTATTAGAAGTCGAATTAAGAAAAAGTACATTTATTCTTTGGCCGTTGAGAAAGTCAGTCGTTATTTGACGAAGGCGAATGCCTGATGGCAATGGATTTGCCACCTTATATATGCATTTATATTATAGAAGGGTAGACAAAACATGAATGAATTACACACAAATTTACCTCTTGAATCGCTCTATCCATTCGTGAAAATCCGTTCAGTAGTTTTTGAGGTTATCCCGTTCAAACAGGCAGACAGACACGATAATATATTAAAACATATTAAAAACATAAACCTTCCCCTTGAATCACTCTATCTACCTACTTATTGCTGAAAACTATTAAAATCCGTAGAGTAGTTTAATAGATCTACACGTACAGACTGCAGGAGCAACTTTGTTTTATACTATGTAATGATAAAACCTTTTCCGAAGTTAAAACCCAAACCCAAAAAACAATCCTGTTTGCTCTAATATAAATTTTAGGTATGAATTTACGTATTTTCTGTGTTGCTACGATTGTTAATAACTAGTCATTCATTTTAGCCAATATACAAGTCTCTTAGGTGAAATAGTTAGTACTGTAAGGTGAAAAAAATTACACTTACTTGCAACAGGTAATAAAATGTACTGAACCATACTTAAACAGCTAGGCTCACGTGTCAGTGTCCATTTAATATGCAAAGTTATAAACTTTTGTTCAGACTTAGCACTCAAGCTCACAAAAATTACTTATAAGTGTTAAAAGTAGGCACTTTTATTTTTATTAACTAACACCTTGAAGTTGTGGTTAAAATGTTATTTGGTAAAACTGAATACCAAAGATGTTTTAATGTTTGTTCGTTTCTAATAATTATATGCAATGCCCAGTTCTTTATGTGATGTTAAAGTTATAATTTAATATTTGTGAATTCCGACAGACTGGCCATAAGTTTATTTTGTTTCAGATTTAATAAATATTTTAAAGTATTTTTATAGACACACTATTCAGATTGTCAGCCCTTAAATTTTTAAATATAGTAAGTAAAAAAAAAACACCTACATCTTATGGAAGTCGGTTAAATAAAAGTGATACATTTAACCTTTATCAAAAAATTTAACAAATCAACCAGCAACAATGATAATTGAGTTGACAAAATGACTACTGAAATATTTCTAAATCAAAAATACTTAAATAATTAACAACAAATATCAATAAAAAATCTTTTCTCAAGACGTCGTCGCTAGTAAAGCCTGTTTTTGTAAACGCCTATTAAAATATTTGTGGATATTTAGCGCAATGCTTACAAGTATGTACGAGACACCTGCATGAGATATCGACTCAACAAGTTAATTACATCTAATAGTGCTACACACGGGTAGAAAGAATACACAACATTCCATCGAACAACTTCTAGTCCGACATCAAATATATCCGCGTAAAAACGTCTAATATCACCGTTGGCTAGTATTGGGAGAATAAACGAGTAATAAAATAAAACATATTAACTATTCTAAAATTTAAATGCCAGTGAGTGTTTAATTTGTACGTATAAGATTGACTCCTTTACTAATAATTGGTCCTTACCAAAATTTGACATACAAAAGTATAAGGAAATGCAGAGCTTATGTTGATGTTGTTAAAAAAAATAAATCGGCCAAGTGCGAGTCAGACTCGCGCTTGACCCTTCAAGCGCGAGTCTGACTCGCACTTGGCCGGTACGTTACGTTACGTGCTATTTTATGGAGACTACTTTAATTTTTAATTTATATTTATTTTAGCGGCAACAGAAATACACACTCTGTGAATATTTCAATTCTAGTTATTACGGTTCATGAGATACAGCCTGCCGACAGACAAACGGACGGACGGACAGCGGAGGCTTAGTAATAGGGTCCCGTCGACACCCTTAGGAAACGGAAAACTAAAAAACACCTGATAATAATTGGATCAAATATAGGTACTATAACACCTCCATATTGCTTACATCTAGATTTTTCATTCTAATGCACAATGTGGTAACAGTGCGTTTTTTATTGAAACTAAAACTTTTATAGCAGCTCGTTATGTGCGCCCGCAGATAACATCAATAGATATAAATTAAATCGACTATAAATTTTTGAATTCGAACTTAGTTGCTTGATAACTTTCGCCCTCCTTTGTTTTATTATTATGTATTTTTTACGTCGCTTAAAAACTTTGAAGTTCGTGTTTTTATTATTTTAAAAAACTTTTTGTTAAATAGTATCTGTATTCTGTATTGTATAATTGTATTGTTAGCATGTTACCATATTGTACAAATAATATAGTAAAAGTGTAAAATAATAATGTTGTAAGCTATTTTTAAACGGATTCTATCGCGGTTTGTATTGAGATTTTAGTTCCCGACGTTTCGACGCCTTTGGAGGTGTCATGGTCACGGGCAGACTCAATGTCTAACCTTCGTGTAAACCTCAGAAAGCAATATGGTAACATAGTAACAATGTTGTAACAATTCTCTATTGGCTATAGTTATAACACAGTTGTACAAGTCTTGCTCATTTAATAATGGTACGGCATTTTTCACTGTCCAAATACGCGCTAAAATAATAAAAAAAACTTGTTTTTTAGCCATATGTATTGTATGTGTCTGATTGACATTGTTAAGTATTGCGAATTGCAATCACTAAGATTATCTAGTTATTCTTAAAATCATATTAAAACTATCCACTTAAGTTCGTTGATTTGCTTGACAAACTATCGATATGTATGTACCGATAAAAAAACCTTACTAGCTTGGTATTTATAGTTTGTTTTAACGCCAAGTGTGGACAGCATACATCACTTTCCAACAGCTTAACCAGTTTTAAATAGCTTGTTATATCGCCTTGCGTAACAGCTTAAGAAGCTATAGGTACTGCTATACCGTATTTCGTGATATCGTCATTAATTTAGATTAAAGAAGGAATTAAAGGCTGGATATCTTTATGTTAGTAATTATGTTTCTTTTTCCATTAGGAAGCTGATTTATCAGGACGTTTTCTAATTTATAATAATTTTATTGTTATTAGTGTTGGACCACCTTTAATATAGCTAAGAATAAGTTTTTTTAAATAGGGATGCTGCCTTTTTTATTTTTAATATTTGTCATTTAGGTTACTATAGGTACTTATAAATAATATTATTGTACACGTTTTTTTCTTTTGTCCCGCAAACAAAATATTATCAAGACACAGTGAATGGAAATTTTCGTGTGACGTCACTCTGTACTCAATGCGCATAATTTGTAATTCTTTTTATAGGATAAGAACGTGTTAAATATTTTTTGTTATCTAACTGACAGACTTAATAGGTTTTCTATTTTTCATGCTTCGTCAATCAAATAAGAAAATTCTATAGGAAAATAGGGATGCTATTTTCTTATATGATTTTACGGTTAATAGTATAAAAGTCATATATAACGGTTAACAGTATAAAAGTAATAGTATATAAGTCATAGTCAAAAAATATTAAATTAAATAATTAATTATTCAAAAATATGCCAAAAAATGCCTTGGTCAAAAGTTCGCTGTATTTGAGGCTTTCGCCCTGCCGCGGGACAATGTGTTACCATCATTAAGTAATATCAGCGTATCCTAGAAGCAGATCATAATGAAGCTCAAACATAATCTCTTGATACCATAATTACTGGCAGCTGTATATTTTCAGTTTCCTGATTAGCTAATCAATGTTCATGCAAATCAATGGCTAATAAAAAATATGACTGTAACAGTAGTTTTTCCCGGCGGTGGGCAAACGGTGGGCTAAATAGCCCACTTATACATATTTCTAGAGTTTATTGCGGAAACCTGTGATTTCTATCTGATGGTTTATTATGCTTTTTATGAGTTTCATTGCTAATCTTGAGTAACTCTACTCTCAATGCAATTCTTAGATATGATTTCTTATTACCTACCAGTTTTATGTTCGTCTATAAAAGGTTCTATTTAAAAACTTGATGTATCATCGAGTTTTTAATATCTGTAGTTAGAGCTAGTATTTTCGGTCTTTCTTTTTTTTTATTGCACATAAAGAGCCTTAGAACAAAATAAAAGCTTTAGTCTCAAAAAATCAATTATTATAGATTTTGTTACACCATATAACATGGAAAAATCTTTCGTCAATTACTGACCACTATCATTCAGATGGTACATTTATATATCTTTACTGAAGTACTACTGTGCGGATCTCCTTATATTTAGGCCGCTTCTTGGTTGGCGCTTCCCCGCTCCTGCGCTCACCGAGTCTATCAAGTAACGCTCATTGTAACACGCGCGCTGTAAGCTTTCAGTACCGTATGTACCGAGCGTACCGAATCCGCACCGCTTCTGCAAATCTGAAAGCAGCCATAACGAAAAAAGTTAAACGTCAAACGTCACAATGACAAAACTCAACCAATTTTTGACATTTCCGCGCTGAATTCAACAACGAATGATTATGAATACGTAACTATGTATTAATACGTGTTTTGTTTTTCTTAATCTTCTTACTTTTTAGTGGACCTTCTGGATTTAACTAGATTACTCATAAACAGTGGACAGATAAAAAAGCGTCTATAAATTTTATCGCGCTATTAATATCAAGAAGGTAAGTAGATATGAAGGCAGTTCGATAGGCGAGAACGGGTATATTACGTATGAGATTCTATCGTGGTATCCTGTAAGGCTGTAGGGGCGGGGTTAGCTGTTCCATAGATAATCTGGGCTCTTAGTCGGCAAGTATCAAACCTGCTTATATCTGAGGATGAAGACTTGTCTATGGTTTGAAGTAAAAATAGGCCACACCTTATAATTGAGGATTAACAAGGTATCGTTGTCATCTTTTCTATTTCTTAGAGCTTTAAGCATAAAGCCCTTTCTTTTTTTTAAAT
Source organism: Diachrysia chrysitis (assembly GCA_932294365.1). Taxonomy (NCBI): domain Eukaryota; kingdom Metazoa; phylum Arthropoda; class Insecta; order Lepidoptera; family Noctuidae; genus Diachrysia; species Diachrysia chrysitis. Next base: position 1,895,121 of record OW028648.1, on the reverse strand, counting down.
AATCTTTATGACCTAAAGACTGTTATCTTACATTATAGACTCCCAAAATACTTCTGATTGTCTGGAAAATATGTGTGTAGAAATCCTCTGCTTCCTTCGTTGTACATGTCCATAATATTAAAAGAATATCCGACGAACATGTTTGAGTAAGACTTGACCATAATAAGTATTAAAATATTATGCAAAATATCTCATTTACAACGTGATTCATATTTTTCAAAGTCAGATTTAAAATATTTAAACTTGAAAGTCGAATCACTTACAAAAAAAGAAGAAATATCGACATTTTTTTTTTTATAAATAACGAACGAAGGCGTTGATGTGACAAGTACATGACACTAATTAAGGACGTAATGCTCAATACGAGAGATGTTTTGTTCAAAAACACCACCCGCGAAACACAACCATTAAAGCTCCTATCACAACGTGATAAAGCACAATTTTGAATACCACAACCGCATATTCAATTGTACTAAAACACTAAGTTGTATAGACCGTATCGGAAAGTAATAAGGTTGATATTATAATGGGTTAAGTATGAAAGATGTCACATGGATACAACGTTGACAATGACCACCGATTGAGCGATCTGATCAGCGAGTAATCGATAAGATCGGAATCGAGAGGAAATCGATTGAATCGATTCGTCTCGTTATTTCAGACGTTGATTATTGAATATTGGTTTAAGGGGTACCCTATCTGACGTAAATATTTTAAGGGCTTTTATCTTTTGAAGATAAGTTGAGGTGACGGACCTACACGAAGACAAAAGTCGGTACTACTTTAACATAAAAATGAACTGAGATTTAAGTATATATACATCTATACTCTACTCATGTAAACTTCACTATCTAATGTTTCTTATCAAGTAAGTAAATAATAATATAGTAGGTACTTATAATATAATGGTGGTGGTAATTAGGTAATTAGTTTTTTTCTTGCTGTCTCTGTCCTATGGCAGGGCAAGCTTCAGGCTTTTCTATCATCTTTTCATCTCTCGACCAGATTGACAATTACCAAATGACTTAATTATAAAGCTGTAGATAAACCTGACTAAAAAAAATCCAACTGTTTGGGCACAAATCACGGTAGAGTTAAACCCCTTGAAAGTTTTTTAATTCATATTTTATTAGTATTTTAGTACCCACAAAAGATCAGCACTATTTACCTAGTTATTCATGAAAATATGCATGCGTAGTCATGGTTACAAACACCCACAGAATTCACATGTCATTGCACATTCACTTCAAGAAAGACAATATCAGCGCCGACACTTAAAAACTAATTTAAATTATCAGTTCAAAAACTATAATCAAGCTATTATGAACCTTAACTCAAAAGGATACGAGTGAGATGAAGTGCCATCGACGGAAATAAAATTTGGTTGCCGCAAACCACTGAAACTCGATCCAATGTAACTAAACTCACTGCTTTAATATTTATAAGTAATCAGACAAGCTTTTGTTTTTCGTTGGCAAGGTTTCTTTTTAAAGAGATACGACCTTTATAATCAAGTATGTAATCTTCAAGGATGCGTCAGATCTATTGTGGAAACTATAATGTAAGACTTGGGATATTGACCAAGTGACGTAACTGTCTGAAATAGGAAACATGTGGAAAATTATGATTCATTATCCTTCTGGTCTTCATTATAGATAGAGGACCTTTTCGTCTAGAAAGATATGGATATCTATTACGCATATTTAAATTTAAACGTCACTTTTACTCAAAATTGAATCCTGAAGTAACTAATAAAGAGATAAACTCTTAAATGTCATACAATATAATATCCTTGCATAAAATACAATCTCCAAGCGTCCACATTGCTCACATTGAAAAAACGTTATAATTCGTTGCAATTCCCAAAACCACTCGGCAACATTCGGCCCGTGACGTCATTACCGCCATGTTTTACCGCGCAAAAACCGTGTCGTGCGCCTGCACATGATCCAGGCATGTCTCGTCGCCTAATTGGGTGGTTCCACCGCCGAGCCTGCTCATTGGACAAGGGGCGGCGCGTAATTATTTTAATAACCCCACCCCCTTTTTAATTAAAGCGAATTGCACATGAAGTAATGTGAGTACGTTTGGTTATGATATTTTTTCTTGTTATTTTTATATTGTTGGTTATGTTCAACCTTTTCTTAAGATAACAGTAAGGGGTTTAAGTATAAGAAGTTACATTAAGCAGGTGATATTTCATATCTGTGTAATGTTCAATGATACAGAAGGAATTCTAAGTATAGGGCAATGTGCACCAGATTCAATCCAACAGATTTTTCAGTTCATTGACCTTACATAAATTGGTTAACATGTTAAATTTCGTTAGTAGATTGAAAGGTACCCAAGCATGGAATTAGTAGCGGATGTTAACACGGCCTAGCATCATCAATATGTCGTAAAATTTTATGTTTTCTATGAAAGTGCTTCGCGTATTATATAAACACGTAGGTGGAAGGTACCGTAGCTGGATAAATGGGGTTAAGCATCCTATATTTTCATCCATCTATTCTTATGAACCATTAGCCTTTAACTTTCCCTCTAGACGATCACCATAACCCTTATCATCCCAAGTAGCAAGCAAAAATAAATGAGTACAACAACTAACACACAAATATCATTTCCTTGATAAAGATGGTTGAAAACTGTCAATATGATGTAAGTTTTATTATGGCTACGTTTACGCATCACATCCGACCGAACACGGTATTTCATATCGGACGCGTGTGGTTGGATGCCAATGGTTGCGATTACCATTAAATTGTGGTAACCCAACCCGTTGGGTAACCTCCGACAACCTTAGAGTCATCGGGTGTTTAAACTCTTTCGGGAGGTTGGCAGTCTTTATGGTTGAGTTAAAGATGTAAGCGGAAACGATAAACTGTTAAAAGGTTTGGTTCAGTTAACTGGGAGTGCAATCAATCTTGCTGTCGTTGAACCGATTAGTCGATGATAAGATGTGTGGAAAGCTCTGGTCCATGTTCACCGGGAACACAAACGACTGCTTTCAAGTAGAATAACTAACATACATTAAATTATGCATCCGTTTACGTATACATATATACATATATTATACCTAACACTTTTAAAATTTTCTTTCCAAATGACTAAAAACTTGCAGTCATGTATGATTTAGCTTTTAAAAGGCTTGTTTACAGATGAAACAGAAAAATATCTTTTGCTCGAATTTGGACTTACATCAGTTCCCAATATACCACGTCTCCAGCTTTCAACTTTCACTTTCTCAAATACTTTTATTAGAATACCCGATCGAATTTCGGGAATCCATACATAACTCGTCTAAGCATGCAGTAGACATGAATAGTTAAAATAATCACCCATTAGTATTCAATACACTCATGGTATTTTAGAACGATGATAAGAATTCTAATGGGACTGTATGGGTCTTCCCGATGGCTGAAGGTCGTTTTATTGATATTTGGCTATTGTTCTATTATGACTAAAGATTTATTTGGTCATACCAAGGTTTTGGCGGGTCTTAGGTACTGCATAATGCATGGAGCTTATATTTTTGAGTGGTGTCTCAAATCTAAATATAAACGTGTCTGATCCTGAAACGAATTAAATTGATGATGATAACTATTACAGAAAATAAGGTGTCCCCAAATAGTCAAGTTTTATATGGTCTACGTGAATCATATTTGAAAAACATAAAAAAAGAAAACCGTTTTTGTTTTTACTGCTTCCTAAAATATCCTGTTAAAAATCCTTATCATGCTCTTTGGAAATCCACCAAACTATTTGCATACCTATTGCCTATGGTGACCACGAAATAAATGAAGGTTTTGCTACCAAATAGGTACTAGATATTGTTTCTACAAGCTTAATAGATCTTGCCGAACCAGTCAATCAGTTATTCCACAACAATATTCAAATTCTATAGCTACTTTGTCGTCGTTTATTAGTTCAGATAGGCCACTTATCTTGCAAGGATTGTAGGTGTTACCTGTTTTGTATTGGCTCCAATACATGTCAAGGTTTGCGGCTGTTCAATGTAGCTGAAGTATCTTTGTTAGGTTGGTACTTAGACCAATCTAAATTATTTACGCCTCATTGGTAGAGCACTTGATTGCTCTTGAGGTTGCAAATTTGTGAGGTGTGGCTTTTACGAAAAAGTGATTTCAGACATTACGTATTTAGGCTTAGAGAATTCTGATTGCGGATCTCAAAGGTTTACTCTTCCTATTTTGTGTACAGTTATCTTGGTTTATATCATAAAAAAAATGCACTAGCAAAGGCATGCAGTCTAAATTACCACTGTCGGTGCAATGTGAGAACAGCATCAACATTATCCGGAAATGACACGTTCCTATACATAAATACCATCTAAAATCTACATTGTTATAATTCTATATAGTTTATTGTTTCTCACGCCGAAACACGCCTAGCATATACCCAAAAATATCCAACAATTGTTTCCAGACCTTGTAATCTTGCTTAACCACGTATAACTAATCTAAAAACCAGAAAAAAAGAACAAAAGAATCCAAAACGCATCAGCAGACTGTAATGGAGATCACGTAGCCTCGGATCTCTGATTACCCCTCTCACTTTAATTTACGACCGTTATTCGAGTGCGAGCGAGATAGATTTAATAATGGTCTAACCGCAACCCGGACTATCATTAGGTGGTATTCCATTTACGAACACTGTGTCTCTTTGGCGTCGGGTGTGAGAGAGTTTTCTTATGAGATGTGGCACGGTGTCGGCTGCTCCGACGTGGTGTTTAAAGCTTCTAGAGGTTGTTATGGTGGCGGAAACCGTGGTACGTTGGTACAGTAATCTTACAGCCGACAATCGTAAGAAATAAATGAATTTTTCTTTTTTTCTCTCTCTCTTAGCCTCAAATTGCTTTTTATGTGTTTTCCTTAAGATTTTTCGAGACAATCACTCGTTGGTATCATTATGTATAATTTAATCGGTGGTTATGAATACAGCCTTTGTCAATGCGTGATATCATTATTGTTAACTATAAACGCAATTGTTTCCTTTCTGGGTTGTGAAAAAAACGTGGTTATGATACGAATTATGAAATAAAAAATAAATATCGGTAATGGTGGGTCGTTAAATAAGGTACAATCGAACACACAAGAGTTCTGGTCTATTATTAGTTTTTTTCCTATTAGCACTTTTTCTTGCTTCTTTTTCTATGTTATTTCTATAACTATGCGACCAAAGCCTTATTTGTTACAAAATATTGCTTTAGACGCAAATCAAAAACTCTGCAAGTCATTATGCGTAAAAATTAGTCCTTTGATTCACTGTAACATCAATTTATGTACCGTCTTGACTTTCCTATGATGTTAAAATGTTTGAAGCATAGAATTACGAAAATGTAATTCTAAATAAATCATAATAATATATGGCCCAGGGCCAAGAAAGGCAGTGTCATTTGCCTCATGACATTATCAATTTAAGACAAACACGCCGATATCAGGTGTTAAGTATTAATCAACATGATTGACACTTAATTTAATAAGGGTACTTACACATGGATCTACTTACTCAAAATTGACAATATCTATTTTTAATTTCTGATACGAATCACAATTAATTGGAATAATCCTTACCCCGACATCAGTAGCACAATACGCTTATTTAGCTTGTCATTTTGCGGGCTTTAACTTATTGCAAACATCATTCATGCAAACATAGCCTATACCGCCAATAGTCTACCAAAATAGTTTTGCCGTTCCAAAACTATTTGCCACACAAATCTGAACTTTATGGCTTTGTAATAAGGTGTATGTGTACTGATGATTTGGTTTTCTCAGTAGTGGTAAAGCCGTATTTCATCCTTATTGTGGGCTGTCATAATAATCTCCTTTACCTTGTTATCGTATTGCAAAAGAGTAAAGTGAACGCGTGTTTTACATACGCAATCATACTAATAGTGAATAAACTTTATTTACTTAGTCTCTTGGCGGTGCAGCATTACATTTAATACACCGTTTCTCATGCGATTTTTCATCTTAAGTATAATTAGAAGTTATTAGTTTGGACTATAAATATCTACTTAGCATTTAAGCTTCTTAAACGGTTTTTTCAAGAAATTATTATAAAGCATGATAGATACCCTGTTTCTTTAGTTACAGTAATAGCAAATGATCAACAGTAGGTAATATTATAAAATATTTTTTTTCCAAGAAGCTTTCATTTACTTGCTTAAAATAATAAATATAAAAAATAAAATTTTAAATATATTGAACGCGACGGTACATTTCGTTAATGATCGTGTTTCCGAAGATGCCCGAACGGATTTTAATTTGGGAATCGTTATGGCGTTAATAAGTTACGTCATAAAGGCTAGATTGTTTTATTGGCCGATATTTTTATGGTGTTATCATGGGATGTTGGGACCATCACACAGTTTTTGAGTTAGTTTTAGGGATTATTCGAATGTTATGATATAATCACCTCGTTCCTTATTATCATTTGATTAACCTTCCTCGGTCTACATATAGTTTCAAATCCAAGCGTCATTTTAATAAAACGTGTTTTACAGAATAAACAAATAAATAAATGTAGAATAATATAGTTGACGTAATAACTAACAAAGTTGCTCTAATTTCTCTTCATTTTGAGTAAATTTAATTACTGACTTATAATAATAATTAAAAAGTTTAAACAGCATTGTTTAGAAACTTTTGCGTCGTTTCACATTTAAATACAATTTGAAAGAAAAAAAGACATTTATTTAAACAATAACTTATTAACTAATAAAACAAAAAAAATATTTATAATAATAACCATCAACTATTTTTTTACCACTACAAATCTTATTTCTTAACACTGTTATTTTGTGATTATCATAAAGTTCCTCAAATGTCCTCTTTCAAACGTTTTTTATCTAAATATACTTTTCTTCCAGAACCATCATATTTATTGTAAAATAGAATTAATTAGAACTTGACCATCTTTTCCTTACAAATTCCGAAGTTATCTGACTTTTCGAACAGGACCAAAACCGTTGCCATGGCCAGGAAATACCTTAATATACAATATGACACAAACAAATGAGCATCGTACCATCCCGTCATTTTAATACATCATGAGTCATCATGTAAGATCCGAATCGTGCTGCATTGTCTTCTAGTGTTTATTATTTCCCATAGTTAAACACGCAAGGTAACTTGTAATTTCTACCGATTATCATATCAACGAAGTCTGTTTTTCGTCGAGAAAATATTAACTGTTATTTTTTCGATTGTAATGAGAATGGATTCCGTACGTATAGGGTTCCAACGGGACCCTATTACTAAGCCTCTTTCTGTCCTTTCGTCTGTCAGTCTGTCCGCCAGCGGGCTGTATCTCATGGACCGTTATAGGTAGATTCTTTTTTAGTTTTGAATCTTCCGTCTTACGTTAACCGCACCTCAATAAAAGAAGTTTATATTTTTACTGTCATTTGTTTGGGCAGACGGCAAAGAATCCCTTTAAAAACATTAGATAAAATATAAAGTTACATCTATTAATATTATTTCCGCAAACAAACAGACACACAGCATTGTTATACCATTGTTTATGGCAAAAATGTGTTCGTGATCGCAAAACACCGTGGGATCTGTCGTCCACGCGATATATCGAGGAAACTTTAGATGAAAATTTAATATTTTGTCTCACAATGCGGCTTAAACAGGTACAAGATAGTATGTTATTGATAATATATATGTATGCTGGTTTTGGAGTCGAGAATATTATGGATAAGACGATAATATTTAGTTAGTTGAGTTAACGTGTCAGCACGGATCAACAAATACCTAGGTACTTAATAAGTGGCAGTACCTAACAAGATGACGAGCTATACTGAGAAACGTAGTATAAAGTGAATGATTTGGATTTAAAAATGTATCCGTACTTAGGTTCGCTGTTCAGACAATAGACACAACAGCAATGGACATAAATCATTGATCACAGGACAGGGAAAGGGTTAACGTAATAAATGCTCTGTAGAAAGTTCTGTTAAGAAGATGTACTTTGGAGTTAGTTTAATATAATTTCATATTTAATAAGATCATTTTTTTATCTTACTTTTTTTATACTTACCTACTCGTATTAGTAAATAGGTAGGCCATGATTGATCTTCCATGTTTATTCAAATAGATTAATCAAAAAAATTCAGGCATAATGATAATGAAATAAAAAATATATCGAAATTGATGCCACATCCATTTTATCCTTATCAAAGTCTTTCATAGATCTAACGCGAATACCGCAGGTTGTATTATGATTTCGCTGGCCCTAGCCGGTGAACGTACAACTCTGATATTTTGAAAACTGGTACTGACGTGTTACAACATAACTTCAAGAGAAATTCTGTCTGAATGTTATGTTCGATTCGCTTTGTACATCATATTTCAAAATAGTTTAGTTAGCTGTCTTATAGACACGGTATTCATCATTTTATTGGCACACCTATTTTTAGGGGTTAATCAGGACTGCACTATACGCTACGTAAATACATTTTTTTTCTGGAAATCATTATAGTTAGTTGCCCCGTGCCGAACGTAAGCAAATTTTTAGCTAAATGTATTACGTTCGATCACTTATTTAAGTGATTTTCCGTGCGACGACATAGGTACGTTTATGCGAAAATATCGACGGTTCCGATATATTAGGTTTTGAGATAGATTTAGCAAATCGGCGAGCGATTTGCTAAAACATGTTTTGACACTAATTTTACGATTTTACATTGTACATACTTATGCCGACAGTTCATACTCGATATGCGCACTTTATAGTTAACTTTTTTCCGTAAGGTACCTACCAAAGTGGCAGAGTTCCTATGGTTATGGTGTTAAAACAGTAACAAAATTGTTCACAGTAGTTAAATAAATAGTAACATAAAATTACAAATTGTATCATGAACTCATGATACATATATTTTCAATGATGAAACCTCTTAATTAATGATATTAAAATACTGATAAAGTTACAATATATTTCCTTACAACTAACTTTACTAAACATAGTATAATATAATACATATAAGAACCTATTTATAAAATGAATTCTATCCGTACAGTCGTCCATCAATAGTCACGATTTCGCGGCTTCCCCACGATTCCACAGGACCATGATATTATAAACAAAGCTTATGGAATATTTAGTTTAAAGAATACATTTAGATATTGTCTATGAATATCTAAAACTCTGAATATTTTTGAAAAAGCTTTTAATATTCAATGGCTTTTGTTTTAATTGTCGTCTTATAATCTTTGTGTGATGGGCATGATCATTTTTTGTTCTATGTCTAAGTGTGATTTATCTATAATTCTTACTAATATGATAATTGCGAAAGTTACTCTGTCTGTCGCGCTTTCACGTCAAAACTGCTAAACGGATTTAAATGAAATTTGGTACACAAATTGTTTAGAGCTTGAGAAAGGACATAGGCTACTTTTTGCCGCGATTACCGACATCCACGCGGGTGGAGCCGCAGGAAACAGCTAGTATGTTTATATTTTTTAATATATACGTATGTTTATGAATCGTTGTCTAGTTGCCATAATACAGACTGCCTATTTTGCAATCAGATTATATCTTGGGTCAACTCACGCATGATTGGCCATGTGTGAGTTGACCCAAGATATTATTATTTTTACTATTAAAGCTCCTATTAGAGGTAATGTTCAAGCTTTTCCAACTGTCAATTTGTTTCGGTTCTTTTACGTTATTCAGTCTTTGCTTTGATTTCCTCATAGAGTGAGATTTGTTTCGCAATCCTTGTGTTATAATAATAAAGTAAAACAATGCTAACTATTCACAGCTTGCCGTCTAGTTTACTTAATAAGCCATATCAAATTGTGTAGCGTCGGATCTCGATGGGAATTAGGGTTGTCACAATGACATAAATGTAAAATTCTAAAGTCAGAGAGATAGTGGCTTACCTTTTTGTACTTGTATCTCAAATGGACAACCTTTTATATCCTTCTAGCTATTAGTAACATGTGTAATAGTTACAGGTAATTAATAGGTATTAACAATAAACAGGCATAATATTTTTTATTGCGTAAATTCTCTTACCGAAAACCGGAAAGATAATATATTTTAACGTAAAACAATTATAGTGGCTGCCTATATTAATGACTTCAATGATTAGGCAATTGCTAATCTTAGTCAAAAAGGTTTTGCAAGCATAAGCGGAACGTGTCAGCCCTATCGTGACGTAACGAAGTCACGGTGCGCATGCGTCATGTCCGACGCCATTTTATATGAACATATCGTGATATTTCATCATAATAAGGCAGGACTTGCACGGATTCATTGCTATGTGAACAAAAATTACTTTAATATTAATTAAATTGTTAAAAATCTTATACGAATGAAATAAACAGCCATGTTATAGGCATCGCGCAAATCTTTCTTTAAAATAATAAAATCAGGTTAGTTACACCATTTATAACTCAAGAACGGGTGGTCCGATTTTGATGATATTTCTCTTCGTCTGTCTTTTTATTTGTCCCCGTCCCGAATATCAGAAAAACTATCAAAACAAGTCTTACGGGAACTTATAAACTTTGCCCCCGTTTTTCACCCCTTTTTTTAGTAGTGTAACGCGGGTGAAACCACAGGCCACATCTAGTTAAATATAATCAGCCCAAACATTACATTGCCAATAAATGTTTCATCGTCGTTCCTCAAAGGACCACTTAACAACTTCAACCACCACATTTATTTAACCAACCAACATTTTTCCACCCACAATAAACAATATCCAACAGCGCAACAAGCAACAAGGTAAAAACACCCAACTTCTAGTCGCACCTCGTCCGCCATTTCATACAAATGTTCACAGAACAAAATGGCCGCGACCATTTCGGTTACAGGAAACGCGTATCTGTCAACAGCTCCGCATCGCAAGTGGGTATTGTATGATAATCGTGCGCGCCGACAAAGATTTAGCGCGTGGCTAGGAAATGCGCGGTGGTGGTGTCAAGCTTTTTAGGGTTAGGTAGCTTGGTAGGTGGTTACAGGGTTATAATAGGTATTTGAAATGTTTATGGCCTGAGATTTTTTATGTTTCCTCACGGCACGATTTCATCTTGTGTTTCGTCGTAAATTAGAACGTTTTAATATGTAGGTTTTAATTGTTAAAATGTTAATATGTTTAAAATTTGGAAATGTAAAAAATAACCGACTTTTATCTCCTAGTTATACCCTATATATTATAACAATTAGAATTAACAAGATTGCTAGTAATGTGAATTCCACCCACATTGTTAGAAACCTTTTAAAAAAAAAAAAGTCTATCCACAATGGCCGAAAATATTGCGTAACAAACAAACGTACAAAACAAAAACCATGTCGTCATATGAGTTAATAAACTAAATCCTTAAATAAAATAGGAATCCAATAAATATAAGGCATTTTATTTTGCAATTGTATCACGAACAAAATTAAGATTAATTACATTAATTCAATCCGATAATAATTACATCATGAGGAAGCAATCTAATGAGCACTTACCATTAATTTCCCAACAAATCAAGCCTATTTCAAATTCTCCAAATGTTTAGAAGATATATCAACCTACCTTTATCCCACTGACGGGGCTAGCTGAGAAAACATTAATTCAGTTAACAATGACATAAATAAACTTGGCTTTCGGTTAGGTAATGCTAAATATAAGGCCTTTCTAAGAAATAGTTACATAATACCCAAGACCAACGCGAATTCTATGTAATCTTAGGCATATTCATGTTTCTTCAATGATGCTATTACTGGACTTGTGAATTGTAATTTAAAGTGTAAAATGTTATATAAGGTGTAATTTAAAATAGCGTTGAAGCGTCAGTTTCCCTCGATGAAATATTATCTGATAATGAGCGTCCGTATTGTCCCTATAACTCTAACAAACCTATTTAATGGTTGAAAAGGTTAACTGGTGGAAACCTGTGGACTGTGTGTTAAGTACAGACCTGTTTGCTGACCGAATAAAGCTTGCGAATGTTGAAAAGTCGATAGAGAAATCAGAAAAGCTGTAGATGATGTATTATAAAATTTTAGAACCTTGGTCCTTAACGAAACAAAGACTATTAACCTAATACGAATGTATGGATTCATGCAGCATGGCTAAAAAACCTAAAAACACTTTTTTAAATTCTATGACGTCATAATACTCTATTTGTTACGAAGGTATTTGATAATGCACGAATTCTATTCAGCCATTAATTTTTTTTCAAGTTCAAAATTCGAAGAAACAGTTTATCAAATTTCAAACCTACACACAATTGCCTATTTTTTAAATATCAACGTTGAAAAATGGAATTAACTTTTTCTAATAACGAATCCACGATTCTTCCCACCAATACAATCGACGCCCGATCCTAGAGGCCTTCCGCGCAGGCGCAAAGGTCGCGATCTAAATTCCTCAACGGGTCAAATAATTGTATTCTGAACTGAAAGTGAACGTTTTTAGCTTTGTGAGATGTTTATCAGTAAATCCATCCGCGGTGTAGAAACGAATTAAGGTTGCTATGTATTTTTTGACCTATAAGATGGTAGATTTTTAATTTAAGATTAAAAGGTCGATCTTCTTTTCAGACTTACTATTCAGTTCTTAATCTATTGTATTTAATTTTTATCGATGTCAATTCTATTAGTAACAAAAACTTTACACCCACTGAACGAATGACCTAATTTAGTTTATTCATCATCAGTGCTTATTATTTAACTGTCATTTCTGTGGATTTCTGAATAATTTTATTAGTTACTGAATTCTTGCTTTTTTTTAAGCCAAATGATTTATAAATTAAATCTAATAACCATTACGTCATATCAATATTGTAAGGAACTAAAAATTGATTAGTTTACAAAGACACTATTACCACACACTTAAATCAAATATATATTTTTTTTTTATAAAAGTGACTCCCGCACTAAGGAATTTAATCCTTGTGTCGTTGAGGGTTTAACAACAGTCAAATCACATGCACAAACAACACCCAGACTTGGAACAAGCATTTGTGGATCACACAAATGCTTGTCCAATGCGGGGATCAAACCCGCGCACGTCACGCACACAGGTCATTGGCGTGGTGACCTATACCACTCGGCTATCCGTTTCTTCATCGAATGCTACTCTGTTTTTCTGGAAAATTTGTTAGTTTGATAGGTATTTAATATTATTTATTATATTAGGTATAAATATTATTTATTATATTCAAACAACTACCGCTGCTTTCATAGCCCCATCCTAATTCTCGTCTCGGCTCGCGTTATTCCCTTATTCGCAGCGAAATATGGATATTATTGTTATAAACACGAGTTGAAGTTCGTGACAACAGCCGTGATTATTGGTCGGTCGGTTTAACAAGGTGTTACAATCTATAGCAACCAGTGTGTGTTGGTTTTATGAATAAATACAGTTGCTATGGCAACATAGATTTACGACTATTGTTTATTGGTTTAGTATCAATTACGCAATTATGTATTTCAAAATGAAAAAAATGTTTTTAGTGATTATTTAGACGCGTAATTAATGAAGTATTTTTATAATTAATCTTGTAAGTTTGTAATGTATTGAGACTTCGGTTTTTTTACTCTATACACAATTATTTTCTTCTTTCAATGCAGTTAGAATAATATACAGCTATAGGTAAATTGACAAAATTATAGTTAAGTTACAAAAACGAATCGTAAAATTAAAATGAGTTATGGAGTCACCACTGAATTGAGATTGAATATCATATTCTGTCCGTAATACGACAGTTTAACTATTACTAACAAAATAGTTAAACTAAAGCATTAAGCTTGTAATTACAATCTTCGTAATTCCAAGAATGTCGATATTATGTAAATTAAGTTAAATAGTAGTAGCTTACTGTTATGGGTCTAGGACGATCGATCGTCGATACTTTGTTGTTGTGGTCGGCCCTCTAAGGTACGGTAAATTACTAAGCTTTAGTAGGTACCGTCCTTCTGCATAGCCTTTCCCCAGGCTATGTTGGGGCGGCTTCCAGTCTTACTAGTCCTCTAAATACCTCCACAACCCATTTTACTGGGTAACACAGTATCCCAAAGTAAGACTGGTTGTGAGAATTGTAATGACTTAACGCCTGTCAAAGATTAACATATGAGAGTCGGGACCAACGGATTAACGTGTTTTCCGAGGCACGGAGAGGTCTCGGTATGTTTTCAAATGGTCACCCATCCACGGACTAACCGCGGCGAGCGCGGCTTAACCTGTATTATCAATTAAACCGCTTACACTTAGCACGAGCGAGCCAGAACTTTAGTAGGTACCTAAAGATTCATAAATGAATTTACACTAAAGTCTGTTTTTAATCTCGGATACTAAACTGACAAGTCCAAATGTCAAAACTGACTTAAATGTAATGTAATGACATAGTTTTGACATTTACACTTGTCAATTTAGGCTCCGAGATTAAAAAACAGACTATAGCCTTGCCCTGTGAGTACGTACGCCTTTTTGTTGGGCTCCTAAGAGTGTTAGCTTGTTGGTCAAGCTATAACCTTCCCCAACTCCTGTTATAATATTATGTATCTAATGTTATGTTTAGTTTTATTTCGTACTGACAAAGTATCATAAGACACACGGCAAAGTGACAGCCAAGATCGCAAAGTTATTTTGAATTCTGTTAGGTGTCGTTGTAAGTTAATTTATAATTCTGCTTAATTTAAAATTAAGCACGACGAAATTAAACTTTAGACGACCTCCGTGGTCGAGTGGCGTACACACCGGTTTTCAAGGTGTCGCCAGCTCTGAGGTCCCGGGTTCGATCCCCGGCCGGGTCAATGTAGAAAAAGCACTTTTCTACATTGTCTCGGGTTTGGGTGTTTGTGGTACCTTCGTTGTCTCTGAATTCCATAACACAAGTGCTTAAGCTACTTACTTTGGGTTCAGAACAATGTATGTGATGTTGTCCACATTTATTTATTTATTAATTAACTTACTAATGACAGGTAAAGTTCTAAGTATTATCCCTTCTTTATTGCAACTGCAGTTAACTGCTATGTTGTCACACGTTTAATTTAACTGTAGTTTAATTACCATTTTAAAGTTTTCCGTGACACAACACAGTGTATTGTTAAGTAAAATAATTACATATGTAACGATTACTCGACATACTAATGTTGACATCCGGCGTCGCTTAGTATAGCGGCTCGCGCATGCGTGCTCGCGATTTGATTTGCAGATGCGTTTGCGCCTTAGAGGCGGTGGTGCAAGTTTGAAACTTCTCAAGGAAAAATTACAAAAATACGAAGAAAGTTATACCTAATAAAAAGACATCTATAGTATTGGCAACACTATATGATATTAAAAAATAATAAAACTATACGACAAAAAAATATTATTAAAAGAAAATTTTATTTAATAAGTGTTTTCAGGTAAATCATCTTTTTTTGTGGTCATTCATGGAATAAATTAAATGCTTTAAAAAGAGCACAAAATAGTATCTATACTTTGATACCTACAAACTAATAACGAAAAAAACATTTTAACCTTACCTTCTAAAACAATCTACAAATCTGTAAAATTACTTTTGTCTCCTAATAATGAAGTAACATTATTTGCTTCTTAATCCATACTATCCTTACTAATATTATAAATACGAAAGTGACTCTGCCTGTCTGTCTGTTATGCTTTCACGGCTAAACTGTTAAACAGATTTTAATGATGAATTTATTTATGTATTTGGTTGGGTAAGCTTGGATCCTTAAAAAGGACATAAGCTACATTTTGCCGCGATAACCGACAACAAAACGGTTGGGACCAGGGGGTAACTATCACAAAAAACATATGATCTACCTAGCATCCAAAATCGTTTCTACTAACTACTCTTACTAATAATCTCTCATTTTGTACCACCACATACCACCACCTACCACTCATAAACAACAATAACCATCTTATTCCTTGGACTGCATCACTTTAAACTTGTCACAAAACAAAGGCTTACTTTCCACGCCTCCTCCGAGATTAATTAACAGTATCATGAATTGCAGATGGCGCTGTCTGCTTTGTTTATTTATTGGCATATCCGGTGGGACTCGGGTTTAACAGCAGAGGGGATGATAATATATTGCGAATAAGATGAATTAGGGATAAGAGGTTAACAAATCTCATCATCTATCTTCTATAGTCGACGACCTCTTTCGATGACCTCCGTGGTCGAGTGGCTTACACACCGGTTTTCAAGGTGTCGCCAGCTCTGAGGTCTCGGGTTCGATCCCCGGATGTAGAAAACCACTTTTCTACATTGTCTCGGGTCTGGGTATTTGTGGTACCTTCGTTGTCTCTGAATTCCATAACATAGTGCTTTAGCTACTTACTTTGGGTTCAGAGCAATGTATGTGATGTGGTCGAATTTATTTATTTATTTATTATTATAGGTAAAAGATTAACAGTTATTGACATTGACACTGTGTGGCTCCATAGGGCCAGAGTTTAAAATAATTGCGTCATGGTAGTTACTCTACTCATACGAAGCCGGGACTGGCAGCTATTTAGGTATAGTTAATTCTTCTTCTTCTTAAAGTGCCTCACCACTAATGAAGGTTGGCCGTCAGCTCAACAAACTTCTTCCTTTCCTGCACCAAGGAAAAAAGTTCTTCTACGCTAGCCATTTCTGTCCATTGGCGGAATGAGTATTAAAATTGTTTTCTCATATTAATATTTATTTTTTTCTTTACAGGTAAGAGAACAAACTATTAGCAGCATCGAACATATGTTAGTCGAGAGTAAGTTTTTAATAATAATAATAATAATAATAATATCTTGGGACATCTCACACACGGTCATCTGATCCCAAACTAGGCAGAGCCTGTGCTATGGCAACCAGACAACTGATAAACATACTTATATATTTCTAAATACATACATATTATAGATAAATTACACCCAGACACAGAACAAATGATCGTGCTCATCACACAAAGATTCGTCCTGGGTGGGAATCGAACCCACGACCTCCGGTTTAGCAGTCAGGGTCACTAACCACTAGACCAACAGGCCCGTCAGTCAGTACTTCAGCGATAAGCTTTTTTTTTCAACAAATTTATTTTTGACTAGCTGTTTCCCGCTGATCCGCGAGCGTGGAGTTCGGCTATCGCGGCCTATCTCCTTTCTCGGGCTTTAGGCTATCTGTGTACTAAATTTCATTTAAATCAGTTCAGTAGTTTTTTGCGACAGACATAAAAACAGACAGAGTTACCTTAGCATTTATATATCTATTAGTAAGGATTAACCTGTACCAAGAAACAAAAGTACCTTAAAATCCTAATTAAATTAAAATATTGTATAAAATAATAAATAAAATTCACAATTCGTCGCATTCTTAGCACATTATGATGTAAAAACTTAGCGGATGCACTGCTTGCGCGCGCGTTGCATACCAACGACACTAACTCGCGAATTCTTCAAAGTTCGTTGCCACAATCGATTGAAAAACTCATACAGACCCATTTATCTGTTGAATGAATACAAATTTGGAGTAACTAGGTACTGGTATGTCCCGTGGTCCATTTAAGAAAGAAATGAATAGGATTGTGATTTCGCGATGTGCTCTGCTCTTGGTCAGTCAAGTAAAAAGATTTCTATTAAGATGGAAGCGTCAGAGTAGCGCGCGAAATTCGATTAAATTATATTTCATGACAAATTCATTCAATCGAATTGCATGAACTTAAAGGGTTAGGTTGATGATTTTAATAATTATAATTCTGTAAGTACAAGCGTACTACGGCTGCGAATCGTATTTTGTTTAAAAAAAAGCTTGAAACTGTCCAGCAAATTATAAAAAACGTACGAAAATATTTTGTTAAAAAAACAATCCTGGAACTGTCCGGCAAATTGTAAAAAACCTAAGAAAATTTGAATTCCACGGGCAGCCCTTACGCTTCCACCCTAAAAATCTAGAATGTCTACCCAGTACTGTAGGACAGTGAAATGAGGTTCTTCGCGATTTGTCAACTTCCACCAATTACGAGCCAGTAGCTTGTCTCTAATTGGTGGAAAATGAAGCGGGTTTTTAAATCGCGAACCCTTATTAGTTAGAAAAACAAAATCAGTAATAAACTTTTTAACTACGTAGTAGGTATAACAGTCATTTAAAATGATTTTTAAGTAATATTTCAGTTGCTCTCACATATGTATTTAACTGTGTGGTTTTCAGATTTATGTCTTAGTAACATAACATTATTTTGTTTAATGGTAAAAAAAAAACAGGTCACTAAATGTAGGTACATTAAATTTATTCTTCTGCCTACCCTTTTTCCAAGCTATGTTGGGGTCGGCTTTCAGTTTCACCGAATTAAGCTGGATACCGTATTTTACATAGAGCAACTGCCTATCTGTCCTCTACAACCATCAACATTTAACACAAAAACACTAACAGAATTAAACAAAAAAAAAATGGCCCATCGGCAACAAATTATTTCCTACTACCTTTAACAGGATACTGGAATATACATTATTTTTATACATATACCAGTAACAGTTACCTAAGAGTAAATATTCAAGTAAACAAGATCGCATTGGTTGTTCGAATTGTAATGCATTGAACGTCAACTATTTACCGTTCGAGCTGGTCTATTTTTGTGTCGTATTTCTTGTGAATTGAATATAAATGTAATAAATGTACATTCTGATAGTAATGTCGTAGTTGTTGTCGAGTTAACTTGATTTGTAAAGTAAAGCTTACGATTTCAATCAGTACGAAGATTTAGTGTGAAATCAGGCGTTTGGGTTACAGTTTTGTTTGTAAATACTTTTAAACATAATATCGTAAATCAATATCTATAAAAATGAGCGTTTGTATGATTGTCCTCTATGCGTGCCTAAACCAATGATTAGGTTGTGATGAAAATTTGGTAGGTTGTTCTGAATAAGACAGATCAAGGTTCATAGGCATAACAAAAAAAAAAAATGTAGGTATGTCAAAAAAGAAACGTTTTTACTTACTTGACGTTGCATTGCAACGCAGCAGTAGTAGCAGGTGTAGCTAGAAGAATATATAATAAGTCATTCCTGCTATCACTACGTAAATTTCTTAACAAACCCAAATAGCAATGAATGGCGACTTTCAAACGTCTAAATATTTAAGAAAAAACAAAAAATGCTTAAAATAAGAAACACTTAATATAAAAAAACATCATTATTTTATTTATAGGACAGCCACTTAATTTAAAAATAGCATCATATTTTTTTTATTTATAGCCATATTCGCAGAGAAGAACTTTTTTAAATTCTAAATTCAAAAGTGACAGTTGAACAGACAAGACGTCTATGACTTTATGATTGATCGTGATGTCTGATACACGATTCTTTTAAAGACAAATTGTGAGTAAACATTATACATCTATTAACTCCTATTTGAATTAATTTATTAGAAGAATTAGGCCCGTGCACGTAGACCTTATACAATAAATAACTTAGGCTAATTTTCTAGTCAAAAATATTTGTATCTGAGTAGAAAACGGGTTACCAGTAAAAAACAATGAAATTAGGTACAAAATCCGATTTTGAAATAAAACATATCTTACATATAGTAATTAACATCAAATAAAAAGTTTTAAATTACTCTGTCATTTTACAATCCTAACTTAGCTAATTAGTTAAATTTTAATTATACTTGTTGTGTTAATTACGAAAACAATGAGCAATTTTCTGCTAAATTTATTTAAGTCTCAAGAAATTATTACATGTATTTATTATTGGAAACTGCAATAAGCATCTTTGAATCGATTATTTATTTTCAAATCAGGAAACTAATAATGATAAAATAAAAAAAAAACTAATAAAATAAAACTGATTCTTAAATTAAAGATTAAGACCTTTAATAAGGAAAGGTTCAGCTATTCAAAGAGTTATTTCCGGTGAATCTTTATGGTATATCTTTCGCCTGCGTATGTAATCACATGGCTGAAAACCAGCGCTGTGACGGGTCGTGCTCGTCCCGGTACAGCATTAGCTGAGCCATCTCCTTTTGCTACCGTTTTCTTACCAATGTTTAATAATATGTACCGTGTTTTTGTTTTGGTAGCAATAAATGTCTTTTTATTTATTTTTTTTTATTTTAATATCGGTGATAGCGGTATATAATGTCCTTACTTGAAGTTTGAGGTATTTTTTTCAATAAATATAATACAAATCATTTTTTATATCAACTATACCAGAGAAAGGTGCTTAAGAATAGTTACTTATTGATAACTAAAAAAAAAATTAAAAACATAACCGAATTCGTTAAAAGACAAGCCTGGGTGTTATTTGTGTATGAGAATTGAACGATTGTGAAACCTCCCGCGACACGGGGTATTAATTCTATAGTGCGGGAATCGTTTTAAAAAAAACCTACAGTCGAATGATGAGAAACTCCATTACAGTCTTTAGAAAATGGGTTCTTTTGCTTATACATTTAATAAAGTCCATCCCCTTCGATCATCGGTCTCTCCTCCTAAATCATCAGGCAGCAGTTCAAGTGATAACCATCCTATCCGGAGCTGTAATTGTTAAGAAAATCACGAGGGTTTTCAATAACAGCCACTCTGCAGGAAACCGGGGCGTGAACTTTACTGTGACTTATTGGACTCACGACCGAGAAGCGGACAAGTCAATATTTTAATATAACTGTTGATTTTATGTTCTCTTACCTTAATGTCTTGAGATTTGTAGGCTTTTCAGACTTTAACAGTTTGTGATAATTATTTTTTATGTTAGATCAAATTTTGTGACTTATTTTTGTTTATTACAAAAAGAAAATGGATTGGTAGAAAGCGGGCCAGGAAAAGAAAAGCCTGCTTTGCTCAACATTTTTTTAATAATTAATGGGATACAAAAATAAAAAGAATTATATATTAATTATGTCGTGTTAGTTAAATATTAGAAGCAGTATCTACCTTTGTACCTATATTTTCTTTATGTCTAAGTTTCCTTTTTCTGTTTTGTATGGAATTATGGATTATTAATGTACACAACATTAATAATCCATAATTCCATACTTAATATTATAAATGCGAAAATAACACTGTTTGTCTGTCTGTTAGGCTTTCACGGCTAAACCGCAGAACCGATTTTGATGAAACTTGGTATGAGGTAAGCTTGGATCCTAAGAAAGGACATTGAGTATTTTTCGCGATAACCGACCACCAGGCAAACGTAGCTGCCAATAACAGCTAGTAAATAAATAAATAAAAATACAAAACAAATGAATAAATATTTGTATATCACGAGAATTCTTGATCCAATAAATGAATAATGAGTAGGTACCATAATCCACCTTAATCATTCGTGCAGAAATAAAAAGAAAATAACAATGCTATAGTACTATTATTAAAAATTAATATATAAGAATATTCAGTATCATCAAACAATTCATCTCGCAAAAGGATGCTCACAATTTTAAATGAACCTTTTTTTTTTTTGTCATAACTACGATGAATGCGCAGACGCATATAATGCTATTGTGGGCAATAAAACAGAAATTATGCAATAACACGCGGCTTGTGAATATTTATGCCAGTCTGTGTGTTCCTTCGAGTAGGATTGAAAGGAACTTATTCCGTTTAGGATCGCTTGTATCACACTATTTTTTATTTAAGTAACTCAATTAATAATAACAGCCTAGCATGTCCCACTGCTGGGCATATGTCTCTTCTTACATAAAGAAGGAGCGAGCATTGTTCACCACGCTTGCTTATTTTGAGTTGGCGATTTTAGATTCAAATTTTAGGAATTCAGGTTTCCTCACGATGTTTTCTTTCACCGATTGTCAGTGATGTCTTAGAATAATTAAGAAAATTGACAAAGTCACATTGGTACTTGCCTGTAATGGGATCGAACTTGCGACCTTGAGCACACAAATCCGTTCATTCAACCACTAGGCCACCACGACATTTAACTTAATTAGAATACTCAATTAATTTAAATGCTGAATTACGAAAAATATATCCAAATTGAATGAATTCGTTAATTCCGTTGATACAACGATAATGATTATGTTATCTTAGGTAAAACAAAAGAACAACGCTTTTTTTATTGTATTCATAATTTTGTACCTTACAGTACGATTATTTATTATTTGCGTATTTGGGGTTGTTTTGACACTGATTCTTTACATCTTTTCTGAAATACTACCTAGTGTGATAACATACACACTATATAAATGAATAATAATATGCTTGAAAGATGGGTAACACAGGTCATCGCTCTATTACACAGCTGTTTCTCACACTCGAGATGAATCTAGTTTTTACATAAAACCTATCTACCGTATGACCGCGGTCACTCAAACCTGTATTTTATTTATTTAGTCGTTAAATAAGTTTATAATTAATAACGGTATCCTACTAAAATTATTTGTTATTAATCTCAACGCAATTATTGCACAGTTAATATTGATTTAACACTAATTTAAATCCTCATACTTTTATTTAACCTAAAATGTGTTTAGTAAAAATTGATTAGTAAATAAAAAAAACACTATTTTTCATCAATTAAAAATAAAAAAGATCTCCGAAGTCCACACCGTAAAAAGTGATGAAATTGGTAATAATATATAAGTAAGTAAGGAAAAATAAACGAAGTAATTTTTTTCGCAAAAGTAAAGTTTTAAAATAAAACACAACAAATCCCAAGTCTGTGTTAAAATCGATTAACAAATAAATTTATAAACATTACTTCCTAGTCACACATGAAAGTGAATTAGTTCCCACAAGTGGTGAAAGCTGGGGTCAGGCAACAGGAACCGTTGCTAAGCAACGCAGGCTCGGCTAATTTACGCTACGATCTGTAAATCATCTCGAGAAAGTGATTGTAAACTAGTACCTGACCTTTATACCAGGATTAATGGTATAATCAGGTAATTTGAATGGTAATATTCTGTATAGTTGGGTAAATTTCTAAGCGCTTCCGTCCTCCTTTTGTTAATTGTATTCATTGAAATCTGCACTTCTGCAGTGTTTTATAAAAAAATAACGGACCGTTAATTTTTCCATTAAAATAGGAGGTATTTGAAATTAACTGTGATAGTACTTAACTCAATTTCCCTTTGCAATGAATAAGTAACGGCATATCTAATAAAATATTAAATAAGTGAAATAAATAGCAAATTAAAATTAACATATTCAAATAATGTTGATTACAGCTATTATATTTATTTTCTACAGTTCACTTAATGAAAAAATATATTTATACTTTTCACACGAGATTAAAAATACACTCAATCATACCAACACTCCAATAAAACCGTAGCAAACCTCATTATTTCAATTAGCGACACCTAAAAACGTAAGTTAATTAACGCGACTATCATACGAAGCAAAGAAGTCATTAAATCCATGTACTAGATTAAACCGTTACTTTTTCTCGCAAGCGCGCCAAAGGAAACTCATTCACAGAATGCCACAGCGATTATGACTTGATTCAAGCCTTTTTTTAGGGCTTACTACTCGTTAAAATAGCTTACAAACGTTTTTATTTCGCTCAATATGTAGTATTTGATCGGCAATCTTGTACATACATAAATCTGTGTTAGACGAAGCAATGTTGGATGTGTGTGTTAGTTAGTTTGTTTATAGGTACTGGAACTTAAACCTTCTTGTTATTAAATACAAATAATAGAAGGAAAAACTTAAACCGTAGGCAGGACTCGAACCTGTGAACACTGGCTTGACGCTCCAGTCGCTTTAAACCTTCTTATTCATAAAAATCTCGATGTATTTTGGCAACTGCTTAACAAGTTAAAAATACAAATTCTCTTTAAAAAATTAAGTAGGATCTGCTAAAAGATTTTCATTAATAAGGCCCTTAGTGTGTACCTAATTTTTTTTTGGATTCGAATTTTAAAGATTTAAAAGCTGGTATTTGTTGTATGGTAGTTGGAAGTTAACGGTCGATTGAAAAAAAGAGTTAGAGAGTGTTTTATGTTGAAATGGAACTTTCAGTAGGTTGGTTAGATGAACTAAAAAAAATCCGGTAGACTGAGTATCTACTTATCATATTAGCTGTTTTGAAATTTATTTTCAAAGATGGCGATGTTGATGCTACTGTCAACTGCTTTTTAACAGAAAATATGTTTGTAAGCTGACTTTTATGCATATTAAAATACAATACTCTCTTGTATTTTTTTTTAATTTTACTTCAGAAAATATATAAGTTTTACGGTCTTTTAACGAGCAAAGCCATCAGAATCACTTTAGTTCGGTCGAGTGACGTATAATCGATTCCGTTTACAGCGTTAACTTAAATAGATGGTATAATTCTCATCCTCTTGACGTAATCTTTAACTCGCATTTTACGATGCCCTTGAGATGGCCCTTGAGATGTATCACATGCCGACAATATAACTATAAATGGTCCCTTCACTGACCATTTATTGTTTGAAAACTAGTTACAAAAATCCAAGTTGTGTACTGAAAGCTATGCTATGTGTAAACGAGGCTATGAAAACTGTCATCGGCGAGTCGGCGATGGCGTAGGAAAAATGTTGCAAAAAATACATATATATCGATTTTTATTTTATTATGACATTTGATATTTAATGATTAAGTAAGTAATAGTTTTTGAGTATATTATTTTTTCTTTAAGTTCAAGATAACTTTAAATAATAACAAAAATATCATCAAAAATTATAGTGGTTAAGTTAACTTTTTTATTTATAATATTACTAGCTGTGGCCCGCGACTCTGCTAGCGTTAAAAAGTAGCCTATGTCATTTTAAGGATCCACGCTTACCCCATACCAAGTTTCATCTAAATCGGTCGAATAGTATTGATCAAGCAATACACAAAACAAAAACAATATACGTTACGCTCATCGCTTTCACTGGAACACCGCCTTTATCCCATAGAAATTTCTAGACAATTTAGATTTATATCCCGACTCCACATAACACAGTCACACGCAATCATAAGGTAAGTAAAACACTGTTATTAATAAGCTATAACTAGGTTCGCAGAACAGTAAGTGATTTTATTCAGGTGTACTGACACTGAGTATTAATTTACACAACTTTTGTTTCTGCAGTGATGAAAATAATTACTACTGTAATGGGAGTACGAACCGTGTAGATGCTGATGAACTTTATTTTGAAGAGACTAAGGTGGATTTTTGTAAACTATTTTGAAGTAAAAAACACAGCACGGTCTCGTAAGCCTAACGGATGAAATAAAACTTTTTTGTGTTCATAATGGCTAACTATAGATTTTTGTTTTTATTTTTTTTGAAATACCGAATAGTTCAAAATATTACACAAAAAATATATAAATAGATACTGGACGTATACTATAGGATCAAATTTGTTTTTTTTTTGTTTCTAATTCTTAATTTAAATAACAAGCAAAGTCAGGGTAACTTGCAGTACGTGTTAATCATAAAATAGCTTGTGTCAAAACGTAGTATTAAATCACCATATAACATGGACACTCTTAAAAAAGCTAAAGAACATGTTGGCCCAAATATTTGATCCAACGTTGGCGTTAATTAATACATAACTTGTACCTATACAGTAAAAACTTAACTGGAAGTGGTAGTGGCGACAATATACACTGAAGGGTAAAACATTGTTCTAAATAATATTAGAAACTACTTATAACGATGCTCATGACTCTTGTATAAGGTAACAAGCTTTTCGCCGAATCTTAATAAACTACTAGCTGTTTCCCGCGGCTCCGCCCTCGTGGATGTCGGTTATCGCGGCAAAAAGTAGCCTATATCCTTTCTCAGGCTCTATTCCATCTGTATACCAAATTAAATTTAAATCGGTTAAGCAGTTTTGGCGTGAAAGCGCGATAGACAGACAGACAGAGCTTCTTTTGCATTTATAATAATGGTAAGGATTGGCCCATTTTCCAAATGACCTTATTTGGCACTTAGTAGAGCAAATGATTCCTATTTTATATCTCTTAATCCTAGCTACGCTTAAACTAAACGGTACAAAAGTATCTAGGCAAAGTTAATGAAAGAAGACTTATTTTACTTCTAACTATATTAAACTTCACCAGCTTTTTCTCTATCCAAATGACAACCACACTGTCTCTGACCTAAAACACTAACTTAACAGTTATCAAACTTAACCAATACTATCTCATCGTCTACTTAACAAAACACGCTTATAAAGCTCGCTTATCTTAACCGTAAATAAATCAGTCTCACCTGATAAATTGAGAAACTATTCCACCAATTAATCGCAAGTAGGGACAGAACTGGACCAATAGGAAAGCGATAATTCATGCGGTTTTCTGATAGTCGGTGATGATTGGCTGTCAACGAGCCGTCACTGCTCAGAGTAGAAATAAGTTAACTGTAGAGTACGCCTAACAAGTATGAACTGTTAGGACTAGTATGAACAAGTAAAATCGTAATTTTTTTGTTAAAACAGAGCGCGCCGTTTTATTAAAACTATTTCGAAACCTTTACCCTAATAATATCGAATCTTCGCCATCGATATTTTCGCATAAACGTCTGTCTTCGCACGGAAAATCTCTTGAATCAGTAAACGATCGTTGTACTTAAAGCTGAAATTTTGCTTACGCTCAGCACAACGCGCTACTAGCGATGCACGCGCTCTATGCTTGTCTATGTATACTCTAAGTTCTACTGTTATTAGTTAACGGAAGGAAAGCGGCTTCGTGTCTCGTTCGCGTGTTTAATTTAATTTGTAGTAAATCTTTGCTTGTTTGCAATCTCGTCACTTGTCGGTCAACCTATTATCATGAAGACTAGGGTAACTGTATACTGTGCCGATAAATAATAAAACAAAAAAGAAGCAATCGGTTCAAGTCAACTCTGATATCCTTCAAAAAAACACAAAGTTGCTTAACCAACCCACAGATTCTTAAAAACATGTGAAGATCTTGGGGTTGATAATGCTATTGGCTAGCCAAAAGACTAACAGCCATTTTTAATATTCGGCTCAAGGATTGTAAAGGATTTTGGCAACATTGTAGGTGTTGTATCTACCTACATTGTCTATCAAAAATTCAGAACAGTAACTCAGATTTTGTCCACCTATTTTCTATCAAAGAGCCACCCACAGACCCCATTACATGATTTAATGTTACAATTATTAATTCTTGATGGTCCGTCTAACATAACGACAGGCTGTCAGGTGTTATTATTTACTAACAAGCAAGTAAATGGTCCAGTTTAGTAAATACCCAGTTTCTAGGAAGAAAAGTCGCAGCGATTAAAATACTTAACCCTGTTTGCGATAGTTTTTGTGTTAATAATGCTTTTACATTTAATTATGGGAAGACTGGAGTATTTTTTAGGTTGGCGTGTTATTAAACCGTTGTGTAGATATTTCCTTAATAGTTAAGTACTGGTTACATAGTGAAGTTGTAGTGTTTGGTTTAGTTAAGTAAAGATTTAGGTATTTCCAGTGCCTAGCTATTAAATTAATGATGAATAATTAATTGTCAAATGAACTCTTTTTTGATATACCTAGGTATATTAAAAAAGAGTAAAATAATACCCAAAATAGTTTTAATCCTTACTAATATTATAAATGCGAAAGTAACTCTGTCTGTCTGTCTGTCTGTCGCGCTTTCACGCCAAAACTACTGAACAAATTTAAATGAAATTTAGTACACAGATAGTTTAGAGCCTAACAAAGGACATAGGCTACTTTTTGCCACGATAACCGACATACACGCGGGCGGTGCCGCGGGAAACAGCTAGTTTTCTATAAAATATAAAAGAATAAATTAAATGTCTCCAAAAAAGTATAATATCAAAATATTTCAGAATTTACTTTGAAAATTAAAATAATACACAAAATCTATAATTTATTTGCACATTTAACTCATAATAATAAAAACTGATAATAATAATAAATCATTAGCTATTTATGAATTACATTATGACTCATAATAATATTAAAATGAATGTAATAATAAATCATTATAATATATTTTGTTGATGAAGGGATAGACCGCTAAGTATTTATTACGTGGCCTTGTTTGTTTTGATAGGTTGGGTTTAAGGATACGGCGAAATTATGATTTCAAAAGAGTTTAAGTATATAAAGTGTGACAAAAATAAATAAAAGTATTTTAGTATTATTAGCTAAGTTTATAAAACCCAAAACACTAGCCTAAACGGTATTCCAGGTACTACATAATAAGAAATATTATAAACTTTAGTAAATTTCCCAATTATAATTTTCTCAATATATAAGTTGAAAACCACTAACTTCAATTTGGTGGGTTAAAGTTACTTAAAATATATTTTTATTTGAACTAGAAAAATTATGCATTTAGTTTATACCTTATTTATTAATTTATGAACATTAAATCAATTATTAATTTTTATTAATCAACCAATAACACGTTAAAAAAAAACTTTTTTGTACCAAATAAGTAACTCATGTCTTTAACTTACGAAAAAACTATTTCTAGCTACAAAACCAGCTCATCTTATACCCGTACATTACCTAACAGCCTTACAATCTATTTCACCTGACGCGCCCTACATTCCGCCTAGATTTATGTCTGCGCTCGCGCCTAGATCTCTAGCCACTACATTCAATGCAGGGAAATGCTTAATTTTATGTGTACTAATACCGTGTTTAGCCCACTTTTAGGATTGATTTAGGCTTCTTTCGCTTATAAATATACTAAGACAGTTTTATGACTTTGTCTGTCGTTTCGAACATTAATTTTAATTTTATTAACTGTACCTAACGTGTATTTTTTTTTTAATTTTGATTAATTTACTGAGATTACTTTTTGAAATTCAAATAGTTGTACATTAACACAGTACACAGCATATTATTTTTTTTATTAATTATCGTTGTTCAATATATATGTTGTCTTTTATTAATACACATATAATCAGGTACGCAGTATTTTTTTTAGTGTATTTCGTGCAATTTAAAATCGCCAGAATGGTATAATTGGAATTTAAAGCTTTTAATATCGAAACTTCTAGAACTCACTCTGCAACTCACAGTGCATTCCAACCAAGTAATTCATGCAATCCAGAATACTACTGCTGAAATCAATCTAGACGTGACTGGATATTTTTCACGCCGACTGTCGAAATACCATCTAACCTGACATTTGGACAATTTAATTTATAAATCTTTCGGTTACAACATCGTAACTTTAATTGAATCAGACGCAAATAAATATTTATACGTTCAACTTAATCACGTTTCTATTGGACCACTCGACTGAATGATTTTATTTCCAAACACCTTATTTGGATAACTTGAATATTGATTATAGCTGATAGGTTTTCCAAGTATTTACTTTAAAAGCTTAGTACTTAGATAAGTTAACATAGAACTATTAGCATTATCAGGCTTCCTTATAAGTATGGTGGTTAAAGGCTTGTACTAATTTCCTAGTCGTTAGAACACGTAGTTTGATTTAGGTATGAGGTAGATGCAATAATTAAAAAAAATGTGGACAACATCACATACATTGCTCTGAACTAAAGTAAGAAGATAAAGCACTTGTATTATGGAATCAGAGACACCTAAGGTACCACAAATAGCAAGACCCGAGATAAAGTAGAAAAGTGTTTTTCTACATTGACCCGTCCGGGGATCGGACCCGGGACCTCAGAACTAGCGACACCTTTGAAACCGGTGTGTACGCCACCGATGATGAAGGTCATCAAAAAAGTTATTGGTTATGTTGCAGTTGGTAGAAATAAACTCGTGGGAAGTGTTTCTTTTTTCCGATAAAAATTGTGTTAGTTTCCCAAAAAGTAACAAATGTTAAACCAAAATTGACTGTAATGTACTTAAGAGGCATAATAAAATTCAAAAACATTTTAAAGTAATACAAATAAACGTAACTTCTAAAACAAAATAGAAATACCTAGATACACCTAATTCATGTCCAACGCCATTACTTAGAGCGTTAATTCAATTTATTAACTTAGAAACTGGATCGACCGTTTAGCGTCCATATTGAATTATGTGAGCGTATGTATGAGAACTTGTAAGATTAGCCAATGAATGACCGAATGAATGATTTGGCAGCAGCCAATTAATCGGCCGTAAAGGGAATTCAAGGACTCTACAGTGAATGGTTAGAATGATTGAAATATAATGATTGTTCGATAAAATGAATGGATTTGTGTTTAGCTGTCACTAATTGGTGCAGGTGTGATTTTTTTATGTATAATATTGCGTTCTATAAATTGTTTGAAAGAATATGACGTGTCGAAATTTTCTTTTGTTAAGTTTTTACTTGCATTTATTAAAGAGATTATCCTTTAAAAATAAGATCTCTTGTAACTGATAAAAAATATATCCATTAAATCAATCAATTCATTTACAGTTACATTTAGCAACACAAATCAATTATATTAGAATAATTTTCTTAGTCTAAAATATCAAAACCTTTCAATAAGATTTATATCATATAAGTTTAATAATGTATCATTATTAATAATCTTATTCCTTTTAACGATCCATCTAAAAACCAAACAATTTTAAAACAACATTACGCTGTTTTTCAATATACAATCAAAATTATTAATCGATTATCTACAAGAATATAATAACTAATAGCAAGTCACAATGAAACTAACTAAGCTCAATAAAGTACATTCAAGTGATGCGGATGTGTCGATAACCAGTTATCGATAGATATCGACGTTTTACATTATCGATAAGAAGTTATATCGATACATTTCGATTCGGGTTTTATTACTCGTGTTTTGAGATTACGAAACATTAGAATGAATCGGATTCGAGTATTTACTTAGAGCCTTGTAAGAAACTGATAATGTCGAAGTTTAAGCCTTCAGGAGATACGAAGCCGGTGTGAGATAAAAATAGATGGTTTGCGATTTAAAAGTATCGGTAGGTACAGCAGATATTTTAAAGCTTTCGAGATTAGTTTTTGCGCGCGAGTTTGAGAAAGAAACCATTGATTTTTGTAAAGAATAAATAGGAACTACAAAATAAATATTTATTCAATGCCTCCTGGACCAACGAAATCTTCAAAGCGGTTCTATGTTCGTACAAGAAAGAGATCTAAACGGTTAACGGTATTATAAATGCTATTAGAAGAGTTGTCTGTAATATATATAAGAATTACTCGTAAACATCTTTCGTTCCATGGAATTTAGTTATAAGCCCATAAAAATCCAAAGATGGTTAAAGCTTAGGGCTACAATTGAATTTCCTGTACATTTAGTTTTATTGAACAATACTCGCTAATTACAGGTCCGTTTTTAATAGAGGAAGAATCTAATTACCAATATTACTGGTACTTGCATTCTTTGACATAAAATTGTGTTAGTGATCTGAAAATTAAATCTAATGTTCCTTAAAATTATTTCTAGATTAAATATATTTTTATGAAATATTTGCTTTGAACGACTTGTAATATTATGAACAATTAAAATTAATTTACGTACTTATAGGTTTTTTTTGGCTTGACAACCCTAGTCATAGACGGCAAACAATGATTGTCGTTGATATCGAAGAGTGAAACACGTATTTTGTCAATTAAATATGGCTGTAAAAGCCATTGTGAAATAAATCAACCAAACCTAACCTTTTACCGATAACTTTAATGATCTGTTATATAAAGTAAATAAAAAAATATTACACTCAAGACTATTTTCTGAGAATATTAAGCAAAATTTATCGATTATTCCTTGTAAACTGATGATATAATAAAAAAAATATTTTTGTGCGAATCGAGTATTCGGTATCGCATACTGCATACGCCGAAATCTTCGTTTATCTATATCGTCTATCTACGTCACTAATGATACTTCAATGTAAATTACCAAATTAATCTTCAACGTCGACTTCAATCTAGGTAAAGTAAGGGAAACTGGGTAGAATAATCAGTTTACTCTCAAGCTGCAACCTCGTTTCAAATGAACATACATCAATTCATACTTTCACACAGTGCAGGCAACAGTTTTACGAAGCTTTATCAAAACTATTACCATACAAAGTCAGTGGTCGTGACGTCAGATACGAACGTGCGCAGGAGTGGAAAAAAGACATCCAAAGTTCTAACATTGTGCCAAATGTATGCAAGATTATAATCTGACTCTGGAACTAGAAAATGGGTATTTTTCAAAGTCGTGATTGCGTATTTTGCACGTTAAACGCTGATAAAATGTAGTTTTATGCTGAGCTTAAGCTTGAATAGATCAATGTATTTTCCATTGGGAGCCTTTTAGAGTCAAGTTGTTCTTCTGTACTCTGAACGTTCTGGTCAAAGTAAATATTTAAAAAAAATACTAACTGTTAAGGAACCACATTGCCTAACATTATATAATGATTTTTGTTTACTTGAGCTTCGATAGATGGCATTAGTGGTAAAATTAAAAGTCACAATGGTTTCGTTACGCGCAATACTATAAGTATCAATTGGAGAATTTTATTAAATGTTCTTAGGCATACCTGGTGTTTTATTATATAGTGATTAGTGGCTCCACCTTCACTCACCTAACTGCCCTAAGCAAGTTTTAGGACATGGTCCTTCGAGCTGGATATAACGGCAAGTTGTACCAGTCCGACCTCGAGCTGCTAGGCGGCTCATTCGGATCAAGTGGCGGCGGATTGTCGTTGAGGATCTGAGACACCTGGAGACAACGGCGTTTCCAGGGCAACGACTATCACGACGTGCGCGGATGAGTATCAGCAGGGCGGTGAATCGGCAACTCGGGACGGACGGTCAGTGCGTAAGTGAGTGTTGTGCAATAAGTGAAGTGGACATAAAACTGTGAGTACTTTGTTATTATTTCTGAGAACAGGGACTTGTAAAATTTTAGAGTGTCGAATAGGACTTAGAATAGTTTTTAAAATAGTGATCCGACGGGGAACCTATGCCCGATTTCACATAGAATTATAAAGTGAAAAACACTTAGAAAAATTTAGTCTATCATCAACTTGTAAAATTTTAACAAACTCAATATAAACAATGGAACTTCTATACGTTCAAGAAGACCTTCGGTTACAACTACAAAAGGCAAAAATTAACTTCAAAAAGTGTTCTAAAGATAGAATTACTAGATCTTATATTGAAAACAGGATTAATTTAATTAATAGTAAATGGGAGGAGTTTTCTTTAAACCACACTGAAATATTAAAAAGAAGAGAGACTGTCGGTTCTTCCTATTTTTCAAAGGATCTTCACAGCGAGGTAGAAGAATTTTATTTAGATTTTAAATCAGATCTTGATGGTATATTAAATGAATTGAAAAACGATTCGGACAACCAAATATGTAATTCAGGCATAGATAACAAAGTTGCAAGGTCGTCAGTAAGACTACCTAAGATTACTATTCCGACGTTTTCTGGAAAATATACAGAATGGATAGCGTTCCGAGATCTTTTCGTGTCTTTGGTCCACAACAACGAAAACATCGACAATGTCCAGAAGTTACATTACCTTAAGGGACATTTAACTGGGGAAGCGGAACAGCTGTTGAGACACATTGCTATCACCAATGATAACTACAAACAATGTTGGAATCTTCTGGAGAAAAGATTTAATAATAAACAGTTTTTAGCTAACAGTATATTTGCAAGATTTTTCTCACAACGAAATATAACTACAGAATCTGCAACCAGTTTGAAGCAATTATTAGATAGTACTACAGATATGATACAGGGATTGCAAAACTTGGGGATTGACACTTCTTCTTGGGATACGATAGTTATTTACATTGTGTCACAAAAATTTGACATAGAAACTAGAAAACAATGGGAGGCTAAAGTTAGTGAAATAACATGTCACAGTAATGTATTACCAGATCTTAAACAATTTGAAATGTTTTTACAAACTAGATTTCAGTCATTAGAATTTTTAGATTATAAAACTAATAGTACTTATAAAGATAAACAGAATTTAATGTCAAAATCTAATTTTAATAACAATTTTCACATTTCTCAATCCACTTGTTCTTACTGTAAGGGTGATCATAGAATCATATCATGTAAAGAATTCATTTCGTTGAATAATGATGATAAACGCAGTTATGTACAAAATAATAAATTGTGTTTTAACTGTTTAGGTAATAATCATGCTGTAAAATATTGTCGCAGTACAGCTTGTTGCCAAATATGTAAAAGACGACATCACTCATTGCTGCATTCCAATAGCGCAGAGTCAGAAAAGGTACCGGAGCCTGTATCGGAGTCTGTTTCTTCACACCAGGTATCAGAGGAGAAGCAACCATCGGGTGAGCACATATCTTTATTACCAACAGCGGTGGTATATGTCCATTCTAAGAATGGTATAATACCTCTGCGGGCACTACTGGACCAGGGGTCACATATTTCATTCATCACTCAATCCGCAGTTCAGTTACTCGGTCTTAGCTGTACCAAGGTCAAGGGTAATTTTTCAGGTATAGGCGGTGAGATCAAGGTGATTACCAAATCTAAAACGGATATTGTTCTTCACTCATCGAATAATCCAGACTGTAGTGTCCAAGTAACTGCTTACGTGTTAGATAAATTGACAGGGTTGCTACCTCCTCGGGAGATTTTATTAGAACCATGGGCTATTTTAAACGATATCAAGTTAGCTGATCCGGAGTTCCACTCGCCCAATAAAATTGATATATTATTGGGTTCAGATGTTTATGGTCACATTTTACAGGAAGGGTTTTATAAATGTTCATCCGGATCATTGCTAGCTCAAGCAACTATTTTTGGCTGGGTTTTAACTGGAACAAATAGATCACAACCTCGTTCAATAAATCTAGTTAGCATGCATGTTCAAGCTGATGATTTATTGAAGGCATTTTGGGAAATGGAAAATGAGCCTCAATTAAATCAAAAGATAATGTCGGAAGAGGAAAAGCGTTGCGAAGAATATTATTCAGCAACTACAACACGAGATATGACGGGACGTTACATAGTAAGGTTACCTTTCAGAGACGAACATCCAGCTTGTTTAGGTCAATCACGGGAAATAGCACTGAAGAGATTTTTTAATCTTGAACGAAAATTAGCGAATAATCTACAATTAAAAAATGAATTTAAACGAACCTTTGATGAATATTTAGAACTTCAGCATATGCGTCCAGTTGATAGTCAAGACAATGAGATGGGGGTGTACTTACCATACCATGCCATTGTAAAGGAGGACAGAACCACAACCAAGGTCCGTATTGTTTTTGACGCATCCTGTAAGGGTAGGAATAATGTATCACTGAATGATGACCTTATGGTAGGGCCCACGTTGCAGTCGGAGCTGCGTCATCTCATAATGCGATGGAGGGCACATCGAATCTGTCTTACAGCGGACATTACAAAGATGTATCGACAGATTTGTGTGCATGAAGATGACGCAGATTTCCAAAGGATTTTGTGGAGAGACTCCCCTGAAAACGATATAGTATCATACAAAATACTGAGAGTGACTTTTGGAACGTCCTCAGCGCCATATTTAGCAGTAAAAACGTTAATTCAGTTGGCAGTGGATGAAGGAATGAATTATCCTATGGTAGCAGATAAAGTTAAAACAGATTTCTACATGGATGATTTTATGTCAGGATGTGAAAGTGAAACAGAAGCATGGGAAATTTATAACCAGCTAAATGACTTACTAAATAAAGGAGGATTCCTACTTCAGAAATGGAAAACTAACAATGAAGAAGTAATGAAGAGGATAGTAAGGAAATCAGAGGGTTTTAAGGGCTCAGAAGACGCAAAAGGGTTTGAAGAACAACTAGGAGAAAGTAAAAGCAAAATACTGGGACTTACCTGGAATCGGATCCAAGACGAATTTGAATATGCAGTAAACTTACCAGCCATGTCAGCACCTGTAACAAAAAGAAAAGTATTAGCAGATATATCACGTTTATACGATCCTCTAGGATGGATAACACCAAGCATAGTAAGTGCAAAAATATTCATTCAAAAACTTTGGTTAACGGGATTAGGTTGGGACGACGAACTACCACAAAAGCTACTTGATGAGTGGGTTGAGTATCGTGAGAACTTAACACAACTTACCAACTTTAGATTACCTCGATGGATGAAGTGTAAAGGTGATAATCAGCTTGTAGAGCTTCACGGATTTTGCGATGCGTCCAATCTGGCTTATGGGGCTGTAGTATACCTGCGGGTGGTTACTGCTGAAGGAAAAGTGGAAGTTAGTTTAATTTCGGCGAAAACAAAGGTGGCTCCAATTAAACAAGTATCTGTACCACGTTTGGAGTTGTGTGGAGCCGTTCTGTTAGCAAAACTCTTAGCTGAAATTGGCACAGTTTTACAAGTACCCAAACTACATTGGCACGCTTGGACAGATTCTGAAGTGGTGTTAGCGTGGCTGAGCGATCATCCTTGCAGATGGAAGACGTTTATCGGCAATCGGGTAGCAACAATCATAACACTTTTAGATCGAAGTCAGTGGGCATATGTTGCATCTGAAACAAATCCAGCCGATGCTGCATCGCGTGGTATAAAACCATCACAAATTAGTACTCACCAATTATGGGTAACGGGACCAAAGTGGTTGAAAGATCTTGAAATTTCATACGTAAATCCGAAGATAGTGTACACTAACCTAGAAGAAAAAAGTAAATTAGTTCACGTTAACCTAGAAGAAGAAGAAGATCTGTGCACCAGGTTTTCTTCCTTATCGAAGTTGCTCAGAGTGGTGGCGTACTGTAGAAGATTCCTGAAAAGAGAAAAAGATAAACTACCAAAACATACTTACCTTCTGAAAGAGGAAATACATGAAGCATTAGATATTATGATTAAACAAAGCCAAATTAAATATTTTATACAAGAAATGCAAGATTTAAAAAATGGTAAAAATATAAAGGCTAAATCTAAAATCACCTCCTTAAATCCATATTTAGATGAGCTTGGGATAATTCGTGTTGGTGGTCGACTGCAACTAGCTCAGGTAGAAGAAGATAGAAAGCATCCTTTGTTGATTCCTCACGAAGCGCATTTAGCAAAACTCATTGTTGCAGATGCACATTTAAGAACGTTGCATGGGGGACCGCAACTTATGTTAACCTATATACGATCCAGGTACTGGATCGTTGGAGCAAAAAACTTGGTAAAATTTCACTATCGTAAATGTGTCACATGCGCTCGTTACCGCACCCAGCGCACACATCCTTTGATGGGACAATTGCCAGCTGAAAGAGTGTCCGCAACTAGACCGTTTTTGTTTAGTGGGGTCGATTATGCTGGACCAATAAACATCAGAGTCTCAAAGGGTCGTGGGAACAAGTCCTACAAGGGATACATCTGCCTTTTCGTTTGTATGTCTACAAGAGCGATTCATTTGGAGGCAGTCAGTGACCTGACATCCCAAGGATTCCTTTCTGCTTATAAGAGATTTGTATCAAGGCGAGGTTACTGTAGCAACCTCTACAGTGACAATGGTTGTAACTTTGTGGGAGCAGCACGAGAATTAGGAGAATTGCTCAATGCAGAAAGATCTAGCTTCGTAGCGGAGATCTCGGATTGGTTGGCTACAAACGGCACTCAGTGGCATTTCATTCCCCCACACGCGCCAAATTTTGGCGGTTTATGGGAAGCGGGGGTGAAATCAACAAAGCATCATTTAAGACGAATCATTGGTGAGTCCACCCTAACCTTTGAGGAAATATCCACGTTGTTGGCTCAAGTCGAGGCTTGCCTCAATTCAAGACCAATATCATACATCGAAGACAACGATGAGGTAGCACCCTTGACACCTGGTCATTTCTTAGTGGGAGAACCCTTGATCTTGCCTCCTGACCGTAACTATGAACAGGTTACCCTTGGGTCATTAAAACGATGGCAACTATGTCAACGAATGTTGCAGCATTTCTGGAGAAGATGGTCTCAGGAATATCTTACCGGTTTGATGCACAGACACAAGTGGACTCGCTTAACCCCGGAACCAGAGATAGGTGATGTCGTCTTAGTTAGGGAACCTGATTTACCGCCCGCCAGATGGTTAATGGGTAGAATTGTTAAGAAACATCCTGGCGCAGACAATATCACGAGAGTTGTAACTTTGCGATATAAAAATTCATTTATAAAACGATCTTTGGCTAAAATTTGTGTCTTACCAATTAATACATAGTTTTTTTATTGTTTCATTTGATATGTTTGTTAAGTTTTGTTATGGTTTAGTTTTAAGTTCATTGTTGAGGGTATCGTTAAGGACTGTTGTCCTTAGTGGGGGGATATGTTAAGGAACCACATTGCCTAACATTATATAATGATTTTTGTTTACTTGAGCTTCGATAGATGGCATTAGTGGTAAAATTAAAAGTCACAATGGTTTCGTTACGCGCAATACTATAAGTATCAATTGGAGAATTTTATTAAATGTTCTTAGGCATACCTGGTGTTTTATTATATAGTGATTAGTGGCTCCACCTTCACTCACCTAACTGCCCTAAGCAAGTTTAGGGACACTAACTCCCCCACTAACGAATTATTTGAATGCATGTATCGCGGAGGGTTTTACAAATATTAAACCACATGCACAAATAATACCAAAAGTAAAAGCTATACTGTGTGTATTTAGATATTAATGTATCCAAGTTATGTAATCTTTTGTATTGCTTTCATCAGAGTTTGTGGGTTTATTTAAGTTTTATTCGACAACTGATTTTATATTTTATAGGCTTATAAAAGGCGATTTGAATTTTAACTGATCTGTCTGTATCCCATCAAAATTCTAACCTTGCCTCAAACACTTACAATTTTTTTAAACCGCGATCCCAATTTAAAGTTAATATAAAAAATACAGCATAGGTATTATTTAGTTTAAATTCCAAGAATGATCACGATGGCAAGGGGAACCGCAATTTACCTGCCTCCATCTAGAAGTTAATACTTTATGACGACGCATGCGCAGCGGACCACCGATGTTTAATTAAAAACGGGATTCAAAAAGATGCAAGCTTTATTTGTAAAATTAAACTTTATACAACTGTTGCTTTTTTGTTTAATACATGATGCAGTTGTGTTCTCTAAAATTATAACATATTTTAATTATTTGATTCTATTAATAAATGATAGGTACATTTTTACTGGATTTTTTTTCTCTCTCGAATAGCTGTGGTTCAATGTTTTTTTTTATATTTTCTTTGAGTTATTTAATATTGGTTTGATGTTAAAATTTGTAGGTACTATGTTTTTATTACTATCATCGTAAAATACATACATCCAAGCGAAAAAAAAAAACAAATGAAAATTTTGCTTCAAAGTATAAACAAAGAGTCATATAAAAACGTACAATTGTGAAGTCATATCAAAATCTATTTAAAAATAATTACATAACAAACAGTCTCATTCTTTTTTAAATGCCTGAAGGTGATGGGATAACTGGCATCCTTTCTTTTCGAAACTTGACGGGACGTATTAAAACGTAAGCACCAACAAGACAGCCAGTTTTACCTTTTGACATGCAATTTTCGGATATCCATTTATCAAGCAGCACAGTCCAGCACTAATCCATCGACATTTTTTATCGATAGTTTCACACAACCGTTACGTATATTGATTTTATTTTTAATTCTAAACGGTAGTCTTAGTTTCAATTAAAATGGATCGTTAAAATATCTCGACTTGTATTATAACAGTTCTTGATTGATAAATCAATAGAAAAAATGTAATTTGTTGTTAAAGATACATTTGTTTTTACGACTTATAAAAATCAGGATTATATCGATACATACTTATAACGTTAATCATTAAATCTGCGAGTACTAATTAAGTGACATGAATAGTGGCGGGACAGGTGTATCTGTATTACATATCGATAAAATAAAAAATGGTATCGATACCAACCTTGTCGGCTCGGTTGGGATCAAAACAATTATCTTTGTGTTACCAGATCTTGAACTTGACCTTTTTGAAGGCAGCTAATTTAATCAATTTGCGAGCCATACCGGTCTGTCCTTAAAGTGAGATTGGATCGCGTATTGTTTGCAGAATTTTAATTTGTCTTGTTGATTGACATTTTTGTGTTGATTTAATTATGTTATATCGTTTTGCGAAATGCTCGTTGTAATGTAATTAAATGTAATGTCACTTGTTTAGTGCGGCATTATGATTTATAAAAAATATTAAAGAACAGTTACGTGAGTATAACTTATTTATTGACTGCATTTCCTTTACCATTATTAATGATAAATAAACACTGTTCTAAGTAATGTCGCTAAAACTTAGATTTTATGTACCTAACTGTACATCATATTCTATAAACTTATAGCGAATGAGGAAGCAAGTAGGATATTATATATC
Source organism: Diachrysia chrysitis (assembly GCA_932294365.1). Taxonomy (NCBI): domain Eukaryota; kingdom Metazoa; phylum Arthropoda; class Insecta; order Lepidoptera; family Noctuidae; genus Diachrysia; species Diachrysia chrysitis. The sequence goes on along the minus strand of OW028648.1, from coordinate 1,854,934 downwards.
AAGTAATTATTGTTATTAAAACATGTCTTCATGCCATATTATAACACAAATTTAAGCGCGAAAATTTACAAAAAGTTTTGTCTTCGAAATGTATGTTTATCATTTAATGTACACATATGTATGTATGGATGTATAGATAACATATCCGGCCGTATTCCATGCCATCTTCAAACCAAACACGGATTAATAACGAAAATGACAAAATAATTACACGCCGAGCGAAAACTGAGAGCGAAACGTCAAACATTAAAAACGAAAAATCCCTAAAAGTCTAAAAAAAAAAGAAACAAAAATAATGAGTCCGCGAGGTTACGCTTTGTAATACATTAATAATAGTTTGATACTTACACAAAATGACCCATAATCATATGTGATAGAAAATTGTTTTCAAAATGATGTTGAAGATGAAAAAAATTGATGGGATTTCACATTATGGCGCGTTGATGAGTCCAAAAAATGGCGAATGTGAATTTGTTCGTAGTTTGTTGGTATATTCGGTTTCTTTGATTATTTAGTGTTGTATGTCGTTGACCTTTTATTATTAAGTGCCCATGTGAATGGTGGGAATTGTGACGTCATTTGATAGTGAGCCATTGACTGCAGTAATTATACAGTGGTTATGTACCGTGCGGCGGCTTTGATTGTAGCTAGAAATGCGGAAAGTCTCGCTTTTAAAATGTGCATACCTATTTTCTTGTTTTGCTTTGAATATAATTGAGCTTTTTAATCAATGTTGATTTATTTAATCACTTACCTTAGATTGAAATAGGCAGGTTTTGTAAAAAGTTGTGGTTTATAAATTAAAGCTATTAAATCATTATTATTGACAATTTAATGTTAATTATTTGCCTTTTTTGCACATTAGTATTTTTATTCATTAGTAACTACACGTTTGATTGCTTTTAAGAAAGAAAAATTAACTTTTCTGCCTACCATTAGGTACCTGCTTTATCAAAACCATAGAAAAATCACAAATCCAAACTGAATGTCATGCGATATAAAATCTCAGTTACGCCCACAAAAAATTATACGAACGTACTTGCTTTTCATAAGACATAATCACGCAGACATATTCTAATTGTTCGGAGTTATGTGAAAGCTGGCAACAATGGGTGCATTCCATTTGAAGCCACAACGGGAACTTTTCAATTATCTGTCATCATTGTGTTAAAGTGGCCCGCAGTAAGACCATTATTTTGTATGTAGTCTGATTGTTTTTTTATCGAAATAACCGTTGGGCTGTGACGTAACGTCATGAACGTCAAATTTCTCGGTCCCTACGTTCATGATTACTGGTATTTGAATCTACGAGTATGTGTAAAATTATATATTTTATTTTAAATCATTTCTGCTATTCGGAGGTTCCGAATACCATACCATAAAAAAAACTAGTTTTAATAACTGTTATGTATTTTGTCGATGCGAAAAAAGGGAGGCTGAATAGTGTCCTCCTTACGTCTTTAAAAGAAAATGAATTTTGGATAACAATCATAGCAATTATGTTTATAATATAGAAAGGACTGCGATAAAATTAAAACAACATGATTAACTATAGAAATAATCGAAAAAAAATCTTAAAAAAAACACTCTTTTTTATATTTATAATACGGTTTCTCTTTTCTTGAGTATCATCCCTAGAAACTGTACGTAACTTTAATTATACCACCGCTGATTTCCTCAAAGATAACTTTTTTATATAAATTAAATTATCCAATTAATTATACACAAAGCCTTAAAACACACTTATGTTAGCGTTACAAAATTATGTTAAACTCTAACATCAAAACAACAAAGAGTTATGCTCCATAGACAAGGGAATTACAAACTTTATTGTCCATGAAATTTTAAAAATATTCAAATTGTATTCTATTCTGAATTTAAAATTATCATGTTCGACATTCAAAAGGTCGTTTATATGTTGATCTGTTGAAAAAAGTGCATTGCTGGTTTATCGTCCCGCACAAGTTGAAAATGCTAAGTGAGAAGCAACTATGTACTACGTACTAATGGTTTTATAGCCTGTCACCACCTACACTCAATATAGCATTATACAGCTATACATGGTGTTACAGAAAGGGTATATCTATCCAAAAGGGGTGAAGAGTATATCTGGTATGGAGTAAGTATACAAAATTTCAGCTCAAAAAGAGCTGAAAAATAATTAATATTAAAATTTTTCGCTTCAAACAATTTTAATCCAAAAATCATAACAAACGCGTCACCGTACTGCAAGTGTCAATATTTTATTATGTCACTTACAAAATGTTAAGCGCTATAATAAAAAATAAGCGCTTCAGCGGGCTGGTTATGATTTTTGGTAAAAAAATTGAAACGAAAAATTACATATCAATTATTTAATTAACTCAGATTGAGCTGAAATTTTCTAAATTGACTCTATACCAGTTGTACAGTTCACCCCTTTTGGATTGATATACCCCTTCAGTAACACCCTGTATAACCAGATATTCTTGTCATCGAACTACTGTTACTCTGTTATTAAATAAGGTCAAAAGTTTTGATCCAAAATTGGTAGAAGAAAAGTTATATTACGGCTTTTATTTCCTGAAAGGTACAGACCAGAAGAAAAACAGGAGCTGGATGGTTCTGTTAACTATCATTTTCTTTGTAATATATTTGACATTAATAATATTATCATCGATTGGATTGAAGTTTAGCTCTTTGATGACATGTACAAGTGAAAACAAACTCCTTACCTAAACATCTTATATATATTCCAAGCCAACCTAGGTCTTAAGGGTTCAAACAAGAACACGTCGCAAAATGATGAGAACGCACTTTAATATTGAGGTCATTACTACGTTCCTTATCGTATCGAGTGCTAGTGATGGGATAGGAGAATTCTCAGCAAAGAATAGGCCATTAATGTACTGAGTAGATAGTTTCTTAGTAACAATGCGGCTCATGGTACGCAGGTTACTGGTTCACGTAAACTAGCACTATTTATGCTTATGAATTATTATAGTCTTATGTATAGATACATAATTATCTTGATGTAATTAGTTTTCAAAAAATATTTATTTCTAATAAATAATGGCATTATTTTTCAATATTATTTTTGTAAAATATTTTTTTTTCTTTTTTACTTAAATTTCGTTAATAATTGTGTAATAATAATAATTTTATATTCTTAATATTATATTCCTCTTGTTTAACGGCTGAGTAGCTTATATTTAAATAAAATTATTGCTAATATTATAAGATCAGTTGCAACACCACAAAAACTTAATGACAGAGCTCATGGCACAATAAAACCTAAAAAGCGTACCTCGAAAATTGCACACAAGAAACATCGCTTAAAGATACAATACAACAAAACAATATCCCGAACTATCCTGTCGACATTTATCGATATTTCACATCACTGGGCCGGCCACCCCGCCGTGTCAATATAAGCCAGCCAATTGTGTATGAGTCGGCTACAATTCACGGCTATTCAATAACCTCTTCGCTCACCACAGATTGGTATCGGTATTTCTCAAGACACTACATCACCACAAGCAAAACAAAACCTTATTTTTAAAACTATAAGATCGAAGTAACACGCAAAACAACATTGTAGAAAGAAATGGTGTATGAGCGTAGTAAAATTCTGTATGTGCGAAGGCAAAAAATTTGTGAGGAAACCTAATGACTTGGAAAGAACTATTTAGAAGCAAAAAAACGATTTATCTATTCACGTTTTGTACTGGTATCGATATCTAGTCAGGCCGTCATTATTTTGATGGAAATGTAACGCCCTTTCTTTTGTAAATTGAAACATAATTTGTATTAATTTTTTTGAGATTCTGCAGTAAAATATTAATATTATTACACATGGGTATCAATTCCATACAATTATGTTTTCATTTTTGCCAGTCAAAATATAAATTTCCCTTGGACACCAGAAAATAATTTATTTAATCAATTAACAATTTTAAATATTTACAAACTTAGCTATATATACGTATACAAAAGGAATTATAAAATAAACTAATCTAATTAAACATAAACCTAAAATATGGCATCAAAAAATTCGTCCACATAGCTGTCCACTGCGAGTGTTCCCAAAAGGCTGGCGGCATTGCCACGTTGTATGGCAGTGCTTATCCTCTGTCCAAGGTATTCAATTTTCCTTTAAATTATATTTTCTTTAGACCAGTTACTGTTGAAATGACTCCAATTCCATTCCCTCATTTACTTGTATAAAGCTTTATCGTGTACCAAATTTAGTACATAATTTCAATAAAGTGTCTATTCTTGTTGTTGTTGGCCATCAATTTGAAGGTCTAAGACAAGTAATTTTTCAGCTACTGTTTTTGTCTATATTAAAGGACTAAATAAGGCACTTAAGAATTTTATCCTTGTATAGCAGGGGTTTGTACAAAGATTCAAATCATAGCAAAAATACCTAGACTTAGAACAAGAAATTGTGAATCACACAAATGCATGTCCCATGCGGGGATCGAACCCGCGGCTCGTAGCACACAGTGGTAATTAGCGTGGTAACCTATACCGCTCGGCTATTCGTGCAGTCAAATTGTAACTACAGTAGCTGAAATATCATTTGTCTTATGTGTAACTACATACAAATGGTTATTTATTTCGTTGTGTTAGTAGTTTCATAGTATTTACTAGCTTCTGTAATATCATTACATCAATCACCATTGCTTACTTAAAGTTTATAGCTTTTGTTCTAATAGCTAAGATTGGCTTCACTCCAAACTAAATTTCTCCATTAGTATTCTTGTAGTCCAATCAAAAGTTTAATATTCTGTTTCTGTGCGATTTATTGTGTACTTTGTAATTTTGTACGGTCAATACCACTTTAATGTACTGTATTTCCCATTTGGAGGACAATTCTGGTGCCAAAAGTGTGACAGATAAAGATTGATGATTTGAAGGTCGATGTGAACTTTAAATGCTGCGGTATTGTAGAACTTTAGCTTTTAGGTTATCTTTTAATTTATTAAGAAACTAGCGGTTCGCCGCGGTTTTACCCGAGTAATAAATAAATTTCTAGTAAGACATAAATTTTTTATATAATTTTTCTGTTCTTTAATAGTTATTCTGCTATTCGGGGTGGAGACAGAGAATCAATGATCATGAAAATCGGTCCACCCGTTCTTGAGATATAAATGGTGTAACTAACCCGGCTTTGTTTTATATATTTAGATATGAAGATGATGCTTCATCCATAATTTCACCTGCATTATACGATCCAAGTTTGTTCGCACGTCATTGGTCAAAACACAATAGCGCTTTGTTTAGTTTTGCACTCACTATTTTGAGTACATTCTTGTGGCCTCTTGATATAGAACCAAACTTAGCTCGCCCATTTTAACTTCGCCGTTAGACTGACACACATAAATAATACTCCAAATACCATCCAAAATTACATTTGAAACAAAAGAATCAATTTTACTTTTTCAAACGTCCGAACACGTTTTCTTTCAAAACCGCATTCCATTAGTCTATACCTCGTGTTAGTGATGTGCGCATTATCGATAACACTCGCTTTCGGCCGCCAGTGCAGTGCCCCGACCTCGGCTAACGGGACCAGCCGTCAATCTTACATCAACCATTTTACGACTGCCGTTGCCCATCACTATTATAAAAACATAACCTGTAATTTCTGTGTCATAAAGTTCAAATTAGATTCAAATTATTTATGAGCCGAAACTGTATTGGTTTGGGTGTTTCTAGGTGTCAGATTGACGTATTGAGTATATGTTGATTTGTTTTATTTTTTCTAGGTATAGATAATGAAGGGTTGAGATAATAAAATCTCACAAGGATATTGGAACGGTTAAAATCATTACCCTTTAAAGATACCGCCTCGTTTTCAAACTGTTTTATTTAATTTTTAACTTCCTCTCGAACGCGCTAATTAAGTTTGATTATATTATAATTTAGTTTGTCGGAGCGATGGACTAAGTTACTGGTAATCAAGTTTGATTGGTGAAAGAAAATGGAGTTTCCTTAATGAAAAATCAAACTGGTCAGGCTAGTTAAAAGGATCGTTCTAGTTGGATTTAGCTCTTATTTTAATAGGAGACAACCCTTAGAGTATACATAGACAAGCATAGAGTGTGCGCATTGCTATTAGCCCGTTGTGCCGAGCGTAAGCAAATTTTAAGCTAAAAGTACTATGCTCGTTTACTGACTTAAGGGATGTTCCAACGTTTATGCAAAAATATCGATGGTTCCGATATTATTAGGATAATATTTGGTTTTGAGATAGTTTTAATTCAACGCGCTCTGTTTTGACTCAAATTTTTCGATTTTATTTTTTTATACTGTTGCTCACAGTTAATACTCTGTTAGGCGCACTCTATAGTCAACTAATTTTTTCTCTAAGGGTTAACCAGTCAGCTGCTAATGTAACCGGGATTAGGTCATTAACTAAATGAGAGGTACTTACTGATAACACCATGTTTGCTAGCTCGATCAAAATGTTTCCTTAGTACCGTGGTGGCTTAACTTTGGATCTGATTTCGATACCCACATATATTTTTTTTAATATTTCAAGTAAATAATAGACCCCTAGTAGCTTCACTATTGAAAATTAGAGTTGTTCCAATTTGAATATTTGCAGTAACATTATGCTTTCAGTTTCTAAATCCTAAAAGATAAATAAATGGTAAAAAAACAGTATTCCAAGTTAAAAGTAAACATGACAGCATCTTTGTTTCAAGTAAATAAATTCGAAAGTAGATGGGAGCTGAGAGTGGCGATAATAAACCACAAATGACTACGCGTGCGATTACAGGCGACAGACGGCGACAACACCGCGCCGTTCGCCCTCACATTTTGATAAGGATTGCTGTGGAACTGCGATTATTTTGTCGGACGCTGTCGTGAGATTTTGACGACTGATTTAATTGTCTGAAACCTCTTGTATAGAGCACATTTTCCATAATAAATAATTTAGTTACTTGTACATAATTAAAACAACGTTAATGTTAATAATAACAAAATTAGAAAAAATAAAATCGCGTGTTCGGTATATTTACGCAGTATGGAAAAAATACTTTAAGAATGCGTTACGTAACATCGTTTAAGAATAGACATCTTTCTGCCTACTCTCTAGTGTGATAAAAGTGTAACCATACCTGTAATTCTCAAGCACTAGAACATTAACAGCATAAAACAAAATTTATTATAATACCTCCGAATATTAATTGCAGCCGTGCACCCAGCCTTAGCACTTGGCCTACGGGTTCCGTGTGGGCTCGCCGTACCGTTAAGGATATTCCTAATCTCTAATCGTACAACTGTAGCCGGCCTAAGACATTGTCCGATGAGTAATGTTCGTAGTATTTGCTAAAGTCACATCTTGTTATGAGTTTGTCGTTGTTGAAATTGTTATGATAATATTATAGTTAATTTGTTTGTATGTCGGTCTTTGGTTAGATTTTTTTTAACGGTTTAATGTATTTATTGTTGGCAAGGACTATGTTGAGGAGTTAAGGACTTTTGTAATTTTGTTAATCCTTAGTAGTCCATACTAATTTTTAATTTTTCATTGTTTAGTCTGTATGTTACGCTTCCACGGCTGATCGATTTAGATGAAACTTGACATGGGGGTAAACTTTTATCCTAAGGAAGGACATAGGCTGCTTTTCGCCGGGATAACCGATATCTAAGCGGGAGGACTCGCAGGCAACAGCTAGTAAAAGATAAATAAATGATTGGGTCAAGTAAGCAATTTTACATGACTTTTAAATATTTTGTCTTGAGTCTCGAAAGTAAGTTGACAGATTGACACTCCTCAAACAAAATAACAATTTCATGGAAAGTTTAATATAAATTAAATTTTTGCTTAACGCAGAAATCCGAGCTATCCAGATAACCACTGTGCCAATTGATTTTGCAACAGATTAGCTAATTACATTAAGTAAATCCACTAACAGATAAGTTCACACAAATCCGTCATTTCTAAGTATAAGCGGTGGCTTTACCCGCGCACTTATTTCATTAATCATTTATCCGCTAATCTCTGTGTTAATTTAGTTTACATAAAGATACTATACCTATTAACTTTTAGTGAGTATTTTTATCTGCAAGAAATTGTTACATAATATTAAGCTGTTATTTATATTACAGTAAAAATATGTATACATTTTTGCTAATGTATAGGTTTTCTCTTTGGTAAAAATGTATACATTTTTTACTAAGGCTTGCAAGCAGTAGTTTTAATAGCGTACAAAACTGAACCTAGTAATTTTTAGTACAATTGTACATTAAAAAAAAAATTTTTTTTTCAATTTTAGTCAAGCATTTCATATTAATAAGGGAATACCACCCAAGTGATGGGCGGACTATAGTATACCGTGAAATTTACGCGCTAGTGATGCACCTGCGAATCGATACTAGATAATTATCGATGTATCGAATGGTGCAGCCCTTTCCTTGTTTGATCTCCGGACATAGCGGGCCGCAGAATTTATTGCTGATTTTAATTGGCAACACTGTGTAAACGGATAGTTTGAGAGGGGATTTATTGAGTGTTGCCAGACTTACGGTTATGGTACGTCAATATTTCCTTTTGGTGTTGCTATGACTGTTAAATGTTCTGTTGGCTGGCTATTATTTCTGTTTTCTTGTTTAATTCCTGGTTGGCTTGGGAGCGTATCTCAGAAGGAAACGATTATTTTTAAAACATTGATGTGTTGAATTGATGCCTAAGAGCCTCAATTAAATTTAAAACTAGGTTAACTTTACAACTTCGGTACAAACTTACACCACTTTAGTTTTTCTGATTTTCTCAATACCACAAGAAGTAGGAAACATTTGACTATTATAATGGTATGGCATGGCATTTATGAATTTATTCGGGAAAAACAAAGTATTAGTAAAAAAACTAAAATAAAACCTGACTGTCCTGTTAAGTAAGTAACATTAATCTGCTAAGGCAAGGCTTTTCATAATAAATATTGATTTTAGCATTTTTCATTCCTAATTACATTTAAACATATAAGTTGCATAATTTTTTTAAACCATTTATATTGAAAACGAAATCGACAGATTCGGTTTAAACTAAAAAAAACTACTTATAGTAAATTTATAGCCAAAACTCTGCTCTGATTGATTACCTATTTGAGACGAATTAAATATCTTAACTGTCGAAATCTATCCAGCCGTTTGGAAGACACAAGGAAATAAAGAAACAAAAGATACGCGGTAAAAATAAAACTCAGTCGGGTTAAAATAGTAATAACTATACAAATGTTTACCAATTTAAACGTAAAACTTGTTTAATTTTCTGCCTGCTTAGTTCTTAGTATTTAACTCAACCGACCGACCATCTAACCAAGATCTTCCTTTTACTTATAAGCGGCTTATCAATCTAACAAACCAGAACGCTAGTTTCATCCCATGAGAAAGTCTTCAATGGGCCTGCAACGTAATATTAAGACATAAACACAATTTATAGACAATGTGTGTTTACTCTAACAATGGCGCGACGTGTACAATAGTTAGGAACTGTTAAATGTATAAGATTTACGATTGGACGATAACTGCTGATGCTTATGCCTCGTATTAATTTTAGTATGTATTTATACAAGTTTTGATAACTTGTAGGAACATATGGCACTTTTTTATTATTTTACTTTATGACCAAGTGACAGTTAGAGTAACAGTCCTCTGTGGTTCGTGAATGACGATCTCCTTGGTCAAGTGGCGTGCACACTGGTTTTCAAGCTCGAGGTCCCAGGTTCGATCATGGACGGGTCAATTTAAAAACCACTTTTCTACATTGTTTGGGTCTAGGTGTTTGTGGTACCTTCGTTGTCTCTAATTTCATAACACAAGTGCTTTAGCTACTTAGTTTGGGTTCAGAGCCGTGTAGGTATGTGATGTTGTCCACATTTATTTATTATTTATTAGTCCTTGATGCATGCAACTCAAAATTTATCTAAAAACATTAATTATTATATATAACACATTTTATTTTTCACCTGTTTTTATGAATAAAACTACATTTCAAATTTTATTTAAGACTGATAATGTTTTTTTTACGAGAATAGTTTCTCGTAAGCTTTCACGATCTACAAAATAATTGACCATAGACAACGATTTGTTTAAAGCTCTATAGAAATGTTCAGAGTACACAAAGTCTTAAATACGAATTGTTTCCCTATCATCACTTAACTTGGCTTATATCGATGTACACAAATATATAGTACTAGCTGTAGCAGCTCTGCCCGCGTGGATGTCGATTATCGCGGCAAAAAGTAGCTTATGTCTTTTCTCAGGCCCTAGGCTACCCTGTGTACCAAATTTTATTTAAATCCGTTCAGTAGTTTTGGCGTGATAGCGCGACAGACAGACAGACAGAGTTACTTTCGCATTTATAATATTCGTAAAGATTAACTCGGCTTATATCGATGTACACCACTGCTGTTAATAGACAAATTATATAGTATGTATATTATGCACCCTTAGACGGCACGATCATAAAGACACACAATGTTAGTACATTTCCCGGTGACGCAAGCCGTTGTAAATAATATTAACACATCGCGGCTAGGTCGTGTTCGCCGGCATTTGCAGAAACCACGATGACGGTATTTCGGTGTTTGGGATGGGGTTCCAGTGCCAGCGAGTATGTTTATTAAAAATAATTTGAATTGATAAGCGTGCCACATTTAATAGATAGACTGAGCAATATAGATGCCATAGTTTAAAAGTTGTCTTTTATTACTTGTGAAATAGCAAAACTCACATTATTATTATAATTTTATTGAAATTTAGTACATAAAAGTTGTTTATTATTGTCAATTATTGTTAAACTTACGACCCACCCCTACTATGCACAGGTAGACAAAACATAAATTAATTATACACACAAACCTTCCACTTAAATCACTCTATCCATTGGAGAAAACCATATGAAAATCTGTTCGGTAGTTAAGGAGTTTAACGCGTTCAGACAGATGATGGGGGATTTTGTATTATATTACTATTAAATTGTAAAATAACAGGCAAACCACGGTATCTTTTATTAAATTATTCAACTACCATAAAAACTAAAACATTTGAATCTATCACTTCAATAACTCGCTGTAACTAAGACCCAACACCAACCTAGCGTTATTTTCCTTTGATTACAAACGAAAGCATTCTGCCCTTTAGTGTTCATACATAGGGCAAATATGACTTAAAATAACAATTTTGTAATATATTGTCGCTTGTAAACTATACGATAAATGTTTTGCAATATGGCAACGAATTTTGAATAGAATATTATAATAATATGTGGGATGGAGAGTAGAACCTCTTTATTCGTCTCTATTCAAGGAACGGCATTGTTGGTTTTACGTTGAAAAATATAGACTGGTTGGATCAGCTCATGTTGGGTAAAATATTATTGTAGTATGAAATACTTATAAAACTAGATATGTAAAGTACCTAATGGAGCGGATGACTGGGTATAAAAAGTCAAAATAAATCAAATATTTTTTGACTGTCTAACTGATGGACTAATTAAGTCTATAGTTAGACAATCAAAAAATATTAGACAATTATTTTTTGCTTTTACAAAAAAAGAATCAGATAAAGCGAATCAAATGACATCCTGCGACATGGCTTGTGACGTCATGCGGTATTTTAAATCAATGTATCGTTGTGAGCTTTTGGTTATGTAGAATAGAAAAAGTGCGTTTCTAATATTTTATAATAATATATTTAAAGGACATTAAAAAAAACAGAGATCAACCCCATTGATGTTAGGTGACTTATTTAAAATTCGTGGTGGCCTAGTGGTTTAATGAACGGATTTGTGTGCACAAGGTTGCAGGTTCGAACCCATTACAGGCAAGTATCAATGTGACTTTTTCAAAGTTATATATGTACTTTCTTAATTATTCTAAGACATCATTGACAAACGGTGAAGGATAACATCGTGAGGAAACCTGGATTCCAACAATTGGAATCTGAAATCGCCAACCCGCAATGAGCAAGCGTGGTGATCAATGCTCGTTCCTTCTCTATAGGAGAAGAGGCCTGTGCCCAGCAGTGGGACATTTATAGGCTGGTATGATGACTTATTTGCTATATAACATGCACATTTAATGTTACAGGAATCGAACGTATTACGAGAAAAACATTTAGTCAAAATAATATCACAAATTTTATTGGACATCATGGATTTTTTACAAACAGTCACTTAAAGTACCCACTGAATGGCTTACTTGTTAGTTAAGCACTTAATTTATCCAAACCAATTAAGAACAGAAAATAACCATCAATAACAGAATCCAAACAATAGCTATACCGTCCTCTCAAACTTTTAACTAAATTTATTTCTACCATTTCACTAGATGTACGCACAAAAATTATATCGATAATAAAATCGAGTAATTCGATATATCGATATTGATGGGCCGCGACGCGACCCTTGCGACACTAAAGGCGCGTTAGAAATACTACGCTCATTTACTGTGCTCCGACATTGGAATTTTAGCTAGAGATGGGACACGTTTTGAATTTAGTTGAATAATACAATAATGAAAGTTTCGCATTAGGTATATATTTTTTTAATAACAACTTTAAGTAAAAAAAAATCTCTTTGTTTTTCCATTTGATTTGCCATTTTATGTTACCTGGTTGTACTCATGCTATATTATTTTAAAATGCCACAAATTATTCTCTACAAAAAAAAATACCTTTGTTATTTTATATTTTTTGATGTAAATAAAACCACTTACATCGACTAGTAATCAATAAAAATAAATTATTCATTTCAACATAATCGACTAAGCATAATTGTCTACCCTAGCGAGCATGTCTGGATTTATTTTAAAACAGTTATATAAACGTCAGCACTAGTAGGTCTAAGGAAATAATTTAATCTACTCGTAGTCATAAATATTAAAAACCATTCAGTTTAACAACTGCTTAGGAAACTGTTTTAATAGAAATACGAGGTTTTTATTTTTGAGCTATGAAACTATTTATTTACACCTTTGGCTTTAATTTTATTGCTAAGACTATAGTATTTACCAACCATTGCCTTTTTTGTTTGTGATAATTTAGTTATAGTAGTGATAATCTGTCATTGTATGTAAAATTTTAATATTTCAATATTGTTACTGAATTTATTAAATCAAAAATATGTAAAAAATAAAACTGCCTTCAATAGTGTAACTATTGCACTGAAAATCGAGCTTTCGTTCACTCATAAAACTATGTTTTTTTTAAAATTGGACTCATAATAATAATATACTAAGTGGGCTCGAGTTACCAAAACGACAATTCAACCTTATCGTTCTAAGTATAAGTCAGCAAATCGCTTGCACCAAGGAAGTCTGTATTCACACAATCCCATACACATTTCTCCCTAATAAGCATCCAAAAACATGTAATACTTATTTAGAGTAATAAAATTAAATGACCAAATAACACAACGTGCTATTGTTTTCATCGCAAGTAAATAATAGGCTTAGTTTGTTGGGTGCAATAGGATTTGATATAAAAGTGACTTGAGATCGTTGAAGTTATAAATCGTATTTGTTTATTCGGTTGGCGTATTGGCGTGAAATCTGCTACCCCATTGGAGGTCTTAGGTTCGTGTTCGGCTGCGCACACACTGGAGCATGGGTTGTTCGCGACGCGCGACGCGACAGTTCTAAGGACGCATTGATTTCGGTTTGCTATTGACTGAGGTTTTTATGATGGAATTTGAATAAGGTTAACGCTCGACTTAATAGATACACGATTTATTGTTTTGATTATGATATAAACTGATTGAGACTACCTGTAAAACAATTGTGTCCTGTGGCAATACAATTTAAAGTTGATTTGATCATTTTTTTTTGTTTTAACTTATATTTTTTTTAGTAACTCACTGTTCCCCAACTCACTGTACCTACTTAATTCTTGAATAAAAAGATGGTTTAAATTGAGGCAGTTATCGCGATTTTTCAATCGTAGTCTCGGTATTAAAATCGCTGTTGCAGTTTCCCTTGTGTGCGAACACCCTTATTCAAGAAACCTTTGCCTCTTGATACACAGCGAGCGTGTGAAATCTGTGCCAAGTTTTATTGAGTTTTATTCAATATTATACCAAGACTGGTGGAATTTATTTTATTGGATATTTTGAAATTTGATTTAAATAGACGCGCGCAGGGTTAGAGTAATAACTCTAATATGTTTATATTGTTTTTAAATGGTACATTTTATATGGAATTTTCAGGTGAACTAACAATGGTGAAAATGTGTTTTATGTGTGTAAAATTGTGTAGGCACTTAGGTGCACTTAGAAATTTATAAACCATTATATTTCTGAGACTAAAAACTTTAGATATTTAGTACTTAAAACTATTGACGAGTTAGAGATACATAAGTATTACATAATAAACACATTTTTCTCATGCAAAAAGTAAACAAATATAAGTAAACGTACACATTTGGCCAATTTATTTGAAGCACGTTTCGTATGAGATAAGAGAGACAACCAACGACGCGGCACATCAAACGTTTAAGGGACTTTACGACGGATGCATACTTAATTTAGCCTGCAATGTATTTATATTTTTATAAAAATGTAAAATACATTTATTTTTGAACCTATATTTCGTACTCTTAATTGCTGCAGAGTAAATTGCAAATTTAGCACATTTAGACAGGTAGTTTGTGGACCAGATTTAAATATTAAATAAGGTAAGGATAAAAGTTATTAAAAACTTGATTTCTACCATATTATTCTACGACATAATTGACTAAATCCAACTTGATAAATAACTAAAAAAAATACTCTATTATTACATAGTCTGTTATAGTGCTCAGAATAGTTAATATCATAGTTCAACGAGTAACTTTGTTTGTCGTTATTATAAATATCCTATCTCATGACAATTCTAAAATCCCCTGCACTAACGTCATATTTTCAAGAGCCCACTCAATATGCATACGTGCAGTTGACTGCGAACGCTTTTTATCAACAAAATCGTGGTCATAAAGATATTTAATGATATGAGGATTCTTTAAAGTTTTTCTTACAAATACCGATGTACTCAACAAAATCCGTGACCATAGAGTAAACATAGCCCCTAATGTCAAGCGTAAGCACATTTTTAGTTAAATGTGCTGCGCTCGTTTACTGATTTATGTGATTTTCCGTGCGACGACAGACGTTTATGCGTAAATATCTACGGTTCCGATATTATTAGGGTAATATTAGGTTTTATAAAGCGGTGTGCTCGGTTTTGAGACTAATTTACGATTTTACATATTTATACAAGTACCAACAGTTACTCGACATGCGCACTCTATAGTTTACTTATTTATTCCTCTCAGTCCATGACAGGAAAATCTGTATAAAGATTCTTGATTCAAAACAAAAGAGTTATAAATGGTTTTAATATTGTTTTAATTTGGAATTCGTCAAAAATAGCATACATACTTGGATCCTAGAAATTTATACAAACTTTCATTTAATTATACAGTTTAGTTAAAAATTAATGTAATGTTCCATCCTCGGACGGGTCAATGTAAAAGATCACATTTCTTCATTGTCTCTGGTCTGGGTGTTTGTGGTTCGTCGTCTCTGATTCCATAACACAAGTGCTTTAGCTACTTACTTTGGGTTTATAGCAATGAATGTGATAACTACAAGTATATCATATCCATACTCTAGATGTCTAGTTTACTATTGAATGCTCATGTAGAAGTAGGTAAACGCTATCGATTCAAATAGCCAAAGGGTGTGACGAAACAGATGCACTATGGAAGTTTCAAATGGCCAAAGCAGGCCAAGATTGACCTATCACGATTGAATTGAACGTGTTGAATTACCTTCAATTATTGTACACTTGTGTGATGATTCGAGAGTCGAGATTTAGATCTATCATGATTTCACATTTAGAAAATAACAATG
This sequence comes from Diachrysia chrysitis, assembly GCA_932294365.1. Lineage (NCBI taxonomy): Eukaryota > Metazoa > Arthropoda > Insecta > Lepidoptera > Noctuidae > Diachrysia > Diachrysia chrysitis. Next base: position 1,839,051 of record OW028648.1, on the reverse strand, counting down.
GTTCAACTGTTCCCCTATTTTCATCATGTGTAAAAACTTGTGTCAATTTCTTGGCCCCATGTGTACTCGTAATACTTCTGTGTCGTCTAAAGGTTCGATAGTCTTTTGTTTCGCTTGTGTTAATACTCCAAATGAGGGCTACAAATTAATAAAAAAAATATACAAAAATATGGATTTATGTCTTTGAATTGTAATAAAAATCCTCTTTGACTAATATTCTTGACTAAAACTTTAATATGGCAGGAAGTGTAATTTAACAAACCAATAAATTATAAATGTGTTTAAGTCTTTCTATATTACTTATTGATGACTAATAAAAAACTATTTCTTGTTTCAGGTACTTATGCAAATTAGGACAAAAAAATAAAAATTTTTAAAGATGGTGACGTAAGTATTGACACAACTACTTTTTCAAAACCTATTTGGTCATGTAATATATCTAATGATAATGTGATTTATATAAATTAATTACTTTACAAACTGTTAAAAGTTGTTACGAGTTTTTAAATATATATAATGATGTGTTAAGTGGCAAATAATAGGATTATGTATGTTTTAAGTCATTTAAAACATTTTATCGATGGCGATAATCTTAAGATTGAAGGGAGTTTTTTTTCATCTAATAATAATTCATATAACCACAATTTATTAAGTTTGGAAAGAGCTGTTTTAGTTTAGACGGTGTAGGGAGAAATATTTCCATAGTCGTACGCATTTGACAATAGGCATGGAGTTGAGTGGTATTGAGATCTGCTAAAAGTGCCATAATAGAATATTATAACATAAAAAACATTTTGTAAACGCGGCGTTGTATTAATTTCTTTTAATATAACAAAGTTCAAATTCCGGAGAAGTAGTCAAAGCCTGCGCTCATAATCTCAAAGTATGATTTACAATACTTGCGTGGCGCTGTTCAACGCCAGATAATATATTATCCGACGAATAATTTTGAATTTTTGACAGTTCTTCCATACAAAATCTATCAGACGTCATTTTTATTCGACGAATAAAAAATATCTGGCGATTGAGAAATCAGCCCTTAATAATCATAAAACAATTGATTACACTTCATCGACAAATGATACCAAAACATCTCTTAACTACGTCTTACATCACAGCATCCATCCTTACTCTCGACCGGCTAGTAAAGGTGAAGCACCTAAACCCACCTTATCTATTTCATATTTGACACATAAGATAAATATGTCACTCAGAGACATTAACGTTGAAGCAAGTTAAAGCGGCTTATCTCTGGAACAAGTTGGTAAGAAAAAATGGTGAATGATTTATAAATATAATGTCTTAATTAGCTAAAATAAGATTAATTAGATACAAGATCGCGGATGTTTGAAACTCTTTAAGTGTTAGTCGATAATAGGAAGTTATTAATTTGAACTGTCAATACGTGTGCCGTTGAACTTGGGTCGTGTAGGGCCGGCTAAGTATGCTGCTCACAACTTGTAGCGTTAACTAGATAATGACGTTAATTTTGTTGATTAAAAATATAAATAATCTGAGCTTATAGATATATTTCCCTTAATAAATATCGATAAAATTAATTAAAAAAACATAATCGATTAAAATATTGTAAATGAAATGTACTTGTATTAAACTGAAATGTTACTTGAAAAATGTGGGCTCCAATGATTCATGAAGGCTCCAATGACTACCTACTAGCAAAAAAACAAAATCAGATTTCTAATAAAAGTTAATATGCTAAATAGCATACTGAAACTTCAAAGCCATTACGCCTTGCTATTACATTTTACAATTCAAAACATACCGCCAATACTTAAAACCAAACAATATCAGTAAACAACGATGGAATCCAAACGGGTACCGACTTATTTTAATTCTGTCATTATTAGCAATATCTTCCTAGGACATGCTAACTCAGAAGGGTCATTACCATAATGCATTGGAGATCCTTACACAATACTCGATGTTGAAGAATATAAAGACGAAGAAAAAATCTGAAGTGTTTTGACTGGTAGCTGTGAAGTGAGGATCTTTAGAGGGTACGATTTTAAAGGCGCTACAAGGATGGAAAAATAAATGAATGATGACAGTGAAATAGCGTTAATGATGTAAATGATTGTGAAGATGATCACGATAAGACGTGTAATATTTGAACAATAAATAATGTGCGATTAGGAAAAGAAAACAAAGATATGAATTTGAAACAAAACGCTAGAGAAATTAATTTACTAGATATCAATAATTAAGCTCTAAGGAAACACAATTTTAAAGAAAACTTGCAATTATCATCAATACCTACAGAATTGTTAGATATTCACCACATAAATTGTACAATATTTAAAATCCTTAATATTATTGAAGTTCGTTCACGTATCGTATCCGGTTCTTGTAAAAATTAACGCAGAAATGCTAATAGATCTGTATTTAAAAGCCCGCTTACAAATATAAGTACAGTAAATACATTTTTGCATTCCTCTTATTGAACTGCCTTTGAACTTGAGAAAATCTCAGAAATTCCCATTTTAAAGTTAACAGGATGGTAATTATTATTGGGAAAAAATGCCGCGGGTTGGATGCGGTTTTGTAGTTCAAAGGATTGAATTAATGTCAGACTTTGTGTAGTGTGGTTGAAATTAGCAGCTTGGATCGGTGAAAATATAATGATTTCAACCCACGCTGAGGGCACGACGTGGGGATAATAGGAATGTTGACTGGGTATGAAAAGTTAAAATCTAGTTATCAAGACAATTAAAAATTACAAAGATACAGCGCTTTAAAGTTTCGGAGTGGGGGCTTATGACGCCACGCCTTGGTAAAAATTGTAGCGAGGAGTGACGTCACGCGAAATTTCCGTTCTCTGTATTTTGATCATTTTTTGTTTGCAGGAAAAAAGAAAAAATACATGTCCAATAAAATTAATTAATCTACCAGGCGGACATTAAAAAAAAATAGGAAACATGCCTATTATGTCGGACTAACGGAAAAACACCCCGGTCCCGTTCTAGCCTTTACCGGAGTCCCGGGTTCGCTAAAACATGCTCGGCGGGGCTCTAGTAGACTAGCTGCCCGCCCTGGCTACACACGGGTGGTGTGAGTTTTTAAAAATATTTCCTAAAGTTTTTTTTATTTGATATTATAAAAATCTTGTCCTTACAATAAAGAACAAACAAAAAAAAAGAATTTATACAGTCTTTCGAAAGTCGGCGTGACCAAGGGAAATCGTGATTAATTTTGATATATATTAAATGTGGATAGATATGGATAAGCATACAATTGAAAAAAAGCCTACTTCACCACGGTATTTTTTTACATATTTTCACGCGCTGTGCTGTAATGACCATTTATTTTGTAATTATTTTGGTAAAGCCAGCTATAAGATATATAAGATTGAAGAAAATTATTTGTCAAATAAGGATTTACTTAAAAAGCTAAAATCTAAGTATTCAAAAGTGTGAACTTATTTTCATACTTAGATTTTATTCCATATATTCCATTCCATATTCTTCAGAAACTTGTAAAAAATTAATAAAATAATTTTCCACGCGTTACTTTGAAGCTTTATATTTATTATGCACCCGAGGAAAATGAAATACCATGGATTCCCAGTCGCCCTTACTCTTTTATTACCACTACCACATTTTACCATCCACTTCATAATTCTTATAAAAGTTAACGAACCTTAACTTTAAGTAAATAAATGTAATTCACTAGGTACCTTTAATTACATGGTTGCAAATAACAAGATTGAAAATAAGGAACCTTCCGCAAGTTTATGACTGAATGCATTTATGTCAGACTAGATATAACCCGTGGCTCCGCCAGCATGAATGTTGATTTTCTAGCAAAAAGTAGCCTATATCCTTGCTTGCTTTTTAAGCTTACCCTACACCAAATTTAATTATAATTAATCTTGGTGTTCTGCTGTAAAAGCGTAACAGTCATACAGACGGACAAATTTGAATACGAATTTGTTTGAAAATATTTCCCAACGGTCAATTGAAAACATTTTATTTATGAAAATATGCTGTCCGTATTATATTTTAAGTGAAGTTAGTTCGAAGCCCGGAATAGTATTTTAAGAGTCGATTTTACAATGTCAATGTAGCTTGCTTTTAGGTTGATGCCTTATTTATAAGCTAGAGCGGCGAATATCGAATAAATTCATAACTTTATTGGTAGTTTAGAATGTAATCATGTACGTATAGTATAGGTATATATATATTTGGTCTGTTGGTACCTATATACTACCTATAGCTACTATGCTGTGAATTAGAAAACGCTGCTATTAATAATGATTTTGATGGAACGAAGAAGCCATGTAATCATTTCAAAATGTGTGAATATTTTTAACATTATAATAAAAGATTAATCTATTTAAAGTATCTAGTAAAGGAATAAAAACACAATGTTGCCATCATTGTGGAATGGCAAGATTTCATGTAGTAAAACATTTTCCTATTATCAAACATAGTAGTTACTCGGACAGGGTTATTATTATTAAACACCAATAAATAATAATTCGGTCATCTTCATAAAACTATTTTTAACAGTCGGTTGATGCCAATGATAATAAAATTTAAGTATTTTTACCATATTTTGTTGAAGCTTTAAGTTTAGAAAATTAAATTAAATCGCTTCAGCTTTTTCCACGGCCCAAGCTCCACAGCAGCGGAGCAAGAGCGGTCGTAAAAACGTTTACAACGTAAATACAGAATAGAGAATGCCATCACAACGCTTGCTATTCTCATACGCAGCACTGAAATATTACATTTTAAATGTACCTACAGGCTACAAGTTTTAAATAGTTGCTTGTAATAATAGTTATTTTGTTTGGAAAATAATGGTAGCTACAAAAAATATGGCCTATAACATTCGGGTCGGGATGGCCACTTAATTAGTTTTACATGGTAATTCCTTTGAAAGGGCGCCATATTTGATGGACAAGATTCTTTGTCTAAGAGCAAGGATTCTGTGAATTTCATTCTTTCTTAAAATATATAAAAGTTAAAAGTTGGTAATTTTACATTCACAAAAAAAATTACAAACGTGTGCATGGACCCTATTAAATTTTTGTGTGGACATGTTTTCTTTTTTTTGATCTGCCTAGCCTTTCGAGCGACCGAACGAATAACGAACTTTCTGAGGTACGGAGGGGATTTTGCTATGTTAACAAATGGTCATCCATCCACGGATCAACCATGACGAGCGCGGCTTAACCTTCATTGTCAGTCAAAACCGTACGACTTATACTGAGCCCCTCTTTAAAATAGTCATCTGAGAGACAATAGTGTTATTTGATTTAATTATGGGCTTAATGCTTTCTTTTTTTGACCACATTCGAATAATGTAAATGACCACAGTAAAGAATTAAACAGTGAATTTTTTTTTGAAGTATTTATCCAACCAAGAGAAGATTCTTACATCTATGTTACAACAATATAATATTGTAACAAAGTAAAAGCCACCACACGCGAAACCCAACAAATCTTGGCCCTATGTTATCTCTATTCATTCCAACAATAGGAACAGACGCAGACATCGCCGTTTCTCAGCATAACATTAGCTATTTATGATTGCTTATCTAGACTAACGGTCCAGCTAGTCTGTTCAGCCTAGAAACGTAACTTTGGTCTTGATTTAGACATAATTTTATAGGACTTAAAACATCAGGAAGTAGTTTTAGAATTAAAGTTTTACTTTAAAGAAAACGAAATAATAAATCATAGTATTGAAAATTTTTGTCTGCAAATGTAGGTAGGTAGAAAGAAAGATAAGAATATTAGTTTATTCAAGAAAAAGGGGTAATAAAATGCTGCCAAGTTTTGTACAATGGATTTGATCTGCTATTTTTAAATGGTGAAAATTGTTTTAACACACCGATAAAGCGGACTAGGCAGCATCATATTAGAAAAATCAATAGGGATGTTGACTGGGTATCCGTTGTCCGTAATTTAGATAATTAAAAAAATATTAGACACAGACTTTTTACTTTTTCAAAATAACTAAAAAACGGAGATAAAGCGAATCAAAGTTCAGGAGTGGGAGCTAATTACGTCGCGATGGTAAACAAAACGTACGACATCGTGATGTCATGTGGCATTTCAAATTAATGTGCCTTATCAAAATCTTGTGACGAAAAAATATGTCTAATATTTTTACTAAGCTAAGAGACATTAAAATAAAAAATTAGCGATTTACTTAATATAATCAGTTTAATTCTTTTTTATCATAAAAAAAAAATACTCTTATCCATCCCATCTCAAGCTTTAATATAATACTTATTTTATCGTAAATGAAGATTACGAAGTCCAGAGTACAGAGAAAAGTAACACGCGCAAAATTCCACGATAATCCAGTTTAAATAACTCAGAGCAATTACTCCGTATAAACGTCTTGCCTGCGTTGTATCGAAAACGAAACGGGTTACAATAAAGTATGTCGTATCGGAGACGTGGTCCCGTAGGATTTTATATCTTTTATAGCTTTGAAAACTGGACTTCAGACGTTTATGTTCTTTATAAGAAATAGGGAGGATCGATAAAAGCTTTCGTCGGACAAAAGTAGGAATAAGGAAGAGTGAAGACAACGTAATAACAGGGTCTGTTGTAAAAGAGTTGGAAGGGTTTACGATATAAAAGGCTTTTGGATTGAAATTGATTTCTGTGTTTCCGTAAATACAAACAGAAGAGGTCTCTGTTGTTTGCAAAATATTTGGCGTAGTATTTATGGTGTGTTTTCTTTATTTATGTTCTACTTAAATAGTCAAAATGCTCAGGCTTTTTAAGCGCAATTTAAGAACGGATTCCTCAAAGGACTGGTGTGAATTTTAAAACTTGTCAGCTACAGAACCCTGATACATAAAAAGTGAAAAAATCTCGATAAGAGCCGCGTGGGGCGCTGACAACAGCAAGTAAACAAAAATAATACAAAAACCACAAGTTGGACCTCAGAGGTGTCGTTGGAGCCTTGTCGCGTTATCTTATAGTATGGACCCAGATCAATCAACGTTCGTTTGGGGAAATTTAACGATGAAGTGTGTTTTGTGATCGAGGAAGTTGGTTTTATTAAATTAATATGCTGTCAAAGTTTGTAATTTCTGATTTCATTCATCACAGGATAATGGTCAAATATTTGTTCATGGATGTGGTAAAATTCTTTGATATTAAATTTCGCTATGTTTTTAATTTAAGTACCGTACTATCTTTGTGTAATAAGTTAAATAAGAAATAAGTCAAAGATTTATTTATTCTTGAAAAATATTATTTGTCATTCGCACAATGCTGTCAAATAAATAACATTTTATTTCAATTTGATATAAACAGCAATAACTAAAATACCTCAAAAAAAAAACAACGAACCTGCAACATGGTTCCCATACCATTATACTGCGCATAGTTTTCATAATAAAGCGCTAAATTTTAATTAAAAATCACTTGCGCCCGCGACGCGCTCGCAAAAAACGGCGAGGATCAAGGTCCGAGGATGCCCGAGCGTCGGCGATGTTACCCGAACACTCGTCGGCCATTACGCGTAATTACTCAATCGCCGAAACGTGGAATGCTTTCGGCCAACTTTGAATGCGATGGGTTTTGTGTTTAACGCCTTATACGGCCAAGAGATTATACTTGAATCATTGATAATGCGAAAATTGGGATTTCGTCGCGATGTCGTTAACGGCTCAAGAGGATTGTGTGAGGTTATTTTGCTGAACATTTATACCTTTTTATGAGAATCTGGATATTAAGGTGAGCAAAGTGATCGTCAAAGCCAATATAAGCAGAAGATCTAAAAACCCCGCTCCACAAAAAGGTGTAATAAATTACAAATCAAAATAATGTGGCCATCATATTCGTGTCACAAAAATACTTTCCGCTGTATTAAAAATCTCTTAATGCTGAAAAAAGCGCAGTGACGTAATGAAATTACCTCAGAATGATATGGGCTAAAATAACGACTTGATATTCAGTTATCAAAGATAAATAATGGGTTACTAGTACTATTATTATTATAAAGAAACACTTTATAATAACAAATTATGCTTACGATAAGCAAAACTATTCCAAACTGGGCTTTTAAATACTATTTCATAATTTTCTGAAACACCGTGATTTTCTAAAGATTTTATATATGTAGCTCTAGGTTTCTTCAAAGATACACAACCTCACCTGCTATCACATTTTTTAAAACGATAACAAGATTTAAATTCCCTGGTCTTTTTTTTTAAGACATCAAGTATTGCATTACACTTCTTAGGAAAACTTTGAGTAAGCAATAAATATTCTTGTAATTCATTAGCAAGATATTTATATACGTAACGGCATTGCATGCATTTGCATGAAAACTAGTCCATGACCATGCATGGATTGTAGGTACTTTAAAATGCCAACGAAATGTAACAACATCAAAGTTCTTGTTGTGTCAAAATTGTATGCAATTTGCAGTAACAACGTATTATTAGGTCTTAGCGTTGATCCGTTGACAAGTGTTTTGCCGGTGTAAGTCTCGATAGGATCAAATTTATGGTAATTTATGCGAATTCTTAATTACTATCCGCTGCGAGTTAGTCTCAAATTTTATTGTAGATATGAAATCATCGGAGTCTGGTCGACGGTGGTTGTATCAACTAAATTGCAAATTTAAGGATTTAAGAAAGTAAAGAAATTTTGTAAGCCGTACATTTTTACTAGATTGAATGCAACCCATTCTGATTTAGTATTTGAATGCTAAATATTTATTAATTTATAATCCCGCAGGTATCAGAAAAAAATAATACAAATCGAAACGTTTGAGCAAATCCACTTAATAATCAAATACATAAAGGACATTATCCTTCTGAATAACCATTTAATGAAAACCTGCCTACCACAGTATACTTATAAGCAAGCACTTTATCATTACTACCATATAACACAAGGTGGACTGTGACAAATCGAGCAAATCGTAGTGCCATCGTAACTAGTTATTAGAATCTATCAAAACCAATGTTACTGACGTAAACCATAGTTAGATGTCGTGTTAAAAAATGAGCTAGGAAAATGTGCAATCGAACACTGTTATTGATTTATGATTCATTGGCATTTACTTGTTTGGTAAGTGCTATTAATTTATCAGTACCTGTAAGTTCTACTTCCTCAGTATTTTCAAGTAATGTCAAGTCTGGTATATCATTTTCAATAACAAGTTTCTTGTAGCTGTCAGGGCCAGTTTCAGTACGTGTAATATCAGATATCCATCATATCGTGAATAATCTTTAATTAGTTGCTTGCAATTATGTTATATGGGTAGATAAAATTATAGTTATGGAGGGTTGATGTCTGGACGTGCTTAATAGCCGTCTGCTTATTGACTGCTTTCGTTCGTATATACTATATAAGATTCTTTGTTTTGCAGAAACTTATTATTATTTAAATAATTATAGATTACTACTTGGCTTCGCACGGGTGTTTAACAAAAATATAATATAGCCTATGTCACCCGGGGATCGTGTAGCTTCTCAACAGTGAAATATTTTTTCAAATCGGTTCAGTCGTTTAGGAGCCTATTCAATGCAAACAAACAAACAATCAAATATTTCCTCTTTATAATATTAGTGAGTATAGATGTGTTTCTTCTCATAAAATGTGTGTGTGATGAATGAGATGAAAGGCACATCTATTTATCTAAATATTGTATGTCCATCAGGGACTCTGATCTTTATGATAAAGTTAATAAAAAATCTTAAACCTTCAATATTATTGAAGACTTTGAACTCAAAACAGAACCTAACGCATATAAACAAAAGGAAGTTCTAAACAACGAACATTAATAACAAGAACACACTATAATTTACTACGTAAGTACTGTGGGTATAATTGAAACTGCTTTCTGGCCATAATTCTGTAGGTCCAGTATACCTGTCATCGATTCTGCGTCGCGTAATGCGAAAACAGTAGTGAAGGGAAACTGTTGTACATTGCGCGTTTTAATTGCCGTTATTTCATTAACTGTGTAGATTGTATTCAATTGTTTTTGTGTTTCGTGATGTTTGGTAAGGCTAATAATATAATGTATTTATTGGTGGCATATTTATACTTTTGTTGTCATTATTATCTTTGGTTTCTTTAAGATATTCATTGTCTAGTTTTAGTTTTAAATGGCAAAGTTTAGATGTATGTTTATATACCTACTTTTAACAATTTATCCGACTGTAGTCAGTTAGTAATCAACCTTGAGATAGATATGCAGTAATATACGAACAAAGGTCAAAGGCCTTATACATCTACGAAAGATGGTTTAAGCAGCGTTCGTTTGGGAGGTCCGGCACTTACGTAGATGACTAGTAAGGCCGATACGGGAGCGACAGCTACGACCGCAAAGTTGACACAAATGTGTTGAAGTTGAAGGTGAAGGAAGGGCGGCGCGCTGATGGCGTTGGTCGCGCTTGTGAGCCAGGGAGGTGAACCAGGTGTTGTCGTGAACAACAACTCCGTCTGCAATGATTTTCCTCCAGCTATCTCTATCTTCTGACTTGATTTCCCAGTTTTTAGGGTCAATATTAAATGTAAGCATATCCCGTTTTGCGGTGTCCTTGAACGACCAAAGACGAACAAAGAACACAAATAAATAAACGTGGACAACATCCCAAACCTTGTTCTGAACCCAAAGTAAGTAGCTAAAGCACTTGTGTTATGGAATCGGAGAAAACGAAGGTACCACAAACACCCAGACCCCAGACAATGTAGAAAAGTTAATTTTCTGCATTGACCCGCCCGGGAAGCGAACTCGGGATCTCAGAGATAGCGTCACCTTGGAAACAGGTGTATACGCCACTCGACCACGGAGGTCGTCAAACGAACAACGCTGATAATTTAAAGATTAAATTAAATACTTGAGTAATATAAGGGTAAATTCATATGTTAGTTTTTATTATTTTTAATTATTATGAACATAATCAAATAGATTAAAATGGCAAGGATACAGAACCAGGTAATAATATCCTGACTGGTCTTTTTAATTAAACTTCGCAATTTCTTTAAGATATAAAACTTTAATTTCAATATTAACATTTGATATGATGAAATCAACGGACTCCTAATAATATGATGCTCACAATGAAACCTCGATGGCAACGTATCTATTCTTATCTAGATCTTATTCCATTGCATTATAGTTTAAAATACCTTTGCAAGAAATGCTTGTTTATAAAGGGGTGGGCAGAGATTTTACGAAAGATATTAATATTTATGTTAATATTATAAGTCTTGATGTAATCTGTCGGAGGTGTTAATAGTACATTTCATTCAAATTGAAAATAGATTTACAATAGAAAAAACTAGACAAAGTGCAACATTGCGAACCTCTTTATCTAAAATAGATTTGCTTTCATAACGATTCTTTGATTCTTAAGTAGTCATAGTAGACAAGTTAGGTACATAGATAGTAGAAAATATATCGTACAACCTTATATTAAAGTTCCAGTAGAATATTTTTTAATTCATAACACCTATTATAAGTATAAGCTTGTGCTTATACTCCACTAGATTCACTATTACAAACAGAGATCCAGTCTCTCTAGTCGTTATCGAATAAAGCTTAGGCATGATTTTTATTTAGGAACCTTTCTATACCATTATTAATATGAGTATCGATAACAATTCATCATAAACACATTTCCCATCACTAGGCTACCTGTTCTCACCTATGAATGCGCGGGCGTGACGAGGTCTCTATCTACCAAAGATCTAAACTGAATAACTAGTGCCTTCACCCTGCTTCCCTTGCTATTGATCTCTACGTAACTGGTGCATCTTCCCACCTAAAATGATTCTGTTTTATTATCACTGCTAAGGTTCGCACTAAGAAATGTTACACTCATAATAATAAGCTCTTTGAATGAGACCGTACGTAACGCATAAATTAACATAGAATTTTAAAGGAACAACTAATGATGACGCAGCTAATGAAGGAAATTATGTTATGCATGAAGATCTTTAGGGCTTACTGAGTCTTTAGTATTATTAGTGAGTTTCAGAAACTCATTTAATTGTAAATTAGCTAGCATAGCAAATATTGGCCAATCATCAAATGATGAATATGACATCCTAGCCGATTTAGGCTATGACGACTACTTTCGTTAGGAACAATTCACGCATTCAGTATGGAAACTAGATTGCCTTGAGGTACGCTAAATGTACTTTAGGTATCATTATATGGGAAGCCCCACCTTTCAACTAGATTTCGATATCAAAGAAGACCAAAGGTCAAAGTAACTCTTAACATTTCTTCGTAATTTAAGCAGCTCAACAAAATGCTAATGACGCAACTCTTGAGAAACAGCTCCTAACAAACTATACTAAGTGGATATTAAGACCATGATTACAGTTCTTTCATGCCATACTTTTCAATTTACCAAACATTCCCATAGTCGAGTTCAAAATAATATAGAATTAAATCCATTCAAATATTTCTAAGCAATTGAATTATCTGACCTCGTATAAACTCTTGTAGTTCACGAACACATGAGGAAACGTTCTTAAAATACCCTAATTACCTCATAATGACGCTAAATTACTGTACTCAATCATTTAAACTATCTTAAATGGCAGTTGTTATGCAAATTGAATATCAAAATTGTAAGTAGCAATGGGAGAATTGAATAGTACCGTTTGATGTTTTTTGAGATAGATTTTAATTATTTCGTATTTCAATGTAATGCTTTATCATTGCTACAAATAAAGAGGTTTTAATTTGTACCATTTTTTTTAATATGTTAGTAGTTAGTATGTTAGTAGTTAGAGTAATCGTCATGTTAAATCGACGTTAATTTCTTTGGAAAAACATGAAACAGGATACAAGTATTTGCCTTGAATTTTTTTATTATTATAATATTTAGGCATAATATGGAGAAGTCTAGGTAATTTTATACTCTGAACCAACTCTTCAAACATAATTTTTTATGCGTTTTAGTTCAGTGTCTAAAATAGGTACTCGAATAATTTTGTATTTTCCTTATAACTTCTAAGATAAAAAATGATGTGTGTAGATATATCAAATTACAGTTGAAACTAACATTCAAAGTAATTTGTAGGATTGCGTGAGTTGCATCCCAATCTTAGAAAAACAATCATGTGTTGCTCATAAAACGGCCAACCATCTTACATAAGAAATAGAAGCTAAAAATGCGCATTACATCAAAAGGAATTAAATTAACTTTAACAACTTCAAACAAGTCATCGCCTGTCATTATACTGTGTACTTGAACAAACATATCCTGTCGTAATTGTTTAAGTAATTGTCCGTTTTAATGTATTTTAGCGCTGATAACATCAAATTGGATTCTTTAATTTTCATGTTATTACTCCGTGAGAATCGGATTCTTTTGATTTGTAGATAAACATGGATATCGTTAAAACATTCTTTAAGCATGCCTTGTTGAGTTCTAACAATAAGATTATTAAATTTATTTTTAGATGTATACACTACTAGCTGTCCCCCGCGACTTTGTTCGCGTGTTTTAGTTTCAACGGTTTTTCATTTTTGCTACATTTTTCATTTATGCTCCGCTCCTATTGGTCGTAGCGTGATGTTATATAGCCTATAGCCTTCCTCAATAAACGGACTATCCAATACAAAAATAATTTTTCAATTTAAACCAGTAGTTCCTGAGATTAGCGCGTTCAAACAAACAAACAAACTCTTCAGTTTTATAATATTATAGCTGTCCCCCGCGACTTTGTTCGCGTGTTTTAGTTTTAACGGTTTTTCATTTTTGCAACATTTTTCATTTATGCTCCGCTCCTATTGGTCGTAGCGTGATGTTATATAGCCTATAGCCTTCCTCAATAAACGGACTATCCAATACAAAAAGAATTATTTAATTCGAACCAGTAGTTCCTGAGATTAGCGCGTTCAAACAAACAAACAAACAAACAAACTCTTCAGCTTTATAATATTAGTATAGATAAAGACTTTTTGTTGCCATCTTACTCCTTAATATGCAAACTAATATTATTGCGAAAGTAACGCTGTCAGTCTTTCTGTCTGTCTGTCTGTCGATTTACGGATAAACCGCTTAACCGATTTTGTTAAATCTCCGTATATATTATAGGCTTGGATCTAAATTTTGCCTCGAAAACCGACCACGCCGCGCCGGCAAAGCTTCAGGAAAAAGCTAGTGTATTATAATTTCCTTACTTTCAATAGCTTAGTAATATGTATAATCGGTTATAAATTATTTAAAGCAGCTTCTACTTGCCAGTAAATTATCAACATAAATTTACTTTAAATGGGTTTACTAAAACACTTAGGTTCTTTGTAAAACTCGGTTTAATATTACGCATCTTCTAAGAGACTTAACAACTATGTATTTAAATGCCGGCTGGCGACTATCATAAGATCTTGAGTTATTAGAATACCTATTCTATGGCTTGTTTCCGCAACAAACAAACTTTCTTTAGAAAACTTAGGAACTAGGTTCTAAGTAGGTTGTTAATTACCTCTGTAAAGTATGAACATCTCTATTAAAAACTTGTTTTGTGTTATGTCTGTGTTGGCAAGTTATTTTAACGTTGATTTCAAAGATAGTTAATGTATCTATAGTCTATTCATTCTTGTGTCAATTGATGTTATTTCCACCTTAACAAAAATGATCTTTGTGCTAGTGTAAAAAAGTTCATTTTGGACTGACTAGTACTTGAAAATGTCATATCATGTTGTAGCGCAAATTGAACCTTAATGTATTATGCATTAGAGGTGTTTTTCCTAAAACTCGTGTTTGTTTACATCTTTGGCATATGAATTGCGAACACGGTATAGTTACCTACTATACAATTTACTATTTTCTATTTAATTCCTTTATATAATAATTATTTAATTTATTAATAAGCTCTACATAGATAGATAGCATTAGGTATTAGTCTTATAAATAAGTATAAAAATAAATAAATGATGTCATTTTTTCACTGACTGGCCTGTTGGTCTTGTGGTTAGTGACCCTGACTGCTAAACTTCCAATTTATAATCTTCACGCTAAATTCTTCAAATACCTTATTTGATATCTATAATACAAACAAACTTATAAATAATAGCTTAGCATGCATTTCAGAACCAAACGCCTTCTGGCAATACTCATTACCCCACTTTTGGTAGATAAACAAATATGACACGCCTACGTAATTCTACTTAATACTCGTTGTAATTAGCACATTCATAAATAATGCTTGTATTTTGATAACGCTGATAAAATTGAGACTGCTTTGATAATTCAACTTTTATGGTACCGGTTTCGTTACTCGGCTATATGCCTTTACTTTTTAAACCCCAAACGAATACAGGATCTTTTAAAGTCCATCCAAATCAGTTACGTTTTGTATAACCATTCCAACTGTTTATCCTGGATGGACAAAAGGCTCTTTTTCTACTTTAAAATTCATCTTATAATAAAAATATTGCTAATTATTTATAAACAACAGTTTACTCACTCGGGGTCGCACGACTAGTTTCAGACTCAATAATAAATGAGCTGACGCGGCGGCGGTGGTGTCGCGAGTCGAACATCGAATTCGAAACTCAATCGAAGATATTTCTAAATAATTATGAATACTCCTTACGAAAGCTATTACAAAAATATATTGCTGCTAATTTTCTTCACCATTTATAAGTTAAAGCCATAATATCAGTACGAAGAGAAAGCTACAACACCAATTGTAATACTCAAGAAACGGGATGCTATGAATCTCTGTACGCGAGACAGTGGCACATAGCCTAGTTAACCTACATTTAGACGCTACATGCTATAAATTTTACAATCCTGTAGAACTAATGTGTAGTAATTGCTATTCAAATTTATATAATTAAGAATAAATGTTCAACAGAGGATGTTAACAAGAAATCAGCTTTAATCCCATGTAACAGCATTAGTTTTCTACTACAAGCTTAAACGATGGTAGAAATCGCTTAAATGACATTAAATGTATGGAAAGGATATTACTTTTCGATAAGTCACGTGAATTATTCTTGTCACTGGCGTATATTTGAGCGATTAAATTTGTAGCAAAGTTAACGTTTGTAGCAATGTCGCTGATCTAGAGTGGCTAAATGTATTTCGTCGTTTATTTGTGTCCTTCGACTAATAAAAGTTCATACGCTAAATTTGTTATTATTGTTATAACTTTACATAAACGTTCGACCTAAGAAATTAAATCCTTGTGTCACGGGGGTTTCATAAACATTCAAATCACACGAAGAACACACAGAATTCGAACAAGCATTATTGTGGATAACACAAAGGCTTGTCCCATGCGGGGATCGAATCTTGTCGCGCACACTTGTAATTGGCTTGGTGACCTATACCACTCGGCTATCCATGCAGTCAAAACACTGTATATAAGTACTTCGTCATTTTAAACAATTGAGGAAAGCTCTTCACTAACTAAGCCTGACGTTAAATAGATTTCCATTTAATTGTGATTAACTTTATTATCACTAATTCTACCTTTTACTTTTAATAGCGGACCGTACATTAAACCTGAACTTACAACATTCGCACTTTAAAATGCTATCTCACACCATCATTTACAACCATTTCCTATCATGAATCATTAAAAATACACTATTAAGACTAGATCATTTACTAGTATATTTTGAACCAGGCTAATTCAAAGCTGTCTCAATCAGGAGTCCAACGAAAACTGGTTTCCTTATAGCATTTTATATAGTTAAGTATATTTCACACCTAGAGGACGGATTCAAACGAAATCTAGCACACCCATTGAATTTTAAACCTTATCTACACTTGATAGAGTTTGAAATAGATTGCGTTTGATTGACAACCTGTGATTCTATGGATTGAATAAATTAACAATGGAATTTCGACTTTATAACTTGAGAAATAAAGTTGATTGTTTGGTTTTATGTGTGGTGGTTGGTCCTATCTTTATGTCAATTCTGAAAGAGACCCAATATTAATTGTTGGTCATTATTTTGTAGTGTAGAAAGCGGTGAGTTGGTAGTACTGTGGTTCCCTCGCATTTAGTATAGGGTCGCAACATTTTAGGGATATTTGTGACTTGTTCACTGTAGCTAACTTAATAGGGATATTTGTAATACTGTGTGAGAAAGTGTGGAGAAAGCTTAAATAATGGAAGCAATTATTTGTAAAGCATATTATAGGCAAATGACCAGAAATGCAGTAGGCAAGAACGATGGCCAGTAAACTTTGGACCATAGTATCTTACCAATATTATAAATGCAAAAGTTTGGATGGATGACTCTTTGTTACTCAATTACGACTAAACAGATTTAAATGAAATTTGGTGCATAGATAGTTTATTACCTAGAATATCGCATAGGCAACTTTTCATCATCATTATCACCACTTTTCATCAAGTCGCGGGCAAAACCGCGGGGCGCAGGTAATAGTTAAATTAGGACAAATAAATAAAGTTTTGTTTAAAAGAACAAAAGATTAATTGAAATATTGAATACCGTTCAACAGAGAACAAAAGGTTAAAAATACCTTTAGATCACACGGCACAGTTAAATTGTGTTAGTAGGGTGCTAGTTCGAGTTCAATATCCGCTGTGTTAAATTTATTTAAGGTTATAAACAATAAATCTTAACCGCATGGCAATGTTAATTAAAATAGCATTTGGTAATTAGGCTACAGATAGTCACGATTTTGATATAATAGATATTTAAATTATAAGACTTAAGAAGACATAATAAAAGATAAAAAAAAAACTTTTTGAAAATAACCTTGACTATCATAGGATCAAAAGTTCTGGTCCTAATTTCCGCAGTAAAATAAACAGTACGTAATTACCAAAGTGCGTTTATGTTTAATAAATCTGTAGCTTATAAAACTCGAATCTTATGGCCACCCCTGAAGTATCCATTAACGCTTTTGTACTGTTAAGACATAATTGTCAAAGTTTAATGGCTGCCATATGTTTGACTTTCTCTTCTAGACACTATTGCTTTGGATCTTTAATAATGTGATGGGTGTACTACAATGAATGTGGTATCAATACATGTAAAAATTAATTGTTTTAGAAGTGATCAAGGCTCGTTCCCTCTCTATAGGGAAAGAGGACCATTTACAGGCCTGTATTATTTATTAGAAATCATTTTGACGGTATTTATTGTATACTTAGTGTCCTCAGTGTCATATTTTCAGCTATTCTAAACAATTCAAATTACTAAGGTCCTTCGAGTCTTTAAACGTCATCGAAATAAAAAGACCACTTTTAAATTTGTTTCAACTGATATCGTAGTCCTTGCTACTGTCATCCGAAACGAAACATGTAAATTGTGAAAAGCTTTCCAAAGTCCTACCATTAAATTCCATTGCCAACTGACATTGACTAGCGTCTTGAAGTCGAGTCTATTCATAAATCGGCCCACAATCTCCTTTTATATGTAAAACAGATGTTTCGGAATCTACGCGAACTTGGAGACGTATATCTACGCAATTTTTATGCCCCGTCAGACTTAGTTTACGCGTGAAGTTCAGATGTACAAGCGGACCTTTTAAAAAATCCTTGCGAACTCTGAGGCGCGGTTTATTTCAAATTCGAGAAATTTCAATGGAAAATAGGTATAATGGGAAATATGTCTTTTACATACATTGTTACAAAATTATTCATAATATGTTTATAATTGCTCACCCGGCAAACGTTGTTTTGCCATATATATTTGTCAAAAATAAACGGTTGGTGAAAATAATAACGGTTTACTCAAACACTATTTTCGAGAGCCCCGATTAATTTCTGACTTCGATTAAGTCCCAGTCGGGCATAAACCGTTACTTTAGAATATAGGTATAAAAGCTATTACCTGTTTGGTATTGTTGGATCAAGTTATTATTTTACCTATTTAGTTTTCTACCTACAATTTTTTTATTAGTTGGTTTACACAAGTTGCATTTGCTATTTATGATACAAGTAGCTGCGCCTTGCGTTTTAACCCGCGTATTGATGAAAAATGGCGATAATGGTAATTATAAAAAGTAGACTGTGTGCTATTTCAGGTATTAAACTATCTATGGACCAAATTTTATTAAAATCCGTTCTGCCATTAACTTTATTGAGTAACAAACATGCATCCATCCAAACTTTCGCATTTATAATATTAGTAAGATGACTAATATTCGCGTTGCCCTTAAGCAAAAATACGAGCTTCTTTTTATCGACTTGTGGGGTTGTAATAAACCAGGGCCATTAATTAAAAAAGTGCTTATTAAAGGAAAAGCTCATCAAACTTTAACTTGACGATACTTAATTTGAAATTTTATTAATGATTTTAAGTTTACTTTTATGATGATATAAATTACTTACTACTTAGAGTCTATAGTAAGTAGTCTACACCATCTTGTAAACTAAGTAGTAGCAGGTATTAGGATCAACCATATTGCTTTTACTCAGGTTTTTTATTCCCACATAAAATAATAATTATGTGCCTTTAATGTCTTTAGTGAAATAGTGATTGCGTTTAAGGTTAATTAGATACCTATTTCTTTTTATCACTGCAACATTTTTAGTAGTAGATTTTTATTGTAAAACCTATATAGAAAATTGCCCTGAAGTTTTATCCATCTAATACTTACTAAAAGCTTCATCAAATCGTTAAATATATTTTATAGAAAACGTTAACTGAACAAACGAACCAATTATAAACCTCTCTTAAAGGATCTTACGCATATGTATCACTAGCTGTCCCCCGCGACTTTGTTCGCGTGTTTTAGTTTCAACGGTTTTTCATTTTTGCAACATTCTTCATTTATGCTCCGCTCCTATTGGTTGTAGCGTGATGTTATATAGCCTATAGCCTTCCTCAATAAACGGACTATCCAATACAAAAATATTTTTTCAATTCGAACCAGTAGTTCCTGAGATTAGCGCGTTCAAACAAACAAACAAACAAACTCTTCAGCTTTATAATATTAGTATAGATAAAAAAGCAGAAAAAGCAGCCAACGCAAGAGAAACATCAACAAATCTTCTAATACTTTGCATTCCTACCAAAAATTACATTAAAAATCAACAAGTTACAGCAGATTCAATATATTTCACATCGGACTAGCTCCACAGATCGCGCCGCCGGACCATATCTGTATGTAAATACGACGACATTTTTGCTACCGTGAGTTTGCATCTAATATTTTACTGTTGCGCATCTTATTTATGCGGTCTATCTTGAATAAGACGTATCTGTCTATCCATACTGGTTTCGGTCACTAATGATGTGGGACTCAACCCTTTTTTGCGATGTCTAACTAAATAATGTGGACGTGAGCTGCGTAGTTGATTTTGTTATGTGTACGGGAAATTTTGATGCGTTGGTTGTTCGTTTGATGGTCTTATAAGACCATTGGTTTACTAGATTTGGTCGCTTTAAAACCAAATCTGTTATCAGTATATTAGGTCCCTGTAAAAATTATACTAATTATTCTTAAATCTAAACAACTTATAAATAGAAAAAATCTTTTTACATTTTTTGAGTTATAACTTGCGGATTGCAACATTGGCCAAGATTTTATGTTTAATGATCATGTTTTATTTACTAGGTACTAAACAAGGCTTCCAATAGACGAGGATATTATTAAGGAAACAAAAATAAATAAATAAATGTGTTCAACATCACATACATTGATCAGGACCCAAAGTAAGTAGCTAAAGTAAAGAACTTGTGTTATGGAATCAGATAGGTAACAATGAAGATACCACAAACACCCAGATCCGAAGCTATGTAGAAAAGTGGTTTTCTACATTGACCTGTCCGGGAATTGAACCCGGGACCTCAGAGCTGTCACCTTGAAAACCGGTGTGTACGCCACTCGATCACGGAGTTTGTCAATAATAATATTGCAATTCCATAAATTATAGCTCTACCAATGAAAATAACATCTACTAAATTCTAAGACTTACCTTAGATAGCTCCGCCTTCGAACACACG
Organism: Diachrysia chrysitis; assembly: GCA_932294365.1. NCBI lineage: Eukaryota > Metazoa > Arthropoda > Insecta > Lepidoptera > Noctuidae > Diachrysia > Diachrysia chrysitis. The sequence goes on along the minus strand of OW028648.1, from coordinate 1,818,141 downwards.
TAATAAATAGCTCAGTATAAGTAGGTCACAGTATATGAACTCCAACACACCAATTAAACAGTTCCTGAGCAAATAACTCCAATTAAAATAGCGAACAGTAAATCAAAATTAGATTTCAATTAAGCATCCCAATGGTTTGGCGGCATTAATCATTGCAGTTAATAGAATGGCCTAGGTACGGTACTGTGCCACCTACCGCTGCCATTTCCAAGAATTAATATACTGGATATGTCCATAGCATAATTATTATTGTTTTGATTGACCTCGGAACTTTCATTTATTTAATAATTCATTTAGGTTTATTACAGTAGGAATAAATGTGGACAACATCACATACATTGCTCTGAACCCAAAGTAAGTAGCTAAAGCACTTGTGTTATGGAATTCAGAGACAACGAAGGTACCACAAACACCCAGACCCGAGACAATGTAGAAAAATGGTTTTTCTACATTGACCCGGCCGGGGATCGAACCCGGGACCTCAGAGCTGGCGACACCTTGAAAACCGGTGTGTACGCCACTCGACCACGGAGGTCGTCAGAAGAAAGTTTTGCCATTAGACCATTCTTGGAGAAGTGGTAAATATAAAAGTAACTTTTTGTAGTTTCAATTTAGATGTAAAAACTAGAAGATAGATCATTTGTGCTGATATTAGGTGCTTGACAAAATTAGCGGTGTATTAAATGAAACAATTTTTTTGCTAAATATAAATAATCAAGTGTTTTTAAATAGAAACTTTAAAAATCTTCTTTTTCTTCTGAAATACTTATTTCTTAGTTTTGGTACTTTAATAGCAACATTCCAAAATGTCACAACCACGCCTCATATTCCACAACTTCTGCGCTTGCCACATCCATTAACCATAAGTCTCAGTGATATTCTTAGCCATGCAATTTAATAAAACATTACTGTTCAACATTTGAACCGGATTTGAATCAATTAACACTTTTGTTAATGAAAATTTACTTTATGTTCGTTGAATCACAGCATGTTAACTATTATTAGTTAGACACCGCTGTGTTTATATTATCTGACCTTGGAATAATTTTGTTTTAGTAATTTTGTCAAGCAAGATAATTCTCCCATATATATTTTTTTACTATTTCTCTTTTATCGGCAAAGGAAAACATCATGAGGAAACCTAGATTCCAAAAATTGGAATCTGAAATCGCCAACCCGCACTGAGCAAGCGTGGCGATCAATGCTCGTTTCTTCTCTATATGAGAAAAGGCCTGTGCTCAGCAGTGTGGCATTTATAGGCTGGTATTATTATTGCTGTTTAGCACTTCTTAGCAAAGTTTTTTTTAACTTTCATTGCATTGCTTAAATTTAAATAATCATACACATATTCACTAAAAATTAAATATTCATGGTATTGTTATGTTATAACATGCGGGCAATATATAAATTCTAGCTGCCAAATGCATTCGGAAATGAAATTACTTTCAAGAATCACTGAAACACGTTCGAAGCTAAGAAAAATCCCTGATTGAATGAACAGTCGGCTCGTAAAAGGTAATGTACACTGGGAATGCTCGTAATTGCTACCAGCTTTCTTCGTGCTAACATAATATTACGTCGTCTATTTTTGTACTAAGTGTATCACCGGCCTTATAAGGCTGTAGTATAAGCACTACTATCCTAGATTCGATGTTACCTTCGGCGATATTAAATGTACATCGTTCATTCTTCCGGATAGTGTTGGCTGTTTGAGTTTTCCGTGGGTAAAGTTGTTATATTTTTAATAGAATTATTATTAATTGTTATACCAAATCATTAAGTTCTTTTGACCAATATTGTATAACATGATGATTTTCCTTTCCCTAAATCACGTGGGGAAATTTCTATCGCTCAAATATTGTATCCAATATCTGAATGTTAAGTCAAATGTTAACTTCCCCTAAGAGTCAACAGCACATAAGATTAGACCATTATATAATACAATACGTATACAATCTTTAGTACACTATACAGTGTACAGTATACAATCTTTATCCAATTCCTATAACACTAACAAAAGATGTTAGCTATCTCACTGAATTGGATTCTGACGTTTCAATTCAGTAGCTATACATAATCGGTAATAGAAATAGGTACAGTTTGTTAATGGTAGCCCACAGACCTTACGAAGCATTAGAATGAGTGGAGTTGTGCACAAAGCATAACAATCATGATCTTTAACCTCACACGTTACAACTGCATTCTTCGGCTCACTTCAAGCGATGCTTACACGCACTTAGCAGTGATATTGATACCACTGATACGCATGGATTGTTTGAAAACCGTGGGAAATCTGTAACATTTAGTGGTAATTGTTTTCTTAAATAAGCGCCATTTACTGAATTAGGTGTAAACTTAATTGTCTTCGTTAAAATAAAATCACCTCTCCTGTCTGGTTATTGAATACTCCAGTTTTTTTAACCTTGTATCTACATTGAGACATTGGTTAAAAAATTAACATTGCACTTTGTAACTATTCCACGACTTTTTGTGGATGTTTCCTTAAATAAATTCTCACCCATTTTTCACTTTATAATTTTCCTTAATCCCAGTACCAATACATTTACCCCCATCACTATGAAGTCCATACACTCGCAAACCCGGTTAGCGCGTCGCCGCCGGGCCAAACACCGCTCTGTGGGACGACCCATTCAGTGGGACGAATCGCTCTGAAAGGGTATTAATATACTAACGGAATTAGATTCGTATTGAATTAAACCGACTGGGAATTGTATGATCGCCTCATTGAAAGTAAACAGCGAGTAAATTGATTGAGGTTTTTGAAAATTTGCTTATTGCCTGAAGACTTTTTGATGAGATTGGGGCTTTTTCAATTCATCGGGAAACTGTTATTCTTTATTTACAACTATTTTGCAATTGCTTGATAATAATTGGTTGGCATTGGCAATTTGTTTCACAAATTATTTCTGCAACTGTAAAAGGATTTTTGCAGTAACTTAAAAGTCATTGCCATCATTACATAATTCTTTTAAAATATTTGCATACATAAGATTTAAGAGTCAGTACGAGTGTTTTGGACCATTCTTCCTCATTTGCAAGTTAAATACTGGTAAACACTTTTTGAAATAATGATTCTCCATTATCTAGGCACTCGTATCCACTACTTAGCAGTACGTACGTCAGTGTGTCAGTTAGCACTCCTCCACTCCTTCAATGTCCCATACATATTCCCAAGACAAACTTCAAGATAATATCTGCATAACGGAACGTTAGAAAAAATCCGTCAACGGATATTCTAACGATGCGCCATTACGCAGTATCGGGGCTAAAGATAAATCCTAGGCTCTCACAACTGTACTCATAATTTCTAGATAAGCGTGCGTGCTGGCCTAGTGAGGCACATTTCACGGGCCTGTCGCTTCAAGGGGTTAATATTAAGGCCACTGGGGACTTGATAAATTACGTTTGGATCGCTAGATAGGGATGTGATTTAACTGTAGATGCCACTGAAAAATAGACGTTTAACACGCATAGCTTCTGCGTCTGGCCCTGATTATCTAAACTTTATTCGTTAATATTCCAGGTTGGACTTGCATGACATTAAGTGAATGCCATTCAGATATTAGATCTTAGTCAAGACTCTTCACATAAATATTATGAGTTTATTTTTCATACATTAAAAACACCTGATATCGTTAAAAAAATGTTATAATTTAATAATTTTCTATTGACAAATCTTCATCTACTGCTTAATTTACTTGTCATACCAGAAAACGAATACCTTTCCTGAATCACACAGGCCCAGCTGTTGCATAATCAATTAATTCATAGCTTACGGAAGCAATACCAGAATTTGAGCTTTCAAACGTTGCGAAATAGTATCGTCCGAACGCAAACATGCAATAAAGCAAGTTTTAATCTTGTCTTTAATTTATTGCTCGACTGATAATACCCATCTGCATTTCCTTGTAATTCTCGTTATTGTGTAACTCTAATTAAATATTGTCGTAATTGACTTCCTGCCCTTTTCTTTGGTCAGTAGGGTCTACTATTGACGTGAAAGTTATTACGATGCGAACGTGTAACATGACTGGCATTAAATGAATTAGAAATAGGTTTGGTCATAATATTACGAAGTGTACTTTTAAATGTATATCACAAGTTCTGGGATAATTATATTATTTAATGCAAAGGTTTTATTTGTATCGATTGCTTGAAGGAGGTCGCGAATAAAAAACCTAGGTCATTACTTGATAATTGCGACACTTATTCGGGTATATCAAGATTCCCTCACATTTGAATGTTTGTTGATTTTAGCAGTTTAAATATTAAAATATTTTTTATCATTCGTAATATGTTTCCATTATCCCAAACAATGTCTTCTTTAATCTGTTCGTCTGTGTTTAATGCTATAGTGTGTTATTTCACATTTATACACGCTAAAACTGCTTTATATTAAATAAAATGCTCACCACATACGATTCAAACATTTTTATCATTTTCCTACCTACTAAGATGGAATTTCCTGATAAATAGCGACATTAGTAAGATATCGTTACTCGGAAAAGCAGTTAGCTACATTATTAGATCATTCATTTGAAATTGTTTTATACCGTTACCCCTGAAATGTGTGATCAATCATTTGAGATCTAGCGTGGTGATAGCTCGGTTCCCGCATAATATATCTTGTGTGGTGATAATAAGATGATTTCAGACTGGTTATTAAAAGCTAAGGAATTTTATCGGTTATTAATTACTTGTGGATAGCGTGAGCTTTGATTTTAGTTTAACAGAATTTAATAGAATATCTCAATTTGTTTTACTATAAACGATAACGACGACGTCCGTGGCCGAGTGGCATACGCACAGGTTTTCAAGGTGTCGCTAGCTCTGAGGTCCCGGGTTCGATTCCTGGACGGGTCAATGTAAAAAAAAACACTTCTCACTGTCTCTGGTCTGGGACTTTTTAGGTACGTCCGTTGTCTCTGATTCCATAACACAAGTACTTTAGCTACTTACTTTGGGTTCGATATAAGTGACGTTGTACATATTTTTTTTAAGATGCATATTAGATTTTTAATTCGCGTCAAGAATTACTGTCACGACTCGATGTACTGCATCCAAGAAAGTGGGCGTTACAATACAATATAGACAACATAACCCTATTAATTAATCATAAATAGGCAGTCTAATACGTCATCACCTAAGTAGCGACAGCAACTACAAATTACAATTTAGTTATTTAATATATAAATAAACTAATTCGTTTTATGGTAATGCTGCCACATTCTACTCATAGGTTAGTGACCAAAGTATGGCACTGTGTATTAATTATATGAAACATACATACCACAGGTAGTGTCTTTAGCACGACCCTAATAGATAAACCGTCATCTAGACAAACACAAGGACAGAAAATAATCATAATATATCATGGTCATTAGCAACAAAACATGTCAGTAAATATAGGTATAGTACAACTAACCCCACATTTGCTCAACACTTTAACATCAACAACGCTTATTACAAGGGACTAGGGTTCATTTTTGGAATTCATTGTTATCAATGACGTGGGGTCTACCGTACGGTACATAGACCATACCATTTGAAACAATAGCGGATCGACTAAGGCGTTAAGTTATCGGGGGGTCAAATCCCAACTGAAATGTGGAGGTGAAACAAATGCCGGTACGTTTTCAGTAGTCGAACGTGGAGTGTTACAAATGGGTATTTCTCATAACTCGAATCTGCTGGCCGTAACTATAATAATGGTGATTGTACAGTAGGCCGCTCTGTTGCATTTAAGGAGGTTATTAAATTATTTAGATTAAAATAAACACGCGATAAAATGACAAAATGATGGCTTTAAATAGAAAAACAAATAGCTGTCAAACATTTGTTACTTTTTTATCATTATATTTTTTTTTTCTATTTAAAGCGGTTTTATTTGTTTTTTTTCTGACCTTACACTTTGTTGTCGATATATATACAATGAAGCTTTGTTATACAGTATCTTACATCTAAACACACATACATCTACATTGTCCTGATTTCGCAAGTAAAAATGTTAATATTAATATGTTTATTTAAGTTGCGTAAGGTTTTTGCTGTACGTGGGTGTTAAAATATAGATATCATTTTTGATATTGTCTCTAGCTAAACGAATAATCTTTAAACATGACATGTATCGTATATTATGAATGTATTAATTTGCCTATTTATGTTCTAACTGCCGCACTCAGAGATCTTAATGGTTACTTAAGTTTTAAGTACATTACAATACCTACTGTATTAAAATTCAATAGGCAAACAAACAAACACACAATTTTTATTTCAATCTTACAAACCAACAAAGCTATACACACACACTAATAATCTTACTCGACGACAACTACACACACAAACACAAACTTATAGACAAGTACGAACACGCTCACACAAATACCCTGCAACTTTTATTTCCTCTGGTAATTGAGGCGAGATGAGCATGTAAATTACCATTGATACTATTACATTATGGCGATTCTGGTTGCCATGGCGACCGCGTACCCGCACGCCATCCCTCATACGGCGGTGTAATGTTTCATTGTGAAGCCACGGAACGATGTGAAAATGTTTGTGGATGTGGTATAATAGATCAGTCTAGGAGTAGGTTGGAAGTTCAATGGTGTTGCATAGATTGTGGTTTTTAAGTCCAGGTATTATAGACGCAAAACACAGAGCTAGCTAATGAAAACAGGTATAAGCCCCACTATTGTATACCTAAATGGCATTAGAAAATACGAGTAGATAATTTATTGTTAACTTTCAACTGCCTTAGAATAAAAATCCTAATTCCTGTATTTGTACTCAGTCTAGAGAATATGTATATCGCTGTCATAAAGATTTTCCACTAAACCGTAAATTAACTTACATCACATTTTCCATAACATTGTTTATTAAGCTATTTACCAAATAACAAGTTCCACGTTAACGATTATTACACTAACAATTTATACTAACTTTGGTCATTCAGAATGACGATTAAACCAATTTAAATACATTAAAATGCCGCATCTAGTGACTACTCGCTTCGCGGCTGATTCTAATTAAGCAGAAGGCTTAAGATTTATAAGATATAGAGGCATTAGGGAGATTTATACCTGGTATTGAATAATGAGATAACACTAATGGTGCCTCGTGTACTCGCCTGGCCTATGAAATTCTTGTACCTATATGCTCGATAGGTAATGGTGTGAATAATATATTATGCTGGTGTTAAACAATAGAAAAATAAAAAAACCATTTAGTGTCCTAATAAAAGCTAAAAACCAATCATACTTAAATATTTTATTTCATGATATTAACAAAACTGTAGTTCAAACGTATCTTGCAGGTCAAAGACCCCGCCACATGATCAAAGAAAACATTAAATCTACATAAGTATTAATACCTATCGTTTATTAATTTAAAAGGACTTCAATGAATTTCAATTAGTATGGCAAACTACGACACAAAAAAAAACGAAAATCAACCTTAACAGTTTTGAAATAAAGCTGTTAATCAGTGTCATTGATTTGCAAGTATAGGTAGAAACCTACATCATTTTTTTTTAATAACTGTGAGAAATAACTAAACAAATGAGTGTTGACTTTTAACTTTTTAAGAGCGTCAATTATGACATTCTAATTAAAATTAAATCAAATTAATCCGACACCCAAGACCAACAAAAAAATACTACACAAAAAAAAAGTTACCAAATGGGCCAACAGACCAAGCTATTACTATTGTAAACAAAAAGTTAAATAATTCTCACAAAAAACTAGTTAATCTAAAGTACAGTTAAATCGGCGATTAACAAATAATCTGTACCGCATTACTGTCGCATTTATCTACAGAGATTATGTTATATTATAGTTGCGCAAGCGACTGGTTTGTATCGAAATCATTAGACAGATTCTTTGAATTTTAATGGTCATTTAAAGAAGCTTTTATTTTACAAATTAAAGGTTTGATAATTTGTAAAGGTCTAGAATTCACATTAACACATCCCACGCCCGGTAGTGGGATGGCAAAAGATGTAAATAGTGTTGTTTAAAATCTCAATAATACCTAGATTCAGATCGAAAATCATTAATCAAAGCAGACTACCAAACACTTATTACTATTTGTAATAGAGTTCATATTTGCCTGCCCTTTAAAGGATGCGCAAAATAATTGATCAATGCTCGTTTTGCCTTTGTATGACAATATTTTCTATTTACTGACATTATTACATATTAGTTTGATTTTTTCTATTCAATAATGTTATATTATAAATAATTACTTGAAACAACCAATTTATTTACCATCGTCATTTAAGCCCGGAGTCAGACTTAGAACATACTCTCCTTTTTTCTAACATAATATATTTAACATCAATTACTGTGTATAAAAAGTAGCAATCTATAAAGTCAGTAAATTAGATAATAAAAAAAAAATCACATAATTTTGACTTTTTAAAATTACTAAAAACTGAAGAGATAAAGCGAGTCAAAGATCAGGAGTTAATTACGTCACGATGTTATACAAAACGTACGACATCATGATGTCATGTGACATTTCAAATCAATGTATCGTCTTAAGTTTTTGGTGACAAAAAAAAAAAAAAAATTTACTAATCTATATAACAGTCATTAAAATAAATTTTAATCAACTTCCCTATTATTTCTAAATATGACACCACATACGTCGTTTACCAATAAATGTAATACTTCCAGTAGCTAAATATCTGGCCACCATCTTAGTTCGTCAGCCATATTCCCTCCAAAAGAGCGCGCTACCCACACTGCTAACATTCATTTTCATAACAGGTCTCGCCGGTAGTTTTTCATGTCGCCATGTTTGCGCGTTTCGAAATATGTTTTTTATGTTACATTTTGCTGCAGCAGAGGCTTTGGCTTATTAGTTTGGGATTAAAAAGTCTTTTGTTTTACAGATTTCAAAAATAGAGGGAGAACTTGCTACATTTTTAGTAAATACCAATTTATGTACAAAAATTTGCAAATTTCAAAACTTTAGTCTATAGATAGGTAGCATCATCCTTCAACGTGTAGGTGCAATTAACTTGATAATTATAGCACTAAAAATCTTATTCTTATTAATATTATAAATTCGAAAGTTTGGATAGATGGATGGATGATTGTTGATTGAACAGATTTGAATGAAATTTGGTACATACATAGTTTATTAACTGGTATAGCGCATAGGTTACTTTTCATCATTATCATTATAACTATTTTTCATCAATACGCGGGTGAAACCGCGAAACAAAGCTAGTTTGATTTAAAACTGAAATTACTGGTTTATGAAAAGTAGTCTCCGCTCATCTACGCAATATTAAAGCGTGATACGCAATCAAACATTAATGTACCCATTTCTTTTAATATCCCATACAAAATGTAGAGTAAGTAACTGTCTATCCAATACAATGTAATAGTAAGTGACTTTCAAATCACGGCGATGATCCGTGGCGCCTCAAATACACGAATGTTATAAGTTCACAGCAATGTACAGTTGTAAGCCCTAGCTATAACAATAAAAAATAGTTTTTGAGTTATAAGAGTTAGCGGGAAACAGGCTACAGCGATACAAGCGATAGCGTTTTAAGTATTTTTTAAAGACAATTCATTTTGGCTAAAGATTAGAGCTAAAGTGTTAATAAGTCCTGCAATTTTTATTAAGTGTACCTTTAGAAGTTTTATATCAGAATCTATTAAGCTATGTAATGGAATAAGAAGGCAATTTTTATTATACGAAAATCTTTACATGTAATTAGTAAATCGCTAAGCTTTTTTTTTACTACACGTAATAATAATAATTATTATAATAATTATTATAAGTTTGTATAATTATAATAAGTTTATATATTATATTATATAAACTAAAAATGATCTTTTTAAATACATTTTGTAGAACAATTTTTTTTTAACAATAAGGTGTCTTACCGCTGTCTGTCTATGACTTATACCATACCCCAGCAATTTCCGAAACGGAGCCGCGCGTCAATTAGCGGTGTATGTCTCATCACTTTTTGAACCACATTAAGATAATTCGCTTCACCGTTGTGAGCTTTAGTGCGGTTGGTACTTGCTGGCTTTATGGCCACATTGCGTTATGGGGCCATGAAATTAGAGGGTCAATTTTACGTGGTTACCGATGTAAAATTATAATTGCGAAGGTACTGACTTTTGGAGTAAACCCATTTAAATTTTGTGTGTAGGATTGTAGGACTAAAATAATTGATTATAGTAAATTTTATACTCATCTTCAATAATCATTTAGTTCACCTTCATCAGTCAATGAAACCTGCAAATTGAATAATTTCTTTTTCTGAGATCATAGTTTGATCTCAATTTATTGACATTTAATTTATAAAAATATAAATATATTTTTTGGATTAAATACATAATAGGACATGATGAAGCATGTTTAGGGAATAAATTAATTATTATGATCCAATTTAAAAGCCGTAAAATGTTCCACTTATTAATTTTTTGCTCAATACTATTAGATCCATTGTAAACTATTTCACACGGGTGACGCTCGTAAAAATAGTTTTAAAATCATATTGAATCGTTTTTGTTAAGTTATTGCTTGTAAAAGTCAGAATAATTGTAAAAGATAATGTTTGTGTAGACGCCATTTGGATTTTTGTGACGTTTCATGAATAAAATCACTGCGGGAATCCTAGTGTAGGTAATTAAGCATATTTTTATGAAGACCCGATAAAATGGTGGATATATTTAGTTTGATAAAAATACGTTTATTGATAGCTAGTATTGTTGAGTTGTACGAAACTTGAATCATAAAATATATATCAAAAGAAACCGAGATATATTTTGCATAATATTTAAATATTATGATAAACTAGACGAACCCGCGGATATTTTTATGATTTAAAATCCTGATTATTTCACTTGTAATTACATTCAATAATGGTTTTATTATTTGATCAGTTTTTAAAGAAATTATAAATATATATAATATATAATAAATTAAGAGTATACTATTTTGGTCTTCTCGCAAAGTTGAAAGAAGCTTTACAATGTAAATAACGGTCTTTTTATTAACACTGAAGATAATTTAAAGATTTCTAATAAAAGTTTGCTCCCCGACTCTTATCCCATAATTTTATCAATATTATTATCATTAAATAATTTGTAACAAAGTTCACAATTTTGCGTATTAATGGACATTATTAAACCATAAAAATGCACGCCGTTTAAATAATAACATCGGTTCGCCCACACAGTGGTAATAATTTTTAAATGTCACAAAATAGAGGTGTGACAAATCCTATAATGTGTTATGTAGGAATATTTAAAATAACGTTTTTTTACGCGGCATAATAATTTATGCGATGTTCAATCAAGATGTTACGTTAACTAAAATATAAATAATATAATACTACCTATTGCCCGTGGCTTCGCCCGCGTCAATGTCGGTTATCGCGGTGTAAGTAGCCTATGTCTTTTCTTGACAATACAAGCTTGCACCATTCCAAGTTTTATTGAAATCGGTTCAATGGTTTACCGTGAAAACGAAACAGACAGATAGAGCTTCTTTTGCATTCAGTTTATTAGTAGGGATTAATGTATTCTTATTTAACTACACTTGTACGAAAGTATTTTTATTTCGCTGTTCTTAGAAAACACTAACAACATTGTAATTTTATTGGTACAACCCTCAAATGTTTATAAGTATAATACCAAAAAATCAATAACACTTTTCATTCGAAACATCAATTTAAGAATCACAAACACTTAATATCACAAATATTCACAAACCTTTAAGCTCAATTCGAATAAATGTCATAATATATTTTTAATTTTAAACCCGAACGACCAACTTTGTCACTCGCTGACGCCTCCCAAATGCGAAAGAAACTCGATATTTACACAAAAACTGGGTTCAACCGACAAATTTTACAAGTCTTCGAAACAAACTTACTTAATGTAAATAATTCTGGCAAAACCAACAAAATTTCAATTTACACTCAAGCAGAAAAGTTTTAAAGCAAACCGCTGTAAATCAGTACAGTAGCGAATAAAAATTTTATGACACCAAACGGTCATTTTCGCATTTCTATTATAATTACGAATAATCAAAGGCTTTTATTATTACCTACAATTATACTTCTTATAAAATCATTAAAATAAATAGCTAGTTTCTGATTTTACAGAATAGTAACAAAATTATAAAATAATAAAATTATTTTTAATTAGGAAAAACAATACAATTTCAACTATTTATGATAAATTCATCATAAAAACGGGCAACCTTCAACATTACATAAATTATATTATAATCATTTTAGGCTTGAGCCACCCACTAAAAAGTCATGTCGATTTTCACTGTTTCCTCATACAGCTAATGAAAAAGGAACCATATTAGGTTTGTCTCGAAAAAATAATCACCAATATTCTCATAAAAACGAACAATAGGAAAAGCTAAAGCTCATCGATGTTCACATAGTGACCGCAACGTACGCATGACACCGCTCCAAACCCGACACACGGGCTATCAAGTGTCCGGTGTCAGGTGTCGAGTGTCTCTTCCGCAAATACATTCACACACGCTGTTGACATGCCTTGACACTTCACAGCCAGCAACTGTAAAATTGTTTATTATCGATCGGTTAGCTGCGTATTAACGTTTTATCGATTTGCGGGAGAATATCTATAATTCTTAGAAGTCTGTTACTTTGTAGGTAGTTAAAAGGCAATGCCTAATACGTAATATTGCTTAGCGCTGAGTTCTAAACAATTAATTATTTAATTTAGCACCAGTAATATCAGAAATCCTTACTCGCATCTTAGTTTCCTGACTGATCGCAACGTTATTCACCAAAATAGAATCATAAAAATCACTTATTACAAAACAAATCTTACTTGATACTTCAATTCTCATTTCACTTTGATCTCATGTAGTTAGAAATAAAGTTATACAAACAATAAATGCAAAACGGCATACAGATATAATGTCAGAATGAATATATCCTTCAAACCTTTCTACAAGTTAAGTTGCCAACTCCCGCGCATCCCGTTGCCGCGTCGCGACACTTCGCATGCTCACGCACACCATAAAATTACATATTTATCCTTCTGACTCACTCCCACACGATCATTTTAATACATTTTGAATATTTAGTAGAGTATTTGATCGTGGTGGTCTTGCTGTTAGAAATTCTTGGTAAAATTATGATATTTAGAATCCAGAAGCTAGTTAAGATAAGCCGTTATAAAATAATTACTAATTAATAGAAAGGTTTATTAGTCGATGTAGTAAATAGTTAATTTAAAAACAATATACCTCACACCCATAAATCGGTAGCTTCGCATCAAGTAATACAGTAACTTCGGTTCTCGTAACACACAATAAAACTTCCATTACAGTCAATACAAAAATACCAGCCGCTTAATAGAAAAACTTGAGAATCCAATCTATTTAAAAAAGAATAACATTCCAAAAACAATGGCATCAGATTTCCACACAGATACAGAATGGAGAATTGCTAAAAACAATAATATCGTTCCTTTTAATTCTTTAAAATAAAGCTAAGATATAAATTGTTGGGACAATGAAATGTTTAATGAAACAGAAGGTTAAGGGCATCGCGAGACCGCGCCTTCAATTAAAGAAATAAGCGATGAGCTGACGACGAAAATCGATTATTCCAACATTTCTGGTATTGAACCGCCATGCCCTTTTAAATGGAAGACACAATTTTGCAGGTGACCGTTTAACACATAAAGAACAAAAGAAGGCATATCATTTTCTATTTCAGTAAACAGTGAATAATAAACACAATTGATTTGATTTGATTTGAATTCATGATGTTAAAAGACTGTTGATGCCCTACTTTAACATGAAAAGCAGATTGTCATGTTTAAAGAAGATTATATTATTAAATATGATGATGATGATGAAGTAAAAGATAATGAAAATCTTTGAGTAAACTTTTACGAATGTTACTTCGTCAACAAACCATTTACTCCGTGAATATTGAAAGTAAAAGCTCTTGAAAATATCGTTTTAAGTTTCGTCCTTAATATCATCAATTAAAACCAATTACAAAAGAAAGTGATAGTCTCCAAGTATGCAGGTCACAATTTCTGATTCATTTTTTAATTATCCAGTATTTATTTTTGCTGTATTCTGGACTTTATGACACTGGTTTAGAGTTCGGATTTCAGTGGTATAAAGCTGTCGCTGTTGAACTAATGGCACTACAAATCCTCGGCAGTCCAGGCCAGGTATTGTCCTCTGAAAAGTTTATTTGCTCCTTACACCACTGTCGTCCGATCGCCTTTTTACTTTTATCTCGGACAATTTTTAAATGGTTTATGTTTGATACCATTATTGTGTGCCAATCAGGTTGAATTACAATGTCCTTTACCAACGGCCGAACTGAGTAAGAATTTCTTTATTATTTTTGTTACAAATCATTTTATTTTATGCCTTTTTTAGTTTTAAAGTAAACAAGGCAGATGTTCGCTTTATTTAGATGAGCCAGTCGAATGCGTAAGTTGAATTTAAATAACTCGTGTTTGAATTTACGGATGGTTGGGGACATGGAGAATTGTGGTGGTTACCTTAGTTTTTTCTACTTTTTTACTGGAATTTATGTGTCTTTAGTTTTGACAAGTTTACTCAACGCTTACTAGGAAGAGGCTACTTGTGCTTAGATTTGTGTCACCAACTAACTTACGACTACTTTCATAAAGGATATTGATATCTTTTAAGCATTTTTTTTTTATAATACTGAGGTCATTTTCTGAAAGTGCTATATTTTTCGATCGTGCTTTCCTCTGCCCGAGATCCCTCCGATTAATATAATCTAAACATTAGCGGCACATAAAAGTCACTAATTGAGATATCCCCAACAGTTTGAATTCAACATTTTTAAAGTGTCGAGTATTGGTTGGAGTGTGTAATAAATCTCATTGTTGGCACTCTTATCTACCTTACTGAGGTAGCCGATTGGGGCGTTGTCAGTGAGAGAAATTTTAAATATAAAACGCAGTGTCGCAGAATGACCCCGGTCCTTATCTTGGACGTTCATATTTTGAAGTATGTGGAGCGATCCCATTTAGTAAAGAGCTAAGGAGACAATATAAAAAATGGAAGACATTCGAAGTTATCGCATGAGGAAGATATGAAATATTTTTTAATAATGTTATAAAATTGTATCTTTGAAGCATTTTAATGAATACCAATTAACTACATGACTATAATGTCGATCGAGAATCAAATTATACAAACTTCCTCTTCCTCAGATGAAATCGACAATAACTCGCATCAAACGATACAGGTGATGTTAAGTGAATTTCAAAAATGTCACTTTTATATCACATAAAACAAGTTATCAAAGTCAGAACCGTTTTAAATGAAGATACTAAAGATTACAAAATCACTTTAGTTGAGAAAGGGTCATCGTGTGTGGCAGTATCGTAAGGTAACGACTTATCAAAGATCTCTTCATTAAAAACTAAAATGTGACATCGCTACGACTGTTTTTATTGGAAACCTACTGAAGATGTTTGGTAAAATAGTAAAAAAATGTATTTGGCATTGCGATAAAATGCGTTGACGCAAGGAAGCTTAAGCTGTTTTAAGTAAAGACATTATGCAAATGCTAATGCTGTCTTAACTATTTCCTATTTCCTTTCCATTAGTTTGATGTACCGTATTATCTAATGAATTAAGATCTTTATTATGGTATTAAAAAAGAGACGGTTATTTTGGTCTAAAATAAATATTTAAAGTCTTTAAAATATCTGTAAAAAAACAATTCATTAAAAGCGTTGTCGTATTAAGGTCCCTTAATACCTCCCCGATTACAATGATCACTCAATGTCCTAATTATAAAGCCAATATATTATTGACAGTTTTACCTTGATCAGATATAAAATGAGCATTAAAATAAATCCCAGAAAAATATCCGTCCATCTGGACAGGTTTCGCCCAGGATCCCTAGTACGAGACTTTGCATGCAACGAGGAGCGCATCAATCAGCAACTGAATCGTATTCTCAATAATAATAAAGTAAGCTCATCTGTTTCGGGGATCTGAACAAATGTTTCTGAGAACGTTGCGTGTCCCCTTAATGATCTGAATAAAAGTAAATGCTTTAAACAAAAGCTTTCTAAGGTTTAATTAGGTTGTATCGGGTGAAAGTCGGGGATCATTGCGTTTTCGGTGATGGTGCACGATATTGAAGTAGTCATTTTATTTTTACTTTGCATTCATGAGGTTTAAAATTGAAACGGTAAATTCTTGGTGGCAGAAAAGATCGATATGATACTTGCGAGAATACAAAGGATATGATATGGGTTATGGCAACAGGATCATTCATCAGTCAACATTGTTAATAGGTATATAAAGAACGTGTAAACATGATAAATATTCGAACAAAAAATGTGATACGAACGATCAATAATAAATTATAAAGAAACCTTTTCTGCAATAAGATTTACTGACCGCATGATATAGTGCGTATAAGTTGAAATGGTTTCAATAAATTTCAAACCCTTAAACGTTTCAAAATTAGATAGATGATCAGTTTCTTTTACATTTAGTGCCGATATTACCTGTTATGTAACATTAAAATGATTATCTAAACGTCTCAATACTAAAGCAATTTATATCAATGATTGACCAACAATGTTAATAAGACAAGATACAAGAATGAAGCCATTAGCGGAATCGCTAAAACTAACACCGTTTCGCGATCTCATAAATCACAAACTAATTTGAACCTTACCATTAACTTGTCTGAGTTGAAACTCCTTTAGCATGTGTGGGAACAATTTATCTTAGCGTTCGACGTGGATGCAATTAATCAAGAGCCAATGTCACGTACGTAATATAGCCGAGGTAAAAGAGAAAAAGATGATTTCAGGCTAATTATCTTTGATGTTGTTATATTTTTATTTTGCCACTTAACACCTACAGAGGCAATTTGTCGCTTGTTACCTTATGCTATTGAATTTTCGGGCCCAGTATTGTGCGACTACCGTCAGTGAAGCGAGTTGATTTATTTCTCACACGTCCAGTACTCATTTATCATCGTTCGGTTGTATTTAGACTGTTTATTTTTATAATGAGCTCTCGAAAAGGTCAATTTTGCGTTTATACTTATTTTTTTCTGAAGCCAACAGGGTGTTTATTTCTTCTTAAATACGTTTAAGATCAGTTGTCGTGTTCGCAACCTGATCTCATTATTCGAAACATGTAAGAGAATTAAGGAAGGACTTGCATGAAGACTGAATGGTGTGCTAAAGCTCGGCGAAAAATCGGGTTTATTTATTCAATATTTATTAAGACTTAATCTTTTACTATTGCAAAATATTTACTTGAACCTACAGCAAATGTATTTATAGAATGTATGGAGGCAAATGCAAAAATATTACCAACATCGACTTCCTTGAAATAATAACTTAGAATTCCCATTCCATAAGTAACTGATTGTTGGACCATACCGGTGTACACTCGAATACAATGTCCCGTAACTTCCTATAGCTGTGAGACCTCACAGAACCTTGATCAATTCATCGAATTAAATACCTTTAATTAATTACGATCGCTATCTCAACTTAGACTGTAGATTGCAATTAGACGTAGTAAGGGACCTTTGTTACGAGTTACATGACGGCTGTAAGATTCCTGTTTTAGCCACCTTCTAAGATTACAAGCAGTGGATGGCGTTTCTGATGAAGGATTCTCGTTATCCTGATTATCTGATTGAAGATCGGAATTTAAAATGTAGCGTTTTTATCTATATGCGAGAAGATGCATCATGGTTTTGCGATGACATAGCTCGAGATAAAATCGATTTCATTTATTATGATAAAACGTAAGACGTAATGATTGATAAATATAATCAAATACGTGGCAACGATTCCTTAAAATAAAACTGGAAAGTTTTTTGCATTGCAACAATGCAGACTAATACGGTTAAGAATAAAATAATTCGATTACTGACGATTTTAACATACTGATGCGGCTGTGGAAATAATTACGTATGAATTTATCTAGCGAGAGCAGGCCAACTTTAATAAAATTAAACAAAGACTAGACAGATGGTAATACTACGCCTACTCATATGATCATGAGGTAATCAAACCTTGCTACCTTCCTACCAGAGAAATGAGAGGACATTTATCATGCGAGAACTGTAAATCATTTCACGCTACTTTTAATTGTGATGTATCGTCGAAGAGAATAATACTCTAAAATATTTAGCTCGGAGGCGACTGGTTGTAATCTTAAAAGTGAATGAGCAATCACGGAAACAAAAGGTATTCGATTAAATAACTTTTATTACTTAAATACAAACGGCCATCGAGGTGAAAGTTACGTAAGATGATGAAAATTATTTTTCAGTTCAACAATTTGAGGAAATAGTTGCTAAATAAACAATACCTCGTGTATTGTAGGTCAAGCTATGTAGGTAATATACATAACATTTGCATAAATGGTTGTGACCATGTTATATTATGTAGTAATAAAACTTTGAGCGGCAGAACATTTAATAAATAGTACCTACCAGCTTTTACCTGTTCTCCTCTCCCTTATATTATAAGCCGGCTCCATCCTTTTTCACTTCTTTGACTTCATCAGTATAACGTTATCTATTATTTCACAGATGTCAGCCATCGATCCCGACTGCGGCGTCAACGCGATCGTCAACTACACCCTCGGAGAGAGCTACGCGAAACCACAGTTCACTGTGAAGCCTGATTCTGGCGAGCTGTGCGTGTCGGCTCCCTTGGACTATGAAGCACACACTGATTTTGAGTTTCCTGTTATCGCTACTGATAGAGGTTTGTATTATTTTTTTAATTTACCTTTTAACCTTTTTGTATTTAAATATATATCATTTGGTTACATTAATATTTCCGTTTATTGGTATAAACAAAGTTTGCATTGCCATCTGATTGTGATAAGTGGTAATGCAATGTAGACTATGGAAAAATGATAGAGACAGACAGACATTCATGCTGATTATTATATTGTAAGTTATTAAGAAAGAAATAAATAACAACTTTATTATTATGAAGGTATCTCTACTGGCAGTACATAGCTATTTCAGGTACTGTTGGCTAACCTTTGTTGAAGTATAAAATATTATTAATTAAATCCTCGGTTATACCTCGCCCATTAAATTAGCTATTACATTCTTAATATAGAAAACTCAAAGATTAAGTATCTACAGTATGAAATTGACTTATAGTGTTTGTATCTTAACATCACTAAAACAAGTTGACGATAACAATAAATTTCAAAAGCAAAAAGAAACAATAATAAACCTATTACCTGTGAAATAAAACTTGATAATCAAAAGCTGATTTTTATAACGCCAGATATTTTTTATTCGTGGAAGATTTTATATGAAAGAACAGACAAAAAATCTAATTTAATCCTCGGTTAAAATCATCTGGCGTTGGAAAAATCTACCCTCAAATAACAATAACAGTGCTTATTTCATTCAAACACGTATGTATTAGCTTAGATGTATTAGTTTTTGAATTTTCTGATTATTCAGTAATGTATTTTATACTCATTTATTAGTTAAGCAATAAGAAGTAGCAGTTACCAATGTGGGTTAACAACATTCCCTCTGCAAAACCTTTATTAATTTGCTAATAATTAGCTCTACGCAATATTCTCAAAGCTATAGTAAATTGTCTTACCTTAAACTATAATAGAGTCGTATTTACTGGAATTTAAAGGGCGTTATCTAAGATTTTAGGCCCTTCACTTGGCCTAAGTTTTATACCAATGCTTAGGATGAAAACATCTATATTATTTAGAAGACCTACATTTAATACTACAGAATTATATCTGGCAGTAGTCTGACAATTCAATATTTTTGGTTGGATGTCGATAGACGATTTTTTTGATATTTGGTAGTCGGCAAATATCAATAAATTGTCCCATTAACGCCCAAGCTATCATCAGCACACGTCATGGTCTTTTTTGCACAAAAGTAGGCTGTATCACCAATAAATCAATGCACCAATCACTATTTCAATAAGACATTATTCGCTTCGACAATCAACTCAATCGCAATTATCTGTTTTTATAAAAATAAATAAAAACGTAATTAAGTAATAAAAATAGTCGTATCTGGTGGACAGGTAAAGATACCAATAAATTTAATTTGCTGTCGAATTTTATTTTATTTTGCGCATATAAGTAATTGTAGTTTTGGATTTAATAGTATAAAACTGTACATTATAAATTAATGTACTCTGATATTTTTATCAATGCTTAATAAATTGTAAATTGGACAAAATTACGTAGGTTCTGTAATGTCTTAAACTCTTATGGCCTTATTAATAGAAGTCGCGATGGAGCTTAACAACGGATTAACAGATTCTTGTTTTAAATTCTCCATAGAAAAATTGAATATAGAATCTGCTAAGCTATCGCTGATCGCAGTCGAGATTTTTATTAATAAGGCCATTACGGTATGGTGTTGGTATACATTAATTTTAATGTTTAAATATTGCACTATAACTATCAGAAAAGTCTGTGAGGCTACAAACAGGTATATTATTACTTCAACTTCAGTGTTAAATGCTTTCAAAATATCAATTTCTTGCAAGTATAATGAAGTCATTAGATTGCATCTGTCATGGCGACAGCGTGGGCTTATATCAAAAGCAAGGCAAGACCCGCACGATGTCACACGACATAATTTTGCCTTGAAAATGATAAAATGATTTTAGAGTAATTTATAGTGTACCAGAATATAATGCAGCTATAAAATTTAATTTCTGTTGTACATTAATTTGTTCATTAAAGAAAATGTAAAGGTACATTGTAGGTATTACAATATCAAAAAAATAATGGATCTGAAGACTAGTTTTTGACCCCCAAAAGAGGAGTGTTATAAGTTTGACGTGTTTGTCTGTCTGTGGTATTGAAGCTCTTAAACGGACGGACCGATTTCAATGCGGTTTTTTGTTTAAAAGCTGACGTGATCGAGATGGTTTTTTGATATAATGTATGAAGATCTGTTTAGAATTAGCGAGTTATTAGCAATTTTTTTTAAGTTGGTCGGAGGTTTCTTATGTTATTAATTTTTATAGTTATTTATTTCTTGTATTCTTTCCTTACAAGGTGTAAGGAAAGAATACTATAACACAACTGTAGAGACAGAAAAAACTAAATTTAAGATTTTGCTAAAAGTAATTCTACTTAATTTCGATTTAACAATTAAATTAATCACTTACTTTTACTTATATATCTACATCGTCAAGTAAACCAGAACAGTGTAGGTGATACAGGTCTTTAAAATATCCACGATTTGCAACGATTTCGAAGCCATCACATCGGTGAGCCCGAAATAAATTCCCCTGATGTCTGTTCGCGGTCCCAAAGTCGACTTCACTGATTTATGGCCGCAGAACTGTGCAACTATCACTTGCTGTTTTTATTTTGTTAGCTCAAGCGGCTACTTTGTGTTTGCAAACGGAATTTTCGAGGATTTTTTCCAGTTTTTAACTCTCTCGAATTGGACCCTTAATTTGTAGAACAGGAAATTTGTTCAGTGGTAAAGATTTGTCATTAAATATCGCATTTTAAGTTTTTCATTTTCGCTTCATAAAGATACAAAGTAAAATAATCTACAGAGTTACGACGTCATAATCGTCAAAGAATGCAGTTATTTGTTATTAACTTTAATGTAAATTACTATACTTTTTAAGCTCTCCGCTATTTTTGAATTTGTGTCACGATGAAAACTAACCCTAGAATAGATATTGCTTCTGTAATTATCTTAAAAACAACTAGATTTGTGACAATGTTATAAAATGTCATACGTTTGATAGATCCACGCCATATACCTATAAAAATACGCGGTGTCTACATTCACTTACCATCACAAAATCCACTAAATGCGCTGACAAACACATAAATCAGCCACCTGCCAATTAGACATAGAATTACAAACAATACGAACAATCAATACCAATTATTTATTCGCAGGAGGCCTGTCGACGACCGCTATGGTGAAGATCCAACTCCTCGATATAAACGACAATGTACCAGCATTCACAGTTAAGGATTACAACGTGTCTTTAAAAGAAGGACGGATATCAAACGAGCCGATTATAGCCGTGTCCGCAACGGACTCAGATTCTGGAAGATTCGGGACAATAACTTACAGAATCGTGAATGGAAATGAGAACGATGTGTTCAGAATTGATAGGAGTACCGGAGAAATTTTGGTTACTAAGCCAGCTTTGGTGCAGGCTAATGGGAAGTTTGATTTGGAAGTGTCGGCGACTGATGGAGGAGGTTTGACAGCCCCTCAAAGTGCTGTAGTCCATGTAACAGTTCTACCTGCAGGAGTCGGATCAGCATTGTTTGACAAGCCGAGATACAATTTTCGAGTGAAGGAAGACGTCAGAATTGGAACGATCGTCGGAAATCTGAAAGCTACTGTTGGTGACCGAGGTGAGTGTCTACTAATTAATACTGAACTAATAATATTATTCAAGCCCGTTTCAAGATCATCTCCAAATGACTTTGAACCTTTAAGAGAAATACGTAATCGAAACCGGGTACCATAAGATAGAATTTATCATAACATCGAATGTAAACAGCAATTGAGATCGTTTACTATCCAAAATGAACAGAAAAACAAACTTCTATGCGGCTAAAACACCATCAGTGTTTAAACAATAACATGATGTATTTTTGTTGTCAACACATCATTAACATTCTTAGAAAGAAAGCTGTAATTGCTTTTTTATTTTATTAGTAAAACGAGCCTTTCCATCGACTCTAATAATATTACCTTGATAAACAAAAGTACTTGAAATTCCACTTCTCTGATGTTATTATTTATTTCTATGGTATAGAAACTTAGTATAATCATTTACATTTCTGGTATTACTTAAAATTCTATGTCGATGAAAAAAAATATAAGGATTGTCTTAGGCTTTATCGTCTCGTCGTCATTTCCTGCTATAGAGGCTGCTACAATACTTAAAATTCCTCAGAATCCTTTATAGTTGAGTAAATAAGAGGTATCCCGTACTAATGTTCATAGGAAATCACTGTATAAAGTACAAACGACTCAATGATACAACTCCCGTTGACCGCTATCACCTTATAGCTTCATTTCGCTTTAACAAATTTATTGAAATCGTGCTCAAGTGGTTTCTATTCAAATTAAAAGCTTTTAGCGTCTTCGTAAGTCGTAGGAAAGGTAACTGGGTTGGGTTAAATAGGTTTGTGTATGTATAGTTTACATAATGAGAATCTTATGTACAGAGTTTGTATTTTGTATTGTCAGCTCAATGTTTAATGGAAATCGTATGAAAGTTCAAAAATAACGGCAAATGGTCTTAAATTCTTCCGTTAACATTAAGAACTGACTTAGAACATAATAATGTAATAAAGTAAGGTAAAAATGGTATAATGAGATACTTTTTATTCTAAACCGTTTTTTGTATTGTGGTCTGGGGACCAGGTTTTTTTAATCTTTAATTTTTAGCAGAATTCTAAATTAAAATACTTGATTTTGATTATTAGCAAAATAAAAATTTAGCCATCCAAAACCCATACAAATGAGGCAAAGTCTAAGATTAGATAATTCCAAATTTCTGACTCAACAAACAATTTGTGTTCCTCAACCGCTCAAAACGTATCACTTAGACCATGCCCTACCACGCTAAGATGTCTATACACCAGTACGTAATCGCCCATTGTCTTAGCGAAGATCACGAGTTGATGCGAGCTCTGGTGCATCCACTTGGCAACTTTTATGAGCCCCTTTGAATTTCTGATGCAATCCTTTCCCATTTTGAAAGGACAAATAATTTACACGGTGAATGCAACTGAATACATTTTTAATTTAATGGAATAGGTTCTTTGATGTATTAATACGACTGGTGCTCGTAAATTTTGCTCGATTTATTGTGAAAAATGAATTTGTTATGTTGCTTTTCCATTACTATGATAAGTTTGTTTTAATTAGTATAACATTGTTTTAACGTTGCAAACGATAATTTCTTTTAGATTAGAGCCAAGTATTTAATCACATTTCTTTAGATTATAGTATAACTCTTCGAATAACTTATAACTAAATTAATTTTGGATACTTTTACTTGACTGAGCTTGTGTACACTTCCAAACGATCGTTATTTATTTCAGAGAGCTTTCAGTGCGTACAGACAAGTTCCACGCATAAAAAGATCTCGAGACATTTTATGCATGTGAGTTTCATTTCCACAAGCATAGAAAGTGTGGTGCAACATTAAAATCCTATAAAATAAAATAGTTGTCATCAAACATGATAGATAACTGTTGAGTTTAATGTAAGGTATTTGCTTGTGGTGCTATAACTTATTTCCTTTTGACAATTCTCACGACGCAACAGATCTTTCGTCTTGATTTTCTTTCATTGCGGAAACATGATAAAAAAATGCAGTTAATAACTTGTTGAACACACGCATTATGGGTTCTGTAGATGGGTTTTAACTTGATGTTTATAGCTTAATTTTTTCATATTATTATTGATACGATTTTGTATAATATTTACTTGAGAGATGCTATATATGTTTAGTTGATAAGTATTTATTTGAAAGGTAAATAAAGTGCATTTTCAGCAAAGGACTTAAATTTAGTTGTAATGTTAATAAGAATGAGGAACTTGAGTGAAAATAGTAATCTAGAAACAACGGTACTATGATGGTGCCTAGCATTTTCTAGTGTTTAAATAAGGCTTGGTCGAGTACATTAGGGTTTGCAACATTAATATAACAACGTAAAAATAAAAGTTTCATTATATATTTATTTTAATAATTCAGTTCAATATACAAAATGAAATAATACCGGCCTATAAATTTCCCAATGCTGCGCACAGGCCTCTCAGGCTTATTGCGAGTAGGCAATTTCAGATCCTTTTTTTGGAAATTTTCGATTTAGGTTCAGCATTTATTTCAAACAATTAAGAGGTTCAAGTACGAAAGTCCTCATTTTTGATAAATCGCCCTTTGTCTATGGAACTCTAAAAATAAACATAAACTCTCCTCTTAAGAATCAGAGTGCCGTTTATCAATATAGTCATAAACAACATTTTATGCAAATTATTTAATTAATTACTAACTTTGTCGGCCACAAGAATCAAGAATTCAGTTTTAAAGGTGCTTTTTACTACCGCTAATGGTGTATTAAAAAGTAATAAAAAAATTAACTAATTGCAAATCAGGGTTATGATCCACATCAAAAATTATTTTATTTCTAAATTTACGTTCTTCAATAGTGTTTTAATTATTTAAACTTATAATGTGATGTATTTACAAGGGGTCACGTGACCTGTAGATTAATTGAGATTATTTTTATGGTGATGACAGTTATTAATTCTACACATGCTTAGTCGGCTCTGAGTCTCTTTAAGTAGTATTAAAAAAATACCATTTCATTAAGAAGGTAAATAGGTGATGGTAATGATCGCAGTGTTTTAATTAGGTATTAGAAAATTTGTAGTAATTGTAACTTGTGAATATTTGTTTATTTTATCATTATGGCGGTTACATAGATAAATAAAACTATTAGGAGGGAACTATAAGGATTAAGCATTTACTTAAACTGTTCTGTAGAGCTGTAATTCCAAACAGGGCGGCTACTCTTCAATGACAATGCAACATTGTTATTCATTTAGCAGGCACACAAACAACAATCAGTACAAAAAAAAATACTGTCAATAGTTTCTTCAATTGACAATATTTTTTTAAGAAAAGTTAATCACGTGTCCCCTAAACTTATATCATTTTTGCATTGGTATTATATTGGAATTAAAATTAATTAAAGAGTAAAGGCACTGTAGGACATTATAGTCTGCTTCCATTCACTGGATACTACTTAATATTAGTATTACATGAAGTCACTGGCTTTCGGAGCCTCGTTGTCAGAAATTGAGATTATCAAAGATCAACGCATAACAGTTAGCAACGACAGCTTCACTTAACCTTCACTACACTACTGTTTGATGGCCATATCCTATATTCAAAAAACATATTTCGTTATTTCGTTTTGCTTACGGACTGTCCGTTAGCAAAACGAATCGTTTTTTGAATGGAACCAGGCATAAATCATAATATAGATGTTGCAGTAAGATAGATAAAGCCGTAATATAGTTATATCCCTAGGGATATAATTATATACCGTAACATAGTTATACGAAAGCGAATCTTTACTATCTCACTAGGAATATAGTTATAAAACGGTCCAAGTTTAGTGATATACTTATATTACTAGATTAAGTTCAGTGTTATAAATATATTAGGGTTCGTCGGTACTAAGGGTCAGAAAAAAAAATACCTACCAACCTAACCAAATGTGTCGGGGTTGGCAAAGTCAGTTCTAAGGGTCAGAAAAAAAAAATACCTACCAACCTAACCAAATGTGTCGGGGTTGGCAAAGTCGATTCTAAGCTACTGATTATTATGAATAAAAAGAAATCTAAACAAAAAAGATATGACTTTGAATAATAGTGTACGACTGACTGCGTGGGGAGCGCGTAAACACAACGAACCCCTCCCCCGCCGCGGGGGAGGCGGCGCGCCGCCTGCGCTGCACACTCCGAAAGCTATTTCACTAAACTTAATCTAGTAATATAAGTATATCACTAAACTTGGACCGTTTTATAACTATATTCCTAGTGAGATAGTAAAGATTCGCTTTCGTATAACTATGTTACGGTATGTAATTATATCCCTAGGGATATAACTATATTACGGCTTTATCTATCTTACTGCGACATAGACATTATGTATGATCAATAATATCCATACAATACCTCGTTGACTAACTGAAAACGAAGTCGGCAAGTTAGATCCGCGGAAATATAACAAATCATTGTAATAGATACGTTTAATACGAAAACAACAGTTAAATTTATTTGTTATATAACATTATATACTGTTATATTACAGTATAGACAATAAAGCATGTTCGGTATCTCACTCGCGACGGTGCGTTTGGATAATATTTATACAGGTAGGGTCCTGGATTTTGTTACACCGTTATGTAACGTGTTTTTAGCGTAACAAGTTTATTTTGTGTTCGGAGAATGTTACAGGATGGCATTAAATATATTCTTGCATTTTTTTATGTTATTTTATCAAGTTCATTCATAATAAATTCTAAGTTATCTTGAATTAATATTAAATAAAAAACCAAAAAACAGGTTACTATGATGTTATTTTCAATATCTAGATGACTTATTGTTTTTTTTCTATCATTTATCATATTTAGATACCGGAATCAAAGTAATTTGTTCACAAGACACAATGTTTTACTCCATTATAATAACAAAAACTCATAATACTATAAATCACACATACAACAGATGAACATTATTCGATTTGTCCAAAAAATAAAATTTTCAAAATCCAATTTTTTTTTTTTACTTTTGACATTACTTTTGATAATATATTTATATTTTACTTAAAGTGACTGCCTATCTGACCTCAAGTATCCCTTAACTGGGTAACATAGTAACATAAGCCACCATTTCTAGTAAAACAATGGGACGAACGTTACGCTACGATGTGAGAGTCATCCACTAGACTGGCCCACGTATTCTCTTGTAAGTTCTAGCTCTGTAAATCACTGAATTGCTAACTCTACCGTTATAGTACGCTGTGCACTTGTCTATGGGAATTCTACGCCATGACTCCGCCATTGTTAAGGCATAGATAGCGGCCGCTTAAGATTCATGGGGTTTCAAATATTATACTTATGGATATTGAAATATTGTGGCGGGAATTTTATTTGTTTAACTTTGATGTACTACATAATTTGTTCCATATTGTTTTAAAGCAATTGTTTAGCGGAGAGTGTTAGATTTGACTCAAGTAGGGCAAATTGAGAGTGAATATTACTACATAGGACATTATATATTGAAAAAGAAACACGAAGAAAAAATAATGCCTTTTGATGAATTAAAAATAAATGAGCAATTAAAGTATCTCTGACTACATCGAAATCGGTATTGTCTGTCAGTATGCAATCAAATTATTTTTAATAAACATAAGTATTTGTATCTGATTTTATTACTAATTATATTTAAGAATGGTATAAGTTGATACTGAGTGTTTACATTTGTGTAGTAACTAATTTATTTTAACAGTACAAATATA
Organism: Diachrysia chrysitis; assembly: GCA_932294365.1. Classification (NCBI taxonomy): domain Eukaryota; kingdom Metazoa; phylum Arthropoda; class Insecta; order Lepidoptera; family Noctuidae; genus Diachrysia; species Diachrysia chrysitis. Next base: position 1,789,993 of record OW028648.1, on the reverse strand, counting down.
CCAACTATAAATACTATCTAGATTAATTAATAGGACGGTACCTTAATCTACTTTCATGCCTTTGAACTTTAGTGAGACAGTTAGATTGATATAAAAAATAACGTGTTAACTATAATTTTCATGTACATGGGAGTTAACCATGCAGTAGTAATATTAATAAATTTTAAACTAATTAGCTAAATCACAATACTGGTATCAACTACGTATTGCAAATCAAATCTTTAAATTGAGTTGATTTTATCTTAAAAATCACATTGTATTTTTAGTACCATCCCAAGCTAAAAGCGATTAGAACTAATTTAAAACAGGTTATTTTCTAGGAGTAATATTTCAACCGAGAAAGGATAACTTAACTATGTATACATACACAATAGAAATAATAAAATATACTAGTCTATGAAACATAAACCTAAAATATGGCATCAAAAAATTCGTCCACATCGCTGTCCACTAGGAGTGTTCCCAAAAGGCTGGCGGCATTGCCATGTTGTATGGCAATGCTTATCCTCTGTCCAAGGTAAAAGCCAGCCCTTGGGTCGCGCGAAGTGTCAACGAGACCTTTTGCTAGATCTTTAAAAAGGATAACTTCCGTTTTCAATTTCAACAAATCTTGTCTCTCATTAGTGGAGAATGGCAGATACTAGCAACCCTTGCGGATTTTTTTGATTCGCCATAGCCCATTGCATAAACAAATACCTACTTGAATCAAGGCATACTTAATAAAAAAATAATCCTAAACATGTTTCAAGATATTATTATCCGAAAATGGAAATGCTCCTTTAAAAAATCCCGACCCTGCTTATGGGTGGTTACAACACAAAATATTAAGCCTATGCAATAATTTTTCTATATAAATCATCAAGCCAATATTATCACACATAATGAACCAGAATAGTGAATTTGTTTACATAGTTTTAGTCAAATATTGCTAAGGACTTATCCAATTCTCAGTGGACAAATAATTAAAATACATTCTTATACTAAAATCGCTGACGTTAGTCGTTTAGACCACACCCGAACCCGCTTAAAGTTTAATTAGAAAGAGCTCCATAACGCCTGTTCAATATAGACGCACGCCCCTTCAGATTTATTACAGTTGCCTCGCAGATAAACATCCATTAATTAAAAAAAATATTATATATTGAGGTTTACGGATGGACGAAGCAAGTTTTTTGAATGGCCAATTGCCAAATATTGAGATCGCTTGATAGTTGGAGAAGAAAAATTGGTGTATGGAAAATATTTCTAACGTAAACGTACATCGTCAATAGCTTATACGCTTATTACACTGAATTAAATTCCTTCCTAATGCAGTCACTAGATAAATAAGGAAGCCTAAATGTCAAAGCAATAGTTTTGTTCGCATTTAATTACTAGAGTGAATACGAATTAGAAATAGGATAGTGTAATAAGCGCATATTATTATAAGCTCTTTACCTCTATTAAATGCTCTGAAACATATTAATTATAATCGAATAAAAATACAGTTATGAAATAAGTATTTATATAAAATATTTAATTTAGAACTGAAAGATTCGACAAATTAAAAAATAAATCTAGTAAGTAGGTAACGGCTTACTGAATTTATCGATATCCAAATTGCGATCAGCAAATCGACACTTAGTGACGTGCCAAAACATCAACATACAAATCTAATTAAATATTAAATTTTGTTTATCGATACTATAATTAGCGTTCGATTACCGACTAATCAAATATCGATTTGACTTCCCGCCGTTAGACCACACAAGCGTACATATTATATTAATTTATCATGTGTGACAGTTAATCTCGTGAATAATTCTATTCTCCGTTATACGTGTCTTTGAACTATTTCGTATCATTTGTTCGTCGTATTGTAGCTTATCCATATTTGATGTCATTGCTGCAATTTGTTTTTTTTTTACTACCTTATATAATATATTATGTATATGTAGATAAAACACCTTGAAAAACTTGAACACTTTCTCTGTAAGAGACTGCACAATGCACGTAAGCACTGTTCAGTTTAAAAAAAAATAAAACAATGTCACATATTTTTAAAATCTAATACGTAGGTACATCAGTAAAAAGCTGGTATTATGACCTCAAAATAAATCCACAAATAAACAAATCAAATAATACCACAACATACCAATAAAAACGCAAATAAAAATAGTTTTCTTGCAAAATAAAACAAACGAAGAGTCATGGTCGTGCAATAATATATTATGAATAACATTAGGCAAATTAGAGCCGATAGCTGGATGCAGGCCTTTTGTGTGGACAGAAACCGTCTGGCCTTAGACATAAGCTGTAGTGATTAAAAATAGCTTTCAAACATAAAGTGACCTGTAAAAGAGCCTTTTGAAACTAGAAAAACAAAGTAGGTGTTGAGTTTGTTGGTAATATTTAAGATTATTTTGTGATGCAACTCTGTTATTTTAGGTTTCTCGTGACCATGATCTTTGTAAAGGAATCGAAATTTTCCAAATATAAAATTAAACAATAAACAAAATACTCTTTTTTTTATTTAGATTTTTCAAATTTACAATTTTTTTTTAAAACTGTATTTTTCATTACTATACAATTTGCGTTTAGATGCTATTTGGTACCTTAGACTGTCTAAGGTACCAAATAGGTAACTATAGTTTAATAAAAATCAGTTCTAATGTTCAGACTTTACTACTTTATTGTTAAGGTTGACATTTGTAATTCATTGTATCCACAGACGTGTGGTTGCACCAACATAGCATAACATATAGACATTATTTTTTTGCAAAGTCGGTAAAGCAAAATTAAGTTAATGAAAAATACCATAAGTTATTATAAAATTTTATCATCAGGTAAACCGCTTATAAATTATTTATTTTTCGGTTATTAGACACTAATCCACATTCCATATTTAAATTTTAAACCTACACTTTATTTAATTTGAAGGATTAAAGGAAATGTCATGCTATTTTATGATAGGTTTAAAAAAATAAAGTTAAAAAATTTCACGCTGCCGTGCATTCGAACAGTGACTGAAAATTTGAAATTCGAATCTGGAGAAATCCAAGGATACGTTTGGATCTGTGTGCGCCGGCGTCGAGTAGGGTGGCCAGAATTACGGGAACAGTAAATTGTAATTTTTTCATTGATTTAAACTTTAACAAAAATCTTTTAAGGTGTGACTAAAAAGTTAAACAATGTATTCGTATATATTTTGAAATATAAACAAAATATATGGGTTTTTTGTTACTATTATTGTATTTATTGACATTAAGTTACTTTTTCGATCTCATATCGAACCAGTATATTCAGAAATTAACTTCCAAAATATTTTTTACACGAAATACGTATAACTTTTTCGTTTTTTATAATTACTTATTCGTTTTGATATCCAACCAGTTTATTCAGAAATTAACTTCCAAAATATTTTTTACACGAAATACGTATAACACACATATTATTTAATAAAATTTGGTCACGTAAGAAATTCCAAACTATTTATCCCTAAGAAGTTTACCAATATCTGTCAAACTACTAAAGCATGGTATCCCTACACCAACACACCCAAATAAATCCGGCGAGGTCGGCGACCCCTCACCGCGGCGACAGTTTTTGCCGCGTAAACTTTTAGACCTCCTTTTTTAAAGGTCCTGTAGGTACTTCAATTATTTTCGAGTTTTTACACACGAGTTATTCCGAATTCGTATTTGATTCACCTTATTTTCGTGTAGGTGTTTAATAGGTGTAATTTTATTTCTTACAAAGTTGTACCATTTGACGTAAGATTTATTTTACTTTTCGTAACTCAGTACGAATGTTAAAATGTCCGAAACTTGTTGGTTTATAAGTACATAAAGTGTTTATTTTATTTTGTGTTTGACAAGACCCTTTGATTTTGTATGGCCATTTAAAATTGACGAAGGATAATTATTTACAACTTGTTTTTCTATGGAACGGATGAGGAGTAATGACAAACATATATCACCTACTTAAATATTACTTATGAATAGAACACAGAATGAAAAGTAAGTGAGACGAGATTAGCAAAGTTGAAGAAATTTTGCATTTCTCAAACTGTAATAATAATTAGAATCTATGTTCAGCAAGACTATTACAGCTGTATAACACAGTCTTGTATTTGTACATCAGGCTGTCAACACCGTGAGAATCATAACAGGCTTCTTTTTGTTAAATAATAATATGAATATTGTGTATAATAAATATTCCAAACTAATTAACATTGTATTGCATTAATGTTTTCATTCATCACATTATTATTCATAACTATTCATTAGTGCATCACATTAAACTGGTATTATCTATTAGAATGATAATAATACTTTTTAATGAATGGGACGTAATAATCCTAACTAATATTATAAATGGGAAGTAACTATGTACGTCTGTCTCGACAGACAGAAATACATAGTTACTCTCCATTATAAATACAAAGCGCGACCGCTTTCACGCCAAAACTACTGAACAGATTTAAATGAAATTTGGTACACAGACAGTCTGAGAAAGAGCCTGAGAAAGGACATAGGCTATATATATTTATATATATATAATAAGCAAAGATATTATATGAATATTTTAGATTAAAGACAAAATATGTATTTATTTTTATTTACAATAAATCAGCCTAAGCAATATGTTCATTTCGTATTTATTGCTTTCACAAATCAGCTAGAATAAAATAAGTATATTCAATTCCAGCTTTTCCTTAGTGCTATCTAGTTTACCACTTATCTAGATAAACAGTATCATCCATTGTTAATTATTCTGGAGGACACAGAGATATATCAGCCAGCATTTCCTACAAAACAAATGAACAATTCTCTACAATCCCACCAATTAAATACACATCAAAGTCGTGGAAGCATTATTCAAAAACAAAAGATAATCACCTAAGATAAATTAATTTAGTCGAATTAAAATCTAACAGTTCGCATAGGTGGAGATTTACAAAGCTTAATTGAACTGGGTTCGCGGCGCGTGAGTGAGATAATCAGTATACTCGTTAATGATTTCAATTTAGAAGGGCCAAGACGCAAATTTATTTTGTAATGTGGGGTGAGACGGTATGCCACGACCGACTGGGCTGTGACAACTTTGAGAGAAAAATGTGAATTAAATAAGGTGGTGTCTGTATGAGAGACTGTGTGTGTAAATATAATACTTTATTCTAAACTGTGTGTTACAAAAAAAATTATGAGACATAGTAATTTTTACAACTTGAAAACTAAGCCAAAACTCTTGAACCTACTTACTATTACTGCTGTTAAGTATTCGGCAATTTAAGAATATAAATCAAGGGTCAAGGCCTTTTAAATTAGACTAAAAACAAAGATCAAATTATTATTTAAAAACAAATGATATAGAAGTTAAAAAAAAACCTCGTTAATGATGATAAATCGTATTTTACTGTTAAAAGTTTCTACGTCAGGACTTGTTTCAGGTTCGTTGTAAACTGTTTATTTCATACTGTACATGTCTAGCATTCATATAAAAGCCCTTTAGGCGTATCTGAGGTGTGGGCCACCTAAAGATCAAAGTGTTTTGATGCGAACTTCTGACCTCAATTGTCAATCAACGCCTTCGTAAGGAATAAACTAAGTACTAAGTTCAGACTACCTCGTGAAAGATCACTTATTTAATGATATTGATGTCCTAATCTGAAGTTTACTTGAAATATGAAACCTGTATCTAAATCTAGAAATGTATAGGCGGGTTCTAGAATAGAATAGATTTTTTTTTTTCATACTTTTAGGGATAAAAAAAAATAAAACACATTTAATATAATGATTGAATTAAAATGATCGAAAATTATATAATTTTTGTTAATAGATAATAATTGGATAAAATAATTTCATTCAAAAATATATTTTTTTCCATAAGTATTACCCTATATACAAGATGGTAGAACTTTGGTGTGGTTGGTATGGTCACAAACCATGTAGGTTTATAAGCCGTGTCTACATCAAAAGTTAATTTCACAAAATAAAAATGTCAGAAAACATAAATTAGAGGTGTGGCCTAGCATATTCTACTGATGTTTTTCGGCAAAACACTTACGCAACACCGCTAAATTATGTTTTCTAATAAAGTTATATTCAAAAACTGCCATTGCAGACCCGGCTTTAGGGTTTAAAGAAAGTCTTTCCAGCAATGGGTAAAGTCAAGTATAAAATTGTCCTCATGTATGGCACAGAAAAGTCAGTCTAACCACTCAATTATGTGTCATTTGTAGACATTAAATGATTATTTTTAACTCCCCTCGAGCAATAATACAATAACCATTTATTTGCTACTCAGTGGTCATAGTTCTTATATATATAGAAGCTTAAGAAGAAATTACAGTCAGTCGGTTGGTAGCGATACCTAGGGTTTCTACGATTTAAATACTTGCTTGTACAACTTTGAGTGCACCCCCTACGGCGGAGGTGAGTGGGCAATGCCGTTATTGAGCAAACAAGTCCAATTATGTAGATGGCTCAGCATAAAATTATGCCAGTAGGCTTTTTAATACCATATGGCCAGAAGTCACGAATGTTTCCGCCATGTTTACTTGTTTTTTTTTTTAATTCGAAATTATAATATTTACAACTATTTACGAATACTTTTTATATATAAGAAATAATTTAATTTAACTACCGATAATAAACAAGGTATTGGATTTAGTTTTATTCAATCATTCTATTATGAGCCACCATTTCCTTATATAAAAATAATATAATATTAGTTTAAATACCTTGACAAAACAAAAACAATTTTACGTTAAGTTTTTTATAGATTGTGTATCAAATCATTGAACTTAAACTAAAATTGTGAACTTTACTATACGACCCAATCACACATAAATTCACAAGACAAATAAACATCAAATATGACCAAACAAAAGTGCATTATACCTAATAATAAAAGTTAGTTCACAAACTTCAAAATGTAAATTATTTTAGACTCTTGACCAGATTAAGTGACCTTAAAAAAGGGACGAGAGATACAATCAACCCTACCCACGGCCCTCGGCCCTGATCCTTAATGAATTGACTAAACACTTGCCAAAACTTAAACGGTCATGACATAACTTTATTGTGATCCTGTATGTTTATCGTGCGTGTTTTGTGACCAATAATATATTTTTAAGTTTGTTTTCTTTTATTGGGAATAAAGTTTTAAAGGTTTCGGCAGTTTTGGGAGTTATTTACAAGACATAATCACTTAAATCCATCTTACAACAGGTTAACGATAATTTAAACTTGTTATAATCGTTTCATACTTAAAATTATAAATGCGAAAATAACTCTGTCTTTCAGTCTGTCTTTTACGCTTTCACGGCTAAACCGATGAACCGATTTAGATTAAACTTGTCATGGAGTAAGCTTGGATCCTAAAAAATAATAGCTACTTTGTCACTCGATAACGGCAACAGCCAGTTTTGATCATATTCAGTAAGTTACGAAGTAGTTACTCGAATATTTGGATTCCGAATTCACTTGCACACAAAAATTATTTCAAGGTCGTAGTCATTATTTGGATCGTACGTTTTGAATTTAATGATGTATTAACTAAACGAACAAATTTTATACAAAATAAATACCTATGCTAACAAAACAAAGATAAACTCAATTGCCTTCTCCAAATAATCTGTACAAGACCTGTAATACAATTAAAACTGAACATCGAATAGACGAACAAATCGCTTTCGAGCAAAAACTCGCCGAAAAATAACGACAATTCTCAACAAAAACAACAGTTACGCCAAATCCTGTGAATCCAGCCGAAAATAAGTTTGCGTTTGCGCATCGCCGACTGTATAAAGAGGAGAGACAAAGGGGCGACGCGGGGAGACGGAAAAGGAGGGAGGGGCCGGGACCAGTTAAACAAAGACTCCGGAGCATGTCCACGAATAAGACTGTATATCAATCTTGTGTCAGCAGACCTGCCCAAAACGACTGGCGAAAAAAAACGCGAGCCGCCTTCGCAAAAAAATAAGAAACGCCGGAAAAAAATTTTTCGACAATGAACCCCTTTAAATTGTTGTGAGAGCTGCCAATTAAAAATTGATAGATACAAAACCGTTTTTGGTTGATGGTTTATTTGAGAAAATTTTGGGGTCAGCGTCTACTGGAAAATAAGGTGTTGACGCGAATGTAGATTTAATTGACAACTCGTATGACGCCGTGCTACTGGTTTGGGTTTCAGCGCTAAAGTTATTGATTCCTGTGTTGAATGCGTGTGTATCAGCTTACTTCTAGAGCTATAACCAATTAATGATATTATGTATCGAATATTATTCGATACATAATATCATTAATTAAGTACTTTGAGATTGTTTTTCGTACTTTACAGAAAATAGTTACCAAATAAACTTTGTGATACTGTCAATGAAAAATTTTAGCTTACTACGTTTGTTGATTTTGTCTTTATAATTTTTTATTATATCTCTTAATATGGATGTCTTATAACATGGAAAAACAAACGTAGACAAATGTATTTAAATTTGGTAAATTAAATTCGGAACATTTATAAAAACTGAATGTCTACTTACTTTAAAAAAGAAATGCAATAGTAAAACAATATAAACATTTATTTTATTCTACATCATTATGAATTACGTTCTCGACCCACGCCAAAACAGCCAAAGAAAACTTTTGTATGTAAATCTCGTATCAAACATAACAACGGACAATTAGCAATAAAAACCTTTGGAAAGCAAAACCAAAAAGTCTCCTGAGAGACAATACAATAGTCTGCAGAGAACATAACAGACATCCCAGTATTAATTTAGTTTGCATAATTAGTATAAACGTGATGAAAATAGATCTAGACTAGATATTGGAGGCAGTTAATGTTACTGAAGATATGTTCTGAAAGGATAAAAGTAATTCAAAGAGTTTTTGCTGTAGACAGATTTTGATGAACGTAAAGATAAAACCAATTATGTTATTCAGACCAGACTTTGAGTATATTTTGTGGCAAATTTATTTTAATCACAGTTCATATAGTAAAACACACAATATGGTTTATAAAGGTGTTGTCACTATTTGGAGTGCATTATTTTTCTAGGCAATAAACAGGCTAATTTTGTTATTGCGCCAAAAGAATTTCTTTCACATTTTTCATGGCAAAATAATTAAGGCAATTAGGTACACCTCAAAATCGTTCTAGTTGTTCTTAACTATTGTGATATTGATAAAAAAAAACTACATCTAACTAATAATAACGTATAATAAATTGGAGACGGTAAATATATTTGTATTTTTGATGTTTGTAACAAATAAACTCAAAAACTAATGCATATATATTTTTAAATTCTTTCACAATTAGAATGCTACATTTATCCCAAAATGTTTAAAATAAATGTCCACCCTTGCGAAGCCAGGACGGACAGCTAGTATGAAATAAAGTTAGAACACTTCAGTTGTACTTAAAATACAATCAAAGTCCTATAGACGATGATGCCAAAGAAAACACAATGTTCTACCAACAGTTTTGTTTCAAAACAATTTACGAGAGCAGTAACTTAGTGTGAAGTACAGCTCATAAATAGTTATGACAGCGATCAGGCGTCTCCTACAGGCGTCACTATCCTTATCCAGTTACGACTTTCGGGAAACGATAAGCAACTGATAACCAGTATCAATGCTAGGGCCGCATTATGGTACAGAACTCTGACTATTCCAGAGCCAGAAAGAGATAGAGCTAACAAGCGAATAGCATCGTCTCTTTTTTAGTCAACTTTTATGTCTTTGATACTAGACAGGTGTCTTGTGTCGTCTATTGCCCACGAGAAAGGAATAGTTCTGCCATTTTTAAGGTCTGTTGGGAAGGATGTCTATAGAATTATTGAATTAATGAAATGACAACAAAATTAGTTTTTGTAATGTTGTAAAAACACTTAAAAGCAGAGTTTGTAATAGTAACCCATATAGAAAGGCAGATATTGGTGGACAGTATGTTAATAGTAACATAATTCCGAAAAAAATCTTTTTAATTATTATCCATTTTAATTAAAAAGGCAATGTACACAGTTCTGTCAAAGTGATGACTTATTTCTATGACAGAATTAAATACAATTTGTCTAAAATCTTGATGAGTAACATTCATTATGCATATGCGAGTATATGAACCAGATATGCTTAAAAATAATTAATATTTTTAATTTGCATATAAATTGCTTGAGCTTAATTTTTGAATCTAGTCACGAAATTAGGAAGCCATTTTGATGAGCCGCAAAAACTATGAGGATATAATTAGAGGTGAAATAAAAACTTGCTGTTATAATGTTATTAAGAGAAAGATTTATAATGTGGAAGTCTGGGAATTTAAACTTTTAATATAAAAGAGATTACAAGATGCAATTTATTTAGAGAATAATAGTTAGAATTGTCGATAATGGTAACAGTACAAATAGAACAGTAAAGATAAAGTTCTAGGCATCTAGAAGTACTGTTTTACTGTTTCTTTCATTATTAGGATGTAAATGCATTTTACTAAGTTAGGTTCTTAGTATAATTTATTTATATGTGCATAACATGTTTAACTATCTAATTTTATAAAAGTAACATCCACTAGAAATGAAAATCTTGGATCTCTTGGAGGCATACTTTATTACACTCATATTTGTTTAAATTATGTTTGACATTTCAATTTAATATATCAAACATATGAATAGGATATCAACATTGCGTGAGGTTAACAAAAAACTGATCTGAAATTAACAAAAAAATATTTCCTATGATCTTCACGTTCATTACCATAACTGGGTTGTATTAAAAACAAAGTTATTGGAACTTATTTCTTACACATACGTTCTAATATATTATCTAACATAGTTGGACATTTCTGAGAATAAAAGACAATACGGTTCGGAAAGTAAAATGATACTGATTCATAAATATTTATGGTGCCTATAAATAGTGGTAAGGTCAATTTCGCCTGCATCTTTCTGGGAAAATTGAGACGAGTGAACTTGTATGTGAGTTTGACATGTTTTACTACAAATAGTTTAGGTTTTAAATAACCTCTCTGAATGAAAAGGTTAAAGGACTTATGAACTTTAACATACAAAAGGCAAAATTAAATTTTTCGTTAATTAATATATTGAAGTTAAAATTAGATTTATTTAAATGTGTCAGATATTTTACGGAAGTATGCGCTTAAAAACGACTGCACGGATAGCCGAGTGGTATAGGTCACCACGCCAATTACCACTGTGCGCGACGTGCCGCGGGTTCGATCCCCGCATGGGACAAGCATTTATGTGATCCACAAAAAAAAAAAATCCAAGTCTGGGTTTTCTTTGTGCATGTGATTTGAATGTTTGTACATCCCCCGCGACACAAGGATTAAATTCCTTAGTGCGGGAGCCGTATTAAAAAAATAAAAATGAAATAATAATAATTAAAAAACCCAACACTTTTTTTTTAACAAAAATTACAGTTGTGCCCAGATTGCAACGATAACATAAGTAAAAAATTATGGTGACAGAAAAACAAAAATGAATTTAGTATAGCTTATTAAATTTTGACAATCTCATCTCACCTTTGTACTCTATTTTGTCCTCATGTTGTTCCCATAAAAACTCTTGTGCGTACATCAATATTAAATAATATGTTCTTCTTTCTTCCACCAGGTCAACCTCCAGTCCGGTACAGCATAGTTTCCGGAGACCCTGACCATCGCTTCACCATTGAGCCGATGACAGGAGCCATCAGGGTGACAGCACAACTTGACAGGGAAACCACTCCATCATACTTGCTGAACGTCAGGGCTGCTAATGGAAACCCGTCGAATTTCGATCAGACACAGGTAAGCAATCCTAATAGTATGATGTAGGTGATGATAACATTGTTATTCAATCACATCATCTTGCTTCAGCTGATTAAATTTCTTCCCTTTTCGTTGATGTTATTAAATTACTCATACATTGTAATTACGTGAATACCACATACTTTTCATAGAACATGCTGATGCATGGTGGTCTACAAAAATAGGTTAATTCGTCGAAAGAGCTTATTTAGCATATTCAATTTTCTGTCTACAAATCGTATTATTCTTAGCAAAATAATCTTCTAATTATAATAGGTTAATATTATTTATTAGCTTTAATATTTATCCAAAATACAGGCAACGACTTCCTAAGACTGTCCGTCACGCTCATATTAAAATCGAGAAAATTATGTCAATCGTAATTCAACCGTATAATCTTTTCCATCAGGTCCAGATTACCTTAGAAGATATAAATGATAATGCCCCAGAATTTGGCACATCATCTGTGAGGGTATCAGTAGCGGAGTCAGCAGCTATTGGATCCGTGGTCTACGCTGCAAAGGCGACTGATGAAGACGAAGGCAAGAACGGGCAGATAAGCTACCATCTTGTTTCTGCAACGGGCCCTTCAAATACGTTCGCTGTGAACCCTCAACATGGATTGGTTACACTACTGAGGTAAGTTATATTACTAACAGGTAATAAGCCCAGAATTTATAGTGTTAGTTTATAGTACTTACTTATTATGTTGCTGTACCATTATTGGGTTTCATGTGTGCACTGATTATAAATACTACATGAGCACAATTAATAATTAGAATTTGAGTTTCAAATTTGTAGTCTCTGTAGACCAGTGTTATATTTTAGAATATAAAACTCTTTGTTAAATTACTTTTACTATACAAAACAATCATTGCTGTTCACAAAATAAAATTATAATTACTTAATGCACTTATTACACTATCTTGAATTTAGGATCTTAATGAATTTAGGAAGAAATCGCATTCGGTCTTCCTAAATGCAAAAAAACATTGATGCTTCCTAATTTAGTGCCGGAACAAGGATGAAATTTAGTATAATCCAATAAGCGCTTAAGTCCCATCCATTTTTGATCCTCTTCATTAAACGATTTTTAACTAAAACTGGTTTAGTCCCTTAAAAAAATATCAATCATTACTCAAGTTTGAAACTAAAGTCTATTTAATTTTACATTAACTAATAAGTATGTTTTCTTACAGATCTCTTGATTATGAGAACCTTGTACGCCACACGCTCATCATCTCAGCTAGAGACAACGGCATCCCGTCTCTCAGTGCTAACCTAACTCTGGTAGTAGATGTACAAGACGTTAATGACAACCAGCCAGTGTTTGAACATGAGTCCTACAGTGCTAATGTACTGGAATCTGAAGCTGTTAATGCTAAGGTACGAATTCAGAAAAATATTTTTTAAAGCATTTTAAATATGAATATCTATGTAACTTACTGCAGAGGCAAAGTATTTTCTCATTAAAAGTAAGTACGTAGTATGAGCATGGATTGTCACGCTGGAAAAATGGTTAATTAAAAAAAACCCGCATGTTGAAGAACTACAGAATGCGTGACTCATACCTAAAATAAGTTGAATAAAAATAAGCATTGAAAAACGAAATAACTTTTTATTGAGTCATTCAAAACACAACCATTAAAAACAGAACAAAACAACATACGTTCTGTTTATGAATTAATGTAATTGACAGTTAGATTCAAAAGTAACAGTATCGGTTTAAAAAAAATACTTTACAATACATACATTAATACGGATTAATCTCTATGTGGTATTTATTGGGTATCATTTAACTGAACGATAATAATCAAAAAGTATCAAGTTCACAAGATCAGAACTAAAAATAAACGATAACATTACTTAAAATCTGATCTCTTAGATTAAAATAATAAAAGATAGATAATTTCTTATTTAATAGTGTTTCCTTTTTAAGCAGCCAGATTCTAAAATACAATATACATTAAATTGATCATAAGTCCTTTCTTCAACAGATCCTAGAAATCCAGGCAATAGACAAAGACACAGGAAACAACGCCCGCATAACATACAAGATAGCTCCAAGTACAAACTCATCTGAAGAGTACTTCAAAGTGCAACCAACTACCGGCTGGGTATACCTCGCGAAACAACTGGACAGAGAAACGGCAGAAAAACACAAAATGCTCATCATAGCTGTCGACAATGGAATACCACCTCTATCTGCGACTGCTAACTTAGTCGTTAATGTAATAGATGCAAATGATAATGATCCAGTTTTCAGTAAATCTGCGTATGAGTTCCAAGTTGAAGAGAATCAGAAAGCTGGCGCATTTGTTGGAAATATCGCGGCTACTGACGCTGATTTAGGCGAAAATGCTGTTGTTAGATACAGTCTATTTCCTTCAAATACCAGCTTCAATGTCAACCCTGTTACAGGTAAGGTTTCATATAATAACCATTTTAGCGTATTAATTATACCTTAATTATACCTTACTAATTTTATTTAAGTTGAGTAACGTGATTAATGGATCATGCTAAAAGCGGGAACATTATAACAAGAAATAAGAAAATGTCAGAATTTGAATATATTATTTCAAACCATAACGAAAGACAAATAAACTTCATTTTCATTTATGGATGACATTAAATAGATGGCTCATTTATAAGACTTTTCTACTACAAATGTTCTTTTAAAACCATCCTATAAGAAACTAAACACGTAATATTTCTTTAAACGTGCTTTTGCATATTACCTTTGTCGAACCAATTAGTCAAACTTATAGGAATATCAAAAACATATTTTTGATTTATAACGATCATTACTGCGTCTTCTATTGAATGCTCATCGTAGATGACGTCTAGCTGCAATTTATCATTATAATCCACGCAAAAGCTACCGTCGTATGTTGACCCGACAACAATGACTACTGACATAGCCAAGGTCAAAAGATTTCTTGAGTGTAGATAGCTTATTTGTCATGAGATGAGCAGGCTTATAAGACTTGAATAAATTCGTTGGAGGCAAAAGTTGAAACACATTTTCTTTACTTATGTGCAGCTTTGCGTACCATTTGTTTTCGAAACAACTAAGACTTCAAGCGTTAATTAATCTTGATTACGAATTTAGGTTTTTTGGTGTTCAACATTTTTTTATCAAGTTTAGCGAAATATTTACATGAAATGAATCCAGCAACATATCGAAAGTATATTACGAGGACAAATACCGGCGCTACATGGATCATTACATTGTGTACAGAACTAACTAAGAACAATGATATTTTACCGTAATACCAAATACTTGTTTCTATTTGATCAGGCAAGCAACTTACAGCCGGCCACTTGCCCTTTGTTTAGCTTGCCGGCACTTTTGAAAGCTAAAACCCAAAGTATGTAAGTCCCTCGAAAGTCATTGATAGAACAAACATGTTGAATAAATACGGCCATTTTAATACCTGCACAATTTGAGCGTATGGGGAGCAGATCCGATGGCTCTGTTTGTTTTTGACCTTCCCATGGACCGCTTTCTATGCGTTTATGTAATTAAGGAATTATTTCAAGTATTCCACCATTGGATATTTTTAGGTCCTTACTGAGTAAATTTTTCGAAAACGCGTTGTTGCTTAAATATAATGTTTATGAAATAAAATTACTGAGTTAATAATCGCAGCTGCTAATAGGAGTCAATGTCAGAAGGACGGCGGTGCCGGTTTACTGATATTATAATCCCTCAGTCGCATTCTTTGACACCCACACAAGTATCTTAATGATTCCCAAGAACGGAGTAGCATTATTGGCATTAATTGCCATTAATAATAATCTTTATTATCTGGGTTCAAGTATAATTATATTCCTTAAATTGCACGTGAATTAGAGTAACTAAACATCTTTACATCCTACCGTCAACACGGAAAGCGGGAGCAAAGAGCATCAAAAACTATTCCATGTTAAGCGTTGTTTACACCAACTAAATTTAATAAGATATGCAAATAAGAATCCCAACTGATCTTATCCAAAACGATGTTTATCGACTAAATCGTGCGAGTATTAAGGATGGCATAAAAAGGGTGGCTGGCACTTCGTTATTTTCCATAACTGACTGATGAATGGTGGAGCTTTTCGTCTCAATTCGGCTTATCGGCGATCGCACCCGAACACTCCCGAGCTAGTTAGCAAGGACCGAGTGAGAGCTAAATTCGTAAATCATTTGCGACGTCTGTATGTGGCCCCTATTGGAAGATTGCGGTCTTCAACAGGTGCACCCACAATGTTTCCAGTGGCAAAAACTCTGCCTTTTATGAGCATTGATAGCCGTCGGTCCGTTTGTGATCTTTGGGGCTTTGGCATTGATAGAACTGGTTGGTAGGTTTGGTCAGTAATTGACCATGAACTGATTATGAAAACAGTTTAGATAGTTGAGTACAAATATATGTCATATGTTTTAGGACGACGTGGTTTCGGCGGGTTGTTTACTTGTTTCTTGAATATTTGCGCCGGATGACACAATTATGTTGATTATTTCATTTCGGTGCAACGCTCTGAACCTCAACTTAAATGACGCGGTTCCATAGTTATAGCGCAGTTTGTAATGCAAGCTTCTCAAAATCACCTTTACGTACTAAATTAGTATAGAAATGAAACTCGTGTTTAGACCTCTCATATATACTTAATTAAGTCTTATATTACTTTGTTTGCAGTCGACTCATCCATACTAATTTATACTAAGATGTTGTACTAGTTGCAGTAAATTTGCTAAGTATTACTAAAGAAGTAAATTTTTTATTTTAAAAAATCCACAAAAATCAAAATCGATTATCAATCAATAAGTTGACAGCCATTTTTATTATTTAAAAGGTCACACAACTCCGGCCAAGGGCCCACAACGGGAGGCAGCTCACAATGAATTTATGCGCGTCAATTGCGAGTTATAAACGTCGTCGCTCTCGCATGCGCCGTGACCCGCCATTAACTATTATTAAAATATTGCTATGTAGGAGCCTGGCTATTCTCTCCCATGTTTTATTACAAGCCTTACCAGTACTAGATACTGTCGTCGGCTATTTAAAGCTCATATGTTACAAATGTACGTGTAGGACGCACAAGGCTCTACAACTCGTTTTGTTGACGGATATCTTTTATTTTCATATATTCTCAAATGAATTATAGGTGTAAAATGTTGCTGGAATCTTACTGTGGACAGAGTGCTATAAATTGCAGCAATAACAAACAAGGTTGAAACAAAAAAGGTAATTGTGATCAAAGATGAATCGATTGTAAATTATTTTACCTTTTGTCCTAACACAGTGACGTGAAAAATATGGAACGCGCTTGTTCGAGATTTTAAACTGCTGTTTTGCAAGATTAATACACATATTTAAAGAGTGTTAATTGCTTGCTATACAGTGTTGTAATACCGATGTCATATTACAATACGTTAGATTTGAGAAAACTTTATTGCCCAGATTGTTGTTAACGTAAGACATATCCTTACGTACTCACACAACAGATTAATTTGATAAAAGTATCAAAGTTGTAAATTACAGCGTAGTCAACAAATCAAATGCCTGATTTAATAAATTAAAATCAGTGATTTGAAACTACTAGTATTTATTACTGAGCCATCGTGATCTCTGCCCCAGAGGTGAGCAAAACTCTAGGCGATACTCTACACCACAACAGTAATCTTCATCTTACATAAAACCAAATCAGTAATCGTGAACAAAATATTTCCGTTAACAACAAACACCGAAGCTAACCGAGACATACGTTGATAATAACGAAGATTTTTTTTTCTACAGCACACACCCAATCGCTCATTACAGTGGTTTCTGACACATCTTATTATCCCCCAATAAATTCTACTTATACATCGTTGTGTACTTTAATAGCATCTATTTTAAGCTTATTATTGTTTGCATCAGAAGTCTACAGCGGCATTCATTTTGCTACCTTGCTTCTGTCATCACAATTTTTAGGGTCTCGATATGGCGTTCGGATAATCATAGTTATTCTGTCCCGGGGCGATCTCTTTTATGAATCCTTAATTTTAGGTTGCAAACTTAAAAGTAATCGGTTTGAAATTGACAAAATTCTTTGGCCTTTGGTATACAAACCTTTAAAAAATTTTGTTAAGTGTTCTGTAGTTATTATGGGTTAAGAAATATCGAACTGAAAATATTGATATTTTACTTAAATAAAAATAGTAATTAGACTTTTTTATTCAGAATACATATCTAATTATAAATTTTTGATCAAAGCGTTTTCTTCTTCAAAAACTTTTTGTTGAGCTGTTTCAAGTACATTTTATGTTTTAAAGTACTTATATATTATTAGAAAATATATAAAACATTATGTTTGTTACAGGAATAATCACTACTAAGGAAGTTCTGGACCGAGAATTCAAGTCATCCTACTCTCTTTTTGCTGAAGCTAAAGATCAAGGAACGCTGCCACGATCAAGTCGAGTTCCAGTTTCCATCAAAATAACTGATGTCAATGATAATCCACCAGAAATAATAGACCCTAGAGAAGATGTAGTCAGTGTGAGAGAGGAACAGCAACCTGGCGCAGAAGTAGCAAGAGTCAAAGCTATAGATAGAGACAATGGAGTTAATTCTACTATAATCTATTCAATTCTGAATGAAAGGGATATGGATGGAGTTGGAGTTTTTGTAATCGACGCCAAAACTGGAGTAATCAAAACTAGCACTGGTGAGTTTAAAAAAAAACAATACGTTATAATCGAATAATGGGGACATGTGTTGTATGTAAAGTTATGATTTCTATAATTAATGTGTTCTTATTATATTTTAGTGTTAGACCACGAAGAAAGATCAATCTATAGGTTGACGGTCGCAGCCACAGACGGAGGCACACCGCCAAAGCAGACTGTTAGACAACTCAAAGTGGAAGTTTTGGACTTGAATGACAATAGACCAACGTTTACTAGCTCAAGTTTATCGTTTAAAGTAAGTTTACACCACGAATTTGTTTGTAATGTTGAATATAAAATGTATAAGTGAAAAATTTATAGATTATTGATTAAATAAATGCTAAATCATATTTATTTATTTTTAGGTAAAAGAAGACGCAAAAATAGGTCATGTTGTTGGAACTGTAGCGTGTTGTGACAGCGATATTAGAGAGAATTCAGTAAACGATGATGATGAGAAACAAATATCGTACCTACTCATGCCTATAACAACTGATCACTTACCTGGGACATTTGAAATCGACCGAAAAACTGGGTCTTTAGTAGTAGCCCGACAGCTAGACAGGGAAATTCAAGATGAATATCGTCTAGAAGTTAGAGCTTTAGATACGTCTGCAACAAATAACCCTCAGAGCAGTGCTGTAACAGTCAAAATAGAAATTGTGGACGTCAATGACAATTCGCCGCAGTGGCCGCAAGATCCTGTCAACATAGAAATATCAGAACTTACCCCAATCGGTATGATAGTGCACAATTTCACAGCGAAAGATACTGACGCTGGCGCTAACGGAGAACTGAATTTTCGAGTTGTATCATCTTTGCCTGCTACAAAAAATGTTTTCAACTTAGACCCTCTAACTGGTTCTCTGACTCTTACTTCAAACCTTGATTATGAGAAACTAAAGGAATATTGGCTGATTGTAGAAGCTACAGACTTGGCAACGAATGTATCGGAGAGAATGGCCACCTCAGCTACCGTACACATTTCTGTTACTGACGCCAATGATAATACGCCGAATTTCGTTTCCGCTAATAAAGCTACTGTATCGCTGAACACTTTGTCAGGAACTCTGTACCAAGCATTAGCAATTGATGCTGATTCTGGAGACAATGGGAGAATTTCTTACTACATTTCAGGTGGCAATGACCATGCCTACTTCTCTATGGAGTATGATGTTGGGAAGTTGACGCTATCAAATAAATATTCTCAAGATATATCGAGAGTCAGGCCGGGACTCTACAAGCTAAACCTTACTGCATCCGACCACGGTATACCATTCCCAAGGCAAAGTCATATGACACTTCAGTTGACACTGCAGGAGTCGACCAATGTTCCACCAAGATTCACAGATTCTTTCTATAGAACCAATATAAGTGAGGATATACGTCCTGGTAGTTTTGTTACCAGACTGTCAGCTAAATCATCAAGAGGAAGTGCAAGTAAGTTTACTTTATTTTGAACTTTTTTTTTAGAGACTTCATCTTTATAAAAATGAATCTCTATTTACCTTGGTCATCGCATCACGTGTAAACAGATCATTTCGCTAATTTTTTTTTTTTTATTATTGTCAGATTAAAAAAAATGTTTTGCAAATCTCACATCACCCGTGCGAAGCAGGGGTGGGCAGCTAGTTATTTAATAAATATGTAATTAATTCGATTCTGTTTAATCATCAATCATATTTATATTAATATTATTATTTTCAGGTAACCTTACATATATGATACCGTCCGGAGTGGCCGATGATAAATTTTCAATAGACGAACGCCTCGGTACCATCATAGTAAAAACAAAGATCGACAGAGAGGAAAGAGACCAATTTATTTTCCCCGTCTACGTTACAGACTCGAGCACTTTTCAATCTACCACGAACTTTGACGTGGCTACTGTGACAATCAGCGTAATGGACGTGAATGACAATCCACCTAGTTTTAAAACTGGCTCTTGTTATCCTTTAGTCGTCCCAGAAAATAATGAGCCCGAAGTTATACACACGGTTGCAGCAACTGATAAAGATATTGGAGCGAATGGAGTTATCACTTACAGTATTACATCAGGCAATAACGGGAATAAGTTTTCTATTGATTCCACTACAGGACGACTGACAGCAAAGACACTTGATCGGGAGACACAATCCAAATATCACTTAACAATAACTGCTTTTGATCATGGGTCACCTGTCGCGTTACAAGGATCGTGTAATATTACAGTCATAGTTGAGGATCAAAATGATAATGATCCAGTTTTTGACACGGGGCATTACTCAGCTGCAATTCCTGAAGATGCTATGATTGATACGTCAGTAATCAAAGTAAGAGCTACTGATGCTGATCTAGGTTTTAATAAACGCATCGTCTATTCACTGGCGAACGAAAGTCAAGGCTTGTTTAGAATTGATAACAAAACAGGAATTATTTTTACAACTGGGTAAGTCAAATGGTTCTTTACAAGATGTAAATATGATTACGTGACAAAAATATTTCGTACTTTTATGTTGATATTGATTTTAAATTCATTTTATGAATTATTTCTTTTACAGATCATTTGACAGGGAAAAAACAAGTGTTTATCACTTTGAAGCAGTAGCTACAGATGAGGGGCGATACATCACACGTTCTCAAAGAGTTTCAGTCGAAGTCACTATCAATGACGTGAACGACAACAAGCCAATTTTTACGAAATACCCTTTTAGAGAACAAGTGGGAACATTGACACCACCAGGACAAAGTTTACTTCGCGTGTCAGCAACGGATAACGATATAGGAACAAACGCTGAAATATTATATGAGCTCTTGGATACATCGAATCACAAGTTCCGTATTAATCCCACAACCGGTGTACTAACTGCAACGCAAAGCTTAGCCAGCGAAAACGGAAAACTAATTCATCTGAAAGTCATGGCAAAGGATAAAGGCAACCCACCGCAAAATTCAGTAGGACTCATAGAAATACGTGTTGGCGATTTCTCGGACCAAACACCCACATTAAACTTCCAAAATGCAACGTATAATATAACTATCGAAGAAAACATGGCGTATGGGAAAGACGTACTCCAAGTAACTGCAGTTAGAAGCGACGGGCGGCGTCAGAGAATAATTTATGAAATCGGCAACGGCAACGATCAGTACGCATTCGAAATAGACTCTAACTCGGGCGTAATAAAGGTGAATAATTCAGCGAATCTGGATTATGAGTCGTATCCAGGGCCGCGAAGGCAGCTTGTTGTAGTCGCGCGCACAGAAGGCGCGCCGGTCCTATACGGCTACTGCGACGTTATAATAAATCTGATCGATCAGAACGACCACGCTCCCAGGTTTACGCAGCAACAGTACATCGCGAATGTCCTTGAAGGAAACACTAAGGGCGAATTTGTTGTGCAACTGGCGGCAAAAGATGGAGATCGCGGTGTAAATGCAAGGATATTATATCACATTGTCGACGGAAATCACGATAATGCATTCATTATTGAACCTGCGTTCTCAGGATCTGTGAAAACAAATATAGTGTTAGATCGAGAGATAAGGGAGACATATAAACTGACAGTGATAGCCACTGATGAAGGAGACCCGCAGATGACAGGAACTGCAACGCTGAGGATCAATGTCGTAGACGTAAACGACAATCAGCCAACATTCCCACCGCCAAACGTCATCTCAGTATCGGAAGGTACGTTTTTACTTGTTTACTCCGTATTCGCATTCGGGTTTTAAATTGCCGTTGGTCGGCCTATCGACTTTTCGAAATAAATTGGTAGAACAAAAAGCGTACCACAGAGAGGGAGGCATTTTACATAATTTGTATTCTCGACTTGGTAACATTGCGACTTTTCGATTCCAACGCCGAGATTAAATAAAAGGGACTCCTTTAGGATCAATATTTATTGGATGGTATTACATTTTTTCCGAGTGCATGTTTTAGCGGTTCACCAACGGTCCGCGGCGTTCGCGTCGCTTTTTATTCGTTTTTTATATCATTGTAAGTCGACAGAGGTTTTGTTTTGGAGAATTTTTATTTTGGCGGATCGTTAAAACGGCAGTCAAACGAGACCCGTCAGTTTATTTTGTTTCTTTTTTTAGGAACGGAAGTTGGGACAGTGCTCACATCTGTTACTGCGAACGACGTTGATACATATCCGGCACTAAAGTACTCTATATTGCAAGGGGACAGCAGCTTTTCTATAGACAGATATAGTGGGAAGATTGTGTTGAATCGACCTCTGGACTTCGAAGCGAAGAAAATGTATGAAATAAATGTAACGGCATCCGACAGTGAACATGTCGCTAAAACTACCCTGACTATAAAAATTACTGATGTTAATGACAATTCGCCAGTCTTCGATGAAATCTCGTATAATAGAATTTTGCCTGGTGAGTTACAATTTATATTAAATTATTTAATAACAATGCTCAATTTAATTTTTATATTTAATATTCTTACCCTAAATGTATTTAATCATTTAAGTATTTTTTAAAAACTGCTTTCAATTATGTGTGTGATTAAACTTATAAATTATTTCCTAAATTTCAGAGGGTACAGACTCACTTGAAATCGGCTCTGTCAGTGCTAAAGATCGCGACGACGGAGACAACGGCAAGATCACTTACTCAATCCTACGACCAACTAAGGGTTACTACATAGATGCTATCTCTGGTGCTATTTTCGTAAACTACAGTGCTTTACCGCCAAATCAGAGGGACACACAGTTGGCTATCGTAGCGACTGATCATGGCAAACCTAATAGAAGTGCTGTCGCGTCTGTAAGGATTAGTACGGGAGCATCATCCGAGATCAAGCCTTTTATTGGACAAGATACTTATAGGTAAGCTTATAAAATTTCCTACAATCTTTTTTTTTTCAAGATGTAGTGTTATTACAAAAAGTATCAAAATGTCCACACATAATATAACTTTAGAAGTTTAGGAACAGTACTAAATAACTTAGTACTATCTTGCATTTTCTTCCAGCAGAGTATATTATTATCACTATAAATATTAATTCGTATAATCAAATAATAATATTATCACTATAAATATTAATTCGTATAATCAAATATGATAATTTAACAAATAATAACCAAATATATTTTCGATTCCAGGATCACAGTGAACGAAGATTCAGAAAAAGGGACAACACTTCTGCAGATCGGCGGTATTAACGACGTCCTTAAGAAATACAACTTAGATATCCACATCATATCAGGCAATGAAGGAACTACCTTCGATGTCACTCTCGAAGGAGCCCTCATCCTACTCAACAAACTCGATCGAGAAACTCAAGACTCTTACGTACTTGGACTAGCGGCAGTGGAACAAGGAAAAATGTTATCACACACCCAGAATAAAACTTCTATCACTGTATTTGTGACTGTAGCTGATGCCAACGACAATGCTCCAATGTTTGCAACGAATGATTTGGAATTAACTGTAAGTGAGGACGTCAAAGTAGGTTATACACTTACTCAGCTGGCTGCTACTGATGCAGATCTCTATGGGACTCCAAACGCAGCTATTATTTACAATATCACATCGGGAGATGATAAAAAACTATTTTTCGTACATCCTACGACGGGATATTTATCTGTCAATAAGACTCTTGATTACGATATTGGAAGCACTCAATACAAGCTAATTGTTGTCGCTTGCGATCAAGGTGTTCCAGCGCTATGCAATGCAGTTTACATCAGTGTTAGCATTCTCGATGAAAATGATAACGCACCAACTTTCCCTGTTAATGAGTATTTTGAAACCATCGGTGAGAATGAAAGGGTTGGCACATCAATATTTACAGCTAGAGCAACAGATTTAGATAAAGGGCGATATGGAAAATTAAACTACTCAATAATTCCTTCTGCAAGCAACTACAATAGAAACGATGACTCATGGAAAATGTTCTTGATTGATTCTTCGTCTGGACTAGTCAACTCTAATGCAGTTTTCGATTATGAGATCAAGAACAAGTATGAATTTTCCATCAAAGCTTCGGACCTGGGTGGTAAAAGCACGACGGTAAAAGTCAGAATTGATATAGAAAGCCGAGATGAGTTTTACCCTCAGTTCACGCAAAAAACGTATAAGTTTCGAGTACCTAAGTCTGGGTCTCTTCCAGCTGGTTATGTTATTGGACAAGCTACTGCTACAGATAGAGACAAAGGCATTGATGGTAGAATAGTTTATCAACTCTCCACTTCTCACTCATACTTCAAGATTAATAGAACCACTGGCGTTATTATATTGAAAAAGAAAGTTGATTCTGTTCAAAATCTCTTTGGATCTGACAAATCTATAAGTTTAGTTGTCACAGCTAGTTCTGGACGGCAAAGTTCTCTAACTAATAAGACTGCTGTTGAAATTGGAATGAATGACATGGCACTTGCATCAGACGTAAACCAAATAAATGATGCCGCTGCGGTTGCAAGTGGAGGTTTGTCAGACTGGGCGTTAGGACTGCTAATTGTTTTTATATTTATCATCATTATATTTGCAGCAGCATTCCTTTTCTTGCATATGAAGAACAAAAGACACAAGAAAGTTAATAAGCCAGGCCTGAGTTCCGAGGGTGTTGGTGCTACTAACAGTTACGTTGATCCTAGTGCCTTCGACACCATTCCTATTCGAAATACGGGTACTGTGAACCCAGCTAATCAGTTTGCACCACCGAAGTACGACGAGATTCCACCATACGGCCCACATACAGCTAGTTCAAATTCTGGAGCAGCAACAACGTCGGAACTGTCTGGCTCTGACCAGTCAGGGTCTAGTGGTCGAGGGTCCGCTGAAGATGGTGAGGACGGTGAGGACGAGGAAATTCGAATGATAAACGAAGGTCCGTTGCAAAGAGAATCTGGCATACATAGACAACCCAACGGGGTCGATGATGATAATCTCTCTGACGTATCTGTACATAACACTCAAGAGTATTTGGCTAGATTAGGCATTGTTGATACTGGGACCGGTGGTGGTGCATCGACATCATCAAGGAGATGTTCAGAAAATGTAGGAAATAAAGACACAATGTTACACCACGCACCTATAGACTCAATGCACATGTTTGACGAAGATGGAGCTCATGAAAATGATATAACTAATTTAATATATGCGAAACTGAACGAAGTGACAGGTAGTGAAAGAGCAAGTAGTGCAGACGAAGCTAGTGCAGCAGTGGACAGAGCTATGGCTTTAGGCGCTTTCTCTAGTGCTCCAGGAGATAGTAACGCCGTGCCGACTGCTGGGCCTTCTATGACTGGTAGCTTAAGTTCTATAGTTCACTCTGAAGAAGAATTAACTGGTAGCTACAATTGGGATTACCTACTTGATTGGGGACCTCAATATCAGCCTTTAGCACACGTATTCTCGGAAATTGCTCGACTAAAGGATGACGCAGTATCTCTGCAAAGTGGTAACAGTGGCGCGTCAAGTGCAAAGAGTAAAGGCACGTCTATATCAGGCGGAAAAAGTGTTCCACCGCCATTGTTAACCACAGTGGCTCCAAGAAGTTGCCCAGCACCGTCATTATCATGTAGACAGCCACAACTGTTGTTGCCGAGGTCTCCAATAAGTCACGATGTTCCTGGCGGCTTCTCTGCTGCAGCCGCGATGTCGCCGTCCTTCTCACCTTCTTTATCACCATTGGCGACTAGATCACCATCAATGTCGCCTTTGGTAGGTCCAGGGCTGCCACCAGCGCCCGCCAACAGAAAACCTCCACACTCAACAATGAGAATATGAGAATAATTGTATTGTAGAATATTGAATACTGTATATATGGACGACTGTTTTGCCTATAGTGTAGTTAGTATTATTTATTTGGCCGATTTGATCGGCTTAACTCATTTTGCGCATATTGACATTTAAAAGAACTTCACAAATATGCTCAAAGTGATAACTAAGCGCTTATTACCGATTTTTGCGGTAAATGTATATAATTAAAAAATCGGGTGTATTTTTTAAGTGTACATACTTACTTATACTCATTGTAAAAAATATATAAAGACTGCCATTTTTTATTTTTAACAAAAAATACAGCTTTACTCTAAGCTATAAGTATTACTTTTAAGAAACACAATTTGTAGTGATGTATCGAATTGATTAATTGATCGTGTGATTGTAATCGATTTGGTGAATCAATATTACTGTAGGCTTTATTACGCAAATGTATGTACTTATGTTATTTTGTAAAATTCTGTTGCAAATATTATGTAATATTAGTTTTCAGTGAATTGAACGTTGAAGTTTCGTTTCTCTGTGATTTTAATGATGCCTAAAGAATCAGTTCAGTCTTTTTGTTACACTACATCGTACTTATTTAACATATATTATTTTATTATTAGATCTTATGTTTGTACATGTGTTACATAAATTAAAAATATTTAATGCTTTCTGAGTCTAGCGTCATCACCGTACAAATATATGTTATGACTAAATAAATACAATACAGCATGTCAATGAAAAAATAAGAATTTACATTGCTTCACATTACGGATAACTAAAACAATTTACAAAATTCATGAATGTATGCGCTAATGTTATGCTATTCAGAATGTTTTTAAAGTAACTTTTATTTACTTTAAGGATTTTTTTTATTTAATATTTACAACTATACAACTAAAAACTTATATTTATAAATAAAACTAAAAAAACTTAAGAATATAATGAATATATTCTTAAGCGTGTAGCTTTATTGATAAGCTTCAAAATCGTACTTTTTGCATTTTAGTACCTACATTGAAATCCTGAGTTTAAAGTCTAAAAAATTATACACATTACTTTGTTCATTATAAATTGTTACATCAAATTTTTTTAATACAACATTCAAAATTCATTCACAAACATGTACTATATTGTATACGTCCATAATTTCGCGGGAAATTTTCGCATCTTTAAACAATTCCTATCTTTATTATTATTAAGTGTCAAAAATTCTGGACTGATAACTAGTATACTGATTGTAAATACTTAGATATTTAAGTTTACATGTTAATAAATTAGTCGTAGAACCACCGACTGTATTGATATTGTTAAGGTGGAAATAAAAATGAATTTCAAAGTTTTGATTTTGATTTTACCACCCATCTCTTCACATCCACAATCTTTTCAATCTCTGTAAAATCAGTCATAGTAAGACGAATAAAGTATACATACACATTATATAAATATAATTTTATGGAGTTTCTTGCCGGTTCTTCTCCATAGGAGTGACAT
Source organism: Diachrysia chrysitis (assembly GCA_932294365.1). Lineage (NCBI taxonomy): Eukaryota > Metazoa > Arthropoda > Insecta > Lepidoptera > Noctuidae > Diachrysia > Diachrysia chrysitis. Next base: position 1,762,314 of record OW028648.1, on the reverse strand, counting down.
TTTGGTACCGCGCAACTAGAGTCATTTAACGTTTTGAAAGTGCCTGAAAAGGCCTACTCGAAATAAAAATATTTTGATTGATTGTGAAATTCATAATAACTTTTTATAAAAATTTAGGAACCCAAAGTAATAGAAGTCAAAACAATTCTACAAGAAAATATTTCTATACTTTGTTAGGTTGAATATAGGAGTCATCTACAAAACTACACATCCGAAAACAGAAAAACTTTTTGTTTTAACATTTTTATTAAATATGTCTATGTGAAGTTTTTATTATAAATGCAAGAGAAGCCATCTGTATATTTTGTTCAATTAATGAGAAAAAGGAGGGATAAAATAAGTAGGTAAATATATTATGTTGATAGATTGCTATCCACGTTGAGCTGTTGGTCCCGACTGCCATACGTTGACCTTTAGTAGTCGTTAAGTCATTACAATTCTGACAACCAGTCTTACCTTGGTATACTGTGTTACCCAGTAAAATGGGTTGTGGAGGTCAGATAGGCAGTCGCTCCATGTAAAATACGGTATTCAGCTGAATCCGGTAAGACTGGAAGCCGACCCCAACATAGCTTGGGAAAAGGTTAGGCAGAAAAAGAAGTACAAATAAAACAAGGTAGAAAGATTATTGTTTGTTTATTAAAAATGAGTATTTCATATGAAATAATAGGTAGGTACATACTTAATATCAGAGACTAATTATTATGATAAATACATAACAAGCTTGTATTATAGATTACACAATTCTTAACATAAAACAATTGTAATTCTTGTTCAGTAGCTTACTGTAAGTTTTATAAAAAAGATTGAGATTCCGATATTAATTAGATTCTCAGAATAGAATGATTATAATACCTACATATTACATTAGCAAAATTACTTGTCTCTTTTTAAAGTAATTAAAATTACCTACAGCTAAATTATGACAAAATGATAAATTAAATATATTATTATCACAGTTGGATCTACAACTACCAATGTTATTATAATGATCACCAACTTTGACAGTGATCTAGCAGTTAGGGTGATAAGTTTATTGCAACGTTTACACTCCTGACATAACACCATACACTCGAATTCGGTCTCTGAAAGGCTGATCAACTCAAACTGTTGTCAAATCAACTGATCACGACTGTGATGTGTTGACAGTTTGAAAAAAGGAAGGTGAAATTCCTTTTGTGAAACTGTTGGCATCGGCTTTTCTCACCAGATTCAGTTGAATACCATTACCTACTTTATATGAGAATTCCTACCTTTACAACTCATTTTCAGAGTAATATGGAATTCTTGAGGTTCCATACTTATTAATTCAAATTTCTAATTTTAAAAGAGGAACCTTCTCCGTGAGTAGGTTATAAAAATACCTTAAATGTGATAACGGGAGATATGCTTACTCCATGTTTTGATTTTGAATTGTTCCCGATAAATGATAAAGACTTGCCCAGTTTATGTCATGACATGAGGGTTATTGGTATTTTTATAAATATTGGTTAAAAAGCTCAGCTAGTGAAGTCGACACTTGGAAGAGCCCGAATGTCGTAAAAACTTCGTATAATAATTTTCAGATATAGTTCTAAACTTTTATGTAGTATTGTAGAACTTTCCAAATAAAACAGGTCAGATACTAAGAAACCGAGTGTGTGCAATGCAATGCACGTGGCCAAATAGAAGCCCGATGCAGGCCGATCGTTCGTCAAGACTAAGCCTCGCCTTCCGCGGTTGGTTTATTGATGGTTGACTATTCCATCGTAGCCTTATGTGTCTGTGTGTCTGCGCAGTGGTGTGTAGCAGCGAAAGTCTCTTGAGAGCCACTGTGTACTGTGGTAAGGCATAATCTATGTGTAGTGTTTTCAGCCTATGTAATCTCAGTAAATATAGGCTTATTATTTATACGTAATACAAAGCAGTCGATTAAATAAAAAACATCGACTGTTATACTACAAACATAATTATATACTAAACGGACGTACGATATTATAATATGAATGACAACTACAAAACTCCTAATAATACAATACATATCCAAACACTATCATTTACTTAATGACAAGTATTGTTCTCCAAAATTTTTGAACCAATTCCGATGAAATTACACCCAAAATGCCTTTCAAAAAAAGGTAAGGCCGTCTCTGGTCAACCCTGTCTAGCTAAACACGCTTAAGCCTAGTTATGAATGCCCTAATCTAAATAACGATACCCAACATGACTGAAATCTATAAGAAACAGTGGATGAACTTAATTTTCATTTATTTAAAGATATTATCGCCATAAAAATCAGGTCAAAGTCATCAAAAGCTATGAATTTTGGTGTTCATGAGAAACTATCTTAACAAAAATCGGTTACATTATAATAAGAATAATTTAAAATTTCTACGGTTTCATTCAAAATTCAATGTTTCCGTTAGATTTCAAAGCAAGGCATTTTAAATAACCTTTTTAATGCTACCAAAGGTTGAGTACCGCTGGATTAAAGGTTATATGAGTAGGATCTTACAACTAAGTCACTATATCCGCTTAACGGAGTCTGTGTGATTATGTAAATGCATATCAATGATGACTTCGTCGGACCCGATGGACTTTTTGCTAGGGGTGACTATTCCAATATCGACATCAGTGTTAGGTGTTAAACCGTTCAAGGGGTCCTGAAAGGTAAAAAAAAACAAAATATAAATACAAATAATTCTACTGCTCCTGAAAGCGGGTAATGTTTTTTAACTATATAACTGTATATTTCTTTGGCACGCTCTGAAGCCTTAATTACCTTATTAGCCTATTTGATGGATTTTAGCTTGAGATGTCGTTAGATTTGTGTTTATTGTGAACATGCCACTGGGTATATAAAATACATTATTTTATAATATTTCAGTTTTTTATTAATTTTTAAAATTTTAAGATTTGCAGTTTTTTTTTTATAAATTAATTTCTTAATAATGTGGAGAAGTATCATCATGATTCACAGCTTTTGTCACTCCATCTGTTAATCTCATCAAATTAAACTCGCAACCATCTCTATATCGTCGAAAGTCACTTAGGAATGTATAAAATTTGAAACAGCTAATATTTTAATAAAAATATTTATTGAGCCCCACGGTAACTCTCAAAGTCCAAATTATTCTCTAAAATGATCTAGGCTGCCTGCAAAAAATGCAAACATTTTATAGTTTTGCGTGGAAAAATTACAAAAATCCATCCATTATCACAAACTTTGACGTTAATAAGTAGTAAGATAACTGGCCGTTAAGTACTGGTCAATCAATCCACTCAGCCTATCTCAGTCCACTGCAGGACAGAGGCCTCTCGCATCCAGACCCAACCAGCTACCTTTTTAAGGTCGTCGGTCTTATTAAAATGTAATTACCGCAGTTAAAGCGTCGCACGCCATCAGCTCGTTCTTGGACAAGTGTTCCACCACAGCGGCAGCGTAGCAGTCACCCAGCATGTTGTTTGTGGTTCGTATGCGGTCACTGCGGACAAAAACACCACTCAGTTTCAAGTCGACGTCAACAGAAACACTCAAAAGTGAGTAGGTTTTTAACTTATGTAAGCCATACTTTTGTCATTAAATTCAAACGACCTATCGTTTGTTTATAAATATTTAAAACGGGTCAAAAACAAGTATTTATTTGTACATGTTAAATAATTTATATTAGATTTTTTTTATTTTAGGCTTTTATATATTTTTTTGAATTTACTTAACACATCACATCATTGAGTCTAATACAAAGTACGAGTTTTTGGACTAAATGGATATTTCCTTTTCATACTCATCCGCACCCCTATTCAATACTTGTTTATTAAGAATTACGGAGACGAAAAAAATACCAAATTAATTATCTTAGATAATGTGTACAGTGGGTGGAGGGTATTTTTGTCTTATGTTGTGTTTAATCATTAAAATTATGACTAAAATCAAATCTTTATTAAGCTAATACATATTTACCATGGATTTATAATTATGTGAAATAAAAGTAGTTAATTACTACGTCCATTCGTTTTTTCGTGTTTTCTGGGTCTCTTTACACGTGTAAACTGATAGACAGTGTGCTACCTCCTCAACTTTAAGGAAGAGAAATTTATCCTTTCCATTTTGCCTCCTTCTTTGTGTCGATCTTTGTATGGAACTTTGTGTTCTTAGAAGTTAGAAACATATGTGAATTTTAATAACAGCTAAGTTACCGCACTGAGCACAAGTCAATAATAAGACATCAGTTTTTGGGTTCTGTCAAAAAGAAAAAAGGAACCCTTTTTTTTAGATTTTTTCCTAGGAACACGTAAAAAATACAGCATCGACCCATAATGCTGGGTCTAATGACACAACTAAAGGAAAAAATTCGAAAATTGTATCTACAGTTCACACCACTGTTCTATGGAAGAAGACGCATGAACATCAAGAAATAGACGGTCCACCGCGGAAAAGGAAGGTACTCACACGAGCCAGTCGACTGCAAACAGCAGCGACACGTCATGCGTGGGCGCGTCCACGGCGGCCAGCACCACCAGCAGCAGCACCATGGCCGCCGACGGCACCGACGCGGACGACACGGACGCCGCCGTCGACGTCAGGCTGGAACGACATTTTCACAAACTTAGCAACTAAAAACATAAACTGTATAGGCTAAGAATTTTCATAGAAACATTTTGTTAAAAGTAAGATGTAAATTACATTAAAAAAAGTATTAAAAAAATCAATTTAAAAATTATTATTTATTTACTGAAATAAAAAAAAAACTAAAGTTTAGTTACTAGAACTTTTACCTACTAATAGACAAATTGTTTTTATTTTTAGTCAACAATACATTATATCATATTACTAAAACTCTTATACATAGATTATATCATTATGTGAATATAATCTAGTTCCACTAATATTACATTCACACGTACTAAAATTGAGAACCTTTTTTTTTGTAGTCCCCTAAAAAAGTCACATACAGTTTCAAACGCCGCACCATTTTATTTATTTCTAAATTCTCTGTCTTCAGTTTGGTTAATTCATGTATTAGATAGTTTATAAGACTGACAACTTAGCTTACTTTGTTTTGTTTAAGCCTTTTAGAAGCCGAGCCTAACTTGAGTTCGTATTTCTGTTATAATACAGTTATTATAAAGGTAGGTAGATTACTACTTGCGCCCAGCAAAATTGGGATGATTAGTTGCGGCCGTAAATTCTAACTTAACGCTTTAAAATTTTCCATTATGTGTCCATGTGACTGAGGTAAGATGTGATAAAGAGGTAAATATCTTACAATATGGTTGCCAGCTGAGCAAAACCGAGGTGAAGGTTGTTCATCTGGCAGACGAAGACGCTGGCGACGGCAAGGAAGAGCGCGGTGCCGTCCATGTTGATGTTGCAGCCGATGGGCAGCACAAAGCGCGTCACGCGCGCATCCACTTGCAGCGGGCCCTCCATCGCGCGGAACGTCACCGGCAGTGCCGCTGCCCTGCAATAAACACCCCACGCTTATACTAAACTAGCCATATCGTCCTAGCACAGAACAGAAGGTCTTGGAAAAAAAAGGAAGAGGGAGGCATTTGCACCGTAGGGGGACAATACGGCCTGCCGGAGCTGCGCAGAAAATGCACAAGCGACCCCGCGGCTCTGGCTAAGGCAAGGACGGGACCTGGGTGTTTATAGTCGGTGCGAGTCCGACATATCTCCATGCCGTGCCCTCGGCGTGGGTTGAAGTCATTAGCTTTACACACGGTAAAAAAAAAAAAAAAGGGACAATACGGGCTTAGATTTGATTAGCCGTTACTCGCAGCTCTACCTGCGTGGACATTTAAATTGTAGCCTTAAACATACAGGAATAAAGTGGCTTCCTATCAGTAAAGGATTTAAATATCGGATAAGTAGTTCCAGATATTAGCCCGAATAATCAAACTAACGAACAAGCTTACCACTTTATAATATTATAAATATAAATATAGGCTGGGCATCATTATAGGATCAAGATCAGAGTAAAATTGAAAAAAAAGTATACAAATCCAAATTAAATGCGGGCAAACGTAATAGAATTACATCGTGTCCTTTTGGAAATCGAAATACTGGCCAAAAATTTGAAAATAAATGACTGTCTTTGTGACTAAAAAAATGTCTTTGAACGAAAACCATGTGATGTTACATGCGTGACGCATACATTCATTAAATCACGTGAGCAATTCAGTGAGAGTGCTTTTATCATATTTGTTGTTCATACAGCTCATTGACATCAATCAAAAGGCCACATAACCAGTTATGTAACATCATTAGACAGAAGTACTTTGATATTATTGCCTCTATTAAACTCAATGGGCCGCAATAGGTTCATTCAGAAAATATTGTTATTTATATATGGCATTACTATTTGATGAGTATGCTATTTACACTTAGTTCTGTTATTCATAATAATAATATCTTGGGGCAACTGTCAAACGGCCATCTGATCCCAAAGACAGCTAGCCAGACAACTGATAAACATACTTATATAATTTTGATATACATCCATACACAGTACAATAGATCATGCCATTACACACAGAGTTGTCCTGGCTGGAAATCGAATCCACGACTTCCGGTCTCAACTGCACACCACAGACATTTTATACAAGTACCCAGTTTGAAAAGTGCTACTTTGTAGCCTATTTTAATAAATGAGATTTTATTTTGATTCAAGCCAAGCCTTTCATCAACCCAAATGTTCAGTATTTATTTATTTGTTAATGCGTTTTGCATTGTTTATAAAAAACAAAACATTTTATAAGTATAATAAGTCACAGCATAGGCTCCTCTATTTTTACAGTCTGAATGCGTTTCAACACCTACATTGACGTAATAACATGCAAGCGTTGCAGGTGATAATCCTCACTACTATGGATTCCGCTCTAAGTATAAGAAGTACGCACACAATGCATTTAACACAAATAAACTATAACTAAGTTCAACATTGTTTTTTGCTCACACTTACTGTTTAAGAGAAAAATGCAAAAAAAACTGATTATGTAGTCCTTTGACCTTCGCAGACCTTTTTTGCAGAGGTAGAATTATTGGCGATTTTCATAAACAAAGTAAATAAACAAAAGGTGACTGACATTTAGTTTGTAATAGTGTAACAATTTTTAGCTTTATGCGAATTAATGTAACTTGGAATGTCTAATTTGACAGGGCTAATGGCAAATGAAGGTTAGAGTCTTGATGTATAAAGAGGTCAGAAGAGCTGGCAAAAGACAGAGAAAAATGGAAGGAGCTGCATCGATAAGAACTTAGCTCCTAAATTGATGATGATGACTGCAAATTAAGTTTGTTCTTAACGTGACTTGCAATAACATCAAAATTACTACTTACGTAGAAGCAGTAGCTGATGCGGTCAGCATAGCATGTGATAGCCCCCAGTAGAACTTGTAAGGGTTCCGTCGAAGAAACAGGAAGTAAATTAACTGCATGACGATTAACTGGTAGAAAAATACACCGACCGCCACTGTGGCAATAAACCACGCTAGCTGAGACATCACCGAAGCTGAAAAAAGTATAAAAGCATCACAAATGTAAATCCTCCTTTACACAACAACACTTGCAAATATAGGTGTGGGTTACAATTCTTTTTTTACTCTTCATACTGTTTTTTACAACGTTTTGTTTACCGAGGGCCTGATCGTATTGAATCGAATTTTTTGGTATAGTTTACAAACAGCGGGTTCTAAAGAATCACTTTTCACTGCTACTACTGTATCCTTCTACTCCAATACCAAAGGTCATATTAGATTACACTTACCAACATCATTAACTCCCAAAATCTTCCCAGCTATGACACTGCTGACTCCTACAGGGGTAAACCACATGACCCCAGTCACCATCTTCATGATCACTTCAAAAATCGCTTGGAAGAAGTCGATAACCACTTGACCTTTGGCACCCAAGGTCCCCAGAAGGCTACCGAAGACTAGGCAGAAGAATACTAAGCCTAAGGTATTGGTGCCTGACCTGAAAATTGGTGATATAAAAATCTATTACGTATCCTCTGTACTTTTTGTTAACCAGAATTCTTAAAAGTCGTAACAATTTTGGTGTCCCTAATCCTATTAATGAACAAAAAGTATAAATTAGTCAAAATATATTTCTTTTGGTCGTCAAATTTTTTTTTTGTATTTTTCTTTGAGCTAAGAAAAAAATAATTAAATCTTTATGTTCGTCAACAAGATTTTTTTTATTTAAAGTAGGTACCTATAATCGGAGCAGGTACTTATTTTTCTTGAACGAGCTAGTAAAGCACTGATTGCTTACTAAAGCTTATGGATAAGAAAGAATATGGATTCGAAGAGAGTTTAATCTTAGTGGAAATATAGCTCACCGATATGCAACCACTCGAACTAGAGTGGGCAGTGTGTCGTTGTCGGTCGCGTTCCTGCCAAACACCGCCGGTGCTTCCGTGTACACTGTGTGCGCTTGTTGGAATGCAGCCTGGACTATGTTGTCGGGAAATATGTTCCTGCAAAGAAATACAATAAGTCTATATTAGATGAAGGTTCTATAATAATAATAAAGGCCTATATAAGTAGGGGGCCAAGAACTCTTCCCATAAAGAGAAGGAACGAGCATTGATCGCCGCGCTTGCTCGCTTGCAGTTTGGCGACTTCAGATTTATTTTTTAATCCAGTTTTCCTCACCATCTTAGTACAAACTGGATGAAAGCGATAGCTTGCTTGTGATATGCAACCCGAAACTCCAAGTGAATCAAGGCCTTTGAAGAGCGTTTTCCACCAAAATCTTAAAGTAACTCTAACTGCACATTATTTTACACTACATTGCTTATAAATAACTCTCATTAGGCCAACTTGCTCGAAAAGTCTAATTGCGAGGTAGTTGCTAACACTAGGTTAAATTGACAATAATGTTAGCATTTAACTCTGAGTTAAAAAGATAACCTGGGCTTGTGCAAGCGGGCCTAAGAATTACAATAATATTAATAAACGTTTATTTCAGAATAGGTCCATATTCTTGTTAGTAACAATATATTTAACAATGCCAGGAAGCGATTAGTCATTCTAATTTTCAGTTTAACGTAAACTGATAAAATAAATAAATAAACCTTTGGTGCAGGTTCATATTCTATTGCACATAATATTGATATTTTTTATTATTCGCAATGTAGCTCATTAGTTTTTTCTACCTCAATTAAATAAATTTTTGAAGAACTTACCGGCCAATATCTAAAATACTGTCCAATATTTTGTGTTCTTTCTTCCCTTCAACAATAGTGCCGTATAATCTAAGCTCTGGCACTCCCGGGTGTATGACCATGGCTAGCAGGATCCCCAAGAAAGCATTAAACATTGACGTAAGTATAAAGTATAGTAAAGTCCTCACTGCTATCTTTCCACTCATCTTTGCATTTAAACTTGCTGATCCAGCGATGAGACTTGCTATTATTAAAGGCAAGATCATCAGTTTGAGCAGCCTCATGAACAGTTCTCCAGGATACGAGATTATCATTAACGCGTCAGGGCCTAACTGATAAGGGCGCAGACCGAGACCTGAAACATGAAAGGTAATAAGTAATAAAAAATTTAAATATAATTATAATTAAGGGTAAAATTATTTATCACCTTACACAGATTTATTTTTATTTTATAATTTTTATTTTAGAACTTTATATTTAGGGAGTATTTTTAATTATTTACAAAATAGGCGTATTTTAAGACTAAGCCAAGGGTTTTCTCCTTTCAAGAATAGTAAGTTTCTATTTCCTTAATAAAAAAAGTCTTAAATGATAGTTATGGCATATAATTATTATAGGTCTTACAATTTTACATCAATCTTAAAGATTATAAAAACTAACTGTATTTATTGTTCACGAATCTCAGTGACTTGAGTCTTGTAGTGACCATGTGCTTTTAAGTTAAACTTAGGCTTTGTGTACTTGTGCACTTCTGAATATAAGTATTTCGAACACCGAATTGGCAACACAGGAACCGAATAATCAAGTTTCAGGTCATAGTTTTATATCTAGAATACTACAAAACTACGCTTAGAAGCTTACTCTTCTGGCAAAATGCCAATGTAGTACGTTAAAGTTGTACAAGCCGTTATGTTGAGACTAACTGGCAAATAATTTAAAAATATTCTCTATAAAAAAAAATGAAGAAGAATAATGAAGAAAAGAATAAACTGTGTGACCGAGTATCGCCTTGTTTTGCAATAAATTTACTATGATGAAAGTTTTCATCATTTTATTGTGTACTAGACAATTTTAATACTCAATATAAAATATTCTTTTTTATAAAATTGAAAGAAGCTATAAGCAAGTTGACTATCTAATTGTATAATTCAAATGTTCGAGTTAGAAACAAGGACAGCTGGCTCTAATTAGATATATTATGTAGTACCTTTGAAGTTGTTAAAGGCTGGAAGAAATTGTAAGCTAGAAGAAATTAGAAAGATTGTATAACAAATACATTGTTACCTAACTCTTGGAATTACACCAATGACCACTTTATTCTATAAATTTTAATGTTTTACTTCTCCTAATTAGAATGCACAAAACTAACGCAAAAATAAGTTAATCACCTGTCAAACCTCATATTAAGCTCTGTGATTCGTTGTCATTTTGTTGATCAACCAATCACAGTCGTGATCTGTTGATTTGACAACAGCTTAAATTGATCAGGCTTTCAGAAACCCGGGCTAACTAAACAAAGCCGGATATATTAACCGACTTGATCTGGGAAACAAAGAGTCAAAATTCTTCAGCATACATTTAAAGTGCATCCAAAATTCATTGTGACGTTTATACCGTAAGGTCACATATAATTTAATTCATTAACAATCGATACAAAATTTCTTACTTTTTCCACATTAATTCTACATCACGTTTAAACTGACACGTGTTCGCAGTACCGTCTTTAATACTCGTAATAAAAGACTACGACATTTGTTTTCTTGTCTAATTAATGGCAGTTTGACCATGTTGGTCCAGAATTTTGCACTAATCAGAACGAAATTGTTAATGCTTATAATATATATACAATGTGAGCCGCACGAACACAAAAGAATTTATTGTTTACCGGTTAATCAAAAACTTGTGACTCAAAGGACCATAATACTTACCGATACCAATTCCTGTGAGGACACCAACCAAAGTCACGACCAGCATAATATTGTCGACTAGGAACTTCCTGACTCCAGTCCTTTCAACCGGAGCTGACCGGTCCTCAGTGGTCTTCGGCCCCCTGTCACCTGGGCCCATCTTCGCGAACAGATATTCTGAAAACCGTTCACCTTTCTCCATTACAGGTGAAGTTGGACTTTGCAGCCCAGATCCTTAGGACCTGGTTTGTTTAATAATTCCGTTTCACTTTCCTCAGTATTTATGAATTATTATTTTTATCGATAACTCGCAAGCGTGTTTTTTTATTTTTTTATTGCATGGTTACTCCGTTTTGATAGCTACATGAATTGCTTAAGTGATGGATCAAAATATTCTATTTATAGAGTTGACTAGCTCAGTTATGAAGACGGTTAATGCATCTTTTTGTTTGATTTTAACGCAGAGCACTGCACAACACGTGTTTTCCTTGCGGTGCGCTGTCACGAACTTCGGGTGGTACACTAACCCACAGTATTCCCTAGACTCTTACTACTTTATACCACCACCAATTTAAAATTGTGCATATCGCACTTTACAGTTTCCATTGCTGGCTTTGAATCATAGCATGTAGGGTTCGGGCATATGTACGCAGCAATATACATTGACATGGAAAGGTTTTGTGTTTTTAGAATTGACGCAAGAAGCCATGTTTACGGATGCGCGCGCACCCATCGATTGCACTTCCATTCACTTAGTTATATTAAAACACTATAAATAGATGATTAGATTGTAGGAATTATGGTTTTACTAAGGTATTCTAGTTGTGGACGTAAGTTTAAACATTGAAGAAAATAACATTACTTGAGTAAGCAAGGGCTGCCTATATTTCAATTACAAATATATTGACTTCGATTAGATACCTATCGAATGTATTAATTTTACAAACGAAGTCTAACAATTTTTAAGGAAATAGGAATTTAACGTAACGAAAAACTGTTATCTTTAAATATTTTTCTTAAAGAACATACCGTGTTGATAACAACACAGAAATGCGAAAAAAATTATATGATATGTGATAAAACAAATGCGTATGTTTATTTATGAAGAATGACTTATCTAATTAAAAATAAACAACTGCGAGATAAACTAATTAGTTTAGGTACTTTATATTTCTAGCAAAGTCTTATTTCATCGCCTTTTAGCCTACAATAGCCGTAATGTTAAATTTTATATAACTATCGTCAAGAGTTGGGTTATCAAAGGTAAAAATGTTTTTTTTTTTCGAATAGCTGATTAATCAATTGACAAACACCATAAAATTTAAATGTATGTAAACATGAATGAATATTCTATTTAAGCTGCAAAGTTGTCAGCGAAACGGAAAGCAGATTTCACACCTGAACGATGATAAGCGAACAGCGAATGATGAATGAAAGTATAATACGGATTGTATTGCAAACATTAAGAGTATTCATTAATACAAAGTTAATGGTTGTGTACTACAGTTATGGGATTAGAAAATTTTATATTTCAGTGCGCAAGGCATATTAGCTGATCATTTTGTGCAACAGATGATTTTGGGTAAAAATAATGTCTCGACCACACCTAGCAATGTATGGCAATACAAAAATTTAATAAGAAATTGCCAAGAATTGCCCAATTTTAGTGTATGTGGGCAGAAAAGATCCGTCAAATGATGGCCTCTAGCAGTTGGTCTATAATAAAAAGGTAATAAAAAAAAATATGATTTATAATTATTTATCAGTTGCTAAATTACTCTTAGAGTTTTTTAAAATACGGTAATATATTTTAATAAGTTTCTGTCTTGCAAAAACTCGTATTGATTAGTTAGTAGGTAAGTGAACCTCGTTCAGACCTTGGATAGCAACTGTTGTATCCCAAGGCCTAAACTGTGGCAAGTCTAGTACATAAGTATTGAACTTTTAGACAAAGTTACTATAGAGACCATATATTTTAAGGCGAAGAATATTTCCATATAATTGTGCTACAATAAGTACCGAAAAGTTAGATTATACTTATTTACAATTAGGAAATATACCAGCTTTATCTACGTACAAACTCTTTACCATTCTTTTCAGTAAATGATCAGTTAATTCTCTGAGTCATTTTTTCTTCTTAAATATTAGTCTTATTTCAAGCCGTGTAAATATATGCTATATATAGAGAACTTTTTTGTCATTATGGATACCGGCCTATAAATGTCCCACTGCTAGGTACAGGCCTCTTCTTACATAGAGAAGGAACGAGCATTAATCACCACGCGCGCTCATTGCGGGTTGGCGATTTCATATTCCAATTTTTAGAATCCAGATTTCCTCACGATGTTTTCCTTCACCTTTTGTCAATGATGTCTTAGAATAATGAACAAAAATTGGGAACATATTATAACTTTAAAAAGTCACATTAGTACGTGCCTGTAATGGGTTCGATCCTGCAACCTTGTGCACACAAATCCGTTCATTGAACTACTAGGCCACTACGACATTTTAGAACAACGATTTCAACTAAATCGAAGAAACCATTTAAATCCTTTGAGAACTATGGCTTCGTCTCAATGGCTGTCGTTACCTATATTTCTAGCTATATTATCCGCCATGTAGACGTAACGGGTCACCGACCGCAGTCACCGGTGACAGCGACAGCGACTGAACACCCTTTTTCATACATTTGTCGGCTGTAGCGAGTGGCTGCCACCGGCTACACGTGTACGGCGCGTCTGTGCAAAATATATAAAAAGGCGTGTTAAGTCGCTGTTGCTGGCTACCCGTACCTGTGGCCGTGCCTTAGTCGTGAGGAGCTTGTCTAAGCCACGATATTATTATGTGGGGTTATAATATGATCTCCTTTATTATGTGTCTATTTAAACAAATCTTGTCGGTTTCAGTAGCTACCAAATTAAGAACTGAATGTTAATTTGTGTCTAAATAAAGTTCAATAGAACCATTGTCAGGGATTTCATTCTTCTACTGAACTGACTATTGATGATTTTGTGGTAATGTTTATGTAGGTACAGTGTACTTTAACTACACTGTTTACCGATCGAAGTCTGTATTCAAGTCATAAATATATACCAAAACAAGGTCGTATTAAAAACCTCAAGATTTTCCGACCTGATAATAATAATAACCAGGGAACGTAATTGCCATACAACGTGGCAATGCCGCCAGCCTTTTGGGAACACTCCCAGTGGACAGCGATGTGGACGAATTTTTTGATGCCATATTTTGGGTCTATGTTTAATTAGATTAGTTTATTTTATAATTCCTTTTGTATGTATATATAGTTAATTTTGTAAATATTTAAAATTGTTAAATAAAATACCAGGGAACTAGTGAAAAAAAAAAATATTTGAGGAAATACAAATTTTGTTTCACAAGTCATGGTTTAGGTAAAGTACCTCATGTCTGTCAAGTCATGAGGTAATCATGTTTTTTGCAATTAAAATAAATTAGTACAACAAAACTCGTAGTTCCGCTAGCAATCTTTCTCATCAGTTCCTTGACGGACTGCACATACATATTTAATTAAAAACGTCTTGTTGACTCCTCGCGTGACCCAAGGGCTGGCTTTTACCTTGGACAAAGAATAAGCATTGCCATACAACGTGGCAATGCCGCCAGTCTTTTGGGTGCACTTCCAGTCGACAGCGATGTCGATGAATATTTTGACGCTATTTTTAGAGATTTTATTAGTTAAGAGTTTAGTTTTGTTTTAAGTGTATACATATATGTATAGTTAAGTTTGTAAATATTTAAAATTGTTAATAATAAATGTAATGTTCACAAACTTATTTACTTCACAAATGTATTATCGTAAATGTCATAATCACTTTATAATTAAACAACTATAATTAATCAGAGTATTAATCACAATTATTAATATTTTATGAGAATGATTTTAAAGAGTTAAATCATGTTAACACATGTGTAACCAGTCTTGTTTATTGTTCATGGTCTATTTTGCACTTAAATACCAAAGTAAATCATGCTTGATTTCCGTAAAATTTATGATAGATAGCATGCCAAAATAATCAGGTGATATGCGGATACATCCAGTAAATGATGAGAAGATATGATACTTATAAGAGATCAAAATAAGGTCAGTAATAAATTATATACCGGACAAGTGCGAGTCTAACTCGTATCATACACATTTTGATGCAGATGGGTAAATTCAAACTCTAATGAATTTCTTCTTTAACAATCTTACATGAAAATACATAAGTACAATACCTAGTTTTGCATTTGGCGACGATTGCGGTTAAGCGGACAAAATCGGCTGCAGTTCTTTCTTTTGCCAATTATCTATGCATCGTACCGTAGAAATTTATTACCTATATTGTACATACATATTATGACTATAGATGGGTTTAGGAATTATTTTGGAGGAGCTCGTGTCTCTGTCTTGTTTTGGTCCGAGGATGAGGGAATATTTTTTGAAAATACTAATAAATGTTAGCTGTGGTTAATGTTAGGTGGGTGATTTTAGTTTTTAATAAATAGTTTGTTTATTAACGTAGTACTGTTATTGAACGAGGCTTACGATTGGGCAATGACAATGTAGTTGAAAGATTCGCTCTCAGTCAAGTCGTTGCGCATCGTACTCGGTCAGTGTCCACCTTTAAATAAAATATTGAACACGCTTTACACTCTGCTATTATTAAGAGCACGTGCCAACGTTCGAATGTGCCAATAATAGACGAAGAACAGTCTATAGCGCGGGTTGAAACTCATTACAAGATCAATGATCTTATTATTTGAATTTCACTTCATGTAGTCGGTAAAGATAATAATAAGGTCCTAGCTGATGTTTAATAAACGGAGGACCGAACAATATGTTTGGCAAACGATAATTCGGTATCGTTTGATGTCGAACAATATGATTGAAAGGAGGAACAAAAGAAGAGAATAAAGAAGGAGATAATAATAATTTTAATTAATTATATTTGTAAATACAGAATTTATGTTGTTGTAGACTTATTTAACCAATATAAAAACAATAAACATTTAGAGCAATGGAACATCAGATAGCAATAGAACAGATGATAGAAACTAGTATGAAATATACAAAAAAATGGTGGCGCAGATTAAAGAAAGTAAACTTGAAATCATAGAACCTAGTGAAATCTATAGAATATGAAAACATTAATTCAATGCACAAAAAATCCTCCAGCGATATTAAATTTAATAAAATCGCTAGGGGTTTATTTTTACGTTGGCTTTGGTACCTATGTGGGTTTAGCTATTCTCAGCTACCCTGGATTCGATGATTAGACAAAATCTTGTATAAATCTTAGACAATTTTGCTGATGCTGAGATTTTGCTTTTATGATAAAATCTTCAATATGTTTAGATGAAAAGATCCAACGTGAAGAAACTCAGTTGAATTTATGATATGTATAATGATAAACATAATGAAATGTAAGCTAAATTATTAAATCGTAATAATAACTTAGTAATGAACTGTTTTATCCTATCGTTTTAAGCTGTTATATTGACTTGGATTAAAATTTAAACCCATGGTCTAACTACCAACAACATGAACTTAAATCAATGTGACAGATACAAACTAAAACTTACATTTCCTTTAATGATTAGTATTCTTTAATTTGCTTAATTTTGTTCCACTGAATATTTCACCCGCCTTGGCAAAGGCCTCGATATCTCTATGCAACACCGAACACCTACTGATATGCTATGTAAATATTTGAATGGCATAACAACGTAGAAACAATATGCATCGTTTTATTATTAGGCTAATCACGTGTTTGGATACTAATTAGAGATTACACTTATCAGATGCTGTAAATCACACTTCTTAGAACAAGGGTTTTCATTTTCAGTATAAAACTTACAAAATTAAGTGAGAAATCCAATCGATTCAGGTTTAAAAATAATCGTATACACGTAGCAAATAGGTTAAAAAATATTTTGCGACTGAGAAATCCGATCTGTCAAATCGCTATGCTCAAAAACACGATATATAGTTAATAGGTAGTCATTTGAAGTGACCCTTGTCATTTATAAGTAGTATATAAAAAGATAAGCAATTAATATTTAACCACTTAGTAAAATAACAATAATATAAAAACATTAATACTTTTTGCTGTATATTTATGACTAGCTGTTATTTATGTCCCGCGCGACTTTGTCCGCGTGTGTTAGTTTTAACGGTTTTTCATTTTTGCAACATTTTTCATTTATGCTCCGCTCCTTTTGGTAGCAGCGTAATGTTATGGATAGCCCATTTATTGAGGAAGGCTATAAACACTGAAAGAATTTTTCAAATCAGACCCGTAGATTAGCGAGTTCAAACAAAGAAACAAACAAACTCTTCAGCTTTATTAATGTATAGATTTTTTATAGTCTTTAGAGAAGAGATAGTACATGATATGCGGAGCTGACATCCAACCTTCGCTAGTCGGAGAGGCACATAAGGAAAAGATAGTCTTTGATTTATAAGTATATAATAATTCCGGCCTATAAATGTCCCACTGCTGGGCACAGGCCTCTTCTCATATAGAGAAGGAACGAGCATCGATCGCTCCGCTTCCTCATTGCGGGCGGGCGATTTTAGATTTAAATTTTAGGAATCCAGGTTTCCTCACGATGTTTTCCTTCACCGATTGTCAATGATGTCTTAGAATCATTAAGAAAGTACAAATAACTTTGAAAAGGCACATTGATACTTGCCTATAATGGGTTCGACCTTGCAGCAGTCTTCACACAAATCCATTCATTCAACCACTACACGCCCCCACGACACAGAGCAGATTTATAAGTACCTATCAGAAAACATTTTGAAACTCTAAATTAAATTTAAAACCTTGCCCTTTCAAAATGACTGTACAGTTTGCCCACTGTACTCACCTACTATTCAGTACGAAACTTATTTGATCATTTCTAAAATCATTTTCTCCCATTCTATGGAATATTCAATAATATCCAATGAATTCCTTGACTTTGAACTTATTATAAGTAACAAGTCCTTGATATTGAAACTATTTGAAGTCTACATGCAATCGTAAAATGATTCACTTAAAATTTGATTGAAGGTTGATAATATCAAGTCACATCAAAGAGGACAATAACTGTATTGAAACATGAACTTAACAATGGAATTCAAGTTAATCCAATATTTGTCGTGAAATATAAATAATTAATAACTACATTACCTTGTCCTCACAAAATCACTTTTTAAATCAAGGTAAACGAAATTTTAAGCTGTTTTAAAATGCTTTATTTTAAATACTTTTTGTATTCTTACCTATGATATGCTACATAATTCTCACATCTTCTCGCTGCCTAGACTCTCTACTTTAGAGTAGAGAGTCTAGACTGTCAAGTGACATTTCTAGACGCGTTAACGCTGATCCAATCCCTCAAATGTATGGAAGTGACAAGTCAAAGTCACGTGACTTATCGATATGCAAAGTCGTTTCCGTATATTTAATGTTATTTAAGCGATTTCTATCATCGTTAACGCTTATATAAATATCACTTGGCTACTGGGGCTGTTCCCAGTATTTGGGGTCGACGCAATGTGTATTTTACTTTCATTTATCTCTACTAGGTACTCGTTATCTTAGCGTTCATTATATCTCATTTCTGTCATATATTATCATACTTCACACAATCCATCCATAGCTTTTGTGGTCTTTCTCCTATCTAAACATAAACACCCATACATAATACTTTAAATGCAATAGTAACTCTGTCTGTCTGTTTAACTTTCACGGCTAAAACGCTAAACTGATTTGGATGAAACTTGATATGGGGTAAGTTTGGATACTAAGAAATAGGCTACTTTATGCTGCTAACCGACACTAAAAAGAACTTATACGCGTCTTTTTCTACACCGGTTCATTATAAAAATTTACTCCATTATCTATCGTACCGCATACTTATTTATTTAAAACGATCGATATTAGAAGGTCATATTAAGGACCGAAGCGTATTAAATAGACTCTATAATTGTTTCAAAACAATAGTTTTTATTAGTTAGAAAATTAGGTACATATCCAATTGTTATTTAATTGACCATTATCCTAATTGGTAGAGTAAAGGAGACGCCTATAATTATACCTAGACGTATGTGATTTAGTAAAGAAATGATGAAGTTGATAATCCTTATAATTCAAATTTTTAGGTTAGTATCTCTAGGTTATACAAAACTATTATAAACCTGTCTTCTGTAATTAGGTATAGAATTTTTCACTTACTATTCCACTCGCAAGCATGTTTAAAATTATAAAGCTGTATCATTTTGTGGATTCAAGTTAAATCCATTCATCAAAATCGGTTTAGTGAATTCGCTGTAATAGTGTATCTGCCAGACAGACATAGTTATTGGTAAGGATAGTCCAAAGTACAAAAGACAAAGATAAAATAAGTAGATATTACAATTGTCTCCATTCCAAAAGATATACGAAATCACGTGCAAATTATAAATATCTTGTTATACGTACTTCAAAGGAGATTATATTTTAACATACATTAATACCAAGTGTCATAAATTATGCGTTGCATTGTGCGCTGTCATTAACAACGACAGCTCTTGATTGGCTGAACGGGTGACTTTTAACTATATGGTTTGTTGAACTATATTTTAATCAAAATTGTTATAAAATAAAACATTATTTGCGAATTTGTTTTTATAAACATGATATTTATCCTTATCCTAATAAATACGTTATTCATAACAAGTATTTAATTTTGAACAAAATTTCCTTAAATAATTTGATTTCAATGAATATCGTAGTTTTAAAATAATTCCGCAGCAAAATAATGATCAAGTACCAAGTATAAACGCGCTAATCTCTGAAACTACCATATCTACAGATTTAACTAGGAGACAGCTCAGGTTATGGCCTGAGGTTATATTAAACATGACTAATAAAAATAATTAAGACACCGCGCAAAACATGAAAATCCCTTGAAACTAAAACACACGGACGAAGTCGCGGGGGACAACTAGTATATGAATACAGTAGAATGTCTACAACCCCCCAAGCCAAGTGACATTAATTCTACCATCGTTAACGCTGACCGAATCGCTTAAATGTATGGAAGTGACAAGTTTAAGTCACGTGACTTTTCGAAAATAAATGTCAGTTCCATACATTTAATGTTATTTGAATGTCACTTGTCTACGAGGGTAGAATGCTTTTTATTCGAATAACGCAATTTCCTTCCCACCTCAAGTCCTTTCTAGCTTTAAGAGAGAAATTCAATGTTTTGATGATGAAAAAAAATTTTATAGGCATTTACATTTGATAATTTCTAAACTCATTGCCATTTAACCTTATTGCGCCTGAAAAATCAAAACTATAAAATTAATCAGGGTTAAAATTGTACTCAAGATTCCGTTATACCTATCGTTCATTTATAAGGTTAAGTCTCTCGAACCATGTAACTGCAGTTAATTCTTTCTCATTGTCTCTTATTATGGTAGTAGTTGATTTTTATAATTATCGAAGTTTACTACTCCAACTGTACAATAGTATTGTCGTAAACAGAACGAAAACGAAAGATTTTGAGATTTCGTGTATTTAAAAGATTATGCTAAGAAAAGTTTTCCATATCATAGTGAGACTATTAAAAATTTGATAGGCAAAAATTACAATAAACAGTTGTACAAAATAATAATATTATATGTTTTTGGGAAATTAATGAATCGTAGGGGTCATAAATCCTCGCGACCCAATCTGGGAGCAATAGAGATATCACTGACCAAAGTATGTACCCATGTAATCAACTAAAACACGTTCCTGATAGGTACCGCGGTTAATTTAAGTAGGTACCAACCCAATGTTACAAATAATATTATTAAAATATTTGTACAAATATGGGATCGTACTTTTTTTATTTACAAAAAAAAAATATTAGTTTATTATTTTTCTCTTTTTAATTAATCAAACGATGAGGAAGATACACTGATACAGTGAATGGAAATGTCGCATGACGTCACTTGTGGCTACAATCTTTACCCACAAGCGACGTCACAAGCCCGCACTCCAGAACTTTAAAGCGCTTTAACTTTGTAATTTTTCATTGATTTGATAAAAGAAGAAATACGAGTACTTTTTTTTTTATCTATCTGGTGGACTAACAGTCCGCTCCTTTGTTATAATTCAAAAAGATAAAATATATTGATTATTACATAGATCAATAGTTAGACATGTTACTTTCAAGGTTTATGGGTAGTGTGCGTTCTGGTACGTCTTAGTACGGAACACTTGTGAGACAATCAATAGCCTATTTCTGTGTCAGTAAGTACTTAACATTGATATCTTTACGACCTTTCATAGTTACAGAAAAGGTTGGTTTTAAACTACCTCGGCATTATTTCATTATTTCCTGAGTTTTAGGTAGGTCTTATAAGGGTG
Organism: Diachrysia chrysitis; assembly: GCA_932294365.1. NCBI lineage: Eukaryota > Metazoa > Arthropoda > Insecta > Lepidoptera > Noctuidae > Diachrysia > Diachrysia chrysitis. Next base: position 1,740,846 of record OW028648.1, on the reverse strand, counting down.
TTTAAAAACTGCTTCCTGTGCCGTTACTCTTCAATTAATTTAAATTTCAATACAATGTAAATCCAAAATTGATGTCAGAGAGAACACGTAGATCAGTTTTCTTGAAATGAAATAATGTCAATGGAAGGAACTAATTGGAATCTAAACGTCGAGAGTACTTTTTTGTACTGTGTGCTATTTGTGTGCCTGCTAAATAAATAACAATTTTGCGTTGGCATTGTTTTTAATTGAAATCTATTCAAGAGTAACCCTCTAGTGTGGGGAAAAGAGAAGCACTAGTGGTTAAGGGCGTTAACAGTCAGACATAAGACCCTTCACAAGGACGTAAGAAATCACCTTAAGTACCTATACGATTTTAGTGGGTATAAAAATAAGTATCTAAATAAAAAAGCTTAACTTTGAATAATTTCGTACACAACCAAAAACATTGGTATTTTGTTATCTACCTTCGGATTAAATTAATACTTGAAAGGTGTTTCGTATTTATAAGCCTATCCGTAAACTTGGACCTAAACTCTACCTAAATATAGGTACTTCCTTAAGTTTTTACTTAAGTTTTGAGAAAACCTACAGACCAAGGACTTCGATTATATAGACTTTATGAAGAAAACTAACGTTTGCAAAAACACGTGATGTGTTTTTGACAGAGAAAAAGTAGAGTCAGCAGTCTTTCAGATACCATAAACTGGCTGAGATGCGTTTAAATTGATTGATGAGTTTAAATTTTGAATAAAGCTACTACATTACCTATAAGTAGTATAAAATTATCGTAGCTATTACTATTCCAATTTGCAACTGTATTAATGCAAGTCAGTATAAAAATATTCATTAGGTACATTAATTTCATAGATTTGAATAGGTTAGCTTAGTAAAATTATTAAATATCTCCGCAATAAGACTCAGCCGATGCACCACAAAACAAAAAAGCCTGTACCTATTGAGTATAATTTCCAATAATATATATTATATCACAAGGTTACAATAAAATTAAATCAAATAAAAAAAATCATAAATTTATTTTAAAAAAGTAGGTAGGTACACCTCGCTAACTACTATTTCTTTCTCTTAACTCATCAATTACCCTTAGGTCAATAATTATCATTAATAAAAAAAAAAAAAAAAAAACACAATTACAAATAATCCATACATTTCTAAACTACTTATAACACAGTAGACTTACCTTTTATTTGCTTAATTTTGGAAAAAAATATATTGACACACAATAAAACTTAAATTGACACCTTTTCCTCGCCAAACAAAAAACTATATTAAGAAGATAGGTTGTTAACAAATTTAAATGTCTTAGAACACTTTTGAATTTGGAATGTTGAACCTAAACGAACGCGCTAAAGAATTTAAAAACGCATAGGCAAAGGAATCACTTGAGCGGTCTTATTTGGCACTACAAAATAAAATGGCGGATTTTTGTAACTGTTTCTATTTTATGGTGAAGTTTAAGTAATACTTGGCCGATTAAATGGGTGTTAAATCTAAAGCAAGCTCTATCTTCCGACTTTTCTTGGCAACTAAATCGTTGCATCTGCATCAAGGTTATTTTAATCGTCCGCCATTACATATTGAACTTTTATTGTAGGGACAATTATTATTGACTTGCCTCATGTTTGAGGCCTACTGAACAACCGATGAAAGAAGTTATAAGAAACAGAAATAAATAACACAAGGTAAGATGTTGCACTGGATTGAAATTCAGGCAAAGAGGAAAGATAAAGAACCGATATTTTATTTTAATTGTGTTAGGTACTTAAATATATGACGTGATTTTACTGAGTCTATATAGTTAATAACAATGTACTAATTGTCACTATCTTAAAATATTATTTTGACTATTTGCAAAAGACCCGCAAATAGTATTAATTAGTTTTCTGCGCCATCTATGAAAAATCTTTGTTACTAACTTCTCAACTTAACAATTGGTACGCATATGCGGTTGCCTATCAGTGTATCTAGTTCCGAAAACTACCAGAAGATGGCAGCTCATAAAGAAAAAAACAAATTAAATACCATAATATTTTTTTTGTACAAAAATCAGAAGCGTTCAATAATTAGTATTACATAAAAAAACAATTAATTATTATAATAATGATCTTAAAATAATAATACCTGTTTAAATAAATCTTTTTTACTAATTGTAACTTACAACATCACAAAATAATAGTATTTTTCCTACATTCATAATATAGTAATGATAATCATTTTTATTTTTCCTACATCTACCTCTCTATTGTTACCTAGCAACAACTCACAATGGCAAAAAAACGAATAACTACGACATTAAAACAATCACCGCAAATAACTTTGCTAAACATTTAAATCTCCGGAATCCCGTTTACCCGCCTCTTGAGGCAAATCCCTAAAATAGTGGGATGCCTAGCAGACGCCGAAATGCATTTGCCGAGCTAACAACAGTGACATACGGATGCAGTAAAAACTGTAACCGTACGTAAATAAAGATGGTACTTTAGACTATATTTCTATAGACAAGCATGGAGTGCGTGCATAGCTAGTAGCCCTTAGTGACGAGCGTAAGCACCTTTTTATCTGTAAGTACTACGGTCTTATACTGGTTTAAGCGATTTTCGCGAGTTCGCGACGACAGACGACTCCAATATTATTATATTAAACAGAGCGCGCTGTTTTATTAAACCTATCTCAAATTATGGTTATATATTACCCATATTAGGTTTTGAGATAGGTTTAATAAAACAGCGCGCTCTGTTTTGACAATTTTACTTCGTTTACGCTTATCGTTATTTTTTTCGCTCCTCGTAGCTTCATGTTGAAAATTTTTAAACGTCAAGAGTTGTACTATTAAATTTAAAAATGTAAACCTGGCTGGTAATTCCGGAGATTAGCGCGTTTAAACTAACAAAGTATCAGGTTTTTATAGCGGTGTAGTTTTATCTGGTATTTTGACAATTACTTACAGATAAAATTAAATGGTATTCTATCTACCGCTTTTCCTTCACCCTTAAAAGTAGTTTTAATAGGAACAAAAAAGAGTTCCTCTTAAATCCTGATTAAATGATCCTGTTTGGTCCCTATTAAAACTCCTTAAAAAAAAGATAATTATTATCTTTTCAAAAAAGATAATAATTATCTTTTTTTAATTAATAATTAATTTGACGAGTCCGTGTGTCACCAATGTAGTCGCATTTAGATTTCAGCGCTTTTCAGGTTGTTAGCAGGTAGTGAACATTCTTGTAGGTACATTCCGCAAAATCCTGAATTCGTGTTGTTGGTTTATATTAAACGAATCATTCTAATTATTTGATCGTGTAAGTGTTTATTTTATGCTTAGCGTTTATTTAGTTAGCTTCTGTTATTACTGTTCTAATTATTTGTATAATTATGTGTATAATGCTAAATTAACTAAACTTTAAATAAATTTTAGTTAATTCAGCATTATTAATATTATTCAGAATATTATAAAATAGGCATGTTGACAAAAAATTATCGAAATACTATGTGTACCAAATGTCATATGAATCGGTTCAGTAGTTTTGGCGTGAAACATGACTGACAGACAGACAGAGTTACTTTCGCATTTATAACATTTTTAAATTTATAGCACATTTTTAGGGATTAATAAATTTTAATCTATATTTATTAAAGTTAAAAAAAACATCGCTTTAAAATAATTAGTTTATATTATAATCAACTTACCGGATTTGTTTTATCTTGAAATAATTAAATATACCACTAAGTAGTTATTCCAAACATTTTCAATCACTAAAAAATTATGTCGAACACATTATGGAAGCTTTTGATTTAATTTCAGCAAAAGTAAAATAATATAATTATTTAAGTAAATATTAGATATTTTATATTTAAAAATAAAATATATTCATATAAATATGTAAAAAAAATGTGTAATATTATTTAAATTAAAATAAAAAATATTAATAAATAAGCTAAAATTATAGATGTTAATACAACAAATCGTATGTAGAGTATGAGGTCGTGTGATGATATACCTCACACCAATATTGTGACTGGGGGACCGTGTTTGGGTTCATTCTGCAAAAAGCAATATAAACTTAAAAAATAAAGTAAAATTGTTCTGAGCTAATTCGTAGCAAAAAGTTTTTTTTTCTTTTCTAATAAAAAAACATAAAGTGTGTTTACGAAATTTTCGAACACGGCTTTTTATAAGTAAAAAAAACGCATTCTGAGTATTACGCGTTTATTACATTGAAATGAAACTTTTTTTGAACGGATTCTATGGCTTTTTGTATTTAGATTTAATAATTAATAAGACTACAAATAATTAATCAAAATATAAAGGTCTAACGAGCAACATCTACTGTCGACGAACGAACGAACGAAAGACAAACAAGTACCACCTCAGAATGCCCGTGACCATGACACCTGCAAAGGCGTCATGGTCAAAACATTTATTAAACTTTTCACACATGAAAAAAGGTTTGGAGACATTTTGCTCTACATTTTGCTTGAACTTTAGCAAGTTGAAGCAAAATGTAAAGCACCGTTCTTTAAGTGCAGAACAAAATATTTTATACGTCATTGTTAGACATTAGTCGAGGTAAGAAAATTGATGTATTCATTTGTTTTTATTTGATAGTATTTACAATATATGTCATGCCAGTATTGTAATATATACTTTCAAATAAAAATATTTGTTGCCCTAATGTCTAACAACGAAATAGAAAATATTTTGTTCTCCACTTAAAGTACAGCATATTTACAGGATTTTTGTATCTACTTCCAGAATAGCCCTGGTTCGAATTGCGTCCCCCTTACTTGTGCCTAATACTTGCATGTATTGTATATGCATCCTTATAATTAGGTCGAAACAATGCTCCAATGTGGCCCCAACAACATGGATAAAAATATACAAGCAAGCTCGCTTTTTGCGGTAAATGACGTATGTATAAATTGTGGCGTATGTAAAAAAGTTAACATATATGTATGTAGGTACCTACAGACGCAGTCAAATGAATAGCTAGTGGTTCGAGGATATTTTTGGTTCATGCTTGGCTTATCTTTAGACAACCGCGAAAAATGTTATTACAATAGGGGAGCGGACTGGGTACGAAAAGGAAATATCTATTTAGTCCACGAGATAGATAAAAAACGAAAAAAAAAAACTTGTTTTTTTTTTCTTTTATCAAATCAATGAAAAATGTCCAAGTTAAAGCGCTTTAAAGTTCAGGAGAAATTTCTGACGTCATTTGTGGGTAAAAATTGTAAGTACAAGTGACGTCACGAGACATTTCCATTCACTGTATGTTCCTTATTGTTTGTTAAATTGAAAAAGGAGAAATACGTGTCTAATTTTTTTTTTATAATTTATGTGACATGTAAAAAAAATTTTTGTTTATTTGTAATTTCTAATTTTATTTTGCTTGAAACATGTAACACATTTTGCTGTCGTACCAACTAACATCAGTGCACCTAAATTTCGTGTCAGGCTCTTATCAGAGCAGTGACGTCACTACTGCGACACGACTGCCAAAACGGATTCCGTTGCGACAAATAGTCGTCGGTATCCACTTGATATGCGGACGCCATTTGGAATGGTAAATCGGAGATATTTCATATTTGGAACGGTGTTTGAGCTACTATAATTGTGTAAAACAAAAATGGAATGCGTTTATTTTTAATTTTTTTTTGTCTTTCTGACTTTTCACGGTTTGTCAATTATTATTGGTTTGTAGATATTTTTATCTCTCTGTACTTAGAACCTTGCTTACTGATGATTTATGTTTGTGAGAAGGTTTTACATTAATATGAATTGTACCATCAAACGTTGGCGTTTCAACGATATGATCAGTTTTAGCTGACCTTCTGAAACCGCTCTATTTCATGAAATGCCCAGCCATATCATGAAATGTACTACTGTACTCTACATGAAATTCGAGGCCTTGTCTTTTTCGTCTTGTGCCCAGGATAAGACACACTACAATTAAAAAAAAATAGAGTATCCTTCACTTGCTGTCAATTGCTGTAATTGCCAGAGAAGTAGGTATAAATATAAGGAATAAAAAAGAACAGAAAAAACGAAATATAGAAGTGCTGATGTCATTCTTCATGAAACAGCTTAAGATACAACTCTAATAATGGACCGCAATAACCGCAGAGGTTCCGTTGTCGGCGGATAAGCTGCGGATATTTAGCTGCAGACTCAAATGCAACTATAATTAAAAACGATGGAAACGTTGCAGAAATTAGAAAAACGTTAATGTGTCTATTTTGCTGTAAGGTTTTTAGGAAATGAAAATCAATTCAAGTACTTAAAGTTATTCAAAAATATCAAGTTATAAAAATACGAATCTAGGAAAGACAGGATCGAACAAAATCGCAAGAGAGAGGTCGTTCAAGACAGGGATGCTTATCAGTGATCCCTAGTAGTGGGATTGTTAGATTCGTGTCTAATAAATAAACAATCTAAGCATAAAAATCTCTTGTATCAGTGTTTGTTATCGAACTCCTCCGAAGCGGCCCAACCGACTTTTATGTTGTTTTTTGTGAATATTTGGTATGTCTGAGAATATAGATATCTAGGTGTTAACAGTGACCCCGGTAAAACAATGTTTTCCGGGACAGCTAGTAAATTAATAAATGTAGACAATATCACATACATTGCTCTGAACCAAAGTAAGTGAAAAAGTGACTGAAGCACTTCAAAGTAGCTAAAGCACTTGTGTTATGGAATCAGAGACAACGAAGGTACCACAAATATCCAGACTCGAGACAATGAAGTAAAGTGGTTTTGAAAAATAACAATCGATTGAAAGTATTAAAGATTAATACTTATGGCGAAATATTCAATTCTAGACATCGACATATTTTTAAAACAAAAACCGGTAATACAAGTGCAAAAACCAATGTAGCGACGACAGCATAATAAATAAGTAAATAGAATACAGAAAAAAGTAACAAACTGTAGTGTATTACTTGCCCACAAAAGAGGTAGTGTTCTAAAAATACAATGGCTGTGGTACAATGGGTGGGTCCACTCGTCGCTCGTGCATTGTTCCATATGAGAACGAAGCATACCATATGGAAGTACTAAAATATATCAACAGTCAGTACACTTATTTTGAAAGCGAACCTCTAAATGGGAAACGATTGTAGGATATAAATTGAAATTATTTTGTGCTATTAAAATATTTTAGAGATTAAAAGATATTGTGATTGTAGCCAAGTAACATTTCTACAGACGTCAACAATGATAGAAATCGCTTAAATATAATGAAAGTGCATCCAACGAAATTCCTTTTGAGGTAAAACTTCTTGACGCTCGCGTGACTTGGGGAGTAAGTTGGTGTATGCGTGACGAAAGTGTTATGAAAAGTGTGATGTGCGAGGTGGAAGTTGAGAGGGAGATATAAGTTAGTGAAGATAGAAACAGAGAGTTACGTTTCGTATATAAACTATAGGGGCAAGAGAGATAGGTGCGAGCACACATTTTCTTTCTCTCTTTCTTTCATAGCCGACGTTTCGTATATAAAAACGTTTTACTTTAGTCGTGTGGTCTAAAGCACACTTTTTTTTTATAATTAATTAAACAATTTTATTAGACCTCTTTTTTACAAAATTTTTCATTGATTTGAAAGCAAAAACCAATCATGAATCTCCATAATCGTTTTCCCTACGCCTGAAAATTATACTTTCATTAACACAATATAATTTAATCTCACTGTTATAGCAGTTAATCTGTAATTACAAGGAAAATGACCTTGTTTAAGACGAGAGGTGAATAAGGGTCGTAACGAAGCGTGAAATTTGAGATAAGGGCCTATCACGCTGTATCGTCTGAAGTAGCTATAGCAACAACCCAATTGTAAAATAACTAATTTATATCTTGAAGTGCCTTCATTAAAATATAGACACGGAAAAACTTGGTGACAAAATTAAGAGGTATGTAAGTAGTGTTTTACATTCTAAATAATTTGTTCATGCTGACAAAAGATATTTTAAATTGGTATATCAAGTTCATTTGCTGTCGTTTTATTGCAATTTTTTTACGAATAAAATTATAACTGCCAATCTCTTGACATGGACCATTCAGAAACCGAAGGAAAATGTGAAATATTACTACTAAAAACTTACATGCATACAAAAAAACTGACTCGATAGCAAGCTTACCAAGTATATTTTATACAACATATTGCAGGACTTATTACAATCATTAGGCACATACACAAGGAACTGATGATCTCAATTTCTTATGGTTTCTACCATTAATATAAACTGGCGTGAAAATGAGGGTCAGAAATTATATGCGTCATTTGAAGTAATCCATCTCAATATGTACTACCATTTTGGAGTACCGCCTTAACTTTCTACTATTTGTTATCGGTTGTACAACACAAATGCAATCAACACAAGTCTAAAACTGTAGAGAAAAAGTCGAAAAAATTTAAAAGAAATCTGAGTTGGATAACTCAGGACTTAAAAAATTGAGTATACATTTAGAATGTCATTATTTTAATGTTGTAGTGCTAAGATCTGATTTCAGTCGACCTTCCAATCGCAACATTTTCAACAAAATAATTTTGGAACATATTTTAAACCTCTCTCATAAACCTCTTTTGTTATTTATCAGAACTTTGTTGCTTGCTGACAATACCGTTTTATAAAATACAACCAATATATACATAAAAAAACTTGGACACCATCAAAAACTAAAATGACTATCCAACAACAGTACAGTACAGTACTTTACGGCTAAAATATTGTTCACAGAACCCATATCATCACTAATTTTTTGATACAATCTTGTTTCGGACACATTCTATCAAGATGTAGCACGTCCTCTACTTTACCATAATCGGGGCAGTTGGAAGACGAGACGTTTTTCATTAAAAATGCGAACTTAGATTACTTAGACTGAATGTGTCTAAAACGAAGCCTAGGGCGACAGTCTAAGAATTCTTGTTGAGAGAATCACATTCTATCCACGGACTAGGAGATAGGTATCAGTAGGCTTATTCGCTATCTCCAGTTGCGAACCCAACCGATGTTTACTGGATAAAAATAGGTATAAAAATGATTATTCAGTATCGGCTTACGTCACTAACCAACTACGTAGTTGTAGATCTAGTTGCTCATCGAAGTTAGACGATACGAAAAATGTGTTTTTGATGTATTTGTTATAAAGTAATAATCGCTTTAGTTAACAACCGCCATAGCGAATAACCCTGCTGTTCTACATGGACCAACTGCCCATCTAACCTCTACAATCACTGACTAACATGATATTTGCCAAGACAAAAGAACATCAGCTACAAAATTCAAACTACAAAATTAAATGAAATTCTCAGCAAAGTTAAATTGATCACGAATGTGTTCCGAATTCAACTCGAAACGCTGTAAGTTTTAAACGTGTTAATAGAACTAGATATGGCGCGGATAAATTGGATGCCAGCTTCCAACTTCTGAATGGGAAAGTTATTGGCTTGATACTAGAGTAGATTCTCGGTGAGTGATTTGATGCTAGTTACTCAAATCTATGTACCTACAGTTGTGCTTTAAAATAATTGTGGGCAATATCACATACATTGCTGTAAACCCAAAGTAAGTTGCTAAAGCACTTATGTTATGAAATCAGAGACAAAGAAGGTATTACAAACACCTGGACTCGAGACAATGAAGAATTTATTTTTTTTACTTTGACCCGTACGAGGATCGAACCCGGATCTCAGAGCTAGCGATAACTTATAAACCGGTGTGTACGCCAGTCCACCATGGAGGTCGTGAAAATACGTTAAAAGTTGTACTTTTAGTATGCTAGTTTTCTATCAAAACTTCAGACGTCACCGTATGGTCAAAATTTTTTACAAATACTTGTTAGATAGAGTTAAATGATAAGATAGTAGTAATAATAATTTATTATGGCATACCATGTAATATTCATATGGTATACCATCTATACTAATATTATAAAGCTGAAGAGTTTGTTTGTTTGTTTGTTTGTTTGTTTGAACGCGCTAATCTCAGGAACTACTGGTTCGAATTGAATAATTCTTTTTGTGTTGGATAGTCCGTTTATCGAGGAAGGCTATAGGCTATATAACATCACGGTACGACGAATAGGAGCGGAGCAAAAACGAAAAATGTTGCAAAAATGAAAAACCTTTGAAACTAAAACACGCGAACAAAGTCGCGGGGGACAGCTAGTTTTATATAATTTTGCATAATATACCATATACATAAATGCAAAAGTTGCAACACTTTCACGGTTAAACCGCTGAACCGATTTGGATGAAACTTGGCCTAGTTTTCCCAAGCCAAGCCTTGGTTTAGCCAACACCTACGTGGGTAGAGCAGTGGCCAAAAGATAGTAGCTATTCATTACCATCCTCGAAAATTGGGCTATCAATGCCAAAAGATTATATCAAAACAGACTTGTAGATTCAGAGACTGACGAGTTCAAAAGAACAAACTCGAGCTTTATTATATCAGTAGGTATATGGATAAAGAACAGTATGATAAAGTCAGTAAGAACAATATGATAAAGTTTTAGTCTGTTACAATATTTACTGCTAGTACAAAACAACAATATGTTAAACTATACTTAAAAGTTAAAACGGCTTCAGCAAAGTGGCTCTAGTATCTACAAAATTGTTTATTGTTAACTGCATGTGCAATTAACAAGTTCCAGTTAAACTATGCTAACTCGATGTGAAGAGTACTTACCTGAAAGCGGGCATAGTTAGGGTTTACGCACACTGGTAACTAGGAAAAGCCAATATACAATATAAAATGTCAATGTAATTTAAAACGTATCTGATCGGTATAAAGCATATATTTCGATGCCCGAAGAATTCGTGAATGAATGAATATAGAAGTGCTTTAATGTCGATTGATGCATAAGGAATAGTGTCAATGGCAAATGTTTCCTATTTTTTTTTAATGTCCGTCTTGTTTATTTATGAATTTTATTGGACACGTATTTTTTCTTTTTTCCTGCAAACAAAAAATGATCAAAATACAGAGAACGAAAGTTACGCGTGACGTCACTCCTCGCTACTATTTTTAGCGAGGCGTAGCGTCATAAGCCCCCACTCCGAAACTTTAAAGCGGGGTATCTTTGTATTTTTTTATTGTTTTGATAAAAGAAAAAATACGTGTCTAATATTTTTTTATTATCTAACTGACGGACTAAATAGATTTTAACTTTTCATACCCAGGAAACATCCCTATTGTTAGAAAATAAATTATGCTTTGCACAATTTGCGTACCTACTAGTTATGTGAAAGCAATTTGTAAATAAATCAATAAATATTATATACCTACCATGTTTTTATATAATTATATTAAGTATTTTAAAATAAGCCTTATACTAACACAATGCCCCACAAACTCGTTTGTACAGTTTGACTGTGGGTTAAAGACAACGATGACAATAGCACGGTAATTCTAATGACTTAACTAAGTAAACTTTCAAAAAAAATGGTAATTTAAAAATTTTAAAAATTTCTTTAATAACTATGTTTCAACCCACGTTTAACTGGCTTTTTCAATAAGCTCCTAAGGGCCGTAACGTGATGTTAAATCCATACTAATTATAATTACGAAAGTAACTCTGCCTGTTGGCTCAGAAAACCGTTTTTGATAAAACTTGGTATGGGTTAAGCCCAAGAAAGGAAGGCTACTGATTGCCGACCAACACCCACGCGGTTGGAGCCACGGGCAACACCTATAATTTCCCTGAAAAACGTGCACGTGCTTAAAAACATCGTTTCCAGCAATAAACAAGTTGAAACTTTGAATCAAATTCTTCTGCTTTATTATTTTAGTTTAGATTTTATCGAAGAAGCGTCAGAATTTTAGTATAATTTTGAAATAGTGTCGCTGGTATGTTCATGTCTTTATGTGAGTTGTTGAATAGTCTCGTACATGGTAATATGGTACAGATCATGTTCAAACTGGATTCATGGCGGACAGCACACATGAAATACTCAATGTCTATTCTATCAAAGAGGCTATGTACCTACAGAATTAGACAGGTATAAATTTTAACTGGTTTTTGCAAATTTTCTCTTATTTTACTTACTATCACATGCACATGCAAAAGTTAACCATTGCAGACCTAAACAGCTGTGGGTCCTTAACTTGGTTTCTATAAACAAACTTAAAAAAGGGTTTCTCAATCAACATGTATTTTTAACTAAATTAACTATAAAAGAAAACAAAAACTGACCTCTGAATAAAATAAGAGCTAACTTTAAAAAAACTTGTAAATGGAAAATTTTGAAATCGACAAATTTAATTTTTGATAAGTTAAAAAAACTAACACTTATTTTAACGCATATTATTTAATATATTACATTTGTTTTTATTTGACTATACATTTATTCATACTATGTTATCAGGCTCTATACTCTAGCTAATAACAACAAACAAACAAAACAAACCTACAGACATGCCATGAACGTAAAATTCACACATCAACACATTTTTTGTCAATTTTGCAATAAATGTCACAAACACACTCGTGTCCCGTATTCACAGAGCTCTGGAAGTAGTACACTGCGTACCAGTGTGTTAGTGTCGTTGTATAGACAGATAAAGTTCCGTAATTTTGGCGCTGACCTCTAGTTGCTCATATCAGCCCCCTTAAACCCGCTCCACATTCACTCGAGATCCTTGCCGAGAACCTCGGCAGGAATCTCAGCGACAATCTCGGCGAGAAATCCTTTAGGTACACCCTCGCAATACAGTTCTCACGCTCAATGACGATGGACGCAGAGTTCACTGCTGCGACAAGCTTACAAATATTCTGGGAATGTCAATTCTAGTTCCTTTGTCCAAATCCGGCTAATATTGATGCTCAGTAAATACCACGCACTACTGTTCTAATCGGCGAGTTGCTCGCTACTGAGAAACATGCGAGTGTGGAGTCAATACAAGTTCTTGCCTGTTCTCGCATTATCGGCTCCTTTGATTGCGGCGAAAAAACCGACAACTATTGGAGAACAAAGCGAAAACACGTGAAGAACACGAGAATCGGCTCGACACTCACGTTTCTCGCGTAGTTCTCACGTTCTCGCGAGATTCTCGCGTGAATGTGGAGCGCGCCTTAGACAAGTGACATTTCTACAGTGAAATGTATGGACATTTGAGGGATTGGTATAAGCATGTCCGAGGTATAAGCATGTCCGACAAGTCAAGTGACTTTTACTTGTCACTCCCATACATTTGAGCGATTAACTCTAACGATTGTAGAATACCACTTGTCTAGGACAGGACCGTTTTAAGCATGCAGCCTATATACGTAGCACTACTCATAAACTTCATCGTAATCTTCTACGTGTTGAGTTTCTTCTTCCGTCTCATAATGAGAGGAGGAAGACTCGCTTTCTTGAATCAATCTTTGATCCTTATCTTTCTGAAGCAGAAGCATCTTGTGTGTAGTCCTTTGGAAGAATCCTCGCTGTAAGTTACAAACAAAATTTGAGTGATAGTAACTTTAACCATGTTGATTTTTAAACATACATCCTAGAGATCTTATAATATATGTGAAATTGTATGGGTTTTTGTCACTCCATTACGGAAAACTACTTATTGGATTTCACGAAGCTTGATGAACAGTTACAGAAATTTTAAATAAGTACCTAAACGTACTGAACTATCAAAATGGATATCTTTCTGACAAAAAATGGGGAATTTTAAGTATGCCGCGTCTGTCTGTCTGGCTGAACGTGATAAACTTAAAACTACTAAATGGATTTTCATACAGTTTTCACCAATGGGTACAGTGATAAAAGAGGAAGGTTTGTGTGTTAAATTATTTTTATCTTTTAAAAATATGAGACAATGTTTAAGACTTAAACAGCATACGGAATTATTGAAACCATCAGCCAACAGTCAAAAGGTGTTCGCTTTAGATTCAAGATCAGATCAGAATTATAAGTTAGGTACCTTATACAGTATGTAGACAATTATACCCAGTAAGAGTAAACCAAGCAACACACACACGAGTATTAATTTCCAAGTAAAGCTTTCTGGTTCCAGAATCAACGTTGTAGTCACTTTGTAATATCTGAAAAATATATATTTTATTTATTTATGTACTCACATGATACAATCATCAAATTAAAATTTTAAAGATAGAAATGGACTGAGAATCGCGTATGTTAGAGGGAAGTGTCTTCCACAATCTTGCGGCATGGAATGTGGAGGTATAAAAATCTTTAGATTGTATTGAATTTTGAGTTTGGATTTAAGGTCGGAAAGGTCTGCACAGGATATCAGAGAACGGTCAAAAAAATATAAATATACTAATTAAAGATTATAGAGATTTAGGTACTTTAGAGCAGATCTAGATTCATTGCAGAACATATAACAAAGGAAAGAGTAAATAATCATAAGAAGTTCATTGACTTAAGAGATTTCAACACTTACATATACTGAGGAAACCCATGAACTTTCTTATGCACGATTATAACTGTTGTTGCATTATACGTGTTGTTTTGTCTCAGATAATCTCCTGTAACCATAAAAAAATATAAGACAATTCAATTGTATAATTAGATTTTCTGTATCCTAGACAGTAAAGTAAATGTATCTAGAGCCGTGCTTTTAAAAAGCATGTTTAAATGACAATGATAATGATTAAAAACAAAATGTCAGTTTGAAGGGAGGAACACAATAGCAGATGCAGGATTCAGATCAAACTGTAATGTAAGGTAGAGATTCTTTATGAAATGTGCTAACCTTCTACACTTAAATCCATTTGCAATGGAACATAGACTGGGTAAGAAACTTTGGCCGGTATTTTCCAAAGACAATTATGGACCTCCGCATCTGTGGAGTTTTCACGTACGCACCCGCTGATGTTTGCGGATATATGAGTCTGGAAATAATGAAAATATAAATATTTTACTTTGGAATCTTATTCTTCTTAGTTGTACACTCCTGGAAGGGTGGTTTGTGGATAGTCATGGGTTGGTTGCAGCTCTAAGGACACTTCTTTATCTTCTGCCTAGCCTTTTCTCTAGCTTTTGTGGTCGGTTACAAATTTCACCGGATTCAGCTGAATACCGTATTGTACATGGGGCAAATAAGACTTCTTTCTTTTTCTGTTGTTTATTAACAGAATATAAACAGATTAATACTTTGTCTTTCATTATTTGTTTTGGGGTCTTGTGTCATCATTTAATATAATGCCTAGTGTTTGGGTGTGAAAACAAATATTTATTCTTCCTATTACCAGAATATATCACTTGGTAGAAGATTTGAGGGTTAAGTTATGGCGCTCACCAGTTGGCGTCAGCTGTCAAAGCCCACCAACAAACTATGGAATTTGATATTTTCGTACATCACGTGAACTAGCACCTCTCGCAGCGAAATAGCGAACGGTAGCCCTCATTACCTACGTATGTCTAAGTTATGGTGTTATTCTTCTGTTCAATAGCTACAATGAGTTCTCATCGCAGATAATAATGTCCAAAAACCTTAATATATTATGCAGAGTATTCTTTTTTACATTATCAAGCTCACATTTAGTTTACTCACCTTATTTGGTGGCATGATGACAACTGTCAAAATTGGAGCGTTCGATGGTCCAAGATTGGTGATCTGAATGTAAAAAGAATGAGAATCATTTTTTAATAAAAAGTAGATATTCAATAGTTCATGACAATATGTCATAAATGTAAAAATTAAGTGAACAATAATGATAATTTATTATGCTGTTGCTTAATTTGTTGTTTTTTATGTTACTTTTATTTAATAAGTGTCTGTGCACGTAATATGTTGTGCCAATCAATGTTTTTTCTTTTGTGTTTCTTTCATATACAAAATGAATTAAAACTTAACAACTTGTTTACAGATTAATAAGATTTATTTTAAACGAAAACATAAAAACAATAAAAACTGAGAAATAATTAAAATGAAAATGCGAATGGAAACCTTTTCTAATTTGTTAACGATTTACCCAAAGGATTTACCTCAAAATAATGTTTGAAGGATATATTGGCTCCAGCTGCCAAGCTCTCCCTAGAAACAGCTATGGATGCGTTTGGCATAGATTTACTGAAATAAAAAAAATACTGACTATGAAATAAAAGAACAATAAAGTAGCAATAATTCGTTAAACTACTTACTCATAATAACGAATACCTAATAAAATTGGGTCTCATAAAGATGGGTTTTTATTATTTTTTTTTTTCTGAAATGACGAGTGAAACTTCGGGTCTAACTGCGATTACCTTCTTTTTTATTTTATAATGTGCAATCTGTTTTGTGAATGCAATTTAGTATTTATCAATAGTCAGTCAATAGTGGATGTTGTGGTGGCCTAGTGGTTCAATGAACGGATTTGTGTGCACAAGGTTGCAGGTTCGAACCCACTACAGGCTAGTACCAATGTGACTTTTTCAAAGTTATATGTACTTTCTTAATTATTCTAAGACATCATTGACTATCGGTGAAGGAAAACATAGTGAGGAAACCTGGATTCCTAAAAAAATGAATCTGAAATCGCCAACCCGCACTGAGCAAGCGTGGTGATAAATGCTCGTCCCTTCTCTATATGAGAAGAGGCCTGTGCCCAGTAGTGGGACATTTATAGGCTGGTATTATATAAGTCAGTCAGCCTGTATATTAAAAATCTTTTTTCACTTACCCTGTAACACTAAAATTTGATTGAGGAATTACTTCAAGAACTACTTGTTTCTCAGCTTTTTCCGTAACGTTTCTTAGCAAAGGATCTACCAGCTCTGCACGAACATGAAAATACGCAGCATCCACTTGATATTTCTCATTAGTATCATCTAGTTCTAAATCCCAAGCTATAACTTCGTCTCTTAGTAAGTTATTTACTTCACAAGTTAGGTCTAAACCTTTTAGGGTGCACTCGCTAGGAATTCTTTTTAGAGGTAATGTTTGACTGATAATAACTTTAGCACCGTATGCAGGTTCAGCTTCGTTGGTAACTGTTACTCTTAAGCCGAGAGTAGTGTTTGATCCTGGGACGTGTGGACTGAAAACAGTATAAAATTAGTTAAAATAGACGAATTCTATAAAACTAAAAGTCAGCCCATAAGCAAACGCATAATTAGACCGCTGAATTTTCGAATTATAAAAAATAATGTGAATTAGAATGTAAAGTTTCCGAAAATTAAAAATTCAAGAACAACTTAAACTGCAGTTCTTTATAAAAATATGAAACAAAATACAAGTTAAAGAAAAAATACACTTACGAATGTAAAGCCTTGAGGGTCATGACAAGCCACGGAGTACAAATTAAGTCTTCTCCGCAATCCTTGACTAACTGTATTAGGAATGAAGTTTTTAAGGTCGAGTTTTCAGATAATCTTGCAGCATTTAAAAGAAACGTTGTGGAGTTTTCTGCAAAATAAACAATGAATAGAATCAACTTTGCCAAAGGACATATCCATCTTATGGATATGAAGATGCATGATTTCAAGGTTTTAAAAAAAAGATTAACTTGAAAGAAACGCGTTAGTAAGAGCCATTTCTTTATGCTGGTATTAAGTGTTGGGTTTCGATTTCCAGGTAGGACTAATAAGTTTTAGAATTTTAATTTTGTTTGTTACATCGACAACATTTCAGTGGCATTATTGATGTCAATAATCACAGAAATAGTTAGGAATACTAAATATGCTTATAATTATTTAATTATAATTGCCTAGTACCCATACCTTTCATCAACTCATCTGGTTCCAGTTGAAATATCAAAGATATTGGTTTTGATAAGTCTGCTATGGGCTGAAAAAATACAAAAAGCAACACTCACTAACATAGTCATAATCAAGAGAAGCCAAAATTTTCATTTACGAAATAATTTTGTTCAACTCAGTGCAGCTGCAACTTATGTATCTCCTTCTCAAGGAGTATTTTCTCTAAGGAGATTGAAATCTTCAAATTATACATATGGTGGATCCAATAAACTACTGTGACCACAAGAAAATCCAAATTATATTGGTCATCACGCTAATTACCAACATGCGCGACGTACCGCGGGTTCGATCCCCGCATGGGACAAGCATTTGTGTGATCCACAAATGCTTGTTCAAGTCTGGGTGTTCTTTGTGCATGTGATTTGTACGTTTGTGACCCCCCGCGACACAAGAATTAAATTCCTAAGTGTGTGAGATATTTAATTAAAATAATATTCATATAAGTCTATTTCAGTTATAATAAGATAAGTACGTACATTAATTTCAATAGTCTGCTCATCACATATTTCTTTTCCCGGTGATAAATGGAAAGTGTGTTCAGAATCTCCAGATATCATTGCTCTATTACTCTCGGGATCCACCTCAATTTTTCCAATAATATCTGAAATAAGCTCGACGATCATAAGGTATTAACGAGAAAATAACTCAAGACAGCGAACTGGGTCTCAAATAAGCTTCTTTTAAGCCAATTAAGGGTAGTTCTTTATTGACAAGTGTAATACAACGTATAATATAACTTTGTGTAGGAACAAATGTACAGCGTTTATATTTCTAATACATTTTCGATAAATATGGATTTTGCGGGGTAAAATGTATTTAATGATTAGTTTTTAGATTTACTGCTCGATTCATATAGTCAATTTTAAACAAACATAAAATATTAACGAACCAAATTGGTATTGAAATAAAAATATGGTTCAGCGATTTAAGCGTGAAAGCTTAACATGCGAACAGCGCATTTCAATATTAGCAATAAGTAGTAGACCTCGTAACTAGTATAAATCGTTGTGAGTATTGGAAATATAAGCGATTGTAGCGACTTAGTTATATGATTTGCAGAGTTGCATTTTTGTCGAATAAGTAGAGTGCGAGCGGACGGCTCGCCAGTCGTCTACAGTACACCGCCCTGCCTCAACGTATATATAGTTTATAACAAAGTATTGTGTAACCCAAAATATAATATTCATATTTATCAAGAAGATCCATAATTAATACATCCATGAAGAACCCGAATACGTCACAACACTGGTGACCCCGACTTCAAAGTAGGCGACTCATCCGGTAATTGAGGCAGGTGCGTAATAAGACCGCTTGGTGCAAGGTAACGCAACGTGTTAGGGTTAGGTTATATAACCTCACGTGCGGTTACTAAAGGAATTCGCAAGTAGGAACCGGTGCTCCAGGGGCAGCTCCAGCGATGGCCGCGGACATGGCAATGGTTGCAGTGCAGATGAGAGTCCCGGAATTTTGGAAGGAGTTGCCGAGCTCGTGGTTTTCCCAGATCGAGGCGATTATGGCACCACGGAAGCAAGGGGATACACATAACTACGATATGGTGCAGGAAGAACTTAGGGAAGTGCAGGTATTGGGAATTTGCAGGCCGTCAAATGGTCCTTGGGCACGTGCGTTGCACGTGGTGCCCAAGATGGACGGGCAAATCAGACCCTGTGGTGACTATCGTGCACTCAATGCGATCACGAAGCCGGACAGGTACAGGATCCCAAGACTGCAGGACTTCACCTATGGTTTAGCAGGTACCAATCGAGAAACATCGCGGCGCACAAGGCAGTTATTGTATGTCAGCGAATTTACGAGCGACATACAATACGACAACGGGTAAACTAACAACTTTATTTTTTTTTTTGACGGGGGGAAATCCTCATGGACTTCCTCCGCCTGGGGAGAGGCGGAGGGGCGTGCCGGACTCTTACCGGCTAAAACCCCCCGGTGTCTCCTCGCACGTGCGCGCGGGGCCGCGGGAATCCAAATTCTTCCGCAGCCCCGCACTAGTGCCGGCCCGGTCAGTCCGGGCCTCGTCTCCTGCACGGGGTAGTGAGGTAACCTAACACCTACCGCAACCAACACGGGATACGTTTAACAACGCGTTATGTGTGAAATGTGCAAAAGTTATAGTCAGTAAGTAATAATATGTATTAATAAAATCTGTTAGTTATATGTATTAATAAGATAGTCAGTAAGTAATATGTATGAATAAAATCTGTTAGCTGTTAATTAAATCTGTTAGTTCGGCAAGTTCAACAATAGGCAGCATTCGGTTGTTGGAATGCTGATACGACAAATTTTTATCGTATATGCAGCATTCAGTTGTTGGAATGCTGATAGGACAAATTGTTATCGTAAGAACGGTGTAAGCTTAGGGACTTGCATGTATTATAATTATAGAGTATGTAGTTTTAATGACAAATAGTTTAGAGTTTAAAAAAAAAAATTTGTAACCTTTTTTTTGAGAAAGGGGGGGGGTGTGATGTAGCGACTTAGTTATATGATTTGCAGAGTTGCATTTTTGTCGAATAAGTAGAGTGCGAGCGGACGGCTCGCCAGTCGTCTACAGTACACCGCCCTGCCTCAACGTATATATAGTTTATAACAAAGTATTGTGTAACCCAAAATATAATATTCATATTTATCAAGAAGATCCATAATTAATACATCCACGAAGAACCCGAATACGTCACAACACGATCAAACATGACTTCGTAAAATAAAGAAACAGTAGCTAGCATTTATCAAACACTAGCTTTCACCCACGGGTTCGCCAACCTCTGTTAACTCGGCAAAAGGAAGCCTATGTCCTTTCTTCTTGGTTTCATGCTAACCACACACAACAATTAATCAAAATCGGATTTGTATTTTAATCGTAAAAGCGTAACAGTAGGATCTAACTATACCAACTTATTTCAACATTCCGCCATAATTGTGTCACTGGGGCAGACACACAGAACACTGCGGTGAAACTTGTGGTGTTTTGTGGCAGGTTAATGGCGTCCGGTACCCTTATGACGGCGTGCACTTGCATTGTAGGAACACACCGGTATAGGTACGTTGTTTGGCTGTTGTGGGCACCGATGGCAAGGTCTAGAAACATAAAGTAAAATAGAAAATTGTAGAACTTTTTTCTGGGTCGATAATAGGGTTCATATTAGCTGAAAATATCATAGTAACTTTTTTATATCCGATTTATCATAAGCTGAGTAATTAGATGCAATAGCAATGATTTTGTTGTTGATTCTAGCGTCATCTGTCACAGATAAGAATCTTATTTTCTTTCTATATTCATCTTTTTATGCTGTCAGTCTAGTAAAATGGGGTGATGCCATTTATTAATGTCCGTCAGAAAGATTATAAAAAAAAACCATACTTATTTTTTCTTATTTTACGTAGCCAAAAACTAACGACTGACGTCACAATTCATACATTGCATACGCAAGCATGACGTTAGCAACCACTTTTGAACTATGATTTGCTTTATCTACTCAAGTGTTTTCTTATTTTGGAAAAACAAAAAATACTTGCATTATATTGGCGAATGATTTTTTTAATATATGTATGGTGTAAAAAACAAAAGAGGGTTTATACGTGAGTGTGTCTAGTTCACATTACTCACCATTACAATTATTGTTATCCACATCCAATCCTTTAGCTATCGACCAACCGAAGCCTCTGGCGCCTTCAGGTTGTATACGCTGAACATTTTCATCTGATAATCCTTTTAGGCTTCCTCTATAGATATAAACTGCACCGTTGCCATTATCTTCCCATGGCGCTCCTATAGCAACATCTGGAAAAACGACAGACTTTTATGAAACTTGTTGTTCCCTGAAGAAACAGGGTCCAAATGGATTTAAATAAGATGTGTAACGTTAACTTCTTCTGCCTAGCCTTTTCCCAAGCTATTTTGTTGGGATAAGCTTCCAGTCTTAACGGATTCAGCTGAATACTGTAATTTACATGGAACTACTGCCCTATCTTACCTCCACATCCCACTTTACTAGGTAATAGGATACAGTCTTACCCTAGGATACTGCCTAGGGTAAGACTGGTTGTTAGAATTGTAATGACTTAACGACTACCAAAGAACAACGTGTGACAGTTGGGACCAACAGCTTAACGTGCTTTCCGAGGAACGGAGCGGTCTCGGTATCAAATGGTCACCCATGCACGGACCAACCGCGGCGAGCGAAGCTTAACCTTTATTATTGGTCAAACCGTATGGCTCGCACTTGGCCACGGGCTCCAAATCATCGTGTTGCATTCCACTGGTATGTCCAACATAAACCTCTCCTAACTTGCACTACAATGTTCGGTAATCCTCATACCGTTAACTACCAATGGTGATGATCCACTATCCCTTTATCATAATATTGTATGTACCTTGAAAACCATCGCCGTCAATGTCACCCAGATCAGTGATAGTGTTACCAAACCAAGCTCCGTTAGTACTAGAGCCTGACACGTGTCCAGCTTCTTCCAAAACAAATCCAGATTCCTGCAAAAAGTATGAATAATAATAAATATAGATTTTGTCAATTATTGAAGCATTAAGAACAAAAATGACATTAATTTCATAAGGAAAAACTAATTTTAATTCCTATTACCATCACAAAATTATTCATTTCTAAAAATACGCAAAGCAATTAGTGCTCTGTCTGGTCATATCGAAATGCCGATACACTAGTAAAGCGAGACAAGTCACTAGTTTAAAGACTTAATTTCCGATACACGAGCAATTCGTAAAAAAAAACTATATTTGTATAATAACTTGCATGAGGATTATTCATAATTGTTCAGGAATATTGATGCTTTACTCACGCACATCCTCGGGATTGCCCGACCAGTGTCAGACTCAATAGGAGTTCCTAATGATAAGCTGTTGCGGCGGCGGTGGTGCCGCGTCAGTTCATGATTAGGAACTCTTATTGAGTCTGAAACTAGTCGGGCGATCCTGAGGATGTGCGTGAGTAAAGCATCAATGAAGCATGAGTAAACCGTTAATATTCCTAAACAAAAAAATCAACTAAAATAGTAACAAGATTCCAACCTTTCCCTTTGTTAAATACACGAATACAGCTCCTTGGTCATACGGTAGCCAATCATCAGCCTTCACGAAGGTTGGAGCCCCTACCAGGAGGTCATCAAGTCCGTCTCCATTTAGGTCTGTGGAGCACACACTGGCTCCGAAGTACGACCCACTTTGAGGTCCTTTGACCTTCGCCATAATTTTGAGGCTATCCATCTCTTGTGTTGGCGGCTTGAAAATTAATACCTAAAGAATTAAGACAATTATTGAGGTTACATTCATCAAATTCGTTTTTATTGTTTTTCTTTTATAGTTAAATAATGTCAGCTTAAAAGAGACATTTATTTATTCATTATATGTTAAATATAATAACTAAATGTAAACATCAAATGAAACATATAATATAGACACAATATAATATGTTAGACATATTATGTCATATCCAATTTAATCATGTTTTAACAAGAGTTTTACAAGTCTTACGACTTCTTTGCCATCACATGAACGGTGCGTTAAAATTTATAAGATTGCGATATAAATAAAACCTAAATGAAAAAAAAAAATGTTCATTATTACATTATGAACCTTTTGTGCTTATTATCATCTAGCCATTATTCCCAAAAGGATCGAATGTGCATTTGAACAACTTATTTCCATAAACATTTGCATGTTTACATTTTAATTAGCAAAGTTTGATTGCATACAAAATAATGTATCGGAAATGAATGATAATATTTATGTAGGTACGTTTTGCGATATTAAACAGTAATAATTACCAAAATGATTTTAAATAAATGACAGTCTTTTTTTGGTTAACAATAAAGTGATGGATTAAGTTATATTATTATTATTTGACGGGCCTGTTGGTCTAGCGGTTAGTGACCCTGACTGCTAAACTTGAGTTCGTGGGTTCGATTCCCACGCAGGACAAATCCTTGTATGATGATCACGATCATTTGTTCTGTGTCTGGGTGTAATTTATCTATAATATGTATGTATTTAGAAATATATAAGTATGTTTATCAGTTTTCTGGTTGCGATAATACAGGCTCTGCCTAGTGTGGGATCAGATGGCCGTGAGTGAGCTATCCCAAGATATTATTATTATTTATATATATATATTGCATAGTTTACCTGACCAGTCGCTATGTTATTACGCGGTGCCCCTGCTACGTACAGAGTATTGCTAGTGTTGTCAAATATACCAGATCCCACGCTGTATCCTGGAACAAACAAAGATAGTAATTAGTTGTAAGTACTAGAATCTCCTGGATGTATGTAATAATATTTATATTCTTGTGCATTATGTCATTTTCATAGCTTATAGATTGTCTGTCTTGAGGCTAAGTATGATAAAACCAAAATAATGTACTTTCATGAAACTTTATTTCTTTCTTTCAGTGCCTCGGAAAGCACCTTGGTCCCAAATGTCATACGTTGAACATTGGTAGTCGTTAAGTCATTGCAATTGTGACAATTTAGTCTTGCCATGAAATTCTGTGTAACCTAGTATAAAAGGATAGCCAGACAAAGAATTTGACTTTCTTTTTCAAGTAATTAATCACACTTTTGAAAGTATCTTAGTCACCTTGAAGGAAAAAACTTACCGAAATAATCATCAGGTCCTAAGTCTTTCGTATTATAAGGATTAGCAGTTGGTAACTTATTCATGGATGCATATGAATCGTTCGGATCAAACGATAAACTTACAATGCCACCTGAAAATTAAAAGTAAATGTAATAAATAAATGTGGACAACATCACATACATTGCTCTGAAACCAAAGTAAGTAGCTTAAGCGCTTGAGTTATGGAATTCAGAGACAAAGAAGGTACCACAAACACCCAGACCCGAGACAATATAGAAAAGTGGTTTTCCGCATTGACCCGTCCGGGGATTGAACCCGGGACCTCAGAGCTGGCGACACCTTGAAAACCGGTGTGTACGCCACTCGACCACGGAGGTCGTCAAGTAAGCTATTATTGGCGCATGTTAACCTGATTATTCATTCCTTGTTGTTCATCGATTATTAAAAGTAAATGGAGTAAGCCACTATTGATTTGGCTTTATCAAAGCGTCGTAAAAACTTTTATGAAATGTTTTTCGTTTACCAGTCCATTGAAGAAGACCAGGTGCTCCGAGGATCACGGTGTTGGCTTTAGTGACAGCAGCAGATATTCCCGCCTGGCCGTAAGCGTAGAAATTTAGATGAGTGCCGTACTCCCCATATTCTCTCCTTGCACCGTTTGTAACATATGCTTGGCGATCTGTAGATTAAGAAGATTATTAAAACTTCTTAAATATTTTCGGGGAAATCTTCTACTCATTTTGAAAGCGATTATGAATGTTCTAGCTGTACCCCACGCATTCATCGACCTTTTTTCTGAAGGTTTAAGGGTCCTAGCGTAATTTTATTTTAGTTTTTCGATCATGGAGCTGGCTTCAGTGTCGTAGCAACTACACGCTAGATAAATGGAACCAACAAATTAACGGGATTTTAGCATGAAAGGCTTAGATTGTACATTGTACAAAATAAATAGTCAACCAAGTGCTAACCTTTGATAATACGAGCCCATAGTCGTGGTAATTGGAAATATATTAGGTATCTTTTATTACAATTGTCCTCCATGCGGTGACTGGTCGTTCTGCTGACCATAGTCTTCGTACCTATCTACATTAAACGCTTGTTTAATTGGCACGGTCTTTAAGTAATAATCTATACTAATATTATAAAGCTGAAGAGTTTGTTTGTTTGTTTGAACGCGCTAATCTCAGGAACTACTGGTTCGAATTGAAAAAATATTTTTGTATTGGATAGTCCGTTTATTGAGGAAGGCTATAGGCTATATAACATCACGCTACGACCAATAGGAGCGGAGCATAAATGAAAAATGTTGCAAAAATTAAAAACCGTTGAAACTAAAACACGCGGACAAAGTCGCGGGAGACAGCTAGTATATTATAATAATCCTTATTGATTTTGTAAAATGAGGGACAGCGTGCTGCATGGGATTTTGTTGCGCCGTTTCTGGTCAACAGCCAGAGCAGTTAGGACGCGGTGAAGGATGGGCGAATCGGGCTGATGTTGACTTTCAAAAAGTGCTACACCTAATTTAAAATAAATGAATTTTGATCTATAGACTTTGATTTCCATACCTAACTACTTACTTATTTCTCGTAAAGGATATATGACTCTGCCACCTCGCGCTGTATGTAAAAAGCTAGCGCCATTCATAAGGAGATGTTTTTTGCCATACGGCGATGTCCATCTTGGGGCATTTATCTGAAATAACAAAAGTTTACATCAGGAATTATCATCAGCATCAGATCAGGTAAGATGTCCATGGGCAGCCACTTACCATCAGGTCATTTTAAATATTCAGCTATTTTCTTTGTGTATTCTTTTTACTGATAATATTAAAAGAAAATCATACCATACCAGTAATCTTTCGTTAGGCAGTGCAACCATTGTCGCTCCAAACCAGACGTCATCTTTTAAATAATCCGGAGGCATTAATCTGAATAGGTCTCTTGTATCTGAAGCTAAAAGCAAAAAAATAATCGTATCGTGGTATTGTAATTTTAACATATATAGTAAATAGGATGACTTACACAAACAGGATAAATTTTTAATTACGAAAATTTATGAAGTAGTTATTATAATATTCAGTTTAGGTTTTATCAAAATTGACCCCGTGGTTAAATTTTGTCTTTTTGTTTAAGTGAAAACTTCTTTAGGTGCCTTGGGCATTTTTTAGATTGGAAAAAAGCATTGAATTTGCGACACTGTTACGGTTACCGTTACAAAGACCGCCACCTTTGAAGTCGAAATCAAGTCAAGTCATTATCATAAAAATTGATTTTATTTTGAGATGGGAAAAAAACAATTGATCTCGCGACACTGTTACCGTTACCGACACTTGTATAAATAAGTGTGTACTACAAAATATATTGTTCAAGTTTTCACTTCTGTCGGCACTCCCGGAGTGCCACTGCTTTTTTTTTGCTAACTTACTAGACATTTTTTATCAGTCTCTGAATCAGTGTATCAATATATTCAAACCTGCAATCTTAAGCTGACAAATACGGCCGAATAACCTTTTAATCACAATGAACCTCCTTATAAATATTTATGTCTCGAATACCTATTAGCTTATAATTGCTAGTGCCTACAAACAAAGGGAACTATTTATAATTATTACATAGCGAATTTTAAATCTATAACTGTGACTCATAGCTGTTAGTCATACAAGAAATATTACAATAATTTTATTTTTAATAATTGGATGGTCATATTGTTAGGCATACCTAAAAGTTATTTATAATTACAAATTAAATCATTATAGTCCATTAAATTCCCATTTTAAAGGAGGAAACCTCTTTAATTTAAGGATAAAGGATAAATATGTATAATTTATAATTTCAGGAAATCAAGTCTCCCTGATAATAATAAAATAAATAATAAATAATATCTTGGGACATCTTACACACGGTCATCTGATCCCAAACTAGGCAGAGCCTGTGCTATGGCAACCAGACAACTGATAAACATACTTATATATTTCGAAATACATACATATTATAGATAAATTACACCCAGACACAGAACAAATGATCGTGCTCATCACACAAAGATTCGTCCTGGGTAGGAATCGAACCCACGACCTCCGGTTTAGCAGTCAGGGTCACTAACCACTAGACCAACAGGCCCGTCATAATTATGTGATGTATTTTTACCCATGGGAAAATAGAAAAATACTCCGTTTTTAGTTTGTTAGATTATTGTAGGTACGGCATTAGTTCTATTGTTTATTAAAAGAGGGTACCTACATAATAATAAAGTCATAATCGGGGTTTGAATCTGCGACCTTTTAAAACTTAAATGAGGTTAGTGCAAGCCTTTTATCTTCATACCATGATTATTTTTTAAATAAGTAACTGAATGACCACGGGCAATTCATATGATTTTTGATATTGTCCAATAACAGTGAGAATTATTTTTTATTTATTTAATCATTTATGTACACACAATCAAACTTTTGAAATTCATTTAAGGGTAACCCAAAACTGCGCTTGATACTCTTAACTTTTTTTACATATTTTCTACGAAGAGAATCTAGTAATCAACAATTAGGTAGGTCTTTTGCAAATACCAATTTGAATGCTTTAAGTTTACTTACGTCTAAATGCACTAATTCTTTTAAGAGGCGTGCAGTTGACATGTTTCTCCATAAAGTCATTTAATGGGCAGTGGAACACCACACCAGGGTTAATATTTTTCATCAGTTCAGGATGGTGGGCTTTTGGTGCTCCAACCAATATTCTGTAAATAACAGTAGCTGTATATTTTTATGAATATAACACCAAAATATTAAGCTTTGTTAGTTTATATTCATTCTTAGGATTATTATAAACTATTTATAAATAATAATTGTGAACTAGCTATTATAATATTACGGATTTATTATATTTATGATATATTTTATTCCGTCTTGTGTTTGCGTACTCGGTTAGGTTAAATTCGAAGTTACTTCGTTAGTTTACCTTCGATTCATGAAAATATTCTTATCCACCATAAAATTTGACATAAACTAACAATCTCTACAATAACATGGTGACATATTATTTCCTGTTATTGGCCTACAGCTGGGTAGATGCCTCTCTTCACAATATGGAAAGAGCGCAGATCCATAGGTATTATCGCCCATAATTACAAAACCTAATTAGCTGGTCGCCTCAGCCTTGCACGAGTGATTATTAAAAAATGTCTATATCTTCGTCTTTTTTTTTTAATTTCTTTTATAAAAAGCTATTCCTTACAATAAGTGTCATAATTAAAAGAATTATCTGATTTGGTGCCGTCGTTCAGAAAGTAAGTCGTGACCAAGGGAAATCGGTAGTCATTTATATATATATTCGTAGATAGATTATGCACATAAAAAAACATGCGTTGTCAGTAAATACAGTATAAAATACAAACCCATCTGTGCCCAACAACGTAGAAAATCCAAAATACTCAGCAGAATATTCCGGTTGAAAAATTATGTTCGTATTTTCATGAAATACGAAACTTGAATGTGCACATGTTGTATTTAAAATAAACAAAATACAAAACACTGTGACTCCAGCCATGATAACTAGTTATCTGGAAAAAATAAATAAAAATGTAAACTTGAACTTATTGATATGTTTAATGACGTGTTTAATTGTAACCTTTCACAAAAATATTTGTAGATAAGGAGTGGAAACAATTTTATGAGAAATCTATACTACGTACTACTACGTGTACTAATTTTATGCGTTTTTTTAAAAAAATATATGAGATTATGAAAAAAAAGTGTGTGCGTGTAACCTTTACGCGCGATTGAAGTAAAACTTTATAACCTTGTTATTGAATGTTATAAAATGTCGCAATTGTCAGAAAATTTATTTTTAATTTACTTATTTTAAAAGTAATAAATAAACAAGTATATTTAGAGATTTTCAAAAAATTTTGCAATTTAAAATAATGTTTTTAAAACTGTTGAATTTTTCATTCACTTTGCTATTCACAATTGATCCGTTTGACAATTTGAAAATAAATAATCCTAATTGATTATGATATTTGCCACTAGCTGGCGTATAAGTCAAGAAGCGTGTAGTATATGACATATACTTACAACCAATCAGAATTATTATTTTTAAATGGCGGAAGCGTTACTTCCGTCAGAAAAAAAATCTGAGTTACTCCCTAGTCGCGCCTAAAGAAGTTTTACTTCAAAAACTTCAGAGTAAACACAGAAGAGCATAGAGTGCGTCTAAGGGGATCCCCTACTAGCGATGCGCCGCTAGTAGTCCCTTGGACGTTAGCAAAGTTTGAGTTAAATGTACTACGCTCGTTTACAGATTTAACTGATTTATAAAAACCTTTCTCTCAAATCACTATATCTTTTCCTGGAAACTGCATTAAAAGATCTATGCCTACCAACAGTGGGAGCGACTTTGTTTCATGTCAACTATGTTAGTTTAATGTACACACAAACTTTCTTTAATCAATCTATCGATTGGTGAAAACCGTATTAAAATCCATACAGTAGTAGTTTTTTAAGTTTATCGTGGTCAGAAAGACAGATCGACGGAGGCTACGGGGAGTTTGTTTTATGTAATATGTATAGATGTATAGACAAAGAAGGCAGCTAAAGATAGATAGACTAGCTGTGCCCCGCGGTTTGACCTGCGCAATTCCCGTTCTGGATTTATCGGGATAAAAGCATACGTGTTAATTCAAGTTATTAACAATTTTATTGCAATCTTTGAGTCTTTTTTTGCGCGATTTTGTAACAAACATGCATCTAATTTTGCAGTAGTTGTAAAAAAGGTACATGCACGATAATAAACAGATAAAAAAAAAGTGTGTGTGTACTTATGTACGCACGTAAGAAGTTACACTTTTTTGGCGAAACAAGATAAAATTCTTTCTCATAAACTTGTGATTGACAGATTGGTACAAAAAGTATTTTAACCATCTTGACATTTGTCATTTTTTACATTAGGTATGTAGTTTGGAAAAACTAAAATGTTGACTAGCTAACTTCAGGGTGTAGGTTTTCCGTGACGGTGTGCGCGCGCATCGTAATAATGAGCGGTTAAGCAGACAGCTTCATACTGTTAATTTTGTGTCACAGATGCGCGCGCATCTTAAAATTTCACTCTCATCATTTTTTCATAACGCGCCTAAAGAAGTATAACTTCAATAAAAGATACATAGATAATAATTTTTATTTTAAGAAATCTAACCCCCGGTTTCAAAAAGGCTGATAAACACAAAAATCCCCTGTCAAATCTCATGATAAGCGCTGTGATTAGTTGTCAGCCTTTTGGTCAACCAATCACAATCGTGATCAGTTGATTTGACTACAGATTTAGTTGATCAACCTTTCAGAAACCGGGGTAAGTGTTTACGATGATGATACAGTGCAACGTCAACGCTTGGGGATAAAGGGCTTGAAAAAAAAAGCATAAAGAAAAAAAATACAAGACAGTTCAACACAATAAGATCATGTAAATACTCTACCTATCTAGACTGCGCCAATAAACCAGGTCGTCACAATTTTTTTTCACACATGTACAATTCACTCACTATTATGTATATACATTTAGAGAACATTGACACTACATAATAATATATTTTGCACTATTTAATTATTTAATATAAAAACATTTTATATATTAAATTATAAACTGTAATAATTATGTATTTTATGCGGTAATGCTCTAATCTCGGTGTCAAAACGCTTTCTGAACCCAACACTTATAAAGCAACAGTATTTTTCATAACATTAGTCTATGTCAAAGAATATTAAACTCTATTCTAAAGCGCAAAGAGTTCATTACCCTATAAAAAAACTAAAACTGTTATCGGGATTCATCACGGATCCATAGTACATACTATGACAATAAATAGAATTTTATTATAAATTTGCGTTAAATTAAATATTATTTTTACTATATTTAGACAAAATATGTAATATTATCGACTAAAACAACAACAAGCAATAGTTTAGGCCAATGTTGGTAAGCAAATACGTGCATTTGTTGACTTACCGTGGGTATAATAATTGCGAGACTAAAATGTAAAAACCTTTAATAATAAACTGACTTTTGAATACTTCTGCTGACATCATTTTAAAACCGTAATAATATAACATTGTAGGAAAAATAGCTCTTAATGTTTACAATAAACGATAGCGCATTTCCCGTTTACCGAGATAAAAGTCGGACATGCAGTCCACTGCACATCAATTGTACCAATTCGATATTAACAACGCCTTATTTTAAGGCAGTCAGGTTCTTTTTATTAGTGCCTTGTGCCCCAATAACGTGTTGTTGACTGTACATTCGGTCAATGACAACAGATGAGTGAACACTTGATTCATCAATATTGTTCTTCTTTTTTTACAGCTGACAAAATAACTTCAGTTAGTGTGACAGAATTCCAAAAATCAGACCGATTCTGACAACTGTCTAGTTTCCAGAATTATGACTCGAAAATTCTTCTTTGTATTGTAAACGAAACAAAGAAATCGAGTCATTAGTACTCCTCGTTGACTACAGATTAATATAGACAATACATGTTTACAATGCAATAATTAGTTAGTCAGATAATAGTCGTTGTAAAGTCCAAGTTACGATAACAATAGCTCGTATAAGTCCAACTGGCACTAAGCGTCGCGTCGTGCTGCGGGCTCGATCCCGATTTGGTACAAACTTTTGTGTGATCCACTACCTAATTTCGGCCTCTCTAGCCGAGTGACATTGGAAATGAAAAGTCAAAGTCTCGTGACTAATCGAATTGAAATGTCATTTCCATACATTTACCTAATTGTCTTTTAACCGATTTCTATCATCATTAACGATTATAGAATTGTTACTTAGCTACAGTGGCCAGTGTCAATTTCATCGTCCGATGAAATGGCAATCAACGCGACATGAGAGAACAATCGTAGGAGTTACCTTCTTCGACTGAAAAAAAAGTGCACAGTCATGCCTCCCTCCAAATGAAGTGGTATAAAGCTAAAATTTTATCCCCGTCATGCCATCGCGCCGCGCTGTCCATGAATACGCGAACTTACGTCCATTTTGAGTTCATTCCACGCTGAGCATGCGAGCTGTGTCTATCACGAATGGACTGCTCCAAACACTACGATTACGATAAGGGACTGGCAAATGAAAAGGAAATTGACGTGACCATGAATGTACTTGTTTGGCATTCTCCATTTGACTCAAGTCATTTGGAACTACGCCAAATGACGCCATCTTTAAACTTCAAGTATAGGCATGTGTCCTAAAATTTTTTTTAATGTCCGCCTGGTATATTAATTAATTTTATTGGACAAGTATTTTTCCTTTTTGTCCTGCAAATAAAAAATGAGCAAAATACAGTGAATGGAAATTTCGCGTGACGTCACTACGTGCAACAATTTATACGACGGCGTGGCGCCATAAGCCCCCACTACTGAACTTTAAATCACTGTATCTTTATAATTTTTTATTGTTTTGATAAAAGAAAAAATACGTGTCTAATATTTTTTTATTATCTAACTGACGGACTAAATAGATTTTAACTTTTCATACCCAATCAACATCCCTGTTACCTTTGAATGCTAATGTAAAAGTATTCAATTCACGATTCACAGTACTAGGTAGGTACCGAAATCCAGTCGGTAATGTTAGAATACTGAACTAATCACGTTCGGCAAATATTATCCCAACCTCGGATAAGTTCAGCGCACCGCCAGCACTGCTATTGTGGTTCCGAATAGGGATGTAGACAATTAATCGATTATACGGAGTGATACATAATAATATACAGTATGTAACAAAAACCCTGTCCGATCTAATAAAGTCATATTCCTGGTTCAACATACGTACTAGAAAAAAGTGTCTCGCTCAGGCGGCTTCTTTGATACAAAACTTAAGGTAGTACACGTGAACTTTCTCGAGCAATCAGTGTTGCCTTTTATCAGATTTATTTTAATTTAATTATATTCATCGGGGGAAAATAATAATCCCGAATAAAACATTCGGGATTATTATTTTCCCCCGATACTGTACTGTACCTGTGGGAAGCCGGGCGGGTCGCTAGTATTAATAAGCTCATGTAAAAGACTCATAATATATAATTCCATCTGTTTGGTTTCGTTAAATGAATTTTAATGGATTTACGTATTCGCAAATGGTTATGTCGAACTTTTACCAACTAAATACGCTCGGTCTGCGGTCAGCAAATTAGAAAGGGCTCGAGGGTCTACCCTGCTCTAAACCACTTCAGCACTCGCCCAGTGTCCGCCTGAGGCAAGTCTGGACGAGCTACCTCTTTAAATAAATGTGTGTCTATTTATTTTACTCTCTATATATCATTGACAAAGGAGATATCGCACTTAAACACGTTATCATAGAACAGCCAATTTTTAAGTTTAAATTATTTAACATACACACACACACAGCTACTCATATACACAACACACACACACACACGCACCCCTTTAATAGACTTAAAATCCGTGCTTACTGTGTTTTAATGAGCTAACTGTGTAATGAATATCTTTAGAACCATACATAAATTATTTATTTTATTATATTACTAGCTGGCCCAGAGACAAGACCACCCTTATTACGTATGAGTATAAAAATAGCTTACAACCTATTCTCAGAAATACTAAATTGACCAAAAAAAAATCATAATAATCGGTCAAGCCGTTTCGGAGGAGTAAATCGGTAACAAACACGAGATTTTTATATATTATAGATAGATTATTAAAGAAGTAAACAATGATCAAGAACATATTAAAATCATCACCATAACCCCCATCTACACACTGCCTGGCCATCCTTTAAATATGCGACTCTCCTTTGTCTCTTGCCAGTCACATTCATTCCGATCCTAAACCTAATTATTTTAATCGTAAAATTTGCAGACTAAATCCAGGCCACCATTCGGTTACTGCCCTGCTCGACCAGCCGCCATCACGTCTAGCCAAAATTCAAATACAATAATTTGAATAATTAAATGTTACAACTCAAAGACCGGCCTGTTGGTCTAGTGGTTAGTGACCCTGACCGCTAAACCGGAGGTCGTGGGTTCGATTCCCACCCAGGACGAATCTTTGTGTGATGAGCACGATCATTTTTGTTCTGTGTCTGGGTGTAATTTATCTATAATATGTATGTATTTAGAAATATATAAGTATGTTTATCAGTTGTCTGGTTGCCATAGCACAGGCTCTGCCTAGTTTGGGATCAGATGACCGTGTGTGAGATGTCCCAAGATATTATTATAAATAAAAATAATTAAATATTGAATAAGAAACAATTAGTTTTTAATAAACGAATGGTTTCAAATCCGCCCAGTCGTTAGCTGTTGCATGTATAATAGTCCGCCTACAAATACATTTAAACATTAACGAAACTAGTTCCAAAATCTATTTTGTGTCCGATCACATATCGAGGGTAGTCGCGAGCTCACTGAATCTCGTGTTTATTCAAAGGGTTTGTACGGGTGTATTCTGATTGGAACTTTGAAAACTTGATACTAAATTAATTTTATTATCTTCATGAGAACGCAAAGGATAAAAAAACACAATGAAATTATTTTATGTAATTTATAGTTTAGATACATAGTAAGTAAGTATGTTTGATCATAATATTTCCAGTTTTAAAGAAACATAAAACAACAGTGGTAATATTATTAAAAATTAGTTTTAAATTTAACTAATCAAAGTGGTGCAGACACCAGTCTAAGGTCCAAGTTTCTTCAGCTTACCTAGAGAGATGAAATTTTCAGTGTTTTTTCAAATTTCTGTTGCGCTTTATCAACAAATAATAAAATAAAATAAATAAATTATAGGGGTCGTCTTTTATTTTAAATTTATTTTTGCATATACAAGAAACGTGTGTTTTGGAGTCGACATTAACGGCATAAATCTTGTACGATGGTACACAACTCTAACAATCGTGAGTCGGACTAGCGCTTGGCTTGAGTTTTAATTTATTCAAAAGCACACTGTTTTTAAAAAGAGTAGTAACTCATCTAAGAACTAGTCAAATGTCACCAAAATGTTAAAGAAAAGTTTTTTATGTATCAAAACTTGCCTCTAACCTTACCCATATTTACTACACACTGAAAACCGCTCGTTCTGTAATAACGCATCTGTTTTTTTAAAATTAATTCTCTTAATAGACCAGAATAAGGATGGAATAATGAATTGAATGCGTCGGAGCCCGCTTCAGTTATCCCACAATGTTCGTGACATCCCATTTGCTACGAAAATCTGTGAGGACGAACGGTTTAGGCAGCGGATAGACAGGTTGTGACGAGTCATCGACGGTCATCTACATCAATGGCTGGCTATGTAGCAATCCTATTTAGGCATTCTTTTGGAAAAAAATGAGAATTCTATGACTAAATTAATAAACACGTGCCCGGGATAGCTAAAGATGTTTATAAAAGACACGTTCTAACGAACGTGGTGATAATGTGGTAGCTGAAAATGTATTATCCCACTACAGGTACCGTCATACCGATAAAAAACGAGCATTGATGACCATAACCATAATAAAAAAAAGCATAATCTTGCTGAAAATGCTTGTCGCAATCTGTACTGACCCTTTCAAACTCAGCGGATATTCGACACTCAGATTTGACACACCTACACGCAACGATGTTCAATCGAATGAATTCTATTTATGGGGCATTCGATATTATGAATGAATGATCTTTTGCCGAGGACCAAGCGGGAACACTTTCAAACTACCGCGGTCCCCGGCAGTGTATCCACATCCTTAGTCCAACTAGTAGGTACTTATACCGTACTGAATTATTAACGCACCAATTGAAATCTAATTAGCGCTTGTATGCTTCTGAATAGAAGAGTTTTCCTTTATTGACCATGTTTGGTTATTTAGGTCCGAGGAAATTAAATATTAAAGTATCATTTATCGAATCTGCGATTATACCAGCTATTATTTTTTTAAAACAGTGTATTTGGCGTTCTGTTCCTTAAAAAGGAGATTAGGAAACCTTATAGGATCACTTTGTTCTCCGACTGTCTGTCTGTCTGCCAATATTGTATTTTTTTCAGGAACCCGTGGTGGTATCATTTTGAAATAATTATTAAATACGGACTCTTGATGCAAAAAAATGATTTTCGCATATATTTTAGATTAACTCAAAACCTAGGGTACTTCCCATCGGTCCAGAATCAAGGATTTGGACTAATGCTAGATTTAACGTCATAAGTAAAGAAAAATGTCCGAGAATTGTAAAAATTTGCAGTTTTGCAACATCTTTACTGTACCATATTCTTACTAAATTATTTACTAAACGTTATTTAATCATATTCAAATATCATTCCAAAGAATATATTTTTTCTTATTTATAAATATACCTAAAATTACCCATCTTTTTTTGTATGTTCTTTTTAGCTTAATTCGTTGGCAAATGACTAGCCCTTAAGATGTGATACCTGTCCTGACAACCGTCTCTTTAATCCCACTCTTATAAGAGCACTGGTGTGTCAACGATTGCCTTACCTCGAGCATAATTGGCATAAACCTACATAAATTGCAAGGGCCAATGATCATAGCTGGGTGGTTGCTATTAATTTATCTCTAGGAGTCTGAGGACACTTTAAAATATTGGCAAACCGTTTATGTACCTTTTATATTTAGAAAAGGGGTTGTAGGTGGTAGGTGGTGGTTGGTTTGCTAAGGAGAGGCCACTTGCGAGGTTTCAATTATGAATGTATTGCTCATTTTGCAAGGTGGTCAGTGTCCCGCGGATTATATAAGGTATATAATTATTATATATATAATTATATATCTTACAATACCGACATTCTTTATAGTGTTAATTGGAAGGCCTTGTGTTAATACAGCTTTCGAACTGACACAGGATACAGGAGATCTTATCCACTATCAAAATGTAGGTTTGTTAAACACTTAAATTAAAATTTACTTTTAAGGTTGAAATAATGATGTTTTGAAAACTTAATTTCACAAAGCCTTTGACGTTGTTACGACGAAAAATGAGGAAGATGTCATGTTGTTATTTACTATAAAAAATTCAGGCCGATGCCAGGAAATACATGTCAGTCATTTTATATTTATTTATTTTTTTATTTGTTAATCGCATAATATTTTGTTGTGGGTTCAAGATTGTAGTCTTACCTTGTTTGTAGTTTTACCTTAAATAAGATTTATTGTGTCATAATTTTAACACTTTTAAACTTGTGCTGATGCTGTTTTCACAAATTGGATCGCAAAATTTTCCCATAAAAAAAGGTATGTTACATAAATATCGCAAAAAAAAGCTTTTCCCAAACAATTATCTTGTTTCTATACACAAGATAAATCCGTGGCCTCTGAGAATTTAAGAGCACCTTGAGTACCCGTCAGTTGGTACCTAATGGTACAAAACAAATGCTATTGAGAAAGCCCTTAACGTTCTTTGAAAAAACCTTTAAAAGCTAATACGCGGTACTTTTTATGTATGAATAGGTGAATAAAGGGATTTTGTCGGTACAATTTTTTGTGTGGGGATTTGTTAGAGGTTGAGGTAAAATGGGTTTATTTAAACTAAGGGATTATCTAAAGTGAGGATATTTATCACTGTAGATAATCGTCAAAAATAAAATAATTTAAAGTGGTTGCCTATTTAATTTGTTTTAGTTTATAATAGCGACCCGGCCTGGATTCGCACGGGCTAGGTTTCTTTGTAGACGAAAAAATAATGAATTGTACCCAAATACCTTCCTCTAGAATAACTCTGTACATTTGCAAAATCGTATGCTAGTTTTTAAGTTTATCCCGGTTAGACAGATAGACGCGGCAGGGGACTCACACTTACATTTTTACTTCAAACGCCTATTATATAGGTCTGTATATTATGTATGTACTATACATGAGTGTAGACTGCCATGATGCCATTTACGTCGACCTGTCACCAAAGTCGTTACCAGATTATAATATAATATATTAAGGAATAACTAGTTTTTTCCTCGGTAAAACGGTTAACGGGAAAATAGTATATATGTATAATAACTTTCGTGAGGAGTATTCATAATTTTATTTAAAACAAAACGGTTTACTCACGTATATTCTCGGGATCACCCGACACCACTGCCGCCGCGTCAGCCCATGATTAGGGACTCCTATTGAGTCTGAAACTAGTCAGGCGATACCGAGAATATGCGGGAGTAAACCGTTTTGTTTTAAATAAAATTATGAATAGTATATATAAATAGAAACACACATCTACGTAATTAAGGCACCCAATGACGTCAGTACCTCGTTATTACGTCACAGTGTCAATGGAGGCACATTAATCTGACATTAATGAGTAATACAACATTTTCTTCGACGTCTCTATAAGATTTATTATAAGAGATAAATCTTATGCGGCATTAAAACGGTGCTTAAGATCTGTTGATAAGCTATTTATGAAGTGAGTCAGGGTTTGGTTGTAAGCTATTGACATTTTCTTTTTTCTGCTTATGTTTTTACCAAGCTATGTTAGGGACAGCTTCCAGTCTTACTGCATTCAGCTGAATACCGTATTTTTAATAGAGCGACTGTCTATCTGACCTCCACAACCCATTTTATCAACGGCTTAACGTGCTGACTGAGGCACGGAGTGAACTAAACATAAAAATCTAATACGATTTGTAACGAATTAAATTTTGTAACATAGTAATGTTATATTAGGTAAAGTAGCAAATATATTTGTAGTTGTGATTTTTTGCCGGTCAATAATTTGGTTATTCTGTCACCAAAAATAGTTTCTTCGCACATGACACTGTATGTTATAGACAATTATCTTAAACAGACGATGAAAATGTCACAATCAAAGTATCTAATGGGTACTTATCTTAAAAAAAAACCTTACTACTTAAAACTAACCAGGTTCGAGTCCTGCCTGAGGTGTTGGTTTTTCTTTTTACTATTTGCATTTAATTAGAAATATGCGCTCCGCATGCGTTAATGCGTATCAAATATTTAAAATAACATACCGTACTACTTTGCAATAAAGGCACTGTCTATCGAAAATACGACTAGTGTGCTCTGGACTGTACATTAAAAAGATCAGAATATATCTATGGGACTCAACATAACTATGTTATTAGGTGTCTCGTCAAGACGAGGGTTTGACGTGAGAGTAGATCGAATAAATGTCTTGATACTATTGAATATATTACTAAAATCGAATGCCCTTCTGACTGAATATAGATTAGGTACGGAGTCTGAATTAAAATTAAACTAGACAATTCAACTATGCCGAAGAAAGTATAAATAAGTGTAAAAAGTTCATTGTTTTACACTAAACAGTTAGTACATTTTAGAGATATGCATTTGTTTTACAAAAAACATATAACACATGCAGCAAAGATATTCAAGTGCAATATTCATTACGCCACGATAGACTAAATTTGACAACTTCCAGATTTCAATTACACTCAAATAGCATAGGTAATATCAATAAAAATATTTAATAAATTACCAGAATAAAACAAGAAAACAAATACATTATATTTGTAAACATATTAAGCATCTCTTAATAAATAAATGTTACTAAACGATAGACGTATATATAAATGATAAGTTCACTAACATTTAATAATGATAACTAAAAATGTATAATAATATTATTATGTTATATAAATATACCAAATATAATATTAGTAGAGGCGGATCCAATTTCGCAAGCGCCCTAGGCAAACACCTAATCGGTGCCCTTCTAGAGGCCATCTAATTATACTAATCCTTACTAAAAATATATAAATGCGAAAGTAACTCTGTCTGTCTATCTTTCTGTCATGCCACAACTACTGTACCGATTTAAATGAAATTTGGTATACAGATAGTCTAGAGCCTGAGAAATGACTTGGGCTACTTTTTGCCGCGATAACCGACATCGGCGGAGCCGCGGGAGTCAGCTATTACTTACTAATAATTTTCGGGAGTGTTTTCCCTGTGTACATTGTTGTATCTTTTAAATCATTATCGGTTTCTGTATCGAAGACAAATTTATTTTATTTGAGAAACTCATTAAAGCTCAGTCAACTAAGGCTTCGTAACTTTGATGTCAGGCGGTGAATCACTTTAGGTGCGTCTTAAAGAAAGCTCATTTAATAGGTTGTTTAATTAAAAAATATATAATTATTTAGCTGAACTGTTCCATTACTTATAGATTTTAATGCATACTTCCACAAAAGAATAAACTATGTCGGAAAATCATCTATAGATCTATACATTTATTATGAAACAAGGTCGCGTCTGTCTGTCTGTCTGAACGATATAAAGTCACAAACTACCGAACGGATGTTCATTTGGTTTTGACAAACAAATGGAGTGATTACTTATATAATATACACGTTTTGATTAGTTTAGCATTTTGCTATAGACATTTTGATCATAAAGATTTTCAAAGACAGATTTTTCCAACAAATCAACTATTATTATGATATATTTTAAGCTCCATAAAATTAGGGCATATAAAATGATGGCTAAAAATACCCTCTCGTATTAAAAGAATAGCCGGATTATTTTTATTCTGGATCAAAGGATTTGTTTAAAAAACCAATCTGCATTAAGGTTATTGTGCAAAGTTATGAATTGCGTCTCGGTTGAACCGTAATGCCAAGAATTAAGGGCTAAAGTTGTATGAATACTCGTTGAGGATCGTAAACTGATCTCATTTCAGGCATTAGCTTATAGCCTGTTTTATAAATTGTGGACACATTCTGTTAAGTGGGATTCAAGGAATTTTGTCTGGAAGATGTTGTAATTTAGGTAAATACTTGAAGCGATCCTTTTTTAATAATTTTAGCACTAAGAGGTGGTAATGAGCTTCCAAGTTTTAAAACGCTAACGTTTGTTTTCTTGAAAAAACCCGTCAAGTGCGAGTCGGACTGGCTAATGGCGGGTATTATATAATCTATACTTAATATTATAAAGCTGAAGAGTTTGTTTGTTTGTTTGAACACGCTAATCTCAGGAACTACTGGTTCGAATTAAAAAAATCTTTTTGTATTGGATAGTCCGTTTATTGAGGAAGGCTATAGGCTATATAACATCACGCTACGACCAATAGGAGCGGAGCATAAATGAAAAATGTTGAAAAAATTAAAAACCGTTGAAACTTAAACACGCGAACTAAGTCGCGGGGGACAGCTAGTCTATACTAATAATATTATAAAGCTAAAGAGTTTGTTTGTTTGTTTGTTTGTTTGAACGCGCTAAACTCAGGAACTACTGGTTCGAATTGAAAAATTCTTTTTGTATTGGATAGTCCGTTTATTGAGGAAGGCTATAGCCTATATAACATCATGCTACGACCAATAGGAGCGGAGCATAAATGAAAAATGTTGCAAAAATGAAAAACCGTTGAAACTAAAACACGCG
This sequence comes from Diachrysia chrysitis, assembly GCA_932294365.1. Taxonomy (NCBI): domain Eukaryota; kingdom Metazoa; phylum Arthropoda; class Insecta; order Lepidoptera; family Noctuidae; genus Diachrysia; species Diachrysia chrysitis. The sequence continues at coordinate 1,699,170 of OW028648.1, read as the reverse complement.
AACAAAGTCGCGGGAGACAGCTAGTATTATATAAAGTATACCAATAACATACACTTCTAGGTAAAACATTTTTTGTTTGCCTCTTCAGGCCTCTTTTCTCCAATCCCCTATTTTTACATTCAGTATTCATAGCAAATTTATCTCATCTATTTCCTTTATCTAAAACTATTGTCAGAGGTAATATATTGGTGTGATCCCGACCTTTATAGCTCACATTCTTATAGACCTCCTGGGAAACGGATTTACAAACTAAGTCGGATGCGGATTTCAGTTTAAATAATTTATTTCTTGGAGAAATTTGTTTGTCTGGGTGTGTGGTATAGATACACAGATAGCAACTAAATAAATCTTAAAATATAATCCATAATATATAATACTATAAATGCGAAAGTGACTCTGTCTGTTTTTATATCTGTCTGTTACGCTTTCCCGGCCAAACTGCTGAACCGATTTTGCAGAAACTTGGTATACTTATAAATTTAATCACAACTAAGTATTGTAGCTATCTAATATTAGCTTTTGACTTTATAGGCGTTTACTATAAAATTGGGTCCAGAGAGAAACTGTAAAGAAAAATCCATTCGAATAAAATAAATTTTGAATGCCTCCAAAATACGTAGATGTTCACCAAAAATTAAAATAAATATTGAATAACAAACATTCATTCATCCATCTATACTTCTGCATTTATAATATTATAGTATAGATTAAACTAAATCAATAAATTATTTTTCACGATTTATAAAGTGATAAATACAAATGCAAGAGAGTAACTTCAGAAGGTAAAGATTCTGCTTAAACTATGTATGTATGTATGTAGTTCATGCTCTCACATTAAAATTGTTTTATTACATTAAATACATATTTCTTGCAGATAAAGATAAAACGACTGATGAAATAATAACAAAGGAAACCCGAAAATGTTTCTGCAATAATTTAAGTATACCTATTGTATAATGTTACTCAATTAATACTTGAACTCGATCGTATGTTAGCATTTATCGCGGCGAGGTCAATGATACGAGATAAAATACATCCACTGTAGATAGGGGTTTGCCATTTACTATGTATCATGTTGTAAAATTCCGTCCAAAAGCAAGCAGATGAGAATTCTACAGGTGCATGTACCTAATTTAATTAGCCAGTCAGTAAATTGGTCGTATCCGCTTAGGTACGAGTATTTTTAACTATTCTCTGTTTTTTAATTTATTTTAAGTTCGTTAGATAAGAATAAATGCGCAGATTTTTTTTTGTGACGCCTGATCTAAAATCTTGACGTTAGTAGTGGCTGATCCCTCAACTCGCCATCTATAATTTTAAATAATATATTAGCAAACTAAAATCAACATCTCAAGAGAAAACATTGGAAAATAATGTGATCAAAGTTGGTGCGATGTTGGCGAAAGTTTTATGTGTTGTGGTAATTGTCAGTGTGTGTGTTGGTGATTATGTGACTGATGACGAGTATGTTGATGCGGTGATTGATATGTTGTTGAATGGTGATAGCAAGGCGTTTGAGATGTCCAATGAGGTTGATAATGGTAAAAGTTTAGATGATTTATTTTTTGTAGTGACTAAATTTTTATGCTTTAACAAAAATAAGTCTTTGTCTAACTCTTCTCAAAGCATTTGTTTTTTTTTTATGGGATGATAAAATATTAAATTTGTTAAAATATAAAAATTAGCGTTTTCGTATGTCAGGAACGGTCGCAGAAATGATGATGTTTTTGTTTTTTGCTACCTTGATTCCAAATATCTGTTAAAACATTGGCCACAGAATTACTTCGATTAAATAAGTCAATTAATAAAATGAAGAAATAGCACCGACATCGATTATAAAATGAAGGAATACATTTTCGTGTATTTTCAGAGTACTTTTTTTAAATAACTAAGTCGAAATATCAAAAATTGTGTGAAGTTTAAAATGGTTTTTTGCATTGGTAGCTCAAAGTTTGACTATGGTCAACGAACAGCCCTGCAGATCACGTACCAATGTGGCTTTTGCAAACCATTATTATGATTATTTATTAATCGCTCTGAAACCCTTGAAATGACGACTGAAAAACGTGAGCAAATCGCACTAAGCAAGGATGGGGACTTTGCCTTCTAGTACAGGGGTAGAAATAGGTAGGGGTATATACAGGCTGATGTTTTATTTGAATATATTACATATTTTTTTAATATTTATAGGTGAAGAACCAGTCTTAGCTGGTGGCATCTGGAAATGTGGTCAATGTGATGATTTAGGAAAATCCAATCTTGTATACTCTGAAGTTAACGATGTTGACAATGAAATGATGAGTGACGAGTCTGTGGATATACAGGTTTGAAATGTTATATAAAATAAATACAATATCTTACGCATTATATCATACTTACATAAGAGAATATATTTAAGGAAACTTATTGTCTAAATTCACAAATACTGTAGTTTTAGCTTTAGATAGGCCAGAAAGGACAATATTATTAACATCAGAAGGTTTGCTCTTGTGTTTTTGTAGCTATACTGTCAATACCTAAATGTTAATGGCCTTAAATTAATCCAAGAGGCACATGTCTATCAGTTGGCTACGTAAAACCAAACCTAAGAGATTTTTTTTTCTTCTTTTTAGATCGGGCTGTCGCTACCAAACATGAAATGCATAACAGTAATTTCCGATGTGGCTGGTGTAGTGAGGCGCGTCGCCGGCACATGCCGCGGCGATACTGTCACGCTCAGCGTTGCGCCCGCGCAGCATTTTACTATACAAGTGTATAATTGATCATTCGTTTATGTGATTCAATTTTTTGTGTAAATATTTGTAATAAATGTGATGTTATGAATTTTCATGACAACTAAACGTATAAAGTTTTATTTTTGCTATTACCTAGGTATAGCTATTTCTCTATAACAACGATAGCAAAACAAACTGATTTTAAATAAAAACAATTTAAAAATAAAAATGTTATCTCTGATGATATAATTGTAAGATCACAACTATACAACTAAAACATAAACTATACTAAATCTAAAACTTATAATAGATACATATATATAAACACATACCTAGAAATTTAAACAGATTAAGTAAAAAAAAAGAAGACTTATTTAACCAGTTCAACAAGATTGTTCAATAGTGGCTATAAAAACATCATAATTCTATGGCTAATGCTGGAAGCAAGGATTGCATAGATTGCGTTTAAGAATTCAGTCCAACCATGGTTGCTTACCCAACTCGGTCTAGATATTTTGATTGAACTGAAACTACAGCGAGAAAGAAATAAAACCTGTAATGCCATAAGCCTATTATAATAAAAGTGCATAGCTTAGTAAACTTGTTCTAAAAGACTATAGCACAAAAAATAATAAAATCGTGGATCTGAGCATGCGATCATTTTGTATAAGCGGTAGCGGTTTTCTTCATACAAGCGTTTTAATATCTACAGTTCGACTGGCGACACCACCGCCGCCGCGTCAGCTCATGATTAGGGACTCCTATTGAGTCTGCAACTAGTCGGGCGATCCCGAGAATATACGTAAGTAAACCGTTTTGTTTTAAATAATTATGAATACTCCTCACGAAATTTATTATACAAATTAATATCTGCCATAAAAAAATTGCCACAATTTTCCGACTCGCCTTGTGTTATAATTTTATTTATTTGCTTTTATTGTATCTATTGGTCAAGGAACACTACAAACATTTAGTACGTATGCATTTTTTGTAGCGGTTTCTCTAAATTGAATACTAAATATATTTCTAATTTGTTTTTGCTTTTTGTTTACTTTTCGGACTGGGCGAAAATAAAATATTTTTTTGAGAAACCAATGTAAAGTTATTTTAACCGCCACTATTTACTGATGTTATTTATTTATTCATTTAATTACAAAGGCAACAGCTTATTATAGTAAATGTAATACTTGGAAAAATAATGGTACATAAATAAAACAAATCTTACATTGTATATTAAAAAAATTAACATTATATAAAAAAAATACAGATACTGCTCATAATAATATATCTGTTTGCGACCTCGGCCGGTGTAACCTGGTCGAAACGTCAAGCGTAAAGTTATATATGCATATTCGCTCTAACTCCCTCTAAATAATACATATATCTCTCTTTTTTCACGGGTTACCCTCAGTATCGAGAATACCCGGTCCTTTGAAAGGCTTACGTGGGGACACAGGTCCAACACGCAGTGGCCTTGTTGAGAACTTTACTCTAAACTGGGATGGGGCATCTACTAGGGCCCATCCACCTCTGCTCTATGGAAGAACAGATATGAACGGTCCAAAGTAGATACAAAGCTATTGTAAATTATGAATGAAAAATAAAAATTTAGGCTATGTGTAGGTAAATGTTAGTGGATTGGTTATAAGAACTAAATCGGGAAACTATGGCACCTGCCTTCTAATACATGTTGATGCAATCAAATAGGCAGGTGGTGACTCGCCAGCTCACCAGATGGGCCCCCCAACATAACCGCCACGATAGGCAGCAGGAGGCAACACCAGTGCGAGCGGCTAGGGGTGTCGAGCGGTGCGGCCCCGATTTCACCATCGCGGGTCACAGTAGCGGACCCGGAGCGGGTTTCCTCGCTATTACGCCATTAGACACTTCCAATGCAACACTTGCAACACACACATGCAGCGCGATAGTTTAATAGTTGTACAAAAACTGCTTCCACTTCGTAATGGATCGCTACCTTATATTATAATTAGCTACTTTGCCCGCGAGTTTAGCCGACTTCATTAAAGTTGTGTATAACTTTTACAAGGTGTATATATTTTTATAGTTAAAACTAACAGCTGGTTATTGCTGTTTGTTTTGGGTGTGTTAGTTTAATTTATATTTTTACGCGACTGCTGTGGCGATCAATGCTCTTGCCTTTGCTACATGAAAAGAAGCCTGTGCCCAGCAGTGGGACGTTTATATGCCAAAGAAAGAGAGTTCATGTATGGATGTATGTAACGTATTAATGGCTGAACAGATTTGGATGTATGGAGTATCGCTAGAATCCTTACAACATCCCGAGTGACACTGGATAAATATTAGATTAAAAATTGGATGTATAGCGCCAATTAGGGCAAGTAATAGCTAAATTGTAAATACATATTTTAACTGCCTAATGTTTATTTAATTAAAACTCATTTAAAAATTTAAAGAAGAATTCTCATTAAATATATTTAAAAAAATAATATTGTTAATGTTTTTTGAAAGTAAGCCGATTTTGGAGGAATACAAAGGTATTTATTTTAAATTTAAAAACGAAGGTGCTTGCCTTCTTACTGTAGTAATGTCAAGGACTTATTTATTTAAGTATGCTAAGTAGGTTTTTAATACCTACTGCCTTTAGCTTATTTTTAGAATAAATTAGAATAAATAAATGGAATTATAAGAAATAATATATTCATGCTTAACTGTATAGAACGAGAACGTACATATACAATATTATATAGATAACATACGTAGCTTTATCATATATGGTTACTTACAATATTAAAAACAAAACATATTGACCCTAAATCGGCAAAAATATTGTAACCTAATTGGTAATTATATTTTTGAGCCGTTTGGGGTTGAAACGCTCGGGACATGGGGACTAGGTGCACGAGTCCTTTTTAAGGAACTCGCAAAACGTCTGGTCGACTCTACTCAGGCTGGCATTTACTTTGCCCAAAGAATATGCATAGCAATTCAACGTGGCAACGTTGCCAGCCTTCTGAGCACGTTTCCCGTCATTGACAACGATGACGATGAATTTTTTAATGCTTGTTAGTTATGTAGTTACTTATTTTATATACGTTATAAGTTTTAATTTTAATATAGCTTAAGTTTTTGTGTTTGTATAAATTATTGTTAAATAGCACATATTTTTTTAAAAAAGCAATGCTGGCTAAGGTTTGGAGACCTGGGGACCTAAAATACAGGCCCATAAAGCCTAGCTTAGGCACCAATCTCCCACAATATTCTTATGTTTTAATGAGACGCTGAAATGTAAATAATGTGTACCTACATATTGTAGTGAGAAAATCAACGTTTTATTATTATTATTATTTTAAAACTGATATTATCAACAAAGTTAGGTACTTCACTATTAATGTGTAAATATTGTTTTTTACGGTATTTGTGACAGCCACTGTGACATCGATAAATAAATAAATTTAATAACAACTAATAGACATTAAAATATTAATGTATATAATAATAAATATAAAATAATTTATAACTTGTAAAAAAAATTCTGGTAGAAGCTGGAAATGGAAAAATGGTATAAAAAATATCTAAGTGGAAGATATAAAATTTATTAATTAAATAATTTAACAATTTGCAGTTAAAATAAATTAAAACTTACAGTTATTTTACTTAAATTAATGTTATTATGATCATTACATATTATAAACATTTGTCTGACTAGTTGTGGGTTTTTCCAGATATAAATACCTTATATATAGACTATCGTATTTATTGAAAAAAATATACTCAGACTTAGGCACTTGCACCACCGGTACAGATAAGCAAACGGCGAGTAGAGCTATGAACTAAAAACGAGTTGGCGAGCAGAGCGACAAGCGAGTGTGTAGTCCCAATAGTTTTCTCGCTCGGCTACAACCGAGTGCCACTGCGATACTCGCAATATATTCACTCACAGTCTTTCTATACTACACTAAAATACCAGCTTATAAATGTCCCATTGCTGGGCACAGGCCTTTTCTCATATAGAGAAGGCACGAGCATTGATCAATACGGTTGCTCGTTGCTGGTTGGCGATTTAAGATTCCAATTTTTGGAATCCAGGTTTCCTCGCTATGTTTTCCTTCACCGATTGTCAATGATGTCTTAAAATAATTAAGAATGTAAATATAACTGTTGAAAAAGTCACATTGGTACTTGCCTATGAGGGGTGAATGACCGCTGGTTTATCTCTCGGCTAGTGTTTTGATCGCTGAGCGAGTATTAACTTTAATAGCTCTGGTCGCCGTAATAAACAAATGCAGAAAGAATTTTCTCCGGCAGTGTGAACAGTCATTAAATAATTAACATATACATATATGTATCTCTTTTATTTACACGGGATCTACATCTTTTTGTACATTTCTTCAGTGAGAAAATCGTCGATAGTTACTCGTTTTCTCGTCGTTTGTGGGACAAATGCCTTAAATCTGTTATAAACTATGTTTTAAGCAAATAAATAATTCTAATTCTATTTATGTATTATGTTTTACACTCAGAATTATCGAAAAAACTTTTCTATACCTAATGTAGGTTATTGTAGATTAACGTATTTTTTTACCTAATATTTTGATAAAATCAATTTATTTAAATAATTCTTATCACTTGTTAAAATAATACAATATTATGATATTCAAAGGATACGTTATTTACTTTTTTCTAGAAATCGTCTTACTCCAGACCCATAATCCTTTAAAAAATTTGGCCAGTTAATATTAGTAGGGTCACACGGAAACAGGCGTTTTTCATCATTAGAAAGAGACGCATATAGTTCTCTCACTCTGTTTGCCTTCATCACCCAGGAATGGGACGAGAAAAAGTCCAGCGCGAGACGCGTTTGAACAACTAAGGATTGAAGTTTTGTGTACCTGTAATAAATATTACGACTAATGTAGTATTTTTATGAAGGGATAAACTTAATTAAATTTATTTATTATATTTCCTGGCAATCTAACTGTTGTCTGGACGGTATCGCTAACAGCAGACCATAAAGAAAAATTAGATCGCAACTGCAAGAATAACTTGGAACAGACCTATTAATAAAAGTAATGAAATAACATACTTTGGTTTTTTTCCAATGATCCGCCGGCAGATATCCGCGAGATACGCTGGTAACACTTGAAATACGAACGTCACGATTACCGCCACCCACTTGTATCTAGTAAAGATGAACCAACCGGGCAGTGGCATACAGTCTGGTGGAAAACAGAAGAATAAATATACAAACTAAATTTAAAAGACATCGGGGTTTTTATTTCATAGACTCTAAATTGACAGACCTTCTATCGAAAGCAGGGAAAAAAGCACAAATAGAAATTAGGTTAGATAGGCAGATTGATTATGAATAGAATACAGCTGAATACGGTGAGTTTAGATGCCGACCAAACAAAATATGGCAAAAGCCAGAAAAATAAGAAAACATTCAGGTCCCATCGATAGATAAAGATGATATCACATAGTAAAATCTACCTACAATTGACATTCAATTTAATTAAACTATTGTGTAATTACACTCTTTAAAATCCATGACATGTCAGATATTTAAAATATATATAGGTATATAGAATTTCAACTTACAAGTTTTATGTCGGATCGTATCCTCAATAAAAAAGTCCAAAAGTTTTCCGATTGTAAGAGGATTGCAGGAACTGCTGCAGCAATTGTAGACCTTTAGTTCCTTTGATCTGAAAGTCAATTTATTTTCCGATGTCATTGATTGCAATTCAAGGTAGTCATGTCTTATTATTCTTGTGAATTACTGATCATATATTACAGAGGTGATGCTTAAATAAAAAATTTAAGCATCACCTCTTTTCTCTTTTCTTTCTAAGAAATTTGTCCTTTCGTGGAATACCTATTTAATTCTATCAATGTATTAATATTTTGATATATATTTTATGTCAACATTGGTACGAGTGTTGGAGCCAACGTGTGGAGCTGAAGTAAAGAAAGAATTTTGAATGAAATAGATACTTAAAAGTCCATACTTGCTATTCCGCGCCCCAGCAACGATCACCAAGTTCGCGACATAGTCGACTGGTATGATGTCAACAATATTGCTGCTGTGACCGCAGATGACCCTATTTAGACCTTTAGCAGTGAACACGGCGATCCCAGTTGCTCCAAACCAGTTCTCAAGCCAGCCTTTTATAGGATCCTCAAGAATAGGCGCCACTGCAAAAGATTGTAATTTTTTGAAGACACGTGAACAGTTTTTTTTTTATTATATTACAATAAGGGCCTCACCACCTCCGAGTAATGAGTTGAATAGTTACTTTCTGATTGACGTTAATAGGCAAGTAAAAGCTTACTCAAAACTTTACTTGGGGATAAAAGAGTCCCTAAGTGTGCTTAAAAAAATCGTCTTTTGTTTATTCTTAAGATTGTTAGGTCTTTATTTATTATTACGTAATACTCACCTACTGAAGGTCTGACGATTACTGTGGGCATGTAGGAACAATTCTCAGCAACTAAATGCTCCGTTAAAGATTTTGTAAACGTGTAAGTATTTGGTCGTCCATCTGTAAAAATACTTCACTTTAGGGAATGTGCAGAAATCAAAGCACATGAAAAAAATAGGTTGCAAAATATACGCGGGATTGGGTCAAGGGGAATTTTGGACCGGGACCGCGGTCCCAGATTCGCTTTTGAATATAATATTTATTTTTGACTGGTAAGTTGGGACCGCAAAAAAACAAAAGAAATTTCTATATCAGGTAAGTACGGTCAGCTCTACAATAACTTTGTATTGAGTAACAGTTTGGTTTAGGCAGCAAGTGAGTGCAGCTAAGACGCCCTGGTACCTAAGTGTAATTTTAAAATATCTTTCTATGAAATTATGGGACTAAGTGAGACAGGAAGCATTGTGTTGTTATAGTACCCTTTGACATCGACTCTGACGTCAAATGCTTTAATGAAAAGCCGAAAAAATTGCCTTTTCAAATACTCTAATTCTTATGTGAGAACTGATGGCTATGTTGACATCGTATATCACATGATTTATATGACTGGCCTGTTGGTCTAGTGGTTAGTGACCCTGGCTGCTAAACAATCTTTGTGTGATGAGCGTGATCATTTGTTTGTTTATTTATTCTTTGTCTGTGTGTAATCTACCTATAATATGTATGTATTTATAGGTATATAAGTATGTTTATCAATTCTCTGGATTCCACAATACAGGCTCTGCGTAGTTTGGGATTAGATGGCCGTGTGTGAGTTGCCCCAAGATAATATGATTATTAATTAATAATAAAAAAAAAATTGTGCAAATTTCCTTTTAAATTGTCTGTCTCACTATCAATTATTAGGTTTTGCTTATAAGTTTAATTTGAGATAACCGCAAAAAAATGGATAGGAATCTAAAGATACATTTTATGATAACTGAAAACTGACAACGGTATTTATTAAGATTCTTAAGGTTATGAGCATTGTTTCTAATCTTAATACTGTGATGAAAATTTCCTTACTCAGAATTTTCATAGTTTGCGTCTCAGTCACTCCTTGCTTGTCTAATTGGTCTATTTTGTTGATATCGGCTGGCGGTGGATAGAGTATTTCATCTATCACATTTCTATTTGTATTCGTGTATGCAGTGGATATATGTAGAAACACCTGTTGAAAATGAAACATTTTTTATATTTTACTTTTTTTGGAAGCAAATAAACTACAATTTTCCGAAGTCACAAAAGTCATGTTATATCAAACACACACACGTTTTATCATTAAAAATTATAGCAAGTTATTATTTAGGAATATTACCGGTTTACTCATGCGTATTTTTGGGTTCTCACGACTAGTTTCGGACTCAATAGGAGTCCTTAATCATGAGCTGACGCGGCGGTGGCGGACTCGCGAGTCAAACAGTGGAGTTAAGGTCTCCTATTGAGTCTGGAACTAGTTGAGCGATCCCGAGAATGCGAGTGAATAAACCGTCAATATTCTTAAATAATTATGCTTTCCTCACAAAATTTATTATTTATTTTGTTGTCCCATTATTTTTCAGTTCGCTCTTACCTCAGCTTTCTTAATTTTTCGGCACAAGGCCAGCATTCTCCTCGTACCATCAACATTGATGGACCACGCTTCCTCGAGAGGTGCGTTAAACTTGATAGTTGCTGCTGAATGGATTATCACTGAAACCTGTTAGGTCCGCAGGGTTATTCGCTATGGCGGTTGTCAACAAAAGCGATTGTTGCTTTATAAAAAGACAGTGAAAACACAAGTTTCTTATCGTGTAACTTCGATAAACTAGATCTACTACTACTTAGTTGGTTACCGACGTTAGCCGATACTAAACAAGTATTTTTATACTTATTTTTATCCGGTAAACATTGGTTGGGTTGGCAACTGGAGATAGCGGATAGGCCTACAGGAAAAAATCAGTTTATTAAAGATTATTATTAATTGGAAGTATAAATCCAGGTGCTAGCTAAAGTGAAATAGAATATAAGCCTAATAAAACTATGGACAATGTTTACCAAAAGTGTTAGATCTTTGTAATATCCATCTGGTCAAAATTAATTCATGTTTAGCAGAGAGAATTTTTTGACAGAAATCAGATTTTTGTCATAATCACCTGCAGTGCAAGCATCTTTACAATCTGCCTCGGTATTTTGAGTACCTTTTTTTTAAGCACCTTCAAAATATTTACCTCTTCCATCAGAATCTTTTCGTTTTCCGGGCTGATTCCTAAATTGGGAGTCGTGAGGTCACCAGGTATTAAAACTATTTTTTCTAAATCTGTGGGTCTTTGATTTTTTAATCTTTCAAAAAGCTGAAACCAAAAATCCTTCGGAATAAGAAAAGTCTTTGAGAAGATCATATAAAAGAGTAACGCAATAGAAACGGAGACGCAATAAAAATTATATAGAATGCCTCATTAATTAAAAAACATGTTCAAACATGGATGGAACTTACTGGATCATCAACAAATCGGTCAATCCTTTCTTTAATTGTGAGCCCTTTCTTTTCACGTATAAGCATATAAATTTTAACTAAACCAGGACAGCTGTACAGTAGTTTTTCAATAAAAACCTGGAAAAATACATACAGTTTAAAAATTCAGAGCTGTTAACAATTTAAGATATCCATTTCAGTTAATTCCAGAGAAGTTAGAATTCCATTACAGCATGTTTCTGGTTGTGAGACTACATGATTCCGTGGTATTACATAAATATTCCCGTATCTTATATGGATACAAACCGACACATACAAAATGACTGCACGGATAGCCGAGTGGTATAGGTCACGACGCCAATTACGACTGCGATCCCCGCATGGGACAAGGATTTGTGTGATCCACAAATGCTTGTTCCAAGTTTGGATGTTCTTTGTGTATGTCAATTGAAAGTTTGTGAAACGCCCCGTGTAATACTGATTTAATCAGTCGTTTTATTTGGGTAAAAAAATTAATCTTAGCCACAGGGATGTTTGAGAAATAAAGGAATCTTAAGTATGACTGGATCTAGTTTGCAATTAGATATCGATTTGCCAATTAGTATCTATTCGAGACTTTCTACCACAATCATTTGAATGTAAAATATTATTCGCGTGTTTTTTATTGTGCCTTCTATGTAGTCTTATTTAGACAATTTAATCAATTTAGTTGATTTGATTTTGACCTACTTTAATAGCCAGATAGTATTCATACATTACCTTTCCAAGAAATCCAGTCCCTCCAGTAATGAATACAGATTTTCCCGAGTAGAAATCCACGACAGAAGTGTCATTTTCGTTTGCAGATGTCATCACGATTATTTTGAGGATCTTTATACTTATTCACAGGTTGAAACGAGGGATCAGATTAATATGTTGAACCACCTTTCGAAACCATTCAGACAACAATGCTTATTGACTGAAGCTTCTTATCATAAATATTTATAATACCAATTTATTTATATGTTGCCGCAATATAACGAATTTGGGAAGACGCAATTTTGCTGACAGTATTTTTTTTAATATTGTATTTAAATAGTATTGGCTAATATTATAATATATATAATATTATTTATGACGTTTCGTGGGCAAGGAAAAATATTGTTAGGTAAGATATCTTTTATGTCTGATATTCTATTATTTACATAAAGTATTTTAAACCTGGAAACCATTTTCTTTTATACTACTGTTTAAAATAAAAGTATAAAAAAGGGGGCAAGTTAGTTAACTCTCTCTTTATACATATAACGCGTGTATGACACGCGTGAGTTTCCTACAAGCTTAATGTAATGTTAGCTGGCAATAAATTTTGATTACTGAAATATTTTTTCATTTTTTTTTCATTTATTTATTTATCCACACACATTACATTTTACAAAAAATCGCCAAACTGTAAAACAGTTTGTTGGCAATTTTAATATTGTAAGCTGTTGGTTTGTGTGCCATTTATGTATTCATCTACCATAACATCTTAGATAATAGTGGTACTACCATTTTATAATAGGGGATACTGGGTATGAAAAGGAAACATTTATTTAGTCGACCAGATAGACAAAAGAAAACGTATTTTTTCTTTTATCAAATCAATAAAAATTACAAAGTAAAAGCGCTTTAAAGTTATGTATAAGTGACGTCACGTGTGGGTAAAAATTGTACCCACAAGTGACGTCACGTGACATTTCCATTCACTGTATTTTCCTCATCGTTTGCTTAGTTAAAAAAAAGAAAAATATGTATCTAATTTTTATTTAATATCTATGTGACGTGTAAACAAAAAAGAATACTCAGCTTACCTAGCAATTGCGTTTTGCATCAAAATTTCAATAAAGGTAAGTAATGTAAAAGTAATTCAAATTGGACAAATTTAATACTCTCACTGCGACGTGTGTGAGAAACAATCAAACAAAACAATAAATCTAAACAGTCATCACGAAACAGGGTTGTAACAAATACTGTTTAAAAAAACACAGTACATAAAAAAGAAAATTTTGATGTCCAGCATGGATAGATGTAAATATCTTTTATCAATATCTTAATCTTTGTAGCTTTTCCCAAGCTATGTAGGGGTCGGCTTCTAGTCTCACCAAATTTAGCTGTATACTGCATTGTACATGGAGCGACTGCCTATCTAACCTACCTTGTAACCCAGTATTCCATTATAAGTTTGATTGGTAAGTTTTTGTAAAACCAAGAGTTACTTATACCGCGGCTGTCTGTCTAAACGCAACAAACTCAATAATTACCGAACTCAAATAAAATAAACTCAATAACTATAATTTTCCTACGGATTTACTAATGGAGGAGTGATTCAAGAGAAACGTTTAAATTATTTGTCAAAAAAATTCACATTGAAGTTTTTTTTTTTTTTATTGTTCAATAGGTTGGTACATAATATATTTGATCTAAGCAATACTTACTCTGCTAGCTTTACCATAATGTCTAAAATTATCTTCCTATAATTATCTCCTTTTCCTGCACACAAACTTTTCCAAGAAACCTTCAGTTGAAGAAAACGCTGAAGTTACAATACAGAATATTCAAAACATTATTTTCTTGCTCAAATTTATATAAAAATCAAGTCTTTGTTGTACGCCTTTCAATTCCATTGAAATGCAAAAATCATAATTAAAGGACGCTGAAATCAAGAAACAATTTTTCTTGTTGGTATTTACAGTTAAATATCTAATCTTGGTAGGTACACTTTCTATAGGAAACTCTTGTTTGAATGCAATAATCAGAAGAATAAACCATATTTTGTTTACAATCAATTCATTTTAAAATAGTATCGAAGTGTTGTTTGAGGAAGCTTGGTGATCAATGCTTGTTTGTTTGCATAAGAAGACTAATTTACCCTGCAGTGAAAAAATCATGGGTTTCCTGTAATGTTTAGACCATATGCTGCTTGGCGGCGACCGGTCGCCGCGCATTACGTCACGCGAGTTTTCGTCCAACCCCGAGCGGCGACCGGTCGCCGCACTAGCTCCACTTGATTTGAACTCTTTTTTTGTGTTTAGAGTCTACTTTTGTATGAACAAGTTTGATGATATACGATTTTTAACCTCTAGTCCAACGAGGTACAACTCACAATCAATAATTAAGTCAATCAGTAATAAATAAGCGCCCCACGGCTACATAAACAGAAACTACTCTAAATACTGAAGATAAAAAAAAATACTCAAAGAAAGCATTCCTTTGTTTAAAAAAAAGAAACCATACGTCATGTATATTATCATTGATACAATGCTGGTAATAGCTTATTTAGGAATTACTATACTTATACATTTGGGCACGTGTACCACGCATGAACCTTGCACTCTCCTAATATAGCTTGTTTTAACTGGATTTTACTTAGAACTTGAATATAAAATTGTTGTGTATTCCTGTGGTTACACAGGTGTATTTTATATCTACAAACACAATTTCGTGAAATATGAATAAAAAAACATGAACTGTTTTGTAGTATGTACTATAAATACATTTTTTTAAACGATTCGCCAGTGTTTTGTCCTCGTGTCGCGGAGGGTTACATAAATATTTAAATCAGATAAACAATTCAGTCAAACAAGGTCATTGACTTTCATTCTAATTTAAAATGTATTTTTATTAAGGGACTTCTAAAAAAGAACAAACCAAATAAAAAGCATTTCTTCGATCGCCTAATTACTTTTAATTTATGTGTTGAATTGTTAACCCACATTTTTATTATTTGTTTTTTTTTCGTACATTTAAGCGCTCTAAATATTATCTTAGTTATTAATGTATGCATTTTTTTACGAGAAATTAAGTTGTTATTAAACGTTACCGTAAATGTGTATCTGCACATTACACCATGAATTGAAAGAGACAGTATAAATTAAAGGTTACTTAAAATTGAGGGTCGTTTGACAGCAGACCCAGTCTTTTTCGCAGTCTAAAAATATTTACTAGTATACAATTATAAAAGAGATTTACTTTCAGTAATAATAACGGTAAACCGACGCTTGTTTGTATTTCATTAGCGCTTCGTCACTTTCAGCGTAAAATATCATAGCCCAAAAATTATAAGAGATTTTGTAATCTGTCAAAACACTCTCAACGAAATCCAAACAATGATATTTATTTACTAGATAGATAATATTGATGCGCACGCAACATAATAATAAAAAAAAGTGTTGTATTGATAACTTAAAAAAGTCATTATTTTAAAACATCCATAAATATCTAGATAATATATTTCTCCGTATTTTTTTTAAAAGGGAAATAATCGTTGATGTTATTAAAGTTTTATGTAAATAATGTGCAGATATAGCCTCATTATGTACTTTTATTAGGATACCGTAGCCAAATGGCAAAAAACGGAACCCTTATGGATTCATTATGTCTGTCTGTCCGTATGTCACAGCCACTTTTTTCCGAAACTATAAGAACTATACTGTTGAAACTTGGTAAGTATATGTATTCTGTGAACCGCATTAAAATTTTCACACAAAAATAATAAAAAAATAAAACAAGTTTTGGGGGTTCCCCATATGATTAGAACTGCAATTCAATTTTTTTTTTCATCAAATCCATACGTTTGGTGTATTTATGGATAGGTCTGCAAAAATGATATTATTGAGGTTTCTAATATCACTTTTTTCTAAACTGAATAGTTCGCGAGAGACACTTCGAAAGTAGTAAAATGTGTGTCGTCCCCGCTGTAACTTCTAAAATAAGAGAAAAACTAAAAAACATATATGATGTACATTACCATGCCAACTTCCACCGAAAATTGTTTTGAACGAGATCTAGTAAGTAGTTTTTTTTTAATACGTCATAAATTGTAATCCGTAATTTACCTTTCATTCAATCAACTCAAACATAAAAATAAAAAAGAACTTGTATATTATGTTACTTGCTGCTACGGAATCCTTCATGAGCGAGTCCGACTCGCACTTAGCCGCTTTTTTTTTAAATATTATTCTCTTTTAAGCTTGAAACAAAAAAACAGTTCCACTTCCTTCACAGAGAACTCTATATGGAAATTTCCTTCTACTGATAAATAATGCATGGATTGTAATGGCATTCGATTAACTAAAGTCATGATCAAATTGAAACTACCTTATTCTTTGACAGTTTGGAACAGTGCGGTTTAATTTAAACGTTTCTCTGTGGCATGTGTTCGTCTATGGATAGACCACAAATAGTTCTAGAAATAATAGTTGTCATTCCGATAGTACGAGGTTAAGAGGAATGTGTAATGAAATTTAAGAAATAATATTAGATCTTTCATTAATTATTAAAGGAGGTACATTAAGGGTGCGTTTCCACTGACGCGGACCTGGGCGGAGTGGAGAAGAGCGGACTGGGAATTGGACAATCACAGTGCTCGAAATCTCCACTCCGCATCAGTGGAAACAGTATAACTGGAGCGAACCGGACCTAAGCAGGTTTTCAAATAAAATATAAAAATAAAAACGCTGCCCATAGCTGGACAAAACGGAGACAGACATATGATCTCTTCAAGAGATTGAATTTTACTGATCGGAACAGCCGTGTTCCGATCAGTCAAATTCAATCTCTTTATTCTATCAGCTCTAGTTTGTACAGCTCGGCTCCAATCCGCCCCACTCTGCTTCAATGGAAAAACTTGCTGCTTCTTACCGCTCTTCTCCGGTCCACTCCGCTCAACTCCGCCCAGGTCTTCGTCAGTGGAAACGCACCCTAAATCAGTAAAACTAGCTATTACAGTTTTTATCAGTATATTTAATCGCGTTTATCGTCCATCTACATATTTTTGGACATATTCTACAGAATTTCGTTGGCTCTGTTAGTTTGCAATTAAACTATAAAATTGTATTCTAATATGCACATTTACATTATTTATTCTAATACGCCGTGTAAGGTACTTTTACATATTAGTAGTAAGTCAAGGTCATTTATTGTTCTGGTACATAACGTTTATTACATAAATTACTAAGTATGTATAATTAATTAATTGGCTAGACTAAGCCACAGACTGTATAAAGTGTAAAAATAGACATGGATGAAAACTTATCAAGAAAAATAAAAAAAATTGCGAAAGCAAAAATGGTGGCTAGTCATCTGTTCGTATTTCAACACTAGCGGCGACCCGCGATTTCACCCGCGTAACTTGTCCGAGTTCCCGTAAGACATCTTTATATTCCTCAATTTTTCCGTCGATTTTACAGTTATTCTGTTTTTCTGGGTGGCCACGAACCCAACAAAGCAAAAATCATGAAAATCAGTCCACGCCTTATTTAAATTGTAAGCCTTAATCTTACCACCACCATACATCATTTTTTTATTCACTGATTATAACTTATTAAGCCCATTAATGTCATGTGGTCCTTAAGAAGGTTTATTGATGTTGTTTGTCATATAAACGTAATAGCGTCATAATTACAAAGCAATGTCATCGTTGTTTCGTAATGTAGCAGTGTGGCAAAAAATCAGGTTATTATAGAAATTAAAAAAATTTTCTAAATGAAATCAATAAAAATAATATCTAAATTAAATATCTAAAGTAAATATTTTGAAGTAATCATTAATATTGAGTTACGTACATATGTTTAAAACCGAAAGACAACGTGTTAACAGAAAAATATTTTCGTTTATAAAAATAATTTATCTTTCTTTCATTCAAAATTATACGTCGTTTAAATATATATATTTTTTTTATTTATGTCAGGGCCTAACTTTATTTGCCATTTTCAAACTGTCAAAGTTTGAAAATGACAAATAAAGTTAGGTTATAATATTCAAAACTAAAAAAATGGCAATAAGACGATCGATAAAAGTATTTTTTAAGATGTTATAATTTTATTCAGTAGTAGTTCCTATTGCCTTATTGCCATTTTTTTTTCTACTACTGAATAAAATAATAACATCTTAAAAAATACTTTTATCGATCGTCTTATTGCCATTTTTTTTTACTTTTTAATAACTATTTAACTTTAATAGGCAAATATTATTCTGGTGTCGACCAGGAGTTAGGAGCAAAAAAAACCCTGTCCTAACCCGGACTTTTATACAAAATACTGATAATGCTTTATTACTGCGACAAATACCTACAACCAATGATATAAATGACAAGTAAGATTTTATTTTTATTATTTCTCAAATGGTGTACTCAAATGTCAAACCTTTTTTTGTCAAAACTCTATTCCAAAATTGAATGTAATTCTGTTATTTAAATTGTGTAACGTGCAGCGCAACAGGGTTAAGAACGCAACCTACGCGCGGCCGTAAAGTTAAAACGATTGTTTGATGCGCCTGCGCACTCGCCGTTTGCTAGTCGCACCCCCGCGCTGTCCTAAGCAACACGTCACATATCTCGTCATGTCCCCGCGGCTCTCGCTTTTTAAGTTTTTGTTATAACTATAAAATTTTAAAAGTGTGTATAAAATTGTACATTAACTTGGTCTGATCAACAGTTGCATTCGTTTTATTCATTTAAAAGACCATTAATTGACGCCCAATCGTTATACAAACCGGTCTTTTAACATTTTTTTTTTAATTGTAATATTGTTTCGTATTAATCATTAAACATAATTAATAGATATATTATATCAAGAATGTCAGCTGGACGATTATTAATAGGTAGATGTAGTGCAGTCGTTTTTAGGAATGTCAAGTCTGAATACAATAGGGGATTCTCTACAACCGCCTTGTCAAGGTAAGTAAAAAGTGTATTTTAAGGTAAATCTACCTAGCTTATTCTTAGTATTAAAAGGTGTTCAGTTTTTTTTTAAACAATTAATAACTTAACATCTAACTATAATTATTCGATATTTTTTTCTAATGTGTTTATTGGGAGAAGCTAGCTCTTAAGAGTAAAACCTAAGTTTCTCGGGCTGGGAAAAAATTGTCAACTGTCGAAGTCTGACTCAAATAAATAAATCGATATTAACTTCAACTGGTCGCGTTCATGCATCCGTCAAATCTGTCTAATCTAGCAATGAAGAGGAATTAGATAAACCGCCCTTTCTTTAGTGATACGAGTATGTGGGCACGTGCAACCCGCATAGCTGACTATCATGGTGTGATGATCTTCGCCGCGGTTGATTTCGATGGCGATGTCCTTCCTCAGGTGTCCAATCGGTGACCATGGGTGATCCATGCCCATCTGGCAGGTTGCATTCGCGCGACGTGACCAGCCCTCGCCTACTTAAGCTTAAATACGATTTCGACGACATTTAATAATAAGGCAACATGCACATGTTTTTTTTTCAGTATCTATTCGAAAGACATAAATGTCAATTCTAATTATCAGCCAGTATCCGAATTTTACTCGGGAAAATCTGTTTTCATAACTGGAGGTACTGGATTCTTGGGTAAGGTCTGTATTTTGCAAATATTTCAGACTAATTAACAAAATAATTTAGCCCAAGTCAAAGACAATATTTTTCCCATTTTTTTTATTTACTTAACGAAATTTTGACGACATGGTCTAACATAAATTGATAAGACTATCAATATGATACGTAATATAAATTACAAATTCAAAGAGAAAATCTCTTCTTGGCTTGGGAATTGCTTTTTGTGTCATTTTTTGGTACGAGCTAAAAAAAGACATCAGATTCATTTTTATTTCTGTGACAAAGAAAAAACGTGAACATTACAAAATGTTTTCAGGTGTTAATTGAGAGGCTTTTAGATACCTGCTCAAATTTAGATAAAATCTACATCCTTGTACGTGACAAGAAGGGACAGAACGTAAATGAACGAATGAAATCATTATTTGATAGTCTAGTAAGTACATTATTTATCGATAGCCAAACTCTAAAAGAGTTTTAAGAAGAAAGTTCTATAAAAATAAGTAATATTTTTTCTGTATTAATAGTTTGGAAAATATCCATAAAAATATCTATACTTAATATATAAAGCTGAAGAGTTTCTATGTTTGATTGTTTGTTTGTTTGAACGCGCTAATCTCAAGAACTACTGGTCCGATTTGAAATAATCTTTCAGTGTTTGGATATTATTGTATACCTATTTATTGAGGAAGGCTATAGGCTACATAACATTACGCTGCGACCAAAAGGAGCGCAGCATAAATGAAAATGTTGCAAAAATGAAAAACCGTTGAAACTAAAACATGCGGACAAAGTCGCGGGGGAGAGCTAGTATAAAAATAAAACGCATGAAAGAAAAACTTCTCCTTAATTCAATTAAAGCGGCTATCTTATAGCGCTATTTTTATAAATCCCAGTTTTTTTCCATTTTTTGCTACATTTAACATGTTCTTGCTGATTACAGTTGTTCTCGAAGATTAAGGAAACGAACCCTGAGCTTCTGAACAAGATAGTCCCGGTGGCCGGTGACCTTACGTCTCCGAATTTTGGACTGAAGGCAGAAGATGAACAGGCTTTGATAGATAATGTAAGTACCTACATATACCATGGTGAGAGGTAGAAAAACATTTCCGCCAGGTCTCAGAAAACCGGTGAAGAGGAAGGAGGCGGTTTTAGCCGGTAAAAATACGTCTTGCCTTATCCGCAACTTTATCTTCTTTAGGGCAAATAAATAGGATAATTATTTTTATCTTGGTAATTGGGTAAAAAGAGCGAAGCTTTCTGATTTTAGCTGGTAATAAATCGAACTGCTATCTTTAAAGAGGGAGAAATTGAATTGAGATGTTTGCCGTGGAAAAAATTGCATCTGAGTTGGTTTGTAATTATTTCTATTGATACTCATTTCTTGTTGTAAATAGAATACATTCTTTCGTATTTCTCCATATCTAAGGCCAGAGGCAAAAATATATAGCACTATATATATAATATGAACCACTTTTTGAAAGTCAAGATAATAGACAACACCCTGATTTGTCCACCATTCACCGCTTCCTAAGTCCTCTGGCTGTCGAGAAGAAAGAGAGATTAATTATCTGCGCAGGAAATATTTTTAGTGCATTGCTTGTAGGGCCACGAGCCCTTCAACCAAGCACTGAGTACCTACACCTTTGCATTCTGTTTTACTGCTATAGTAACTAATTTAACGCTTCTTTACAGGTGTCAGTGGTATTTCACGCCGGAGCGTCGGTAAAATTCAACGAGCCTTTACCAGTTGCAATGCGCAATAACTTCGAGGGCACAAGGACAATATTAAACCTTAGCCAGCGTATGAAAAATATGGAGGTAATTAATAAATTTTAACGACCTGTGACGGTCCCACTGTAAGACAATGTTAGCCATTTTAGACTCATTGACAATTTTACAGCACTTACGTGAATTTTTGTTTTAAAACTATATTTCGTCATCATTAACCCCAACTCCTGAAACTTGATTCGCTTTATCTACTTTGTCTTCTTATTTTGAAAAAGCAAAGAACATATTCTTTGCATAATATTTGTATAATATTTTTTTATTATCTAACCGACGGATTAATTATATTTTCATACTCAGCCATCTTCCCACTTATTACCTATATGCAGGCTTTCGTCTACATATCAACTGCTTACGCTCACGCTAATAATATGCTTATGGAGACTGTTTACCCAGCACCAAAAACGGTGGAAGAAGTGTACAAGTTTATTGAATGGAACGGAGGAGATAAGAAGGAAACAGAAAAGTTTATAGGTAAGTCCAGACTTTTATTTGTACTTAAAGTCCTATAAATGCAAAAAAAAAAACAGTATAGTCGACTTTTGACCCTCAATTTCGTGTTTTTGAGAACTTTTCAAATGTTGTACAAAATGTCTTTAAAATTCATTAATGTAACTTCACCCTCAATTGTATGTTTAATTTGTCTGGGCCATATAGGCGTATTATGTATGTCATCTGTGTATTTTTCCTTGGTTACAGGCCCTAGAACTAACACCTACGTTTTTACAAAGGCTTTATCCGAAGCTTTCATTGCGAAGAACCATGGAAAGGTACCAGCTGTCATCGTCAGGCCTTCAGTTGGTAATATCAGTACTCATTACTTATTTTATGCATTTTTTCTAGCTGTAAATGTATTGGGTGGTACCGTAGCCCACAGTCATCATATTTATCATAGTAGCCCGGAATCATCCTCAACCCAGTATATGTCTGTCCTACTCGTACCATCCAGGTGTTTCCAACAGATTTAAAGATGTCATAAACCCAACGTGCCCTTGGTCTTCCTTCACTCCTGCCACCTGTCTGTACTTGGCCACCATTCGAACACCATAGATATTTGACTAAGTTGGTGCTGAACAGAGTCAGAAATAAAAGTCTTTTTCTCTCTTTTATTTAAACATTTTTACAAGCAATGTTATTATATTTTCAGTAACCTCAGTCAAAGACGGGCACGCCAAAGGGTGGTTGGACAATTGGTTTGGCATCTCTTTTTTTTTGTTTAACGCTGCTAAAGGATGGGACAGAGTTTTTAGAGTTAACGAAGACACATATATCGATATGATCCCAGTTGATTATGTGTCTAATCTTAGTGTTATTGCTGCTTCTAGGGCTAAAAAGTTAGTACCTTTCATATTTTATGCCTTTTCTCTAACTGTGTTATGATTGGCTTCTAATTCCACAGAATTTTGCTGAATACCAGTAGGTTTTTTACGGAGTGACTGCCTATTTGACTATTGGGAAATATGGACACTAAAACATAAAAATAATTATAAATTTTGCCTAGAAAGATTATATTTGCTGCAAAATATAAATAAAAAATATTGACACATAGTTTACATCGGCATTACTCGTGTTACTGTCTCACTACTGTTAAACTACAAATGCTAGACAAAGACGAAAGTAACATACGTGTTGCATTTTACATTGTATGTTATGTGTTTCCAGTTCACACGAAATCAAAGTCTTCAATTCCGTCACATCTGATGAAAACCCTGTGACGTGGAACGAAACATTCAAATACTTCATCGAGGAAGTAGTGAAAAACGGTAAAAGTAAGTAAATTTCAACTAATTTATAAAATGGGTTAAAACGAATTAGGAAAGACCAGAAGATGATGCCCATGAGCTACTTATAGAAACAGTTAATTAAATACCAATGGCACCGTTCAGCAACAATTAGCAGGATATTTATAGATCTATCAGATCGAATGATATGTAAAATTTTATAATTGTTTAATTGTAAGGAGTTTTTTTTACAATTTTACCAAAATTATCTTTATTTTTTTGTTTACAGATGATTTGCCTTATCCCTCTGTGTTTTATACGAAGTCGTTGCCAATAGTTCGTGCTTGGAGTATATTGTGTCAGATTGCCCCTGCGCACGCCGCTGATTGGTGGCTGAAAATGAGGGGACGAGAACCTAGGTAAGATAAATAGTAGTTTTAATTGATTTTCAAAATGACTTATATATTTAAAAATACTGTTTTTGTCTTCTGTAAACACTGGTTGTCCCAACTTACTTTGCTATTGTCAGAATCATCGCTATTACTTCGATATATACCTAGTCGCGAAGTTAAGGATTTTTTTTTTACTGTGTGGCGAATTAGGGACGCGCTGTATAAACAACAATGGCAGGAAAAAGCGGAGGCCTATGTCCCCAGCAGTACCTAGGTTATACCGGGCTATAGAATAGAATATTCTTAATTGTACCACAAAACACAGCATCTCAGGATACAAAAGTAATTCGGTACAAAGGGTAAAAAGCTGGATATGTTATAGACAAGCTTCAGTTGGTCAGGAAAGATAGGAAACCAATAGATTATGATGCTAGGATCATTGGTGTGCTTGTCTGTCACGCACCCAGATAACTTAACCATAAGCGCCAAATTAACACAATTTTCATATCATCATACTTTTAACAGGTACGCTAAATTAATGTCCAACGTGATCGCGACTCGAAACGCTTTGGATTACTTCACGTTTCGCCGATGGCCTATGAGGTCTGAACGAGCCAGGGAGCTGATCTCCTCACTATCTGCCGAAGACCAGGAGAAGTTCCCCTGCGACCCCTCGCAGATCGAGTGGCCAGAATATGTAAAGAATTACTGTAATGGAGTGTTCCGGCACTTGAAAGTTAGGGATATGTAAAATATGACATAAAATATGTTAAAAAAAAATATATGGGCATTATTTCATTATTTCTTTCATTTGTTCGTTTCTTCATTCAATAGAAAAGTTAAATATAATTAATTTTAAAAAATAAGTTTGTTTCATTTGGCCTTCTTAGTACCTAGCAATATTTGAAAGACAACTCAAATATATGTATATATAATTGGCTCGCCCTACTCTTCTATTCTAGTCAAAATCAAAATCAAAATCAAAAACTCATTTATTCCAACTAGGCTACAAAGTAGCACTTTCAGAACGTCAATACAATGGACAGCACCCTGATTCGCCCACCCTTCACCGCTTCCTAAGTGCTCTGGCTGTGGAGAAGAAACGGCGCAACAAACTCCCCAGCAGCACGCTGTCATTTCGAATACAATAATAATAGTTATATAATTTAGGGACTGCGCAAATAAACAAGTGTTTGAGGTCGATAGGTACTACAATAGGTACTATGAAATTAAAAGTATAATCTACAGAGCCCAAAGTCAGCAGAACGACCAGTCACCGCAAGCAGCACCCGTTCACGAGTATGACGCAAGGATCAGCCATCACCTCCCTCGCCATATTAGAGGGAAGGAGGTGACCCGACCCAAGACGCCACCGCAGGCAATGACAACTAAGGGAGCATGACGAAACTGCTGCCGGCTTTAAAAAGATAAAAAAAAAGTATGCATTGAATGAAAATACTCCAAACACTGATTTACTGCACTGCCCCTAAAAGAAAGAATTGATAGCTACATAATTAAATTTTATAATTAATATAATTATACATTCCAAAACAATGTAAAGAATTTAATAATACAATACACATACGTATAATCGTACTAAAAATAAAACAAAATAGGTAACATATTGTTACATACTGAGTGTATGCCTATCAAATTATAGTACCGTACAGTAGTAAATAAGATAATACACCACACAGAACCGTCTTGTGTCTATCACGGCGACCAACTACATTTGTCATTTAAATAATCATACAATAGTATAATAGGCCTTTTCACAAAGTTTATTTTTAATATAAGATTTAAATGAGTTGTAGGGTAACTCTAACAGATTGAGAGGGAGTTTATTATAGAAGCGAATACTAAGCCCTATAAATGAATTGTGTACTCTATGCAGGCGGTGTGATGTCGCACATAACTTATGTTTACTGCGTGTATTAATGTTGTGAATATCACTGTTCTTTTTGTAAAGGTGAACATTTTGCCTTATAAAAAGTATATTAGCAAAAATAAATTGCGATGCTACAGTTAAAATACCTATCTCCTTAAATAGCTCCCTAAGAGAAACTCTAGAGCCTAGCTGGTAAATAGATCTAACAGCTCGTTTTTGAAGAATGAAAATGGTTTCTATATCAGCCGCCTTACCCCACAACAGTATACCATAGGACATTATGCTATGGAAGTAGCTAAAGTAAACAAGACGAGCAGTGTCTACATCAGTGATTTGTCTAACTTTTCTAACGGCGTAAGCTGCAGAGCTGAGCTTACTTGCCAGATACGCAATATGTGCCGACCAATTAAGTTTGGTATCAATGGTAATGCCTAGAAAAACCGTTGAGTTTACAGTCTCTAATACCTCACCGTTTATAATAATATTTGGACCGAGATTTTTAACATTCGGCATAGTAAATTTAACACATTTGGTCTTTTTCGCGTTTAAAACGAAATTATTAGCTGAAAACCAATGTGTAACCTGAGTGAGTGTAGTATTTACTTCGTTAAATTTAGTGTTCTTGCTGGCATGTAGAAACGAGACAAAAGCAGTCAGTAATTGGTTACAGTCGGCCAGATTTTGTCTCGTTTTTAGAAAAATTACATAAACGTGTACTTATAAATTAAAAAAAATCTATTTATTAGGGACAATGAAAAATAAACAAGACGTATTATTATTAACGCTCACTATGATCTGCACAATTCATTAATTCGCACATTGAATCATTTATTCATTGATTAGTTCTTTTAATTATATTTTATTTATTCAATCTAATATATGTTTGGTACATAGGTAGATTGGCCAGTCACAGATGGTAGCATATTGTCTGCCCGAGTGGTATCTACTTAGCGGTCACCCCTCTAAGGCTGCTTACAAAGATTGCAACTTTAAAAAAATATTATTAATATCTTCATTTAATTTAATTTAATTATTTATCATACAAGTAACACATAAAACAGTAATAATAAATAATATGTACATAGGCGAGCTTATCTCAAAATTGAGTTCTCTAACAGCAAACCTTTGAGTGGTAGAGTGATTAAAATATCTAATGAGGATAAGAAGTGTGTACCATCACAAAAATACACCTTCATAAAAATAATACTTAAAATACAGATCGTAATATCATTTATACTATAATTATATAAACATAAATACACTATACACTAACTCATGATGAAAGGAAATGTTCCCTGATTATTTTTCTTAAAAGTAGTAACTAATAAATCCAATGTATTTTTTGCTTTATTTCTCATGCAGTCATATATAAATAGTGCAAAAATATTCTTCTATTCAAATTTTAAATTCGAGCTTTTTCATTGCCTCAAGGCAATTTAGAGCGAAACAGCTCCATTATTTTTTATTAGTTTCCATAAAAATAATGAACCAGGAAAATTAACACAAAATTTCTTTATTAAAAGATGTCTTTATGTAATTACAATAATTATATTACCTGTCAATCTCAGGCCTCCAATAGAAAGAGACAAAAAACTTTTCAAAATTAGTTTGTTAAAATTAATCAGAATTAATTTGCTTTGACGAGGCGAAAGCGACATAATTAAATTGGGTTCCCTTTATTCTTCCTTGATCCTCTTTTACTCAAAATATTTAAAGAATATAGGGCCTCATGAAAATAAAAGCCTGCTAGGACGAGGAAATTATTTTAATTATAATACCCACTTGAATATAAAAACTTCAAATTTAAAAATAACTAATAAAATAATATTGCTAATTTTTTTTTTTTATTTACATTGATTACAAAAAATAATATCAATGCCTTTTCTATATTTTAATCTATCGCGCTGCAGGTTTATTAGGAGATCGGACTATTTATTTTTATTTACACGTCACTAAGATATTAAAAAATATCAGACAGGTATTTTTTTTCTTTTTTTAATTAAAGAAACGATAAGGAAGATACAGTTAATGGAAATGTCGCGTGATGTCAATTGTGTCCACAATTATAACGCACAGGTGACGTCACAAGCCCCCAAAACTTTAAAGCGCTTTAATTTTTTAATTTGTCATTGATTTGATGAAAGAATAAATAGGATTTTTCTTTTTCTATTTTTATCTATTTGGTAGGCTAAATAGATATTTCCTTTTCATACCCAGTCCGCTCCCCTATTAAATTAAGTAAAGGGAATTAACGCAAACATGCATAAATACCTTTAAGGGCTTGACGTTTCGACCAGGGCCAGTGCAAAGGTATTTATGCATATTCGCGTTAATTCCCGTCACTTATGTAATATAATTTTCAATTCCTTTTCTTTTTACAAGGTTTTATTTAACTTGCAATGCATGTTCGTAAGTTTATTTAGTTCAGTCAAACGTTGCCAGGTAAATGAGAAGCACTTCTTGAAAATTTGCATACTTGCATAGTTCGGAGACAATACAATATTATGCTATTTTAGAGCAGGTCTGATGATGGAGCCAGAAGGTGGCCTTAGGAACGTCATCACGAAAAGCCACAACCCCATCGTATTTGGGCTTGTTTGATTTTTCTTCACTAGTACGTAGTAATCCTAGTTGATTGAAAAACCTTGCGTTAAAAATACATTAAAAACTTAATAATTTTATACCAGCCATAAAAATCCTAACGAGTCTTTGATTTATGAAACATTTTAACTAGGTATATTGCTTCGTCACCCTAGCAATTCTCGCTATAAATCAAAAACGCCATTTAATCCCATGCGTTACACCGCAATCATAAAAATATTTCTTAATAAATTATGATTTGGAAGCTTTAAAAAGTTTTTACTATTTTTTTACATTAAGCATGTACTTAAGTGACCTCTTAACAATTATTGGAAGCGACTTTCAATCTTACTGAATTTAAATGCTACTGTCTATATGATTTTTATATCTTACTAACCTACTCTTGAAACGATATCCATTGCTGTGGCTGGTTTATCAAACTTCAATTGTTTTGTTAAACTAAAGCTTCATGATGTCACATCTACAGAAGTTAGAACTTGGCAACCGTTGTCTAACCTCTGTCTATCTAGCGTTTTACTTAGGCCCTTAATATATGTAGAATGATTCACGAAACATTTTCTTTTTGCTTATTTTTCCTAAGGAGTCTAGTAAAGTTATGAAAAAAACAATAAAAAATAAAATAACTCCGAATGATTTTTTTTTTATTCAAATGCTGTTTTATCCCGAATTTATACTTTCATTAAAATGACTACTTAATGATACTTTCATCAACATTTTTTCATAGAGTTTTGAATTTAAGTTACGATTCAGAACCTACATTATGAATTGTTCAACAAACTTCTTACATAGGTACACTTGCTTTTGAAGCTTTGAGTCATCAATTATTGAACAAATCTTTTGACAGTTTTTGACAAAATTTATGTCTGGAATTTGTCTGCGTCTGGGACGTATCAAATATGTATTTGGTTAATTTAGTTTCAACTAAAGTAGTACAAGATACAAGATGGGTCGACGATATAACAAAAGTTTCGGGTAGAATCTGAATGAGACTAACCCAGGACAGAAAAGAATGGCACTTGAAAACAAAGGCCTTTGCCCAGCAGTGGGATGACAAAAGCTGTCGATGATGATGCTGAAAGTAGTATCTTCATAGAGTAACATATTAAGCAATACATCTACCATCGAACTGCGTAAGTATTCCTACACAAAATACTATGTGATACTTAATGATCTTGATTTGATACGAATCAAGCCCTATATATATCACTTGGGTCAAAAACATAACGAAAAAGTATTAAAATCAAAACATAATTGTAAAATATATTTAAATTTCCTTTTCAATTTTTTGACGACCTCCGTAGTCGAGTGGCGTACACACCGGTTTTCAAGGTGTCGCCAGCTCTGAGGTCCCGGGTTCGATCCCCGGCCGGGTCAATGTAGAAAACGCCTTTTCTACATTGTCTGGGGTCTGGGTGTTTGTGGTACCTTCGTTGTCTCTGAATTCCATAACACAAGTGCTTTAGCTACTTACTTTGTGTTCAGGGCAATGTATGTGATGTTGTCCACATTTATTTTATTTTACTCTATATTTTTCTTTGGAGCGAGAGTCTCATAACTTTTGTGGTTCCTTCCACTTTGATAATATGCAGAGCTACTTTGCGTATTTTGTTGAATTTTATACGAGCTTTGAAATAATACTGGTGTTGCAAGTTAATTACAAAATTTAAGTAGGTTTTGTTAATAATGCTTATTAGGGTCCTAATGATTACGTGGTAAGATATTATGCTACTGTAATTTAAATTTAGGGATGTTTAGCAAGCATATGCACTCCCAACTTTTTATTTATTTTATTCTTTCTTAATAATTTATTGTTATTAATTGTAAAAATTTAAATTTTGTTTTGTGTTACACGATATTAACAAGTTTCCTGTCCCGTCAGTGGATACTATAGCTAAACAATTAAATTATTTATACGTGACTCACGGGACAGTGAAATGGATTGTTCATGCTGAAAATGTCAAAATTCTAGAAAGGGTTAAAAAATGCAAAAAACTTTTTTAGAGTTCCGTACGCAAAGGGTACCAACGGCACTAGTGTTGCCCAAATGTAAGAACAAGACGAGACTTGGCCAGTCTTGGTCTTGGTCTTGCATCAATACATCTGGTCTTGGTCTTGGTATTGCACTCCCAGTCTTGGTCTTGGTCTTGGTCTTGCTAAAATTAGGCGGTCTTGGTCTTGGTCTTGTTCTTGGTCTTGCAAAAATGCAAGAACAAGACCAAGACTGCAAGACCAAGACCGATTTTGGGCAACACTAAACGGCACCCTCTTACTTACCCTCCGCTATCCGTCCGTCCATTCGTCCATCAGCAGGCTGTATCTCATGAACCGTAATAGGAAAACTGTTGAATTTTTCAAAGAGTGTGTATTTCTGTTGCCGCTCTAAAAACGAAATAAAATAAAACAGTTTTCGCTCGAGTTAAAGGCATAAATCGTGTACGGATGGTACGGAACCCTTCATGCGAAACTCCTACATGTACTTTTTATATAAACGTAGCCCTTAACTGAAAAATACAAAATACTATTTTCATCATCATCATCATATCAGCCAATTGCCGTCCACTGCCGAACGATACAATACTATTTTAATTCAGTCCTATTTACCTACAGTTTCATAAATTCACGGCTATCAAACCGTATATTTGAACCATCATAATATCTGTGGTCCTTTAAAATAGAAGGGGAATGCCAAAGGGCAGGGAGATACTTAAGGGAACTTTGTCATTTGCATCGTAATTACTGGCTTGTCAGTGGCTTTGCACAGCGTTGAATTTACACCTAAATCTTCGTCGAAACCACCCTTAGGACGCACGAAACCGTTTTAAAATCCACTCAATTATAAAGCTTTAGGTACTGTTTGAGGTATGGACATTTTTATCTATGCTAATATTATGAGTGTGAATGTTCTAATGTTTGTCGTTTGTTACATCTTATGCGATAACTATTTAACGTATTTTGATAAAATTTGGTACACATATAATTGATAGGCTGAATTAAAGTATAGATTTTTGCTAATGACAGTTCTTTGTTACCATACTCACATCCATCATAAGTATTATTTATTAGCTGTTATCTTTATATTCTTCATAGATTGTCATTTATCGCGCCAAAAAGTAGCTTGTCCTTTCTTGGGATCCATGCTTATCTCATAGCAAGCTTTATCAAAATTGGTTTACCACTTTGGCTGTAAATGCTATTACAGACAGACAGGCAGAGTTAATTCCGCATTTTTAGGTAATATCGTATGGATCAGACAACATTAGGTAATTAAAACGAGCGAATAGTTATGATTATGGCGAATAACATAAATGAATAAATAAATAAATAAATAAACAAATAAATAAATAAATAAATACATAAATAAATGATTTATTTATTTATATTAATTTATGACATAGCTACTCAAAATACCTGTAGGTATGTAACATGTACACTTCAAGTTTTATTTTTACCTTTTCCTATAACAATCATAAGTTTAGGTGGTTAATATCTACTAGTTGTGATCAGCAAGCAAAGCAAATCTTATCGAAAATGTTACTAATAAATGAACAATTCAGAAATAGATCATAATTTAATCATTTATTGTCAGGACCAGTAATGAAACAGGCAAAGACTGTCCTTAACAGATTGAGACCTTTCACTTTAAATGTCAAGGGCACAGACGCCATTTTAATTTTAATATCCAGACTTGACAACCCCTTGAAAAATTAAATCAATGTTTAAAGCATCTATTTTGAAGGTGTCTTGATATTGTTTTACTAGGTTCTAGAGCGTTTTATTTAGAAAATCTATTGCCAAGCTATGTTGAGGTCGGCTTTCAATCTTTTCCGATTCAGCTAAATATTATGCTTTACATGGATTAACTACCTATGTGACCGCAATCCCTCTTTACTGGGTAATACAGTAACCTACAGTGAGACTGGTTGTCATAATATATTATCCTGAAAATATCTTATTATAAATTTTTAATTAAAAAGTTGATATGGTGATGTAGTAGCATAAAGTAATGACAGTTGTTTAAGAGTATCTACCTCATAAAGATTCAAATATATTGAATTATTTTGGCAAAAAAAAAATGAATAGATAGTTTTTTTTTGTTTAATGACTCGTAGCTGACACAAAGCAAAAACCAAGTGAACTGTCGTTTAACCTAATTTAAGTACCTATCTATAATTAAATATTTTTTAAGATAAGTACATAGACATGTTTTAAGAGATGTTTAGTTTTAATGACAGTTGCTCAAAAAATTTAACATCTTCATTTAAAATAAACAAAACTTTTCATTGCGTAATAAGAATTAATATTTAATGACGCAACCTATTATCTTTTTGCGACATAAATCTTAAAAGTAAACGTCTAGTACAGATGTGAGAGTAAGCACGAGTGATTCTCGTTACAAAACTGTCGTCTGCAGGACTAAGTCTGTACATAATTTAAAAGTATTTTGTTTACAATACTTATGTAGCCTTAGTATTTATTTAAAGGTTGTGCTAACACGCCAGAACACGACCAAATATACTCAGAGCTTAAAGTTACAGCTGAAAAAGTACTTACAGCATCTCTACATTCGCCAAAGGTTCGATAGATTTTAAATTAAGAGATAATTTATATTATAATAATATATATATTTTTAATGCGACATTATTGAACTATTAAAATTAGCTTTAACCTTCCCTAAGTAAATCACTTTCAGCAGATCGCCTTCTTCTAAATCCATACTTATTATTAATGCGAAAGTAACTCTGTATGTCTGACTGTCTGTCACGCTTACTTGGCTAAACCGCTGAACCGATTTAAATGAAACTTGGCATGGTTTGGATCTTAAGAAAGGACATACGCTACTTTTTGCCGCGATAATCAACATTCACGCGGGCGGAGCTGCGCGCAACAACTAGTTGAACATAGGTTACAAGATTTCACCGAAAAATACAATATTTTGAATTTACAAAAATAATACAATTGTTACAGCAGCACAAACACTTCATCACAGTTGTTTAAGCATAATTTTAGTATAGTTTATTTATTATAAACTGTTAATTTAATGCCTTTTGACCTTTTTTTTAAGTCTTTCTTTCTCTTGATAAAAAGACAGCGTTACATTCATTTAATTGGGTCACCTCATTGGTTCCGCGAGGCTCTACTTAACCTTAAGCTTACTACACTACTGTGCGAGAAAATTTTAAAAGTAACGGTGTAGCTTTCATTTCGTAACCAGCTGTACCAGGCTACGTTGCAATGCAACGGTAAGTAAAAAAAAAAGATTAGAAATTTTGAATAATCACGTAGTTAAAAGATTGTCCCGGACAAGAGCTTAACCCAAAGTGCGATCGTGCGCAGCGGAACTGCTAGACAGAATATTCTTATATGAAGTTGGTAGTTGCAGCTGTGTAGTTCTGCTGGCGCTTAGTGCGCTCTCATACAATTACATATAAAGAATATTGTCGTGTAGTGTGTCGCAGTTCTACTTAGTTCGGTCTCTTTTTAACTCTACACAGCCTATCTGTCATAATCCATAGCGGTATTAGCGTACAAAATTTACTTTTCTTTGAAAAACTTTGCAGAAAGCTGAAATAATATCCTTTTTAGTTAAATATCCTATCTACCTTAAGTATCTTATTTAGAGGTAATAGAATTCAAATTATTCATTACGGATGGTTTTCTTAGAATACCCTTACTTCCTGAAATACCTGATCCATAAAATACTTCAGCAAAACATTCAATTTATTCCAGACCCATTTTAATATTTATAGGTATACCAAAAAGTTTAGGAATCCATAATATACTTGTAACGAAAGTCGCTTTCGTAAGCTTCATTAAATAATCTGAAAACAATTATTTAATAATGGAACGTAAATATTTAAGTATTTGTCTGATTATTAATTAGATCTTAAGAATTATAATTTCTGGGGTTAAGGTTCCTTTTACTCAATCACAATAGTTATAGGATACTGTCATTCAAATGCCTGATTTCAGGTGAATATGGTGAGCTTATGCAAAGAAATGTACCTAAAAGAAATTTATCATATTGGAATCTTCAATATAAAAAAAAACGACAAACGATGGAACATAGAACCTCCTCCTTTTTGGAAGTCGGTAAAAAATACTTAAATTAATTTATCTTTAATTACAAGTCTTATATTAAACCAGGTCACATCCACCCACCTGCTTGTTACATAAATATAATTTACGTTATGCTCAGAGAAACTGAATATCCTTGCTAAAGCCTACTTCAGCAACCACGCACTGACGTAACACAGACCACAACCAACCCGTTAACGTCACCTACAACAATTATCAAGAAAGGTCACGCGAACACTGCTTGCGCGATCCAAGATTTTGTTACGTCACTGAAATAAACCGGTGTATCTGTTTATAAATAAATGCACTTTAATTTGTGTCTTTTTTAATTTATAGATTATAATATAATATCAAGTGTCATAATATTTTTTATTTATTAGTAATAGGGAGATAAAGGCAATGTAAATTAAAATGCAAATATATTTTTAGCCCGTGTGTTAGATCTAAGTATATATATAATAATCCAAACTTGTAAATTTTATGAAATTATTCGTGTTTATTTGGTAGAACTGAGAATAGGACGTAAACTATTTTTTATACCCCTAAGTGATAAGGGTGGCCCTGGCAAAACAATGTTTGCCAACTCAGCTAGTAATTAATATACGAGTATATTTTGCTTTTGATTTGTCGAAATAAGACAAAACTACTCGGATAAAGCCTTAATAAAGTTAAGGATTGGAGGCTTGATACATTATATTACAAAACTTAAGTAGTGAAAGAGTCTACAAACAAATCTAAAAATCTACTCTTATTTTATTATAGTGCCTTTTAGAAGGCTTAACATCTATAGTACATTAAGTTAGGCTATCTTATTGCGACTTAAACGGCTTATGTTTTTAATACCAGCTATAACCTGGTCCAGTTGTACCTACTGGCCTCTATATCTGCCAGTCGGTTGGCAGAGTTCGTAGCGAGCGAACGCTACGCCGCCTACGCGCTACGGGCTACGCGAAAACTTTCAGGCTACAGTAAATTTGTGAAAATTAATTGAATACATGTTTGTTTTGAATATATTGTGTGATATTTCTTAGATAAATATTATTTTAATATTTATTCAAAACAATGTAGAGTATTAGTTGTTTTTAGTGCCGTTTTCTACCAAAACAATTAAGTTTTAAGATTTTAAACGAAATTAAAGTAAAAAAAAAATAAACCTTTTTATTTAACGTCATTGAAAATGTAAATTAATAGTGTGTGCACAATGACAAAAACAAAGTGACTTGTGTTTTTACTGTGGGAGAATGGTATGTTTCTTTAAGCCTTTATTAAATATCCACTTATTTACATTAAATATCGTGTATTTATTATTCTAATAATCATTAATTATTTTAACAGTATGATACGGTATTTTACATAAATTTGCATAGGCTAGTTAAACGCATCTGGCCGTATTACACATTGTTTTGTAAATAATGAGAACATAATCCATGGCAATTAAATAATGTTAAATTTAGTATTATTAAGTATATGTATAATTCATTTTAGTATCAGATTAATATTTACAATACACATTTTTTAGAATTTATCTGTATAAAAATTACCTAACAATACCTACTTATATAAAACCTGTTTTTTATTCAGAATCTCTTTATATTTTTTCCATAACTCAATGAACTAAATTAACAATACAACTAAAAACTTAAACTATACTAAATCTAAAACTTATAATATAAATATAACTATATATCTAAGAATTTAATAATGAATGTAAAGTTTAATTAAAAGGATGGAGACTTATTACCCACTATTAAACAAAGTTCAATAGTGGGTAGCAAGCGTCAAAAAATTCACCGTCATCTTTGTCTATGAAACTTTTATTGTTTCCGAAGACCCAATGTAACACTGAATTCTATAATATAATATCAAGGTACCTACCTTAATAATAAGTAGTAAAACACTAATTAATTTTGAACTTCCGACCAAATAAAGAGGTGTGGTAATTGAAAGTTTAACGAGTGCATATGTGTTTTTGTCAGTGATGTCGTAGCTCCCAAACGTATGAACCGGTTTTGTTGATGATCCATTCAGAAGTTTAAACATTCAGCTCTTTTCTAAAATACTATGTTTACACATTGTCGGGGGTAACATAAATATTTCTTAAAATGCATTTTAAATGTGTATGAAAAAAAAAAACGATGATATGCAACAGACTGTTTGATTATTATTACTAAACGAATTATTACAATCTTAATTAGTATATTCTCCTTTCTCTTTCAACGAATGAAGGCTGAATTTTGTCATCATTCGTTGAGATGGCACCTGCATCTCAGGGAAGCAACAAAAACTGACTGCCCCAGCAAACCTAATCAACGTCTTTAATCAAAGTGCTTTGATGTTGTGAAGAGCAATCGCCACAGTTTCCTGTCCTTTGAATTTAGTTGACTTCCTGATGCGACGCGACAACTTTTTAAAACAATTTTGTAGGACAAAATGAATGGAGCAAGAAAGGCCTGACATTCTGCCTATTCTGCAGAATAAACGTACATTTATTTTATTTACCAAACGCTTGACACGATGCCAAGAGGAACATTGTAAATGAAGTAAAAAAAATATTTAAACTTTACTAAGGTGTACTAGATTTACAGACATCTAGTGACAATAGTATTAAAAGATAAGTGCTAAATTGTTATTATTAACAGGTGCAATTAATTTTAACAATGGAAAGGAATTCAATGTAGCTCTGCTTGATCTAGGTCTTTTTCAATCCTGTGTCTCAAGGAATCTAAATAAATAATAGTAATAATTATAGTCAACCTAAATAAATCGTTTATAATTACTTTCCAACATGGTAGTAAGATATTATATATTTTAAGGGTACTACGTTTTATTCATAAAATAGGCAAAAATGAACCATTTTCTCAGCAAATAAAGGGCCTAAAATAAAAAAAAATACAGAAAATGAATGAAAAATAAAGATTAAAAGAAAACTAATAACAAGTCTGTGGTATTTAAATATTTAAAGTAAATGGAAATTTCTTAAAATTTGCGATTACAAACTTATATTTGCAGTTGTAATTTGGCCATATTATAAGAGAGATTGTTTTTAGATTGCACATTTAGTTATTGTTTTGAAGAATTAATCGTGTCGATTAGCTTTGTACGGAACCCTCGCTGCGCGAGTCTGACTTGCACTTGTTGCTTTATTCTATATTCATATTTTAAAATTAAATAAAAAATTACAACATAATTTGAAAAACCAGATCAAAACATTAACTGGAGAAATAACACAAATTTATATCTAAAATCTTTTTAGGATTAATCTGGCATTTAAAATTATTTTAAATGGGAATGCGAAAGGGAATTTTTAATTATAACTGTGCAATGCCTGATATTTACAGCGACATCACACGGCATTTTAATGATAGAACGGTCAGCTTCCCCTGATAAATGATTAAGATTTATGAAGACCAGTTTCAACACTAAATTGATTAATGGTCGAAATAGATGAGAATATTAATATCTGACTAGACTAGATGTCTACTTATAAATGATATTAATATATACGACATTTAGATATCAATTGACGAT
Source organism: Diachrysia chrysitis (assembly GCA_932294365.1). NCBI lineage: Eukaryota > Metazoa > Arthropoda > Insecta > Lepidoptera > Noctuidae > Diachrysia > Diachrysia chrysitis. The sequence continues at coordinate 1,661,229 of OW028648.1, read as the reverse complement.
ATAAATAAATTTCTTATTGACGTCAAGACTAGACTAAAAAAAAGAGTTTAATTAGAAAATGATTATTTTAAAATACTTACTAGAGTAGTACCTACTTGATTCTTTGATAAAAAATGTCGAAGAGACGTCCACTACCTAATCTGCTACTAACCGTAGCAGTGATTGGACTATTTCGAGATGCGGGTGGGATTTCAGCACCGAAATTTCTTACAGATATTTATTCTAAGTCCAGACGTATGTGTAGATTTATCTTTAACTTCTGCAACTATCTTACCCGCGTAGTTACCGTTTTCTTAGATTTATTGGAGAAAAAGTATAGGTTACAAGCTATCTGTGTGGCTAAGTTTCGTGCAAGCCCGTTATTACCCTACTGCGCCAGTATGAGGGTTCTGTTTTTCGAGTGTATGTATGTATACGTACATTTACTACGTACACTCTATTTCCTAAACGGCTTGACGTATTTTAGATAGAGAAGTTTCATTAGATTCGTCTATAAAAAAATCTAAAATGGCCGAGTTTAGGCGCTATATTAAATGTCCTGCAATATTTTTTTTCGTGAAAACCTATCAAGTGTAGTATGTATCAAAATAAAGGTTTTTATAAAAGGTTGGCAAATATAGATTGTATGTTTAAATTTAATTTTGATTAAAACGTAAAATAAAAATTTGCTGTCGGGTTTTTTATAATTTATAAAGTTTGTTTATGTATAGCAGAGTAAAACAAAAAAAACCGGCCAAGTGCGAGTCGGACTCGCGCACCGAGGGTTCCGTACACACCTGTAGGTATATAAGTAAAAGTTCACCCATCACTACGATCGAGTCATAGTTATGGTATGATAATTGCAAAATGAAAAAAAAAAAAAATCTGAAATATTTTTTTTTATATGATGTAACTAAAAATTTACGGTTTTCGCAATTTTTCCTTTATCTGTACTATAAGACGTTACTTCGTACCAAATTTCAAGATTCTGAGTTCACGGGAAGTACCCTGTAGGTTTTGATTCCCGTGCGAGTTTCGAAAATTTGCGGAATTTTGCGGCATAAACGGGAGTATCTTTTGATCGCGTTGACTTAGAAGTTTGATTTTTTCACAGATCCAAGAGACCATAGACTTGAGTATTTGATATGAATTTCAGCTTGATACCTCCACGCGTTCCTGAGAAAAAAGGTCTTGACAGACAGACAGACAGACGGACAACAAAGTGATCCTATAAGGGTTCCGTTTTTACCTTTTGAGGTACGGAACCCAGGGTTCCGTTTTTACCTTTTGAGGTACGGAACCCTAAAAACGTGATAAAGTTCTTCGTGTATATAAATGATTAAATGAATAAAGTTGGTTGATAAATTTCCAACATTTCAGATCCCACAAACTTTGTTTTTATCTATTGACACCGCTTAAAGAAAGTGTTATCCAATTATATCTTTGAAAGCCATAAAAGTATCGGTCGGTAACGAAGCTTAAACTTATTACTACAGTCTAGTTTAAGCTTAAGAGATTATCTACTGCGATGACCCAAAATAATGGCTTTAGTAATTAAAAGGTTGTTCTCGGCGAGGTAAACTGTTCATGTGGTTTGCGGCGCATTAGGTTTGTGACTTATTATGTCACCTGTAACTATAAAGGGTAAGTATATTACATATAATAATAAACAAATAAATGTGGTCAACATCACATATATTGTTTTAAACACAAAGTCAGTCGCTAAACCTCAAATACTGAAACGCAACTTAACTTTAAGACGTTGTTAAATGTACCTATATCTGTCGCTACTTTACGCCTAAGGTGAAAGAGACAGCATGAGACTTAATGGCGACTTAACACTGTTTGACGTTACAGTGTTCTGCCATAAATCACTTGTGTTATGGAATCAGAGACAATGAAGGTACCCACCACAAACACCCAAACCCGAGATAATGTAGAAAAGTATTTTTTTTACATTGATCCGTCCAGGGCTCGAACCCTAGACCTCAGAGCTGGCGACACATTGGTAACATGGAGGTCGTCAAATATCTATCAAATAACTTATAATATTATAATAATAATACCGGTCTATAACATGTCCCAATGCTGTCTTCTCATTTAGAGAAGGCACGAGCATTGATCACCGCGCTATCTCACTAAATAACTTCACTAGGGATATTGCAATCTGTTTGCAAATTAATTATAGGTACGTAGGTGCCAATTTGATCGTAATAGGTCCTGTCTGCCTATTTAACTGACGGTAGGTGCCTTTGGCGAATATCGTTATTAATGGTGTCGTGAATCTGTTATATTGCCTATTAGAATATTATCATTTGTCAGCTAATAATTTGTGGGTTGAAAATGGACGTGAAATCTTAAGATAGTCAATGGTCAGGGTTGTTTGCATTAACACCTTGTTTATTTATGTTAATAGTTTACGAGTTTCCTTTGTTAATGGTTTAAATGCCTTTGTAATTTTAGATCTTTCGTCGATTCGATGCTGTAGGTAACTATTATGGTACTTAAACCTTAATATTGTCTATTCTATTCTGGAAACGAAAAGTATTTTTAGGAAAGTTAAACGCGAAATAAATTTAAGCGTAGTTTACGTATGATTTATATTTATAGTAGACGTATGATTTATCCTCGTCAGTTGTACCTTTCGTGGTAATTTATTTGAGGACCGCTGCAAGATTATATTTTGATGTACTATTAATAAAACTTTTTTCACTAATTTGACTTGTTCATACTTGTGATTACTATTCGTACTTCGTTAGGCGCACTCTATAGTTAACATAGACATAGGCCTCTCCTATGGCACGCAACTGAGCTCGATCTTTATCTCTTCGTCTCCAACCACTGCCAGCCACTTTGCGGATGTCGTCGCTCCATCTAGCCCCCGGTCGTCCTACACTACGTAAGATTATCTCACTGCATGTTAAATCAGAAATTTCGTGTAAATGTTGCAGGCTTTTATATTTATCTAACATTCTCACAAGCTCTGTGCAACCATTCTATTGTTAATTAACTGAATTGTACTAACCCTAACTGCTAATTACTTAGACCTAGTATAACTTGCGTCTTGTAGAAACTAACTGTAACCTGTCACTCGCAGACCGTCCATTGTAAATTATAACTCGTTAACAAACAAATATGTAAATTAATTACAATATTGTATTTAAGCAACTGTCTTGAAATTCAGGGATCTTGTGAACATGAGCGAGTTTATACCTACCTAATACAGATAGTAATCTGTTTTAAAGAAAGGAGAGATGCATATCAGTTTATAAATGCTTTGGACATATTTAATCAACCACATTTTGTCGGTAAAATTGTTTCTTTACAATTAGTAAATACATATAGGTACATGAACATAATTATCATCTCACGTCATTTGTCAAGAATTTTCATGTAGGCTAACACAAATACGCGCAGTTTAAAAATTTAGAATCTATGGCTAACTAACCTAACCAATGATATTATACACAAGATGTTACCTTTATAGTTACCGACGTTTAAAATCTGATCGCGCTGATATATGTCAAAATGTTGTCAACTAGCACTAATGAATAGTACGAAAGATAGGATAAGCACGTAAGTAAAGGAGATAGCTATCTTTGTATAATAACGTGACGTGAAAATGTATAATGACTCCTATTGAGTCTGAAACTAGTCGGGCGATCCCGAGAATATACCTGAGTAAACCGTTTTGTTTTAAATAATTATGAGATAGCTATAAAGATAAAGATAAAGATATATTTATTCGTATAAACATGTGTAACTTTATACATATCAATGCAAATGTGGATGGTAATAAGTACAATGTTATATGACTCAAAATGTTTTACCAAAATAGGCGTACAAATTTAAGTTAAAGTATCCATTAGACATTTAGAGTACTTATTAACAAAAATAAAAGATAGAACATCAAAAAAATTAAAATATATAGGTAAAAACATTTTCAACAATAAATTAGACAGTTTTGTTTAAAAAATCTTTAACACAATAATAACATTAACTATCATTGGCAGTACTTAAAATGCGAGCGCTTAAAACAATTTATATGCCTGATTTTTATATACAATATCATTGTATCATCAATTTCATTCAAAATGTATTGTATGTTAGCGTAATACTTTAACATACATGGTGCCATTTCAAACACTCTATTAGCCATTAAAATACGCCGTCGTATCGTCTCCTCTATATAAAGCCACAGTCCACTCATAAAGTAATTAATTCTAGGTGACAGTATTGGAACGCGGTGAGCACCATCTATCGGCTGATTGAGTTAACTACTATATTGCAACTGAATTGTACTGCAAGTAATTATATCGGAGCTATTTGACTAATAGATTTGTTGGAGAGTGCGCGCGCAATTCGTGACATCATCGGTTGCAGTTACATGCATGTTTAAGTAACTACTATACAACGTGTCGTTCTGCATTCTCGTCAAATCCAAGGAGGATTAACTATGCTAATGATTTTCGCCACGAATCAATATTAATATAAACATGTTTTTTTGTTTTTCATTTTTCTAATTTTCGAAAATTGGCTTGTGCAGGAGAAGCATTACAAAATGCGGCCCGTGTGATACCGCACTGTAACTGCTCTTTTACACAAACACATAAAGACACTACCTACCGTATACGCAACGGGGCGATTCTAATCTTTAAAAGTGGTGTTATACTGTCAAACTTTAATAACTAAAAAAACAAGTGTCAATTATCATAAGTCATGTATTAATTATTGAACAGATGTCGTAATTTCATTTGACTAATTATGTCTTTCGTAACAGGGAAATTCGGCGAGAATGCTTCTATGATTGTGAGAATTAGATGAAGTTCCTTGATTTATTGGTAATTGTCAATAAAATTGTTGATGCCGTAAAACTAAAAATTTTAAAGAGGCTTATTGTGATACTTATAGCTATGTTTTTTTTGCCTAATCGCTTAAAAACAAATGCAGCTCTCTTTTAAATAGTACGAAAACTTACCTTTGCATATTTAAGGAAACTAATGTAATCTTAATCTAAGTACAAACATTTATATGTTTATTAGATAATAGTTATAACCTAAATTCTTCTCCCAATAATTCATGCTAAGTATTACTTAAAAACTGCTCACCACATTTACTTACTCAAGTTACTTTTCTTAAGTAAAAGCCAAGAAGTTCATTACTAATTCATCGACAAACAAGCAATCGACTCTCATTTTCCGTGCCAAAACAATCTTTAAGTTCGTCGTTGAAGCTGATAATAACAGCTTAAATTTCTTCTAGAAATGCAGAATGATTTTACAAAATACAATATACTTAATTAATAATAACAATATCGGAAATCAAAATTGATTGGAAATTTAACCTTATTCACCTCTAGTACCAATTGATTCACGAAAATGAACCATACCGCTATGAGTTATAAGGTCAATGTCAAATGTCACGGACGTGCATCCAATGTAATTGATTTTGTATACAGGATGCAAAAGGTCAGTGCATCCGCTTCTCGTCTGTTGTGTATCAAGGGCGGAAATAATTGCTTTTATCCGGGGAAACTTATGATCGCATATTATATGATAGTAAATTGGTTCTTGTTATTCGATACCCTACATTTGACCATGGAGTACTATGTTGAATAGGCATGTTTCCTATTTTCTTTTAAATGTCCGCCTGGTAGATTATTGAATTTTATTTTACACGTACTTTTTCTTTTTTCCTGCAAACAAAAAATGATCAAAATACAGAGAAGGGAAATTACGCGTGACGTCACTCCTCGCTACAATTTTTACCAAGGCGTGGCGTCATAAGCCCCCACTCCGAAACTTTAAAGCACTGTATCTTTGTAATTTTTTATTGTTTTGGTAAAAGAAAAAATACGTGTCTAATATTTTTTATTATCTAACTGACGGACTAAATAGATTTTAACTTTTCATACCCAGGAAACATCCCTTTTATTAAGTTACTAGCTGTCCCCCGCGACTTTGTTCGCGTGTTTTAGTTTATGCTCCGCTCCTATTGGTCGTAGTGTGATGTTATATAGCCTATAGCTTTCCTCAATAAACGGACTATCCAACACAAAAAGAATTATTCAATTCGAACCAGTAGTTCCTGAGATTAGCGCGTTCAAACAAACAAACAAACAAACTCTTCAGCTTTATAATATTAGTATAGATATAAGTATATAAGTATAGATGTAAAAATACCTGGACTGGGATGACTCATTATGAGGTCAGACTGATGATTATTACAAAAGGACAGACATGAGGCCAACTCAGGATTTACTAAAAGAAAACAATGTGAAACTTTATTCCTATCTAGTGACTCGCCCCGGCTTGCCACGAGTAGATAAAACCATACATATAAACTTTCCTCTTGAATCACTACATGTATGTATTGGTGAAAACTGGATTATAATCTGTTACGTAGTTTTAAAGATCTAAGTGCAAAGGCAGCGGGAGTGACTTTGTTTATACCATGCTAGCTGTCCCCCGCGACTTTGTCCGCGTGTTTTAGTTTCAACGGTTTTTCATTTTTGCAACATTTTTCATTTATGCTCCGCTCCTATTGGTCGTAGCGTGATGTTATATAGCCTATAGCCTTCCTCAATAAAGGGACTATCCAATACAAAAAGAATTTTTCAATTCGAACCAGTAGTTCCTGCGATTAGCGCGTTAAAACAAACAAACAAACAAACAAACTCTTCAGCTTTATAATCTTAAGTATAGATAAATAATAAAGATCTCACATTACACAATGAAATTATTAACATGATACAAGATACAAGATTATTTATTTGTTCAAAACATGTGCTACATGCTTTCTTTAAGTATCCCCAAGTTTATGTACGTGGATCCTTTGTAACTACATCACTGCTAGATGAGATAAGTTGTTTTCAAATCAGAATCACTATCGTAGTTACGCTAAATAAATCGATGAGTGGTATGCAGGATGAATTGAGGTAGCTTTATCAGCATTTTTTATCTATTATGAATTTTAGCAAACAACATTATCTGATATATTTTGATAATGCTTGATAAGATGCGGATTTATGTGAATGAACAATAGCATTAAAACAGGTGTTTCAAAGTTATTCAAGTAATATTATGAGCAAAGGTTGTAGGTTTCTGTGACTGTTTCCAAACAAAAATGTTTCAACACACTCAGAAGACACTTGGAACTAAGTTTTAATAATGTAGATGCATAACATGCATTTTAATAAACTAGCTTTTGTTGCAGCTCTGCTCTATTGGGTATCGCGGCAAAAAGTAGCTTATGACCTTTCTTGGGATCTGAACTTACCCTATACTAAGTTTCATTAAAAATCGGTTCAGCGGTTTAGCCGTATAAGTATAACAGACAAACAGTCAGAAAGACAGGGTTACTTTCGCTTTTATAACATTGCGTATGGATATGAAAGTATGTGATATAATAGTTTTTATCCAAATTGTTTGTCCTTATAAGATGCAGTGCTATACATTTTACAAAATTTACGTAAATGCGTTCACAGACAGTTCACGACATATTCCTACAAATATTATACCTACCTATACTTTCTTATTTTAAATCTCTCTAGTTTCTGCCTACTTCTATGTAGCATGGTACATTTTAAATGGATGTACATACCATTAAAAGCAGCAACACTGAAACGATGCTTTAACTATAGAAAAACGATTTATTTACCATACAAATGTCGTCACTGACCGCCGTTAGGGATATTATCCTGTACTTAGTTTGAAGCCCACCGTATGGGAAGGGAAATTATCAGGATATAGCAAGGAACACGTTTAGCCAATGGAAGAGGATTATCTGAAGAGCGAGCGTGAACTCCCGTGATGCTATGATGATAGTTATTAGTTATACATATTTTATTTAATAAAACGTTTCCCGCACTAAGGAATTTAATCCTCGTGTCGCGGAGGTTTCACAAACATTCAAATCACATGCACAAAGAATACCCTCACTTACAACAAGCTCTAAATCTGTGTATTACACAAATTTTTGCCCCGCTAAGGGATCGAACCCGCAGCACGTCGCGCGCTGTGGTAGATAGCTTGGTGACCTATACCACTCAGCTATCCGTGCCATCAATCTATAGCTATACTCATCTATACTATTACTTTACTAATCTATACTAATATTAAAAAGTTGAAGAGTTTGTTTGTTTGTTTGAACGCGCTAATCTCAGGAACTACTGGTTCGAATTGAAAAAATATTTTTGTATTGGATAGTCCGTTTATTGAGGAAGGCTATAGGCTATTTATAACATCACGCTACGACCAATAGGAGCGGAGCATAAATGAAAAATGTTGCAAAAATGAAAAACCGTTGAAACGAAAACACGCGAACAAAGTCGCGGGGGACAGCTAGTAATATATAAAGCTGAGGAGTTCGTTTGTTTGTTTGTTTGAACGCGCTAATCTCAGGAACTACTGGTCTGATTTGAAAAATTATTTCAGTGTTGGATAGCCCATTTACTGGGGAAGGCTATAAGCTAGTACCATTACGCTGCGACCAAAAGGAGCAAAGCATAAATGAAAAATGTTGCAAAATGAAAAACCGTTGAATCTAAAACACGCGGACAAAGTCGCGAGGGACAGCTAGTTATAAATCTGTCACATAGTTCGTCCCATTATACACATACCATGTTATAAATGAAATTTGAAGTGAATAATTGTCTTTGTACCGGATTAAATGTAACTTTCTATCTCTAGATTACATTCCTACGGGACATTCGGTTAATAAGCGAACGAAGTCACGGTTAAAACCTAGTAATGTAAATATTTTATGAATCAATATTGGCAGAGAGATAAAACTGCCGAACACGAAGGCAAAGCTGTAACAGAGACATGTCTAGGGAATTGTTAAGTACGTACGTTATATCTGCTAAAATAAATTTAATATTATAGACTTTGTTCAGCTTCAAAAGTGTTTTTGTGATTACATATCTATACTAATATTATAAAGCTGAAGAGTTTGTTTGTTTGTTTGTTTGTTTGTTTGTTTGTTTGTTTGTTTGAACGCGCTAATCTCAGGAACTACTGGTCCGATTTGAAAAATTCTTTCAGTGTTGGATAGCTCATTTATTGAGGAAGGCTATAGGCTATATAACATCACGCTACGACCAATAGGAGCGGAGCATAAATGAAAAATGTCGCAAAAATGAAAAAACTATGAAACTAAAACACGCGGACAAAGTCGCGGGGGACAGCTAGTTTATTATATTTCTCTTTTATAGAGATCAAATATATATTTTAATACCTGATTGTTTTGTTACAATGATGTTGGTTTTAAACCTTTTCTGTCTTAAGAGTTACTTAATTAACCGGTAAAAAGGGCAGTGGAGGTCAGACATTAGACGAATCTGGTGACAAAAGCAGGCAATAACATACTTATACTTGCGATTAGTGACGGGTACAGGTTGTATCATATAAAATGAATCTGTTCACCTAAATACCAGTACCAATTAAAATATTTGCACTCGTAATCACTTAGCATACCTACGCAAAAACAAAACACAAAACCAAATTGAATTCTTTTTTTTTAAAGGTTCATTTACTTTTTCGTTGCCTATTTTTTATTTTCTTTTTTACTCAATTGAACACACATTTTCTATTTATTTCCCTGATAAAATTGAGTACATTTTCTTCACTCGCTCGTTTATAAGTAATCCATAAGATAATAGCTTTGAAAAGTCTTTGAGCATACAAAGTATTCCTACAGTAAACAATTTGTCGTCTTTGAAGCAAAAAAAGTGAAGAAATTGGACAGAACGTGATACTGAAATCCATTGATAATAAGATGTTTTTTTATATTATTAGGTTTTCTTTTTTTCTTGTTTTATAATGATAAACAATTATATTGTTATCTACTTAGATAATATCGTAATAAAGAAACATTATTTTGTCATATAAAATATACAGTTGAAACACACGAAAAAGAGGCTGAGTATAAAATGAAGTTTATATTGAAAAAATAATTAGACATGAAGTAGCAACTAATTGACATCTTTTAACATCACCTTTACAATGTCTGATATTTTTTATAAATAACTAGCTGGTGCCCGGTGCGCTTCGCTTTACCTAAAAAATCTACAATTCGACTACTATGGTTCAAAAGATAAAAATTACATACAATATCCGGCACTAACGTATCTACGTAACGTAACGTACTTATGACCTATTAGGTACACCCGTTTTATTGTTGATCTAGTTAAGATTATAATTTATTATTTACTAGCTGCAACGGTTTTTCATTTTTGCAACATTTTTCATTTATGCTCCGCCTTCCTCAATAAACGGACTATCCAAAACAAAAAAAAAATTTCTCGAACCAGTAGTTCCTGAGATTAGTGCGTTCAAACAAACAAACTCTTCAGCATTATAATATGAAAATATAGTATAGATATTAAACATGTGTTCCTTGATTGTGCACGCGTCCTAAGTCAGATAATGATTGGGTTAACCCCAGCACGTTCACGGTAAGTGGTTGCAATTTGTGAGGCTGTCTTCAGCGGAACAGACTCATCCGGCAAGCCGGTTGTTGATGTTTAGTTTGTATAAACAGTGGTGGACTGAAACGAATGGAAAAATATACAGTTCCAACTATATAATTAGGTTAAATAGTGATCGGCTAGAAACAATACTGTTTATTTAAATATTTTATAACCATTATGTAATATTTTTTTCCAAACTGAAGCCACATAAGTTGCAAGCCAAATAAATACTGCATGAATAGTGTCCAAACTCTCTGCTCATACAGAGAATGAACGAGCATTGTTCACTATGCTTGTAACCTATAGCCATATCATAGAGGCGCTATACCTATAATACATTGTATGAATCAAGTTCTATTTTCTAAATATATATATTACTACATAATTATAATTTTGTGGTTAAACTGCAAATTTATGCAACCACATCACGTTTCTGCTTTACTTATTTTACAAACTAAGGCCCGCAGAGAGAACCACGAGGAATACTATATTTTAATAAAAGTAGATATACTAAGAGTATTAAAAAAACCAAGGTACTTATAAGAAAAACATTTTTTTTGTAAAAATAAATAAAATGATCTTTATTTTATCTTATTATAACTTCTATAATCTTTTATAATTGTAGTATACAAACACGTCGAGCCTTCTAAATACTGGGACATTCACACACACTCATTGGAAAGTTTATACTTACCAACTTACATTTTTAAACATATTTTAAAACCCGCACAGACGGGCTGACATTATGCAGACGTTATGACAGGCTAATAGGTATATTAATCATATACTTGGAATAATACCTCGACCTAACAATCCATTGAATCACTGATAGTAGCAAAATTAGGAAAGTCTCTGCGCTCATTAAGATGACAAGTTATTTGACGTCCGTAGAATGGGCTATATATTTAAGATTCACAAAAAAATAACACCGCCTACAAACTAAACCGTTGCTCCCAATATTCATCGCAGATTACACATATCCTTCATCTCCACCTCCATGTCCATCAACAGTTCATATCATCAAAACTACTAAACCATTTTTTTTCAAAAAAATCACTTACAAGAAAATAATTTCGACGTAAGTGTACTACTTGGATTAAAATAGTTTTTCCCATTTTCCAAGCCCTTTCCCAAGCTATTCCTGGATTCAGCTGAGTACTGTATTTTACATGGGTCGACTGCATATCTGTCCTGCACTACCCGTTTTACCGGGTAACGTATTATCCCATAGTAAGACTGGTTTTCAAAATTGTACTGACCGCCAAAGATAGACGTATGACAGTCGGGACCAACAACTTAACTTGCTTTGCGAGACACAGAGAAGTCTTGGTATGTTTACAAATGGTCACAATATTATCTTTAAACATTGACAGCTCTGGTTTCTTACCGATAAGAAAATGATAATACATAAATGATAAACAGTTTGGGAAAATCACTGGCATATTTTATTACTATATCATTCTCTCCTTAAAACTCAATTCTACTCCCTCATAATCATAACTTGAATTCTTCTCAATATTTCTGTCTGTATTCTTCTGTTTTTTGAATATTTTAGAAATTGATGGTTCCTCGTTGTCCAAAAAATGGCATTCGAGTAAATTTTCTCTCTCTCCAATCACCAGTGGTATCTCCACACAAGTATTTCTATGAGGAAATGGGAATATTGCTGTGATATGAAGTTTATACTCCAGTATAAATATATCTGCAAATTGTATTGAGTATAGTGTTGTCATCGTTGGAATAGTGCAATCAATTTTAGAAGTATTCTTTTTTTTTATATTTGACGAGAATCTTGCTGTAGTTTTCACGGGGTTTTTAAACCTGTAATATCTTCCTGAAGCTTCATAAGTCAAATGCTCGATTAGTTCAGTTTTTATTGTTAACGTTACATTAGAATTATTGTTTACCATAAGTGATAGTGTTATATCTTCACCTGGAGCTAGAAACGTCTTTTCTATCCTTGCTTCAATATCCACACGTTTTCGTTTAGTTACTGCGAAAACCTTTTTATCAAATTCTACTGTTAATGGCTCAGGAGAACATGGGTTAACGTTACCACATACGATTATATCATTTTTAAACTTTGCGAAACTGTTTATGATTTTACGGACCTCGAATTTGACGACGATTTTGTAGGTTATAGTGCAATATTTATCTTTGTATGTCGAAGGTATATCTGAAGGTAAGATGAAATCAAATGGGTATTCATAAATACCGTTTTGAGGTCCTTTATTGTTCGTCTCGTCCACTAACTTTTTGTTCAAATTAACGTACTTTTTCTTACTTATGTTTGTGATTGGTGGAATATTCGGATTTGTGTTTAGTTCTGTCCAGGAGCACTTCCCTTTGCCAACCAATGAGATGTTGATACTTGCGAATTCCGTTGGATTTTCCACACTGTATTTCACAATTCCTGTAACTGACTGGCCCGCTTTGTAGATCTCTTCATTTATATTTTCGAATATTAATAAACATGTCAACACCATGTTGATAAAATCGATATATTATAAAAATAAATTCAAGCGTGTCCTCTTCTTGGACTGATATTTAATACTAAAACGACGTACGTTTTAATCATTTCAAGTACCGTATCTTCTTAAACTTGTCTCCTATAAATATACATATAGTCATCACACTTATCAGATACTGAAAAATTCCAATATTTTTTAACATAAAAATATGCGAAGTTGCCTTTGAAGAAAAGTTTGAGAGCACACAGGCAACGGTTTATCTAGTGTTGATTGTCAATTAAAATTATTGATTGACCTCCCTGAGGTTACGTAAAGTTATTATACGTAGTATGGTTAAGTCTGCGGAACAATTTTATATAGTTATATAATATACAGCACTTTGATAAGGAAACAAGTAACAATAAAGGATCATAGTTTAAACACATAATGATTAATATAATTATACAATCATACATTGGCATTCTATTAATTACAATGTAAAAATGTTGTCAAATCACAGATAGCGTTCGGTTACATAACCATTTTTTATTCTTTGATAATTTTGCGAAATATAATAACAACTTTTAAAAAGTCCAACAGCTATGTATGTAACCTTCGTTGTTTCGCTTATTTCTGGCGTGGCTCTAAAGAAACACTTAATATTACAATATAATTTACTCGATATTTATTATACACACAGTTATGTTAGAGTAAAGAGATTTATGCCTTCTGAGATGTAAACTGAAGATTACTTCAAGTCATGTGTCATAAAGAAAGACGTTGCACATTACTTTTTTCTCTAATGCTCTCTGTGTGTATTTATTCACTATTGCTCTCTGAATACTATCTCACATTCTAACCAAATACATGAAATGACTCAAAATCATATTGCGCGACAATTTCTTTTATCAATCCCATAATTTAAAGATGAGATAATCAAACATGACTCAACCTATTGATGAGCTCACTCCGTCGGTGATACATGGATGATACTAAACGCATGATATTAAGTGTTAAGTATAGGTATTAGGTACTGGTATCCATCAAAGAATTAGTACATCATTAGCCCGAAATTATTCTAAAAATGTTCATAAAAGTCGAGCTGTATTTACTGCTGAAAGGTGAAACATATTTAAAATAAATACAATACACATAAATAATGTAGTTAACTTAGGTATGATAGCGAAAACTTATCACTGACTAGTTGTCGCCTCGGTTCCACTCACGTTCTTTCCGTTGCTCTAAGATAAAATTTCAACAAAAATGGAATTGATGTATCAATAAATTATTTTTAACCACAACTAACAAAGGTGTGCTTACTACAAAGCTGGACAATCAGTATCTAGATAAGATATCGATAAAAATATGTTTTCTTTCAATAAACAGCGTCAGTGCGGAATTGTCATCCGCGCAAGACCGTCGCTTGAGTAGTTATTTTACTGTGACAACAAAATGGGAGTGACGTGTCAATTGTTATTAAACAATGAAGGCTTTTCTCTGTACAGAGCTGGACAAACAGTGACAGGGACTGTGAACTACCTTATTGACAAACCAACAGAATTTGTGAGCGCGACAGTATCATTGATCGGGTCTGGAAGGTGCAGGTGGAAAGAAGGAAGTAGTAAAAATAGAAGAGTTTACATCGGCACTGAAGAATATGTTTCACAACACATAGAAGTATTAGAAACAAAGAAACATGAAATAGTTACAATTCAATCAGGATCGTACGAATTTCCATTTCAATTTATACTCCCTGAAGACATACCGTCATCTCATGAAGACACAACTGGAAAAATACTGTACAAAGTTGAACTCAAATTTACGAAATCAGGCTTCATTAAATCATCCAGAAAATTCAGTACAATCATTAAAGTTTACAACGATGCCAAACCATGTTTACCAGAACCTCTAATAATGGGATTTAAAAAGGAATTCATCTTTTCGTCTAAAAACAAATTTGTGTATATAAAAGGTGAAATTGAGAAGACTTTCATAAACGCAGGAGAAGATATTATGCTTACGGTATCTGTACACAAGGAAACAGACATACCGATAACTGGAATACGAACAGAGTTAGTAAACCTCATGACCTATACATCTAATACTAAAAGAACACGTCGAAATCCAGTTACTGTAAATGGATCAGTGAAAGAGTATCCAGGAATTACTGAAAAAAGCGAGACCACATTCAGGTACATTATACCAGCATTTCCAAATTTATTCTCAATACAAAACTCTCGAATAATTGCTAAGGAATACAAAGCAAAGGTGACCGTTAAGTTTCCCTTTCCTCATATAAACGCCTCATTAGAGTTACCAGTAGTAATAAATATGGTAAATAAGGAAGTTACGCTAGGAGAAGGAAATGATCAACCGCCATCATATTGGCAAGTTATGAATGAAGAAAAAAATCAAAGTGAAGATGAAGATGAAGAAGGGGAAAAACATTCAAATAATGGAGAAAAAAATGATAAAGATTTCGAACATAAACCTCATTCAAGTAAGAGTAAAGCTAAAAGGTGAAAAACATTAGAGATAAGCGATTAGTGGACACAGAGCGAAAACAGATATGCTCAAGAGCGGGGCGACAAGTTCGGTCAATGATAATGATGGGACACTAAAGTTGACAGTTAAACAGTTACTGTAACAGTGTTGAGTAATACAGCAAAGTAGTGTTAAATATTCAAAGTAGCTTAGATGATTATGCTACAAAATAATAAACTATTCTAGCTATGATCATAGTTTTAAGAAAAAACCGTGATATAGAATTTTTAGGAAAAACATTTAATATTTTTGTTGTTAAAACACAAAAAATCATTTATTTCCTCTTGAAAATAATTGTGTAATAAATTGAATTTAATGTAATAAAGACTTCGGATACAAATAAATGTGTGTTTTTTTTAAGCATTCAGTATATTAAGTACTGGTTTCCACCTAAAAGTTCGTACATCATTAGCCCGAGACAATTTTAAAAATGTTCGTAAATGTTACGGTATTCACTGCTGAAAGGTGACAAGGTTATATTTTGGGTAAAATAAATACTCTACTTTCTAAAATTATTCTAAGACATCATTGACAATCGGTGAAGGAAAACATCGTGAGGAAACCTGGATTCCAAAAAGAAATGGAATCTGAAATCGCCAACCAGCACTGAGCAAGCGTGGTGATCAATGCTTGTTCCTTCTCTATATGAGAAGAGGCCTGTGCCCAGCAGTGAGACATTTATAGGCTGGTATTAAATACTCTTTATAACTAATCGAATTTAATAACTTTATTGTACCCTACAAAGTAATTTATTATATATTAATATTTAATAAAAACATATTTTAAAACACCTACAATACACATAAATAATGAAGTTTACTAATTATAGCGAAAACTAACCTATATTGACTAGCTGTCGTCGCGGTTTCACCAGCGTTTCTTCTGTTCCAGTACGATATAAGGTTCATGAAAATCGGATTTTATCTCTATTTTCAGGTTTTTGTTGGAAACCCAATTTTCATGCCGGTTATAATAATTAAGCCCAATTTACTACTTATACAGTCAGTTACCTGCCAGTAAAATCTTATTAAAATCGGTCCAGCCGTTTTGAAGATAACCTGGAACTAACAAAAAGACCGACAGATAAAAAAAAAACTGGTTTTAAAGAATAGCTATTGAGCAAATAACTGTATGAGCTTAAAAAAGAACTATTGTTTTAATATTAAAAACAAACCATTCAATTTTATTTATTTGTATTGATTCATATAGGAAAATTGAAGAGATAAAAGTAATACATCTTTAACTAAAATAGTCTGATAAAAAAACTTAACTATATATACGTAGACAAAATAAATAACAAAATAAACTAATCTAATTAAAACATATAACTAAAATATGGCATCAAAAAATTCGTCCACATCGCTGTCCACTGGGAATGTTCCAAAAAGGCTGGCGGTATTGCCACGTTGTATGGCAATGCTTATCCTCTGTCCAAGTTAAAAGCCAGTCCTTAGGGCGCGCGAAGTGTCAACGAGGCCTTTGGCTAGCTAGATCTTTAAAAAGCATGTGCGCATTCGTACCCCACGGGATTTAAAATAATTAATCGTATTCGAAAGCAAATTTAAAAATTTGCAATTGTCCTGTAGGTTTAATTGTTGTCTAGGTATGCTTAGTACTACAAAGCTGGACAATCAGTATCTAGATAAGATGTCGATATAAAACTGCTCTTAATGAAAAATAATCTGAGAATGGCCGATTTATACTTATCTACCTGATTATCAAATAAAATTATTCATCTTTCTTAATATCTATCCTATCTCTATTATATATTACTAGCTGTCCCCCGCGACTTTGTTCGCGTGTTTTAGTTTCAACGGTTTTTCATTTTTGCAACATTTTTCATTTATGCTCCGCTCCTTTTGGTCGTAGCGTGATGTTATATAGCCTATAGCCTTCCTCAATAAACGGACTATCCAATACAAAAAGAATTTTTCAATTCGAACCAGTAGTTCCTGAGATTAGCGCGTTCAAACAAACAAATAAACAAACAAACAAACAAACAAACAAACTCTTCAGCTTTATAATATTAGTATAGATTTCTATCTCAATTTTGAAACATTGTACTTAACTCTATATTGCTCTCTCAATACTATCTCACATTTAAACCACAAATACATCGAATGAGTCAATATCACATTGCACAACAAATTCCGTTATCAAACATGACTCAACCTATTGATGAGGTCACTCCATTTGTTAAACGTTGATAACACTATTTAGTTCAAGACAACTATGAAACTTTTGTAACACAACCTTCTCCACAATCCATTGTGAATTTGACATCGATAAAGATAAGATATCAATACCAATATGCTTCCTTTAAATACACAGAGTCAGTGCGAAATCGTCATTCGCGCAAAATGGACGCTTAAGTAATTATTTTACTGTCACAACGAAATGGGAGTGACGTGTCAATTATTACTCAACAACGAAGGCTGTTCTCTGTACAAAGCTGGACAAACAGTGACAGGGACTGTGAACTACCTTATTGATAAACCAACAGAGTTTGTGAGTGCGACAGTATCACTGATCGGGTCTGGAAGGTGCAGCTGGACAGAAGGGAGTTCGAATAATACAAAAACTTACACTGGCTCCGAAGAATATGTTGCGCAACATATGGATATATTACAAACAAAGAACCATGAAATAGTAACAATTCAATCAGGATCTTACGAATTTTCATTTTTTAATTTATACTCCCTGAAGACGTACCGTCATCACATAAAGACACAACTGGAAATATACAATACAGAGTTGAAATTAAATTTACACAACCAGGCTTCATTAAATCATCCAAAAAATTCAGTTCAACAATTGAAGTTTACAACGATGCCAAACCATGTTTACCAGAACCTCTAATAGCGGGATTTAAAAAGGAATTTATGTTTTTGTCTAAAAGCAAATTCGTGTATATAAAAGGTAAAATTGAAAAAACTTTCATAAACGCAGGAGAAGATATTATGCTTACGGTATCTGTACACAAGGAAACAGACATACCGATAACTGGAATACAAACAGAGTTAGTAAACCACATGACGTATACATCTGATTGTAAAAACACACATCGCCTTTCAACTACTATCAATGGATCAGTAAGAGAGTACCCAGGAATTACTGAAAACACAGAGACAACATTTATGTATATAATACCAGCATTCCCGCATTTATTTTCAATACAAAACTCACAAATAATTGCCAAAGAATATAAAGCGAAGGTGACCGTTAAGTTACCTTTTCCTCATATAAATGCTTTATTAGAGTTACCAGTAGTAATAAATCTGGTGAATAATGAACCTAGATTAGCAGAAGGAAATCAACCGCCATCATATTGGCAAGTTATGAATGAAGATAATAATAAAAGTGAAGATGAAGTTGAAGAAGAGCATTCAAATAATGGAGAAAAAGATGATAAAGATTTTGAACTTAAACCTCATTCTAGTAAGAGTAAAGCATTAGGTAGAAGACTAAAACGCTTGGTGGACAAAGAGAGAAAATAAATAAGATGTCAAAGTCTGTAAAAAAGGTGTTAATTATTAGACAGAACACTAAAACAGATATGCTCAACAGTGGGATAACAAATTCTGTCAATGATGATGATGGAAGACTAAAGTTGACAGTTACACACGTACAGTAACAGTGTTGAGTATATAGCAAAATAGTGTAAAATATTCAAAGTGAATTCTAAAGTAAGTAAATTAGGAACAACTTTTTATGTTTATGTTGTTAAAACAAAACATATAATTTATTTACTCTAACAAATAATTGTGAACTCTTCATGTAATAAAGATATCGGATATGAAAATATGTTTTTTTTTATTAAGTGTTTAGTATGTTAGGTACTTTTTTTCACCTAAGAGTTCGTACATCATTAGCCCGAAACTATTCTACAAATTCTAATAAAAGTCAAGTTACTGTATTCACTGTCGATAGGTGACAAGGTTATATTTGGGTATAAACAATAATAACTAATGCCTAATCGAATCCTATAACTTTATTGCTCCCTACAAAATAGTCTTAAAAAGTAATCCGTACTAATATTATAAATTCGAAGATAACTCTGCCTTTCTGTCTGTCTGTTACACTTTCACGCCTAAACAGCTTAACCGATTTAGATAAAACTTGGTACGGGGTGAGCTTGGATACTAAAAAAGGACATAGGCTACTTTTTGACGCGATAACCGGCACTTACGGGGGCGGAGCTGCGGGCAAAAGCTAGTGTTTAATAAAAACATATTTTAAAATAAATACAATATACAAAACAAAACAATGAAGTTGACTTATGTTAGCAAAAACTTATCACTGAGTAGCATCCTCGTGGTTTAACCAGCGTTCTTTGCATTCCCGTAAGATATAATTTCATCAAAAATGGAATTGATGTGTCGATAAATTGTTGTTAACAACAGCTAACAAATGCATGATAACTACAAAGCTAGGCAATCAGTATCTAGATAACATATCGTTATGAATATGCTTCCTAAAAATAAACAACGTCAGTGCGGAATCGTCATCTGCGCTAGACGGTCGCTTGAGTAATTATTTTATTGTGACAACAAAATGGGAGTGACGTGTCAATTGTTACTCAACAATGAAGGCTTTTCTCTATACAGAGCTGGACAAACAGTGACAGGGACTGTGAACTACCTTATTGACAAGCCAACAGAGTTTATGAGTGCGACAGTATCACTGATCGGGTCTGGAAGGTGCAGCTGGACAGAAGGGAGTTCTAATAATACAAAAACTTACACTGGCTCCGAAGAATATGTTGCGCAATACATGGAAATATTACAAACAAAGAACCATGAAATAGTAACCATTCAATCAGGATCTTACGAATTTCCATTTCAATTTATACTCCCTGAAAACGTACCGTCATCCCATAAAGACACAACTGGAAATATACAATACAGAGTTGAAATTAAATTTACGAAACCAGGTTTCATTAAATCATCCGAAAAATTCAGTTCAACAATTGAAGTTTACAACGATGCCAAACCATGTTTACCAGAACCTCTAATAGCGGGATTTAAAAAGGAATTTATGTTTTTGTCTAAAAGCAAATTCGTGTATATAAAAGGTAAAATTGAAAAAACTTTCATAAACGCAGGAGAAGATATTATGCTTACGGTATCTGTACACAAAGAAATTGACATACCGATAACTGGAATACGAACAGAGTTAGTAAACCACATGACGTATACATCTGATTGTAAAAACACACATCGCCTTTCAACTACTATCAATGGATCAGTAAGAGAGTACCCAGGAATTAAAGAAAACACAGAGACAACATTCAGGTATATAATACCAGCATTCCCGCATTTATTTTCAATACAAAACTCACAAATAATTGCCAAAGAATATAAAGCGAAGGTGACCGTTAAGTTACCTTTTCCTCATATAAATGCCTCATTAGAGTTACCAGTAGTAATAAATATGGTAAATAATGAACCTAGGCTAGCAGAAGGAAATCAACTGCCATCATATTGGCAAGTTATGAATGAAGATAATAATAAAAGTGAAGATGAAGTTGAATAAGAGGAAAAGCATTCAAATAATGGAGAAAAAGATGATAAAGATTTTGAACTTAAACCTCATTCTAGTAAGAGTAAAGCATTAGGTAGAAGACTAAAACGCTTGGTGGACAAAGAGAGAAAATAAATAAGATGTCAAAGTCTGTACAAAAGTCAAAAAGGTGTAAGTTATTAGACAGAAGACCATAACAGATATGCTCAACAGTGGCATAACAAATTCTGTCAATGATGATGATGGAAGACTAAAGTTGACAGTTACACACGTACAGTAACAGTGTTGAGTATAGAGCAAAAAAGTGTAAAATGTTCAAAGTAAATTCTATATCACGACTTTTTGCTTAAAACTATGACCATAGCTAGAATAGTTTATTATTCTGTAGCATAATGCTACAGAAGATATTTAATAGAATTTTTAGGAACATTTTTTATGTTTATGTTGTTAAAACAAAACATATAACTCAAACTCAAACTCAAAATCTTTATTTGCATGTTAAGGTCTTATAATGAATAATTATAATTTATTTACTCTAAAAATAATTGTGAACTGTTTATGTAATAAAGATATCGGATATAAAAATATGTTTTCTTTTTATTAATTGTTTAGTATGTTAGGTCCTGGTTTCCACTTAAGAGGTCGTACATCATTAGCCCGAAACTATTCTACAAATTCTTATGAAAGTCGAGTTACTGTATTCACTGCCGAAAGGCGACAAGGTTATATTGTTACTTGGTACGGGGTGAGCTTGGATACTAAAAAAAGACATAGGTTACTTTTTGCCGCGATAACCGGTATCTACGGGGGCGGAGCTGCGGGCAAAAGCTAGTGTTTAATAAAAACATATTTTAAAATAAATACAATATACAAAACAAAACAATGAAGTTGACTTATGATAGCAAAAACTTATCACTGAGTAGCATCCTCGTGGTTTAACCAGCGTTCTTTGCATTCCCGTAAGATATAATTTCATCAAAAATGGAATTGATGTGTCGATAAATTGTTGTTAACAACAGCTAACAAATGCATGCTAACTACAAAGCTAGGCAATCAGTATCTAGATAACATATCAACATGAATATGCTGCCTATAAATAAACAGCGTTAGTGCGGAATCGTCATCCGCGCCAAACGGTCGCTTGAGTAATTATTTTATTGTGACAACAAAATGGGAGTGACGTGTCAATTGTTACTCAACAACGAAGGCTTTTCTCTATACAGAGCTGGACAAACAGTGACAGGGACTGTGAACTACCTTATTGACAAACCAACAGAGTTTGTGAGTGCGACAGTATCACTGATCGGGTCCGGAAGGTGCAGGTGGGAAGAGGGATCTATTAGATATAGAAGAGTTTATGTCGGCACTGAAGAATATGTTGCGCAACACATAGAAATATTTCAAACAAAGGAACATGAAATAGTTACAGTTCAATCAGGATCATACGAATTTCCATTTCAATTTATACTTCCTGAAGACATACCGTCTTCTCATCAAGACACAACTGGAAATATACAATACAAAGTTGAACTTAAATTCACAAAATCAGGCTTCATCAAATCATCTCAAAAATTTAGTACAATAATTGAAGTTTACAATGATTCCAAACGATGTTTACCAGAACCTCTAATAGCGGGATTTAAAAAGGAATTTACGTTTTCTTCTAAAAAAAAATTCGTGTATATAAAAGGTGAAATTGAAAAGACATTCATAAACGCAGGAGAAGAAATTATGCTTACGATTTCAGTACACAACGAAACAGACATACCGATAACTGGAATACGAACAGAGTTAGTAAATCTCATGACGTATACATCTAATTGTAAAAACACACATCGCCTTTCAACTACTATCAATGGATCAGTAAGAGAGTACCCAGGAGTTACTAAAAACACAGAGACAACATTCAGGTATATAATACCAGCATTCCCGCATTTATTTTCAATACATAACTCACAAATAATTATCAAAGAATATAAAGCGAAGGTGACCGTTAAGTTACCTTTTCCTCATACAAATGCCTCATTAGAGTTACCAGTAGTAATACATATGGTGAATAATGAACCTAGGCTAGCAGAAGGAAATCAACCGCCATCATATTGGAAAGTTATGAATGAAGAAAATAATCAAAGTGAAGATGAAGTTGAAGAAGAGGAAAAACGTTCAATAAATGGAGAAAAAAGTGGAGAAAAAAGTGATAAAGATTTCGAACTTAAACCTCATTCAAGTAAGAGTCAAGCGAAAGGTAGAAAGCATTAGGTAGAAGACTAAAAAAATTGGTGGACAAAAAGAGAAAATAGACAGGATGACAAAATCTGTCAGTGATGGTGGAAGAACACTTTTGTTTTACTAAATAGTGTGTGTATGTAAAATACTATATATAAATAATTGTTTTACAGAATAATAAAAGATTGCAGCTGCGACGGTCGTTTTATAAAAAAAATGTGATACTGGTTTTTAGGAACATTATTTTATGTTTTTGTTGTTGAAACGAAACATTTAATTTATTTACTCTGTACAATAATAAATTGTTAACTATTAATATTATAAATATTTAATTTTATGTTTTTTCTTACCCGATAAAATAAATTCTTAGATAGTAATACACATGGGCAATTACGTTTACTTACTAATGATATGATATGAACACTGATAAGTAATCGAAATTACATAGATAAAATAATAAATTTATTTACTACATATCAGTCTCTACGGTTGATTGTATTGAAAAGCAGACTTAAAAACTTTAAATTGTCGATATGGGAGTGAAGTGCCAATTGTTATTAACAAAAGCCAACGAGGGTGTGTCTTACTACTTAGCTGGACAATCAGTAACAGGGACTGTTAAATATGAATTTGATAAACCAACAGAGTTCACAAGTGCCACACTTTCATTAATCGGCTCAGGTTTCTGCCAATGGCAAACCCAGCTCGCGAACGGAATAATAATACATATTGGCAACGAAGACTATGTTGCGCAACACATGGATCTATTACAAGCAAAGGATGGAAAAATAGTGACCATTCAACCTGGGTCGTATGAGCATCCATTCCATTTCGTACTTCCGGAGGATGTACCCTCTTCTCATAAGGATGACATTGGCAATATAACATTCAAAGTGGAACTCCGATTTATAAAATCAGGATTCGTCAAACATTCTAAGAAGTTTAATACAATAATTCAAGTTCACGGTGGTATCAAACCAAATCTACCTCAACCTTTAATGGCTGGAATAAATAAAGAGTACAAATTTCTGGCAAAAAAGAAATGTTTAAACTTAAAAGTCGAAATTGGAACGACATTCATAAACGCAGGGGAAAATGTAACGATTACGTTGATTACGAATAAGGAAACTGAAATGCCTATAACTGGTGTAAGAACAGAATTGGTATGTCATATGACTTACATATCGAATTTAAATCAAGAATGGCCTATACCTAAGACCGTTAAAGGAACTGCAAAGGATTATCCAGGAATAAAAGAAAAGACGGAATCAACAGTTACATATGTAGTGCCTACAGTAACAGATTTGTTCTCGATACAAAATTCAAAAAAAATAGCCAAGGAATATAAGGTGAAAATAACTTTCAAACTTCCTTTTCCTCATAAGAATGCTACAATAGAGCTGCCAGTGGTTATCGACAAGGTACATTACGAAACTCAAGATAAACCACCATCATATTGGCAAGTTATGAGTGAAGAAAAGTACAAAGATGCTTCAGAGCTGGAATTGAAAACTACGGAAGGAACAACCGGGAGTTTTGAGCATGATTTGAAGTCACAAAAACCACAAACAAGTGACGAATATTAATAAAAATAGCTAAACATGACATAGATTAAATATGTTTGTAATGACATTCTTACAATTTTCATTCATTCTAACAATAAAATCGTGTACTTGTGTTAATAATGTTGTATTGTTTTGGCTCAATTTATTATGTCTTGTTTAAATGGAATTGTTTTAATAAAAATATTTAAATTTATAAGAAATATTTTCCTTAATAAATGCCTATAAACTTCCCAACTTTCGGTGGTCTGTGTTAAAAGGTATAATTAAAAACATTGATAGGTATATAATTATACACTCCTAATTTAATTAAAGAACATTAAAAAAAATCACATTCTCCTTTCTTCTTAAATCTAATTATTTCAAAATCAGATGTTATGTATAAGTTTGACGATATCTGTCTCTAACTCCGGGTTGATCCTTCAAGGTAGGACTGAAGCCCAAACATAAAAAAGGTACCGATTCTGATAAAAATAATAATTTAATTGATTTTGATACATATCTAAATCTCCGATTATAATTTAAAATAGAGATGACCTGCATTATTGTACAAATTATGTTGTTTTGACGAAAAGATTAATTTTAAGAATAATTCATTTAAAAACAACAATATAATACGTCAGACTTTTTTATTTTACGTAACATCCTGTAGCGCAAATGTAAAAAACTATATAATTATATTTTATTAATAATAAATTAATTAGGTAAAAAAATTCAAGCATAAAACATGTTATATTTTATTAATAATAAATTAATTGAGTAAAAAAATTCAAGCATAAAACATGTTTTTTGTTTCATCTAGATAGTGTTTATGTCGAAACTAAGTTCAACATATGAAGTAAATAATTAATAGTGACTTTAAAGCCCTACAGGAAAAAGAAAAATAGTAAAATAATTTTACAAATAATTATAATAACGAAAGTTTATAATTATTTTACACATTAAAAAAGTAAAATATAAAAATACAAAATTGATATAGGTAAAATAAAACCTATTAATTATAAACAATTGGTAAAATGATACAAAAGTTTCCTGGAAAATATTATTTAATGGATGGATGTTGTTTTACATACAAATTCTACTTAATTATATATCCATTAGTTTGTAAATACAATGTAAAATTAACAAACAATAAAGAAAGTCTGTCAGCAGAATAAAGCAAAAAAAAATGACCTATGTAAATCAGGAATATATGACAATTTATTTTTGGATACTACCTAATGAGTTTTATTCAGTTTTTCAATTATGAGATTTTATCTTAGTATCTTGTTAGATGCGCATTTTGACAATATGTATTAATGAAATCAATAAAACTTAGCTCAGTATGACGAAAATGTAAATAAAAATGCTGGCAATATTATTATGAAGGGATAAGTGTATTTTCTACAAACTTAACCTTTTTCCTGTCTTGTGTAGAGTCTGTGCGGAAAGAGAGCTGTCTCAGGATTGTCGGCGATGCAGAGTTTAATTACTGTATAGGTAATGTTAAAAACACTGTTTCGTCATTATAGTATGAGTGTAGCATTATAAAATTATGTTAGAGCATAATGTTTTCAAATACCGCCTTCACAATTGTTCTAAGGAATTATTTTGATGTTATCATAATGATAACGTTTACCATTTATCGCCACGATGGTTCTCTTCTCGCACAGATACTATCACATATGATTTGTGATATGATAATGACATTGTTTAACTATTGGGTTTATTTTCTGGACAGTAAATCTGTCAATGCATATTACGAAACATTTTTAATTATCTACATATCATAATCAAAGGTTTTAGTGTACAGATGATAGAAAGAGGATGTTGTTATCTTCGTTCATATCTTTTTTTTTATCTACTTTAGACTATCACAGGTGAAACTTCAAATTTCTTTCTCTATCTTCAAATGGCTCATCATCAATGGTATCATCCTTAGTGACCTCGCCCATAGCTTCCCAATAACTTGGAGGTGGCGCGGTGATGTCTTCTCGCACAACAGCGTCACCTATTTGCACCGGTATCAGCAAATTCACATCCCTGTGAGGCACCGGCATCCTAGCAGTTACAACAACTTGGTAGTATCTTGACATTATCTTAGAATGGTCTAAAGACACAAAATAGGATGGCAATCTGAATTCTATGTCAATTGTTTTAGTTTCACCAGGTTTCAATGATGTTGTTTTAGCATCAGTGCCTTCAATATCTTCGTATGTTATAAACTTCCTACTTACTACGAACGTGTGCATTTCTACTAGTCGGCTTATAACACTTTTTATAGTAACATTTGTATCATTAATAACTTCATATTGGAACCGTACTGTACCACCAATAGGAAGAATCGAATCAGCAATATTAGCTCTGATATGCACAGTGCTCGTTTTACATGAAAATGGTTGAGTCAATTTCTTTTTTTGTCCCAGGAGGATGGGTTCGGTTGATAGTTTTGGAGTTATCGATGAGACGACTGGAATTTCTTTCCTAAAATGTTTGGCAAAAGAAAACATTCCTGTTTTATCAAACTTGATTCTTACGTAATATTTAATACGGCATTTAATTTGGACGTTTAAATTACGGTGGAAGAATTTAAATGTTGACGGTATATTGTGAGGTAATCGAAAAGCGAACTCTTTTTCATATGATCCAATAGGTAAAACCATTTTTTCATTCTGTATGATTTCATCAATGTCCATATAAACTTCACTGTTGCTGTAGTGCTGAGTTCGTTTATTTTTCTGTGTACTTTTGTCCACTACATTGACAAATCCAATTCCTTTTAACGATATAATAATCTTCTCTAACGACGTTGGTTCATCCACTGCATATTTTATTAATCCTGATACAAGTTCGCCACTATGAAATGTTCCATCTGATGGTTTGACCATCGTTATTTCACTAAAGATTCCCATGTTATTAGTCTATTCCAAGATTTTAGAAACGGTTCACAAAACAATTACGGATTGTTTTTGTCGACTATTACAGCCCGACAATTTTATCGTTGTGGCAGTGTTGTTTAGAGCGGTTGTGCTATATCGTTTATGTGAACTGATAGTAACTGATAATAATGTTTTTAATTAAGATATCGAAAAATTGTTTATCGAAAGTATCCATTTGATATTTTTGCTTTTATAATGCTAATAATATTGTAAAACGTTAAAAAAACAACATGAGTAGGTTTAACGATGATTCTTATCCAAAAATGTTTAGAAAGTACACAACCACAGGACTTTCGGTACAAGTTAGTTTCAAAGAGGATAATTAGTGTCACAATAATGTCACACCTCTTTTTATCTCTGAAAAACTCGTTCTGTCATCGATTACATGTAATTTGATTATACCTGACCTTCACCGACGGAGAATTTTTATTATCAGCAAATAGCATAAAAGGGAATATGCAGAAATCATCGATTTAGTTTAATTTTTACATCTTACGCTATTTAAGTTCTAATCCGTGACGAAATGATTAAGTCTTTATTTCTATAATTCAATAAAATATAATAAAACATAATAGATCGCAAAATATACGCGGCTTTTATAAATAATCAAAACGCGATGCCACTTGGTCAGACCTAATATTACGTCATATGCCTTGCTGCATATCTGTTATTGTTCACACATGAGGCCGATGGAACTAGCCATAACCCTGCGCACCAGGGATACACACCGTTTTCGCATAACGGTAAGGAAACAGTCCACTCGCGCCTCAGCGAACATGCGAGCAATCCCGAGGCAGTCCCAACAGCATCCTGTGGTATGATTCTGTAAGACCTCATTCTAAACTTCGAATCTAAATCCGCTGTGAGTTTCTTGATTGGCATTCCAAAAACTCGGTTGATAATTCGAATGTACCCTAGCGCTACAGTTGCGAGCGTGTCAGCGAGTTGAACTAATTTGACGTGAGATTTTGACTGATAAAGTATGAGATGACATAAGAAGTGGGATTCAGTAAGGTAATTTTCTTGTCACTTCGACGCTCACTTCGCACTCGAATCCGATCGAAATCAAGGTCATTTTGAACCTTATGCGAAGTGAGAGTGAATAGCGATGTGAGAAGCGAGTTGTTGTTTGAACTTTACAGAATCTATTGGCTGAACGCATTGTTATATTGGATTCGGAGGGAGTTGTAAGCTTTTCGAGTCCATCCGGCCGGGAACATCCTATCACAAGCAAATCCTTGCTTAAAAGGATGTTCCAAGTTATATTATGTAAAACAAATAAAGTGATGAAATAAACACTTTTTTATTTTATTATTTTTTTATATCCGGCCGATAGGCTGCAAGTATAAAAAGATGAACAATACAATTATATTATGATCATTTCTATCTTGAATAATGTTATTGCACCTACCACCCCTAACTCTACACCACCTTTGGTTGACTGGTAGAGAATGAATAAGGCATTAAGTCCGACTTTGTACCAATTTTGTGCATAAAGTTTAAATAAATAAATACGCTCTGAAAAGTGTGATTTTTAAATTTTTTCTCATATGACAATGACCTCCGTTTCCTTTCCACATCATTTTCGTTCATAAGGCCACTCGTTACGATATGCCCTAGATATTTAAAAGTGTACACTCTATTTAGACGATTGCCATTGAGTGAAAGAGTTGGTTTTGTGCGGGGACTTTTACCCTTCATCTCAAAGACCGACCGAGAGATAAAACGGTGTAACTAAATAATTAAACACATAAAAAAATCGTGCATATTCTATATTATTTCCTAATCAAATTTCGTGACTAATATCTGTAAGACACCGTGTTCCTACGGAGTTTGTTTCGCGTTTCTTTACCACAACAAGAGAATTATTGTTTTTACTGACCTTTAAAAAGTACTATTTAGAAAACTATTTCGAATAAGTATTTTTGAGCTGGATTTTTTGTATAATATAGTTGTGTTTTGTATCTAAGTAATTGAATAGGTAAATAAGGATTAAGTAAAGATTTTTAGCAAAATAAAACACGTTTTAAATATTATCATATTACATTTTCGTGATTATCCCTTTGTAATCTTTTTGAGAGCTGATTCATGAAAGCAATTTATGTAAAGTAAGAGATTATGTTCTTAACTTTTGTCTTACGCAACACAGATTAAAATATGCAAATCACAGTGTATTTATAAAAGTAAGATAGGTATTTAAAAGGAAAAGAGTAAGGTTATAAAATGACCTACAAAGATGAAGATGGTTTTAAATAATTTGTTTTAATATACAATCATTTTTTACAGCAACTTCGTCCGCTTACATACGTACAACTTACAACTGGAATAAAAAGTATTATATATAGTAGTTCTGGTTAAAAAACCTATAAGTTTACAAAATATTATTAAAACCTATTTCACGCGTTTAAAATATTAGTGAGATAATAATATTTAAAACTGTTATCACTGCTATTAGGAGTAAAACGATTTTTCTAAGGAACACAAAAAATGCAAGAATTATTTATTATTAAAGGCGTTATCTGTTCCGATAACACCTGATAGCCGATCTATTTTTATCCGCAACAAACAACGCTAACAATATGGTTATTTAGTATCATAGTCGTTTTTTTTTTAAAATTTAGTAGAATGAATTTAGAAGCTTATCACGATTACAAAAATGGACCTTACCGCCTTTAAATAAAGTCGCTATTAATTTCACAAAAGGGATGAAAATCAATAATATTTGTAATTGTTTTTTGTTTTTCAAACACACACATTAATAGTTTTAATGTATTTTAAACCTTATTCATACTAATATTAATACTAAAATAAATCTTTCTATCTGTCTGTCTGTTGCGCTTTCATGGTAAACCACTCAATCGATTGTAATAAACTTTGGCATGGAGTAAACTTGAACTCTAAAAGAGGAAACTGACTACTTTTTGCCTCGATAACCAACATGAACGCGGGCAAAACCGCGTGTGAAACAAAACAATATTGGACGGAATTTATTTTAACTTTTATTTCTATTATTTCTAGGCTTATGGTCATCGTCTAAATTCATTAAAAATAACCAACCAAATTAGCTTGAACCATTCAGCCTAGGCACTAGTTTTAAAAATAGATATAATTTTAAATACCTAAAGTTCAAATATTCGTTTTGTTGAGATTAGATTAGTTTGCATCAGCGTGAATATTCCTGTAACACGCGGTAGAACATTGTACTTTTAATAAAATTGCAGCTAAAAGCTCCCACACAAAGTAACTTTAAACGTTGGGTCAAAGATCAAAGGTCACAAATTGTGTGAGCTCGTGAAAAGAAAAACTATGTATAAAATGTGAATCAATGAAAATTTGGGCGGAAGTAAAAAGCCTTGTTAAAGATCGATACCTAAGTAATAGCAGAGGATTTCACTCCACGGTTTAAGTACGTTCGGACGGCGCGCCTTCCGGGCAGGCGAATAGTAGTGTACCTATTGCCTCTTGCCGCGTAATACTAATAACAGAATTGTGACAACTTATTTAAGCATCGACGAATCTTAGACAACTTTTGTGTGGAATTTACATGTTATACTTTTATTTGTTATCTGGTTCGAGATTGCGTCCATTATGTATAAGAATGTCCTTTGATCGCCGATTTTGGCTGAGAATTAACTTTTCTTTTATAATAGGTACATTTAGTAAGAAAATATTTATTTTCTCCATCTATATTTGTGCGAGACGTATACGGACAGCTAATCTATCAGGATGTATGGATCACATCCGCATTGCCGGACAATATCGTATTATATCGGGAACTGGGATAGATCGCTAATAGTATTGAGGACGTCCTGTCGCAGGTCTGCTGGCAGAAAATTCGATGGAAATAAGCAGTGTCTTTGTACCTATTTGTCTTTTACCTATATGTTTGTTACATTGCACTTACCGGGCAATTATTGGCAATTTTGGTTAAAAATGATGTCCCGGCAACACCTATCAATGTTTGGCAATACAAAAATTGTATAAAAATTTCCAAGAATTACCCAATTTTAGTCGCACGTGTAAACGTACCTTCTTTTATTGTTTGTCTGTTGTGTATACTTTAATTAATAAATAAGATAAAGATGGCTATAAGATACAATATCCTTAGTTTAAGCAGCTACGGTCCTTGTTTCAATTACTTACTAATGCCTACGATTATTATACATTTAAAAACAGCTTTTAAGAGTTGCATTTATTGCACTCAAAGTTGTGAAATATGATAATAATCATGCATCATCTTTGAAGGGTTTACAAAAGCCCAATTTATTATAAATTGGTATATATATGCTTGTACTTATTAATTCAGAAAATAAAGAGTAACACCCTAGAGTTAATGACATTAGTTTCAAATGACAAACATACAGTATACTTTGACTGCACGGATAGCAGATTGTTATTGGTCACCAAGCCAATTACCACAGAGCGCGACATGTTGCGGGTTCGATCCCCACGTGACCACAAATGAAAGTCTGGGTGTTCATTGTGTGGTTTGAAATTTTGTAAAACTCTCCGCGACACAAGGATTGAATTCCGAGCAATTCAATTACGAGCGTCGTTTTTTAAAAAAGAACATATCATATTATACAATTTTTGTATAATAAAATAACTAATATTAAAATAAATATATATTAAAATATCTTTGTTTTTTTAATGTACCCCTTAGCAACATATCCAGTTTTTAACAAAGTTTGCAAGATACAAAAATACACAAAACATTTTTTTTAGGACTCTCAACCTTTTTTCGGTAGGTAAAAATAAACAAGACTCCAGATTACCTTTTCTTTTAAGATACGCAAAGATTACTATCATACCCGAGCACTATTTATGGTAGTAGAACCTAAATTTGTAGCAGTTTCGTTGTACAGTCCACCGCTTTTCAGAGGTAACAACAAATTTCGAAAATCAGCCTTAACACTTTGAAATAAAGATGCTTTTGTTCTCAAAGTATTACCACTTATGTGCGATTGACTGTACATACTTATATTGCTGCTCACGATCCGCCTCAAAACACGAGTCTAGATGTTACCGAAATAAAATATGAAGATATTTAAAAATGCTTGTAAATATCGCTTAAAAAATGATTTTCTTTCGTGTGGTGTGATCAAGTAGATGCAAGAATGTGCGATATTATATAACAATTTACAAACTGTATTTCTAAAGAAGAACTTTAAATAAGGCTATTTACATACATAAATGGTTATACGCTACTTTCTCATATATTCAGCTGCAACCAGTGAGATTAGAGGCCCCACTTAGTTTTCTTAGGCACCATGGTTTTCTTTATGATAGATATTTTGGAAGCCGTGCTCAAGAAGAGTTTAATTTGAGGTTTGTGTCGATTGTCATTTTTGTGCACTACGCATCTACACTTGTACTTGCACTTTTGTACACTACAATACGGCAATTGTGAAGACCTCACCAGTTGAGTGGCTTACACGCCGGTTTTCAAGGTGTTGCCAGGTCTGATGTGCAGAGTTCGATCCCCGAACCGGTCAATGTAGAAATCCACTTTTCTACATTGTCTCGGATCTGGGTGTTTGTGGTACCTTCGTTATCTCTGATTCCATAACACAAGTGCTATATACCTAATTACTTTGGGTTCAGATATAATTATATATAATTAGTACAATTAATTAATATTTATATTACTGAACCTACAAAGTAATTGCTTGAAGGTAATAAATATAAGAAAACAGGACAAAGTTTTACTACGGAGAAAAGATCGCCCACCTTTTTTCATCATATTTGTTTGGCAGACACACTATTAATCGCCAACGCCTAAGTAGTATCTCATCATAGCACACCTTTTATTCCGCCATTAAAATAAAAACAATAATTATCCCTCTGTCAAGTCTTTCAACTCACCAACCTGATCAGATAACGTCTAAAACATTACTTTTCTCACTTTCTAAACAAAAGAAAATCGTATTCTGCTGAAAAGCGACGATTCAATTTACAGATACAAAAGTGAAACTAATAGTAACACGCTTGCTTCAGAAAAGGCCTAACTATTAGTGAAAGTTGTTAACAACGCGTAATGAGTAAGAAGTTTAAGGGCGTTTAACTATTTCTAACAACAAAACGGTGCTATGTATTGGACATAGTGAATAGAATTTCAATAGCTCACACATTCACAAAGGATTTTTTGTAACTAAATATTATTATAGTTTGGTCTCCTTAAATCTATTTTAGGTGGAATACATAACAAGTAATACTCTATCTATTAATGGCCGGTTCTTATATGAAAGAAACGATTCGTATTGCTTACGGACTGTAGAATTTTCTTTGTTTTGTTTAGAAAATTCTACCGTCCGTAAGGAAATCAAAGTTTTTTGAATATACGAACCAGGTTTAAGTAACCTAACTAGAGTGTTACTAGAAAATGTTACCTTAGTAACTACGTAAGACTTAGTAAGTTTTGTAAGCCATCCTTGAGTAGTCAGTCTTTAATCTAGAGCTACAAAATATACAATTACAAATATATTGTTGGTTGTGTGTTTGTTGACAAAGAGTTTTGACTAAGTTAATGAGACTTCAGGATTTTAGACTTAAATATGTTTTGTCATCACGCCAAAATACAGTAGGTTAAAAACAAGATAATTCCTAGTCTTAAAATCATACACAAATTCTTGAAAAACGGAATGAAGTAAAATCGCCTGTCCGTCCGTCCGTCCGTCTGTCAGTCAGCGGGCTGTACCTCATGAACCGTAATAGCTAGAGAGTTGAAACTTTTACAGAGTGTGTATTTCTGTTGCCGCTAAAATCCAAACGTGTTTAATTTTTTGCTTGATTCTAACGACATGTATCTTGAACTAAGTATGGTAACGAACACTTCATGCGCGAATCCGACTCGCACTTGGCCGGTTTTTGAAAGCCACACGTAAAGTACTGAAATCCATGATGGTCCTCAAATCAAGTAAAATTACACATGAAAGCCCAAGCAAAAATCTTTAAGCGAATACTTAAATACTATACTATGTAGGAATTTTAAAAGGCTAAGCAAAAAATATACCACCTTTTTTAATCGCGACCTTTTCATTAATCGCCGCATTTATAACGAAGCCAATAATGGCTAGAAGTAATTGCTCACTTTTAAAATAATTTATTCAGTATTTTAAATATATATTTTTTTCTCGTCCTAAATTATATTGCGACTTAGTTCGTTTTTATTTTGCCGACGACATTAAATAGAAGTAGTTTTAAGAAGCACTAATTATTATTAAGTAGAAGAAATAAAATTTATTATTAAAACATATTTTCAGTAGAATTAATTAGTCAAAGGAATTATACCAGAGTTACAGAAACTGCAGCGTTTTACGAAACTGTGTTGGGGTCGGCTTCCAGCCGTACCAGATTTAGCTGGATACCGTATTTTACAAGCAGCGACTGCCTATCTGACCTCCACAACACGTTTGCAGAATAATACTGTAGATACTAATATCTACAGTATTATTCCGTATACGTGTGTTAGCAGATTAATGAAGTTTATTAATAGTTGTGAATGTTGAATTGGGGATCGAGCACATCACACAAATTTCACATGTTAATTACACACACACAACTACCTATACCCACGCATACACACACATTCACGCTTAATTATGTTTAATTGGAGATCTGCAAACAATTGATTCTTAATTTAATTTGTTCTACCTATAGTAATTATATAACTATAAAGTTCATTTTAACTTAGATTACAAAATAGATTTTAAGAAATTATCTTGCGACTGGTGTAGTCAGCTCGTCCTGCAACTCCCGCATTACAACTTAGGGAGTAGGAATGGCTGAAAACCAGCGCTGTGACGGGTCGTGCTCATCCCGGTACAACATTAGCTGATACATCTCCTTTTGCGACTGTCTTCTTTAGACTGATATTTAATTATATGTACCGTGTTTTGTTTTTATTTTAGTAACAAGAAATGTCTTTTTTTTATTGTCCTTTTAAATATTATAATAATCCCTCCCTCTGACAGTCAAGTTACAAGAACACGTGAAGTGTTTTGTCAACTTGGAGAACAACGAGGGATGTCATTCAAAATTACCTGTTAAAATAATTTTATAACTGAACTTATTCAATAATATTGCCAGAAATGCCAGTTTCATTATTATTATTACATAGATATGCAAATTCCCTAAAGTAAACTTTGCTCATTTCCATGCAGTAAAACACATTCTGTTGCCTTGTAAAGCTCTATAAAAGCGTTTTAGTATGCTTTCAGGAAACTGAGGCAGTAGCGAAATAATTTTCAATCTGTTTGATAACGTTATGAGTTTTAGGTCACAGAAGTTAGATTCTATGTTTGAAAGCTGTATTCTTTTGTTTAGTATTGCTCTGTTTTTAGTCTTAGTCTCTTGTGAGTCTTAGGGAAAATAATACAGCACTAAATAGAGGAAAATTAATGTTTTTTTTTTTTTAATTTTTATTCCTTTAACTGATGCCTCCTAAATTATTTTGACTTTAATAATTCAAGACATAATCCGTGCTACATTTTTTTTTAGAGAGATGAGTTACTTCCACGTATCAATAATTTAATACCAATCTTTATGGACAATAGTATGCTTATAAGTTAGCTTCACTTTCCAGATAAAAAAATTAAAACCATATAATCTGTGGTCTTATAATAAGTCAGCAGAACAAACATTTGCTGGACCCAAGTAAATCTGTTCTCAAATGTCCTTAAAATGTAAGTGCAGTTCTCTCTTACTTGTGAGAATGAGCCACGTGGTAGCTTCGCTCTAAAAGCTTAATAATAAA
The DNA here is from genome assembly GCA_932294365.1 of Diachrysia chrysitis. NCBI lineage: Eukaryota > Metazoa > Arthropoda > Insecta > Lepidoptera > Noctuidae > Diachrysia > Diachrysia chrysitis. The sequence goes on along the minus strand of OW028648.1, from coordinate 1,624,801 downwards.
AGCCTTTCTAAGACAGTTGTCGGGTTCGTGACGTCACAGATAGTGGAAGTAAAAACCTGAGTGTCAGCTTACATGACGTATTTTTGCACGAACTTTAGTGTTTTGCACTGGAGTAAACTTGTAAGGTGGTACTTCGTGTAGGGTGGGCAAATCGGGTGCTGTCTATTTTATTATTTTGACGTTTAAAGAGTGCTACTTTGTAGCCTAATTTAAATAAATGAGTTTTGATTTGATTTTGTTTTCTTTAAAATGAATCAAAATAATAAATAAGCGGTTTCAGGATAAAAAGTATGAAATGTAATTTTTTGTCGATGTAAGCAAAATTATTGCCTATGTAAAGGACAAAGGTTTTGTTTCCGTTTTTATTTTATTACATTATAGAGTTATTACCGGTTTCCACATGAATTTAAAATGAGGGGGTTTTAATCCGACGGCATATATAATTGCGGATCCATTTCCAAAAAAAATGACATCTAAACCTTAGACGAATAAATAAGTTAACTATAGAGTGCGCATATCGAGTATGAACTCGTAATATTGGTGTCAAAACAAAGCGCACCGTTTTATTAAAACTATCTCAAAGCCTAATATTACCCTAATAATATCGGAACCGTAGATATTTTCGCATAAACGTCTGTCGTCGCACGAAAAATCAGATAAATCAGAAAACGAGCGCAGTACATTTAGCTAAAAATGTGCTTACGCTTGACATACTACACATATTGACATGAAATACATGACTACTAGCAATGCGCACGCTCTATGCTTGTCTGTTTACTTAATGATCGAAACGATGCCATATAAATTTCATTGAAGTCGGATCCTTTTTATATTTATGTGTATTCAATTATTTCACAGATTTCATTTGTTTTCTTTTTTTAGTCATAATCTCAATAAACTACGAAATCATTTAGGCTCTGAGTACCTACTCGAAAAAAACAAATCTAATGAATCTAGTTTCGTTACAGAGTTTCCCTGTATCAAAGTTACATTTGTACAAGCGTTAACGCTGATCGAATCGCTCAAATTTATGAAAGGGACATGTTTGAGTCACGTGATCTATCAAAACGAAATGTCATTATATTATTGCCAAATATTTAATAGTCATTTAAGCGATTTCTATCATTGCTTCACGCTCGTAGAAATATAATTTGGCTACAGGAGCTGATCTCCACTATTTGTCTTCGTAATCAGATGAAAAGCTTGATAACTATATACAACAACACTTCACACCACTTTAGTGCATATAACACCGGAGTAAGTGAAACTAAATATACCACTACATCAAGTTTCTATAACTAAGGTAGAGATAGATTAAGAGTAGAGAAGGTAGATTATACATAACGATACTCTGTAAAAACCATTTTCCCACGAGTGGAAGGAACATGATCACTCGTTACCAAACACTTACCCGCAATAATATCTGCGGCTAATCCGGTAAGGATAATCCGACCACACTCCATAGAATTTTATCTATTGTGCACCCGCTTTATGCCGGCTATAAAGGGAACTTTTATGGAATACGCTTTCTATCTCCCATTCTTATAACCCGTATGTTTCAGAAACTTGAAAACTTCTGAGTCTCTGTTCCAATGACCGGCTTTATATTAATTACTAGCTGTCTTCCGCGACTTTGTCCACGTGTTTTAGTTTCAACGGTTTGGCTCCGCTCCTTTTGGTCGCAGCGTAATGTTATAGAGCTTATAGCCTTCCTCAATAAATGGGCTATCCAAGACAAATACTTTTTTAAATCGGACCAGTAGTTCCTGAGATTAGCGCATTTAAACAAACAAACAAACTCTTCAGCTTTATATATTAGTAAGTAATAGATTGTACATATTTTCTTTTTACAATCCTCGGTACAAGGAATTAATTCCTACTGAATGTTTTTATCCCCAGGGGTATTACAAAAACAAAATTTAATCAAATACTCGGGAAGTACCTAAAATTGGAATAACTATTTGTAGATTAGATATAGAAATTCAGGATAAATTGGTAGATTAATTATATTAATTAGATGAAAGTTATTTTAGACAGTAGTTGTAAGGTAAAGTGGGATTTAATAAAGGTTTCATAAACTGGCAGGTAGGATTAGAGATTAGGGATTTAATAAATCATGGATAAATCACGTTGCGTCATATTTCATTTTTAAAAGGTCAGCGAGTGTGTAGGTTGTTTCTGAGAGCAAAGGTGAAAAAAGCATTTTGTGTATCATAACTTTTCCAACTTTTCGTCGTAATTTAAATGTATATAGAATGGGGTTTTTATAAAACTATAAAATTTCCTAATGTAATTTGAAGTGTATTTTCATGCCTTTTATATCTATATATGAGAAGAGGCCTATGCTCAACAATGGGACATTAATATTTGTATAATAACTTTCGTAAGGAGTATTCATAATTATTAAAAAAAACACAACGGTTTACTCACGCATATTCTCGGGATCGCCCGACTAGTTTTAGGGAGATTAATAGGCTCGGATTATAATTAAAATTTAAAATGCTTAAAAAAATATATTAAAAAAAATGAAAATTAGGTAATTTTTTTTTTTTTTTTTATCATCTATTTTCTAAAACTAGTTATTTTTAAATCATGTGTGATTTTGATAAAAGGAAATTAAAAGGGTACCTTTAGTCACAAAATTTACTACGGTACTATCTATTTCTTTGCTAACTCTACTAAAACACCTTTATTTACGGGATTACTCTATATAACATTATGACGTCTCATGCAACGTGTTTTACGACACAATTCTGTCGGTACCATTGTACCGTCGTAAAAATAATGCTCTCCTGAATTTTTTGTGAAATTTGTGTAAATGATACAAAGGAAATACGTGTCGTCAGGCAGTGAATTTTGCGTTTTTTGTAATTTATTTGTACATGAATTGAAGTTTTTTGCTTGTGAAAAATATATGTGAATATCGTTATGTCTTTTTTATTTCGTTATTTATTTAATGCTTTAAATATCATAATAGTATATATAATGGTGGACTAAATGCCTGTTTAACTGGTAGAGAATCCATTTCTCTACCAGTCAGCCATGAGGTGGTGGAGAGATAACAAAAAGTGAATTATATAAAAGTTATGATACATGATATTAAGTTATAACAATATATATACAGGGAATATATACAGAATACTATTACATACAACTCTAATAAAATATGATAGAGGGGAATACGCATACATACAATTAAATACCTCTGAATACTAAAAGGTAAATTATAAGATGTTCTTAAATATATCTGTCGCTACATCACACATTAAAGTAAAAGTGACACCATGGGACTTGAGGGTGACTCAAAACTGATTAACGCTTCAGTATTCGAAAAATACTGTTAATATATTATTCAGTTTGTAGCGGATTTTTCCCTTGGAAAAATATATATGGATCGATAAAATATAACACTGGCAGGTAGCAAAAGTTTAGAAAAGACTAAGGTATATTGTTTAAAAAACAATAGCCAATCACTTTGCAATAAGAAATATACATAAACATATTTTATACAACCAGGTGCCAACCAAAAACAAATGAATATATAAAAAGGCTTTAATTTAAAAAAAACCCCGTATTCCTTACAAAATGTATTGAGTATTTTAATATGTAGGATTTATAAATACAAACGTCCCAATATACGATAATGCCATAAAATACAGATATAATGAATTATAAGATGTTTTATAGAAAAATAATTATAACGGATACAAATTATAATATGTTTTACCTGTTAATCGTTATGGTTACTCATGACCCCTAAATGACCAGCAGCACTAAGTCGAAACGGCTTTAATTTCTACTTTAATTAAACAAGCTCAACATTTTTCACTTCTCACTTCCCGTCTTGCTTAACAAACTCATGCGTCCATTGTAAAACCGACCATGTGGGAATAACTTAAGGTTTGAAATCGATTGGAAGCTCGAAGGTCTAATAAAATAGGCCACGATTTGAGCATACTTGTGTGTTGTAAGAGGCAGCTAACATCGGGGGTGAAGGGTATACTCTACAAATGTGAGTCATGGGTTTTTTGAGATGCTCTCAAGCGCTATTCAAGCTTCATTGATAGGCGACACTTATACCTCAAGGTTTTATAATCGCCTTATAAAATCAAGTTTACTGGGCTACTTTTTTAAAATTATTTAGGTTATTTTGCTGTATAAATTTTTTACTCCTAAGTTTTATTTTAATTATTCGAGAATAAGTATTTTACAAAGTGTTACAAATTATCTTGGTTCAGTTAAAAGATAGTGTTCTAAATGTGTCTGCCTGAGACAGACATGTCAGATATCAATACCAATGGAAAAGTAAGGTCCAAAAAGGTCATAACATGTTTTTAGACGGTTAGAATATTTAGAAATCACTCTCTATTTCTGTTCATACATATTACTTTTAAAACATAAGGCCAGACATATACCAATTAGGTCACAAAACATTAGCAAACTTTTTTCAAATAAAAACTTAATCGGTTAACCCAAAAACAGTATTTCAACGTCAAATAAAAATCAACAAATTGATGAAATGTTGTTATCCAATAAAAATATCGGGTCCAAATAATTCCATTTGAAAATTTCTCGAACAAAATAGGAATAAAAATTTCACATGTTTGCACATCGCATTGAAATAATTGATACAAATAGTAGGTGGAGATCTGTTCAAACGGATTCAGATATCAGATTAAAGGGCGAAGCACACCGTATCGGTACCTGTGTAGACCGTATGAGACCTGGAATTTAGATTTGAGCTCTAAATGATGAAAACTAAAGTTCTTTTTTCATATTTATTTAAAACAAAACGGTTTACTCACGCATATTCTCGGGATCGCCCGACTAGTTTCAGACTCAATAGGAGTCCCTAATCATGATTCTTTTTTCATGCGACTTACGGAAGCTTGCTAGTTGTATACATCTTAAAACTGAACATTAATTACATGAAACATAAAGCACATAATAGCTATTTAAATAATAATATTATTATTTTTGATTTGAGTTCAATGAATGGACTTGGCGTGCTGTCTGCAAAATACGTGTCAACCAAAAAGTTTTTCATAAAATTAAATTGATTGCCGTCAGTAAACTGAAGGCTATCTTTTCAATTGAAGTCAAATGAAAATTTTAAATAAAAATTGGTTTATATAACCTTTCAATCAATTAATTGGATTTATTTGAATTAACTTTGTTTTATGAATAGACTAATGTAAATATAAAGTAAAAAGTGGATAAATATTTATTATTTAATTTATAATCAAAACATATCAATACCATGCAGAAAAGGACATGTATTATTTCTAGGAAGTAGGTATACTAGAAGTTGAAGTTTTTCTGTATCATTACTTATTTTTAGGATAACCAAGAAAGTACCTACATAAGAAAATTTAAACAAGTAAAATTGGATTATACGAAATCCATTTTCTTTTTAGAAATATAAAAAGAATATATATATTTAACAATGAAAAATATTTTAATTAAACTATATAAATAGAAATATCAAAGAAATTTTGTTCTCGTGTGATCAGTAATATATTATCATCAGACAGAATGATAGACTCCTCAATTTGAAGTAACATATTCTTTCAAACGACTCGATTGCTTGAAAACATTTATATAAATATTCAAAAAGAGTTCTTGGCTTGGTGAAAAATACACAACGTTACTGACGGCAGACTGATGACGCAATTGTGACGTCAGTAGGGTTGGCACTCGTCTGTAATATAATAATTTAACAAGTCAGACCCAACAAATTGAAAAGGTAATGCCTCAGCGCGCTTTAACGAAAGTAAGATCAAGCAATGTTTTGTTAGTCGTACTTAAATTATTATTTATATGTATGTATAACGATTTAGTCAGGCGCATTTTTAGGAACACCTGGCTAGGTTCAAACTCGAGTGGGATTTATTCGCTTCATGAATTTTTGTATCAAATATTACTTTACTGTAAAAACTAACTTGGTTTCTTGATAGCTATTATTGTAGGTACATACACATCGCTCTCTTTTGTTTTGTGAGTTATGCCATATATACCTAAACCAAACATTTATATTATTTTTTATTTACATAACAACTTCTAATACACAAACAAAACGTGCCCTTTTTGGAAGCTTTCAATAAAAAAGATTAATACTCATATTAAGAAAATATTTTGAACACAAGTAACTGACAACCCTACTCGTGAGATAACGAAAATCGATCGCAGCTGACAAAATGGTTGTATTTGGGGGAAAATATTGTGAGAGATATTTTTAGGCGACAAGACAATGGGGCCCATTATGGCTGGTTTATATTACGACACATATTAACAACACTTGTCTGTCAAGCTCAGTATGTACTTAATGAGATAGAGACGATTTTATTAAAATAATCCTTTGTTTTTTCTTAATTAGGTAATATATCATAGAGATATTTATTAAAAAATACATATTACAAAGATGTTTACTAGAGTTATTTTACTATTATTTTAACGTTTATAACTACATATACACATCTTTAAACTTTTACGTAATTTTTTTTTTTTAAATATGAACACGATAGCCCTATTTTTGTCTAAAACTTCTAAGTCTACAAGAGACACAAAAAGGACAACTTTTCCCAAGAAGTTGCTTTACGGATTGTAAAGCAACCTTCCATAAAAATCATACTTTGAAGCCCAAAGTTTCTTTTACCTTTTAATAACAATTAAAATGTCACACTTCCGTACGCTTTAATAATAAACTCCCCTAATTATGTGATCATTTCACACCGTACAAAAGAAACCATCAAAAAGACGTAAAAACTTTTTCAAGAGCTCGTTAAAGTAGTTCTAATTCCGCTCCTACATCCCTTATACAATCAACCACACAATGCTACACTTTGACATTAAAACCGACCTTATTTTGAGTACGTAAAGTCGTTTTTCGTTGTTACGATTCTCATGTGGACGACTGTAATTGACGGCTAAGGGTGGATCAAAGGTGTTTGAGGGCGCACTTTTACTTTTTGTTAGATGTCGGACAAATGATTGACTGTAAGAATGGCGGATTTCATAAAGGTCAACTAATCCACACAATTAATGCGCGTCGTGCTACAGGTTCAATCCTCCATGAACAAACAATTGTGTGAGTTACAAGTATTTGTTGCAAACTTGAGCGTTATTTATGTATAAAACTTCTAAGTGTGTATTTTCTAAAGTGTTAGCTCTTAAGTATTTTCGGTGAGTTTTTCTTCTGCCTAGCCTTTTCTCAAGCTATGTTGGGGTCGGCTTTCAGTCTTACCCGATTCAGTTGAATACTGTATTTTACATAGGGCTACTGCCTATCTGACCTCCACAACCCATTTTACTGGGTAACACAGTATCCCAAAGTAAGACTGGTTCGAACCTGCGACCACTGGCTTGACGCGCCAGTCGCTTTACCAACTAAGCTACCGAGGTCACTGCCAGGAAGTTTAAATATTGCCTTCTATTTTATTACGTCTTTTAGGGCGACGTATGCGACATCTAGTGAACAAACCTTCTATTATTTGTATTTAATTACAAATATTCGCTGCGCATGCGTTAATGCGTAACAAATAATTAAAATAATAAGACTGGTTGTTAGAATTCAATTGACTTAAGGACTGTCAAAGATTCACGTATGACAGTCGGGACTAGCGGCTTAACGTGCTTTCCGAGGCACGGGGTCTCAGTGTGTTCACAAATTATCACCTATTCACGGCCAACGAATTGTAATTATTGTATATTATTCTTATTGATTTTAAGTATTTTTTATTATTAGGTATTTCAGTGACTAATACTACTAAAAATAATCGATTTTAAGTTAGAATAAAACTTCTTACGACGCCTGAAGGCATCCGGATTAACAATGTGTTTGTTACACACACAGATAACCTAGAGAGTTTGTTTACACAGGATCAGAAACTACATATATTTGTGAACTACACCATCGTCAAAGGGAATTAGACCCACTACATAAACATTTTTTATCATAACAACACCTACTTACATATACTATAAGAACATACGAGAATGTTACACAAAACATAATAAGATGTAATATTAGGCTTTTATTAAAAACATCTGGTCTCGCTGTCAGGATATTAAGATTTACGCCCATCTGTTGCCAAAAATGTACGAAAACAGAAATAAGTAGGTACTCATACAGTAACGAAGTACAAGGATTTCTGTGACGTCACTGTTACTATAGCCTTTTATTTTAAAAGGTTGCTTAACATAATTATGTATTAATATTTTTGTTTTTATTGCGCTGTAATATTTATATTTTTCTTTTTTTATCACTACATGGTAGCTAAACTACTATATCCTTAGTAATATTATAAATGCGAAAGTAACTCTGTCTGTCGCGCTTTCACGCCATAACTACTGAACCGATTTAAGTAAAATATGGTACACAGATAGTCTACAGCCTGAGAAAGGACATATGGTACTTTTTGCCGCGATAACCGACATCCACGCGGGTGAAGCCGCGGGAAACAGGTACTTATAAATTAAATGGGAATCAAATAGAAATAACTGTAATTTAATATCTAGATTTTAAAAATACGTGTATGTTTTATGAAATAGCGTTATACAAGGAGGTCGAGAAAATAACTTTTTTTTTAAGTCGGTTGATACTCCTATTTTAAAAGTTAGATGCTTAACTAATAGTTTACGATAAGTAATAGTTTACTATCAACAGTCTCGAGAAAAACGTATTTCTCGTTCGATCTTCCTTACCTAGTTTATTTCATACATTTTTCAGAAGCCAATAAATAGGTAATACCTTTAAAGGGGAGCAATGAAAGTGATGTACAGGTATTGACGAGCTGTCTTAAAGGAATATGTTGTAGATATGTGGGAGAAACTCCTCGAATATAACCATTACGATTGTCGGTGAAAAACGAGATGTTTTTTATTTACTTGAGACTGTATTGAAGATATATTCATAAGTATAATATTCCCTGTTTAAAAAATGAAGTTATTAAAGACCTCGTCGTCGTGGTGGCCTAGCGGTTCAATAAACGGATTTGTGTACACAAGGTTGCTGGTTCGAACACATTACAGGAAAGTACCAATGTGACTTTTTCAAAGTTAAATATACTTGCCGAATAGTCTAAGATATCATTGACAATCGGTGAAGAAAAACATCGCGGATTACAAAAAACTAGAATTTAAAATCGGTAACCCGCAATGAGAAAACTTCAGGATCAATGCTCGTTTCTTGTCTACACTAGAAGAGGCCTGTGCCCAGCAGTAGGATATTTATAGGCAGGTATTATAAGAACACCTAAGATACGAAAGACAAAAAGTCATCGAACTCAGAGACAAGTAAATTATAATATATTTTTTAACCTTGTGTAATAAAACATCTTTACATTATAAAAGCGAAAGCGTTCACAGAGTCTAATCCAGTTCTAACAATAATGAAACCTTTATTTAAATTTAAAATCGTGCCATCAAAAGGCGTTTTTGTTTTATTTAAATTTTGTAAAGAGTTTGAGATCTTATTATGGTATATTATTCTTGTAAGGGACGGTTTTTTAAGAAAAGTCGCAATTATCCGTTTATTCAATAAAGTAATTTATGTAAACTGAAACTAAATAAAACTTTGTTTTGTAACATACCGAGCTTACATCGACCCGAAAAGACCACGCTTATACGTATAAATTTAAATCCTTACTAATATTATCTCAAAAAAGTAACTCTGTCTGTCTGTCGCGCTTTCACGCCAAAACTACAGAACCGATTTAAATGAAATTTGGTACACAGATAGTCTAGAGCCTGAGAAACGACATAGGCTACTTTTTGCCGCGATAACCGACATTCACGCAGGCGAAGCAGCGGGAAAAAGCTAGTTATGTATAATTCAATACGTCTGACATTAAATCTCAAAATAATATAATTTTTAAATAAACAGCTACCTACTCAAAGTTTCATTCAATTCTTATTATACCAAAATCAATAAATTTATCTGCCTTTATATTTCCAAAACGGGGCAAATACCCCATTCTTTGAGATGTTTTCAACGTAATATACAGGTGAAAAGCTTTCACCTCCAACTACACAAACTAACTCACACATATTGACATTTCCCTTAACATTTACGAGTCACTTAACAGCTACTTAGTGCTCACCACGATGTGAGGCAAGGTTGCGTTGCGTTTACTATAGATGCTCCGTCGCTGAATGTGAGGGAAGCACGCAGGTGCAGGGCGGTATTTGGAAAACAGATAAATAATTAAAAAAGTAGCAATTAAAACTTTACTTTTTTTTTTTTGTAAAAACAATTATGTCGATTATTTTTTATTTTTGTAAACCGCTAGCTCACCGCTTTAGTGGATACGGTTTTTTTTCTGGGTTTTTCGGTGCAACCCACTCATGTATTTGTTAAACTTTATTTGCTTAACATAAGATTACAAAAATTAAAGTTATTGGTTACCAAAGGGCTATTGTAGTAATTATTATTTATAATTACCTCAAACCTAAATCCTATTATCTTCAAGCAAAGCTCTTTTTGTTTTCTTGGAAACGCTTCTACTCTTACCACCTTAATACAAACGCATATAGTATCCATGTACTGTATAATACTTTTTCAGTTATCATCTACAAAATCATAAAATTTCCCTATTTTTTTTTCCTCATTTCGTCCCTGTGCCTTCATACCTCCATGTTCAGTGCTAATCCCCGTGAAGTTGCTCGTATATCTCAGGAAAGGAAAGGCTTTACAGTTGAACCTCACACACTTATCATACAGGTTCACTCTGATAGTGAGAAATGGCTTCGTTAAATTGCAAGTAAAGAAAAGTATATTATGTTCGTTCTCATCCATATTTGACTTAAAAAAAAATCTCATGTGGCACTCTCTCCTCATATCATGTCACGACCATACCATTTAAATGTCGAAGTTTCTTTTTCCCTTTGTATTTTCACTTTTATTGCAAAATATGAGGTAAATAACGGTATATCGAACCACAGATGCGTATGAAAAGCGGAACCCATGTCACTACCAAAACTTGAAATTCTTTTAACCCGCCGCGAAAAAAATATACCCCTCTTTTTAATATTTACAAAAGAATCAAATGAACATACCTTTTTAATACATGTATTTTTCCGCATTACGATTTTTTTATTTTAATGTTCTTCCTTTTCATGAAAATAAATACAATTGCTGAATAATAAACAACAACAGTATCTGCCACGTGCTTGGATTTCAAGAAATGTATTAAGCTCAATGAAATTATATATGTAGATACAATTTTTTTTTATAAAAATAATAATAATAATGCCAGCCTATAAATGTCCGACCGCTGGGCACAGGCCTCTTATCATGTAGAGAAGGCACGAGCATTATAATATACATGTAAGGAAGAGACATTAGGATTTTCTACTAAACTCTTCTAAACAAATTCTTTATTCGTCAAGGAAACATTAAAAATCTACAAAACAAAAAACAAGAATGGGACCAAAAAATCAATACAAAAAATCTTTTTGACACTTTACATGAGCTACACTTTTTCCGGGTCTCATTAATATTCAAGATTATTTGTGTGTCCTTGGAACCTTACAGCCATAACTAAGGTTTAGGTGGCCATAAATCAAGTTGTTACTAGGCTTCAGTAACCGGCCTAACAGAATTGTGCGCGTGGCCCGATAAGGCCTCTCTAACCCTTTTCTTGTGAAATAAGGGAAAATTATTTTGAAGAAGGCTTACGTATAATTATCAACAGTTTGTACTTTTTTACATCAATGCATTTTTTAACATACATTTTATTAACGCTTTTGTGTTTCTTATTATGTTTTACAGCTAGGTTAGGAAAAAAAGAAAGAAGGAAAAGACATTTATTGTTACACCAAAGGGCGCGCACAACGACGTAAACGTAACATGAAAAAATAAAAACAAATGCAATGAAATAAAAACATCTTTTTTATTGTATTTCATTACATAAAAATACTTTGATGTCTTTATTTGATAGTGTGACACTAATACAAGGTTATTCTGTCAGAAAGCGGAGAAATAATAATTATTGTTCTTTATAACATACTTCATAAAACTTTTCACTGTATCAGTAACAATGTATCTAATATCTAATAATCTTGGGACAACTCACACACGGCCATCTGATCCCAAACCTTTAGAGCCTATATTACGGCAACCAGACAACTGTTAAACATACTTATATATTTCTATATACATACATATGATACATAAATTACACCTAGACACAGAACAAATGATTAAGCTCATCACACAAAGTTTTGTTCTGGGTGGTAATCAAACCCAAGACCTCTGGTTATGCAGTCAGGGTCTCTAACCACTAGACCAACAGGCCAGTCAATATTGTGGTGAAATTATTGTAAAAACTATACTACAAACACACACACACATCAAAACCACTACTACACTAGAGCAGCCTAACCACACATGCCGGTTACAAAAAATTGCACAACGCCGTCAAAATATGGACCCTTATAACGTACAAAGGTACTAACTTCAAAGAATGCGCGAATTTTCGTGTTCCCTTTTGTTCTACGTTTCTTTTTCTTATCGACTAAACAAAAGACATTAGGGAAAGCCGCAACATAAGCAAGCCGCCGGCAAACTTCAGCGTACAGTCAGGAACAAAAGTTACCGGAATTCTAATGTGATTTTTAACTTTTAATAAATAACCTCAACAGGGTTGTAGACAATAATTACGTTACGTGCTTATTATCAATTATGGAATATGATTAACAATTTTAATTAATTAAGAATATTTAACATCTAAGTACTAACTTAAAAAAATGAGTTTTTTCCGGACTGTTGAAAACAACTTGTGGGTTATTAAACAATTAAGTAACACAATATTTTCATAGTTTTAGGTGATACGTAATACAATTAAATATATCTATGAAATAGATAACTAATTAATCGAAGGAATATAAATAAAACAACAGTAAAATATATCCACAAACTAAAATACACGGACAACTCTACGATTAATAAAAGAAGAGCATACCTACATCTCTTAGTTCCAGACTATGCAAAGTTAGCAACTGGGTTCGTGTGTTTAAATAACTAACACCTGGAGTTTGCCGAAGGTCTAGAATATACTCCTGTGAATTATTAACAAAGATAGTCGCGTATTTTCTTAGCTTCCACATTTTTAGTTTAGCTCTTGTGCCTGCCTATTTTGTTTCTATAAGTGGATTACTAATAGTACCTACTAGATAAAGAGTTAATCAAATAATTATATGCCACGCCTGTATATTAGTAAAATATATCATATTACTAGCTGTGCCCGCGGCTTCGCTCCCGTCAACTGAACACTTACCCTACCTACCCTACCTACCCTACCTAACCTACCTACCCTACCCTACCTACCTACCCTACCCTACCTACCCTACCCTGCCTACCTACCCTACCTACCTACCCTACCTACCTACCCTACCTACCTACCCTACCCCACCTATGTCCTTCTCCTGGTTCTAAGCTACCTCCCCACCAATTTTCAGCCAAATCAGTTCAGCCGTTCTTGAGTTATAAATAGTGTAACTAACACAACTTTCTTTTATATATATAGATATTCAAAAATGATGAAATGATTAAATTTTAATGCCTTTCCGACCGGTCACTTCGGTATGTCAGAACAAGTATAAAGAAACAAGATAAAACATAGGAGCGTTGGTATGCACTGTTAATTCTCGATTTCTCTTATCTAAGGATATGCTGAATAGAGATTAGACATCTATTTATATAAAAATTAATCTCTATTTCCCTTGGTCATCGTATCACGCGTGAACGGATGGAACAATTTCGTTAATTCTTTTTGTTGTGTTAATTATTGTCTGGAGAAGATTTTTATGAAAGAAAATAAATGTTAAATGTTATTTGTAATTATGCATTGATAACTTTTGGTTTTGTCAGTTTTTCTCTTTTTATTTTATAAAAAATTTGCATGCCTTTGAGCAAAATGTTCTGGAACTACAACTTTACATTGTCACCACATATTGTACCTACATTCTAAGCCAATAAATACTGATTCTAATTATGAGGTTATTTAAAAAATATATTTGTAGGCAAAGATTTACAACCTAGAATAATTTAAGTATATATATTTAAGTCTAAATTTAATTTGACAAGCAATCAAATCGAAGACCAGTCTACCAGACAACACATTTTAGTAGCAAATCTATTTTTCGCCGGAAACCAATTTATGAGCAAAATTCAATTTGTGTACAAAAGAAGACCATTTGATATTCTAACTCATAACGATACTTATTAAAACCAACAATGAAGGACACCAAAATACATTGATACCCCTTGCGAATAAGTGGATATTTATTTCAATTTAAAAATACACTTCAAAATGGTAACGCTAAACGAAATGACAAAAACAAGAGTAAAATAAATTGCCTATTTCGAGCGAACTGGAAACGAATTTAAGCTAAAAAATTCCTTACTCAGAACAACTGAATATTCTTCCTTGTATATTTCATTTAAGAAACGTACGAGAAACACACTTGTATTTTCTATACAATGTCACATGCATACGAAAGGTTTTATGAGAAGTTTACTTGAACTCGTATTTTATTATACTTTGAATTAATTAAGTACACATATTACGCCCATATTATAATTAGAACGATATTAGGCTATATATATGACATAGCGTAACATTTTACTTGTCGGGATTAATATTTTTATTTAATTTGGTATTACTTCCAAATTATTACTATTAATCTATTATTCCAATTCACACTAACACAAGCTAAACATTAAAACTGGTGACTCAATATTTACAAGTATTCATTGATGTATACGAAGGTATAAATAAACTGTTGACGTGAATAGCAGACAGGCACTTTTCCGACGATTTCCCGCGGGTTTCGGGTATCAAGAATAACTATTTGGCTGGTTGTTTGAAACTAGAGGAACAAAATGGAAAAAAAGGAAGCTGTACCTTGATTTAATTGACGCGCGCTGCAGTTTTAAAATCTCACGAAACGCGAGTCTTTGTCGGCCATTTATTTTATATCTGCAAATAAAACGTGTCATTTAGGAAAATAGATGGAATGGTGTAAGCTTTACTTTTATTATAAGTATTAAAAATACATCATATTTTCTTATTTACCATGCGAGCTTGTGCTAATTTAAGTCATCGTTCACGTTTCAAAACAACTGACTGTAACGTATATACAGTACCCATAAATACTAATAGTTATGAATATGAACATGAATATGAATATGACAATAAAAAAAAAGTAAAGTATTTTTATTCAAAAATACTGCTGACGTGGTGTAGAGACCTACTAACGATTATTTATTCAGCAAAAGGCCATTCAAGTGCGAACGTACTGAAGTGATTCTAATCAAGTAGGATTTTTAATACTTTACATTAAAATAGTCGCACTAGTATTATAAGTATAACTTGGTCCTAGCTTTCAACAGACAAATAAACAAAATATTCAGTTCTATTTAGATTAAACCAGTTTTATAGGATTTATTTGCGGTTAGTCAGATTCGAATTTGATCAAATTTGTATTTGACAAGAATTGCATTCACAGAGATTTCTATTCGCTTTGAAATTTCAACCACAGTTTGAAAATCTAACGGGTTTTGAATATTTGCGATTCAGAATATAGGATTAGTCAGCAATCATTCGCTACGATGAGTAAAAATTGTTTTTGCTGTGACTATCTGTAATAAATTTTTGGATTAGCAGATATAACAAATAGGTATGTATAAATTTGTATAAATGTTGGAAGTTTGGAAGGATCTTTGAATGCAAGGGGGGACCTAGGCCACCCGTACATGGAATGCTTGAGGAGCTAGACAGCGCAACGCGCACAGACTGCGCGAGCTGTCAACCACTCTCACACGTCAATTGCGACTCACGCCCCTTGCTTTTTGAAAACATTCGAAACAAAAGCAGTCAAACTGCTTTCATCAGTCCGTCGGTCGTGCGGGTGGCCATAGAAGTTCACCATGCAATCGTAGCTGGAAACAGTCGATACTGACTGCTTCAAGCAATCCGCGTGCACGTGGCCTTTTACTATTGATATTGTAGTTGGGTACCAAACGGAGTTCACAATATGGATCCTATGACTGAAAACTAGACCTATATTTAATATCTTAACCTCGAGTCATTTGGGTTTTTTTTTTCATCATTCTTCTGAACATCATCAAGGTTTCGAGTTAATATTAGTCACTTAGGCAATGACTGTAAAGATTCAAAATTTGGTCAGCCAACTTAGTAGCCATTTTTAGATGCCAGCAAAATAAGTGAGACTAGTGTTTCTTAATATTTCCCTTCTTCAGATGCCTATAACATTTTCAATTGACTTTTGCCCTTAAACTGTTCAAAGATTTTGAATCAAAAAAATTATTTCTGAGTTCGTTGACTAACATCTATGTAGTCCTTTGAAATTCAGTCGAGCATGCAACCTCCGACCTGGAATATCCAATCATAACAGTATTCTGTACAGCAATGTCAACATCGTCGTTTTGCTCCAATCTGGATGGAAATCTTGAAAAATGTTTCGAACTAAATCAAAAATCTGTTCTGTGTCAGCTCCGGCTTCCCAAAATATTTTTGGTAAATATTTTCGCGCTTTCAATTTCAGGAGCCTGGTAAAAATAATATGCATAGGAGTAAGAAGCCTCTACTCTATCGACAAAAAGTTATATTAACAAAATGAATTTACAATCAATGTACACATTTCATAACACTTTTTAATTTAAATTACCAAAAAGATAAAAACAAATGTTGGCGTATTTCATAATTTAAATGCAAAGCAAATAATTTATGTTTTAGTTCAACTGAAAGCCAAATTCAATGCTTAAAACCGTTTGGCCGAAACCGCAAAGCTGCGAAGATACGATCCAAAGCATGAAATGAAAGCAAATATTTATACAATTCAAAAATAACAAATGTGGAAACATTTTGTACACAGTAAATAACCTGGAGCTGAAACTAATAATTAAAATCATCAGATATTTATTAAAAATACTATTTACTACAGAAAGACCGAATTAAAATCATACTTCAGTTGTATTCTGTCTCCCAACTTACATTGCTAGAGATAAACCATATCTTAAACACCTATGTATACAAGTATATAAACAACTTGGTGTAAATAAAAACTTCATGAGGACCTCCTCCGTTTCTCGTCGGTTTATTAACAAGTTTTTGAAATTTACCGTTCTACGTAAATCATCATGGTAATAATGTAAAGATTATGTGACTAATAATTGTATCATTTTATTTCAGTAGGTACCTATCGTCAGTTTTACGCCTAGATATTTTACAGTTATTTAAAACCGCAACTTTTTTGGCTACATCAACACCACCAAAGAAATAAGCGAGAAAATAAATGATAAGACCAAAATCGATAGATCTATTGAGCTGTAAAATCAGTGTAGTGCGCCTTTGTCAGCCAAATCCATTGCTCGTCAGCAAACAAATCAATCTCGATCTAATCCCTTTACGATACGATTCAATTTTCGTTGGATCCTATTTTTGAAGCTTTTATATTTTGCATTCAGGTTGGGCCGATGTGAACTGGGATATTATTTAATGGAGATATTTTTGTTTGGAAGCGGAAGTAAGTGTTGATTTTATTCAACGTAAGAATGTGTGAAATCCAGTGAAAATATTAAAAAGAAACAGCCTTAAAATCAATTATAAGCATGTTTATGTATACTTATTTCCCAATTGTTAACCTAAACTATTTTATCATCATGTTTTAAATATTTAAAAGTTTTCTATCCAGAATTCAGCGACTGTTTTGATTGTTGAACAGCGATTCTAGCTTTAAGCTTGTGTGCTAACTCTACAAATTCTATACGACACTCGTAATTATCGTCGACCAAACTGACCCAATATCGCAGCTCTTTCGGTCGGGAAACATTACCCATTTATGCTATCTTGCTAAAGATCGTTCAACAGTAACAGTTGTGATGAAATACAACTTAAAGTTTGTTACATTTTGATATTTAACATAAATTTATATACTAATATATAAAGCTGAAGAGTTTGTTTGTTTGTTTGAATACGCTAATCTCAAGAGCTACTGGTTCGATTTGAAAAATTATTTCAGTGTTGGATAGCCCATTTATTGAGGAAGGCTATAAGCTATATAACATTATGCTGCGACCAAAAGGAGCGGAGCGTAAATGAAAAATGTTGCAAATATGAAAAACCGTTGATACTAAAACACGCGGACTAAGTCGCGGGGGACAGCTAGTTAATAAATAAATGTAGACAACATCACATACATTGCTCTGAACCCAAAGTAAGTAGCTAAAGCACTTATGTTATGGAATTCAGAGAAGGATGAAGATATGTCGGTCGGGGATCAAACCCGGGACCTCAGAGTCGGTGACACTTTAAAAACCGGTGTGTACGCCACTCGAGGTGGTCAAATTATAAGAGATTTTTTTTTGGGTAGATTCTAGACAATCTTTCATGATCTTACCTTACGTTTAGTTTTTTGGATCGACCACTAACTGTTAAGACACACAAAGGCGGAACCACTTTACGTCGGTATTAGGTAAGAGGATGATACTTATCCGGATGTTGCCTTTTCGGCTGTGAACTAACGGACACAGCGTAGCCACTACATAATCATATCAAATACCAATTGACCAAATCTCAATCTTTTTCATACCTAATTGAAAAAGATCTTTCTGTAGTTACAGGTGTAGGGCGAGAACTCACTACATAAATTAAAAATGGCAGTCTACTAGCAAATTTTAAAGAGTAAAAAACTAAAACTGTTTCGAACATTTTAAGAGCTTTTCAAACTATTTCCTGGTAAGTTTTTGCTGACTTGCACCATTAGGGAACGCTCATTATCCGCTAGTTTCATGTCGGGCTTGTTCCAGCTGCATTTAAATTGCTCCATTACTACTAGAAACGAAAGCATTGCCTGGGGTTCGATTAACAACTAGATTATTTAGTAAATTGCACTCATTAAAGCCTTGTTCCGCGGTTTGTATTGTGTTTAGTTTATGAAGCAGTTTCCATTTAGAATGTTGGTTAACTATTGCATTATACCTGGAGAATGGCACTTAAAAGAGATTTTTATGCCCAGCAAGAGTTGTGAATGATGATACCAAAATATTGACTACTAATGAAATCTCACCGAGTGTGATACGTGACTTAGAAAAGTGTAACACCGAATAACACGTCCCCGTAAGTTTACGAATACGAAACGGTATGACACATTACTAAATAATTATAATTCATACATATGGAAGAGTGAAGTCTCCTAATACAGACATCGTTTGCTTTACTTCAATGACTTCAATCACTAGTTCAAATCGTTTTGAGGAAAAAAATGCATTTGTATAGACTTACTTCAGATTTTACACAAATCTTATGGTGATTAAATAAGTAATAAATCAAATCAAATTACTGACTGACGGACTCTTTAATACGTTCAATCCTATTCCATCAAATAGAGTAGGTACTTCAAATATCTGAGACAAAGAAATTTCATATTTTTTTATCTAAAGATAAACATAATTGTGAACATCGAATTAATAGACAGCTGCAGTAATTTTAGTTTGGTACATCGAATTCGCTTTTAATTATAAACACTACATGAGATCTTTCTAGTGTAGATTGGCAATCAGGCGTTCGTTAGTTTAAACCACAAGCGGATGTAAAACCGATTATAAGATCTAGGTCACATTTTAGAAAAGTTTGTTTAACCGATAAAAAGGTAATCTATCAAACGGCCAATGAATACCAAGGATTTTTAATAAAAAATAATTTATTAATAAATAATTTGGTTTTAAGAAAAAAATATGATTCGCGTTGATTTAACAGTGCCTTTCAAATTCTGTTCTTTTTTTTTTTAATTGTGAAAGCTTTATATCGCTGGAACAAGATTACCATCTAATTAATAGGATAAACATTGCAGCAATTAATCGTCAAAGTGTCTTCCACTAAAGAGGTTCTCTTTTAATCCTCTGTAATTTAATACTCCCTCAGAGGTTAAGCGGTAAGTAGTACTTTCCATCCTGTAATTTTGGAGAGTAATAAAAAGTTTAAAAAACCTTAGGATCTTTTTATTTCTTGACTCAATTTTGTGCTTAAAACTGAGTAAAAGATTATATTAATATTTAGCTATGGTTGATTTAGTTAGAGCTACTTGCATAAATATTGAGAGTCATTCAAACTTTAATAGCACGCTGTAGTGTAGATTGACATTTGATGTCCTGTTTTATTATATGTTTGATATAAAATGAATAATTATACAGGATGATATTGTGTACAAACCAGTCAGATGCCATTTTATGTTACACCAATAATTTCACTTACTACCCAACTTGTGTAATCTAACCTGTAACAGACTGTACTACCGTTTTTATTTTAATAAATTATTATATAATATATATACAACATATATCTGGACCATTTTAAGATAAATTTTAGGTAAAATAATAAATCAGTTACAAATTATTTACAAATAAAAACAGAAAATTATGTCAATAATCTAGAAATTTTTAAGCGGTGCATTCGTAACTTAACTTCAGAATACCTATCTATCTTTAGAATAGCCCTTTGTCCTGAATTAGACAGTTACAGGCTAACCAACAAGCTAATCAAAACGGAGTCTTGTCTCAGATATTGACTTAGTTACATCAGGGTCTCTCAGGCTTGAGTAGGGGCAAGGCCAGGCGCCATTACCAGAACCCTCGCCAATATGTAGATTCTCAAGGGTTTGTTTTTACTATCTCAATGGAGGGTTTTCACTATCTTCAGCAGTCTTTGAAATTTGTAAATGTCAAAACTGTAACTGGCGCGATGGCGATCCAGTTCAGATACCTACTGTCGGCTTATTCTTTTTAGTTACTTTTATTTATTTAATAAATAAAAAACACAAACTTACTAGATAGTTCAGTCTGAAGGTTGAAAACAATTAGGTAGGTATTTTTTTTTTCTGTGCTTAAAAGTTATGATGTAAGCTATCCTTAAGCTAGGCGAATCTTGTGTTTTATTATTATATTTTTTATGTAATATGAAGTGCCTACCTAACTTATACAATAGCTTTTTACAAAGTAATAAATAAATTTGCCACGTTATTTAGAAAATTAATTTACTGAAAGTCAATACCAGACTAAATCCAGGCTAATAGTATTCTATCTACTGTCCCATATCTTCAGCCATCTTAATTACATTCCTGCATACGACACATCGTCAGAACCTTGTCAAATGAACTACTGATACGGTCAATAGGCTATTATCGAGGGCCCAATCGCAATCACTCCAAAATTGGGCACATTAATAAGAGTATACGCCCGCTATGGACTCTCAGACCGATTTGTTTGATGTTAGCAATTTGGTATGTTACAGAAGTTACAATATAAACTTATTTTTTTTGTTACAAATTTAATACAAGTTTTCAGCTTTCAGTGTATTTAAATTTAAAGGATGTGTCTTTCTTTTGTGTGTCCTTTTAACTTTACTTACAAATATATCTGTGACACTACGCGTTACGGTCTCATAAACCTTCCTGCTTCCTGATAAGAAAAAAACTTGAAAATAGTGTAAAATATAGTCGCAACAATTCGTTCAACTACTCAAAATAAGCAAAACAATCGGTCTACAAAAACGAAAAAAAAACATTTTTTTCCAAAAAAAAACACACTTTGCCACATGACATTTTTAGATTAAAGTAACTTCGGCATCGTGTCCAACGAACCATCTGAAAACTAGATTTAGCCATTACGTGTGTATCGCTCCCACCGGTATCAGGCCCCTTTGAATCGCTCCCAGGGTCCCATACACGTTTGACTTCCAAATAAGACTCGTAAAGTCGTTTGATCGCATCGGTCCAATGTGACCTAATCCCATCTTGGTTCCGAATTGAGTATTTACTTTGCTATTATTGTAGGTAATGAGGAAGCCTGTTAAGATAAATGCGTATTTTGTTTAGACAAAGCATTTTCACTATCTTGGCGTGACTAACGAACTTCTTAAGCAAATTTTTTTTTCTCATATTCCACTTAGTAAAACATTTGACAGATATGAGAATAATTTTAACTAAACTCTGCGTTAAAATAATGAAACTTGTTACTTTATACACTAAAGGATATTTTTTGCTTATAATATTATGTAGTTTTTGCTTAACAGTTTTTCATTTTGACTGCACGGATAACTGAGTAGTATAGGTCACCACGTCAATTACCACTGTGCGCGACGTGTTGCGGGTTCGATTCCCGCATGGGAACACACAAATGCTTGTTCCAAGTCTGGATGATCTTCGTGTGTGTGATTTTGTAAAACGATAGAATAAAATAGTGAAGCGACACAAGGATTAAATTTCTTAGTGCGAGAGTCGTTTTTTTAAAGAAATTAAAGTAAAGTTTTCTTTTTCGGTAATGCGCATATTAAGAACATTTGCCAAATTGTAAAGCACTTTTTACATACTTTTCGCTGTCCAACAAATACATCTAATATGTTTAGATACCATCTTATCCTTCATAAATTCAATACATATAGGTATAGATACAGATATAATATCTTATATTATATAATACCCCGTCACCTTCGATTTCACACATTCCCGTCATGTGAAATGAAGAACGGAGTATTTTTGTGTGAGCGCGCTTGACACCGGACCAGTGGTCTGGAAACTGTTGCTAACTGCTGCTATAGGGTCCGACTGGTTTCATTGGGTCCCCAAACTGACACGCTTCTTAGAACATATTGGTATTCATGTGAAAATTTCGTGTTCAATAGATGATATTGTGATGTTTGGTACTGTTTGGCCGATCAATAGTACTAGAAATATACTGATGTGCAAATGGTTAATTTCTGTTGAGAGAATTCATTTTGATCAAAATTTGTGTTACAATAATGTAGATTACCTACGCTTATGCACTTCAGTATATAACTAAAATGCATCTAGAAGTTTTGAGATATTTTGTTTTAAGCGTCTTTTAAAGAAGAAATTTAATCCTATTCCCACTGTCGCGATGTTTTCACAAACATTCACTTCACATACAACGCTCAGAGTTAGAAACAATATTTTTGTTACACAAATCTTTGTCCCATGCGGGTTTCGAAGCCGCAGCACGTCCCCAATACAAATGTATTGTTTGAAATGATTTTTTACAATAAATTACGGTACTTAATTATTAAATAACAAATGAAGATTACGTAAATTTTTCATCTCCAGCTTTGTAAATAAAAATAAAAATGTATGCTCAAACTCGATTACTATTAAGCTGATATGAATAAAAGCTTAATTAATTAAAAATGATGATGTAACGATGGTAGTGTTTCATAAAAAGCGATCGTTTGCCGCCATTTTATATTTCCGTTAACTCAGCGTTTAAGTGCGTCATAAAAACCGCGTTGTTTTTAATTTTTTCGTTAAGGGGGAAATGTTCTGTGTTTTATGCAAACATTACAAGTGAAATTCCTATTAATCGCTAGTGTTGGATCACGTGTAACTGTCATCTTTCACCAATGAGAGTCAAGCCGGCCTGTGGTTGGTGGAAATTGAGAGATAGACCTGATGCGAGACTGGAGATCCTAGCGGGTTTATGATTCCCGGTAGCATTACTATTTTTTGAATAAACCAGGAAAGTAAAAGGACTTTTTATTTTTACATAAAACGACTAGTTCATATAATAAAACATTATAATACATAAGTATTTACAATTGATAAACATAAGTAGGTACTGTACAGCCCAATATCACATTTTTTATAATTAAAGTTTACCTCTACTAAGAACAAAAGGCATGATATTATAACACATATAGCAAAATAATGATAATATGGCTTAAAATGTATCTTGTGTAATGAGCAATAAATAAAGACTAAAGCTTCCCCTTAACTGTTAATATCGAAGATTATCCCCATTTTAGAGCTGCTTGAGCGATATTGTTTAATAACCTTTTTTAATCCATGACTCTGCCAGAATTCATCACTGGTAACATTTATTTAAACCCACAGCTTATAGAAAGATTGGATGCCCTAAACCTATTACTATATTACGAACAGCCCTATAAATTTTCTTAGATAGATGGGCTGTCACAATTTAAGCAAAAACTTGTATGTACAGTAACATGCTAATAGTAATTTATTACTGAATAAATAAATGCTTAAATAAATTTGCATGCCTTAATATTCCAATAATATTCGGAACTTTAACTATTTCATTTATTTGAGAGAATGTTTTATGTGAAGCATGAGAAGAATACCTAAGAATTATCTATATTGAGACACCCGACACAAGGCCGTCTGGTCCCAAACTAGATAGATACAGCTGGCAGCTAGACAACTAATAAACATACCTATACCTACATATATTTCTAAATAAAAACATATAGATTAATTACACCCAGACACAAAGCAAAGATTTGTCCTGTTTGGGAATGGAACCCACGATCTCCGGTTAAGCAGTTAGGTCATTAACCACTAGACCAACAGGCCAGTCAAATATGTCAAACTTTTCACAAAATGAGGTAAGCACTTAAAACGTTTCTTCGCTAAGTTTCAGCTGCAGCTACGCTTATCGTTAGTCAGTAGTATCATAGTATTATTTTTATGCTATAACCTTCACACTTCAGTTACATAATTATATATTGGTTACACAGAGTAGATAACTGTGTATGAAAAAAAAAAAAAAACAAAAAAAGGTAGACAGTTATTTTGTCGCTTTTCCAAAATAAGAAAGCACAAAGTAAATAAAGCAAGTTCAGGAGTTGAGTTTAATGACGTGATGCTTGTGCCCAATTCGTATCGTCGTGAATTTTTTGTTGAGTATATAAAAAACACCTACTAAATGTTCTTTAGATCAATATAAAGTACAAAAAAAAATATATTTTCTTTATTTACTTTGAAAATGTTATATTTTTATATCTGGATATAGTTAAGACGCAAAGTGGGTACACTAGACTCAAGCTCTGGTTTAGACATGCACGACACACGTCACTCTGACACTTTTAGGTGCTGCCTGAAGCTACAATACTCCATATTTCAGTTTATTTAGTATACTTGATACAAGGATAAAATATGAGTCCGTTTACTTGTAAACTTTTTGTAAAGTACGCCGTTTTATATTGAATCAAAATATCAAATATTAATCTATCTTTTTCATAAAATAATATTCATGAAAAACTAAAATTGACGGGCAATAAAACTTAATATCTGAATAATAACTATATACATCTATACTAATATTATAAAGCTGAAGAGTTTGTTTGTTTGTTTGAACGCGCTAATCTCAGGAACTACTGGTTCGAATTGAAAAATTATTTTTGTATTGGATAGTACGTTTATTGAGGTAGGTTATAGGCTATATAACATCACGCTACGACCAACAGGAGCGGAGCATAAACGAAAAATGTTGCAAAAATGAAAAACCGTTAAAACTAAAACACGCGAACAAAGTCGCGGGGGGCGGTTAGTCATTATAACATCGCATATGACATCACATGTAACTTCACATAACATCTCATGACACATGACATTACAAGATATCATATGTCAGCACATGGTGAGATCGCATTGATCTCATAAGACATCACATATGACATTACATGTGAAATCACATATGACATCACATGAGAACAGATATGATATCACATAGGACCACATAATATGATTTCACTAATGACATCGCCTATGATTTCACATATTATGACATCACCTATGACATCACACATTTAACATTACACATGACGTCACATTTGACATCAGATAAGACATCACCTACGACATCACATATGACCTCACATATGACCTCACATATGACATCATCTATGACATCACATACGAAATTACATGTGACTACATATGACATAACATATAGCATCACATGTGCCCACACATGACATCGCATCACACACATCACATATGGCCAGCACATCATATACTGTGACAGCACATGTCACCACATATCACGTTGTGGTCACATGTAAAACCCTAGAAATAAGACAAAGACATTACAGACAATGTCATTCTAGGATTTTGCTAATGTTTAAGTCATCACCATCTTCTAGTATCTCGCACCATACAACCATCGGGAACTGAGCGGCCCTTCCGCACTCTTTTTGTATTGAACATAAGCTATATTTATTACAGATAATATAGGTGCGATTGCTCGCCACATTATAATTGTTTCGAGTACAAGATCTCTGGCTAATGTGGAGTTATATAGCGAAACTTATTGTACGGAGTAAGTAAAATAATTAACTAAGAGACGCAGATTGAATATATCGTTTTTAATCGCCATGTTGCAAAGGATGAGACGGTAGTTTACATGACACACAAATGAGTTAAACAATTTTCGCTTTTAGAGGTCTCTAGAAACCTTTAAAATTTACAGATAGAACCAAAATACCGTTCTTTGTTCATTAAATTTTAAACTTAATTCTTGTGAAAAACGTTGTCTGAGAGTGACATAAAAGAACACAATACACAGTGAATCAGGTTCGTTAAAACGGCGAAACAAATTTAATTTATTCTGTAACTTCAGAGCAGAATTACTCTTTTAACACTCCCCGTGTTTCGCCTAAGTAAATACACTGTATACGGTAAGAGTCTTATAATATTATTTTACTTCAGTTTTTCATTAATTTATTAAATAGTAATAGTAGAAATAAATGCTTTTGCATTGTTGCATATCTGTTAATCAATCTGCAATCTGGTAGCCTTTTCCCAAATTATGTTGGGGTGGTTGCCTGCCAGTTTCACCGGATTCAGCTGAATACCGGTATATTACATCGAGTGACCGCCTATCTAAACTGACTGGGCTTGGCTAATAAAGTACCTATCTATACTATCTATACTAATATTATAAAGCTGAAGAGTTTGTTTGTTTGTTTGTTTGTTTGTTTGTTTATTTGTTTGTTTGAACGCGCTAATCTCAGGAACTACTGGTTCGAATTGAAAAATTCTTTTTGTATTGGATAGTCCGTTTATTGAGGAAGGCTATAGGCTATATAACATCACGCTACGACCAATAGGAGCGGAGCATAAATGAAAAATGTTGCAAAAATGAAAAACCGTTGAAACTAAAACACGCGAACAAAGTCGCGGGGGACAGCTAGTAATATTATAAAGCTGAAGAGTTTGTTTGTTTGTTTGAACGCGCTAATCTCAGGAACTACTGATTCGAATTGAAACATTCTTTTTCTATTGTATAGTCCGTTTATTGAGGAAGGCTATAGGCTATATAACATCACGCTACGACCAATAGGAGCGGAGCATAAATGAAAAATGTTGCAAAATTGAAACCGTTGAAACTAAAACACGCGAACAAAGTCGCGGGGGACAGCTAGTTGCATATAAAACGTGTAAATTCTGTTCTTTGAAAGTGGTGTATTCTGAAATACTGTCAAATAACTAAAAAACAAGTATGTATTAATTATCAAGCAGATATCGCAATATTATTCGTAAAATTTTGTCTTTCATAACAGTCTCCTGAAATTTGACGAAAATGCAAAACGACACTTTGTATATACGCTATGTTACATGATGGTTTGTTTTAATAGTAAAAAATATTTCATAATTAAATATAAGATTATCGTTAAAATATTACAGAGTAGTCGATGCCCAAGAACTAAAAAAAACAATTTGCAAGACATGGGGGTCTCGTGAGTTATGCAACAGTAGGTTCCCTACGCACATCTGCTTACCCTTACGAACAGACATAACACCTTTAATTTTTATTTCCTTGAATATATTTTTCAATACAATTCAAAGTCTATTCATTTCGAAGCTCTCGAGTGTAACAGTACCTAAGCTTAATATTGGGCACGTGTACACCTACGCGTGAACCTTGCACACTACGTAAACAAGTTATAAATGCGAATATTACGGAGAAATCCTTTAATAATAAGAGTTATATTTTCTTATTACGAGGAATAAAGAGCAGATAAAAAGAGTAAAATTTATTTTTAAATTGTATTTTTATAAAAGGTTTCTAACAAATTCTACTTATGTTGTGTTGTGTTTTATACATAAGCTATTACTATTATAAGATGAACATATCCTTTTATATGCAAAATAACCTTGACAATATCTATTCTTCGTTCACAAAATTATCATTTTGAAAATGTGAGTGTCCTTCTCTAGATCTACCTAGCCTTTTCCCAAACTCTGTTAAAGTCTCGGCAGATTCCGTCTAACAAGAATATTTTACATGAAACGACTATCTGACTCTGATATACCTACCTAAAAACCGAAATAACATAAGAGTAAAAATGCGATAAAGAATACCCAAAACTCGATCGACTTACAATAAATACAGCAATCCTAAGTACTCTATGTAAAAGTAAAAATATGAACTGTTATATAACAAGTACCTACGCGCCCAAATGCTCGCATTACCGGCTCAGAGAACATTTACCGTCAGGGACCTTACGTTATAGCCAACAGAAATTGTACCAAATCCCTACGGAGAAGAGCGAATTAAAGTAAATGGTTGTATGTATAAGTGGATATATACCTACTAATTTCCCTTTAGAAGTGCTACATAATTATGGACCATTAAGTTTGACTTTCAAGTATGCATCCATATTTTGGTGACTTAAGTTGATTGTGTTACAAGCCGAGTCTTATCAGGTTCTGGGTGTCAAGATTGATTAAATATAATAACGAGTTCTAGGAAGTCTCTTAATGACTCCAATGCAATAAACAAATTTTACTTAGCATTTTTTTTAGGCCTAGAAGAAAAAGCGGGAAGAGAGACTATTTAAAATTAGGTATTTTAAAGAACTATCGCTGTCGCGCCGCATTTGGTCGTGTGTGACAAGGACAACTGTAAAATACAACTTTAACGCGCTCGAGCACGCTCAAGGCTCTGTAGATGACCAAAAAGCAAATTGTCGCGTTAAAAATACGCCGTGTGCCTTATCATTGAAAATTTTGATTCTTCATTTTTCATTTATTTAGAGTCGTAGCCATGTCGTAGCAATATCGATGTTAGCATTCACACGTCTTTAAATAATTTCATCCTTTTTATAAACCATCCACATCTTCTTTTGATAAATATTGTAATATTCGGATAAACGTGTTGGATGAATACCTGCCGCGCAAAAATTTGTCTCAAAATCGAAATTTCGTCTTCGATTTACTTTCGGTATCAGCAAAATCTATCTCAATCACTAGTCTTCATGAATTAAATATCTCTTTTGAAGAATCTATACAATCTTCATCAGTTCTCTTTTTAATTAGTCTTGAAACTTTGGAAACCGTATCTCGTATTTCCAAGTTTGTGAGAAACCAATTTAAAGTAATCGTGCAATTACCGCGCATCCATTACTCCTCTGAATTACACAATCAACCAGACATTACTGGTGAATAGAATGGAAAGTAACCGACAGACTATTCTGTTACTTGAGTCATAGTTTTTTATTGTCGTTTAACTGCTGGCCTAGTTCCTTAGTTATGGGTTGGGCTTGGGTAATGGATTTTTATAAAAAACAATGCAATCAGGTTTGTCAGCCAAAAAATCCCCAAAATTCAAACCATACAAAATACTTAAAATAAATCCGAGATATCATTCAAATTAATCGTCAAATACTAATTTAAAAGATAAACCAACAGCACAGGGTACACATATATTCGCATGCAAAAAAAATCCTTACAAGTACCATTAGAAATTTTCCGTTCTTTTTTAAGTTGGCGTTAAAAAATAGCACCTCTAAATTTAGACACAATTGTCAAAATTCAAAGGCGAAACTCCAAACGCAATTGTCCCGACAAAAAAATGTTTTACACTTTTCATTGCTCAGAATAAACTGAAAGCGAGGCAATCACTTGCTAATTGGCATTTACATAATGAGGGCACTTATTAAAACTCCTTTCAAAATGATTTTCTTGAAACTCATTTCGAGTTCAAATCGATAGGCTTAAACGTTTTCATTATAAACATTATAACAATAAATTGACAATGTTTGACAAAGTTCAAATTTTATCGAACAAAGTAGGTATACATTTTTATATTACTTAACTAAATTTGTCTTCTGACTAGAATATGGTTTTTAATATGGCAACACAAATGTGTATTGCCACAATACGTCACGAAAATTTCCAAATTTAAATTTTAAATTCAAATAATCCGCGAACGTGTGTCCGTTACCTTTCGTATGTAAATCTGTATTAACATATTTTTTTGAAATGGTAACATTTTCAGCCTGTATCTTGATGTTCATGTTGATGTCATAATAAGTGTTTGTTTATTTTTCCAACCTTTTTCCTGTCTTTCTGTCCCCTTACAAACCTTCGTAACTTTCATAAGCTAAGATTAGACAGTTAGAAAAAATTCTTAAAATTAACAGTTAATATAATACTTTATTTTAAAACTCCATTACGGTCAGGTCTACATTATACTTAGTACTCACATATTTTGTAATATTAATAGGCGCTTGAATAGGCCTGCCCCTAGGCAAGTGACATTTCGACAAGCGTTAACGCTGATCGAATCGCTCAAATGTATGGAAGTGTCAAGTTTAAGTCACGTGACTTTTCGAGAAGAAATGTCATTTCCAAACATTTAAGTGTCATATAAGCGATTTCTATCATGTTAACACTTGTAGAACTATCACTTGGTTACGGGGGCTGAATAATTACACTTATGAATATGTGGTACACCTCTGTTGTCTTTTACAATGTCTATGAGAACATGTAATACGGCTTATTTTTATCGAAGCAGGAGAAGGCGCGGCATTCCAATGTATCAGTGTCTCACAGTGCAGTCCCACACAAAAGGTGTTCACAAATACGAGTACAATGTACACGAAATGCAAGTTTAATAACATAATAATTATGTGTACAAATATTATATTTGTAAAATTGGTACGAATAATAGATACATATTTTGGGATCGCTCTAGTGGTGTATGCCTGTGTCATGAAATTCCATGTAAAGTTAAGATATGAAATAAATAAAAAAGAAAACATCAAGAAATTCGTGACCAAGACTCTTAATTCCAAAAAATTAAGTATATTATTTTTTTACTGCACTGGTTAATTTTGATCTCGTCTTTTTTCATAATCAAGGTTTTCTTCAATGCATTCTCTTCAATCTTTTATCATAACATAAAAGTAAATTTGTGTTATATTAATGCCAAATGCGAAAGGAGATGAACAGGAACCTAATTTCCGCATTTGAAGCCAACTTTCTTGACTCTCGCACGAACAAAAATCTTATTTGCAAAGTCAAACGAAAAGTCTTTACTTTCAAAGAAGAAACTTTGACTTGCTGTGTGCATGGTCATTTGGACTCCAAAACAGAATAACTAAGAATTTGCTAACATTTTCGATCAAAATATTACACAAAACAAGGCCCAAAAACGACATTTTAAGTAATTTAAGCCCGTTAAGCCGTTGGTCCCGAATGTTGGTGTACTTTGATCTTTGACAGTCTACGCCATTACAATTTGAATGCAGGTCTTACTATGGGATACTGTATTACCGTCGATAAATGGGTTGTGGAGGTCAGATAGGCAGTCGCTCTATGTAAAATACGGTATTAAGTTGAATCCGGTAAGACTGGAAGCCGACCCCAACATAGCTTGGGAAAAGGCTAGGCAGAAGAAGATATAAACGCTATTTGTTCATAAATAACCACAATGCAATACTAATTCATTTAGGGCAAACATATATACAAAAGTAAATACATAGCACTGGACTCTACTTACACAAATATATTCGTCATTAATCTAGTTTATTTTTCAATTCCTAATAGTTTTATGAGTGTAACTATTTAAGATACTTTCTTACGAACATTTCTGCTGACCCTAAACCATAACTCGATTCATTTCGTTACAGTTTCCTTGTTCTTCATTAGCTGTACGCTCCTCACAAATCCCATGCCCCAAATCTCATTAAGTGACGGTTGAAATTGTTGGTAATGCTCGTCGTTAGCTCTTTATAAATTCATGCGAACCTGGTATCTTTTTTGGGACTTTTACACCAAAGATTTTTTTATATCTTTTTTTCCTGGGAAATAGGAAGGCAAGCGAAATGAAAGGCCTTTGGCCAGCAGTGGGATAAAGGGCTGTTAATAATGTTTTCCAGGGATGTAAAATTTACTTTTGTAAGTTTCATAATATTTAGTTTTTATAATACTTGGAGGTTAGTTTTACTTTAACATCTATCAATAAAAAATGTTAAAACTTAAATTCCTAGATATAGTCGTTAGTCACGTTTTCGAAACTAGAAAATAAAAATTAAAAAGTAAGTTCAGCATCCAGAAGTCATCCTCTAATAAAATAAAAACTTGTGCTTGAGAACGCAACACTGTACTATTTTAGAAATATCTCGAGTTACATACATGAAAGTTGTAGAGGTTGCGAACATTAATATTCGTCTCTCGTCCCTCAGTTGTCCTTTATTTTGACACTAAAGAATCGCTACTTGTTACGCCAAAGTTTATTTAGGACGAACAGTCTAGTAGTGCCCAGTTGTGTCAAGAAAATCTTGAATTTATGTTGGATCGATAACATGTGTGTGAAGGGCTTTCAGAACATATTATGTTACATACGTGTAGAGATAGTATCAGTTATGAAACATAAAGCTAGATCAACAGTCGAATTTAACGATCAGCCAAAATAAAATTCATTGCTGACAAAAAAATTGGTAGAGCTTCTACAAGCATCTTCTAGGGCCCTTATTATTATCCTCTTTTTTTTTATCTGTCATTATTTAGAAATTCTGCTGTAATGTATATTTAAACTTTTTAAGAAATCCTTCTTTAATTTCATTATGTTACGAGACAAAATATAAATAAAAAATCAGACAATTACACTCCAGCAAAACTGCCCTTAAAACTGTACCCTCCATATCTAAAGTCGGATAAAAATCCTTATCTATCTGTCGTCGATTCTGTAATATAATAACGGGCATGTACCAACACTGGGGCGGAATACCAACGAAGAGGCTCCAACAGGGTGATAAGTAATTTTTATTCTAAGATTTACGACCCGCGTGAGGATGTAGCTTGTAATGAATAAGATTTGTCCAAAGAAATGGGTTTCTAGTTTATATTCCTGGATAGATTTTCTTTTGAACTTCGTTTCACAAAAAAATTACCAAGCTAAGTGTTTAGCTGTCTTGTTATCTTACAGTATAAACGCACGTTACTTTTTGCTCACATTAATTTTGTGTTGAAATAAAACTAGTTTGAACGGATTCTATCGCGGTTTATTTTAGATTTCTGTTCCCGACGTTTCGACGCCTTTTCAGGTGTCATGGTCACGGGCAGACTGAGGTGGTATTCGTCTTGACAGGTGATGTTGCTCGTTCTGCCTTCATATTTTAATTAATTATTTGTATTCCGACCTACGCAATATGAGCTCACTGTGTCTTGAAGTCTAAAATAAACCGCGATAGAATCCGTTCAAACTAGTTTTATTTCAATGTCTAATATTCGCGTAGTCCGCAAATTCATGTATGTAAACAAAGTTATTGCTTACTTCTTATGAGAGCAAAGACAAAAATTTTAGGTGATTTTTGAATCGTGGTTTTAAACAAACTATTACGAAACTAATATGCCATACTCTATTAAAATAGTTTAATCGATTTGACTCGGACAACAAAAGCAGACAGAAATATTCACGTTAATAACACTTGTGTGAAAACCTTTTATAAAACCACTTTCAAATCTAATCAGCAGTTTTAAAGTCGACATTTCAACAACAAACCAGTCAAGTGCTGATATAATCAAAATCTAAAATAATATGTAAGTCTCCAATCAGGCCAAATCTGATCGTATAACAGCTTAGGCATACATTTTCCAGTTTAACGCTTGAACAGACACTTATGTCTAAAGAATCCTTTATATCTCTTTGGCTGTCGATTCATCGCACTAAGACAAGTGAACCGTGTGCTTTACTCGAGTGTAATCCTGTCTTTATATTGCTTAACGTGCTGGTTTTATTAAAGGCTAAATTCGTTTAAGGAGGCCCCCTTTTCTGAAAATTTTGATAGAGTTGAACTCTGATTAAAAACCATACTAATACTGACCCGAAAAAAACCTCTAACCATTAAATTTTATTTATAAATTTATTTAGTTATGCATAAAACTGACTGATGAAGAAAATAATCGTCATAGTTTAAAATTGTATTATTTAATTCGTAACTTTGACCAAAACTTTACGTATAGCCTCAGAGCTAACAAGGTAGCCTATGTAAATAATATCTCTTTATGAGATTTTTCTTAATTTTTTCTTAGTTTTTGTACATTTTAAATACACATTTTAGTATCATAGGTCTGGTTGGCTTCCGGCGAATACATGTAAGAGCTTACTTTAATCTTCTGAGGCTAGAGAGGAATAAGTTATATGTATAAATAATTACCGGTGTGTTGCTAAAGTTGGTCTCTAAGGTGTCTGAGAAAGATTGATGATGATTATTATAATGAAGGTAGATTAATAGTTACTTTTTGTGTTGCGTCATTTTTATCGGATATTTGATTTGTATACGAAAACTCTTATTTTATCTCAATTCTTATCTTTTATAACTAATTTTTAATCTATTCTATTAAGACTTCAAAATCTCAAAAAAATGTTATTTATATCTTACTTTATGTATTATTATTATTATATATATATAGGTATTATTATTATTATTATTTTATTGCCCCCCCCCCCTGTTTACTTGATTTAAGTCAACTGTGTAACTTGTCCTATCCATGCCTCGGAAAGCACTTTAAGCCGATGGTCCCTACTGTCATAAGTTAATCTTAAACAGTCGTTAAGTCATTACAATTCTGACTACCAGTCTCACTATAGGATACTGTGTTACCCAGTAAAATGTGTGGTAGGGGTCAGATAGGCAGTCACTACATGTAAAATATTGTATTCAGCTGAATCTGGTAAGACAGGGAGCTGATCTCAACATAGCTTGGAAAGAGGCTATGCAGAAGGTGTACCGAGGGTGTTCTATGATGAATACTGAGTTATTCCATACAATAAAACATCATTGTGTATTGATTTAAGCATCATTAATGTACTATTTAAATAATACATTAATATATTCAAAATAAGAATGAAAAGTACTTCTTACAATCTCATGAGAAAATGGACTAAAATATTTATATTACTTTCCTAACATGTTTTCAATTCTGTCTTATAAACCACATCAATTACATAAGCTCAAGTGCTCGACTTTTGTGTAGGCGTGTAAACCAGACATATGACGTCATTTGCCTCCCAACACACCTCAGGGCAGAATATTGTAGAAAGTCTTTCGTAAAATAAAACGATCAACTTCAGGTGAAACTGGTTTTAGTAAAAATAATAAAAGAATTAATCTATACTAATATTATAAAACTAAAGAGTTTGTTTGTTTGTTTGAACGCGCTAATCTCAGGAACTACTGGTTCGAATTGATTTTTTTTTTGTATTGGATAGACCGTTTATTGAGGAAGGCTATAGGCTATATAACATCACGCTGCGACCAATAGGAGCGGAGCATAAATGAAAAATGTCGCAAAAATTAAAAACCGTTGAAACTAAAACACGCGAACAAAGTCGCGGGGGACAGCTAGTATTTAATATTATTCTTCAGTTTATTCAGTGTCGCAATTGCTTCTATTTTCTGTTTTTTAAATCCTGTTGGTTCGAATTAACTACTGATTTATTTTATTAAAATACGAAGCATTTTCTAGGTTTAAAAAATCAAGTGAATACATGCATTTGTTTTTTTTAATTCGTAGCCAGCATATGGTTGCACCTAAAGCTCAACAAGATGTACTAGTATTATTATGAAATATTTATTTAAAACGAAATACAGTATATTATCAATGCCTTTTTAGTATCTTATAATAGTAGTTTAAAGTCAGTGGTTTCTAACTATCCCACTAGAAATCAGACGCAAAATTTAGCTTTTCCCGAAAAGAAATAAATACCTGTACCCTAAAAATTTTATCAACCACTTACAAAAATGGTTAGCTTTAGCACACCTTATAATATTATGTTAAGACTAAATCATTGTAATTAAATAAGGTAGGGGCCTCTATAACTAGGTTAGTGCGACGCATGCGCAAAGGTAGCACATTAGATCCGACTTCATTGAGTATTAACCCTTATCAAGTTTGTTTATTATTCTTCAACAGGTGTTATAGTGACAGCAAATAGCTTTCAAAAGGATAGAGGCAGTTAAAATAAGTTTTCAACCTTTGTAGGCGAGGAGTAAATAACACCTCTAAGAGTAAATAACGATGTAAGGTGTGTATACAATGATTTATGTAGTATTTTGTTACATAGTTCTTTGTTAATAATTGCTTTGAATACATTGCTTTAGAATTGTTGACAAAATATCTCTAAATCTATTTAAGTTCATATATTGTTTGTTGATATAATACATAATACGGTTAAGCGAACGGTGTCAGCCGCTACAATGTAATTTAATAAAAAATACCATGTATTATTATTATGTCGTGGTGGCCTAGTGGTTCAATGAACTTATTTGTGTGCACAAAGTTGCAAGATCGAACCCATCACAGGCAAATACCAATGTGACTTTTTCAAAGTTATATGTACTTTCTTAATTCTTCTAAAACATTATGGACAATCGGTGAAGGAAAAACATCGTGGAAACCTGGCTTAAAAAAATTAGAATCTGAATTCTCCAACCCGCTATGAACAAGCGTGGTGATCAATGCTCGCTTCCTTATATGAGAAGAGGCCTGTATCCAGCAATGAGACATTTATAGGCTGGTATTATTTATTATTATTATTATTCAATCAACCGCAAATTTGTTTTCCAAGTATAACATTTCACATGTCGATCGAAAAATCTCGAAATAGAATAATCGAAACATCAATAAAAACCCAATTGAAAATATCTCATCGGAATCGAATAATTTACCAAGGAAATCTTAACCTAAGGGTAGGTACACATCATAAGGTTTAACTCCCAATTTCCCCCTCTCGTGAAATAATTAACGATGCCGTGCGAAACGAGACGATTAAATCCGTCATGTAAATATTTTATTGCGGGACCTGGGTCGGTGTGATCTCGGCTTTAAGAAAAGTGATGTGAAAGTCACAGGGCTGACAATGTGTGACTTCTATTTTGTCCGTGATCTTAGTAATTATGGATTATATTTAATGTCTTTGTGGTAACAATATATTATTATATGATGATCATAAATATAACAATTGGTTTTTCTATGCCGAAATATTTATGCTTTTCGATACAAATATATCTGAAAAATATACATAGATTTTTTCACTAGCTATTAATAGTAAGATTTGTACCTAGATACCTATTACCTATGTGCATGTTCGAGTCAAGTTTATGTGTACACTCTTTAGAAATATGATACCAGTCAGTACCATATTTCTAAAGAGTGTTTCAATATTCTTTTATGGTACCAATAAAATTAAGTTGTAGAGCATCTAAAGCTGTAATTACTTAATATATAATATTGCTATAAAATTAAATTATAATATTTGAAACACTTGATCAAAACTCAGATAAAAATTAAAACAAACTGCCAATCCTACAAAAGTAGACAGATTATGTGTTACCCCCGCGTATATTAACTCCGTGTTGGTAGTTTGTCACAAAATGACAGCTACACGTTGACGTTACAAATTTAATAATGTTATATTCTCAAAAGTTTTATATTTGACTTGTCTTGAAAACCTCAGGCCAAGTATCGCTCTTTTTATTATGTATGTTGCAACCTATGCCTGTATGAAATTTGTATTATGAGCCTACACTAAATACCATTTCATAACGAATATTGAATCCAAATTACATATCGATCTTATTTATATTTTAACCTAAAAAAGGCTTTGGTAAGTCCCTTGAATTTTCTTACGGGAAGGTACAATCGACTGCTAGTAACACAATGACATTGATAGCGATTTTAAAGCAGTAATTTTATTTTCCCAATTCATTGTCACTGAAGAGAGGTTGACCCTAATATCGCCAATTACTACAGGCCGCTGCACATAAATTAGATTTGATGAACAAAACGGACTGACAATGGGATTATTAGGTAGAGAAAGTAATTAAATCTTTGATCAAACAAACCGATGAATGTGTGTATTGACAGCGTTATATTTTTAATAATCTTATGTATTGTAATACTTAAATAACTAAAAACATTAATGTTTTCCTGCAAGAGCTCTACTATAGCCTGATATATATCCATAACACATGAACTTAATCCATCTATCTATCTATATTTGACGAACTCCGTGGTCGAGTAGCGTACACACCAGTTTTCAAGGTGTCGACAGCTCTGAGGTCCCGGGTTCGATCCCCGGCTGGGTCAATGTAAAAAACCGTATGTATGTGGTACCTTCGTTGTCTCTGAATTCCATAACACAAGTGCTTTAGCTACTTACTTTGAGTTCAGAGCAATGTATGTCATGTTGTTAACATTTTTTTATTTATTTATATACATATTATAAAACAAAGTTCCCCACCGCATCTGTCGCGATGAACTCAAAAACTACCAAACGTATGAATAGAGTGATAAAAGAGGAAGGTTTAACTGTATAATTCATTAATGTTTTATCTACCAATGCGATGCCGGGGCGGGTCGCTAGTAACACTATAAAGTCGCATTTACCGGAGCTATTCGCAGAAGTAAGCCAGTTACCAAGTTCATACGAGAGCTTAAAGTGAGTCGACCAAAGGTATCGTCATTTGGGAATACTATTCGTACCTAACCTTAAACGATTTTAAATATTAAACTATCTTTTATGTGTCATGGAATATTATTGTAAAGTGGATTATTTTGTATTAAGATGTAAGATTTGTATGTTCGCTTTAGAATATGGCTAATAAACATTTGAACAGTTTTATCCGAAAATTAGCACGATGATTGACTAGCTGTCCCCTGCGACTTCGTCTGCGTGTTTTAGTTTCATTGGTTTTTTTCTTTATTTGCACGGAACCCTAATTCTTTTTCAAAAGTAAAAGTAATGCTATTTTCATTAATGCTCATATTGGTCATAGCGTTTTGTTAGATACCAAGATCAGAATTTATCATTCGAACCAATAATGCCTGAGATTAGCGCTTTCAACCAAACAAACAAAGTCATCTTCACATATATAATATTAGTATGGAAAATATAATATATATCAAAACGAGACTCACATCAAAGGAGTCAAATAGGCAAATAGGCAAATAAACCGTGGACGGCCATCGAGTGGACACAATGACAATGCCTATTTCAGAAGCGCACACGCTTTAATAGTTTTGGTAAAAACATAGCATTTTGCTGCCAAATGTTTGTGTTTTTTATTTGGCTGTCATATGTGGATGGTCGTATTTGTCTGTTTGCCTATGCGTTATATGTTTACTACAAAACACACATAGCGAACACAAATAGCCATGTCAAGTTCCACCATAAGGTTTTAAAATGCCTTTATTTCTATGTTTTACTAAGAATAAAACCATTACCAGATATTTTAATAGCAACAGTTTTCGAACTTCTTATTAATTTAAATAATTAACCAATGAAAAACAATAATTTTACAAATAATCGAAAAACACATCGTATTTTGAAAAATATTAATGGATCTTTTATTGATATACCTTTACCTTCAAATATTTCATAATTTTGACCGGCCTGTTGGTCTAGTGGTTACCCTGACTGCTATACCGGAGGTCATGGGTTCGATTCCCACCCAGGACAAATCTTTGTGTGATGAGCATGATCATTTGTTCTATGTCTGGGTGTAATTTATCTATTATGTATGTATTTAGAAATATATAAGTATGTATCAGTATCAGTATCAGTATCAGTATCAGTATCAGTTGTCTGGTTGCCATAATACAGGCTATGCCTCGTTTGGGATCAGATGGCCGTGTGTGAGTTGTCCCAAGATATTATTTATTTATTTAATTGTAGGTCGAAAATACGGTGCAAGTATTTGTGGTCCAATGCAGTCACATAGACGCATAGCCTCAGGAAATTAGCCGATCACTATCGACTACGTTAGCCGACTTGTTTATGACGCTGGACTTACAGAAATATTGAACGAGAAATTTGAAAAAGTTTTTCGCTGTAGTTTTCCGGGTTCAAACATAAATAATATATCAGAATATCTCTGGCATTAAGCCCGACTGTAAACAATTTTTTTAAATAACATAAGGTCGAAGTCGTTAGAAATTAAATTATTTTTCCTTTCCATTTAATAGACTAAATCAAAACATTTATTTACATTATTGTACATATTGTTTTGACGACCTCTGTGGTCGAGTGGCATACACACCGGTTTTCAAGGTGTCGGCAGCTCTGAGGTCCCGGATTCGATCCCCGGCCGGGTCAATGTAGAAAACCACTTTTCTACATTGTCCCGGGTCTGGGTGTTTGTGGTACTTTCGTTGTCTCTGAATTCCATAACACAAGTGTTTTAGCTACTTACTTTGGGTTCAGACCAATTTATGTGATGTTGTCCACATTTATTTTTCTATTTATTGTAAACAACAATACTATGTAGAATATAATCCATATTACATAATACTATTTAATCTTTATGACACGAAATTTTTTATTCAAAAAATCATATAATCTTATT
Organism: Diachrysia chrysitis; assembly: GCA_932294365.1. Taxonomy (NCBI): domain Eukaryota; kingdom Metazoa; phylum Arthropoda; class Insecta; order Lepidoptera; family Noctuidae; genus Diachrysia; species Diachrysia chrysitis. Next base: position 1,584,332 of record OW028648.1, on the reverse strand, counting down.
TAAATTTTGAGTATATGTTAATTCTTTTCTTACGTTTACATAGAAAACACTCCTCAAAAATTCGGAAGAACACACTTTCCGAACAAAACCTTAAATCCAGCAAAGGGATCTTTCTAACTTACAATGACAAGCAACTGCATCTATTAATCAAAATTGAATCTTCTGTGTACCAACAAAAAGTTTGATATCGACTACAGTCGACAATTTGAAAGCCTTGCAAATGATTGTTACTTTTGTCCGCTCGAAATAGGACACAGTTAATTGTGATCGAGTTAACAATAGACCCAAATGGATACTGGATTTTGTATTTGAAGAAAGGTATTTTTAAACGAGAATAGAGAATAATCTTGGGGAAGTAAAATACAAAGAATGTCTGGTTGTATAAAACGTGCGAAGTAATTGAATCTTTGTGCAATTTTTTTCTCTTGTAGATTTAAACCGTAGAAACTGAAATTGGATCTGTTTATGACAATGGTGCATTTCTGTGACACGCTCAGCGGGTACGACTGTACGAGGTTTAAAACAAAAGCACATGTTACAATTTACGTAAAGGTATTGTAAAGACTTTTGGGATTCACTACTCATTAAAATGATGTAGAATATAATATAAATAATAGGAATATCGAATATAATTGAATAAATGAAAAAACAGATGGGACTCTATTATTCTTAACTATTTGTTACACATTTACGCGTGCGGAGCGAATATTTGTAATTAAGTTTTTCCTTTCTACTATTTCTATGTAAGTAATTACAAACGGGACTCTATTCCTTTACTACTCTCTTAGTCCGAGGAGACAAAACAAAACGACCGGAGGGAGATCAGGCGCAGGATCAAAGGATTTACGTACTTTCCGAGGCACGATAGGGACATGGGCATGAAAACTCCAAAGGTCACCGCTACACTTACCAAACTTGACAAGCGTAGCTTAGCCTAAATTCTCGATCTATAGGCCTACATTATGTAGTATATTTGACAATGTATACTATATTACCACACAGTATAGTTACAGTTGTTGACACAATTACAAATGGACTAACACCGATCAGCAACATAGTCACATGACATTCAAATATTGGTATTGTCGAATACTGGGACCCTTAGTGAAAGCCATACGAGACGTGAATTTAATTAACTAACCTCACACCTGACTGTGTCAATGTTCGTAAATCAAATCAAAATTATGGAGGGTCTTCACTTAACATCGTTCCTACAACGGTCCTACGAATTAAACATGAGGTTGATTGGTAAAGGCTTATTGTGATGATTATACATGATCATGATATTATGTTTTTAATACATTATACTTACCTACACGTTAAAACTCAGCAAACTAAAAGAACCTAATATATAACTAACTTTAGTCTGGCTTCCCTGGAGCGTTGTTATACTACCAAACATACCAAAACTCTTGGCCAAGTTATAATAAATCATGCTAAACCATAAACAAAAATTTCTCAGTACGATATAAATGAAAAATGTTTCCAAGGAACTTATTTAAGGCTACGCACATTATATTACTGAAAAAAATATCTACTTAGAAACTGTAAATGAACCAAAACATGAAGTAAAAATTGTGGATATTAATGGTTTTCTTTGTTACAGGATAGTCGGCGTTAACGCCGGCCTGGCATGACGCGCACCACCCGTCCCTCCCCCCTACACCTCTACTTACCCCTCTACGGTCCTACCTTAAACTTACTAGGAACACTCCTCTCCCTCTCCTTCCTCCTCCTTCCAACCAACACACAAATGATTGCCCCAAACACAACACTCACAAACGAAACAAAAAATATCACAAATGAAATTATTCCTAATTATACAAATGTAGAAGAATATACAATAACACCAAAAACTAATGAAGATAACGAGCTTATTAACAATGTAAGTAGTATAAATTATCAAACACTTATCGACAGATTTAGAAGAAAAGATAATGACACCACAGAGAGCACAACCCTAGCTTATAACACCGTTGACATTGATGAGGAATACCAAATATATCTCGAACTAGACGATGACAATCACACAGACGGACTCGATAACAACTCTATGGAGAAACTAAGAGTAGACGATGCGACTAGAACAAAAATATTTAACGACTTTTCAAAAACGGTGAAAATTTACAAGAACCAATCGAAAATTCCTGTAGATAAAAATGTCAGGATAACTGATAGTGTCGATATGAAAACAGCGGTAGATCGCAAAGATGTAAAGAGGGTCTCGAATGGATCATTAGGATTCCCCACACGGGTTCCCACATCCTATCATGTTCCTTCAATTACCGATGTTCAACATACGCCCCGGCCAGGATTTATAGAAGGTAAGCCAATTTATACTCTATGACTATAAACTTTAGATTGATAGTAGTATGTGTTGAATTATTTAGGACCTCAGAAGGATTTGGTAGAGCATTACTACAAAATCAAAGGTCACGTTTGTATAAGCTTAGGAGAGTTTGAGATTTGAAGGAATTTCGTTCTTGATTGAGGGTTTAATGAGAATTTCGAATTGATGCTATTTATAGTATCGAAGCAGTGTTTATTTAATTTACTTGCGGCCGTTGCTCAATTTATCTTTGTGCCAATCGTGATATAGCTTTACTTTTGTATTAAATTTCCCAAGACTTGATTCTAGATGTAAGTTTGTTACATATCGTAAATGCTAAGACGTAGGTAGACGTCTTAACTCTCAATCCGAGTGTGTGAGACTTATGCATAAGTACTCAAACATGCAAAACGATGACCTATGCATAGGTAGTAGCTAACTAAATCACTCGTAGAACTTACTCGCATGTCGAACTCGCATGTCGCCTGTTCTGCACTTCTGTTAAAGTTTCTGAGTATTATTATCAATAAGACATACTACCTAGAGAAGTAAAATGTGAACGCTGTGAGAGCTCTGATACCCTTAACACAAGTTAAATGTTACTTTGGGTGTCAGTGTTTAAATATGTTGTAAATAAAATAAAATGTAATGATTTTTGCTACCTAAAATTGTAACTATTTGGATAATAAACGTTATTAATTTAAATAGATTTACGTACGTAATGGTATCATTGACACATATAGTTTAGCAACAAAATATTTATATGTGCTTTATTTGAATTAATTAATTCTTGTATTTTAAAATATTTATTAATATTGGCTGAAACTAACTTAATTTTACAGTTGTATTTTAATGCTTTAAGAGAGACTGTCTCGATGATCTCTGATTTTAAATCTGTAACTTACTATTAAATAAATATGTGTTAAATCTTTTACATATATAAAACAAAGGGGGATTAGTTACACAATTTAAAACTAAAAAACGGGTGAACCGATTTTCATGATTTTTTATTTTTTGGGTTCGTCTTGACAAAAAGAATTCTTACGAGAACATAGAAGAAATTACGAGAACGGAGAACGCATAAGTAGTCCCTACTTACGCGGGTAAAACCGCGGGGCACCACAAAGCACTTTTACTTTACAGTTATTCATGACTTATTGCTCTTTTATCTAAAAATGGCATCTTTACAAAGCGATGTTCACAAACTCTCTGTCAAATTGACGGTTTTGTTTTGTTGTTCGAAAACAAAACACCTGCGTTTAGAATTATTTGTATTCGTAGTATTTTTATTTCTGACATTCATATATATATCATGTTTGTTATTCAATAAAAAAATATAATTCGTCAAGCGTGATTGTGAAGCGAGTGATCATAAAGCATTGAAATTTTTTTGTACTGTTTGTATTACGGAACTAGAAGCAAATTGAATAACAAAAATTGATGTAATTTGTTTTGTGTTTTTTTGTTTTATATGAAATCAAAGCAAAGTCTTAATTACACTATTTGTTACTTTTAAATAATATTTCCAACCCAATGTTTTTATAATTGGTGTACCTAAACTATCTATAGCATATGACAGGTAGTGAAATGTTAACATCTAAGAGATAGCCCAGGGCTGTAGCAGACAGCTTATCATCAGCTCCCAAAGGCTTAGAAAGTCTTTGTCACATTTAGCGTCCAATATTAAATTAATTATCTATTTGTATCCCTATTACTAATCATGTGAAATACTTAAAACATTCTCGATTTAATCTTTTTTTAAATGAACTAAGTACGGATATAGTCTAAATATAACGTGTCGTAATAAATATCTAAATAGTAATAAAAGTCTAAATATTTAGACATAATAAATCAAATAAAATTACGATATCTGCTCAATAATTAATACATACATACTTGTTTCTTTTAGTGTTTTAAGTTTGACAGTATTTCAAAATACACCACATTCAAAGAACAGAATCGCCCCGTTGCTTTTGCGGTAGGCAATGTTTTTATTCGTGTGTGTAACAAAGCAGTTACAGTGCGGTATCACACGGGCAGCGTTTTGAAATGCTTGTCCAACACACGCCGATTTCCGAACTTAAAAAAAAAGAAAAACAAACCTACTTATTTTATTATTTATTCATGTCGACCATAATTACCATAGTTATCTCCTTGAATTTGACCAGAATGCAAAACGACACGTTGTATGTGTTGATTCTACTGGATTAACTTTTATTAAATCAATGTCAACAAAAAATTGAATTTTATTTTATAAACTTTCAACGTCGATCTCTCTACTGTCCAATGATTTTTGACGCTGAGCCCCCAATTCTAGAGAATATCTGATCATTTTCATAAGTAACAATGTAAATTCCATAGAAAAACCGGCAAACTATCTTAGACTTGGCGTCGCTACAACGCGCTAGCAGATTAAATTTGCCGTCGTTTCTATGAACGGATAATATCTAGACGCTTCTAACCATATCTTTATTCTCACGAATCAAATCACAGTTTTCATTCCAACCGCGTAGTCCACATAAAAAGGAAATAAAAAATATCTCGTTTTATTTCTTATACAGAAAGGAACATTGATCACCGCGCTGCTTTATTACATGTTGGTGTATTCAGAAAATTCAATCCAGATTTTCATCATCGAGGTTTCCTTATTGGTCCATGGTATCAAGAATTTTCAACCAGATGTACCCATGTATTTACAAAATCAATAAATGAGAATTTTCAATATTATTTGCCATGTCAATATAAGATTTTTTGCTGTAAGGAAATTAGAATAGAATAGAATTTAGTTTATTGCACACCATGACAATTAAATACAGCATCAAAAATAAAGAACATAATGAGATGAAAACTATTTGCTTCTTCTTTTAATAAAAAGAATCCTTAATGATGAAAAATATTGGTTGCCTGTAAAGTCGGTATACGGGCGAAAGTTTTACGTGACAACGACTGTCAATGTCAATGTCTGTCTCTCTCGCTCTTAGGCTAACCATGCCCGAGTGGAAGGGACGTATGCCTCTCACTCGCTCTCATTGTGAGCGCATAACGTGAGCGGAGCGTTACCCAGTTTCTTGAAGTGTCACCCGGCAAACCAATTTATAAGACGTTGTCACGTCAAAAAATATTTATTTATTTATACCTAATTACATCTGGTATAATTATAAATAAATAAATATTTTTTTATTCCATTTAAAACTGTTGAGAAATACATCTTTTATGGAGATTTAGCCAGTGAGATAATAATTATTAAGCTCATATAGTTTATCATTATTTGTATGATTAATACCCGCATTCATAGTGCTACGAGAATATGAGGGCTTATTCATGATAAAGCTAACTTTCACGAAGACGTTTTGTACATCCACCTTGATGCTGTAGGTATGCATTATTATTATACCGTATTTAGAATACTAATTAGGCCCCGCAGCACCCGCAACTTTAAGACGTCTTACTGCTCAAAGTAGGGTTCCAAGACTTATTATCATCATACAAAAATGTACAAGAATATTTTAATAATTTGTAATTTTTATCGAGTTCGTTAAAGTAATAAATTAATATTTTTTGTCAAGTTTTCTTATGTTTAACTGTAGTCAGTCGTGTTAACATACATAAAGGGATCAAATGTCTGTGGATCATATACTTAATTATTGAATCTGCAAATAATATGCGCAACTGCCGTACCTAATAAATATTTTCTAATCGTACGAGTTGCAACTTGCAATCTTCTTTACATGAATTCATGAAAATAGCCAGTATTACACAGCGCCAAAGGTCTAAGATAAATATTCTTTATGTTTAGATATCTTACTTATTCCGAGTTAGATTACTTCCAAAATACATTATTATATTGGAATGGAAACATATCTTCTTGTTTTAAACACGCTACCTTTTAGGAAACATTCGTACTCGAAAGGTAATACACAATGTTACATATGTATAATTAAATCTTTCTTTTAAACCTTTCTTTTCCAACCAAACCTCAATCCCTCTAACCTCTACAAATGAAACAACTTTTTATAAAGCTGTGCATAATATATTAAACTTATTTTCTGCCTTGTCGTACGCAAAATAGGTAACCCATTTGGTCCCGTAAGGGTCGTAAAAAGCGATTAAGGGTAAATCAGGTGCACTCGTAAAATAATGCGAAGAAAACCGACTTCCCGAATTGGGTAAGGTAAGACCGAAATCGTTTCGGCTAAACTAATATCTCAAAAATCATGATTGAGATAAATTGGTTGCCAGCGTCCACGGAGATCGGTAAATTTGCGAGATTAAGAAGCAATTTTATTTATGCACACTTTATTTTAGAAGGCAATCTAACAATTTGTTGTGAAGAAACAATAAATTTATTCCGAAATACATTTACATCGAATTTATGTACGTACATTTTATGTAACATAGTATGTTACCGTCAATCTGTATAATTCAGGTACTTTTTAAAATACTTAGGTAAGGTGTATAGTACCTACCTGGGGTGTCTAGGCAATGTATGGAATATTGTGGTTTCATACTTTGGGTAGTGTGTACATTTTCCGGGGATTGTAAAGAATACCGGATTATAGGTACATATTCCAGATTGCCGGTAACAAATATAAAGCGAGATACAAAAATAATATCCATTTTTATACTATGCGGGTCGTTGTCTTGAAACTTGGTTCGTGCTTGTAAGTGTGTTCACCAGCTTAAGTTCCACACCCCATACGACTATAACGGTGGCTGATAGAGGTAAATACTACAGCACTACAACATCTGCTCATGTGTGTGTACAGCAAACTATCACGGACACAACATGTAAGTTAAAACACAAATAAGAGAAATGTTTCCATTCACAAATTCATAACCTAGTTCAGTGTTACCAGCAAATAATAACGCCTCCGTAGTTTTATACCAACTTCCCAGTTTTAATGAGGTTGTAACTTTCGGGTATTATTTCATTGTTATTTCAACTTGCCTTGAAGTTCTAACAAAACAATTATTTTAGATATGCGAGGGAGTTTGGATTTTCGCGCTTGCCACTCCGGTTTATTAAATTATATGCAGGCGATGTGTGCTTCAACTTTGGTTAATGATAATGATCATAGATGGGGATACATGACTGAGCCTTTCATTACAAGCTTTGTGTTCAGAATCATTAAGAGATGGATGAGATAAATCAACCAGTGGCGTAAAGGCTTAGCAACAAATTTTTTGCTTAGCCCTTACGCCAGTTAGACTGTGTGTTTGTTCATAACAGGATGAAAGAAAAACGTAGACAAACACAAGACTTTTATGCAAACTTTAAAGTTATATGATATACTAGTACTTAACAATTTTTGTTTTCATTTAGAACCTATATTATATACAACAGCTATAGTAAAATTTGAATCCACCTTAAAATTTATTTTATCATTTATCTAAATGAGTTAACACTAAACTTTAATGCAATTTTAAGTCACTAGTCTGCACGATAAAATACCATCAAGTAATAGAAATGATTTGCGTATAATTCCTAGATTATGAGACAGCCTATTTCCTATTTTTCGGCAATAACTCAATCAAACAAAAACACCTCACGCGCACAGAAGAATTTCGCGCAGTCTGGTTAAAAAAACAATCGACTATCGAAACGAGTAATAACCCAGATAAAACTAGCACTGACAGATAAGTGGTTGATAGATCGAAAGATATCTACAACCTCTTCTTTATATAATATCTATCTATCTTTATTATAGTCAGAACAAAAAACAAAGGAATGATGGACAACGTCAAATATTACGTCAGCACCCTTGAAGTCTTTGAGCTGCCTACTTCAGGAAGTCTAGATTCCCACATTCAGACCTTCTGCCCAATTTCTTAGAAATGTGAATTTAATAAATAAATAAATAAATGTGGACAACATCACATACATTGCTCTGAACCCAAAGTAAGTAGCTAAAGCACTTGTGTTATGGAATTCAGAGACAACGAAGGTACCACAAACACCCAGACCCGAGATAATGTAGAAAAGTTGTTTTCTACATTGACCCGGCCGGGGATCGAACCCGGGACCTCAGAGCTGGCGACACCTTGAAACCGGTGTGTACGCTACTTGACCACGGAGGTCGTCACATTAATGCTATTGATACCGATTTTCATCTCAAAAACTAAGAACTTTTCTCCCGGATACGCCTGCTACTTATAAACCTTTCAAGGACCCACAAAATATAGTCGAGAACGAGTTTCCCGACCATTCTTCAGTTTAATGATTTTCGTTGGTTTTGACAACAAAAGCAACCAAATTGAGTGAGCGATCGACGTCCTTAATCTTAAAAACTTTAATTTACTGCCTTTATATTCTTTTGTTCGTAAATTTGGTACGGTAATGTTGTGAAACCTTTTTACAGGCCTTGTGCCTACTTGATCCTGTTTTTCGTCTGCTTAGGTAGTAAGTAGACTTGTCTGTGACCTCTGTTTATTTTCATAATCATAATGCATCATTCACAGCGCTTATGTCACACTGTTAGACGTAAGCCTCTTTTTATGTGATACAAAATCAGAGATTTTAATTATGATTATACTACTTAATTTATACCAGTGTCGAGTATAAGTAGATTATATTTAGATAATATTTTACTTTGTAGAAATTATACTTATTTAAAAACTTTATTTTGCCTTGACAACTTATTTTACTTTAATTGTTATTACCTACTATTATTGTACAAGACTAACATATTTGCGTTAAAATTCATTTATAGTACAAAATGCAGTTATCTGCTTACCTCCTTTTACTTGCACCGTTGCACGTTACCAGGAATTCCTCTTGAACCATTTGTGCGTTTACATCTGCGGGCACACAAATATTTGTCTATGAAATACTAAACTCTTGATATCCGGAAGGAATTGAGGAGATTGAATACCTAAACCCAAAATTGTAATCTCAGTGTAAGCTCAACAGTAATAAACAACATTGTTGCCGCAGTACGACAGTACAATTGAGATGATGAGAAAGAGTCCTAAAATAAATAAAATATAAACAACATTTAAAAGTGATATTGATTTTTCCTTGGTTCTTATCTGGGTCTCGTAAATAGACGATTGGTTACTACGGTAACGACAAATACGACAACTTTTCTGTAATAACAAAATACTTACCAAGTAACCGGCCTAATTAGCAGACAGAAATTATTACCAACAATAATACATTTAACATTAAATCTCATGTTATATCTTGGTTCATATCATGTGACGGATCCGCGCTGGCGTTGCGGTTACCACAGCAAACGGAGCGACAGCCACTATTTATTATTAATACCTTAATAGCTAGATGGAATGTATTTCGGAGATTTATATAGGATACGCGTGCTTGTTTGAATTTCATTATTTGAATACCTAAACTTTATTCCAATTATTTAAACAGCTTTTGTTTTATGAGTACGTAGAAATATTTTGTATAATCTCTTTATCAAGGTGCGCTTCCAAAAAGTAAAAAACGCAAGTGTTGGCAATTTCTATACGATTTTTGTATTGCCATACATTGATAAGTGTTGCCGAGATAATAAAGTTTAAATTGCCAATAATCGCGTAATTAATAGCCCGTGTAAGCGCACTGTCAGGCATGAAAAACATTGTTTAATCATATGTTTGGCGAAACGTGATGTTTGCAACGTAGTAATATTATTATCTAATGATTGTCGGCGAATATACTTCACTTTCACCTTTATTTTACCTCACGATGATTAGGGACTCCTATTGAGTCTGAAATTAGTCGGGCGATCCCGAGAATATGCGTGAGTAAACCGTTTTGTTTTTAAATAATTATGAATACTACTCACGAAAGTTATTATACAAATTTATTTTACCTGTTAAAAAACTTCACCAGTCAAGAGTTATACTAATCCAATTAATATTGTTCCTTTATGTATTAGGCGTAAATAGGGTAAGAGATCATAGGGTTATTAAAAAAAAACTATTTAGAATATAACACAGTTGAATATTTCTTTTTTAAAGATTAAAATTAGAAGATCCATTGATCCTCTGTGGTTTACTCAATTGAATAAAACTATCGATGCGTCACGAATAAAAAAATTAATAATCAACTGTGATAGATTTTATACAGTTTCTTTTGAATAACCCTATAACCTCTTACTCTATTCACGTCCAATACATAAAGAAACAATATTAAGTGGCTCTATAACCTTAGGCCTTTGTGGACTCGCTTTGTAAAGGCACCAGAAAGAAACCCTGCCATTCAGTACCGAGTGATTGGAAACTATTGTTAGTGTACAAGGCTCTGTAAACGGAACAGGTTTGATATAACCTGTTCCAACTTCAGATAATAGTATTGGAGGGATAAATAGACCTTTTTATGCTTTTTAGAGTTCCGTTCTCAAAATGAAAAAAGGAACCCTTATAATGTAAAGTCCGTTTTTTCAGGTATTGTTTACGTAGTGGTTTCATGTTAAAATTAATATCAAATATCAGACTTGTACTTGTCCGTCTAGATTTTTTGTAAATTATTCGAGCCAACAGAATAATTTTACAAAAGAGTAAATTCTGTAAATCATTGTATATCTCGGTAATACAGTGGTTATGCCTATGAGGTAGCACATTCCAAAAGATACACGATAAACAATTTGAATGCTTTCGTTATTAGATATTGAGGTTAGTTTATTATAAAAAAAAACAATATGGGACTAATACAATCATAAAGACGAAAAAAAAACGATAAACAAAAGAAGGAAGATAAGGATGTCCCCTATTAAACTAGATATAATAATAATGGATATTCTAAATATGTTTCCAAATGATAAGCTCATAGCTAGCTCTGCTAAATTAGGTCTCTTGATGTTTAGTCATTATGATGCTTAAATGACAATAGAGCTTAGTTAAAGTATTAATTGTAGTGCATCGTATATAAGACTTGACAAACAAAATTATTTTATTATTGTTTGAACGCAAAAATTCTATATCAAAATCTAAAATTCATTTATTTCAAATTAGGCTATTAAGTAGTACTAGTTTTAAAAGTCCTACATATCAGACAGCACCCCGATTCGCCTACTCTTCGTACAATAAAATACAAACAGAAACAAGGACAGTAGTAGTACACCACAAGAGGCTATACCCCGTAATAAGATCAAATAACTCTCAAGTTAATAGATAAGAAAGCAGCAGAGCGAGCGGTGAGCAGCCGCTGGAGCCCGAACAAACTAAATAATAAAGTTACATGTCGCGTCTGTTTCTAACCGCGGTCCGCTAACCGAAACTAGGGGCGCTAAAGTCGCGGTTTCACAGAATCATAAAATCTATATACTAATATATAAAGCTACTATACGCACTAATCTCAGGAACTGACTGCACGGATAGCCGAGTGGTATAGGTCACCAAGTCAATTACCTCTGTGCGCGACGTGCCGCGGGTTCGATCCCCGCATGGGACAAGCATTTGTGTGACCCACAAATGCTTGTTCCAAGTCTGGGTGTTCTTTGTGCATGTGATTTGAATGTTTGTGAAACCCCCCGCGACACAAGGATTAAATTCCTTGGTGCGGGAGTCGTTTTTTTAAAAGCGAAAAAAATAAATAAAAAAAAGAACTAATTCGGATTGAGCAAGGATATAACATTACGCTGCGAACAGAAGGAGCGGAGCATAAATGAAAAATGTTACAAAAATGAAAAACCGTTGAAACTAAAACACGTGGACAAAGTTGCGAGGGACAGCCAGTGATCCATAAAAGAAATTGTCATTTCTTTTGAAAATTCTTGATTATGATTTAAATAAAACACAATTATTATAAATTGAAGTTTATTCATACTTCACGCAGACTGTAGGTCCCTATTTAGTGAATTAATATATTTAAGAACGTATATTGAACTATACTATACTTTACATAATGTCATCACCAACATCTCACTTTACATTTTGATGTTCAGCAATTTATCTCTTTGTAAATCTTCTATGGTGCATCGCAAAAAATATGACATTTAGATAAATTTTCAACCAGTTCTGCTGGGTTTTAAATTCAGTTAGTGAGTCATAATATGATTCTGCAAAATGACCAATTTATACCCTTTCATGTGGACTTCCTACACAAACACGTTAAAAGAGAACACGTGATCTAACTGAGATTTTAGGAGTTTATAATTATGTAGCGTATTTAATTTGTGTATGTTAGTCAAGAAATGTGTAATTAAAAAAAAGCAGACAAGTGCTCGTGCACTGAGCGTGCCGTACAAATTTTGCTGAACGTCTCGGTTAATTCTCCAAAAACAAACTTAACCGTGCAGTTAAAAACTGTTATTTTATATATCGATGGATACCAACTATATATAAATAGAAGTTTACTATCACAAAAACGTATTTTTTATATTACAAAAGTACAAAATAACTATTTAGTTTTTTTTTTCCTTTACTTGTGAGGTTAGATCTAGCATCACATATCTTGATTCTGGGTCAAAGGGAGATAGGTAACCTATAGATTTTGAGTTAAGACCTAGGAGTCCGTGTCTTAATGCTGCTTTCAACGCGTGTAGTCCGTTTTATTCACGTATGTATTTCATCAATCTAAATTCTATTTTAAATATTCGTTACAAGGTTAAGTTAAAAACCGATATAGGTAAGACGTGTTCTTAAAATCCAACTTTTTTAATATGTAATAAAACTGTATTTTGATAATATTTAAATATTTTTTTAATTAATTACCTATAGGATACTCGCAGGACACTTCTAATGCCGTTGATACACGGGATGTGACAAATTGTGCACCATTTCCTAAAAATCGGTTTTCACATGCGCCAAACATTGCCACATATTACATTAAATAAATGAGAGTTCTCGTTACTAACGCATTTCGTCATGCCACTCTTGTGAAAGCAGTTGTTACTCCATTTCACCGTGTTGAGTGAAAGCATCCTAAGTTACTGTTAAAGGTCAACCCATCTAAACGCCAATTGGGTCATGAAAACTTTAATGGAACAGAATATCCGTTACTAGAATTTTTATTTTTATTATAGTTGTAATAAAATGAGCTAACGGAAATTACAAACGTCTGAAAGACATAAAATCGAGACAGAGCGACAACTACGTTAAATGGGCCATAATTCGATGCCATTTGCGATAAACGATTCAATCATTAATTTATTTAAGAACTGACTTGTAGGTGCAAATATTCGCCGGTGTAAAAAAAAAAACAAATGATGAAAGAGGAATCCTACAAGGTTTAATCAGAATCCATTCCGCCGTTTGGGAGATTATTCCGAACAGAAAAACAAATAAACACTACAATTTAAAAAATTCTAAAATCATTTATGTGATTTAAACTTTGTAGGTACTATATATAAATACGAAACTACCTGTAATACATACGATTCAACAATTACAGTCAGACATCTCGTGTTACATCGAATAAAATGAGAATTTTCACAAAGCTAACCGTTTTCCTCAGTAAATACGATACAACATATCAATGCGAAGCAATCCTGTTCTATTCCCTATTGTATCATATCTTCACGCGTATATTCTCCCGGATATAATCAGGAATCTTTTATTGCATATCTATATTTAGAAAACCGCTGTCAGATTTCCGGGAGGTTAGGTTAGGTTAGAAGGCTACACAAATATGTCTTCTTATTATGTATCTTTTTTGCATATTATAAAAAAAATCCTCCGCTGTGTCTGTATGTCTGTCTGAACGCGTTAAGCTCACAACTACCCAACGGATTTTCATATGGTGATTCAGGAGTAAGGTTTGTTTTTATGTTTTGTCTACGAAGCAGAGGCGGGTCGTTCAAATTAATATTTTTTTTTTGTATACATATTTATATTACATTTGGTGCAAGGGAAAGTAAAAAAGATTTCTTTGTAAAATAAAAATAAGGTGTTTCGAGAGAAACTCTACCATAAATATAACGATACTGGACATGGAAGGTAGTATCCGTTTAAACTTTTCTTGAAGCTAATTTATTTTATTCTACTTATTTGATGCATTAAATGCTGAAAAAACGTTTTCCGACGCCAAACTAAGTACATAACGATTTTAAAATATCTTTAATATTAAGAAAACCAAAAGAATATTTTAACGAAACGCAGAAGCTACTTACTTAAGAAACTAGGTTAGTTCTTAGCGCTAAGAAACATGCTACGTATTTACTTATTAACTGAACTTTAGTATACTAAAACAACCTAAAAATAAGACCAGAAAATAAATGTTATAAACATTTGACGCTTGCTTTAACTCATATCGTAACACTACTCCAAAATATTTATACTAATATTATAAAGCTGAAGAGTTTGTTTGTTTGTTTGTTTGAACGCGCTAATCTCAGGAACTACTGGTTCGAATTGAAAAATTGTCCGTTTATTGAGGAAGGCTATAGGCTATATAACATCACGCTACAACCAAGGAGCGATGCATAAATGAAAAATGAAAAACCGTTGAAACTAAAACACGCGAACAAAGTCGGGGACAACTAGTACCTAAACAAAACTATTGATATTTTTAGTGTGAAATCTCCGTACATCTCAATCAATCAACAATCTTTGTAATCTAAATCCCTGTACCGCGACCGCTTTCATGAATATTCAAATCAAATACACGAATACCACCACCAGACTTAAAATAAAACTGGAATTGAACGCGATTTATAGTTAGTACATGAAACTGCACAAATCGTGAGTTACAAATCCCGATGCAAAGTTCACGTGACCCTCATTAAAATAGAAGGCGAGCGAGCTAAAATTTTAACCATACTAAGCATACAAAATAATGATTTTAGTATTCAATTCAAACAATTACTATGCTGTGAGTACCACAAAGCCATCTAAATAATATTCCATAGACACGTTATTGATATTGTAAAATTAATAACGTAACATATATTGGCAATTTAATTACCAGTGGCAGTGTAATGGATTTTAATTTGCATGTAGGTTACCCATAGCGGTTTATGGAGATACTATTCTATTTTGCTAATTATTGTATTAGTTGAATATTATTTAGTTTATTGAATATTGGCGCTGATAATAATAATAATAATAAACCCCTCGGGGCAAGCCGTTACCTCATCATGAGAATAACGCAATACCTGAGGGCATATTAACTTGCTTTTTCCAACTTTGAGATATAAATAAAAAATGTATCTTAAGGTCTATGTAGGAGCATACATCCGCAGGGCAGCTTGTGGCGAGCTGTTTGTGAGTGGCGACACAACGGACCTGAGTGCTCCAGGGAGTCACTCCTCAGGAGGGCTCCCAGCTCTTTCTTGCCTTAACTGGCTGGCTAGAGAGGGGTCGCTAGAGCTATATGCTCGGGGGTGGAAGTGTCTAATGGCGTAATAGCGAGGAAACCCGCTCCGGGTCCGCTACTGTGACCCGCGATGGCGAAATCGGGGCCGCACCGCTCGACACCCCAAGCCGCTCACACTGGTGTTGCCTCCTGCTGCCTATCGTGGCGGTTATGTTGGGGGGCCCATCCGGTGAGCTGGCCAGTCACCACCTGCCTATTTGATTGCATTAACATGTGTTAGAAGGCAGGTGCCATAGTTTTCCGATTTAGTTCTAATAACCAATCCACTAACATTTACCTACACATAGCCTAAATTTTTACTTTCCATTCATAATTTACAATAGCTCTGTATCTACTTTGGACCATTCATGTCTGTTCTTCCATAGAGCAGAGGTGGATGGGCCCTAGTAGATGCCCCATCCCAGTTTAGAGTAAAGTTCTCAACAAGGCCACTGCATGTTGGACCTGTGTCCCCACGTAAGCCTTTCAAAGGACCGGGTATTCTTAATACTGAGGATAGCCCGTGAAAAAAGAGAGATACAAATAATAATAATAAAAATTTATTTCAGACACATTAAGTTCCATATATTGTTAGTAACAGTATAAAATGACTTATATCTAGTGTTAGTAAATAAAATAATCTAACTATAACTAAGTGCACCTGCAAGAGACCCTCCCCTCCCAATCTATTTCACTGCATGGAGTCGTATCCAGCGTCCTAGAATCGGAGAGTCCCAACGGTCTGCCAACGTCCTCAGGATAGTGTTGGGGCTGGCGCGAAACCGATATAATAATGATGCGCATCTCTTGCGCATGACGGTTGAAAAGCTGTCAACATTTGCGTCGGCAAACATACCGGACGCGCTGCAAAAACGCGGCAGCCCCAACAACACCCGGAAAGCGTTGTTGTATTGGATACGCAGGTCGCTGTATGCCTTCTGCGTGAAGTTCACCCACAGGCTGCACGTGTAGAAGGATTGGCAGAAGGCTTTAAAAAGCGTTACCTTAACTCGCGCAGTACAACGCGCGAACCTACGGGCCAACATACAGCATCGAACAGCCAGCGACCTGCGCTCCCTTTCCACATCCAAATTATCCTTGAGGTCTTCACTCACCCAATGGCCCAAGTACTTAAATTTATTAACTCTTGTTAATGGTACGCCGTTAAGTGTGATAAGTGGTACTTTAGAGTAGCTTTTATTACCAGCTTTGAAAAGCATCAGTTCACTCTTGAGTGCATTGTACTTGAGCCCGTGGGCTTTCGCGTAGGATTCGCAAAGACTTAGCATCCTTCGCATTGCACCAACCGAAGGACTCAGCAGCACCATATCGTCTGCGTAACTGATATTATTAATACACGTGCCATCAATATGACATCCGATCCTGGTGCCGCTGAGCTCCTCGATCAGACTATTCATGTACAGGTTGAAGAGCGCTGGGGAGGTTAAACCCCCTTGTCTTACCCCGCACTCCAACCTGTACTCTTCCGACAAAGAGTCCACCCACCTCACACGGTTCACTTGGTTTCCATACCAAAATTTAAATATACCTATCACTTCCGGTGGTACCGAGGTTTCCCTAAATAGTTTGTCCCACAATATGTTATATGACACTAGGTCAAATGCCTTTGACAAGTCTAGGTAACAGGCATATATTGGTGTCTTTCTTGCTGTGTAGTACTGAACAGTCTGCTTGAGGCATAGGATAGCACTTTCAGTGGACAAGCCAGGCCTAAAGCCGAATTGTGCGGCATTGATTTGTAAGTGCTTGTCCAGCTGGCGTCCAAGCAGACT
This sequence comes from Diachrysia chrysitis, assembly GCA_932294365.1. Lineage (NCBI taxonomy): Eukaryota > Metazoa > Arthropoda > Insecta > Lepidoptera > Noctuidae > Diachrysia > Diachrysia chrysitis. Next base: position 1,566,973 of record OW028648.1, on the reverse strand, counting down.
GTCCAAGACTTTAGCAATTACAGTCGCGAGAGAAATTGGTCTATAATTGGACACCTTAGAAGAGTCACTGGTTTTATTTTTAATAATTGGAACAACAATAGTACGCATTAATCTTTCCGGTAGATATGAATGGCATAAACATAAATTAAAAAACATTGACAGTATTCTAGGCAAGTGAACTCCAGCATGCTGCAGGTGCTCAATACTGAGACTATCGTGCCCTGGAGATTTGCCTCTTACCATATTTTTAATTATATCAGCAACTTGCTTTGCGGTGAATGACACACTGCGCTCAGCGCAGACCATCTCAGTATCGAGCATCAGCAGCGGCGGCGGGTCTCCTGTCAGTGGTGATTCGACTCTGAAGTGTCGTCGGAACAGGTCCGCTATCTCGCTGGTATCATGCACGCCCTCAACGCTCACTGGGAGACTTGGTTTATAATTGAGCTTATTAGTTGTTTTCCAAAATTTACAGAAGTCTTTATTCGCATGATGTTTTGCAATTATGTCCATTTTAATTTGATTTTGGTGAGCTTGGCACCATTTTAACTTATTTTTGAATACCTTCCGAGATTCATACATGTCTTGATGAATTCTACCGGCTCTAGGCTTACCATTTAGTAACCATGTATTGTAACAAAGTCTCGCCCTAGCATGAGCGTCGCGAACGTGCATGTTCCATCCAGCAATATATCTGCCTTTTCTTAACTTTTTAACTTTGTAACTGTTTTCAGCCGCTTCTGAGAGTATACGTTCTAAGTTTAAATATATTTCATCCAACAGATGCAAATGACTACAATCAAAGCACATCTTATCACAACACTGACTCAGTTCTAAGGGAAAATCAATTTCTTTAAGACGTGAATGACAGTAACTTTGATATTCACTAATTTGCTCGGCGTTTCGTTCACCCCACACAACTCGGTCAATCTGTTTGTTTCGTTTTAAAATCGCAGCGTGAATAACATTAAAATCACATTCCAATATAATAGGTAAGTGGTCGGACCAGTATGAGTCATACAAAACGGACACCTGCGTGACAGTGCTTAGCGCCGCCTCAGTTACAATACAATGATCGAGCCAGCGTAAACAACCGTGTGCATCGCTTACATAGGTATAGGTATCTAACGGAAGGTTATTAATATCTACGCATGACCATGTCTGTTCCGCACAAAATGAAAACAACTCTTGTTGTTGTGTAACGCTGAGCTTATTACAAAAAAATAAAAGAAAAAAAACAAAAATAGAAGAATACATATCATTAAAAAAAAATACTTTGTAACATAACTTTTTTTTTTCTTTGTATTTTTTTTCTTGGTTTAAAAGTTGTTTGCATACTAGTTAAATAATTTTTTTCCAACTTTGTGCAACCTGACGTCAAAGTAAATCAAATCAATCAAAGTATATATATAATCGATACTTCCCGTCTTAGTTTATATAAATAAATGTAGGAAGATTTAATCCATTCATAAACTTATTCAAGTGAGATACTTGAAACGCCGTTCTTCGAAAGGCAAGTACGCAACGCTTAGGGTTGTGCGAATCATTTCCCAGTGGTAAAGTATTGCTGTATTATTCGATTATGAGAACATTTTCATAATCGTCAGAATAGGTACTGCGTTTTGAGTAGGCGCACTTTTTCAAATCTCTGCGTAGTTTTGTTATTAACAAATAAAACTGGAACTTAATTTAATTTCCGCAATTTTATTTTTGACCTTAAATTGTTGACATTTAAAAAGCATTAGAAATAGAACTTGAAAGTTATAAAACCTCTTTCCATGTCCGTAGCGCTGTTTGTTGGCAGTTCAAGAGTCAATTGAGAGCTCCTTCACAGGATATTAGATTTGGCCCACTACTACCGTCTGACAACTTAGAAATGCCATCTTTAAAAGCAAATAGAATTTGGTATTTTTCTTAGAAATAATCATCATGTTTATGTGTGGTCGATAAAAATGAATTTTCAATTTACAAAATTGATTTAAGTGGTAAGTAGGAAAGTATTCAAATTTAGAAAGAAACTGTTTCAAAAAAATATCTATTATGTATAATATAGATAATTTAATAGACAAATCCAAAGACAACCATAAAGTTTTAAAATGACTTTAAAAAAAAACAAGGTTCTCAATTTATTATTGATACACGGCAAACTAGATTGAGATCGGTCGTATCGTATCGCGTGTATGATACGTGTGTACGTATGTTCCCTAGTTACTCAGAGACACTTAGATCGATGTGAAAAAAAGGTTCCTTCCTAGGTTTCTAAGTTTAGATAGGTAGGTATGTAATTTACTTCAAAATTAATCTGTGCAGACAAAGAAAGGAAGAGTCAAATTTTTTAGCATAGTTTCTTAACAATAGTAAAATATTTTACTCATTTTATAATTTATCGCTGATGATATATAGGTACCTAAACTTAAAATGCGATTAATTGTAGAAGTAAATAAAGTCAAGTCACATCATTTAGGTAAATGCAAAGAGCACTTTATTGTAAATACAGAAAACATGAGGTTATTGGATTTAAGGTACCTATAGAACGTGCATTGTTGTGCACTTTCTTAATAAACCGATTTCAAAGACATTTCTTGTCGGATTCTCACTGCAACTGGGGCAGGTAATTTTATTACCCAGGACAATATCTTTACTACTTTCTACTTTATTTGTAAAATGGGTAGGTACTTTGGTTTATTATCTTCAACTTTAGGAAAGTATAGAATATCATCGTTGATATTTTCAGAGTATTAGCCATTTTTGCCGACCTCTAAATTTTAGGACTACTATCCCATATAGGGGATAGTTGCTGAATGCATATTATTATATATCCGTTTAGGATAGATGCCTCGCCGAGAAAAAGGACAGATATCCCGAAAAATCATTGATCGCACGTTGCCTTCGTATGCAATCGCAGTGAGACATGCAACACAGCCAACTTTGTGTTAGTTGTAGAGTCTTTCGATAAATAAATGAAATAACATGTGATTATTCGCGAAACTAGAGTAATTACAATTGAGTCAACTTTACCCTGGAATAACTACCCGGGTTTTATCAAATACTAGCTGTCCCCCGCGACTTTGTTCGCGTGTTTTAGTTTCAACGGTTTTTCATTTTTGCAACATTTTTCATTCATGCTCCGATTCTATTGGTCGTAGCGTGATGTTATATAGCCTATAGCCTTCCTCAATAAACGGACTATCCAATACAAAAAGAATTTTTCAAATCGAACCAGTAGTTCCTGAGATTAGCGCGTTCAAACAAACAAACAAACAAACAAACTCTTCAGCTTTATAATATTAATATATAGTATAGATTACTTTCATTTAACAAAGTTTTCTTAACAATTTTAAAAACTTCATACTTCTGCTAAACATTAAGATATTAATAATATTATAATCGACACGAACGAGCAACAATTAGACAAAGTTGGGCATTAAACGGTCGACTGCAATTGGCGGTTTAGGGTTAAGTTACGTCTGATTTATTACATTCCTACGTGAGGGTTTACCTTGAGCATTTTAGGGTTGGCTTTCGATGCGGTATGCGACGTTTAATTTGTTAAGAGTTTGGAACTAAAATACCTACCACAAGAAACTAGAAGTAATTAATTTTAACGAACTTACTTAAGTTACTTACTGAAAATCCCTTAAATACACGAACTAGTTAAAGTCTGTCTGAAAAATCACCGAAAGGCATATTTTTTACTTTTGACGTTATAAAATTACATGGAATTTTCTTAATAAAATCATAAAATCACATTCAAAGTTAAAATATGAGCCATGAAAACATTGGCAATCGGGTAAAAATACTACACAAAAAGTCAGTCACAACATTCAAAGAAATAATTTCCCAATGGCTTTCATTCCATATGAATCAATCACAACATTAATTCGTTTTTATTCACGACCTATAACACATTATGTCACCCACACACCTCTAGGGTCATGATTACAATATCGGATACATTTGCATTACATACGATTTAATAAGCTGATACACCAGGAAAATGAAGCCTTAATATGATCAGATAGGGTTAGTTTTAAGGGTATCAAGGTAATTAAGATAACAAAGGTGTGTGAAGTCAGATGGTCTAAGTTTGTTTGGTATTGCTGAACTATGAAGAAATTTCATCTTCATATACCAATCAGCATGGCTACCTACAGAAGCAACAAATGTGGTTAGTACCTATAATTAATATACTAGCGACCCGCCCTAGCTTTGCACGGGTAGAGAAAACATTAATAAATTATAAACAAAACCTTTTTAATCACTCTACCCATTGGAGAAAACCATTTCAAAATCCGTTCGGTAGTTTTTGAGTATATCGCGTTCTGACAGACAAACAGACGCGGCGGCGGACTTTGTTTTATAATATCTTTAGATATGGATACCGGCCTGTAAATTTTCTTACCTTTAGACCAAGCCTCTTCCCATATATAAAAGGAATGAGCAATAATCACCACCGCAATTTCGGATTCCATTTCGGAATCGGATTGTTCACGATGTTTTAATTCACCGGTTGTCAGTGCTGTTGAGTCACATTGGTACAACATACTTGCCTGGGTTTGAACCTGCAACCAAGTGCAGAGGAATTCTTGAACCACTAGGCCATCACGACTTTCGACGTGCAATAGCACTATTAGTATAAAAAATTGCACCAACAAAACTGTAACTGTGTGTTAAAAGAAGACTTATATTAATTATAAAGCCACCATCTTATCACATATTAACACAAACCCCTCTGAACAGAAGCAAAGCCTTGTACCCAATATAACAAAACCTTACCACATAATTCTTTTTCACTATTCTCTACATAAAGGTGGTTTGACGCCGGTTGCAAGTAGGTATTTGTGCACGTCAAACACAAGTATCTTCATTGATAAGAGATTTGTCTATTTGATTCCTTTGCAGGGATCATAGTTCTATTTCTTTAAATTCATTATTATTATTATATTCACAGAATTTGTCCCACTGCTGGGCAAAGGCCTCCCCACTCTTTTTCCACTTGCACTTACATATTTTCTCTCTCAAGAACCGCGATTGACCAAAAACGAATCATTATAATTATGTAGTTTTAAATCAATATTTATCATTTAAGTAATAGATTATTTCTTGAGGAAGTTAAGTTCAACTCCTCGTCAAAAGTATTTACAGCACAAAGATATTTGATTGAATACAGACCTCGACACATTTTATTCTCTGGATTAAATTCTCTATTGCATTAATTGTTTTCAAACGGATACGAAATATAGACTTCTGACTACATCAAAGGACTGCTAACGAGCATTAAAAACAAAATACATTTTTTTTTCTTAAGTATCAGGTTACGTACAAATAATTGAATGAAAAACATATTTCATATATTTAAAATGTATTACATTTCCTACTAAAGGCATAGCTAGTGGCACACCATCGTTATCCGGAGCGTATATTTCACGCGTTCGCGCTTGACGTCACAGCCCATTAGTACGATAGACTGCGTTGGCTGAGGGATCACTACACCGCTTGTGTTTTACCAACTAATATGTTTTAATACTATAAAGGTAACTATAGAACAAACTTTATAAAAACGTTGTGTTTTTGAAGACATGTAATATTTAACATACTGAAACGATTATGGCTGAATACTGAGACGCCAATCAGTTTTCAGGCGACAGACAGACATTTAAGGACGTTTTTCATTTTTGCAACATTTTTCACTTATGCTCCGCTGTTTTTGGTCACAGCGTAATGTTTTATATCTTATAGCCTTCCTCAATAAATGGGCAATCCAACACTGAAATAATTTTTCAAATCGGACCAGTAGTTCCTGAGATTAGCGCGTTCAAACAAACAAACTCTTCAGCTTTATATATTAGCATAGATGTGGATCACATAAATATTTGTATATAAAAGTTGTGTGTAATTTTAGCGTACAGTTAATAACGATTAACTACTTGACATATTTATGACAGAGACAAGGCGATAAACTTTTAAAATTAAAATTCTTTAATACTAAATTGAATTTTTATAAATGCTCAGCCTGGCTTAATTAAATTACTTCGGAAAGTACAAAATACACAACACTACTAAATGAATAAAATTGTCAACACAATTTTTATTTAAAAGAAAGTTTCAACCCTCTGCACGTTTCACACGTAAATGTCAGTCAGAAAAATTTACATAAATAATGTTTCACATTTCTTTTATTACGTGTGAAAACAGTGACAAACACACGTAGGTATATCTCTACCTTAAGCCTAGCTTACAATGTCTGGCGCATTTAAACTTCACAGAAAAATAAATTCGCAACCAAAACAAGAAAGAACCATTTCACAAAATGGAATACAATATTCCGAATAGTTTTTTGCCTACACTTTTTTAACACGTAGTTAGATAGTATTTCTATTTCTTTTGTTTACATTTACGGATTGATTATTCGCAAATTACAGAGACATTTATACCAAAATCTGTTTTAAACAATAGAAGAATAGCAATACTAGCAGTTGTTGTTTTCAGTTATACTATTTTTCTCTACAATCAGCTTCGAAACTTTTCAAACTTCGAAACTTCGAACCTGTCCAACGTCATAGCTATCGTCAATCAACTTAAATTGTATCTATGTTTAGACTTATACTTTTATTAAAAATACAAAGAACTAATCCACCTTAACATATACACACAATAGTTCTGTAGCTACCTGGGGCCATTCATGTCTGTCCTGCCATAGAGCAGGCGTGAATGGCCCCTGGTAGATCCCATATCAGAGTAAAAATTCTCAACAAGGCCGCTGCGTGTTGGACCTTCGTCCCCACATGAGCCTATCAAAGGACCGGGTATTCTCGCACACGTGAAAAATGAAAGGTAATAATAAATTTCTTAAACCCTAAAATAAAACAAATTTTAATATTTGTTTAAAAAAAAATTACGTCATTTTAAATACATTGCTCGTTCTATACATGTCCGCTACGTTTTCACCTGGCTTCGCATTATGTAATAAGCACTTGGTTATGCGTCCGTTACCTGAGTATTACCTGGTAATGTGCTGTAATATAGCTAGTCGGATTCGTGGGTGTCGGGTTAAATATACGGGCATAGATTGCGAGCGGTGACGTGACAACAAGAGCAAATAAAAATGCTTATTTTTCATGTCTATTACAATTATAAGTCGTTGTTGCTGGTTTGTGTAATAAAATTTATATATTTAATTTATTTATAAAATTTAAGTATTTTTTTAATAATATTTAATTATTTATTCTTGTTGTCTCCTCGCGTGACCCAAGGGCTGGCTTTTACCTTGAACAGAGAATCGGATATCAAATACTAATTAAGAAAATAACCTATGAAAGACATCGAAATCACTCCTAAAACACTAGTAAACAAATATACAAATATATTTATTTATGAAACAAAAACTTTTACATTAGTTGGTAATTTGAGCCTGCTTTTAAGCAAGTAATGCCTGTGTTAGGAAACTCCGCTCTTCCATAGCTGTAAACACTTTATTCAATACCTTGGATATAAACAAAACAATTTCTTTTTTCAATCGGTTCTGTCGTAACTAACCCGATCAGATAGACTTTTACAAATAAATATAAGGTGCACAAAACACTCCCGTATAATCCGGTCTCGCTACACATCATGCTAATATAAGTTAATCTTAGCGTTTAGCGTAAATAATACTAAATTATGCGATGCCTGAGCTTAGTAATAGAAATTTAAAACAATTACCTTTATAATACATTATTTAGAGTAATGGTGTTTAAGTATTCATGAGGCATTTTCTTTGTGGCCTATAAATAGAGAATTGCAAAGACGAAAATCCGTGTTATTTTGGGTAACCTGTTTTTCTTTTCTTGTAACAATAATTTTACACACACAGAAACGGATCCAACGGAATCATATGTCAGTGTATGTGTGTGTCAGTGGATTTTTCTGTTTGATAGCTCGCAAAAATTTAATTAATCCATTGGCAGTTCATTATTTCCATAATGTAAGTCATTTAATTTTTAACACGCAATAAGTTATTGTAAGTATGTAAGTAATGAAAAATATAATACGTATTTAAAATATTAAATTATTATTTTTTTTATTTTTTAGGATCACTTTGTTGTCCGTCTGTCAAGAGTTCTTATAGAAACGCGTAGTTGTATCATATTTAAATTAATATCAAATACTTAAGTTAAAAACAGAGTTCTTGACTATGTTTGCAAAGTAAAAATCAAGTCCGTCAGTTAGATAATAAAAAAATATTAGACACGTACATTTTCCTATAGTTCAGGAGCGGCTTATTACGTCACGCCGAAAAATAATTATTGTAGCTTTTAGTGACGTCACGCGAAATTTTCTTACTGTATTCTGATAATTTTTTCTTTGCAGAAAAAAATAAAAATATCCTTGAACAATAAAATTCATTAATCTACCTAACGAACATTAACTTTATTTTTACAACATGTCTATTTTCTTAGCTTAAGCCTATCCCTAACCGCTAATACGCAATTCTCAACCAGATCTGTGCATCTAGGTCTTAAAGCATCAATGCCATAAGCTTTGGTCTAAGCAAGCTTTGACACAAAAGTTCCTTATATACATACATTATAGAATCAAGTAAAACCGTACAACTATTTAAATTTCTGGCTACCAACACCTAAAATTCAAAACCGAATACCAGGGCAGCATAAAACAAGAGAGCAGCAGGCATCTAAAGAGAAATCCGGACAATACAAACTGGGAAACAGTTTGTCCCACGGAATATGGTTTCGTTGATTGTCTATTGTTTATATTCGGTCTTACTGCTGTTCGGCTCGTATGTGCAGTCGTATGGATCGCACGGATGGCCGCACAGGACACTGTTTCACGAGTTGATAAATTGTGCCCTGGTGTGTGTGCTTTTGATCTAGGATGGTTAGGGAGTAAAATATGAGGTCTCACAATCTGGATTGAGAAAACATGATATTTTACTAATGTTATTAAAGATTATGGACCACAGCTGTAAAACTGTAGGATATCCCAAAGTGAAAACCCTCCTTGGTTAAAAGGCTCTCTTTTAGGGTTCCGCACCCGAAGGGTGTCAACGGGACCCGATTACCAAGCCTCCTCTGTCCATCCACCCATTTGTCTATCAGTATCTCATTAAATGTTATAACTAGAGAATTGACATTCCAATAGATTACTATTCACTTGCGCTACATTTATATTATCTTCTACGTGATTACATTTACGAAGAGTATTCAAAACAAAAATTAAAACTGCTATTATTTTCCGTAATTTCAGAGTTTCTAGTTTCATTTCCTTTCATTAAACTTTGTGAAGTTCAGTGTCACACCTTTCAATAGTAATTAAATGCTATGTAACTCCGAAAGTAACTTAATATAGGTACTATTCAGAGAGACTTCAAAGACTGAAGTGCAAGACTTTAATTGATTTTCGAGGACACTACTCTGTTTCAACGGAAAGTCTCAGGTAATCAGTATTGTGACTTGTTACTTGCTAATTAAAGAACTTTTTGCAGTGACATTAATCTTGGCGCTCTTCTGATGTTTTTTATTCGTTACTGACTGTGAATGTAAGAGTTTAATGTAATTTGTATGGAAGGAATGGCTGAGACTGTTTGAATGTTTTGGTTTAAAGTGTTACAATTTTTATTTATAAAATTGATATAATTCGACATGGGTTTTTTTTTGTTTACTTATTTGATTATTATTATTCATCTAAGATTCTTATTTTAGTGTACCTATGCTTAGCAAGCAGTATAGAAACAAACAAAATAAATACGTAATAGAAACATCTCTACCCCTCCTTTTAGGTACAAAAAAACAGCCTTTTCCTTTCCTTTTTGTAAACATATCCGTTTTATTATACCTTACGTTCATAGTAGATACTTACTCAATCACACCGGTAATTCGCACCCCTAATAGACGTGGCTATTCGATAGGGTATTAGGTGTGAAGTCGTGTGTGACCTATGAGATGCATGTGCGTTGAGCCGCGAAGCCTCCGTGATACCAGAACTTACACTTCACAAAATGGAGCCCGGAACAAATACACTTTTTGTTACATTTTATGGATAAATATGTAACAATTTTCTAATGTAATTTGATCATTTTGAATATTTTATTTCATGTGTGATTGGTTTTGAAAATTGATATTTTTACATTTAATATTTGCTTTATATTTTTTGAATAATTACAGATATTTTATTACCTGTTTCAAGTTTAATAACAAGACCTTATCATAGAATGTTTATTCTCAATTACGTCCCATAAATATTCATCCTAAAAAAGTTTTAAAAATACGTCACAAGAACTTCAACACTCAAAAAGATACCCTCGTCCGTCTTCTAAAAATAAAACGCTGAAACAAAGTCAGTCCAAGGTCAAGGACAAAGTATTTAAACATTAAAGGACAATGTTCGACGTTTTAAGGAAACCAGACGTACTGGTTTTTACGTTAACATTACATAAATGGAATACAAATTGGACGGTATTTTACAACTGAAAGAATCGTTTGATCAGACCCACATTTCAATTTGTACCCGATAAATGGGTACGGTTGGCCTTTATTAAGGACTGGTGGAATGATTGCACGTTTATTAGAACATGTCGGGATGTTTAATCATTGCTTTGTATGTGAATAAATATACCTAAATAAAAAAACATGTTTGAAAAGAAAAGGGGCCAAATATTTTTCTTTATTTAAAAGACGGACATTAAAATTTAGTTAATATCCCTATTGGAGATGCCATGGCATGTCTAGTTCCAGCTTTTTATTAGTGTATGTCCTCACGAAAGCTAGCATTCAAAGCAAACACTTATAAACTTAATTTTCAAATTAAGTAAATAAGTGTTTTAATTTTCTAAAATTATTTTTACCAATATCCGAAGGACAAAAAAAAATCTAAAACCTTTTCATCAAACGCCACGTTGTGACGTCACCAAAATTCCGGCCGGTCATACCACTGTTTTTGTTCTAAACTTTCTAACTTTAAATTTCGATAGGGGCTTTAAATTCTGAACCCGCCATAGGTCCCCTTAATTAAAATTGTAAACAAGTCCACTTCGAATTTTAACAAATGCTGACTTAATTACGCAACTAATATGATCAAACGGGTTATAACTTTGAAAAAAAAGAACGGAAAAAATAATGCGACAGTTTTTTGTTTTGACGCGGGCAATGTTATTGAACGTTTAAGGGACTGTTAAAGACTATACCTACTGGGTATTTACCAGGTAAAACCATCGTATTACATCTCAACGCATTTGAAGTCTAAAGCCAATTATTATTATTGTTATTTATTTTGAGCCTAAACTGTCCCTCTACAGAGCAAAGGCCATTCTCATACATTTTTATTTAACAATTGAGGAAACTTCTGTCTATTACTGGACGCTCGTCCAGTTCATCCCCCCATTTGCGCCTGCGTCTTCCACATATCACAAAATTTGCCAATTTTCTATGCAGTATGAATTTGATATATAGGCAATCAATGAAACCACATACTTGTTTTAGAATTTGCTGGCAATATAAAAAATAACGAAATCGGTGTAGTGTTCAGGTCAAAAGCAGAGTTTTCATTTTGAACATGTCACAAATTGGTCATAAATTTTATGAATTTGAATCCCTGAACATTGAAAAGCGATAATATTAAAATAAAATCATAATTGCTACTGAAATTATACTGTAAATAATATTTTTGAGTAAAAAATTCTGTTATTTTTTTTTTCGGTTATTAACTTTTTTTGTTTTGCTTGTATAGACTATATGTGGTTTTATTTATTGCCTATATGACGTATCCATACTGTATACTGCAACACAAACATTAGTCAAGTCATTCAAAACAACCCCAAGCCAACACAACCGAGCATTACCCCGAAACCCACAAAACAATTTATTTTTCAAATTCACCGTTAACCCTCTAATGAATTGACCTTAATCCAACCCTCATTTAGCTGAAACATTACCGGTAACAATGGTCGTATCTGACCCTCGGCACACGTATGGCATCTATTGTACGCTCGCCGTATGTTACTTACCTTTCTCGAGTTAGACGCACAAGATTACTGAATCAATGAAAGGAATTTTATTTTTTGCGACAGTATTTTGTATCGTGTCTAACATAAATAATTTTTTATAACATTTTTATATTAATCAATAATTAAAAATCGTGTATGAATACGCAAATACTTGTCAACGCACAATGTAATTGTACGGTATTCACGACGGTCTACCAGTGTTTGAGAATATATGTCGTGGAAGAGTCATGTAGTAAAGCTTACGTTCGAAATTTTACGTACGTAATAACATTAAAAAACTACGGTAAAACCTACTGTGCTGTAGAATATCATCGAAATCAATATTTGACCTGCTTTATTATTAAGGTTTTGAATACCCTGGTATTTATTAAACTAATATGATAGAGGTTTGTGTGGGAAAGTATTTGGACCAATACCTATATAATATTCATATACTATGATCTAAAGGGTACCAAGAACGCAAATTAAAAAAGAAAAACACAAAAACATAATAATCTCAATTTACCAAACCGGTAAATTGAGATTATTATGTTTTTGTAATTTTTTTTTTATACTAAATTAACTTCAACTTTTTGTAATATGAATATACTAGCTGTCCCCCGCGACTTTGTTCGCGTGTTTTAGTTTCAACAGTTTTTCATTTTTGAAACATTTTTTATTTATGCTCCGCTCCTATTGGTCGTAGCGTGATGTTATATAGCCTATAGCCTTCCTCAATAAACGGACTATCCAATACAAAAAGAATTTTTCAATTCGAACCAGTAGTTTCTGAGATTAGCGCGTTCAAACAAACAAACTCTTCAGCTTTATAATATTAGTATAGATGTGATAATACTTCTAAAGACTATTATTACGTACCATGTGCGAGTATACGATATTATAAGCAAGTGTAGTACTTTAATAATGCTACAATGGCGCTACGCTAATGCTACGGCGGAGCTACGATATGCTACGACAATGCCCCTTGATCGTAGTATTATAGGCGCACACAATTACACAACACCTGCTGAAATCCTTGCTTTATGTTACTGTATTTGCTGAATACCTGTGCTTATTTACATTAAACCGTTCAAATAAAATTATACTTGAAAAAGGAACTTAATCTACTACTAGGAAATATGATAAAAATAGTTTGATCATTTTAATACAAAAAGTACTAATTGGTACTGCAAAATAAAACTACGAATATACTGAACAATCACATGGTTACATACAACTGGGATAAAAGTATCGAATTTTTTATTTCAACCCGTTATATCCGTTGAGTGTGGCCTAATTCCATAACACAAGTGATTTAGCTACTTACTTTGCGCTCAGAGCAATGTATGTGATGTTTTCTACATTTATGTATTAATAATGACAAAATATTGAAGAAACAGCCCAGATCATCGATAACATAATTTCAAAATGATTACTTCATTACTTAGCCAATCAAACCATCGTCAGCGAATTATTAGAAGCAAGAAAATTCAGAAAATCTTTACGTAAATCCCTACTTCACCGTTTACTACGAAAATGTAGGCGGAGATTTTAAAACTTTTAAGAAAATTAACTTTTTAAGCGATCTTTACAATGTCTGAGTGGATGAAACGCAATTTATTAGATTTATAAGAAAGGCCGTGGATTTACGAGTGGCTAATAAAATTGCAATCTTAGAATTTATTGCGGACATTTTACTACAAAATAGTACAGGCGTGAATGAGCTAAGATGCCATAATATTTCCGAATGCTAATTTTGTCTCCCTATTAATTGAAATACCGCGCAGCCTTAAGATTTATTGCGTTGTAAAAATGCTTTACAATTAAATTGAAGTAGCCTTGTTTGTAGGCGAAGACATTTAATTTTGCATTTTATTGCCATGGTAACGAATAACGAGACCATTATTTTAGGAAAGCGAAAATAAGGAGTTTAACCTGTTAACACCCAAGTGTTTCATTAGTAAAATCAATCAAAACACTTCATCACAATCAAATATCGAAAATGAAGCATTATATTTCATATAAATAAATTTATTTCTACCTTTTTGGCTCGCCTCCTTTTCGCAAATTGCGTAGAAAAGGACTAAAATTTTCTCAAGTATAAAGGACCATTTTCAGTAAGATTACTTTCGACAGAGACGTCAAAAACTTAAGCTATTATCCCGTATTAAAAAGTTTTCAAGAATATAATTACGAGAACTAGAAAATTTGTACTTCAATGAAGCGAAAGAAAAATACGGTTACCTTCTAATTATCCCACGCTAGTCTTTTGAAACTTTTGCAACTCAAATCCCTTGAGAGACTCTTAGAAAAGTCATTAGGTATTAATCGAGAATGATTTTAACGCATCATTAATCGTCTCATTGTGGGGCAATGATTGCATTATATATAAGAGGTATACGTCGTTATTATTCAATAGAAACATAATAATAATATACGAATAATGTTTAGTAACACACGAACAAAAGGACTATGCACTGTTTTGGTAAGACTATTTAATACTGTATGTACAAACTTCGTAGTATCATGATACCCTCTTTACACACACTCTTCACACATTTATTCGTTAAAACTGCTATATCCTAGAGTCAAATTTCATAAATCATTCGCTGCTATAAAGAGACTTAAATGCGTCTACTACAATAGTAATTGAGGCTACGGTCCGTAGGAATATAACCATAAAATACATATCCCATAAAGTGAAATAACGTGATGATCTTTTAATATCCATCGCCATAAATTCACATTTGGTCCTAATGTCCGCATGTGAATTGTGCCGTACCATCGAAGCCTTTTGATAAATACCCTCTTCACTTTTATTGATATAGAAATGTAAATAAAAATATAAGTTCTTTGTAAGTATGTTTTTGTTTTTTCAACAACTTATAGGTAAGTTTATAATTCAGCTTGGAGTTACGGATAGCAAAATATTGTTTGAACATCAACATCTTTATTAGATTTATGATGTAAAATTTTCGATATTTTTTTCTATTATTCTATATCTTTGATCTTAAAGTCGTATCCTACATAGGTCTTTCTCACATAAATAGTGAGTTTTATAACAAGATGACTCGGACATTGCGAGTCAAAAGACGAGGATCATACGACAGGTCATTACCAATGATAGATGTTCCTTACATACAAATGTTTAAAAGCTGCATTTTAGTACAAGACTATTTATTACGAAAACGCTTTGTTAACGAGACTGTCCGATTTAAACAGAAATATGAATAAGGTATGCATAATCATAAAGAGAAGGAAGGTTTATAAAATGTAATCGTGGCTTAAGAAATAAGGGAATTATGTACGTGCAACCGTAATCAACGCTAACCTTAGATAACTTGGCTTATTAGACAACTGTCTGACAGCGGTTTGTTTTTTCCGGAATGCGCGGTGAGCCAAAGTACCAGTGGGTTTACTTTAGCCCTGTTTAGCCGTGTTTTATGTAATAATGAAGGATAGTTTACTAATTTTCTGAATGAACATATTTATATAAAAACAAGAAAGATAAAAAATCTAGGTCCTATGTTCGATTGCCGTAAAATCGTATTTAATAAGTATGGAGATAAATGGGGGAGACCACTGCCTAACAATAGGGCACTAAATAGGTTACAAATGTTAAAAATATTTATTCTCTATAAACTTGATGCTTATAATTATCACATATAAATATACATTAGTAAGTCCCAGTCGGCCTACAAAAACACATTTAAAAAGTCATAACACAGCGCAATAATATATTTGCGCTGTATTGTAAACGAAGTTCACAAATATTTTTATAAAACTGAAAAAGTTGCAATTAAATGAAATATAAAATACTATATTTAAAAGGGATTTAATTCGTTCATGGCTGCCTTATTGGCCGTTCCATATAGCTCGTTATTTCTCTTTCAGTGAGAGCCCGAGCATAAAAATACGTGCTTGTTTTACTAAATAGTTGAGCATTTTCATTCAACATTCAAATAAAGTTGGATTACACGAACAATGGAGTTGGAAATAGTTTATATACCAACAAAGGCAAATCTGGATTAAACAAAAAAAATCATAATTTAAAAATTTCATTGTTAAATATTAGTGTAAATTACTCAACTCCCATACGGTAGATCGCGAGTCTGTAGCAATAGTAACAAATAAATATGAGTATCAATCTTGTTTCTAGGACAAAAAAGGCTCTGTCAACGTTAGCTAAACACTATGTAACACAAACCACCTAAAACCAATGTTTCAAATGACTATAAACAACAACCATAGACATAAAAGAGACGACGCAATAATAATAACACCAGTCTCAATATCTATCTTAAAAGAACCAATCTCAATAAAAAAGGCTTCTAATCATGTATTATAAGAAAATAGGATCATCACACGAATTGCAGAAAACTTTATTCTTTTCCAATTCCAATATCTAAACGCCAACAATATTTCCTACAACAATAATCTTTTTATTATACACTTGGTAGACCATTGAAATATCCAGCTTCAATATGCCTCCGTAAACGGAAAAGAAAATTGAATACAACAACGTGCAAGTATTCAGAAAAAAAAATTCAAACTAATGTTTTTCTATGGTTTTAAAGAAATATATACCAACATAAAACCAACATGTAATCTAGTAAAAAAAATATTTAATCCTTGGTGGAGTCAAAAGTACCAATTCTTTTTTCTTTTATCATTTTAAACAGCTTAGTTCAACATAACATTTTTTATAATTTCGTCATCATTCATAATTTATATTCACGGCAACATTCTCAAAACTGCAGAAAGGCGCATTGTCAACAGTCAGCACATCAGCTATTTGTGGGATTATCCAGATAGTCTCGGCCCGTATGCCTGCATGTCGGATTTGATAGATTACGAACGACGCCAAACAGCTTTGGTGTTACTGTCGAAAACGAAATAGTTGGTTGACTGTTCTTTTGTGTGAAATCCTATCACAAATCAGCAGATCAGGAGTTAATCCCATTATCCACTGATCCTAAATCAGTTCACATGGTTTTACCACGTTTTATAAAAATGATGAAAATATGTCGTTCATTAAATATTTTAAGTGTAAGCATAGTTTCCTATATGTATAACCAAAAAACCAAATAGTAATTTTGCAAAGAGATAAAATATATGATGTTTTTATTAATAGAAACATAAACATGTTAAGGAAATGCTTTATTTACTAATAAAACTAATAAGGAAAATACTATTCTTCTATATAAATATTATATTAAACTCTAAAGCATAACATTAACACATACAATTTATGAACAAATAAAAGAAATCAACACAGCTATCTCTTTCCTACTTCAAAACAAACACATCATTTAATAACTTTAGTGGGACTGGTGATAAAACCATTAAATCCGGTGTTGGTATAACTTTCTCATTACTCCTTAGAATAATACGCTAAAGGTTTGGATTAAATCAGAACTCGGTATATTGAGTCACGGCCGACGCCGGCGGCTAGCGCCCTTGTTGTCACCCAATTCTGGTTAGGAACGAAGGACCAGTTTTGACACTGAAGCTGTAATTGCTTAGTTTCAGATTTAAACGAAATACATTTTATATAACCTAATTTACGGTAATTGATTATTTGTCCTATATGTAAGTTTTAAGTTTACTAAACCACCATAAGATCATTAATAAGTTGTTTTTTTTTAAATCACGTACAAATAGTTTACACCAAGGCGAAGGAAATATAATTCTAACTCTTATAATTTATAAAGCTTCTACATATTTACTTGTTTGTGTTTATTACTGGTACGTTCAACCCCGATCACCCTTAGCATTGTTTTTGAAGGGCTGTCGCACAGAAATTAATTTCGGTAGCTATTTAGATAAATTAACTGTTGATGAATTTGGATGTGGTGGGCTGGAGAGGAAGAGGAAGGCCGAAGAAAAGGTGGATCGATTGCGTGAGAGATGATATGCGGGAAAAATCAGTGAAAGACAGTATGACGGCTAATAGAGCAGAATGGAAGGAGAAAACATTGTGCGCCGACCCCAAATAAATTGGGAAAAGGGCAGGAAGAAGAAGAACTGTTATTTGACGGTTATAAGTAGGTATCTTTATGTCACCAGTTCGGACGAGGTAAATATCGTATTATTGATGGAAGAAGTTATAGAGTTTTTACAGAGCGTTAATTAACACAACAGCTATACATGTACAAGAGTACAGTGAACAACACACAACAGCGATAAGATTTTTAAAGGATTTGATTTGAAATAAAAAACAAATGCGCTCTATGTAGTAATTTTTTAATAACGCTAATTATTACGAAGAGTCGCAAAACTTCTTGTTACACCTTATATTATAACTTTTACTAGGATTCAGACTAGATTCAGTTGGTTGTACTAATATTTCTCCAATTAACTTTATTTGAATTTATTAAATTCCAAAAACAATACGTCACTATCCACTTACTCCTATTCTACATAATATTTTTATTGCATCTATTAAAAAACATTTATAAATAACTTAGGGGGTTTTATTAAAAAACTTTATATTATGCAAGTTTTTTCGTCTACGCTTTCGTATTCAATGAAGTGAATCCAACCAGTTTCTAAAATTCTTCGTTGGTATACAATTTCCCAGAGGTAAAATTGAACTGTCTGTATTTTTGAACTGGAAACAGGTGGCACCTCCACGCGCCAGTGGACTTACATGTACCTACGCAACGTTATTGTAACGACTGTAAATACATAGGTGGGTGTGACACGGCTATTTGGTTTATACTTTTGAAACAGTCATTAATTTAAAAGGGAAAATACAACTTAAAGGGGATATTTCAATGCACATAAATGACTCTTTTTGTTTGAAATAAAGTTAAATAATACTTTTTGATGTACCTAAACTTATTGTAGCTCAAAAATCTGCTGATAATGATATTCCTACGAAAAATATTCTTACAATGTTTGAAAAAACCATAAGATACCGAAAAAATAAGCTCAAAAACTGACTCCAAAATTACGCAACATAGTTACAACTTCAATCATATTAGCACGAAACCTTAAAATAAACAACATTCTCGCTAAGATAAATAAGATGATTTTAGTAACGTGCCACCGAGCAATTACTTACGCAAAACACACAACACATTCATATTTGATACGATTTATGCCTACCCTTCAACCCACACACGAATATGTATTTATATATGTTTGCATGTAATACATACCCATGTTGGTCTGACGGCCCAAAATCTGTTTGTTTTTCTACCGAGTTAAGGGAAAAACTCTTTTATGAGTCGACTTAAGAAACTTTTTTTTACTTCTAAGCCTAAACGTGTTTCTTGGTCGAAGTGAAGTTGAAGTATTGTATTTTTCACACCACTATTAATTTCATGATAAAAAGGTTTAGAAAATTTAGCGGTGTGACTAACAGGGACAAAAATTGAGATAGTCACACCGGTGTGACTACGAGGAAGTGATCTTCATGAGTATATTTTCTCGACTTATTTTTTTTTTGTATGAAGATAACGTTGGACTCTTGTTCTAAATTGTAAACTAAATGTCCTTGAATTTTTAATTTATATCATACAAAATACGTACCATTACAAAGATTAAATAATTGAAGGTATTAAAACTACAACTTAGCAACTGTTCCTGTGGGGATATTTGCTCAAAAAATTGAGTCCCTCTTGTGACAGCCGTAGAACGAGGTCATCCATCTACATTGATATCTTTTTAGTAAACCGTCTCCCGGCTACACATAAGCGAACACTAAATCATTTAATAATTTTTCATCGAGCCACCTACGAACATGGTATAAAACCTGAACATAATTAATCTTTACTCACACGAAAATCAGGTAAATAGACAGTTATCACCTAAACACAAAATATTAAATAAAAATCTTATTTTTTTACAGATCTTCCAAAAACCAAATCAAACCGCATCGTATCCATCCTCGGTCTATTCGAACTGTCCGTGGGCGACTCCCCGAGGGCTGACGGCGTGTCAGAGCTGGCTGCCGCCAAGTTAGCAGTAGACCACGTCAATAAGAGGGGACTCCTGCCTGGATATAAGCTGCATCTTATTACTAACGATACTAAGGTATAACCACTATGACTATCATTGTGTAATAACTTTCGTGGGACGTATCCATAATTATTTTGGAATATTGACGGTTTACTCACGCGCATTCACGGGGTCGCCCGACTAGTTTCAGACTCAATAGAAGTCCTTAATCCTGAGGTGACGCGACGGATTACGACTATCATTACTATTTTGAGATATAGATTTTATTTGATATTTAGATTTCATTACGTCAATTCGGCAGCCGCTTAGTTTACTGACAAAAGCGAATTCGTTGAAGGGGATCACACTAAAATGGTTAGTATAAAATTAAAATCGGCAGTCTTATAAGATTATCAGAATATCAGTTTTACATGGCGACTGCCTGCTTTTTACCTCCACAAATAACAAGGTATTTAGATACACGGATTTAAAATCTCCCATAAGAAGTTCTGTGTAATCTGCCAATGCCATATAAGGCAAAGATCACATAAAAATTAAAAAAATATGTTCGTTTTTTTTCTCTCTATTAAAGTACCCATAAATAGTTTTTAATTAAGTGCAAATAAAGAAATGAATATTAATTTAAACCCTATGACCGGAAAGCTCATTTAATACAACATAGTTTCAAGAAATGGGAACTAATATTTATTCCCACCACGTTTCGTGCGCAAAACTAAAGTTAGACTCTATGATTAAACTACAGAGACAGTTATCTGATTTCCATAACACCTGTTGCCGCGGCTTTGCTTGTTTAACAGAATTTCAATAAAGTTAAACAATGTTTGGTATTGCATTATTTGTTGTTTGTTTATTTATTTACTAAGAGCTGGACTCTAGTAATTAATTTAATAAAATTAAATTGTTTAATGTTTAGTTTCAAGCATTATTCATTTAAGGCTCTTTTGTTTTATCAAACAAGTATTAGTTTTATATGTACACTGGTGTTTATGCAACAGATATTATTAGTTCTTTGTTAATAAAAGTATGATAATCATTAGAATTTTTTATAAAAAAAATGGTCAAAGTTAAATAAACGCTTTTTTAAATGTCTGATCCGATAGGTATACGAATCTCAAAGTATTTACGCCCTCTTTGTAACTTCGTGAGAAAAATATTTTTAAGTCTTTGCTCGTAAACTTTTATTTTTAATACAATATAACATTCAAATTACATCTAAGCCATGTACGGTTTTATTACATTTTAAACCCATAATTGACAGTTAATATTTAAACAAGACAGCTGAAGTCGAAACACGTCTTATAAACAAGAAAGTTCGAGACGTGACTCCTAGCTGCGTAGCGGCTGCAAACGACAGCGTAACTTGCGTAGCGGTGCTACATCGTAGCAACGTAGTCTTTATTTATTCGCTATTCACAAATTGTGTGTCAAATTATTTTACGTTGAAATTGGTTTGTGCTCGTAAAATGTTGTATTTATAAACGCACTGATACGAAACAGGTGCCTAAAGTGGATTTCTGCTAGATAATATTTACCCTCCAAAAAGGTGAATATCTATACTAATATTATAAAGCTGAAGAGTTTGTTTGTTTGTTTGTTTGAACGCGCTAATCTCAGGAACTACGGGTCCGATTTGAAAAAATCTTTTTGTATTGGATAGTCCGTTTATTAAGGAAGGCTATAGGCTATATAACATCACGCTACGACCAATAGGAGCAGAGCATAAATGAAAAATATTACAAAAATGAAAAACCGTTAAAACTAAAACACGCGAACAAAGTCGCGGGGGACAGCTAGTTTACAGATAACTGCGTAAATTATTTGTCAACAAAAAAAACATTTTTTTTACGGCCAATAAGTATGACATCAGATCAACTATACCTAAAGCGAGTCTTGGATATTTTGCCAATCGTCACATTAAAATTAAACATTTTATTAATGTTATTGCTTTTTTTGTGACTAGTGTGACCCCGGCGTAGGCGTGGACCGTTTCTTCCACGCGCTGTACACGGAGCGCGAGTCCCGCATGGTGATGCTGCTGGGGACCGCCTGTTCGGAGGTCACCGAGAGCATTGCCAAGATCGTGCCCTACTGGAACATTGTGCAGGTAAGCACATATACTGTCTATAATATACCACAGTGTGATCCCAGGGTAAGTATGGACAGTTTCTACGACATGGTTTATATCGATACTTAAAACTAAATTCTTATATTTTTCTCTCAGTGCATTTGGTACGCATAATCAGACATTTATTTAAAACTTAGTATGATCTCTGACATATTTTTAATCAAGATCTGAAATCTAGGTAACATGAAAATGTTGTAAATCTAAACAGCATAAAATAGGTGCTTAGACTGACTCGACTGCTTCCATTCTCATTCTAAAAAGATATAAATTCTATTTGCTGTGAACGCGTGCAGCCGACGTCAACAAAATTGTAACTCTTCCCACACAAAAGTTTACTGAATTTTATGTTTAAAATCTTCTTGTGACATATGAATAAAGTGCAGAAAGGAAATAAACATATCGTATGTAAATAAGGGCAACATGATTGTGTTTGTAACAAAATGACTTTAAAATTGGTGTTTTTATTCTTCACTAAAGTTGAAGACGATTTGATAAAAAATACTAATATAACACTGCTATAGCATGAACTTAAAGTATTAATATAAATTTTACTAACACAGCTCATTTCATTTAGTTAAATAGCTTGTTTTTATATTATTTATTGTGTGATATAATTATTCCAAATGATTATCTTACAACGTCTTGGTACGTTACTGTCATGTTGCGAACTGGAACTGTTTCCGCGCCGCATTTCCTAATATTTACACTGCGTCTTATGTGCATGTGGTGTGCTCCCGTCCTAATAAGCTGCTAATCAAATAAACAAAGCTACGACAGATGTTTAATACAAAATATTACATATTGTCGTGTTGACTTTTATACAGGATTGACACGACAGATGAGATCTCTCTTTTACACCACATATTTTAAATACTATTTTCAGGCAAAACACCAAAGAAATAGGAGTAGTAGTTTAGCCTACTGACAGTTTATTAATTTAATTTAATTTGCTTTGTTTAAACACACTGTATCTGTACTTATAACTAATTACGTGTATACGCATAAAATAAAATAGTCTAAAAGTTTTAGTTTTAAGTTCAAAAATTGGGTCCAAACTATCTTATCTCATCTTATTATTATAATCCATAAACGTCACACGCACCGCCAATAGTCGACAAGTGTGCGGAAAGTCCAAATCGTGTTTGCGTTTGACTTTGATTTTATTTTAGAATTATATTTTCGTACTTTGTGTCATTTATTTTTTTACCGTTTGGAATTGATACTGACCACCTGACCACGGATAGTCGTAGTGTAAAGGAAATGTTATCGGTCGTATCACCCGCTTATAACAAGTCGCGAGGTCATGCTTTCTTAAATATTCAATGACACCACTGACTTTTGTTTTATATGAAGAAGCTAACTATCTCAGTAAACGTAGTGAATATTGCTTGTTTCTACTAAGTGCAAAAATAAGCTTTCACAGCATGTTACCATGATGATATTATACCTTCTATAAGAACATTTTCCGCTAAAGGCTTTCTTAAATGACTGCAGGGATAGCAGAGTTAATTACCACAGAGCGCGATGTGCCGCGGGTTCGATCTCCCTATGGGAGAAACATGTGTGTGTTCCAAGTCTGGGTGAATTTGTGTATGTGAAACCCCGCGATACAGGGATTAAATTTACTAGAGCAGGACTCGTTTTAAAAAAGGAAAAAGAATGCAAACTATATAACTATTAAATAACATGTTTTTTACTTATTAAACGACTCCAAGCTACCTTGACTGCAATAAGACGAATACATTTGGTTTCTATATTCCGTGTTTTGTTAATATTCTGTACATTTGCACTCAACAGTGGTTTCACTAAGCCGGTATCTTGCATTATAGCTTAATTTGGGGTTGCCGTTGGGGACTTATTAGATTGCGAATGGACAATATGGACGCCATCACAGACAGACGATAGTCCCCTGCAATGGTAGCTGTAGCGAGGCAAAAATCTGCAAGGGTTGCTAGTGTCGAATGAGATCTATCTGTAATTTTCCACCAATGAGAGACAAGATACTGGCTTGTGATTGGTAGAAATTGACAGATAGACCTCATTCAACACCCTAGCGAGTTTGACTCGCGATATTCCCCATTGTGGTGATAGAAAACCTTTAGTAGTCTTACAAAACTGAAAATGAGAAACTTAGCGGATATTTCTAAATAATTGTTGAGTTATTCAAATGTTACACAGTTTTACGAGTGAATAAGAAAACTTACTTGTAAAATAGCGTATCAACACCTTTATACCTAAAATATACATTTGATTACATAATTCTCTTCACAGCGTATCAAACCCTAGAATACAAATCCCAGTTATCAAAATCTACGTTCTACTCAAATTAGTCACGAACTACTTGTAACCAGTATAAATCAGTTCAATCCGGTACTTACCTGTCCGCCACCGGCGTCAACCTATCTGAAGCTATAACAAACGACCGTAGCCTAGATAGACAACTCGATTTCAGTTCCATAGGAAGCATCTCAGACTATAACAATCTATAATCTACCTTGGAACTTGTAATATAAGGTTGAATATTGAAGAGAGGAATGTTAGTTGATTTGTGGATGATGTAAATCCAATATTTGAATTTTGAGCTGCGTTTGTTTTGGTTGTAATTGTGTTAGGAAGAACAAAATGAAATTTATTTACTACTTCACTACATTTACTAAAAAATGAGAGGAAATTGACCTCGCATAAATATAATTACACGGACTACATCAATAGTTTACTTACGATATTATTAAGTACAATTAACACTAGATGTCTAGAAATATAAAATCATCCTTAATGAAATAATCAATCAGTACTATATAAGTCTTGTTTAAGCAACGAGCATCGTAAGGTTGTCAGTCTGATGTTATTCAATAAATAATTGATGTTCAGTTTTTTTAATCTTTTAGTAAGAAAGAAAAATCGTTTATTCGCGTAAAATGCGACTGATACTTTTTGAGTAGACATGTAAGCCATAGTTATAAAATTATTTAAATTATTATTAAACGTAGAAAACCTATATCGGTCGGTAATCCTAGTTTATTTTTTTGTCTTGTTTAGAAGGTAGCCTCACGTACCTACGATATCCTTACTAATATTATAAATGCGAAAATAACTTTGTCTATCTGTATGTCGCGCTGTCACGCCAAAACTACTGAACTAATTTAAATGAAATTTGGTACACAGATAGTCTAGAGCCTGCGATAAGGAACCACGCGAAACAGCTAGTTAAAAAAGAAATGAAAAAAAATAACAGTAATTCTAAATTACTGTGTCAACCCTACGTGAAGATTATCAATCATTGTAGTTAATTTCACACATCGGTTCGCGTTCATTGTTATGTTATCATAATATATCGATTATTAATGATCGTAGCTTAATTAGGTTGTTATATACACATATGTGTGCGAGTGATATTCAGGTTTAACCTTTGTTGGTCCGATGTTCATTCATATAGAAATTCACATTGATTACTAACTTCATTGACTGCATTGACCTGTACTTTGCTATGCAATTATTTTCTATGAAGTTATTAATAATTATGTAGTTTTAAAGATATTAATTTAATTGTCAGATAAGTTTCAAATTTCATTGTAAGTTCTTAATCCTCACTCAAAAATATTCTATGTGAACGAGATTTTCATTATTTGGAGGTACCTATTATTCTTAGATAGACTATATTATTCTATTGATTAATTCTAACTGTGATCTGGCTGGCTAGTTTCTTGCACAAATAATTGCCATCGCTATTCAACGTGGCAATGCTGCAAACCTTCAGAGAACGTTTTAAGATTGAATTGTTTTACGCTTTTTAGCCACTGTTGAACAATTTTGTTTAATAGTGGTCATTAAACTGGAAGGGTAGGGTAGCCCGTGAAATTCAAATTATCTTACGTTTTTTGCAATTTTCCGGTCAATTTCAAGCTATTTTTTGAACAGAATAATATCTATAATAATAAATAATAATATTAATATCTTAGGACATCTCACACACGGTCATCTGATCCCAAACTAGGTAGAGCTTGTGCTATGGCAACCAGACAACTGATAAACATACTTATATATTTCTAAATACATACATATTATAGATAAATTACACCCAGACACAGAACAAATGATCGTGCTCATCACACAAAGATTCGTCCTGGGTGGGAATCGAACCCACGACCTCCGGTTTAGCAGTCAGGGTCACGAACCACTAGACCAACAAGCCCGTCAGAATTATAATCATTAAAATCAGCAATGTAACCCTCTAAGTTCATGCAATCAATAAGTTTGTCATGCAATATCATCGGGCTACCCTGTCGCTTCCACCTTTAGCCTTTTTTTTTATTATTGAATTCTTAGGTTTGTTTTTTTAACGTATAAAGCAATGTTTAAATCAAAAGAATCGTAGCTGATCTAACTAAATTCATCCCTAGAGTTGAGACGAACATTTATTCGTCGCGAGATTGACAATTCTTCTCCAAAGTTACCGATGTTACGTGCCCTCGCAAAATAAACTATGTATTTAAAGTTTTCGCTTCAGTCGTAAAGATTTAACAGAACAAACGGGCACCAGAGATTCGTCTGTTGTTAGTAAACAAGTGTCCGAAAACAATGCTCGCGTTATAAATTACCTGATAACACTTTAATTTTAAAAATAAAAGTTATTGTTTTTTTTTATCCATTTATTAAATGCCCAATAATTTTTGTTACGAATATATCCATATATATAAAAGACATACAAATACCTTGAAAAGGTTCAGCAAAATTAAAAACTAAGCTATTTAAATTTAAGTTTAAAACATTGTTTGAGATGTTAACCTTGCAACACAATTTGTTAGTTATTAATATTATATTGTAAAATCTGTAACACCTAATAACACAGCCTAATAATATGCTTTAAAATTTATGAAAAGGAGTAATATTTTCTAAAAGAAATTCAAATTTTCAAAATTCGGCTTTTAAAACGATTTTTCCACAATCTATGTTTATTTAACAGGTATCATTCGGGTCCACGTCCCCAGCCCTGAGCGACCGCACGGAGTTCCCGCTGTTCTGCCGCACTGTCGCCCCTGACTCCTCGCACAACCCCGCCAGAATCGCATTCATCAGGTAAGACAGAATTGCAGAGAGAAAAGATATGTACCCATAAAATTAATTTGTAAAGGTTTGCTAGGCCGAATTCTGAAACGTTAAACTGACTTAAGTTGCCTTTGAAGATGCGTGCTGCCTCTGTCAGTTTATTGTGTAAAGTATCGTCGGATAGACCATTAAGAACGACTTAAAATTAAGTTGCGTTTGAGTATTCGGAGGTAAGTCAGGACAGTGGTAAAAATTGGTACAATTATATATTTATTTACCAGCTCCCCGCGGTTTTGTAATATTGTCAGGATAAAAAATATGTATCTATATAAATATGTATATATCTATCAGATTATAAACTATCCGTATGTCAAATTTCATTCAAAGTCGTTTTGCGTGTCATTTACCTCACAAACATTCACACCTGTTCTATAATGTTTTGAAAGTACACGGAACCTAAAAGGCTGATGGTATTTAGTTCCTTTATTTTACTTTAGAATGTCTTTTTTGCCTCGTATCAATAACCAGACCAGAGAGTTCAAATAGCAATAGCTAGGGCTTTTTAAACTTTTCAAATGTTTTTGCCAGACTTCAAAAACCTCGATTTAATTCAACTGAAATATCTGTACTTTGAGAACGTCAACTTAAACTTTGACTTCGTCAACGCAAATTCTAGTTTCCACCATATGCATATTTAGTGAGCATAAAACTAGTTGTGAGTTAAAACGAAGCCTTTGATCATAACTTATGCTAGTACTGCAGTAGAGCAATACTCGCATTTCTGCGAAAAATAAAAAGGCTACGAGGTACTACGAGCTACGAGCATTTCTTGCTACGATCCAATAATGCTACGATACACTTGCTACGACCACTGCACTTTATTATGCTTCAGCGATCTTTTCTGTATTGAAACTGTCTCTCTGTTTTCTTATACTACTATTAGCGATGTAAATTGTATTCATATTTTATTTATTCTAAGAATTAGTACGATCCCAGAGAGAAAAAACATAAAGTTTCTTATTTTTATTGAAACTACAGTAACAACATGTTATAAAAGTCTGTAACGTACAGGTGTTTATAAAACTGGGTTTTTAAAACAAATTAAAAACTTCTATGTTCTCGTGACAATAACACACGTTCTATCTACAACCAGACACAGCACTTGGACGTAATAAACTAGGAAAGTTATCGTCTACTTGTCACTGATTTCAAATGTGTTAGTTATGTTCATTAAAAATGTCTCATCAACAATTAAAAATTAATAGAAGTTAGGAACCTTTAACCTGAATAAATTATCATAATGTTGGTATACAAAATGAGTCCCTAACATAGTTACCACAACAGTTTTATTACAGCACCTACATTACCACTTCAAACTCATATAATTGGTCTCATTATTCTGTGTACGAAGCGTTTACAAATGTGCGCTTACAAAAGGCTGAAGGCATAGACATAATGAGAGTTAGGCCTTGATACAACTTCCACCAATTATTATATGTGGTGCAATTATTATGTGTGGTTATTTCACAAATTTTGGCTTATTCCATAAAAGTTGTGGTTGTCACCCCTAATATAGCTACTTCTGAGAGTTTAGATGATTGCTCCTATGACATAGAATGTATGTAAACTGTTCGATCAAACATAGATAGCGACGTGACGAGTTGCGTTACGAGTTGTGTTACTAGTTGCGTTACTAGTTGCGTTACTAGTTGCGTTACGAGTAGTGTTACGAGTTGCGTTACGAATTTAACATAGTCTTGTATTTTACTGAAAAACACGACATTTTTTACAATTGTTTTCATTCTACTTGTAGAGTTTTAAGAAGACCAATAAATAATGTAATGTAATTTAACATAATATTATAAAAAAATATTAAAAGGCGTTACATAAAGCATTCATTAAAAGTCAAGATCAGTATAAAAAAAATACATACATTTGTGACAGAAAATAATAAATAATTCTAGACTCTAGCTAAACCAGGGTCTTACAATCTAATTGGAACGGAGTATATTAGGATACCTAAAAAACATGAAGATATCTTCTAAGTTAGAAAAACTTCAGATCCAATCTGTCTAGTAAGTTCCCTCAGAGAGTTGTATAAAAGTACTGTCTGATGTAGTTCATAGTTTATTTAGATTCTTTATGAAGTAACGAGTATTTTATGGTTTTAGTTTTAAGATCGTTGCACCTCTAATGCTGGAGAAATTGTAGCTCTTACTATATCAGGTAGAACATGATTTGTGTGAATAGTATATTGTACATGGAATTTAAATATGTTACCTTTAACACTTTTAATTAATAAAAACTATAATAATTTAACTTATTTATTTTTATATTAATAAACGAGCAAGTGACAGTACCTCATCTATACTAATATTATAAAGCTGAAGAGTTTGTTTGTTTGTTTGTTTGATTGTTTGTTTGTTTGTTTGTTTGAACGCGCTAATCTCAAGAACTACTGGTTCGAATTGAAAAAATATTTTTGTATTGGATAGTCCGTTTATTGAGGAAGGCTATAGGCTGTATAACATCACGCTACGACCAATAGGAGCGGAGCATAAATGAAAAATGTTACGAAAATGAAAAACTGTTGAAACTAAAACACGCGAACAAAGTCGCGGGGGACAGCTAGTGTATTATACATACAAACCTTCTTCTTGAATTATGCTATCTATTGATAAAAACTGCATTAAAATCCGTTGCGTAGTTTAAAAGATCTAACCGTACAAAGAGTGAAAGTGACTTTGTTTTATACTATGTAAAGAAATAGTTAAGCACCAAAAATTTTGAACAAGTCTTTTCAAACAAACCCCTCAAATTCCTAAGAAAACTTTTCTCCAATATCTGAAGTGAGTAACTAATAATTTCCTTTTCATTGTTACGCTGAGAGCGGTTTGAACCGTCTACACGAAGCCTACTGGTGCGAAAGTACTTACATCCCGTGTGAGTCTTTGAATTCAATCTTGAATGATAAAGGGGATGAGGGCTTCTTCATACCCTCAAGTACTTTTAAGAGTAAGATCCTTTTCAGATATTAAGGGTTCCTCGCAAGACTACATCCTAAAGAAACGTATTATGTCTATTATTGGAGTAGTTATGCGTGAATGTCAAAAGTGAAAACATCGATGAAACCACAAAAAATACTAACAACAAAATTCAGAGTTTTAAAGTTGTGAAATTTTAAAGCGTCTGTAAAATGTTTTGAAATTATGTATTGTTTATATCGTTTCGTAACTTAGGAAAGTTAAAATCACGACAATACATTTAATTGGTTTCTGTTTTCGAGTCTTTTATATAACCTTACAAGGGAAAAAATATTTTCATTTTAATATTTTCAAACGTTTTGCCATATCCAAGAATAAGTACTTGCTTTGCAATCAACGGTAAAGAAAAACAACGTGATTCTTTGAATTGAATAAAGTATTTGTGTAATGCAATTTTCAAAGCAAAAGTAATCTTCTCCTTACTGTATAAAAAAGATGCCTTGCAGTGCAGCTAGTCGGTTATTTATTTATTTATTAGGGTCGCCAACAAAGAATACACCTTGCAAGCAACAAAAATATAGTTTTACAGTTTTCTGTGCTTCCTTAATTAATAGGAGACCACATCATGCAAAATAAAATAATTTGCATCTAACAAAACTTTGCAAAATAAATTACGCATGTTTTTATTTTTAGTCTTCGCGGCACTTGGTTATTATAAAAGTACATAAATGAACGCTAAATTTTTTGGT
The DNA here is from genome assembly GCA_932294365.1 of Diachrysia chrysitis. Classification (NCBI taxonomy): domain Eukaryota; kingdom Metazoa; phylum Arthropoda; class Insecta; order Lepidoptera; family Noctuidae; genus Diachrysia; species Diachrysia chrysitis. Next base: position 1,536,124 of record OW028648.1, on the reverse strand, counting down.
TATTTTGGCGTTTCTACAAATTTGTTTTGATAATATTTTCAGCTACAAGTGAATACTTAATACTAATTAATGGTTATAATTACCTACATTATTATCATATTTTTACTTTCCTTTATTTTAACTTATAAAAGTATCATAAAACCTTTTATTTCTTCCACCAGACAATTTGGTTGGGACACTGTGACAGCATTCTCGCAAAATGAAGAGATATACTCTTTGGCTGTCAACGAGCTGGTGACGCAGCTGGAAGCCGCAAACATCACGTGTGCTGCCTCCATCACCTTCGCGGAATCAGACTTCAAGGAACAGCTCCAACAACTGAAGGTACGTTGAGTATACATATTCCTTAGAGATATTTGCGAGAATTGCATCCATGTGATCCTGTACCTCTAAGGCATAAACGACAAAAAAAGCAGCCCCAGTAAAATTCGTGTAACCTACAGAATTGTAGAACTGTATAACATATAAATAGTATTTTTTTTAATAACCAAAAAGTAAAACGCTTTGTTTGTCAAATATACATTATAAAAATCCATGTGTGTGAGTGGTATGTTTAATAGGAGATAAGGTATCTCCAAGACTAGAACCCACGTTACGTTAAGGTGTGAAAAAACGTACTAGCGCGCTTGTCAAATCCTGTTAATAAATCGTAGTGATTTTCCATCTATATCTTTACGAATAAAAATAAATCTATACTATACTAAAATATAAAGCTAAAGAGTTTGTTTGTTATTTTGTTTGAACGCGCTAATCTCAGGAACTACTGGTCCGATTTGAAAAATTCTTTTAGTGTTGGATAGCCCATTTATTGAGGAAGGCTATAAGCTATATAACATAACTGCGACCGAAAGGAGCGGAGCATAAATGAAAAATGTTGCAAAAATGAAAAACTGTTGAAACTAAAACACGCGGACAAAGTCGCGGGGGACAGCTAATTTTAAATAATGCATATGTTATTTACCAAGTTACATGTTAAATCAAAACTGTAGCAGTACATCCCAATCAAACGAAGCAATGCAAGTTAACCAAAATTCTGCGCTACACTGAATCAATGCATTCAGATTGATAGTGACAACATGGCTACGTTGGGGGTGATTCAATTCAGTGCGGGCTAAGCAAACGCAGATACAGCTAATTGAGTGAGGCAACCATGGTTCTGAATTCTGTATTCTAAGCTTTTGTAAACTTCTAAGTTTAGAGATAATTATGATGAGAGAGACCTACTTATGAGAGTACTGGTGTTATATATTTTTTTGGGTTGTTCTATATTTCATAGAGTTAAAACAGTTGATCGCAACGTCTCACTCACCCCTATAATCTCATTTATCTATCTATACATATTATGAAACAAAGACCCCGCCGCCTCGGTCTGTCTAAACGCGATCAGCTCAAAAACTACCGAACGGATTTTTATAAGGTTTCCTCCAATGGATAGAGTGATTCAAGAGGAAGGTTTAATTGTATAATTCGTTAATCTATTGTCTACTTGTGCGAAGTCGGGGCAGGTCCCCCGCTGCGGGACCTGGACTAAACCTGGACTCCCGCCATTTTTCTATTAGTCCCTGTTAATCTATACTTCTATACTAATATTATAAAGAAGTAAAGTTTGTGTGTTTGTTAAATAAGTAAGGGGTAATCTCGGGATCTACTGAACCGATTTTAAAAATTCCTTCGCCAATAGAAAGCCACATTATTGCTGAGTGTCATAGGCTATATAAAAAACCGAAAAATAAAAAGGCTTTTACGTGGTAGTCCGTTTTGCAAAGCGAATCTGAGAAAAAACGGTCGAATGAAAGCGATTCTTACGAACGCTGCCTTAACTATGAAAGATATATTTTTGAGTTCTAGAGAAAAGATGTGGAGCTTGAAAAAGTCAACGACAGCATATGACTAACTTTTATATTTAAGTTACAAAAAGTAGTTTTTTTAATATTAGTATAGATCATTTAATTTTTAATATTAATAAAATAATTTAAATCGGTCATATGAACTAAAAAAGGATTATTAACATTATGCCCAACGAAGTGGGCACGGGTCAGCTAGTATTTAGTAAAAGTAAATACTTTAACAACAGACATTTAGAAACTTTTAAAGATTGACGACTGACAGGCATTACATCCATAGTTCGCCTTAGTTTTTTAAGCTGTAATTTTACTATCAATGTTCGATATTCATCATTGTTATATCACATTTACGACCTTGTCCATCACATAAGTTTTAAACCCGTTCATGTCTGCAACCGTAAAATATTATCTATCAAGACTTTACGCGTGATTAACTATGACCTAGATACCGATAGCAACTCAATTGAAATAAATGCAGTTCTGTTAAGATTAAACTAAAGTCAATTTAAGAACTAATAACTGAACATTAAATACCTACTTGTTCTTTCTTTTATCTTTGGGTTCATGGTGTAAAACTATTTTATCTGATATTTTAATTATTTGTTACGCATTAACGCATGCGGAGCGAATATTTGTAATTAAATACAAATAATAGAAGGAAAAACTTAAACCTCAGGCAGGACTCGGCGACTGGCGCGTCAAGCCAGTGGTCGCAGGTTCGAGTCCTGCCTGAGGTTTAAGTTTTTCCTTCTATTATTTGTATTTTATCTGACTAAATTTCACAAATGTGTGATGCATGCACATCCACTTGTAAACATTTTCAGAATAAAGCAATAATCTAGTTTGAAAGCAAATAAATAAAACTGGTTATTTTAAATTATTCTGGTGCTTAAGCAAAACCCATACTGTCTTTAAATAGTATTTGGAAGCACTTTGTGACATAATACGCGACGCTACTGGCAGGTGATTGATTCTCTTTCAGCCTTGCCGAGCGTGTAATGAACTAAGTTTGATAAATTATATTGACTTCAAGTCACTTAGTTCAACAGATAGCGCACGGATAGCGTATCTGTACATGATGATGATGATAATTTTTAAGTTTGAAACTGTTCGTTTGGATTGCAATAAAATGTCGTACTAAATAGTTACTAAACTAACTGAGAACTTCCGACCCTGTGAGAGTAGCTTCTGTCGTTTAGTGTTTATCACAGACCACCAAAACTGTATATGTGTTTTGAAATTGTTTATATAAATTAATTGACTTTAGCTCAATCAAAAAAAAAATTGTCACCTTATTAGTAACAAACGACAATGATTGACAGGTTTCGTTGCACTAATATTTTAAATTAATAAAGCGTTCATCGTGTAAATTTAAAATAATTAAAGTATATTTTAATAAATGATTTATCAGAAAAAACGCGAGCTCTCCAACCACAAGATTGGTTTTACATTGATGGGAATGCGAAAGTTTAAAATTACTTACTTCTATGGAACAAGTTTAGAAGTTCGCTTTCAATCTGTGTTAGCACAATACTAATATTACAAACTTTACTACGTTAGAATAATAACGCAGTGGTAATACTGTCTTTTTAATAACCACAACTGTATTTCCCAAAGGGATTTATTTATTTATCATAAGGCATATCAACAACACAACCTGACAAATAACGTTGCGAAAGCTTAAGGCCAATGTTAACATTTACGGCGTCAGGCGTACACAACAATAAAAAATAAGGATACAGGATCCAGCCATGAGCATAATTAAATGAGAAGTAAATACAAATATATTGACAGACAGTGTAATTAATACGGGTCAAGTTTGAGTAACATTTAAAAATAGCGACGACAGTATACAATACAGGGATTTAAACCCAAAAAGCTACTATATTGTTTTCTCTGGGTCTTTTCATACTACAGCAGAGTCAAAGCGCATCGAAGGGTAAAATTCTGCAAAATCTAAGGAATGCGAAAGCGCGTAAATATGCTCGTGATTTTTTTTTATATCAATTTAAATATGAACATTACGTTGTGGAGTTAAGGGTGAATTTGCTATATTAACTTCAAAATAAAAGCTTCAATGCTCTTCGACTCTACTAGAGTATGGTTTGACCCTTCTTCTTCCTAAAAACATAGATTTCTGTAAAAATCTATCATGCAATGAATTAAAAAAATGCTTAAGTTAATGCTTACTTTTAAACAGGCTTTCATGAACAATAACAGGCTTGTATAAAAGACTACTTTCATAAAAACACATCTACTTTTTTTATATTGACAACGACCATCAACAAAACATGATCTATATTACCTTTGAAAAATATTTCTTTTTCATGGAGTTTCTCGAAAAATCTCTTACATTTTGCCACAAAGGAATTAAGACTATTACAGTTCCTAAAATAAACCATTAAGCTTTCTACAAAAACTGTCTTTTTTATCCCCGAACCAATATAAAAATTAATTCAAGAAGCAGCCCAAAGTAATTGAAATGAAAATATTAATATTTGTTGATAAAAATTGTTTTGAGGAAAATAGGCAAAAAAGTAATTCAAAATGGCTCGTCGTTTAAATAGGCTCACAATAAATCAAACGAAGGCCTCTCAAACTGAACAGTTTTTATTGTGAAGATTTCTTGAAAGCGTTCTATTGTTTAGTAAGGGTCGTGTAGCCATTTTTCTAAATTCAAAAATATTGACGTTGTCATTTTTTCGCTCAAGATTCTGATTTTAAGTGTTAAAAAAGGAGTAGGTATATAGTTTTTTTTTAATATCTTTTTTTTTACCTCTTTCACCACTTAGAATCTTATTTTTGTGACGTTAATACATTGTGTCTCGTCCTTGCATTGTTTGTTATTACCCAAGTCACTGCAAACCTTGGCTTCTTATATACGCACTACAATAGATATTAAAATCTAAAATACGGTGAATCAAATAAATTCAATTCAAATTCAATTTTATCATTCAATCATAATTTCTGATGCAGTTCTTATTTCCTAAGAAAGAGGATAACGAATCCTTCTTTCTATGTATACCGCATTAACGCCTGTACATTTTTGTAATAAATTATATTTCTTTCTTCTGTTGTCTGTGTACTGGTTACCAACCTATCCATTGCAGAAAACAAAAGATGAATTTTGTATTTGAATATTTTTAAGAGCAGCACGTTAGACCACATGACAATGTTAACTATGATATCATCAAAATAACCTTACTACTTTAAGATAAAGAGTATTAACACTAATTCCCGGTACACTGTAAGAGTAAGTACGTATGATAATACTGAACCCGGTACTAAATACTTTCGACAAAAAATTTAAAAAATAAAAAAACACAAAATTAATCTGTCTGTTCTATCAGCATTGTTGTTTTTACCTCAAAGCAAAAGTTGTTACAAGTTTAGCCAGCTATTGTACACAGTAACCGCAACTCACAATACCCACTTTAAAATTACTTCTAAAAGCATTCCGAGGAATTAATAAATCCAAATTAATTAATTAAATGTTGCCGGCTTAGACACAGAGTTGTACTTTGAGATTTAATAAAGTTATACTTAACATTATTATAATTATTTTGGAAAAGCAAAAAGATTGTTACTTCAATTATCTCAACTAAACACAAACTTGTCTTAAATCTTGAATTTGTTTGAGAATTATATTAAAAGTAGCTGTTACCCACGGCTCCGGCCGCGTGGGTGTTGCTTATCGCGACACAAAGTAGCCTATGTTATTTCTTAGGATCCAAGCTTACCCCATACCAAGTTTCATCTAAATCGGTTCAGCGTTTTAGTCGTGAAACTGTAAAAGACAGATAGATATACAGACAGACAGAATTACTTTCCGATTTCGCATGAATCAACTTGTATAATAGCCACAGAACATCTTTCTTCCTTAAATATTAACAACAATTGATAAAGTAAAATGTTTTGTTAAGTAATTGACTAATTCTGGGCAGCCACTTCCATCTGCGATCTCAGCCATCTGGTGAGAGCACCTGGCAGGAGGTTGTCACAATTTGTGACACCGAGTTGGTTTGGTTCTGCGGAGCACGTAGAACACTTTGTTAGAAAAATATATAGTATAGTGGAGTATTGTGGAGATGCGCAATATCTCGTGTAAATTCATAATAAATATAAAACAAAGACAATGTCCAGCTTCCACACTTTATGTTGACAATGAAATATGTGACCTACAGTGTAAGTTAACTCATTTCTCTTGGGCACAAATGACAGAGACGTGTTGTGGTTTATTTGCTAGTATATAAAAGTAGCTAGCGTCCAGTAAAGCAGTAAAAGTCTCCCTCGACGCTAACTAAGGCAGGCATCTTCAAAAATCGTACTTTTATAATTGATACCTCTTGACCGATTATTGCATTATTTCGTTCCCATTTGACATGGAATTATTCCAGTTTTATTAAGGGGACTGGAAGTAGGAAGCAAATTCCAAAAATCGAAGTCGCTATCCATATCAAAGTGTTACCGGAATCCATATTTGCTTTCAGGAGCTGGATACCCGCATCATCATCGGCAGTTTCTCACAAGAGATGATCCCAAAAATATTCTGCGAGGTGAGTTGGCTTCAAGGTTAATTCAGAATCTTTATTTTCTTTAAATCTCCATAAAAATCCTCCTTGTTCTACCAAAAATCTTTTTGTGATGGTAGTGATTTTACAGACGGGGCATGCATTCGAGTCATGTAATATCAAACATTATAGTACCTGCTAATCTCGAAACTCGTATAAATTTTGATACCTCTAGCATTCAAAACCTCCGATCGGGCAAAATGCAGAAGCAGAAAGCTCTTAAAAAAATAACTAACCTATACTATGAAATTGTTGTAAGTGCGCGGTGTTTGTGAGATCGCAGGCGTTCAGACTGGGCATGTTCGGCGCGGAGTACGCGTGGCTGGTGTCCGGCATGCCGCCGCGCATACGGGGGGCGCCGCCGTGTGCGCGCCCGCAGCTCGCCAGGGCACTAGAGGGACTGGTCACTGTAACCGCTCATAGAGGCATCGTGGGAGATGTTGCGTCGTTTTCCGGACTGGTGAGTAATATTGTATAATTTCACTAGTTTTATCATCAATCAACTAAATCACCGTCCACTGCTAAACGTAGGCTTCTCCTCTCGCCATTTGTGGTATTTAAATTATTATATAAGCGATGTATACAATCCATTGCACAATAAAAAAACTCTGTTCGATAGAAACTGAAGGCTCTTTTGCATACGCCAATATAATTAAATGCCCGTTCATTATTTATTCACAAAGAAAAACAGAAAATGAGTTAAATTTTTAATGTGTATTTCGATTTCGCTTGAAGTTTTAATGGCTGTTTGCGTAGTCATTTCACACAGTAGCCCTTTTTGTAACGTCCTGAATATTCATTGAAATGTGATTTTAACACTAATAATAACATCCATTTTTTGCCATATATTGTTTTTAAACTTTACTTTCAATGACCACTTTCAAAGGTAATATTGCGTATCCTATCTAATCCTCAACTGTCTTCTCTAAATTACTGTGGTGCACCGATATCTCTTAGGATTTTGGGATCAAGGTAGATATCACAGGGTACACTAAGATCTTATCAATAGTTAACGATTCTATAGGAGAAAGCTAAGTGCTCGCCGTCTTGTGCTATATCGGTCTGTTTGATTGTATGTGTTGGACAACAATAAATAATGTCAGTTGGTAGAAGGACCAGCATTGAAACAGGCCCAATGGTACATTATTTTTTTATATCTATCATTGATTTCGTTTCAGAGAAGGGGAATATTTTCTTGCAATTAATTCACGACCAATCACAGTATGTGAATTTTTACGACTTAACGTACCTACTGGCTTAGACTAGACAACACTTTTTCTGTTACTTATTTCAAAAAATATTCTATCTAAATACATCAATGTAGCAATATACTAGCCCCATGAACTATAATAAATCTACTATCGACACGAATGAAGATCTAAAAAAACTATTTTAGATTATAATAAAGAATGAAAATAGAAAACCTTATTTACTACTATTCAAGTTTCCCCAAAAATAGCAAATAGCGGTACTAAGGCTACATCTATTATTTATGGTCCTAATATACGCGGCAAGATATATCGATGCCACATTGACTCGTATCTGCCGTCACGTTGATGCTTTATTCATTGCTTGCCGAATGCGCCCAATAAAATGTACAGAGAGATCCCTCGACGAACTTGGGGGACTCAGTCTGTCACAATGTATTTTAGTATTACTTCCACAAATGCAGATATGATGTATATTTTCCCAGAAGAGGTAGAGATACTGCAGCTTTTCTAAACGGCATTTCTAGTAAAATGTAAAGGCATTTAATGTTTAGGCGTTTTATGTATTTATTTATTAGAGATAATTATTATTTAAAACATCTAAGTTCAAATAATGAAAAAAAAAACGGTGAGATTGTTTTTGTAATGTAGAACTGTATACCATCCTTACTGATATTTGTTACCAGTTTTGGTCAAGTTAACAATCATATTTAAAGAACACGCAACACTCACGTCAATAATATATCAGTTTTAATCTGGTCGTTTCAGACAAATGAAATGTTCTACCGAGAAATGGAAGCAGCTGGCGTCGCCGTCTCTCCATTCGCCCCTCAAACCTACGACGCAGTATGGGCAATAGCCCTAGCATTAAGCAAAGCGGAACAACTCTGGAGGTCCCTAGGCAACAGGAAGAGTAATGGAACGAACAACACGAAATATGGACTCAGCCATTTTGATTATGACAGACAAGATATGGCGAAGGAGTTCTTGGATCAACTAGCGAATCTCAGCTTTGTCGGAGTGTCGGTAAATTTTGGTCCTTTTGTTATTATTTGGTCCTTTGGGAATATTGCACCTCAACGTATAGGCCTTGAATATTACCTAAATATTTAATGCCATTGAAATCATATTGCAAACATCTAGAGCCTATTCAATATCTTCACTAATTATTCGATTTAAGGATTCGATCCCATCAGTGTGGATTTTTTAAAACAGTTTTTTATTATAGCTTAATAAAGGTGACTACGCTGACCTTTAAGTTTCTATTGTTGTTTTCCCATGAATGATGCTTTCAATGAATCCACAATTTGTGTTACAGTCCAAATATGGGCTCCAACTAACAAAACATTATTAACGTAAGTGGGTAGGATTAAATTAGCATAGTTTTGAATATTCAGCGCCAGATGTACAGTACAGTTGGTATTATACAACGTATGTCGTTTCGATAATTTACCTAGAACCAGCTAAATAATTTAAATCTGGAATATTTAATATGTAGCGCCCACGGTCGGTCCTATTAACCCAACTAGTTTACTAGTGCGGATCCTAGGAATAAATCCCTGAAGACACTTGTTCGTGAATTATTTCGGCTGAATTATCTGAAGGTATTGGCAAGGGTGTATTATTTACCCAGTTTCTCAGATACTTAACAGAACATCTTACGGTCAAAATGTTAACATTGATATTTTTTTTATGTCTTTCAGGGTCCAGTTTCTTTTAACGGGGCAGACAGAATAGGCACGTCGGCGTTTTATCAAATCCAAGGTAATCATAGTACTAACATTACACGTTAGTAAATTATTCGTTATATCTAAAAATCAACCCGATGATTTCATATTCATCATCGGGTTGATTGAAGCGTTGTAATATAAAAACTCTTGTCGTCTAAAACAAGAGTTAGAGCGGGGGCACACGATGCGTTGCGGCGGCGGTGCGGCGCCGGAGCGGTGTCGCTGCGTCGTCTTACATAGAAATATCTGTGGCATGTCACACGATGCGCTCCGGCGCCGCACCGGACTTGCAACTACCAAGACGAGGTGGGGAGGGGTGAATGCGTTGCGACGTCGGAGCGGCATCGCTCAGTTGTTTTGCGTCACAAGGAAGGACACACACTCGCTCGTTTCGATTTTTTTCTAAATATTTTTGTTTATTGCAATTGATGTTTTAAAAAATTAGTGCCAACCTAGATGTTATTGATAAAGACTACCTAATAACATTACTCCAAGAACGGAAAATCCTTTGGGATGAGTCCAATAAAGACTTTAAAAATAAAAGCATGGGAGCAAATTGCCAAAATTATTACTATTAATTAAATCTTCTGTAACTGCCGTAATAGTAGGGCCAACAACAGACGTCTTTTACGATCCATTTTCATTAACAGACTGTCCAACGCTGCTACGGCGCCGCTGCGACATAATAACGTTACGGCGCCGCACCGCTCGTGTGCCCACTGACACGGTGAAATCTTTGCGGTGCGGCGCCGCAACGCATCGTGTGCCCCTGCTCTTACACATATAATTTTTACGCGTCACTGCAGCAATAGTTAAACTTAGTGGTTCAATGAACGGATTTGTATGCACAAGGTTGCAAGTTTGAACCCATTAACAGACAATACCAATGTGACTTTTTCAAAGTTATATGTAGTTACCTAACTATTCTAAGACATCACTGACAATGGTGAAGGAAAACTGGATTACAAAAATTGAAATTTGAAATCGCCAACCCGCAATGAGCAAGCGTGGTGATTAATTCTCGTTCCTTCTCTATATGAGACGAGGCCTGTGCCCAGCAGTGGGACGTTTATACCCTGGTTTTATTATTCTTTTAGTAAACGGTCAATGGGTAGTTTTCCGTCTACCATCTTTCAGCATTTATTTTATTTCCTCATAACATTCCACCTTCCAAAGTGCATGCGACTTACGTGTTTCTATCTAATTATGTTACCACGAATGGTCTCTTGGCATTATACTTGCATCGTAAACGTTATTCTTTTATGTACAGTACGTTTCTTTATCGAAGTTGAGAGACACATAGCTATTTATTCTTCTATTATGTATAAAATAAATATACCTAATGGGTCATACTATAATAAGTTATATACGTTCCAAAACCGTAAATAAATTGAATATGAAAAGTAGAGGGTTTTAATATTCTTCCGTAAAATACTTTTTATTGACTTTCCACACTAATGTTATAACTGCAAAATTAACTTTGGGTGTCTATCTGTCTTTCTTTCTGTATGTCTGTCTGTTACGCTTCCACAGCTAAACCGCTGAATCCATTTTAATGTAACTTGGTTTGGGGTAAGCTTGGATCCCAAGAAACGACTTAAGCTACTTTTTGCCGCAATAACGGACATCCACACGGACGAAACCGCGGGCAAAACCTAGTACCTCATACCTATATATGTATATAAAAGCTTATTTAAGCGTATTAGGTATACTTATCTCGTTCACATTTAACCTTGATTACGGCGGATGCAATTTAAACTAGACGTCGGAAAACACAAAGGTTTTGAAACTTTTATGACAAAACCTCACGTAACACTCGTGTTTCTTTATGTGCTATTGTTGTTTAAAACGTGTATATTTGTGTATATAAAGACTTGATACAAGTGTTTTATGATAGACACAAAAATAAAAATTCAACAAATTTTACAATCTAATATAAAAATATATAAGTTCCTGTACGCATAAACTAAGTTTAAAATTTTATTTTAGGAGACATTTTTAATGATCTACATGGCACTGTGTTTTAGTACTTTGTTAATAGCTAATGTTGAATTAAATGATGCAGCGGTACATTTGTCCTTACGACATCTAAACGAAAATGTTTTAATAGGGCTTATAAAACTCTAAACGTGACTTCTTTCATAACTTATTTGTTAGCCATTATTGTTCCATCGTATGTATAACTTTAACCTTCTGTCGCAGCAACCATCATACATTTTTAATAGGCACTATCAAATATCATCGTAACACTTTAACAAATATTTTTTAACTCACCACAAAATCTTCTTTCAGGTGGACGACCGAAAACTGTAGCACTATACACGCACGGCCGAGAGATGTCGTGCTCGGAGTGCGCGCGCCCGCAGTGGGCCGGCGGCGTGCCCGCGGCGCGCAGGGTGCTGGTGCTGCGAGTGGACTCGGTGTGGGCTCCGGCCAGGCTGGCTGTGGCCACGCTAGCGGCCGCGGGCGTAGCGCTGGCGCTGGCCTTCTTGGTGTTTAACCTTCATTATAGTAAACGAAGGTGAGCTTTTAATTTGTAGAGCAGCTTTCAAAAGAGTAATATGCACCACAGACACATGTGGCAAAGTTTTACATTGATACAAATTATAGTATTGCCTCAGAAAACTTAAACACTGCATAATGCAAAATGTGGTGTATAAAGTTTTATAATTAAACTTTTAATTTCAGGCTAATAGGTGTTCTCGATAACTATATATATTTTATTGTTTTGTTTGGTATTACTCTTTTCATATTAATTTATACAGCTAGTTCCAGAATGTATGTTCAAACGGGCGACCAAAGGACCAGAGGATACTAAAAGATACGTTAAATAAGTTTTTTCTATATATTCCAGGTCAATAAAGCTGTCATCTCCTCGTTTAAACAACATGACGCTGATTGGTTGTGTCTTGGTGTACACTGCAGTGGCTTTACTGGGAGTGGACAATGCTACACTGCCATCCTACGTGCCCTTCTCTGCAATGTGCACCGTGAGTTAATAAATTGTACAATGATACTAATTGAAAGCCTTTATTTTTACGTGAAAGCGTATTTTACAGTTGGACTTAATAAAATACAATTAATATATGTCACTTACAGGGCAGGGTGTACATCCTCTCCGCCGGTTTTTCACTGGCTTTTGGGTCCATGTTTGCGAAAACCTATCGAGTTCACAGGATATTTATCAGGTTTATTATTTATTTTTATACCTAACTAGAATAAGTCGGCAGAATTTTAAGCTCTTGAAAGAGCAATATAATACCCCCGCTTCCAGGAGAATAGTAGGAGTAGTAAATTTGAATCTACTGATTTGCTACATTTATTTAAAATACGTCTTACTTGCCGTATTTACATCTAAATTGTCCATTCAATAATCAAGATTCGTTGCTTTTCAGTAACCGAAGCGGCGTTTGCAAAACCAAACTTTTACAAGACACTCCTTTAATTTCCCTCGTCTGTGCACTACTGGTTATAGATGGTATGATAGTCACACTATGGGCCATGCTAGACCCTATGGAGAGGCACCTGAAGAACTTGACTACTGAGATCAGCGCGACTGATAGGAGCGTGATATACCAACCTCAGGTAAGAAGATATTCAGATAAGGATTGACGAATCAAGCAATAAAACCCAAAGAATTTTAAACATAATTGTCGATTCTTATCAGCTTGTCATCTATCAATATAAAATTGAAGCCATAATTATGTCATGCGTGCTTAAGTCTCGAGTCTAATACAAGCCTTGTAATTTGACTGCTTACAGATAGAAGTCTGCAAATCCCAAAACACGACCGGCTGGTTATGCGCCCTCTACGCTTACAAGGGTCTACTCCTCATCGTTGGCGTCTACATGGCTTGGGAGACCAGAAACGTCAAGATATCTGCCCTCAACGACTCCAAGTACATCGGAATCAGTGTGTACTCCGTGGTTATAACAAGTGCCAGTGTGGTAGTGATTGGTACCATCATATCTGAGAGAGCTACACTAGCCTACATTTCTATAACAAGTCTTATTCTGATAACAACGACGTCTACTTTGTGTTTGCTGTTTCTACCGAAGATTGTCGCTATTAGGAGTAACGGTATGTTTTGGAATATACAATACAATTTAAACCTCTGTTTCAGTTAGAAGTTTGGAACTGAATAAACAATCGGACAACGGATAATAAAAAGTTTTTAGACCTACTTCTTAGTGTCGCCAGATTTAATTTATGGGAAAAAATAAATATTTCGAAAATGGACCATTTACAGGCTTATTTCCAGTCTTACCCAAGTTATCTACAGCCTGAATTACAATAAATAAACTTGACTTGACTTACACTGTCCTCGATATTTGATACATCTTATATGCTTATAACACCTTGTTTCATTTTCAGCCGAAGAAGACCCCGTAATACAAAGCATGGGCCTAAGACTAGAATGTAAGACTCGAAGGTTTGTGACGGACGAAACGCAAGAGCTACACTTTAGGATAGAGATACAGAACAGAGTGTACAAGAGAGAAGTAGCAGCGTTAGACAAAGAGATAGGAAGACTGGAGAAACTGTTAGCTGAACCCTTGGATTCTGGCACCGGATCTGATGCATCACTACCTTCACATAAACGGGTAAGCATGGTTCTTCGAAAAGATAGACCTTATTGTTTTGCAATTTAGGACTATTATTCAAATACAAGCATGTTTATTTTTCAGACGGAATTGAACACCGTAGACGAAGAGGGTTTAATTCACGCGGACATCAACCGCCGAACCCCAAGCATCAGCGGTGGCCTGCCCATGCTACTCCTATCCGTCCTCCCGCCAGTCATCCCCCGCGCCAGCTGGCCATCAACTGACGCTTTCAGAGGCAGAAACTCTGTCAGCTTCAGTTCTCAACCAAAACTCAACTACAGAAAGTCTCAACCAGCGATAGACCTATACAACCTCTGCCTAAACAAGAGAGAAGAACATACAGGATTTCTCAGCAGAATAAAAAGCTTCTTTGGCAGCAGACCCTCAAGTAGGAAAGCCTCAACCATGTCAATAGCAGACCCTACAGGTCAAAGTATAGCAGCAGCTCTAAAAATGCACGTCGGCATGATAGCAGGATTAGTTCCAGGAAACAGAAAACACTCCATGGTTCTATCCTGCAACACTCTTCATGTTCCACATCCAGAACTTAAATTAAGAAGAGAATCGTACGCTAAAAGTGGTCCTATTATCCGCGTTACGGATGATGAACCGTCGTGTTCCTACGACCCGGACCTCCCAAGACTACCACCACAGAAGTATATCGCGGAACCCGAAACCAAAGTTAATTTCGTGTTACCAGCCACTCATAAAAAACCAACATCTCACCAAAGTTCTTGTGAGAAGATTAAAGGATCACCTCGTTTTCCTCATAAAATAGCCCCATCAGCTGCAAATAGTTTGACAACCTTAGATACGCGCAGAAAGACGAGTGCAGATAGCGTATTCAACATAACTAATAGGGTGTTTGAAGAGCAACGAAGGTACAGCCATCAGAATGTTAACCAAGATGTCAAAGGAAAGTCTGTCTTAGAGAGCAGGTGGAAGTCCACTGAGGACGCAAGACCCGGTCCTTCGTCACGAAATTAGGTGGAAAATGTGCCAACACACGTGCCAATTTTTAAGATTTTGTAGTAGTTTATATATTTCATACTTTATGTAAAACAAGGCACTATATGATTTGGCAATCTTACTATGTAATGTGGAATTGATTGCCAGATATGTAATTAATCTTCAAAAGAAATCAACTCTGCTCATTGTAATATATTTCGTTTTAATATATAACTTAATAACTTATTTAATGATAAAGATTTTATGTTACCAAAGTAGTCGTTTCTAGGTTAACAAAAGTTACATAATACAGCCGATACCTACATATAAGTAGTATTTTACATTGGACATAGGACCTCCTTCTAATTGCACCAAAACACTCGATTCCTCGCCTTCCGCATCCAGTCCGACCCAGAAGCCTTTTTTGATCACACCGCATCTATGAATAATACACTCAAAAAATAAGTTTGAGAAATTACAATGACATGACGCCTGGTCATAATCAATTCAATTTCAAACCATTAAATATTGAGTATATTTAAGTATCAACTTAGGCTCATTACTGTATATGTGTAGATACCTATCATATTTTGTATATTATAATGAAAAGGGACATTGACACCAAAGAGTAGCATATAGTTTAACTCAGGCGGTAGAAACGCCTGCAGTATTATATATATAAGGCCTTTATGGCTGATACATTAAGTGCCAAACGGCTGTCTGGTGGTCTTTTAAATATTAGAAGTTAAATAATATTACATTCTGTAGGTGCTATTTGTTCTGTTAAACTAACTGTTCATATGAATCTTCTAAGGACATAGTGATATTTAATTCCGAAATAAAAACAGAAACACTTACTTAATACCCAGATTTAAAATACCTGAGACAGAGTCGGTAGCCTACAATTCTTTCTTTTTAAATTTATATATTACTTATACGGTACTACCCCATTCTAATCAAATTCACAACTAAATGTAAACTAAAAAAACAATTTTTAAAAGACCACAAGACTACATATTCTAATCTAGTATTATCTTAAAATATATTGTAAATATTCAAGTTTTATATGTGTGAACATCTGTGTTACTAATCTTAGTGTATTTTGTAGAAATATATAGAAAAATATAACTTACCTCTACGTATTAAAAATATTTAAGGTTATTACTAGCCACTAACTTCCTAAATAATGTAAATAACTCATTTTTTATCATTTATTTATAATCGCCATAAACTTACATAATGAAACTAAAAAAATTTGAATTTCGAACATTTTTTTTTTTTGTATAAAATAACTTTCGTGAGGATTATTCATATTAATTATTTAAAACAAACGGTTTACTACTATTTTTTTTTTATTGAGTACCTCGAATGTTGACTTGACAGTATATCATGTACTTTTTTTTACTTTTATTCAATAATGAACTTTAAAAAAATAAAATATACTTGATCTATATACCTATAAAATTAAATATCAACTCTATACTTGTCTGAAATTACCTTTAAACAAACCAGTTTATATATAAGGAATTCTATAAAGATCTGTTTTCTAAATAATTTAATGGCAACATCGACCCACATTTCTCACTACACATTTTACTGTGGAATTGGGCATATAGCCTAACTATAATAATTACGTAGTCTTCATTATAAGCAATACTTTAGAATTATGTGAAAGACTTGCTAGTCCAACGGCACTTTATTTTTAGAAAAAAGTGTACTCTAGTACTTGCCCTTGTATTTAGGGACGGTCCCAAAGTGTTCAATTGTTTATAAAGGGATCTTATGTGTGTACTTAGCATAAGTAGATATAGATTGTAATTTGTGTGAATATTATGTAATAAAATTTTATTGGTTTTAAACTTTTATAGTATTTATATTTTTTTCCTCTGGGGATACAATTTAAAAGTTACTATTTTAAATGTGGTTTGAGGTCAATAATGAAATAGCTTATTTATTTCAACAATTTATTCGATTCTCATGTACTAAACCTATATTTATTTTACGTTAATATTTACAATGAAACTAAGTCTAAAAACTGCCAAATAAATAATATTTCAGCCTTTATTTGGCAAAATGGACTAAATGAATACCCTTATGAAGGTATGCATTGAGATTTTAAATATAATAAGATCCGCTTATTCTTTTTTTTAAATGGAAATCGTACAATGGAGTTTTAGCCAGCTTTTTTTTTTTGTAAAAAAGATATGGAACTATATAATAGAACTATAGAATATCGCTCTATATCTGTTTCACTAAAACAAATTTAGTTTCATAAAACTCAATGCAACCTTAGGGTTTCAAGTCAGACAGTATGGTAACAAGTCTGTTTTATAAAGTCCGGTGAAGCAGTCAAAGCCTGCGCTCAGGCTAATTGCGTAAATCTCTTTAAAAAATTGTCCGTTTTATGTTATTTTAAGTTCGATTACACAGACTAAACACTTTTTGCTTCAAGCTCCGACCTCCATGGTACACGGACTGCTTAAAGCAGTTCGACTGCTACGAGCGATCGACAAAACAAAAGCAATTAGGCGGGAAACGCACGTGACGCGCGAGTTTGTATACTCGCTGATCAAATTCGATCTTAGGTAAAGTACCTATATATGTAGCCATAAAATGAGCTTGATGGGTAGTGCGAGATAGCTAATTGATAGCCCCATGTAATAAATAAGGACAAAAGATTCTTTTGTCCTTGTCAGCGTGGCCGGGATTTTGTTGTTTGGGCAGTCTTATGTCATTTGACAGTTGGCCAAACAAACACGTTTCTGTTAATTTTATATGATTTTAATTGATTTTGGTCGACAAAATTGGCAGTCAAACAGACCTTTCAAAATTGATTCCATTAATTTGATGATGATCAGCATAAATATAAAGGCCATAATAGATGTTTTACTTTAATATGTATAAAAAACTGAATTTACTTATGTGTTTTATTTTAATTTAATTACATAAATCCTACTTATTTGTTTCATTTTAGATACGTGTCAATTATAGTGTAATTGTAGTCGCTCATTATTTTCGGTCAGATTTAGGGAAAAACGAATGTGATAGCAACACTGTAATTTTATGTTGCTGTCTCAGTAGAGGCCACAAGGTAGTTACCCTATTACACCTATAAGTACATATTTAATCTATGGATTTGATATACGAAACTAAAAAGCTTCTCCCGCCATTTTGACAATTCTCTCTTCAATCTGCCTCCTTATATTAGCATTAACGCGAGGCAGGTCACTATGCTTCCTAATAGACATCTCTATTTTCTGCACGAGTTCTATCTCTCTGGGCCAAGCAACGAAGTTTGTGATGGCGCAATCGGCAGGGGAGCCGATGCGACCGGTGCGGCCGCAGCGGTGGATGTAGTCAGCCGTGTAGAGGGGAAAGTCGTAGTTTATTATGTGTTGTGTCTGGAAATAAGAGAATAAATATAAAATTGTATAGAAGATATATAGATAAAAGTCTTACAAGATAATAGGATGATAATAATTAAACTTTTACTCTTATGTCTATACTAACTATACACAATGCATAGCATATTATTAAAGCATAGTCCATTTGCCAGAGATTTGCAAAATACAGCTTTGGACTATTATTTTTTGTTTGATTGTCAATTGCACAGGGTTTCTTTTTATATTATCTATTCATCTATTCTATATTATTGAAGTGTCTGTTAGTAATATTAAAATAACCGCTTTTTACTACATGCATATGAATGGTATGTACGGTAACATCAAAATAAAATTTTCTACAAGTTTTGTCTGTCTGTCTGTCTGTTTGTTCCGGCTAATCTCTGGAACGGCTGGACCAATTTTGACGGGACTTTTACTGGCAGATAGCTGATGTAATAAGGTCTAACCTCGGCTGAACTAAACAACTTTTTGTTAAGTTCCACGCGGACAAAGTCGCGGGCACAGCTAGTTAATAATATAATTTGTTAACCATTTTGACCGAGGAGGGCATGTCACAAGAGCTGCTTTTGCTGTTCCAAATCCTACTAACGTGGTTTTAGTAATACCTGTCACCCGATTTAAAATGCAATAATTATGCTATGCTTATATTTATGTGATTAATATGCAACTTTGTAAACTATACTCAAAATACTTACTCTAATAGTATCCAGCCCTCTAGACGCAATATCAGTACAAGACAAAACATTAACTTTCCCCGTCCTAAACATCTCAAACTTGCCCAACTTCAAAAGTACTGGCATCTTCCCATTAATATTTATGCATTCTACTTTATTCTCGTTCAGAAACATTGATACAAAGTCGCATGTTGATGTTTGGTTGGAGAATATCATGACTGGACGCTTTAGGTTCATATCTGCTTGGACTAATTTGAGCAACTCTGCTGGTTTATGTGCTTTGCCCAGCCGTAGAAATCTGGAAATATAAAATAGGTATGTTAAAGTGTACATCCACTATATGTTGGAAAGAGATAATAATAATATTGTGGGACCGCTCACACAGCCATTTGATTCCAAACTAGGTGGAGCATGTATAATGGCAACCAGACAACTGATTAATATATGATATATTTCTAAAAACATACATATTAAACATAAATTACTGCCAGACTCAGAACAAATGACCATCACACAAATAGTTGTCCTGGGTGGGAATCAAACCCACAACCTCTAGTTTAGCAGTCAGGGTCACTATCCATAAGACCAAAAGGCCAGACATATTTATTTTCATGAGATATTTAAATATTCTTATACTAATGTATGAATTAATCTTTTGTTTTTTTTTTAATGCCCAATTAAATCTCAAAAAGGTATTTAAGAAATTAATACTCACTTTTGAGGCACATGCGGTAACAACCTATGTATATTTCCAGTAGTAACAGTCTTAAGTGACTCTGGATGCACAAACGCACTCACAACCGTCGGTAACTCATGAGGCATTGTTGCACTAACCAGGGTCACCTGACATCCTGATGGTGGTGTTTGAATATCAACTTTATATTGAATCTGTAAAGGATAATTTTATGATTATAAAACAATTGCAATAAACTAATATGATAGCTTCCTAAGATTAAAATATAGACATTATAACCTTTTAATGGGTTACACTAGATTAATACGACAAATATTGTTGCGTCTTTTTTGCCAGGATTCCAGGATCAAATAGACCGAAGACACAGGTCATTTAAACTCCTTTTTTTATTTATTTATAATGGTGGGCAGTTAAAAAGTTAAAATTTTGTAATATTGAGTGTAAAAACTGAGAAATGAACATTCTACTAATAGAACAAATCTTTTTGCTCCGAGGTTTTGTGCCCCAAATTAATGCAGTTATGACTTAATAATATTATAACTGTAAATGTTACAGTTATGAAGGGTACAGTATTTTTTAACACATTTTTGTAAATCATATGTACAATAACCCGGAGGCAATATACATAGACGATATATAGGAACAGATAATTTTAAAACAAAACTATATTTAGGGCAAAAATAAAAAAATCTTACCGCAAACTTCTTCAACAAGTTAGCAAGTTTGTCAATAAAACTATCATCTAGTAAAGTATCTGCTTCATCCAGAACCACATGATGAACATTATTGACCTTGAATATTCCAGTGGTTACGAGTTTACTATAAGCTCCCAACGTAGTGACAAGGAGGTCACAGTATTCTATTGGTGGATTTAACATCTTTTGCTTTGTCCGTCCACCAACTAATGTTGTTACATTCAAGTTTAGCCGTTGGGCTATATTTTGGGCCACTTCTCCTACTTGTAGTGCTGTAAAAACATAAAAGATATTGTTAAAAATCATATTTTCAACTAGTGTCTTTTTATAAAACGTTCAACTAGTGACAAAATATGTGTGTGAACAGTTTATTCACATAATCATCCTTATTTTTACACAGATGAAATTAAATTAATCTTACCTAATTCCCTACTAGGGGTTATAACAACAGCCAAGGGACTGTTGAAATCCTCTTTGATACTTGGCTTCCAGTCCAGAATATGTTGGAATATCGGCAGTAAATACGCCAGCGTCTTGCCGCAGCCGGTCTCCGCGGTTATAACAGTGTTGTGACCATTCAAAATAGCTGGGATCCCCTTAGTTTGAATAGCAGTGGGCAAAGTAATCCCTTGCTCTGACATAACCTCAATTAAGTTTTGACGCAAGCCGATCTCTTCGAAACTCTTCTTGTAAACTGGGTTTTCCTCCTTTTTATTTGCATTTCCGTAGACTATAAAGTAATCGTTTTTCGACTTGTTATGCAGCCAGCCTTTAGACGCCAGCGGAATACCTTCAAATTTACTATACGTCTTGCCCTCATAATGATTGAATTCTGGTCGCTTACACGATATTATTGGCAACTTTTTCTTTGCCTGTTGTACACTGTAATACCGGCAATACGTAAGATTTAATATAGGTCGCAATTTCGACATTATTACGGTCATTATTTACAAACGCATGATGAAATACCAAACATCGCACTTAGCACTTCACAAGTTTGGTTAAAGTTTTGAAAATTATTTGACATTGACATTACCATTGACAGCGCAAGATATATAACGTTTAGTTCTTGCAAAATATAATATTCTTAGGCCAGCTGTTTACCTTTTTAACCCCCGACGCAAAAAAGAGGGGCTATCTGTCAGGGGCATCGTAGCTCCTTAACGAATGGACCGATTGTAGTGTTTTTTTTTGTTTGAAAGATGACGTGATCTTGATGATTTTTAGCTATTATTTATGAATATCTGTTAAGTTAAGTTTTGTGCATTATCCACTTTACACAGTCGCTTCGGCCACTAAGAATTGACTTGTCTTCCTTTACCTACCAATAAGTAACAAGAGAAGATAAAGCTCCTTTTAAACCGAATAAAAAATACTGAACAGATAGCCTAGTGGCACAGCTATAGTAGGTATAGGTCACCACTCCAACTACAACTGCGCGACGCGATATGCTGTGGATTCTTTGTGTCCGTGGTTTGATACCCCCGCGATACAGGGACTAAAATAAATTCCTTTATGACGTTTATCTATAACCATTTTCCGCATGTTATTCTTACACAAATAAACTATTGTTAGTGTAGTTGCCCTTTATGCAAAGCTAAGTTCAAACAAAATAAACAAAACTACCTATTTCTGAATTAACGTCATTAGCAACTTTATATCTATGGTAGCAACCAACTCTGTTTGTGCAATAACAATATCATTGCACAATTAATTAATGTTTGTGAAAAATTACGAATATTACACAATATTTACACATTTTCTTAAAACTTTTGTGAACAGGGACTGATATGTATTAGAAACTATGGCAATAAAGTAGGAAATCATAATAAGAGCCGTCGTTGGAAGTAATTTAACATTGCAAATTATGTACACCTCTTTTTTTTTACGGGTTGAAAATCTAATGACTTCAATCCACGCCGAGGGCACAACGTGGGGATATGTCGGGTGTTAAATGTATTCGTTATAACATTATATAATATAAATTTTAAACTATAATTAAAGGTAGTATCAAAATGTGCTTAAGACCTTTAATATGATACCCATATTGTACCAATAATCCCCTATTCGGACTATTATATGCATAGAGTTTATACTTGTTCTAGTCGGTTATTCGGTCCTAGGTAGGGCTGTACATAATTTAGCCCCGCCGAGCATGCTTTAGCGAACCCGGGACTCCGGCAAAGGCAAGGACGGGACCGGGGTGTTTTTAGTCGGAGCAAGTCCGACATATCCCCACGTTGTGCCCTCGGCGTGGGTTGAATTCATTAGATTTTCAACCAGTAAAAAAAAAAGAGGTGTACATAATTTGCAATGTTAAATTACTTCCAACGACGGCTCTTATTATGATTTCCTACTTTATTGCCATATTCTCTAATACATATCAGTTCCTGTTTACAAAAGTTTTAAGAAAATGTGTAAATATTGTGTAATATTCGTAATTTTGCACAAACATTAATTAATTGTGCAATGATAATGTTATTACACAAACAGAGTTGGTTGCTACCATAGATATAAAGTTGCTAATGACGTTAATTCAGAAATAGGTAGTTTTGTTTATTTTGTTTATGCGACACAAGCGTTCAAAAGGCTAAATAATAATGACCAAGGTAATCTACTTCTTAAGAAAACAAACACTTTTATACAAAACACTAATCCCAATTAAATAATATATTCAATATTTCTAATCTCATTGTATTTGTATTGTATGTTTATTCGATGATTTCCTGTTGGTCACACGAGTGCCCTTACTCTTCAATTTAATTTTAATTCTAATACAATGCCAATGCAAAATTTATATTCAGTAGTTTAGCAGGCAGGTATTCCGTTTTCTTAAAAAAAAAACTGTCAATGGAAGGAAACTTTTTTGTACGGTGTGTTGTTTGTTATTCATTTAGCAGGTAAATGAATAACAATTTTGCATTGGCATTGTATGAGAATTAAAATTAAATTGGAGAGTAAGGGCACAGATAGACACCCCTGTGTGACTATCAGGTTTTTTTTTTATGTTACACCGCTGTACACAGTTGTGTGCTGTAGGTAGGTACCTTCAGCTAACACAATGTCTCACAAAAGAGGTAATATTAGTAAGCTCAGTAGTCTGTGTCGGATCAGCTTCAGAACAACTCGTATTTAACAAGGCCGAGTGGTCGGGAAAAAAATACAAAATGATTAGTTTCTCGCGTTTTAAAATAAAATATGTAGCTTTAATTGTATGTGCCATTGGAATCGCTATTACATGGAGTCAGAACATGTAAGTCAAGTTTTTTTTGCTCTTTTGGTATTTGCATAATTAAAATTGATATTCTATTTTGATTTGCTATATCTACCGATACTTAGATACATATTCTTTTTAACCCCGACGCAAAGAGGGGTGTTATAAGTTTGACTTGTGTGACTGTGGCATCGTACGCGTTTACGCAAATGCATGGACTGATTATGATGCGATTTCTTTTGTTTAATAGCTTACGTGGTCGAGATGGTTCCTAGCTATAATTTATAAATAACTGTTCAGATGTTTAAACATTTCTCATTCGAACTTTTAACTTTATTAAAGTCCTTTTATTGAAGTTAAAATGTCGAGCTCTTATTAGTTTTTATATGCACTTCGCCGAGTCGGGTGTCTGCTACATAGGTGTAACAAATAGAAAATACCTACTAGTAGATACTAGATACTGAACTGTGCACCGACGCAGCGATGCTAATCTTAAAAATATGAATAGGACTGTAGGTTCTTTTAATAAAGAATCGGAATAGGAGGGTTGGAAGGTCGGAATGGGAGGACCGGAGTCCGATTTAAAGAAGAAGGAACAAACATAAAAAAACTCACCTGCCCTGTGAGCCTAAATTTAAGCTCTCAATGTTTTGAATACTTATAAGTGTTGCCACAATAGCCAGGTAGGTATAGATAGGTAGGTAAGTACCTAAATACTTTTCCAAATAAAAAAATAACTATTTTAGTTACCTACATGTTTTTCTATATTATAGTTACCTATATAATGTTTATGTTTACTTACTACAGGCTCATAAAATAAAATGCCATAAAATATTTACTAAACAATAAAATAAAAAGATTTCAGAGGCAATTTCGTCGTCATGTAACCGAGCTGATATAAATAACTAAATTCAAAATACCTATCAACTATTGATTTTTATAAATAGGTACTAGGTACCTAAGCCTCCTTCCCCCAAACACTACTTAAATCTATTTTGGATAACCAAAATCACACCAAGACAAGAACATTTTCATGTAAAGTTAACGCCAAGACGAGTAGGTGTATATATGTTTTAACATGTTTTTAGTCTGTTTTTTATGTCAAATTATAACCGTAATTAACTTAAACAAGCAATTTATTTTATTACTTACTTACCTACAGGAAAAATATTTTTAATAAGTTTTTTCTTTATTTGGAATTTTTATTTTACCTGTAACATCATTGTCACCCTACATTGACGATATGACCAAACGTGGATTGAAATACCATCAAACGTAGACATTCAAACGATATGATCCATTTTAGCTGGCCATATCATGAAACGACTCTATTTCATAAAAGGCCAACCATATCATGAAATGGCCAATTCTACCATTAGGCCACGACATATATGTACACACCTATTGGTTGCACTGTAAAATAGTTACCAGATCTTATGGAGAGCCAAGCTCCTAACTCTTCGCGCCCTAATTAACATTTTAACATTGTTTAACCTTATTAGTATTGGGTATAGAAGAGGCCTTACCCAACAATAACATAATAAAAAAACTCTCATTACCTATAGCGTCCTGTCGTCCTATCCCGAGTCAAAATGTGTGACTTGGCCGTTAAGCTACGATACACTCACCCCAGAATACTGAAACGCTATTTAACTTTAAGACGCTCTTAAACGTCTATCTGCTGCTACTTTACACCTTAAAGTGACAGAGACAGCGCGAGACTTAACGATGTCTTAAAACTGATTTACGTTTTAGTATTTGGACAGACACATAAGGGTTATCAGGAGATTGCCATAGTTTATTATAAAAAAAAGACACATAAGGACCTTTCAATGTTGAAGTTTCACCAGTATTGTACGGTCGTCTGTGGGTAGGTGTAGGTACTAAAACAAGTTTAATTAATTAAGCAGCCGGGATAGGAGTAAGTAAGTTTAAAACGAATCCGGGATATGGTCGTTTATAGATAGACACAGACGCGACTTATCCAAATTTTATGAGGAGAGGCAAAAAGTGGACAAGGTTAAGCATTTACATATATTTAGAATTTATTAATTAAAAGCGCAATTTTATAATAATATACGTACCTAATTAAGAAATTTAATAAAGATAGTTAAGTATAGTAGTTTATTACTGAACCATAAAATTTACATACCAGTTACATATAATGTAGCAATTTATAATCGCACCATAACTTTAGCAAAACAATAGGTTTGCATTTTACATAATTATTGCTGAGCATTAAATATATATTTAATGTTAAGTACCTACCTGTATTATGGTCATTTACACGTAACTTGTATTAAAATCTAAAAAAAAACAGTTATGACAGAGTTTGCCCATTTGAAACTTCGCTCTTGTTTTTACGCCTATCTAAAACCTTTTTGACTAATGTCGATAACAGACTCTTTGATTTTTGATGATGTTATTTAGTTCTAATAACACAATTGCGACCTTTCGCTTTTTTACATTTATCTCACTCTAGTTATAGGTATCTTATTGGATATGGATACTTGGATTCCACTTAGGATAATAGTACCTACTACTTACTTAAACACTACTGATTGGGTACTATAGGTACAATAATTAATTATTGAAGTTAGTAAGTATTTATACGTATGCTGATATATTCTAGTACTCGGGTAGTATTCGGGTTAGTATTCGGGTACATTTTAAATGGCTATTTTGGGATGTTGATAGTAGACACATACTATACTTTACCTATCTATCATCTAGTCAAGCCAAGTTCAAGTAACAGAACTGGCGAGCAGCACCGTGTGTGTTTCACATCAACGTGTCAAATTTGGCTCATATATTGAGAATTGCGAGATACATTTATCCTTCAAAATTCGTATATAAGAACTAGCTAACTCAGACCTTAGGCTACAATATATTATCCTAAGTTATAAGAAGAAATGGTATTTTATGTTGTTATAAATAAATTTCAAGACTGACCATTGAACTTGGCACCCATTTAGATCTTAATTCTTTTGTCGTTGAAGTCAACAACCAAGGCATATATCATAATATTAAACTTGGCTCTCATTTCACATTTATGTTTTTGATGAGATTTTGGTTAACCAATAAATCCTAATATCAAAGTTAGACGCAACCTTGTTTAGGTACTTGCCATTAGCACAATTAGGCAATCTCAATAAAAAATACGTTATACAAAATCCCCGAACGAAGAGGAAAGAGTTATTAAATTCGGACTTCCCCGAAAAATAAAACGAAATTGCGCACACGGCGGTCACTAGGATAAAATTAAAACCAGACGCCCACGTCGGGCATTCTTGGCATTGATGCAACATATTGTAAGTGTAAAAGAAAACGAATGGCTAATAGTAATAATATAAAAATATTATTCTGCACCCACTGTCTTTTTCGTCGTGGTAGCCAGGTAATCGAAGAATCCGAATTACATGTAGATAGTGCAACAGAATACCATACATTTATACATGTAAGAAGTTATACAGATGCAACCTTTGATTATATACCTGTCTAGATAGAGCAATCCAAAACAAGTCGTGAGGATAGTGGTATCAATATTTATATTAAGTCCCATAGTTTTCGCAAATCACCCCAGTAGGTAATAAATTGGCAACACCGGTCAACCCGACTGTCTTAACTCTCTGCTCTTGAAATTTCAAAATAAATACGTGTTTTCCTTAACAATATTAGCTAAACATACAAACTTATTGATGAAAAGTAATCTTAGTGTTGTTTTAAGGTTTTCAGACATCATTAAGACAATTTGAGAGCACAAACCGGCATTTCTTGTATTTCGTGAGCTCGCACTTATTTGTTGAAATGACAATGACGTAGGTGGCAAGCTACTCTACCATAATTACGGCAGATTTTTCCACCGCCTGATAATTTTTATTCGTGCAACAAAATTGACGTCTGATAGATTTTGTATGAACTGTCAAAAATTCATAATTATTCCTCGGATAGTAAATTATCAGGCGTTGCTAAAATCAGCCCTTAGTAGACTTAATTTGGGCCGTTATCTACGGCTAATGTTCTTTATAGACAGATAAATATATAGGTAATCAAAGTGTCGAAATATCTTAATTATACGACCACTTACGTACCTACCTTCTTATTTACATTTAGCGTAGCTAAACGCCAAGTCAGTAAACTAGGAATTTAATAAATACGCGCTAATACATTGTATAGATGTGTACAGTGTTTTAGCATGCGTTCAATAAATTATTTACTATAGGCAAGTACCTACATAATTACATAGATGAATTTAGATCTATCTGTGACTACATACCTATCCTCTGTCATCCCATTCGCAGTAGGTCGGACATAATATAAAAACATACCTAGACTCTTATTACATTCATCAATTTAACCCTAAAAGACCATGAAAAAAAGTTTTAGACAATCTTCTTTTTTTTCCAGAAACATTTTGTATATCATTTCTGTATTGGAAGTTAAGATCTTGCCGACGGTAATGAGGATAATTCAAGTGGTCGTCGTCAGCCTATCTTCATTGAACAGATCGGTTATCTATCCTTTACATGCGAGTGTTCAAGGTTAGTACCCAAGTGCATCGATCAATTATCTACTAGGATATCTACCTATATATATTTATATTTCATGAATACTAAGGACTGCAAGAAGGCAATAGTTCAATGGCTAAAACCGAAGACCTATGATGCCATTGAATTATTCCGACAAGCATCGACAATATGAGTTGTACATAAACCCACACTCACACTTGCACACACAAACACACACTATTTCAGAACATATCTTTAAGTTGTTATTTCAGTTCACTACTTTTACTTTTTTATAATTTGGTATTGGAGAGCGGGGTCTCCTAGCACAGGTATTGCTTTTACTTAAAAGGAGGCCCCTATTTAAAATTTAAAGTAAAAATTTAACGTTTCTGAAATAAATATGTTGTGTCTTTGTGCATGTGATTTGAATGTTTGTGAAACACCCCGCGACACAAGGATTTAAATCCTTAGTGCAGACAAAAAAAAAAAATTTTTCACGTAAGTATTTTGCGCAATTCGTCAGTTCCTGTGATTTATTTTTCAATAGAATGTCGTGCTCCCGCTCCCCAACCCGATCCTCTATTTGTATCGCATGTCTAGACATTTTTTACAAACCGTCCTAACCAAAGAGTACAAAAAATAGTTTACTGGCTGTTATAGCGGCAAAGAGTAGCCTATGTCCTTTCTAGGGGATCCAAGCTTAAAGACACCTAGTTCTCGTCTTACGTCCCTTCAGTCTCTCCTGCTTCAGAAACCTACACTCGCACATTTACCGTTACCTATATACCTACGCTGGATCGACAAGCTTAGATATATGTGCATCCACTAGAAATAAGCATTCTTCCAGTCCTACGTTAAAATTCTGAGATTTAATCTAACTTACGACTGCTAACGTAGAGACTATTGTCATCTCTTTGGTAACCTTTAAACTCTAAACACGTCTTAATGATTACATCTATGTATGAACAGTTGTGCACGCGTATTTATTATGTTAACTAAATCACATACATAATTTATAGTTCTAGAATCTACTGTCTTATAACCAATACTATTTCATATTTACGGGCCTGTTGGTCTAGTGACCCTGACTGCTAAAGCGGAGGTCGTAGGTTCGATTCCCACGCTGGACAAATCTTTGTGTGATGAGCATGATCATTTTTTCTGTGTCTGTGTGTAATTTATCAATAATATGTATGTATTTAGAAATATATAAGTAAGTTTATCAGTTGTCTGGTTACCATAATACAGGCTCTGCCTAGTTTGGGATCAGATGGCCGTGTGTGAGTTGTCCCAAGACATAAAAAAATAAATAAAAATTGCTTAATTAACATCAACAGAACAATAAAATTTAATTTTAGTATTTTTAATATCTTGACCACTATGATGTTTATTGCAGATGGTCAAGCTTTTGACTTCATAATAGTGGGCGCGGGAACAGCAGGATGCGTGCTAGCAAACAGACTGACGGATGTACCCGAATGGCAAGTGCTGCTTATTGAGGCTGGCGACGATCCACCTGGAGCTACTAATGTAAGTTACCTTCTCGTTTGTCGACTATTACTCATAATACAAAGACCCTCAAAGGCAGAGGTTCCCAAACTTATGTTTTCTACTGCCACTTTGAACTTTGAGAATAAACTATATAGCGCCCCCATTTTTTCATTTACTTAAAAACCACTATAACTTCACAATAAGATTAATTGTTGCGAGCTATATTAGCGGAGATTCGATTTCTTTTCTGGGTCTCTTACCGCCCTTTAGGCCTGCAGCGCCCACAAGGGGGCGTTATCACCCACTTTGGGAAAGGCTGCTTTAAGATATAAGAGGGTGCAAAAGTTAAAAAGGGTGGTAAAAAGAATTTACGTCAAAAACCAATAAGAAGACTAAAAGTCTACGTCAATTCCTGGATGTACGTGTACCTACTACTAATCCATAATTAGTTTTATGGAGATTAACTTAGCAAGTGATGTATCTGCTTGATACAAAAGTGTTCAGTGACGTTATTAATCCCATCCCGTATTAATGATTAATGAATTATATTTGTTTTAGATTCCAGGCTTATCAATTTTAGTATCAGAAGTATTACCAGATTGGAATTATTATACTGTAGATGATGGATACTCAAGCCAAGGGCTTAAGACAAAGGGAATCCGGAATTTAAGAGGCAAAATGGTCGGAGGATCAGGTAGCGTTAATTTCATGTACTATGTAAGAGGAAATAAAGAAGACTATGAGAGTTGGGCTAGAGAAGGAAATGAGGGATGGAACTGGGATAATGTCACATCATACTTCAAAAAAAGCGAACGACTATTGGACAACGATATTTTGGGAAGTAGTACAGCTAGTCTACACAACACAAAAGGTTATATGGGCATTACACGGCCAAATTGGGACCACAAAACGAGAGAATATCTCAACGCCTTCAAGGAACAAGGACACCAAATTCTTATTGACACCAATGGCCATGACCAGTTAGGAATATCCACACCGAGTTTTAACGCAGAATACTATTTTCGACAAAGTACAGCTAACGTGTTCCTAAACCCTATTAAAGACAGAAAAAATCTGCATGTCCTCAAAAACACTGTTGCACGAAAACTTATATTCAAGGACAAAAGAGCCATAGGAGTTGAAATAAAACTTCCCGATGGGAAAGTAATAAAAGTAAACGCTAAACAAGAAGTGTTATTATCAGCTGGCACTATGAATAGTCCTCAATTACTTATGTTGTCCGGGATCGGACCTAAAGAGCATTTAAAAGAAAAGGGGATTGATGTAATATTTAACTTGCCGAACGTCGGCAAAAACTTACATGATCATCCCTTAGTTATCTTAACCCTTACGGGGAAGAAAAGTTTGGCTTCAATCGTAGAAAATGTTGACTCGTTTAGGTATCTTGATCGTTTTCCAGCTCCGAATTTTTTGGGCTTCGTTGCTCTGAATAAGTCACAAACGTATCCTGATTATCAGATCACAGCTGTCCCTACTCCTACTGCTGCAATTCTCCCTTCTTTCCTCTGTGCATCATTATTTGCTTATAACGACGAATCATGCATAGCTATTGCCTCAGCCACTAAACAAAAGGAAGCCCTATTTACTCTTATAACACATCTGCATCCGGAATCCAGGGGCAAGATATTGCTAAAGAGTTCAAACCCAGATGATTCTCCATTAATTTATTCTGGATACTTCAGTAACAAGAACGATTTAGATAACTTTGCAAAGTACGTGGATGATTATGTGAGCATATTAAATACGACATATTTTAGGGCGATAAAATCTGAAATCATTGATATGCAAGTCAGTCAGTGTGCTGATTTGAAGTTCGGAAGTCATGAGTATTGGAAGTGTTATGTTTTAAATATGGCCACGACGCATTACCATGCTTCGGGGACGTGTGCAATGGGGGTAGCTGGTAAGGGCGTTGTCGATGAAAGATTAAGAGTAAGGGGATTGTCAGGTGTGAGGGTTGTGGACGCTAGTATAATGCCTTCGATTACAAGTGGTAACACTAACGCGCCAGTAGTCATGATTGCTGAGAAAGCGGCTGACATGATCAAAATTGATCACGGAATTCCAGTAACAATTACATAAATCTGGCGGTACCTGCTTTGCGAACGATTTTACAGTGTTAAAATATACTGAACCTGTTGGCTGTGAATTTAGTGATCGTGGAAGTACAAGAATATTTATTGTTAAGCAAACAAACCAGGACAGGTTTTAAAGTCGAAAAGCAATCACGAGGTGTCCAAAATGAACACGTATTGCGCATTTTCTCTGAGATCATAATTACAATTTCAAATAAAATATGTTTGACAGGACAACTACTCACATTATGAACATTTAAGAAGTCTCTAATAGATACAGCCTTAATTGATTAGTAGGTATATTTTGTTACCTAAACATGAAGATTATTAAAAAATTACAGACAATAAATACAACCTAATTTTGATTTTTTTTCTTTTTTGTTTTTCTTTTATTATTTATTTTCTAGTTTCATTCGCTTGCATTTTAAATGGGAATTAAATAAAATAATATTTGCTCCCACCGTCCGCTTTCACGTTTATTTTTTATTTGAATGCCTTACAACAATTATAGCTTTAACTAACACTAACGTAAAAATATTTAACATCATTTATACAGAATATTTACAAGATGTACAAATAAACTTACAGAAAAAATAATCACGAATTACATATAATCACGGTTTTTAAATATAAATTATAATACTTATGTTTGCAATGCCTATAAATTATAAGGTTTATCTTTAAAAAATCAGTAAGAAAATAACGAATATTTAAGCTTCCTCTAGACTTCTTTTGTAGTAGTTGTTAAATTCTTACGTGTAAGAGATGAACATATTATGTACGATGGGCTATTTTATTTTTATCTTTCTATAAAATAATTTTCTTCAAGGCTAGATCTGTCTAGAGCCTTAAACAATATTATATATTTCGGACTGCATTTCAACTGCACTCTCGACTGCAAATTTGCAGTTTCAATTGTACAGACCGTTTTTACTCGGTTAGCAGTTCCAACGACTGCACGCTGGATCTGCAAACCGACAAGAATCGGGCTGCACGTTTGGTTTGCAGTTTTATTGCAGTCGTATTCACTGCATTCAAAGTGCAGTCCGTCAGTCTATAGAGCTTAATATGTTATAAACTAGCATTTTAAATAATTCTACGTGTATCAATTTTTTTGCTTATGTTCGCTCAATTAATCTTACAAGAGATATTCGTCAGACTCTTACATTAGATACACACATTTTATATTTCCTTGAGATAAATAGAAGAAGAATTAATTTATGGATCCCAACATAGAAAACACAAATAATAATATAAATGTGTTCCGCTGTTAATAAATCAATAAAATATAATAATTTTGATTTAATCTGACAATTCATATTATTTATTTTAAAAATAACAAATTTAATAAATGTAGTTTTGATATACTACTAAAGATCTTATCGATGTTATTGTCCAAAATGCATTGTGCCAAGTGCATTCTTTTTTTCAAAACGATATTTTTATCTTCTGAATATTGAAATTAGATGTTATATTAAATTAATATGTGACCTAAGCCGTGCCCAACAACAATGGAATAAGTAAAGACTGGCGTTATTCGCATTGTGTGAAAATTAATTTATAAACACATTAAATTAAAGATAAAAGCGAAAATAAACGAAAGTGCATAATAAAATTCTATTCTTATTCGATTCTACATAAATACATACACTTTGACTATAAAAACGCTCTTATTTCCTTAACGCTATGGTTGATTTTCGTAATTTATTTCTACCAACGTCGTGCAGAACTATGCATATCCTGTTAAGTCAACCAAAGTCCCAAAGTCAACTAAAAGTAATTGTATAATAAATTTCGTGAGGAGTATTCATATTATTTAAAAACGTTTTACTCACGTATATCCACGGGATCGCCCGACTAGTTTCAGACTCGCGGCGGCGGTGGTGTCGCGAGTCGAACCGCCGCTTCAGCTCATGATTAGGGACTCCTATTGAGTCCGAAACTAGTCGGGCGATCCCGAGAATATACGTGAGTAAACCGTTTTGTTTTAAATAACTAAAAGTAATGTAATGCAATAATAAATTAGTTACATACTTATAAATCAAACTAAACTAACAAGTAACTATTAAATTAACTAATTAATGATAATGCAATTGAAATATTTGTGTCCAAACTTCGAGATTTAAAGTATCTATCTTTTTTGTATTTAACAATTGCTACAAAAAAACGCGTGAATTTCCTTCAATTACTTCTATTGTATTTAATTATAATATACAGACATTTTTTTAATCAGCGCTATTTTGCTAATATACATCGTGATTATATGTAATTCAATGATTGTTAGAAATAACAGGCAGATACAGGTTACGATTCTGAAGTAAAGTACAAAAATAATACATACCGATATAAATATTCACCTATATACGAATATTGAAATAAACTTCATCTGCTAATGTATATTGGAAATGTTAATATTTACTCTTATCCTAGGTTTTATAAGATTATCTTAACAATAAAAATAAATAAACTTGTTAGTTTTAAACAGATTAGTTGCATGTAACTAAAGGATTCTGGTTTAGTCACCATGTAAATAATCTGATTTGTCGAAAACAGTAGTATTTTTAACTATACTACAAAAAGCAAATGGATTGGATAAATAAAAACGACTGGTATTTACACATTTCATTAGATTAGGACCAAATTCGACTGCGATATCTCCTGTCCTTGTCAGCCGTTTATGTTAAAAAGGAACAACGATATTCAATTGAACTAGCTTTAAACTTCAACACATTTGTGTCAACTTTGCGGTCGTAGCTTGCGCTCCCGTATCGGCCTTACTAGCCATCTACGTAAGTGCCGGACCTCCCAAACGAACGCTGCTTAAACCATCTTTCGTAGATGTATAAGGCCTTTGATATATAGCTTTAAACTAAAGAAGTATGTATTGCTCAGTGCTTAACAAATTACAAATATAACAGAATAACAAAACAGTACATATGTAGCAACATATAAAGATGCAGCGAAGATTTTTAACATTAAACCTTTTTAAAACAGTTGACATACTACTCTGCGTTTAGAGCAACATAAACTATAACATATTATAAGGTTCAAATACCTTATCATAAATTTACCTACTTGGAAGTGTGTTTTGATAAGACAACGGTAGAAAAATTGTATTTATAATCTGTTTTAATTCTTGTTACAATTGATGTTGTCTTCTTAAACAAACATAAACTTTATGCCAGAGTGAATAAAGTTAATTTTGGACTGTTTGTTACTGTTAATAAAGTCATGAAAAATATGAAGTGGTAGTGCAAACTAAACCTTATTATGTAAGCATAACAGTTGTTTTTCCTAAACCTTGTGTTTGTTTACATGTTTGGTATATAAATTGCGAACGCAATATACAACTTTATGGTCTCTTATAATTTGTTTTCATAGACATTTATTTGCCGAACTATAGGCCAATAATACTTCTTTGATAACTGTGGCAAAAATAGAAACAATGAACAAATGTTGTTGAGCTATATTGGTGACATATCGATGAACCTACCACCAAGCCACCAAGCCACCTAGTTGCATAGTTGAACTATGAGTGGAATTTATCGACGGCTGATGAACTATGATAGTTCATTGCAACAGATTAATGCCGAGGTTTTAATTTTCTGTAACTCAGGTAAGAAAGAGGCAAACCTATTTATTTATCGATATGATTTATTCTATAATCTGATTAGATACAGGTCTGATGAGAAAAAAAAAACAGATTAATTATATCAAAAATTGTCTTTCGTACGTTATAAACCCAAATCAATATGGAAATCCAAAATATGGAGTTGAAAGCTATGTTATTCAATAACATGTGAACCCCACAAACCTTAACCGTGAGAAATAATAAGTTGAAGATTATTTTCAGTTATAAATGTATTTCACTAAATTATAGTTAATTAGAATATTGAAATAAAACTACTTATTTTTAAAACGGATTCCATCACGGTTTATTTAAATTTATTTCCTGCGATAGAATCCGGTCAAAAAGTAGTTTTATTACAATTCTCACATTCGCGTAAACCTCAGAAAGCAATAATTAGAGTAGCTACATGATCTAGATTCCTAGAATTACTGTGATTTAATAAAATTAATAATCCATAATTTTGTGGGTTAACATGTTATTGCATAACATAGCTACTTAACAAGTTGATACGACAAAAGTATAATTTAATAAGCAACAAAACGTAACAATATTGAATTAGAACAGGCAGTTAATTTTGACGCCTTAATTCAGATTAAGAGTAAAAAAGATGGAGTTATCTTTCAACATAACTCCATCTACATATGTCATTGGAACTAGCGCGGTAGTAAATCCAAAAAGGGAGGCAGAATACTATTACGTAGGTACACGACAATATCAGGAGTAAGACTTCATTTACCTACGTATAAGAAACAATAATGACATCAATACTATTATATAACTTTACTATTTATGTATATTTATCTACTTAATTACCAAGTTTAATTATTTCCATTGCTAGAACATATAATATGCTATCATGTTCTACCCATAAAGACAATAAGAAAACTACCAATAGCAAAAAAAGACAGAACATCTTCTATCTCTCTCTAATAAACAAGACAATGTTATCCATATGTATATTACAATTATAGAAAATGTCTTGAATTGTTTTTTTGGGCAGCCATCTTTATTATCTACAGTAGGCGTAAAACCTGTCATATCAAAACGTTAACGTCATTGTTAGATGACAGTTAACTTCCGCTAGTGTACACAGATAATATATTTACAATTAATGTAAACTACACAGATACCCGTAACGCTGAAATTACTTTTTTATAACAAATCGAAGGAAATAGAAAGAAATGCTTTAATTTTTACGCCAGAAAATAATGTGGCAAGTGTAAATGTTATGGTTTTAGTAATTTAAAATTCATAGCAGGTAATAATATAATTGTCGCTTTGAAAGTACCACATGACCATTGGCTACTTGACAGTATACAGGAAAATATTGAAAAAATTACTTCGTTTTATTTTATACTTCTTACATAATTTTTTATAAAAAAAAAATTGTGAAAATAAATATTATAACCTATTGATTTTAAATACGCTTTAAAACATTCGGTCACGGAATCATACACAAACCTAATACGACGCTCCAACTCTAGTGCGTGACGTCACACGATGCTAAATCATGACCAAGCTTGACATATGGCAAAGCTTGACAAGAACTTAATGAAAGAAAGAACTTTTAGTTTTTGTCAAGCTTGTCTGTCATCCGCACTCAGAATAAATTTCCAAAAATAATAAATTTACAATTTATTTTAATTAAATAATTATATGCTCATTGTTTTATTTTTACATCTGTCAAATAACCAATCGAAGCTAATTCATATAATAGTTGATCGTTTTGCAATTAAAAATATT
The DNA here is from genome assembly GCA_932294365.1 of Diachrysia chrysitis. NCBI lineage: Eukaryota > Metazoa > Arthropoda > Insecta > Lepidoptera > Noctuidae > Diachrysia > Diachrysia chrysitis. The sequence goes on along the minus strand of OW028648.1, from coordinate 1,499,065 downwards.
GTTGAATTTTCATTTTTATTAAATTTTGTCTAAACTTTTACACTCACCTCATAGTTAAATTTCTTGCATAGATGAACCTCAAATACGAATATTTACTAATAAGACAACATCAACAAGATCTTAAACATTTAAATACTAAATTGTAATATTTTTTAATTAATGATTTCACAAGCATCAAGAGGTTCATTATGCAGAAAAGAAACTGATAAAAAAGAAACTATAAGTTTATTAAAAAAAAAAGTTCAAAATATAACGATTAATCAGTCTTTGTAGACAGTGAAGTTCCTTTCACAAAAAAAAACACCCACCAAAAGTGATGCAACCTTGCTCAATCTATCATGTAGTACACTTTAGACGCGTCTAGATATACCGTCCTGTTACTGTATTTTTTATACATAAATTGCTGAAAGATGTTTCAACCATTTGACTTTTGACAGATTCACAATTGACAAGCAACCATAGACATATAAATACTTCATAAACGCTGCCAATAGTGAAGCGACATACCTCTTTAGCTCAGAAACCGATCGATCGATACAATGAAAATAGTTCATGTTGTTTTTCCGTAAATAAGTCAAAGTATTTTTAATATATTTACACAAGTACTGGAAACTCTGTATTTCGACCTTCTTCGTATCGAAAAACTACCTATATAACCTATATAACCTATAATAACTTAGATTGTTATCAATACGTTTACGATACGGCTTAACACAGATGTTTTATTTTATTACATATTTAAACGCCCGATTGTGTTAAAAAACGATATGAAACGTAAAAATAAAATATAAATGTCTTAAATCGATTAATACTTTATAAATCCATCGGTTCATAAAACAAATCGAATCGGTAACGTACTAAGATATCACTAATGGGCGGTTCCTATATTCAAGTATCGATTTGATTTGCTTACGGACGGTAGAATTTTCTAAGCAAACGAAGAAAATTCTAGTCCGTTATCAAAACGAAACGTTTCTTTAATATAAGAACCATGCAGAGAACCATCTCTCAAATATCTGTCTGTTTAACCAATTCTGTATCTATTACTGCAATTAGAGCAATCGGTTTCAGAGCTAGTTTCAAAGAAATTGATGATATTTAATAAAAATATAGAATGTAGATTATTCCATCATAGAAAATCTTATAACAAGTATACAAATAATAGAAGGAAAAACTTAAACCTCAGGCAGGACTCGAACCTGCGACCACTCGCTTGACGCGCCAGTGGTCGCAGGTTCGAGCCCTGCCTGAGGTTTAAGTTTTTCCTTCTATTATATGTATTTAATCACAAATATTCGCTCCGCATGCGTTAATGCGTAACAAATAATTAAAAATTATAACAAGTAATTTAGAAGATCATACAAAAATATTTTGAAAGGAACTTCCTCATAAAAATTGATAGATAGATCTTTTTTATCTAAATAGGTACACTTTTGTACAGTACGGACTAGACGCGAGTACAGTTGCGGTCAAAAGCGTTTTTAACATTTTAATTATAGTTTTTAACAAGTCAGAACGCGATTCGAATACTACATTTAAATCTTAAATAAAACATCGAGTGCCTACTTTATTGAAATACAAAATAAGAAATGATATTTACTTAATAATAATTCTAGGTACATGTATGTGGATTACAGTGATCTAATATACACATTAAATATAAACACAACGCAAAGCTTGTGACCGCGGCTGTACACTAAATAATTATTTACTTATTAGAGTGTTTTTACATACTTCGATTAATTCTGTTAGCTGTGAGAACTTTGTGTACGCTTCTTGGAGCATGTTTCTGAAAAGATAAAGAATACCTTTAGTACCTACACAGTATATTTTAGGAGACGTCTTTTGCTTTTTAACTGATGGTTCGAACAATAAAACTCACTAAATTACTTGCATAAATGTTTCTTAATATGTTTAATCTTTATAATATATAAAGCAAAGTTGTGTAGTTACACCATTTATAGCACAGGAACTGGTGGACCGATTTTATGATCTTTAATTTGTTGGATTTGTCTCCGTCTCAAATAACAGAATATCTATAAAAAAAATGAAACACAAATGCAGAATAAAATGGTGTCTCACAGACACGGGAACCACTTACGCAAGTAAAATCGCGGGGTACAGCTAGTATTAAGATATTAAACAAAAAGTTTTTGGTACCTCTACATATGTATTAAAAACAAATAAGCCTACATACCTGCACTTACTACAGAACACAGAGAGCCTGCTGTGCGTGATGACCTCGGCGTCGATGCAGATGATCGCGAGGCTGTCCCGGAACGTCCGCTCCAGCTCCTCTATGCTGGACTCAGCGATATCTGTAGTTAGTACCCTGCAAAGACAACAAATCTTTATAAATCTTCTTACATAAAACAAATAAATAAATAATAAATAAATGTGGACAACATCACATACATTGCTCTCAACCCAAAGTAAACAGCTAAAGCACTTGTGTAATGGAATTCAGAGTCAACGAAGTTACCACAAACACCCAGACGCGAGACATTGTAGAAAAGGTGTTTTCTACATTGACCCGTCCGGGGATCGAACCCGGGACCTCAGAGCTGGCGACACCTTGAAAACCGGTGTGTACACCACTCGACCACGGAGGTCGTCTCGACAAAGTAGTTACACCATATTATAACTCAATAACGGGTGGACAGATTTTCATGATCATTAATTTGTTAGATTCATCTCCACCTCGGCATAGCAAAACCACTATAAAAACCACAGAACAGATAAATACAGTAGAAGTCGCATAGCGCACACAAAGATAGGTATATCGTATTTCGTAACACTAAAATATCCTTCACGTCATTGGGCATTTTGAAGTAGGCGGTTTATCAAGCGTTACTTAATAGAATAAAAACCATGACAGCATGTTAACAGTGTTGTTTATTGTATACCCTTTATTGTACAGAAAAGTTTGAAGAGAAAGTTATGCTACTCGCTGCTAGATGGCTTAATTTCATTCAATTTAGCTGTATCCACACACAAATAAGATTGATATTTCTGGATCAAACTTATTACTAAATGTGTTTTGCTAGGTATGTAACATTGGCATTGCCTTATTTTATCGACATTACTTTTTATTCTTAGATAAATTAGAGTTAAGGCACTACTCGAATAATTGCATGTAAGCGGCGTAAAGCGGAGTGAAGAGCCAACCTAAGAGAATCAAAAAGAAATCAAATGTATGAGAGAGAATACTAACTGCTTGCTAACGGGACGGAAAGAACTAAACATATGTCAAGGTCGCGAAAGATTGTCCTAGAAATAATAACGTAAGCGACAAAATGGAAAATCTTATATTAATCGAAATTTATCCGATGGAATAAAGAATCAATCCACATTAATCTATAGATATAATGATAATGCATCAAATAGTGTGAAAAATATATTATTAAGTTAAATAGTTTGGTGGATTGAGCAAAAAAGTGTTTTTATAGAGCTGATTTCAAAAAATTAAAGTATCGAGGAAAGTTAGCTAGGAACCAAGTTTCATGTCCCTCACTTTTATAGTTGCTATGTACCTAAGTTAATTAAGTAAAAACGAAATCAAAATAGCTAAAACAATGTGTAAGGCCTTAACTACTCGAATAATATGAAAACTACATTTTGAATCTGTAAAAATTTAACTATGTGAAATTTTCCTTTTTTAGTAGTTCAACATAAATAAAACGTCTGTATTTTAAACTATCGATAACTCATTATCGATAACGGTAATGTCTAAATGAGTAGCAGAACTTGACATTGTGCATTGTCGGAATGTTCTAGAATAATTGTTTTCCTTTAAAAAAAGGTAAACCTAACTGCCAACAAAATAAAGTAAATTTTTATTTGCGTTTTTTTACAAATTATTGTTTTTCAAAATTTGATCAATAGAAAATAAACCAGGACTAATCGATAATGGGAAATTCCACCATTTGATAAATTTTTGGCGCTGCTATCTAGCTAGCACTCTAAAACAGTACAAAACGGCATCTTTGTATTTATTAGTCGAGCTTGTTTCACCGTGGCGATCGTAACTAGACTGACGTGCGCGACGTGTAGCGCGGAGCATCATACGCGTGAGCCCGCTTATGCCGGGGTACGCGCGCCCCGCCCACATGCGACTTCTACCTGTATTTATCTGTTCTGTGATAAAAACAACGGAAAAGTCACTAAAAAAAGATGTCAAGATGGCACCGCTTTGATTTGTTAGATTAGTCTACATCCCGTATAGCAGAATTACTATCAAAACAAAACAAAAATACACGAAAAAAAAAAAACAAAAATGCACGAAAAAAAAATAACGTCTCACAGGAACGGAAACAACTTGGGCGGTTGAAACTGCGGACTGCTACAACCTTATAAGTCAATTAAAATCCTAATAACCGATGACATTAAAAAATAGCTGGAATGTCACAACTAGGGAATAGCCAAAGTCTAGCAGTGGTCCGATTTAGGCTTTAACACACATGTACATCCGCCACTTCGTCAAGGTAGAGATGGGGTTATATATATAAACGTTAAATTTTGTATTAGTACTCACCCTTTCAAAGCGCTACTGAAGGCGCTGATCTGACTGCTGAACACCATGAGCTTGGTGGTGAGCGCCTCCAGCGGCTCGTCGCCAGACAACTTGTCTTCTATGTTATGTGGTACGCCCACGTGGGTTGCTAGTTTGGCACTGGAATTGTTAGAAAATATACAATTAATAACTGTTTGTAATATATACCAAAAAAACACAAACAGAGTCAAAAGACAAACATAAGTAATGAGGCGCCTAAATAAATCGATTCTAAATAAATCTAATAAGCGATCCTAAATATATCGACCAATACATCATCGTATTTTGTTGTTAAAGTTTGACAGTTGAAATCAGCAATCAAAAGAGTTCAAATAAAATATTCATTTATTTAATCATTCATATAATTACAATTGTATATTTAAAACATGGCAAAAATCACATTAAATATATATTAGGAACTAGATTATATAATAGTAATTTGCGAATTGCGCTATAAACAGACTTGGAAAATAATGAGGAACTGCGTACTCATACACAAACACTCTCACACCCACAAAACACACGCGTGGAGCGTGTTGTGTGAGTGTGAGAGTGTATCCTATTTTGTACATTATTGAGACACAAAGACCACTATTCTTTATTATTATTTTTTTTTGTTGCTTGATATATAAATATTAAGAAGAAATTATATACATTTTTTTATTGTTATGTGACGTCACCTGATGGTATAGCTCGCTTTGTCTAATTAGCAATATTAAAATGCTTGTAACTAGTTTAATATAAAAGTAATTAATCTGCCGTTTTTACAACTCGACATAGATTGCAATATAATTTTTTTAAATAAAATAAAAAAAAACTTGTTAAATACCCAATTATATCTGTTGTTAAATCTAACGCCAGACAGCATTTTTATATTGATCGTTCTTTCAGAAAACGAAGTTAAATATTATTTTCCTACAAAATCTAGACATAACAGTTCAGATGTTCTCAAACGCCTCAATCACCAGCATCTCCCCATTCTTCTTATCTTCGTCACCGGCGTGCGGTCTTTCGACAGCCTTCATCATTGTACCATCATACCAACCCGAGAGATTATGCCTTCAAAAAAATCTGTTTTAACCCTCGGCGCAAAAATAGGCGTTTTATCAGTTTGATATGACTGTCTGTGTCACAGACACATAAACAGTCATGTCAAACTAATAACACGCCTCTGTCTGTCTGTGTCTTCGTAGCTCTTGACCGAATGGACCGATTGTGATGCGGTTTTCTCTGCTGGAAAGTTGACGTTATCGAGATGGTTCTTAGCTATAATTTATGAAGATCTGTACATATAATCGGGGTTTCTTACAATTTGTATTTATTATGGCTATGGACCCTACCTTATAAATTACATAAACATTTCCCTTGTTTGACGACTGTGGTTACTATCAACACCGAACATACATTGCGCGGTTTAAACACAGGAGACGATTTTTTTTCTGATTCCCGCACTAAGGTATCAATCCGTGTCGCGGTGGTTTCACACACAGTTATAGATATACCTAGAAAACGCAAAAACATCTACCTCACGTGCCACTTTTTGTGCCTGGCTTAAGCATAATACGCTTAACGTGGCAAAGATTGCACTCAGTCTGCATCGCTGTGCCGCGCTAGAGTGTTTAACCATTCTGTACCGGGCATTATTGACAAATGAATCTTAACTACATCATATTTTTAATAAATAAATGTGGACAACATCACATACATTGCTCTGAACCCAAAGTAAGTAGCTAAAGCACATATGTTATGGAATTCAGAGACAACGAAGGTACCACAAACACCCAGACCCGAGACAATGTAGAAAAGGGGTTTTCTACATTGACCCGGCCGGGGATCGAACCCGGGACCTCAGAGCTGGCGACACCTTGAAAACCGGTGTGTACGTTACTCGACCACGGAGGTCGTCAAATTTTCTTTGTCTTTAATAATAACATAATAATTTTCTTTGTCGTTTGTCGTTAATATTCTAGTTTGAAGTTATCTTTAAATAGTGCCAGTGACATCAGAGAATGTAGTTAAAAGTGTAAAAATGGCACGCTTGGGCGTACAGATCGTGATAATTGCCTTTTCTAGGTCTACCTATATCATGTGGTTTCACATTTTCAATTCCGACACAAAAATAACAAATTTCCCCATAGGGGATTCGAGCTTGCAGCGTTGCAGCACATCGCACCTTGGTACTTAAAGTGGTAAATATATCATACGGCTATACTTATTACTATATTATTATTAGGAATATACCCTAAACTTACCAAAAACTAGACATAACAGTCCAGACATTCTCAAACGCCTCGATCACCAGCATCTCGCCATTCTTCTCGTCTTCTTCATCGCACGTGCGGTCGTTCAGCAAGCGGTCTACCGTAAGCTTGGCTAACTCCATGTATTCCGGTATTATCTGGCATTTCTTAGCTATATCCAGGCATAGCTCCTTGAAGTTCGATACTTCGGATTCTGATAAAGATTTCGAATCTGAAAAATATTATATTATTTATTTGTAATAAATAAGTTTATGTAATCAGAAGATCTTTTAGAAATTCGGGGAGACCAGTGGGAGACCTAAAAGGCTATATAAAAAAAAGTTTATGTAATAACATTCAGAGAGTTTTTATTTAAATTAATTAACTTAACAAATAAAAAGAACTGCATGTAAACAAAAAACTAAGCTTATGTCAATCCTAACAACTTCCTACTCATGTCTGCAAAGTCTCAACGAACTCGGTTTAACCATTTTGGTGATAAACCCGAACAGACAGTCAGACGCTATGGGTGGGTTGTTTCAAACCGTCTGTTTTTAAAACTCCGTACGTCAACGTTAAGTCAGTATAAAATTCTCATACAAGCGGCCATAATAATTAACAGACATGTCAATGTATGTTGAAGCAACCAGTCCTATGTTTACATGTATGAGTATAGTAGTACATAGATGAATATAAAACATATGTAGCGACTTAGTAACGCGATTTACAAAGTTGCATTTTTGTCGAATAAGGAGAGCGCGAGCGGACGGCTCGCCAGTCGTCTACAGTACACCGCCCTGCCTCAACGCATACATAGTACGTAGTTAATTATAACCAAGTATTGTGGAACCTAAATATAAACTTCATATTTATCAAGAAGTGCATTTAATTTCAATATCCCTGAAGTATCCCGGACACGCACAACACATACCTTTACAATCAACAGAGGTCAACGCGTTCTTCAAGTCAGTGATCAAGTGCTCAATCCGGGGGAAGACCTCGTTGAAAACCGCTATCCAATGTTTTAGCAAACTTTGAAGCACATCGGCCAACGTCCAAGGAGGCGCTTTAAACAGCACGTGTTGCCATAGATTGTTGTATTTAGCTCGCATTTCGTTCTGAAAAAATATATATATATTGACAGCTATATTATATATATGGTCACGGCTTCAACATTTATTACAATATAAATCCTATACCATGACTCGGAAATAACATACAAAAACAATTTAATTGGGGTAGTTTTATATACATTTTGTATAATGCTTGCTTGAATATTTTTGCGTTTATTACGTTCATCGGTTCATTATTATTATATTGTTCAAGATATTTGCCGGTTTCGACACGTACATATACACAAGACATAAACACACACACACATACACGAGGGCACGCTTACTCACACACACGAGCGCACGCTTACTCACACAAACACGCACGCACTTACACACGCGCTCACACACGCACTTACACACACGCTCTTACACAAACACGCACGTACTTAAACAGTCACATACATATCACTAACAAAGTCGACTTATAAGCTCAATATAAATAGTGTTAAATGGATTGTAACTTATACAACCACTATATACAAATAAAAATAGGCATGTTTCCTAATTTTTTTTTAATGTCCGCCTTGTATTAATGAATTTTATTGGACACGTATTTTTTCTTTTTTCCTGCAAACAAAAAATGATCAAAATACAGAGAAGGGAAATTATGCGTGACGTCACTCCTCGCTACAATTTTTACCAAGGCGTGGCGTCATAAGCCCCCACTCCGATACTTTGAAGCGCTGTATCTTTGTAATTTTTTATTGTTTTGGTATAAGAAAAAATACGTGTCTAATATTTTTTATTATCTAACTGACGGACTAAATAGATTTTAACTTTTCATACCCAGGAAACATCCCTATTATAATATACTGGTCTACAGATTTTAGTAACTTTAAAATTGTAATAGTTTGTATGTTTGCTATCTCGTCACACAAAAACTAACCTACAGATTCTAATGAAATTTGATCTACAGACACTACATAGGCTGTTATGACAGAAAAGTTATCATCCTAGTTAAACACTCCCACGTGAGGGAAGATGAACAAGTGTTTTCTGTACCATCTGTTTTATACTTAAGTTCAGTTGTTAAAACACCTACCTCCAATATATTAGCCAGTAGCTGGTATATAGTGGCCTGATAATGCTTCAAATTATCATATAAGTCGGGGTCGGTCTCCTGCGGCTTGGACTCCAGTAGTTCCTTCAGCTCTGAGAGCCCGATGCTTCTAATATTGTTGATAACTGCCTTGCTGCATAGAATCTTGTCGTTTGATAGCAGGATCTGTGGATATGTTGTTGGAGGTGAATAGGGCAATAATGAGGGCGGGGAAGAGAGTGAGATAGTGTGTGTGTGTGTGTGTGATCTTATGTTTGTGAACAAGCGAGAATATACATATTGGTATATATGTATCTATGAGTTGTAATGAATATAAATGAGTGTAAATGGCGCCGATTCCCTTGTACGCTAGCTAAATGCAAATTAAACCATTGCTATCTTTTACTAACATACAGCGTGAGAAAAGGACGGCAACAGATAACAACTAACTTAGAAATGTCAAACCAGTTTTCGCCTTGAACATCACTGTTTTCGTGCTCACGTTTCTGCGTGTCTGTAGATTTCTATGAATATTTTAGTCAAAACTAATCTTGTCTGCTCTAATTTTCATCTGTCTTTTTCTAATTGTGTACAAGTAAAAAAGATACCGATGGCCTAAAATAAGTTTAGTGTGGGTTTAACAGAATGCCAATGTATATAATCATGTGGTCGTGTTTTGTCCTATACCTCATAAAAAAATTAAACAATGGAATGGAGAGCCCATGATAATTTTAGTAGGTGATGTCTAAGTAAAAGAGATTGTAATGTGGTCCTAAATCTTACAAGTTTGAAAGTTCACAGTCTTGTCACTAGTATATAAGCACTTACCACAGACTTCCCTCTTTCAGCTTGCTGCAGTGCGCAGTTTAGAATCTCATCGTCCGGCGATTCGCACGGGTATATGTGCGAGTTGGCATCACGTAGCGGTTGACCTAATTACAACCAATGATATTATACGGCTTATAAAATCGCTTTGTTTTCATTTGTGGGGTTACAAATAAAGAGCCTACCTTTAAGCAGAACTTCACTATTCATATTACATTGATCTGTATTGCCACAATAATACAAAATCACGCAAGAGAGACAACCAGGAGCTAGAATGGTAAAACTTATGTCTAGCAGTTGGGCAGTCAACAGGTTCTCATCTCCTAGCCTTTTTTCCAAACTATGTTGTGACTGCAACTAACTTAATAACTAGAAACTTTCTCCTGGACTTAATCCTCTGTGGCGAAGGCAGTAAAGTATTGAGTTTTACCGGCTAAAAATAACTATTTCTCCGTTCTCTTTTACTGGGGATCAGGCGCGAATTTGCAGTCTACATACTTGACAAACTATCAGAACTTCACAACCAATTTTGACTGCACGGGTAGCAGAGTGCTATAGGTCACCACGCCAATTACCTCTGTGCGCGACGTGCCGCGGGTTCGATCCCCGCATGGGACAAGCATTTGTGTGACCCACAAATGCTTGTTTCAAGTCTAGGTGTTCTTTGTGCGTGTGATTTGAATGTTTGTGAAACCCCCCGCGACACAAGAATGAAATTCCTTAGTGCGGGAGTCGTTTTAAAAAAAAAAATACCTGGTTGACATCTCTTGGTAAGAATGGTTATTTATTCTCAATACTTAGAATATTTATAGTAATGTTACCTCTAATCCTGCTGTTTTCAGGTATGGACTTGTACAGGTAGTCCATGGCGGACCTGGCTCGCTTCCACACCGCTCCGTTACAGTTGTTGTTGTCTTTGAGCCGGTCGAGCTCGTTGACAACTCGCCACGGAACGAGCAGTGTCGGTGGTTCTGTGTACCCTATGAAATTGAATTTACAGAGATATAATGCTTGTTCGCTACAATAACCCTCGGTTTTTAAAAGCCAGGTCAACACAAAAATTTGTTAACACTCGTCAAACCGCATGTTAAGGACTGTGATTGGTTGTTAATGTTTTGGTCAACCAATAACTGTCGTGATAAGTTTTTTTTTTAAGTTTACTAGCATTGTAGGTGGAATTCACATTACTAGCAATCTTGTTAACCCCTCCAACTAAGCTATATCTGGAAATATGCTTGTATCTGGAGTGGGTTCACGTCAATAGTGCAATGGGTGGGGATCGAAACTGCGACCTCTCGTACACAAGGCCGTCACCCTAGCCATTAGGCTATTGCCGCTTCAAATTTTAATTATATTTGACAAGATATAAAACTGATCAGCCTTTCAGAAACCAGGGATTAATATCAGTAAAGAATATAATTTATTAATTACACCAGAGTTATTCGTCCGGTCTAATCTCTGCACAGGTTTCGTCATGTTTCATCAGATCACACACAAGGGATAATACAGCCCCTTGTACTAACTAGGGAATCACGTTGCTCTAATGTATTTTTAGTTACGACTTCTTATTATTACTGACGACATAGCCAATTGTAAAAATCATACCATCGCATTGTAATACAATTTATATTCGCAACACATCCAAAAGGAAACCGGGAGGAAGTTCAAATTTAACTTGCAGGATTGGACTACAGACAGATTTTAGGACAGGTGAACTAAATAGAGTTGTATATAGCCTAAATTGTCGTGGTCACCTAGAGGTTCAACGAACGGATTTGTCTGCACAAGGTTGATATTTCGAACCCACTACAGGCATAGTACCAAAGTGGTTTTTTCAAAGTTATATGTACTTTGTAAATTTTTCGAAGAAACTTTTGGCAACCGATGAAGGATAACATCGTGAGGAAACCTGGATTCCAAATGCTCGTGCCTCCTCTATATGAGAAGTGGCGTGTGCCTAGATCAAATAAATATAGCCCTTTAGCGAATATACATCGACTTAAGGTGAGTATAGACTAGAGCATTTACTTGTAACAGAACAACGAGCCGCTCTATAATATGTTCTAGTGTATCACCCTTCACGAACCAGACGTCGAGCACGCTCGCCTTTTTGTTACAACAATAATTGTACAAACCAACGAGCGTATTGGTGTAACATTTCGTCGAGCCTTTGCACGAGAGCGGGCGAACTCTGAATCGTGTATTTTGGTTTGATATTTCAGCACCAATTGAATTCAATAAACCTTTAAAATCACTTGAAGATAGTGCAGTAAAGTTCTTATATTGACCACTTAATTCCTTCGATTTTAAGTCTAACATTAATTGCAGACCTCCCACTCCACTCGCTGTGAGCATTATGCCGAGCATTCGCAGGAAGGTTACATTACATGGAAATGCTTTGGAAACTGAGCTTTTACCTGTATTGTATCATTCGTAAGAACGTTACATTACACAGAAATGCTCGATAAAATGCTGTAGTCTATATTCACCTTTAGACTTTTATGTACTTATCACATAATCTAGAAATTCTAAGTGAGTCATAGCCTAGTAATAAGAGGTTTATAACTTATTCAGAAGGCAGATCGATGTATATCGACGTTCTATTTTTAACCAAGGCTAGTGCAGTTCATGGCCTGAATAAAAGATTTTCTTACGATCATTTGAAACTAAGCAAACACTTTTAAGGCGTTTATGAAATGTATCAGTTAAATCTGTATGTATAAAATGCTTTGTCCTGAATGACTGCCTGACAGATCAACGCACAACCTAAACCGCTGATCGTAAAGACCTGAAACTTGGAGGGTGTGTTCTTTGTATGACGTAGGCATCCGATAAGAAAGGATCTTCCAAAATTCTGTCCCTAAGGGGGTGGCAAACGGGGGCAAAGTCTGTATGTGACAACGTGATTTCTAGGTCCAATCTACTTCAAATTTTGCATAAACATTCTTTATCAGAATTGATGAAAAACGTAATGTGATGAAAAGCTTGGTGCAATGCAATACTCTTTCAAGTTGGAATGTCAAAAAAACATTTTTGTCATCTACGCGGACGAAATCGCGTGCAAAAGCTAGTCTATAGTAATAAAAATACATCTTACCTTTAATATTGGAGTTGAGTACTTCCTTTATAATGTCCAGCTCGTGTATAAAAATATTAGTGTCTACAACCAGAACTACTTGACTGTTGATGTTATCTTTCGTACAGTTTACTAGAGGTGCAACTTGCTTTACCTGAAATGCAATACAAAATTTAAAATCATTCTTTTCAACAAAGGCCTGTCTTATAATAATCACCATGTACACCGTTTCAGACTAACGGCAGTGTAAACTGGGTCCCTTTTACACTTTTCTACTCCATCTATTCTACATTGTTATTAGTAAAATAGTAATAAACTCGCATTCTATTATAACCTTCATAAACAAGCTCTGGTCTAGGACAGTCATGTAACTTTCCCACAGGCTTTAACATCTCTTAATCATCAAACTCTCTTAAACTGATAGGTGGCATTCATATTTCTGTCCTTTAGATCCTCAATATAGCTTATTATTCAAACCCCACAATACTTCCATATTAACTTGCAAAATACAAAAAAGGTCAAATACCTTGACATCACATACTGTGTAACGTCTATTATTTATGACTGAACAAAGAAACAGAGGATGTAAAATTATGTATTGAAGCCATAACTGTTCCAGTGACAGAGAGAGAAAAAGGTACAGACAGATAGTACTATCTCTTTTTACCATGAAATTTTACAATGCCAGGAATATATTAACAGGAATACATCCTGTTTGTTTGTTTCTAAATTATGCTGAAATATCAGTCTGCTGTTTTTTATTATAATATTGAATATCTAAACCATATCTGGTGAGCAAGGCTTGTGTCCTATAAAAATAAATAAATGAAACAAAAATAAAAATAAAAAAAATAAAACAAAAATGAAAATAAATATTTTTCTTTAATCTTTCAACAAAATTATAGTTTGATTTGTTGAAAGAATAAAGAGGAATAAAATAGATAATAAATATTAGACAAACTAGGGGGTTGCTCTTGAATTAAATTCTGCTATTCCAACAAACAAAAAATCATTAAAATCGGCTTGCTCATTCTTGAGTTATAAATAAGGTAACTAGCCCGAGTTTCTTTTATTTAAATAGAAGATAGATTATAAGTTCGCAAACAAAACCAAATATGTACATACAATATACATGTATGAAATCTATGGACTAATAGAATAAATATAAGACTAAGGTAACTAACCTCCTTAAAATCCACATCCATTGCATCATTCGTACATTTATTCTCTTTGCTTATACTATCGCTTAACACTATAGGCTCACTCTCATTTGTTTCCATCAAGTCACTGCTCAAACTAGTTCTCAGTACCGCCATTCGTTCACTCGCTGATGAATATGTCTTAACATCTCCATCCTTACCAGTTTTTGTCAGTTTCGATTTAATAGCAGACAGCAACTTGCTGGCTTCAGAAAACTGAGGTGGTGTTGCTGGATGTTTCATGTATGGATACTCAGATGTCTGGTTGCAGATACCCTGTTCGATATCCGCAAATGTGTCTTTTGGCTTTGTTTTATCACAGTATTTTTCAGGCAGCTGTGCCTTCATTGACGTTATTATTTTAGTTGCAGCAAAGAACTGAGATGGTGACGGCATCGATTGCAGACTATCACTGCTCGGTGATTGCGATGTGGTGCACTTTGTTTCATTGATTGTTGGACTTTCTTTCTCTGTGCTGGTCTTAGTTTCTGTAGGAGCTGGTTTGGGGCTGATTTTCTGTTTTGATTTAACTGGTGACTTGTCATTACTGTTGCTGCTTTCATCTTGTACTTCTGACGATAGTCGAGCCCTTAACTGTGAGAGTCTTTGATTTGCTAAGTTTTTAACTGGAGTAGTCTGTTTTTCTGGCGTTTCCTTGAGAGGTGCAGGTATAGGTACTGGAGAATGTTTTGGTGGGAACTCCTTCTTAGTCTTTTGTTTTGATGTGCTTGGTGTATCTGTGTAATTAAATAATTAATATGATGATATGATTCTAGTTACCATTTTAATTATTATTTCTATAAATTTAATTAAGATTATATAAATTTATTAAAATTCAAAGCAATTAGTATATAGATTATTTGCTTTTAATTGGAAACGAATTGTAATAGTATAACAATTGCTTTTATCCAATCCAAACCAAGGATTATTTTTCTCTTAATTCACTTTATACACAAAGCCACATTTATGTATATTTTAATTAAACAAGAAGTCATTGCTAAGTTTTCCTAAGAAAATATTAACATAAAGATTCTATTATACATGATGTTCAATACATGATAAAAGCTTGTATATGTTGGGGTAACAAAGAATTAAGTATTATAAGAAACAAGCAGCCTTTATATTTCCCATTGCAAGAAATAACATTAAGGCTACTCTCATACTGATAGTGAAATCCAAGACTATACTTGACTCTAATCAAATCAAATCAAAAACACATTAATTCCAACTAGGCTACAAAGTAGCACTTTAAGAACGTCAATACAATGGACAGCACCCTGATTCGCCCACCCTCCACCACTTCCTACGTCCTAAGGGCTGTGGAGAAGAAATGGCGCAACTAATTCCCCAGCAGCATTCTATCATTTTGTATACACTCAGTGTGCACATATTCACAATATTCATATGAATTTTTTAGAAAAGAAAAAAACCTTTTGCAAATTTTAGATAGGAGCTGCTAATCTCATTTTCATAAATAATATCTAAGATCTACTCAATCGCATCAGCTTATAAACAGAAAAAATCACATCCAAATTGGTTGACTCCTTTGTTAGTAATGATATTACAGACAAATGCACAGAAATACACAGTAAAGATATCCCTTGTTGTTCATAGTAAGTTAAAAAAATGGTAACAGAAACTGGTTATTAACCCTTCAGAGAAATTTATAGACAGTACTTTTCTTTGTAATGTAATAGCTTCTAGTGAAATAGAAACATTATTTTTTTAATACCTATTTTAAACACATTTATATCTAACACTGATATAAGTATATATTAATATGAAGTGTACCCTTTATGGAACAAATATTAAGATTTAACGGATTACCAAAACATTCTTATTTTTGTTCTTTTCATTTTAGCCTTTAATACTCCTTTAATGTTGATTTTTTTTTACCCAAAGATTGATTATTGTAACATTACTAATAGAATTAATTCTACCTTGTGTACCATTTTGTAAATAAATAAATCAATAAAAGTAATCTTTTAACTGTGTTTCTGATTGAAATATTTCTTATAAGAATTCCATCGGCTTGCATTATTCAATGGTCATTACTGAAATGTAAAGTGATAAAAACAAAAAACACCCTGTTACTAACAGTTCGATTTTTATACAATTGCAATATGTTCTTGGGATAATATAACCTTGAACTATTAGATATTGTATCTACCTACATATCAAAACAATGGCAACTGCTGAATTTTTGTCATTTAGTAATAATTTATTCAAATAAACAATAATAATATATTAATTTTATAAATTATTGTATTTATTCGAAATAAATAACAAAGACTTATGGATATGTACTTATACCTTGTAAACATACCTTTTTTATGTTTCTGTTTCTTAGAGGAGCCCTGACCCTCATAATTATCACTTTTTCTCTTTAAATTCTTCTTCTGCGCTTCTTCTTTCCTACTCTTTTCTCTGTTTACTTTCTCCTTCCTGTTTTTATGTTTCCTATCATTTTGTTCGCTAGCCTTGAAATCAAATAAAAACAAAAGGATTAGTAACAATACATACTACAAACAATCACGAGAATTCTTAAACCCCTTACTAATATAAACTAGTTTCCATACGATTACAAAAAGAATTAAAAAAAAATACGAAATTCACCTGTGGTTGGGTCCATGAAGATTTACCTGTCCTTTTATTAAAATAATACTTTCTGCCAGGATTTGATTTAGACGTACATAGCATCCAACCGTCGGACAGTTTAACGGCTCCTTTTTTATCAGTACTCATAATGAATTACTGAAGAAATAAAATAATTTCATGAACACATCACAAAACGAAAATATAGATATTTATTTGACAAATCAATTTGAGACTTGAGCTTTGTCTATGATACTACTTAAAATCCAAACGTTCGCGTGTTCACCTAATTTTGCACCGTATGCACATCGCATGTAGATTCTTTTTCTACGGAATTGAAACTAGCAGCAGAATCTTACGAGATACCACAAAGTAACTCCTGTTTTCGTTTTAAATTAGGTGCTGTTATATTCACCAAGCAAATAGTCAGAAAATCAAGGCTAAGACTATTTTTTAATGTCTACAGTCTACATAGGAGAAATGCATTAAAAAAACAATAAAAAACTGATGAACATTTGTAAATTTTATTTATTGGTTGTGTGTGACCAGATCTGATTTCCGGTTTTACGGGACCACTGCATTGAAATTAAGGGATTCGACGCTAAAATAAGGCACAGGTCGTTTTATCATTAAAATTAACATTGTTTTTTTCAATTTATTATACAAATGCTAAATTTCTTAATGAAAGACTGAAAAACCATACTAAATTTTTATATTATCTGTCAAAGAAAATGTTAATTGTTCAAATAAACAAAATAACCTATACAAACAAACTTTGATTTTCTTTATTAATTATTACAATTTGCATAAGAAAATGTGGATTAATGAACTAGACTTACGCAATAAAATACCCTTAAAACTATAAAAATTACGGGACAATGTACTGTCAAGTATTGCTAACGCCAAATTACGAAACACTAAAAAATTACTACCTGAAATACGGGACAACCCGTAAAATACCTACTGGAAATCTACCCTAGTTGTAACTCAGCTAGAGCTACCTTACAAGTACAACAGTTACAACTGATGCCTAAATGAATTAAATAAAATCAGAACTAGATGTTCCTTCCTTATAAGTTGTGACTGAATAAGTAGGTATATCTAAATTTAATTACTGGTCCACTTTTGAAATACTTACATCAATAACAATGTTTTCTGCAGTGTTCTAAAATTTGGCAAACGCCAGAGGTGTTAGATCCAGTATTATTTACGACGGACATAAACGATGATTTACATGTAAATTTGTCACAAACCATTTATTATATCATTATACTTAAAACTTTCCTGATACCTATTTAAAGTATTTTAAGCTATAATTATTATTTAATTTATATCGGCTTTGGAAAAACCACAAAACCAGATGAACTGACCATACCTACATATTATATGGTGTGCATACCTACAAGACCGAGGGCCAACATGAATCTGTTATTATTTAAAGCCGTCGTGTACTTAACTTACACATATCGCAGCTATAGTGTAGTGGCAGGAATTTATTATAGAATGTGTGAGAGTGTCGAGATGTAAATAATAAATTTGTATTCCGAAAAGTAATAACTTGTAAAGTTTTAGAATACTTAAATAAGAATGTTTAAAACATAAATTTTGTACTAGTTTTGTCAAGTGTTATTATGTGTATTATTATCGTTTAATTTAGATCAAACGATAATAATATTTTATTCTTAGATAAAGTACCTTTTATATGCGTGGATGTTGATTATCGCGGCCTATGTCCTTTCTCAGGCTCTAGACTATCTGCGTACCAAATTTCATTTAAGTCGGTTCCGTAGTTTTGACGTGAAAGCGCGACAGACAGACAGACAAAGTTACTTTCGCATTTATAATAAGTAATAAGTAAGGATAAGGAACCTCCTCTTGTTCCAAAGCCTCTAGTAGTCTAATGACATTTTACGTCACAGGACACAGATTATAGTAATTTTACGTCAAACATCACTCATCGGCGTAACAGCTGATCACTGAATAACCTAAAAACATTTTTCAAAAACTAAATTTATCTTGTAATAACCATGGAAAAAATTATAAAATTTTCAAAGGTCGTACGTAACAACTGGAAAAAGTCGGTATGTGGGGTGATTGCTTTATACTATGGCGCAGCGACGGTTAAAGAAAAATACGAGTAAGTATTCTTGTTCTGTTTTCTTATTAGAAAGAAGTTAAATTGAATGAAATAATATGTTTTTGCAATTTTATTAACAATAATACATTACTCCATTTATCCATAATTAATGATTAAAGTCGCTGCAAACAGTGACAATGTTTTATCATAAAACATTTTAATGTATTTAGAATTTCTTTTACACCCACCTTGAACAATCAGAGATCATAGTCAATTGCAATTTTAATAAGAAATCCTTGAATTGCAGAATCCACTTAATAATGCGAGCAGCTTGCAGGGAAGCACTGAAATATGGTGATTACACAATTCCTATGGATCAAAACCCCACACTAGTTACTGTTATCCTTAACCCAGTTGCTAATAAGAGGAAAGCGAAACAGGACTTCGAGAAATACTGTGAACCTCTCTTGCATTTAGCAGGGTTGCAAGTGAATGTAATACAGACGGCCTCAGAGGGCAATGCAAAGGAAATCGTGGAGACTTTAAGAGGGACAGAAGCCATTATTGTGGCTGGTGGAGATGGGACTTTGTCTGAAACAATAACAGGTTAATTATTTCATTTTTTTTAGGGTTTCAGGATTGTGTCTGTAGTAGTTTCATCTGTAGGTATCATGTTGAAATTAATATTAAATACTCAGGTCTGCAAACTACAATTAAAAAAGTTTTAGCCATTTTGGAGATTAGCCTAAAGAGGCACTGCATTAAATTAGAAATGATTTGATCTATTTTACTATCTTTCAGTGTTTTACAGAAATGTAAATGGTTGTTTAAACTTTTTTTACTCTCTAAGCACTAACTAGGGAATGGTTTTACGGCGTCGTCACAAGTCAAAAAGCGCGCGGCGCAAGCTGTCTGCCTTAACGCAAATGCTGACCGTATCTAGTTCTTTATTTTGGTATATTCTATATTGGTAAACAGTTAATTTGAATACCACAGGGTAACTAAATAAGTGTAGCCCTCTGTACAAATCGTAATAGAAAAGTAATTCATAAAAATATTTTACAGGGTTACTTCGCAGAAACGACGATGCAAACCGCTTCCCGATCGGAGTTCTACCGCTTGGGCGCACCAACACCATT
Organism: Diachrysia chrysitis; assembly: GCA_932294365.1. Lineage (NCBI taxonomy): Eukaryota > Metazoa > Arthropoda > Insecta > Lepidoptera > Noctuidae > Diachrysia > Diachrysia chrysitis. Next base: position 1,479,208 of record OW028648.1, on the reverse strand, counting down.
GGAAATACTTTGTTCCCTAATGGCAAAGGTGTAGAAAAAGTTAAGCAGCTAATTGATGCTTCCATGGCTATCATTAGAGGAAACACCGTGTGGAAGGATGCCATGAAAATAGAACCGATGGAACCTGATGAAGATTCACCAACCAAGCCGATATATGCCATGTGTTCCTTAGAATGGGGGGCCTTTAGAGACGTGTTCGCGAAAAGAGACAAGTACTGGATGTATGGCTCTCTACGAGACTACGCTTCTTTCGTCTTCAATGGGTACAAAGACACACTCAACTGGCGCTGCATGGCAGAACTTAAATTCTCCCCTCCATGTGCCGGCTGCAGTAACTGTGTAAAGCGACGACCAGAAGTCAAAAGAAAATGGTCGTTCTTCATGCCTACTCTGCCCCAAGTACACGAATCTTCGTTAGTCGAAAACACGGCATGTGAAACTAAAACAGAACTGTCGTTCAAAACGACAGACTTCGTAATTAGAACTCCGAATGTAGAACGGGATAACAATGACCCGCCCGGTTTGTTGATTTCGATAGGGAAGAAAGACTACACTTATTCCGAGTTTGTGTCTGAAGGATGGGATCGGGTAACTCAAAATAAAATCTCGGAAGCTTTACGTGCGAGATCAGTGGAACTGATTCCAAAAATCCCAGACAAGGAAACAGTTATAGAGATTGATAAAGAAGAGTACGAAGCAAAGCCTATTAGGATAACACTATTGCCGAAAGTAGTCCGATTGTTCTGCCCGCGCCCCCAATGAATAAATAGTACCTAATTGTTAAAAGGATATGCATTTTATTATATAGGTGACAATGACAGCTAGTACAGAATGTCTAGCATTTATGATAATCTATCGATAATATTGTTACTGTTGTGAAATATTGCGATGATATAAGATTGTATGTTTTGTTTGGTGCTTAATACCTTTCGAAAATGATGCTCGGCTAAACAGAGTAGTGTGATTGCTGTTTCATCCAAAATATTGGTTGTAGTAAAAACTGACCATATAGGTTTGTCCAAAGTTGATCCAAAATGAGATACATTGTGAAATAAATCACAGATCGCTAGGCAATCAGTGCAATTCAATTCTGCGTCAATATAATTATGATCAGTTTTTAATCTAAAAGGAAATCTTTACTCTGTTACCAAATACTTTAATGCAACCTATTTCAATCCGTCGAATATGTTTGTTTTGATAACGACATGACAAATAAAATGATGTAGATATAAAATAAATGTACATTTTTTTTTGTTAATAAATAATTTATTTATATTTATTATAGACATTTATTCTAAAAGAATTAAAGTAAAAACAATGTATCCTCATTATGTACTGAACGTTTAACCTTTGCTAAAATAGTTATTGGCAATTAACTAATATGCGCCGTGGAAGGAAGCCGAATGCAAATCTTTCATAAGAATAAGAACGTAATTAAATTAAATAATATACAAGTTATTCAAGTTATTTGCCGATAATTATAGAAGCTTACAACAATATTCCCTAGGGGTAGACTGATAACAAAGGAATGGTACATAAAAATATCTGGATCATGGTAAGGACTTATTGACTTTAAAATAGAAAAATACACAAACTTAAAAAGTTAATGAAACTGAAGTCAGTTTCATTAACTTTTTAAGTTTACAGAATTAATAATCAATTTAATTTATGAAGTCATAAAAACATTAAAAAAACTTCCTACCTAAATTACTGGATTATAAATTTATCTTATTTACTCAATAGGCTATTTGACACTATGAATATTTTTGTGATTATTTGCTTTAAATGCATAAAATGAGAGTTTTTCATGTGAATCACATCATTTTTATTAAAAATTAAAACAATTAATATATCCAAAAACACAAAAATATGTTTGGCTATTTGTTTCTCGCGCCACACATTGAGAAACGACCCGGATTGGCTAATGTTATAATGACGTCATCCGCGCGTAAACATATTGTTGTTTGAATAAAGCGTTTCGGCGGCTTATTTGAATTTTGAATTTTTATTTGCAATAGGCTATTTGACACTATGAATATTTTTGTGATTATTTGCTTTAAATGCATAAAATGAGAGTTTTTCATGTGAATCACATCATTTTTATTAAAAATTAAAACAATTAATATATCCAAAAACACAAAAATATGTTTGGCTATTTGTTTCTCGCGCCACACATTGAGAAACGACCCGGATTGGCTAATGTTATAATGACGTCATCCGCGCGTAAACATATTGTTGTTTGAATAAAGCGTTTCGGCGGCTTATTTGAATTTTGAATTTTTATTTGCAATTTTCTTACGAAATACGTAATTTCTTTTTGAAAAAATTTTATGGGTGAAATTCTTAACCGTAACCAAGTAATTCAAGATAGAAATTATAAATCTGTCAAATAGCCTATTGTTAAGTTATCTTCTGACCTTTTTGAAGAGGGTGCCAAGTCAAATAGGTATACAACACTGATTTCAATTCGGCACCAAGCCATTGAAATTTAAGTCGTTGCGGCACACAGAACAGATAAATATAGTAGAAGTCGCATGTAGGCGGGGCGCGCGTACCCCGGCATAAGCGGGCTCACGCGTATGATGCTCCGCGCTACACGTCGCGCACGTCAGTCTAGTTACGATCGCCACGGTGAAACAAGCTCGACTAATAAATACAAAGATGTCGTTTTGTACTGTTTTAGAGTGCTAGCTAGATAGCAGCGCCAAAAATTGATCAAATGGTGGAATTTCCCATCATCGATTAGTCCTAGTTTATTTTCTATTGATAAAATTTTGAAAATCATTAATTTGTAAAAAAACGCAAATAGAAATTTACTTTATTTTGTTGGCAGTTAGGTTCACTTTTTTTTAAAGGAAAACAATTATTCTAGAACATTCCGACAATGCACAATGTCAAGTTCAGCTAATCATTTAGGCATTACCGTTATCGATAATTAGTTATCGATAGTTTAAAATACAGACGTTTTATTTATGTTGAACTACTAAAACAAGAAAATTTCACATAGTTAAATTTTTACAGATTAAAAATGTAGTTTTCATATTATTCGAGTAGTTGAGGCCTTACACATTTTTTTTAGCACGTAGATGACTATATATCTGGGCATGATGACGAAAAAACTTTAATAAAATATGTAAGGGCGTCAACAATATCAACCATCTATCCTCGATGACATCATTAATGAAAATAACACAAACGAGTTCTTAAACTTAAACAAAGATGACTATACCAAAACATAAGTTTTACTGTGGGCCTGTAAGAGAGACACATTATTTTATTTAATTTCGTTTTTACTTAATTAACTTACCTAACTTAGCAACTATAAAAGTTAGGGACAAGAAACTTGGTTCCTAGCTAACTTTCCTCGATACTTTATTTTTTTGAAATCAGCTCTATAAAAACACTTTTTTGCTCAATCCACCAAACTATTTAACTTAATAATATATTTTTCACACTATTTGATGCATTATCATTATATCTATAGATTAATGTGGATTGATTCTTTATTCCATCGGATAAATTTCGATTAATATAAGATTTTCCATTTTGTCGCTTACGTTATTATTTCTAGGACAATCTTTCGCGACCTTGACATATGTTTAGTTCTTTCCGTCCCGTTAGCAAGCAGTTAGTATTATCTCTCTCTTACATTTGATTTCTTTTTGATTTTCTTAGGTTGGCTCTCCACTCCGCTTTACGCCGCTTACATGCAATTATTCGAGTAGCGCCTTAACTCTAATTTATCTAAGAATAAAAAGTAATTTCGATAAAATAAGGCAATGCCAATGTTACATACCTAGCAAAACACATTTAGTAATAAGTTTGTTTCAGAAATATCAATCTTGTGTGTGAATACAGCTAAATTGAATGAATTTAATATAGAGCCATCTAGCAGCGAGTAGCATAACTTTCTCTTCAAACTATTCTGTACAATAAAGGGTATACAATAAACAACACTGTTAACATGCTGTCATGGTTTTTATTCTATTAAGTAACGCTTGATAAACCGCCTACTTCAAAATGCCCAATGACGTGAAGGATTTTTTAGTGTTACGAAATACGACATACCTATCTTTGTGTGAGTTTGGGTGTGGTTTGGGTACGCTGGTCTCGGTAGAAATGAAGCGCTATGCGACTTCTACTGTATTTTATCTGTTCTGTGTTGCGGCACCCACTTACAGTTGAGTAAATAAGGTCAATTTATAATCTGGTTTTTTTAAGTCTGTTTCATATAATATTTAATTTAAAAGACATTTTGCCTCGCATACTCCCATACAAAAATGGCGGCTGTGACGTGTACATTTAATGACCTGACATAGCCCTGCTGTGGGATTTCAACACAGTGGTCCATTATAGGTAGCAAGTAGCATGGCACGCCTTCCTTCTCGTGTCTGCAATAAAATATTACTACATATTACTTAAAATTGACTTTAAAAATGTTTGTTTGTAAAATTACCCAGTATAGAAAGATAGGAGAATGTAAGGTTTATGAATTTAGGAGTTATTTATTCAAGGAGACTGCTTGCACTAAGTCGGCTATGAAATTATAATAAGTTCTCGCTGTCATATATGAAAAGAACAAGTCTAGATTTAAATAACCTGGTCACAAATGCCCAATGCCAGTATTTACATCCGCGATTAAAAAAGAGTAAGTACGTCCAAATCTTTTGAATCTCCAAATTCCAAAACGCCGTAATACTTTTCCATTTTCGAGAAACAAACGACTGTAGTCGCAAATTCGAGGTGGTCCCGCCATACTTTACTATCGCCTCGGAATTCCATCCATTTTGACATAGTTGCAAACTTGTTTAAGTGGTTTATGAAAAAATAACTTACCCAAGCAACAATATAGTTTTCTTAGGAAACTTGAAGCTCTGTAGCTTGGAGCTGGTGGAGGTCTGCTCTGCAGCCACCACGGAGTAACCCTCCTCCTTCTTCCTTATGAGATACTCTTTGAGGGCCCGGCCTGGACGCACTTCCTCTACGTTTATCCAGCGTTCGGCTGACACACTGCTCAAAAAAATATTTTTAAATGAAATGAAAATGATGAAAAAAAACTCGTCTCACAGAAACTTTTTCATACAGGTTTGATACGACCGAGGTGGTTTACAACACATATTCTAGGCATCAGTTTCGAGCTATATACCATAAACCAATTAAATAGGAGATATTTCTTTAATTTTATTCTGTTTGAAAACAAGTTACGTGATTACGCATAAAAAATAAATAGTCTGGTTTGTTCAAACAATCTTATTTTATTACTAGCTGTCCTCCGCGACTTTGTTCGCGTGTTTTAGTTTCAACGGTTTTTAATTTTTGCAACAAATTTAATTTATGCTCCGCTCCTATTGGTCGTAGCGTGATGTTATATAGCCTATAGCCTTCCTCAATAAACGGACTATCCAATACAAAAAGAATTTTTCAATTCGAACCAGTAGTTCCTGAGATTAGCGCGTTCAAACAAACAAATAAACAAACAAACGAACTCTTCAGCTTTATAATATTAGTATAGATTATCCTTAAACATAGCACGCGCCGCCCTCCAACGCGCGACGTTGCCGCTTTGTTATCTACAGACGAAAGGTGAGTGGAATTTCTAAATGGTGTTCTCATTTTACTTAGATTTTAAGCTTTGTAATTTGTTTTAAAATTATATTTTATTTTTTTGCGCGTGATTTTTTTACCGTTTAGTATTCATTCTGACCACGGATGGTCTACGTAGTATAAAGGAAATCGCATTAGTCGTAACAACCCTGTATCTATAAGATGTTAAGAGCATACTTCCGAGCATATTTAAGAGCATATTCATATTTAGATATAGACTAAAGAAAAAATATCTTTCCAAATTGACTGCATGGATGACGAAATAGTATACGAGAGTATGCAGATGTGCTTGATGGAGGACCGTACCTAATCGTATGAACAAAGTAATAGCCAAAATACCTGAGTCCTTGAAACTGTTTGTCCTGAAGATGTCTCAGACTATCCACCACGTAGGTTTTGACTCCGAACACTTCACTGGTACGCGCCATGCCGCCCAAGTTTGGTAGCTTGTCGATCAGGGATGCGACCACTATCAACTCGCTTGGGCTTTCTCTCTGAGAATCGAAAGTTTTTATGAAATTCACATCTTAGATTTCATTGTATAATCTAAAAGGATCCAGGATCCAGGTGGGTGTGGCAAGAACTGAAAAAGTTAACTCCCTTTTACGATTAGGTAAGTATAATAGGAAGGATCCCTTAAATCGATATAAAGCGTAAATAAACATACCTTTTTTTCAATGTCGTATAAGTTGACATCACTCATATTCTTCCAAGGAATATATTTCTTCTGAATAGTTTCTGACCCATCAAAGTCTTCTACAACATTTGAATGCTCCCTTTTTATCAAATCTGAATTACTAAACGTCTCATCTATCTTATCACATGTTTTCCATTCGTTTATAAGCTCGTTGCTAATATCACTTTGGTCTATAATGCTATTTATGTCTTTTAAAACATTTTTAACGAAGCCCTCATCAACTTTTTCATTATTATCAGCCTCGCAATACTTAGGCACTAAATAATAAATGAAATATGGACTCAAATTGGCGACAATGTCGAATTTGTTCGTGAAGTAATCACTTTCTAGCTTCGCAAAGTTTTTATCACTGCTACTCTCAGCGAATGTCTTTTCAATAATTTCAATCGTATATTGGAACTTTGTTGATTTGTTAGCTAATTTGTACAGTTTTATGGCTAAGTATTGAGCGTTGAGACGTAGATTGAATAACTGTCCCATTGTATGAGATAGTAGAAAGTCCAGTACAAAGTTATATTCGTCTTCAGTGTATGTGTTGTTTGTTATTTTGTGCTTTAATATCCAGTACATAATAAAGAACTGGGAGGTAAGTGGGACATTATTCGATTTAAAAGTCTGCAACATTTCTTCGCTAAGATCTAATTTCTGAAAAGCATGAAAAAAAAACTATATTAGAAGAAAACATTTTCTATAATTATTTCTAAAAGAAACATTGATTAAAAAAACCGGCCAAGTGCGAGTCGGACTCGCGCACCGAGGGTTCCGTACACACCTGTAGGTATATAAGTAAAAGTTCACCCATCACTACAATCGAGTCATAGTTATGGTATGATATAATTGCAAAATGAAAAAAAAAAAAAAAAAAAAATCATATATATATTTTTTTATATGATGTAACTAAAAATTTACGGTTTTCGCAATTTTTCCTTTATCTGTACTATAAGACGTTACTTCGTACCAAATTTCAAGATTCTGAGTTCACGGGAAGTACCCTGTAGGTTTTGATTCCCTTGCGAGTGTCGAAAATTTGCGGCATAAACGGGAGTATCTTTTGATCGCGTTGACTTAGAAGTTTGATTTTTTCACAGCTCCAAGAGACCATAGACTTGAGTATTTAATTTGAATTTCAGCTTGATACCTCCACGCGTTCCTGAGAATAAAGGTCTTGACAGACAGACAGACAGACAGACGGACAACAAAGTGATCCTATAAGGGTTCCGTTTTTACCTTTTGAGGTACGGAACCCTAAAAACGATTTTTATTCCCTTTACCAAATTAGAAATACTAAAATGAAGGAGAAAATTTAAAGGCGGTGACGCGACTATTTGAAAAAAAAAATAACAATGACAAAAACATGTTTTTTTCTAATCTTTCACTTTTAGCAGCAGTTCGATGAATAAAGGTTGAAAATCTAAGTAATTACTTTATTTAAACAAAATACAAAACTCACGTGAGTATAAAAGTGAAGTGATATAATCCAATCCAAGCAAATCCTCACACTAGGTTGATGTGGCAACTTCACCAACAGATTAAGACACCAATAGAATATGCTGCCAATATCGATCCCTTTTAACACCAGTATCAAAATATGCTGTAAAGATATCTGCAACATCCTATGCATTTGTGAGTTGCTATGGTACCTCTGTTTATTTTTAAAGGTATTATCAATTTGGGTAGTGATGAAATAGGCAACAATATGAAGGGTTTCTAAATTGCCAATTCTGCAAATACTGTCTATCGATAGCCATTTGATTTCGAAGTTGAAGTGCACATCATTGCTGAAAGAATGTAAAAAAAAACAGTATGTAATACAGATTTAAAATATTGCGAAAAAAATCCCTAAAGAAAAAAGGAATTTTCATATCACATCACAAAAATATTTAAGACTCCCATTATATTACTCACCAGTATCTGTTAATTTCAAAACTTAAGTTTTCCATCACCTCCAGAGTTAAATTATCAGTAATCCTGAAAAATACATAATCAATATTTTATTCAACAAAGACAAACATCAAATAATTAAATTGTAGGGTAGTTTCGAAATTTACCTCTGATCCTTTCTAGGTACAGGGCAGTAAAGTAAAACCTCACACAAAACATAAATTAAATGCCCATAATCCTTAAAATCTGTTGACTTCAGCTTCCTAATTAAATAATATAAAGGATTTGTTTTAACAGGACCATATTCTATGATCTTGTTGCAATAGGATGTAATAATGTTGTTATACATTGAGTTTTGAAATAGTTTATCTTGTGTTATCAGGTCCACAAACTCTTCAATGCATGGTGAATACTGATTGTTGGATTTAAGTTCTTCTATTTCATTCCAAACTCTGTTTATAAATTGTGTCATATTGAAACTACTATTGTCATTAATTTCTATATGTTTTATGATTTTATTCATGATTTTAAGTATCCATTTTAAACAGCCATATCCTCCACATTCCAGTACATGCCCAATCAAATTGATTATTTCATCTTTACATGATTCTATATCATCATCATCATCTTCAATTAAATCGCATATTATTTGACAAGATTGTTCAAACACAACATTTTTTGATTTGCCAACACTTTCGTTGTAGGAGTCCTTAAATTGTAGGGTAGAAACTAAATTAACGAATGTTTTTAAATTAAACATTTCATGCTTATAATCGCTTAACATAACAGGATTTTTATGTAACATTTTAATGGCAAATATGCTGAACACTGCCTTGTCAAGTTCAGAATTATTATTTAAAAATAATAAAGATGTCTTGTAGATCTGCAGTAAGGTTTCTCCCAAATCCTTTTCTTCAAATTTAATTTTGTGTTTCTGTAACAATGCCATAGCATCTTCTACAGTTATGATAGTATCACTCGAAAATAGACTTAATATGTACTGAAGCATAATCTTATTTTGACTAGCAATAAGTTCATGAATGGAATGTAAATTAGAATCTTTATCTCTTGTTTTGCTTGACATGTGAATTAGAAATATTACATCTTGGAGATTATGTGTTTTGTCTGCATACTGCCTATTTACACCTTCTTCTATTTTCTTCATTTTTTCATTGACTATGTCAATAAATAAAGCAATATCTTCTTCATTATTGTATAGATACATTACTATGAGGTCTAAATAAGAATTCTTATTAGACCACAATTTTAGGTAAATGACTTTATCATTTTGTTCTAGAGAAATTAGTTTGACAACAGAATTGAATGGGTTTTTCTTATTAATTTCTAATGATGTTTTCAACTGAATAACATCATAAATCTTTGCTACCTCTTTGGGATCAAGGTTCTCAAAGCAACTGCTAACAAAATAAGCCATGTTAAGATGTACAGCTTTTCTTAACACCACACTGTTACATGGCACTTTCAAAATATCAGTAATTATTTTAATTATTTCAGCTTTATAATCTTTAGATAAATTTATATTTAGGGTAGCTAGAATGTCAGTTAGATGGTAGAATGGTACAGGTGACCACTTTACATTTGGTATTGCTCTGAAAATGTTTATAAATGATTGAGTATTCTTGAGCAAATTTTTCAATTGTTCTTTGAGTATTTTATTCACATTGTACACACTTTCGTCATAAATGTTTATATCATTCAATGCTCCTAATAATGTTTCAGCATCTACTTGATTCTCTATTTTAGTTTTCAATTTGTATTCAATACATTTCAATCTAACTTGAGTGTTGTCGTGTTTTAACCCAATATTAAATGCTGCATTCAGCCAGCAGTCTCCAATCTGTATACTTTCAAACAATTTTAGGGATGGCAGCACTATATTCCCTTGCTTTTCTTCTAAACTGTCAATAAGTATAAAGAAGTTATCCCACATGCTTTTTAAAGTTTTACTATTATTTATTTTCCATTCAAATATTCTATGATTCTTTAACTTGACATCTAGGTCTTTATTTGAAAAGATTACATTGTCTATAGCCTTTTTTGTTAGATAAACTGATATTTTTCTAAGTGAAGTGTCATCGGAGTTCAAACCATATAAAACAATGTCCCAAAAATCATATTTGTATACAATTTGTGACACAAATTTAATATCTCCTTTTCCTTCAGGTGAAGGGAGGAAGTAATCTGAGAGGCAGCCAAATGTTTTCAAAGCATCATCTTTACGGACAATTTTTAAATATTTTAAATATACCCATATTCTGTTCAGAATATTGTAGCCAACCACTCCCTCAATGAATCTTGGAATAGTGTGAGACAAAAAATACATTTTAAGCTTTTCATCCGGGGTATCAAATACTTTTTCTAAAGGTGTCTCCAGGAACGTCATGCACACCTTTTTACCATTTTTTATGTTTGCATTTAAAATACTGTCAGATGCTTTAAGGATGAGCAGAATTTTAGTATATTTATCAGTTTCGGGAAAGCCCGATGTAGGTGTTTCTGACCGAAATTCGATTTCAGACAGTAATTGCTGGAGTAAATGTTCTGATTTACTCACTATGGTACTTGTGTCAAGACATAGCACAAGATTAATTATTTTACACACATAATCAATATTAATTGTATCTAAATCCTGTAATAATTTTACGACAAAGTCAAATTCATGCTCATTTTCACATTTGGTACCTTCTTGTAAGTTAATTAACAATTTATATTGCAGGAACTGTATCGCGTTTTTTAAATGGTTCATCGTATATTTACTTCTTCCCATTAGATATCGCAAAGGCGCATCTATTAAATCTTCGTCTAAATCCAATAGATCAAACAATGATAACATCTCTTCTGGCGAAGCCATAATTAATTCTTGGTTACACTAAAACTTATAGTTTTTATTCAGGTTATTCTTAATATTATTTATAGAAATTGAATAGAATTGAATCAACTCTTATAATGTGGCAGGCACACAGAACAAGGCAGGCATGCGCACAGAACGTGCACAAAACAGTCAGAACACATAAATATGGCATGCGCAGATGCGCAGGGCATGTAATGTAAAATCTGAGCAAGTTTTTCTTGACATTTGACATTTTGACATAGAGACTGACGGTGAGGTCAGCTGTCGAGTAAAAAGCAAATGATAGAAACATATGGATCGGCCTAGTTCCAGTGTTTATACCTACAAGACCGCGGGCCCTAAAAATGACCGCCCATACGAATGTATTGAAGCAAAACATAAATTAGGGGTGTGGCCTAACATGTGCAACTGTTATTATTCGGAAAAAAAAAAATAGAAATCACCTGTAATTGGTGCTTTCTGACTAAATAAATTTGTTAAATACATAAAATATATATATAATCGTTGGTTATTTTGATACGACATAATAAGACATCGCTATTTCGAAACGTCAATAACACAGCCCGAGAAATGGTGGAACCGGCTGCCTAAGTACTAACTTGTTGTATGTGACGTAATGTGTACATGTTGCTTGGCCGAGAATATACAAATAGCATGCCATTTCTTAAACCAAACGACATTATACGTTAGTTAACAAGAGACAGAGTACATATTTATGTTTCTATATCTAATAGATATCAGTATAGTCAAGGTTAGTGTAGGGCAGGGCATCTCCTCTTATTTCTGTAGTCTAATAGAAAAACAAAGTGTCAATTCGATGTTTTTACAATTACCACATGAAAAAATTAAGTTTATTCAAGAATTAAAATATCTTGTGACATGTAAGGATTCTTATTCAATAAAAACGCTTTTTATGATAATTTCAATTTATGTTAGACTGAATTTGGCATATAAAAGCTGGATAGTAACACAAATTTTAATCGATTTTAACTTTACAAAAAACGTGGTAATATTTTCAGTCTGGTAACATCATTATTTGTGTCCTTGTTCTTGTTGCCAAAAACGCCAAAATTTAGGAAAAAATCCTCCATTGAATCCCCAGAATCCGTATTGAAATAGTTTATTCTTAAAAATTAAGTGTTAAAATTTGCTGGAATTCTATTGCGTAGCAATTTTCACTTTCAATTTCTACATAGCTTTACCGTAGAAAATAATTTCAACGTAAGCAGCGATGGAAGATAATTCTTCAAGCGATGACGAAATTCCATATTCTCCTACCAGTCCCAAATTTGGTGGAAAGAAACTTAAACTAAATGATGGCAGCTCGCAGGATAGTTTCAAAGAAACAGGTAAAATCTTGTCCTAGTTTCAAGCAAAAAGAAAATGTGACGTAAAAAACTTCGTGTCCATTTTGATGTTTTTTTTAGTTGGATCGGCGAGTAAAGATGAAAATGTCGACAGTGGAGTGTCTGCGGATAAGTCTGAGAGTACGAGTAGCGACGACCGAGGAGTTGCGGCATCCGAGGGGCCTTCCAACGAGGTCGTTAATGCGGCACCGTCGGGCAGCAACGTTCGGACTATACTCTTGAACCTCAGACGACCTAAATGGGGTAGGAATTACAGGAAAAGGAAGACACCCGACAGGGATACAGATAGCAATGCTTCGTCAAGGGATTCTGATGACCTATCAGCTGAAGAAACTGCCCCTACTGCAGAGAGAAATGATAGTAATTCTGAAACTGAGAGTGATGACTTAAGGAGGCTGGCTGACTTCCTAACTCCTGGGTCTGATGATACTGGAAGTAGGTGAGTAACATATTATTCCTACTACAATTATAGTTCAAAATGTTTTATAATAAATACATCTTTTTTATAATTATTATTTATCTGGTAAAATTTTACCCCCTCATCTGACCCATGGTAGCTGATAACCCTGCGATAAAGTTGAACTCTAAATAATAGTGATGTGATATGATAGGACAGATAAAATACTTGCATGGGATTATAAAATTCTTTTTATTGAATTATATAGCCATAAAATAAATATCAACTTAGTAATAAAATACAACTATAACTTATTGTCTAATACATTTAATACTGGTGGTGGTACTGACTTGTCCCACTGCTCTTCAGTGTCAGTCTGTCTTCCACGTCTACATATGCTACCCTTTGGCCAGTAATTCTCTTTCAAGAAGCGTGACACATGTTGGGATGGAACCCATATCCTAAATGTATTAAAAGTGGTATTAGTTCTAGACTCTAATTTCTCTACTTTTAGTATCCAAGTAGTCTTTAATCTGAGATATTCTACAACATGCTCAATATTTGTAGTGGGGTGCAGACGTACCACATACAATGGAACATAACGTATAAGCTGTCTCGGCTCTTCAATTTGGACAGGGCGCGGACTTCGCACAATAGGGGCTTTCTTCTTCTTTTGTATTGTGATAAATCCTTCTGGGTCGGGCTGACCTGAAGGTTCTGACTGACTAGTACTGTTGGGCTTCTTATTTTTCCTTGTACGCTTTTTTTTAGTTGCAGTCTGCATATCTGGTTCGGGAGTTTGACACTGATTGTTTATAGGATGAGATTCAGATCTGTTGGTGTCAGGTGTTGCAATTTGATAATTTACAGGATGGGATTTTGATGTGTTGTCATTAGTTGAGATTCCATTTGTCGTCATGGGTTCGCATTGTTCCGCCCATGTTGGTTCTGCAGCTGGTGAGGGCTCTGGTAAAACTAACTGCTCATTGATATGCAATGAATTTACTACTTTATCACTTAAATCATAGTTTGCTTCATCTTGTGATTCACATACCTTTCCATTATTGCGTAAGTCCATAACTTCATTATGTAGATCACGGATAATTCTTTGTGACGATTCCAACTTGAAGTTCATTGTTGCCTGGCTCGTCTTCAGTGTGGTTATGTCTTTCAGTAGCCTGGTGACGTAAACGTGGTCGAATGTGACTGGAGGCAGCTTTCGGAGTTCCTTCGCGACGAAAGTTGGCAAGAATTTCCTATCAGTGTCCCTCAAAAGCGTAATCATGTCTTGTAAACACCTTTCTGCCATGTTGCCCCGCCTGTGAGGCAGCACGAAGTCTTTGAATTGTAGTAACTCATACAGCTGCGCCCTGGCACCGCGTATCTCATCCTCAGAGAAGTTCGACACGCAGATTTGTGTGACACTTACGTCGTCCATGATCTCCAGTTGGTGTTGCAGGAAAGCCAGAAGCTCGTTTACTACAAGTTTACCGGATTCCATGATAACAGTCGTAGGTAGCAATCGCTGCAAAGTTACGAGTGAATAAAATATTGAACTCTTCGGCTAGATGCGTCCGCTACAAAGCACGGTCGCACACCGAATGGTTTCAAAATCCTGTTGCGGCTACATAAATATAGCATAACTCAGATTAGAGCTCAAAATAAGTTGTGAAATACGTTTGCAATCGCGATAAGTAACAGGAAGAAAGGGAAGTGTTTACCCCACATTGAGTTGTGACCTTAGTGGCAAAAAATAATATAAACGTAGGTATTAGCCGTTTTATATAATAAAATATAGCTCGACGACGAAAATGCTGTATTTCCCGAAAGAGTACACAAAGAAAGTATACCATTGCAACACATTTCGCCATGTTACTTAAGACCTATTTAAATAGGAAAAAAGTCTAGCTATTAATCTGACCTAATCAGAAAAGTAGCAGAAATCAATAAATATTAATATTCAAAAGTGTACATTGTTACTAAGCTGAGTATGAATCATCCTTGCATTCAAATCAACTAACTACGTCAACCTCATGTCCAATAGAACGATTATTTTAAACTGTAAACTAATGTTAAAAATACAATACGGACATGATTGTCATAGGGTATAAAACTTTAGAAGTACACAGATACTTTATAATAATATCGGTACCAATATTGCACTTAGCGACTCCTTCAATAATCCCCGTAGTTTTAAAAATAAGGTGGCATTGATAATGTTTCATTCATCCAGTTTGGAATATTTTCATTATAAAGAAAGGGCGGTTTCTCCAGTAACATTAAAAACTGAGTTCCAATGAACTAAGTTTTCCGTGATCGAGTTCAAATTTTGATATAGAATTTAAAAATTAACTGCGTTCGACTCGCGACTCCACCGCCGCCGCGTCATCTCATGATTAGGGACTCCTATTGAGTCTGAAACTAGTCGGGCGATCCCGAGAATATGCGATATGTGAGTAAACCGATTTGTTTTAAATAATTAACTGCGTTCCCTACAATTATGTGATAAATAATAATACATATGATCATTGAAACCAGTTTAAGGGCTAGAGCAGTTGTGACTAGCTTCAACTGATAGTGTTCATATGCGCCCGTGAAATTGGCCCTAAAGTGAGACTTAACATTGTAAAAAGCAGCAAAGTGCGAGTTGGGACTTCCGCATGAAGGGTTCCGTGCCATCGTACAGATTTATGCCGTTTAAATCTTTTGTCATTTATTTTTATGATTGGTGGTTATAGCGAGCGGCATCCCAAATATACACCCTAAAAATTTCAACTGTTTACTTATTACGGTTCTTGACATACAGCCCACTGACAGAAACACGGATGGACGTACGCACGGGTACCTTAACCGTAACCCTTTGGCACCCTTTGGATGCGAAACCCTGAAAACTACAAAAGTACTGTAGCTAGGTGCTGTTAAAGTTATACCATGATAACTTATAGTACAGCGCATCTATAATGACAACCTTTAAAATCCTTACTAATATTATAAACTGTCTGTCTGTCTATCGCGCTTTCACGCAAAAACTACTGAACCGATTGAAATGACATCACACAGTCTGAAAAAGGACATGGAATACTTTTTGCCGCGATAACCGACATCCACGCGACCGGAGCCGCGGGAAACAGCTAGTAATACATAAAAAAAGTGTTTACATTAGCCTTAGTGATACAGCTTTAGCTTTGGTCATCAATAGTTTAAAGTTTAAAAATTTCTTATCATTATGAAACTGATAACAAAAATGGGAAAACACTATGACTAATAAGTAATGAATTTATTAGTCCTTAAACATATCATTATATCGATGATCCGATATGCATTGTGGATAATTGGATCAAGTAATTTGTAACGATTTGGATCTCCGAACTTAATCTGGTTCCGTGATGTGACACATATGTTATCGTAATTCTAGTAAATTAGGAAATTTTGCTTTATCTTAATTTCATACTCAAATCTAACAATGGTCGCAAAAGTATCCAAATAGGCAAACGCAGCCTAACTGGCTTAACGGCTACTTAATATTAAAATGCATTTGAGTTTTCGGCCATTTGACGTTTAAAATATCTTTAAGTGATATTTGTTCATACGGCAGTATGATTTCATTATCGCCTGTTTAGTGAAAGACTTGTTAGTCCTAGGTGCCGAAAATATGTATGTGAATCATTTACTACTAGATGTTGCCCACGGCTCCGCCTGTGTGGGTGTCGGTTATCGCGGCAAAAAGTAGCCTATGTCCTTTCACTTAGAGTTTTTTTCAGACAGAGTTACTTTCGCATTTATAATATTAGTGTGGTTTAGTATGGATGGATTTAACAAAATATGGGCGTTCAATAGCTTCGGAAACAATGTAGGGAAAATAAATGAAACCTGGACTTTACACTTTATAAAAATAACAGGTAAGTAAAGGAAGTGTAGTTTGTGAACAATGCTTCTGTGTTCATCTCAGTACGAGATTCGTCACTTGTTTAGGTTGTACTCCACCACATTACAAACTAGCTATTAACCGACATCGTCCTCGTAAAAATAATGAAATCCTTGTCTATCGGCCGTTTAGGATAATAGCCAGACAAATAGACACGTTTTTAAAAAGATAGGATATTAAATGTTAACGTTAAAACTCTCTAATGACTGTACTCAAACGAAAAAAAATCGATTTATATTTCTCTCTCTTTTTTTTTAGGACTCCGCTCTAAAGGATGTGATCCTTGTATCGCATGGGGTTGCACAAACATTAAAGTTACATGCACAAAGAACACCCATATGAAGTATTCCTGACATTTTCCACAGATCATCGAGCTCATCAGATGGTAACGGCGGCTATGAGTCAGACCACCTGATAGACCTTCACTCTGGGGACACGGAAACGGATGACGAGGCCGCAATAGACAGGTCCAACGAGGATAACCCGGAGTGCGAGGAAAAAGGCAAAACACCCGGTGTGCTGCTCAAGACACGGCCGAAACACAGTTATTTATTACTTAGAGGTAATTTATTATTTTAACTCTAACCCCCGAATACACTGAAGGACATAGACTTTCGTCCCTTCGCCTGCCGTCTTTTCCATTAGATTATTTTCGACTGAAAGTAGTATAGCACGTGGTCAAATATAGCGAAAGATAGAGAGGTATTGTAGGTAAAAGCGGAGGCCTTTGCCCAGCGGTACCTAATAAAGGTTATTAAAAAATGTACAGCATACTAACTGCGCGGTTTTACCCGCGTAGTTTTCATTTCCCCTGGTCATATCGCGATAAAAATTTCCTGTGTTAATTCAGGTTATAAACTATTGAAGATTTAAAATGAATTTAGCCGTTTTTGAGGGATGAGTAACAAACTTCCAAAGGTCTTAAAAGAAAAAAGTTAAAAAAATTGTTTAATATTACCCCGTCCATTATGTGATTACCCCGGTTTTTAATAGTGCCTCTCCAATTTAGCCAAGTTTGGCCGTTGGCTTCGCATATTTCTGCCCCTTTTAATAGCACAGCTAATTCAATTACAGTAAAACTGGCGTGTAATATTTCGTGTCTGTCAATGTGAAAAACAAATTGTTCACAGAAATAATAAACCGCGAGATGGGGCTGACATTTCCCTGCGGCAAGACCGCGAAAAATGATGTCATGTTTGAGCAAAAATTCTACGGGTCACTGCACGCGATATACAGAATGAAGAAACTACATAATCTTAACAAACATAGAGGCTGTGTTAATTCTATAAATTTTCACCCGGAAGGTAAGATATATTTTTTAGTTAGTACTTTTTTTGTTAGTACAAAATTAATTTATTCACTACAGATATAGGATGTTAGCTGATAACACACAAACTGTTTTAGGACACCTCCTAGCGTCAGGGTCGGACGACACGAATGTGGTGGTGTGGGACTGGGCCCGAAACACAGCCATACAGACGATCAAGACGGGCCACAAGTCCAACGTGTTTCAGAGCAAATTTCTATACCTAAATGCTAAGAGTCAGTTAAATATCGTAACATGTGCCAGAGATGGACAGGTGAGTGGATCGCATAATGAGTAAAATTAATTTCGAGTTTTAAGTTCAATAGGTTGTTGTAAGTTTATCGTGTCGGTCTGTGTATCAGTTTGTGGCATTGTAGCGCCTGAACGAATAAACATATTATGATGCGGTTTTTTGTTTCAAAGCTGCCGTGATCGCGATGGGTCTTACCTATAATTTATAAAAATCTGTTTAGAATTTTGTAGGTTATCAGCAATTAATAATAAATATCTAAAATTTGTAATCATGTTGGTATTTCATATTTTCTTCAGGTAAGCAACGTTCTGCCCCAACATATTCTAAGTTTTTTTTATATTTTGCGTCATAGTTAATTTTAATATAGTCGACAATGTATCGCGGAAATTTAAAACTTAAGTTCGAAACCACTTACATTTTTTTTATTTAACTCAGAAAATAATTATGCTTCATTTGGCAATTTCTTGTATCCAAATTTCCATGTTGGCCAGTTTAGATGCATGATTAAAAGGCGAGCGTAATCACACGAGGCCGGCACGAGCAGTGCCACGCGGCGTATACGCGAAGTGGCGTGGCTGGTTGCGTTAATACTTAGCTTGGGGGTAGCTCGACACAAACCGAATTGCGGTATTATCGCGCATGGCTCGGTTTGTGTCCGCTTGTGTAACCGCAGCCCGCTTGTCCGGCGGCAGGTGCGGCTGCTGCAGTGCCACCCGAGCGGCGGCTCCACAGTGTCGCGGCGGCGCCTCGCGTCGCACTCGCGCGCCGCGCACAAGCTGCACGTGTGCGCCGCCGAGCCGCACCTCGTGGTCTCCGCCGGCGAGGACGGGCTCGTCATGCAGTGCGACGTCAGGGCCGAGCACGCCTCCAGGTAACACACACACACACTGTATACACTCCACAAGCTGCACGTGTGCGCCGCCGAGCCGCACCTCGTGGTCTCCGCCGGCGAGGACGGGCTCGTCATGCAGTGCGACGTCAGGGCCGAGCACGCCTCCAGGTAACACACACACACACTGTATACACTCCACAAGCTGCACGTGTGCGCCGCCGAGCCGCACCTCGTGGTCTCCGCCGGCGAGGACGGGCTCGTCATGCAGTGCGACGTCAGGGCCGAGCACGCCTCCAGGTAACACACACACACACTGTATACACTCCACAAGCTGCACGTGTGCGCCGCCGAGCCGCACCTCGTGGTCTCCGCCGGCGAGGACGGGCTCGTCATGCAGTGCGACGTCAGGGCCGAGCACGCCTCCAGGTAACACACACACACACTGTATATACTCCACAAGCTGCACGTGTGCCCGCCGAGCCGCACCTCGTGGTCTCCGCCGGCGAGGACGGGCTCGTCATGCAGTGCGACGTCAGGGCCGAGCACGCCTCCAGGTAACACACACACACACTGTATACACTCCACAAGCTGCACGTGTGCGCCGCCGAGCCGCACCTCGTGGTCTCCGCCGGCGAGGACGGGCCCGTCATGCAGTGCGACGTCAGGGCCGAGCACGCCTCCAGGTAACACACATACACACGACTTGTATAAAAAAAAATAACTGTTAGTTCTTATTTTCCTTTTTATTACACACACTACTACTAGTACTATGAAAATAGGAACCTTGATTCGTTTAGATTTATCGATCACTATTATTTACCCCCATTACTCACAGAGTATAAATAATTTGATCATACATATTCGATCATAGACAAAATTTTAAAATGTCATATTTCAAAGTTTTGTTCAGACTTACCCCAGCAATTATTTACCTACCATTACATAATAATGAATGGTTATTAAATGAATGCTGTTCAGACAGAACAGTCAACCATCCCATTTTATTATGTCTTGGTTTATCCCGATTCATCCATACTTCAAAACAAAGTTACAATTTTTTTTTTAAATGTTCTAACTTACCCTGTGTAAAACAACTTAAAACCTTTGTACTGACACAGGTTTTTTTAAGTGTAGGAGCCTAGCATGATCATTCCTCTATACACCTTATCAGGCCTCCCTCTCGACCCGCGCAAGCTCATAGTCTTCGGCGCGGCATGTGTGTGCTCCACTAAAATACCCCACTATAAAAATGTTGTTCTAATTTACCCCTATGTATACGCAGGTTGTTCCAAGTGAAGGAGCGCAGCGTGATCATCCCGCTATACAGCGTATCAGGGCACCCTCGCGACCCGCGCGAGCTGGTCGTCGCCGGGCGCGACAAGTTCGTGCGCCTGTACGACACGCGCAAGCCCAGCCGCCCGCGAGCCATGTACTGTCCCGCCTTCTTCAACGATCAGTCCGTAAGACAAACAGTGGGGATGGGTTTCGGCTTTACTCTTTAATAATGTTGTTTATTAGTCATACTAAAGCCGTCTCAGTCACATATTTTATGCCAAACAAATTTACAACACTTGGAGGCGCTGAACAGACGACGGTAATTTTTTTCGGATAGAAACCGCGTTTAATTATTATTTACCGAAACGTCAAGGCACCATGGTTGAACATGACACCTAATGGATAGGTGTCATGTTCAACTTTTACAACCAATATTGAAGCGGGAAGGGACAGATTGTCTATCTGTTCCCTGGACTGAAATAATTCAGCTGTTGGAGCCTAATACGTCTTGCCGTAACAAAAAATAAACGATAATAATAATAATAATAATAATAATAATAATAATAATAATAATAATAATAATCATTTATTTGCATTGAAAGTAGGTATATAAAATAGTGGTATGCAGATATAATAGTTCTACTACAATCTACCTTAATTTAGGCATGCAAATATAAATTTAAGTTTGGTAATCTATTAAATCGTGGGGTCGTTTAGAAAATCATCAATTGAATAATAACATTTTTCGTGGAGTAGTGCTAGCAATTTCTTTTTAAATATTTGGATTGGGGCATCTTTTATGTCATTAGGTATTTTATTGTATATACTTGGACCCATCCCAAAGATGCTTTTTTTAAGTAACGTTGTATTGTAGCGGTCTTTTTGTAACATATTCTTATATTGACTTCTGACGGGTCTGGTTCTATTTTCTGATAACGTCATATACAAATTATTATTCATTTTGACAAAAACAGCTAGCTCAAAAATATACAGTGCCGGAAAAGTTAACACCTTAAGGGACTTAAACATAGGAACGCAGCTTTCAGTTACTTTTAGACCACACATTGCTCTTATACACCGTTTTTGTGCTTTAAAAACTTGTTCTCTCAAACTACAATTCCCCCAAAATATGATTCCGAATCGCAAGACAGATCCCACTAAGCCATGGTAAGCTACTAATGTTGTTTTTAAGTTTACTTTCTTAGCAAGATTGAATAACACATAGGCAGAAGTACTCAGTTTTTTACATATTTCGTCTGCTTGTGGTTTCCATGTTAATTTATTGTCTATTAGAATTCCTAAAAACTTTGTAACCATTACACTTTTAATATTTTGACCATTATTTTCTATATTTAATGGTTGTATAGATGTGCGTTGATGAAAATGCATTATACTGGTCTTTGAAAGATTAATTACTAGATTATTATTGTTTAGCCAATTTACAATGTCTTTAATTGTTTTATTTATGTTGTATTCATAATTCTCATTTTCAGTACATTTTATTATTGTCGTGCTATCATCAGCAAATAGGACTGTTGGGTGTTGGGTGTGACGTGGTAGATCGTTTATATACAGTAAGAATAATAACGGCCCCAGCACACTACCTTGTGGTACACCGTTTTTGATTATTCTATTTTCCGATAAGTATTTTTTTTCACGTCTTGTTTTCATGCAAATTCTTGTTATTTCCGTGTACTGTTTTCGTTCACTTAGGTAGCTTTTTATGAGATTAAGGACGTTTCCTCTAATACCATAGACCCTTAATTTATTAAGAAGTGTTTCGTGGTGGACACAATCAAAGGCCTTCGTCATATCTGTATAAACTGCGCATATGGGGATTTTATTGTCTACGCTTTTCATAATATCCTTAAGTAATGCATAAACTGCTAAATTAATGTTTTTGTTTTTCCTGAAGCCCATTTGTTCATCACACAAAATATTATGTTTAGTTAAGAAATTGTCAAATGATGCGTAAATTATCTTTTCTACGACTTTGGCAAAAACAGGAATTAAGGCTATTGGTCGGTAATTAGATACAACTTCTATATTGTTTTTTTTAAATAGCGGTTTAACTATTACAGTTTTTAAGGCATTTGGAAATACACCAGAGCATATACATAAATTTATAATGTGACTTAAGTGCCCTGCAATACAATGTGATACATATTTTACAACTTTAGTGGCTATATCATCATACCCGACACTATTTTTATTTTTTAGGGATATTATTGCTCTTACGACTTCTTGGGGCAAGACCGGGCCCATAAACATTGAGTTAGGATTATTGATTAGGTTATTAGTGTCAGGCACTGTTGTTAAGTTGCTTTTAATTTGATCTATAAAGTAGTTATTGAAACAGTTAGCAATTTGTATCGGGTCACTAATAGTTTTATCTTGCGTAATAATTTTTGATATAGGCTCAGTGAAACGGGTTTTGTTGTTAATAACTTGCCAAGACGCTTTTGATTTGTTGTTAGACGTGTTAATAAAGTAATTATTTTGTGCTTTTTGAGTTAACTTAACAATTTTTCGAAATGTTTTTGAGTAGCTTTTAAAGTTATTTTTATTTTCACATGTTGGATTATTTCTAAATTTCCATAATAAATTACGTTGTTTTCTACTGCATAGACGAATTCCACGTGACACCCATTTCACTTTTTTATTGAGCTTTATGCTCACTAATTTGTGCGGAAAGCAAAGATCGTACAGTAAACGAAAATATTCTAAAAAATAGTCATATGCTTTGTTGGCGTCTTCAGTATCGTAGATGTCAGAAAATGAAAGACATTGAAGATAGCTTTTAAACCTTGCTAAATTAGCCTTTGAAATATCACGTTTTTTAACGCGCCAGGATCCTATTTTACAATATCTATTTACTTTAACTTCTAATATCTGCGCAGTGTGATCGGATAAAGCTAGATCTATTACACCACATTTAGCTTTTAATTGAGAGCTACAAGCAAAGTTATCTAAACAAGTATTACTACATAATCTGGTTGATTCTAGTAATTTGAGTTTGAGGTTGTAGCTTAAGAGAAAGCATTCAAAATCAAGTGTCATATTATTCCTTTTTAACGTGTCTATGTTAAAGTCCCCGCATATAATTATTTTCTTATTTAACTTTGGACACAATGTTTTTATAATAATATCAAGCTTTTCATAAAAAATATTTAAATTGTTCATTTTTGGTGGCCTATATATACATAGAATAATTAACTGCTGATTAACTAATTCTATACCACAACATTCAATAGCATTTGTTATTGAGTAACTTGAAATGTTCAACAGTTCCTTATATTCTAGGTGGTTTTTTATCAGAATACACGCTCCTCCGCGTTTCTTTGCTATTCTCGCGTAACAGGCGGCTAGCTTGTAGTTAGGTATGTTCAAAAGCTTTTCTTGTCCGCGCATGATGAAGTGTTCTGTTATACAAATGATATCTATGTCTTTCTGTCTTTTGGATAACTCTTGAAGGTGGACTGTTATCAAATCTGACTTATTAAGAAGGCCAGCAATATTCTGGTGAATAATTTTAATGTTGTTAAGGACGAAAAAACTCGGTATTTCCTGTTAGGTTCACGTCATTTATATTCGAGGTTCTATTATTTTGGTTGGTATAATAATCGCTAGAGTATTCATCTACAAGCCATTTTAAATTTTGGTATATATTGTTCAATCCTCTATTATTTAGTCGCCCAGTATATTTACAAAACATACTATAATCATAGGACAAGTCTAAATTAGAGTCCATAAGTTCGGCATAGTTGTGTGTTTTATTGTCCAGATACAACATGTTATTGAAGGTTTCGATTCTTGAATTGAATAATACTGAATTGTATTTAAAAGTAGGTAGGCATAATATTATGTTCGTATGTTGTATTTTAACTAAAGTTTCTCTTATTTTCAAAATTATGTTATAGTAATTATTTGTTTTACGGAAATCTTCTTCTCCGATGAAAATAAAACAGAAATCCTCTGGAGTATAGTTTATTAGTTTGGTGTGTAATTTTTCTATCAGTTTTTCTACTCCACAGCCCGTCATGAGATAGTGGCATAGTTGAAAATCACAGAAAAAGGTTTCTGATATCGGTAGAATTTTATTTGTTTTATTGCTGCTCAAGATGCATATTTTATTTCTTCCGGGATTTTTAATGTGTGTCGTATTTTCCATTATTTTATTAGTAGTTAAATCTATATTATTGTTCGGAATTAATGAAGGGACATCGAGTACTGAAGGGCTTTTATTTGAGCATGCTTCTAAAGACATATTTCCGGATTTCTTCTTTGAGTTGTTTTGGTTTATCACAGTTAATTTATTCGTATCTTTAATTATATTTTTGTTACTTGTTGTGTTGAAATTTTTTATTTCTTGTTTTAACTCCAAGTTTTGTGTCGATAAGCTATTAATTGTTTCGTGAGCTGTGTTAAGTTGCAATTGCAGTTTTTGAATTTTTTGTTTAAGTTCTGTTATTTGAGAAATTTCTTCTTCATTGTGGTCCTCGTCGTCCGATATAATAGGTAAAGTACTGGTTGTGACATCTAGCGGCGAATTTCTCGAGTTACTACAAGCGATCTCATCGATAGAGTCCTCTGTAGGTGTTAAGTTTTTGGATTTAAGACGGAAAGTGATGTTTTCTAAAAATTCCATATTAATTATTGTGACAAATCACAAATAATATTTAAAAAGATGTTTGTAGCGCAGGATTTGAACTCACACTTGCGATGAGTATCGGGTCGCATAAAAAGCACTCCGACGAACCTCTAAGCCAAACTGAATTATAGAAATCGTGCCAAATAGCTGTTCTATTTGTAGAAGTTTAATTTTTGAATTTTAGCATGACGGTTTTTTTTCTTGTTGTTGACATAACAGTTTAACTTTTTTTCACTTTTGAATTGAATTACTTTTTGGCTTATTGATTTAAAAGTTATCAAATGTCCACAACTTTATGTAAATCTGAGTATTTTAAAAGTAACTTCACTGTTTTAACGATGTTATAACGTTGTTTACATACGAATACCACTTAATTGTTTTCACATATATAACTTAATTATTAATGTCCAGAATTCTTGAATAACACTGTCACTTAGTTATTGGAGTATATTGTCACTGTTACACTACTTTTTAGCACTTAAAGAGTCTAGTTTAATTTTTAAAATACGTTTATTTACAGAGCCAATGTTACTGCTCCTTGTGCATAAATTGTGGATAGCAACTTAATAAATAAGGACATAAAACGTAAAACTTATTATTAAAATATCTTAGTAATTTATTTTAAATCAATCTATGCTACTCTATTGTTTTTAGAATTTTCTTAATTTTACGAATAATTCACTCCTTTCCATTAATTATCATGTAGAGTCAAGACCAATCCCATTAAGTTACATGTATTTATATCAATCCCATCCCAATTTTTTGACACCTACCAGAGAGTAGTGTAAACACTAATACTTTAGCTAAAAAACTAAGTGCTGTTTTCTAAACATGAACCACCAGATATTGAAATGCTGGACAGACACAAAAAAAACACCTAATTATCTATCCTAATATTACATTACTTCACATTACATTTCTGACAAAGATTAAAGTGCCCAGCTTTTCAGTAACCGGGGGTAAAGATACGGTTTCCTTTATTAACGGTGCCGCTATTAAGAGCACTGAACTGTTTTGGTATCCTTGATACCGAAAAATTCTTTATGAAACACTTTGATTTTAAAGGAAAAAGACGGAGCTTTTATGACGGCCATATTTACAGTAGTAAACAGACTACGAAAGGTTTTTTTAGTAGCGGTGTTGTGTCACCTAAATGTTAGAGTAAACCTATTCGTGACATTACCATTAAAACGTGTATTTTTGCGTGTCTTATATCTCATATGTGACATTAACGACGGCACCGTTGAAGGAGGAAACCGTAGCTTAAGGACGTATTTTCAAAATTGACAGGCATAGAATCGCACTACTACATTGACATGAGTCATACTCACAAGTGTAGGCACGGTTTGCTGCGGTTTTTATAATCAAGTGAACTAATTTTGATACTTTGTTTTTTTTATTATTTATTTTTAATACGTACATAGGCATTTTTTTATTTTTTTTTCCTATTGCTGTCTATATTTTCTCTAAATATTACTATAAAAATACCTACTTCAGTGACTGAAAGCCTTCTATTAGTAGAAAGATTGCAGTGTGGAATTTGGGCTGGTTTTGTTATTTATAATGAAACTGAAGATGAGAGTGTACTTCGGTGTCTGCTACTGGAACTCCTCGGTGAGTCCATATGTACCGAGTTCGGGCTCGTTTTCCTAGTTATGAAAAGATCTTACTTCCGTATTTGATGGAGTGACCTGAAGAAAGAGGTACTTTGATGATTGTTAGAATAATAAATTAGACGTAATCAATTCTTTATTTTTAGAATATTTGTTTGGATATGTGAAGAATGTGTTTTCCCAAATGTCCAATATCTCGGCATCTACAATACCAATTGAGATATGAAAGGTACACAATGCCGCCAATTCCCTTGTACGCTAACTAAATCAAAATTAAACCATTGCTATTTTTTACTAACTTACAGCGTGAGAAAAGGACGGCAACAGGTAACAACTAACTTAGAAGTGTCAAATCAGTTTTCGCCTTGAAAAAGACTGTTTTAATGTAGTATTTGTATGAGAATTGTAATAATAATACGATATGTAGTCGGGGTGGGTAAGTAATTGAGTAGAGCTTTTGAAGGCTTAAACTTTTATTAACACTGATTACTATTTTGTACAATTTAAATACGTACGACACACTGAACTGCCTACCGGATACTGGTAGCGGCCTATTGTAACACTCGCATATGCGCAGCCGCCACGCTGTGATTGCTTGAAAGCGCATGCGCGGAGTATGTTCGTATCATCGTTACTTCGCGTAACGAGCAGGCGCTTTACCTCGGCCCATACGTTTAGGGAGAAAGCGCCGTTGAAAGTTGAAAGTTCATTATGATGAATTTTTTTACAATATATCTCTTAATTCAGCATGCCTTTTGGCATAGGCCTGCTCCAACGATTTCCATTGTTGTCTATCCTGAGCAACCCTTCTCCACATTGGTCTTGCTGTTAGCTTAATCTCTCTGCGTCCATCCCTCGGGTACCATTCAGATACTGCTTTGCTTCATTTTCCTTTTGTGTCCCACATCATATGATCTCCATTTTTGTTGATCGACTCGAGTCAGTATGTCAGTAAGTTTAGTTCTTAAGCGCAAAACTATATTTCTGACTCTATCTTGCCGTTTACTTCTTTCCATTATTGTATATATATTCCCTTTGTGCTATAACTAGTTTTTCTCTCAATACCTTTGTGAGGGCCTAAGTTTCGCAGCCGTACGTCAGGCATGGGTTGATAGTCTTCATTTTCAGTGACATGGCTAGGTCTTTTGATTTCATTATTTCTTTAAGTGACCAATATTTCTTTTACCCGGAAGCAATTCTGAGGTTGATTTCCTTCTAGTAGTTCGTTGTTGCTCTTGATGTCTCTTTTTTGGAAGTTTGACATTAATTTTGTTTTGGAAGTGTTCATTTTAAAGCCAACTTTTCTACTTTCTTTGCTTATATCTTGTATCATACACTCAACCTTTTTTGGACTTTCTTCAAGCAGCACCAAGTCGTCAGCGAATCTCAGATGGTACATTTTTGAACCGATTATATTTATGGCATAATCGTCCCAATTAAGTCTTCGGAATACATTTTCTAGTACTGTGGAAAACAATTTTGGGGAGAGTTGGTCCCCCTGTCTCACGCCCCTTTGTACATGAAACTCCTTGCCTAATATCTCTAGTTGAATCCTAGCCTTGATATTTGAGTATATGCACTTTATAATTTTGATATACATGCTTGGTATCCCTTGGTGTTCTAGGCTTTCCCAGATGTACTTATGGCTCAGGCTATCAAAAGTCTTGGCGTAGTCTATAAATATAGTATAGTATAACCTTGGAAAATATTTTGTATATATTAGATGTAAGACATATAAGTCTGTAGTTTTCTATGTTTTCTTTATCTCCTTTTTTATGCAATAAAACAAAATGAGATTCAGTCCATTGTCTGGGAATGCTACCAGTTGTAAGTATATCATTGAAAATGTTTGTAAGCATGGGTGTCAAATCTTCAATAGCACCTCTCAATAGCTCATTTGTGATTTTTTTCTTTCTCTTATCTTTTTGATAACATCTACAATAAAGGTAATATTGACTTTTTTGTTCCTTTTTTAATTAGTTATTTTCGTTCACTGATTAGTTGCATGGTATGTTCGCTCATTTGATATTTGCTTTTGTTTCTGGAAGAAAAGCTGCAGTATAATTTATTTTCAAGGATGTCTTATTTCTCAATTGCATCTATATCATTATTTGCGATTTGTTCATTTATTTGGAATTGCTTTGTGTTTTGTATTATTATTAGTTTTCAAATTTATGGGTTTTTTATGTGAGTGACTATGAGGATTTTTTGTTTGAAATTTTCTAATGGAATCGGTGGTTTGAATTAAAATTTAGTTTACGAATAACAGTAGTATCTAAAAATTAATGCTTTAGGGTTGCTGCTTATTATGTAGTCAATTTCATTTTTATACGTACCATCCGTGGATATCCAAGTCCATTTGTTTTAATGATATTTTTTTTAAATTGAGTTGATGATGAATAGGTTGTGTTCCATCCAAATTCAACAACCTTTGTCCTTTTCGACTTCTCTTGCCATATACAAACTTTCCAAGAACATGTTCATTCCAGTTTTTTCTTTCTCCAACTTGAGCAAATCTCCCAATAGAACTATGTGTTTTTCTGAATTATTTTTCACAGCCAATACTAATTCTTCGAGTACTGTTGTCTCTGCTTGCTCAGTTGGTGCATACACTTGTATGATGGACCAGGATTTTTTATAACCTGGGAATTTTATATTCAAAATTGCTATTCTATCCGAAACGCCCACTATTTTTTCGCCCAATCTGCGCAATTTACTTATACCAAGAATGTCATATTTAATGCGTTCTAAGGATTCTTCTAGTTTTAATAAACTTTCTTGTGTTCTGAGGGTTCTCGTATTTAGGGTTGCAATGCGATAAACTTATCTCTTTGTTCGAGGGTGGTGATGATGATGAGAATTATAGTCGACGAAACTCAATTTGACAGCTCTAATTTTCATCCGGAAATATATTAATTGGGACCACTTCTGAGGTATATAAAATCTTTATCTTTATCTGATTTTACGGAAAACGTGTCCAAACTCAGCTCACCTAGTGCTAATTGTCGAGGAGTTTCAGTATCAGTCTCGGAAGTACACCCTCAGGTTACTCCATCAAGTTCGAGACTAATAGGCATTTATGAATTCTACTTACTTTTACGTGAAATAAAATATCATAATAAAAATATGTGATTATAAAATAACCTTATCAAGTATCAAATTTGGTTTATCGAATATTTTGTATTTATACAGCGATCTTTTCAACACAAAAATCTGCAAAAAGGCGATACAGTGTCCGCTCACGAAGGCGGCCGGCCGCCGACTGAGATCTCATTCAAAATGTTTCTGACAAGTCAAGACGGCAACCAAAAATAAAATAACCCCTAATACAATTGATTAAGATTCATTCGTAATGTCAAAATAAGTGAAAATATAGGTCACGGGTTTTTTATTTTTTCTGCGTCTTTTTGTGATATTTTGATATATTTGTTCTCAAGAAATTAAAGTTTAATATGTCTGCATACGTACACTATTTTTAGAAATCATAAAATATATAGATAATAGGACAAAAAAGGTACTAAAACTTAACCCTAAAACGTACATTTTGTGAAAGATGGCAACGGAAGATCGTTTTTGCACTATAAAAATCTATATTTTTCAACATAAATGCCCCAACAATTTACAGATAAAGAGTCAATTTATGCGTGCTAGTTATTATTTATATTTGATTTGGTCTAGTTTAGTCACAAAACGTACTCAAAAATAGCATAAATTTGCCTAAATTGCAAACGCACCCTTAAGGGTGGGCTAATTATTCAAACCGTCTGCTATCATCCATAAGTTAACGTTAAATACGTATGAAAATATTACACAAGCAGTCATTTTTAACGTAAACAGACATGTCAACGTATGTTAAAGCAACCGTCTTAAACAAATTTATAATATCGACTAATTTACAGGGCAACGTAAAGAAAAAAGTCCGGTTGTCAATGATGCACCTCACATGTGCAGTGTACAATCACGATGGCACGGAGATCCTTGGATCATACAACGACGAGGACATATACTTATTTGATGCTAAAAACGACGTGTATGACAAGTAAGATACACTTGAATTATTGCTTTTTTTCCTTGACTTAGGTATACTTTGGCATATTATCAGGTAAGCGGCTCATCTGATAATGAATAAGATGACGCAAATGCCAACCGTTTCCCATGATTATCTCTGATAGCGAAATATCTTGGAGAAGGGTTGCCAGACTTTTAAAATGGGTTTAGGCCACTGCTGGCATCAACATGTTTTTTTCTAATACTTGTGTCAAAAATTATGTATCCATAAATTGATTAAACATAAAAAGCCACCCAAATTGCCACCATTCGTAGGTTCCTAAGTGCTCTTGCTGTGGTAAAGAAATGGCAAACGTCAACCAACGATAAACGTCAACTATCAGTTAACTCCCCTAATATTAACAGTCAAACTATATAATGAACCTTTGAACTTTCCAGAGACAACACAAACGAGTTAAAAGAAGGCTTCACACACCGGTATACCGGCCACCGGAACAGCGCGACGTTCAAAGGCGTGGCGTTCTTCGGACCCAAGAGCGAGTTCGTGGTGTCGGGGTCAGATTGCTCCTATATCTACATCTGGGACAAGAAGTCTGAGTCTATCGTGCAGTGGTTGCAAGGCGATATGAATGGAGTTGTGAGTATTTTAATTCTCATTCTTGCTTTTTTTTTTAGTGTTCTCGTATCAAATTAATATCGAAGTAGATTTGCCGTTATCACAAGCATAAAAAATGAGAAGAAGTGGAAA
The DNA here is from genome assembly GCA_932294365.1 of Diachrysia chrysitis. Taxonomy (NCBI): domain Eukaryota; kingdom Metazoa; phylum Arthropoda; class Insecta; order Lepidoptera; family Noctuidae; genus Diachrysia; species Diachrysia chrysitis. The sequence continues at coordinate 1,447,779 of OW028648.1, read as the reverse complement.
CAATTTCTTACTCCTCCTATTTACCTGATTAATGTCGTTGCGGGTTCCAAGACAGTCAATCGTTTCCCTTGGACACACCGAGCTTAACTGTTTCGATGGTATTCATTGGTTATCATTGTAGATCCTGGCTTACAGGAGTTGCAATGATGATCAAGTGTGGTGGGCTAGTCCCTATTTAAAAATAATAATAAAGGCATAAAAAATTGTATATGGTTCATATAAAGATCAAATTCAATGGAAGTTATTTCTCGTGATATCATCTTCTACCTACCTTTTCCCATACTTGTTTGGATTTGGCGCATAGTGTTTTCTCTTCCCATTCTACCCCATTTTCCTTCATACTATCACGTTATTTCTTATGGAATACGCCGTTATAAAATATTTCAAAGACCTAATAATATTAAACAACTATATATAATATAATTGTTGGATATATTGAAATTCCATATAGATTAGTGTCAAAAGTGGATACAGACATCTTTATAATAAGTACAACATGTGCCAAAATAAAATACAATTCTAAATTGAGAAAGATGATAATTATTCTTTGTGTTTTAACGAATGATACAAATAGTAAGTGTTAAAAAAATAAACCTCAGATGGCACTTGAACCCACGACTACTGGTTAGGCGCACCAGTAGTTGTGTAGTGGGATCGAGTCCTGCGTCAGGTTAAAAAAATCCTTTCCACTATTCGTATGTAATTACTAGTAAGTCGCTTCACAGGCATTATTGCTTAATGAAATATGATAAATGGTTGAAACGAATAGTATGTTTTCTGCACAGGAACAATAGGGATGTTTCCTGGGTATGAATAGTTAAAATCTATTTAGTCCGTCAGTTAGATCATAAAAAAATATTAGACACGTATTTTTTCTTTTATCAAAACAATAAAAAAATACAAAGATACCGCTTTAAAGTTTCGGAGTGCGGGCTTATGACGCCACGCCTCGCTAAAAATCGTAGCGAGGAGTGACGTCACGCGTAATTTCCGGTCTCTGTATTTTGATAATTTTTTGCTTGCAGGAAAAAAAAAATACGTGTCCAATAAAATTCATTAATCTACAAGACGGACATTAAAAAAAGGAAACATGCCTATTACACGATGGTTGGCATATTGTGATAAATAATTTATTTCAAAATAAAACCCAAACTGTTCAACCAATGAAACTATAGCGGATGCGCTGATTCAAATCAAAAAATCAATTTAATACTAACATCTTTAATAAATCGTTAAATATATTTCCAGGTGAATTGTATAGAAGCTCACCCGCGGTGTCCTGTCCTGGCCACGAGCGGGCTCGACAAAGATGTCAAGATATGGATACCTAAGAGTCAAAGCGATCCTATTTACGATGGATTAGAAAGGGTAAGTACACATGTTCATTATCACCTAGTTATATCCGTAATGGTTAATAGTGTCCATTCGAAAACACGCATAGCCGAGTGATATAGGTCACCAACTACCACTGTGCTCGGTGGGGCGCGAGGCAGGCTCGACATTCGCTTGGGACAAACATTTCTGTCATCAAACATTCCAAATTTGGGTGTTTTCAGAAAAAAAAAAAAACACAATAAACCCCGCGGCACTGCTGAGAACATTAAGGCCGCGGGCATACGGACTGCTTTAAGCAGTCGAGAACGCGGCCTTAATGTTCTGCATAGAGAACTATAGACGTCTATGACTGTCAGCGCACGGACTGCTTCAAGCATTTGGCGGCGAATGCTTGGCCGCCGTCTTACACGGACTGCTTGAGCTGTAAACTTCTCTAGACAATGACACAATATAGTCCAATGGCCTGCCCTAACTACAGAATTAGCGTGCATACTTAACCTATGAAAAATCAGGCACATAATATGGCTCGACTTCAAATTATATTTATAAATTATATTATTTCGACATTTAACTAACATAAATTCGTTGTAATCTATCTTCTTATATTATACAATAAATAATCGCCGAAATGTATGCACTCGTATAACTTTCGAACGTCTGCACCAAATTGGATAATTCTTTTTTTCTTCTTTTTTAGGTAGGTAGGTAGGTAGGTAGGTGGGTAGGTAGGTAGGTAGGTAGGTAGGTAGGTAGGTAGGTAGGTAGGTAGGTGGGTAGGTAGGTAGGTAGGTAGGTGGGTAGGTAGGTAGGTAGGTAGGTAGGTGGGTAGATAGGTAGGTAGGTAGGTGGGTGGGTAGGTAGGTAGGTAGGTAGGTATGTAGGTAAGTATGTCGGTAGTTCGGTAGGTAGGATTTTAAAAACACTTCCATAGTATATTAATCTTAAAATATTATACAACAATTTTATTCCTCAAGTGGAACTTCATAAGTGACCTAAATATTGCAAAATATTTGCAAACTTTTAAAAACAAATCACTTATCTTGACGATAAATAAACTGATTAAATGTTTATCAATACCACCTAACTCGTTTTTATCTTTATAAAATTCCAAGTCTTGCACAAGACATACATAGTATTAAGATTCGTTTTATCTCATCTCCTCAATCCTCTTCGATTTCAAAACTCACAGTGAGCAAGTGTTTTCTTTTATGGAAGGTCATTACTGTGCAGTAAGATACTTAAAGGCTAGTATTATATCTAAATGTGTATTGTTAGTAGGTTTTTATGATCTGTGGCAAAAGTCACATCTCTAAAGCTTAAAAATAACAACAGTGAGTGACAAGCCAAAGCGAGATTGTCTAATGGTCTCTCTAAGAAGTGTAGTATGACGTCTTAGGCTTCCGAAATGAATGATATTTACTGTTGAATATACTTGTGATACTATACTTTCAATTTATATACCCAATAGTTTTACTTTTATAATACAAATACACAACTTAAGCTAAAGTAAGTTTCTGCCTCACCTCTTGGATATAAAGGCGTGAATGTTACATATTTTTAGTACTTTATTATCTCAACAATCATAAAACTGGAGATAAGATAGGATGTAGCTTGCGATAAATATAATCTAGATTCAAGTAGCCTATAATGTAGTTTTGCAAACATCATGACAAAGACAAAATACACAATAGGACAGTTTAAACATCCTTTAGGACCATTGAAAGAGTAATATTTTATCCTTTCTAATACATTTTTCACAATACATACTGATTATTTATTTCCTTTATTCATTTTATAAACATATAAAATACATTAAAAATAAACATACATTTAAAAATATAAAATATAGTCTCCAACCGGCATCGGAAACATGGTTCAAGCTGCCGGTGGTTAGGGTCCCAGAGAGAGGAACCTTCTCACGATACGCGCCGTGTCCAGAAGTACCGCTTTCTGAATCAAACCCTTGACCCAGATGCCTAACGAAAGCCTCTTAAGGTGTTGGTCGAGGCTCTTGGCTATTAAGCCGTTGGCTGTCACGACTATCGGGACAATGATTGCTGAGTCCACCTCCCACATGTCGACAACCTCGTGCGCTAAATCCAAATATTTTGTTTGTTTAATTATTATTATTATATTTAGCCAACATTGTCACACTGCTGGGCAAATACCTACGTCTATGCGAGCCCAGCGTCTTAGCTATGCAGATGTGTTTGCATTTTAGTTTTGGATTTTAACTTGTTATGTTGCTATGGTAACAAAGAAATGTATTTTTGTCGAATATACATAATCTTTATAACTTTCCTAGTTATTCACATATTTAATTCAGAGATATCGTTCTAGGGCATTGAACTTTCCATTCTTGATCTCAAGATAATTGTGCTACAATCTCTCTTCTCGACAATAATATACATAATCTTAAATTTTCATTTATCATTGTTTACCAAAAACTATGGAGTTAATGCTACAATAAACACAGCTTATAAAACTGTCTTTAAACATAACGGATATTTATTAAGTATTCCACTTTCCTTTCAAGCAACATTTAGTGATCTGTTTCTTTACTGTATGCTAAGACTTATTTGTTGTCAGACAATGTATATATTTTTGTATTATAACATTCGTGAAAATAATTCATTTAATAATAAATGTATGGTTTATGTGTTGCGAGAGGGACATGCTTAGGTAAATAGGGCAACCTATTAAATTTAAAAGTATTCGATGCTAGTCACTAAACTGCTAAAATTAAAAATAGTTATATACTAAGTTATAATTGTAGTATATTCTATTCATACTCCTTTCTATATTTCCAGGTGGTGCGAGAGAACAGCGTGTCACAGTTGCGGAGTCCGCTGTTCAACGATTTTTTACCTACACTATATAGCGCGTGGCGCGGCGAGAACCGGCTTTTCTCCGACGACGACAGCATGCCGCCGCACGCGGGGAACATCGAGTTCGACGGCAACGTCTGCACCACGTTCTAGGGCCCACCACACGAGACTAGATCCAAACGCAGCGATTTATTCTGAATTGTATGTATGTACATAATAACCCCGTTTTTCTTGGGGGATTTCATCTATTTCACGCCGAATACGGTATGTCAAATGAGGCGATTGCTTCGTTAATCAGATGTTCTGTTGTTATTTTTGTTTAGTTGATTATTGGTGTAGTTAGTTGGTCAGTGTTGTAGGGTAGTAAATAGATGTGAGGTAGAGTAAGAGGTGTGAACGCTCGACTTATAGAGTTCTTGGCCAATTGGTCAATATTTATGACTATAGAAATGTATGGGAAGTGATTTGAAAAAATATTACTGTGTGTAAAATGATTTGATGAGATCCCAATGTAATCATATTGGGTGTGCATACGAAATGTATGTTATTGGGATAAGGTTAGAAATAATTGGCTGGAAAATGAACAATTTAGGATGGTGTTTAAGATGTCGAGTATGTGTGGAGTTGGAGAAAGGCACCTACAACATGATTAAACTTATTGTTGTCGTACTCAGTGGTTCTGTAAACCTATAGATCATCCCATCTCACTAATAAAAACATTTTAGGGGTTTTGTCAGAGAATAAGTGATGAAACGAACTGTTTGGATGAAGATAGTATATTTATGGTGTGATTTAGAATGTTTTATTAATTAATGTTTGAAGGACTCTCAATTTAAATTAATTGTGCATCCTTATGAGCGAGAAATATGTGAGACGCTTCGAGAAGCAACGCGGCTTTAAAAACATATATAAATGTGGCGTATTGGTGCTTCTAAATACAAGAAAGTTAGTCATATCGTCAATATGTGTCGTTTGATTCCTCTATTTTAATATAAACCAGTAAAACTTAAATACAACGCTGCATTTGAAGCTAGACTCGATAATATTACTAACTAGGCGTTAAAAGTTTGTCTTCTATCAACTTTTTCATTCACGATTTATTTAAATACTGTAAAATGTAATGCCAAACATACACATGTTATATTAGTTGTTTTTTTTTTCTAATATGTTATGCTACACTTGTGGTTTTTTAATATATAAATAAAAGTTTTAACCAAATGTCGTTACTTTGTACTCGATAATAGAAAATAAATATTATTTCTGTACACATACTTCTTTAAAATTGATCTTTTTTTTACACGCTACAAGTCTTATAATATTTGTAAGTGCAAAGTACTAGTCATGTTCAAATTATTGCCAGCACTAAAAATTCCAAGCTGGCCTAATCATTGGTAAAATATGATTGTATATGTTTTGCATGTTGTTCGCACTTATTACACCACGCTGACGCAACTATAGCCGAGTTAGTCATAATGTATTTTAAATATCTATTTACACATGACCTGTATTATGCACTTGATCAGTATACGTCCGTTTCTCATTGTGAGCTGTATATATTCTAGTCTCGATTGGACACGGCTTTGGCGCGAAATTCAAATTGTGGTTTTCAATTTTCTTTACTGCAAAGAACTAGTGTTGTTTTAAATATTGTTTTAGTATTCATATCGATACACTTATTCGTCGCTACTTATTTGTACTTGCAAGTTATAAATGTAGCGGAATAAATATATAATATTGATATTGTAGTTAAATAACACGTGTAGTGGGTTTCTTACAGGTTTACTAAAGAAAATACAATATATACGAAAACTTTAATTTTGCGCCTACACGGGATTATTCGTAAGCTAAAATATATTCATATTAAAATGTTGCGGCACGTATTTAAAAATTACATTACATAGAAAGAGAAAAAAATGTTAAATACCACAAGTGTAGTCCATAGGTTTATAGTCGTAAAATTGTAAACGGTAAAACAATTTTATATATTAATAAAAGTAATATTATGTATATGCCTGTGATATACTGATTTGATGGATATTTTGATTCATGGATTAGACTTTATTTGTAATTAGTTTTGAAAAATCTTTAGATTAGTGAACGTAACATATAGTTCAATTGAATATCTCATTTTATGTGATTAAAATAAATATGTACCTATCCGAAATAATCTTCAATTATTGAGCCAATTAGACCATTAATTCGTTGAACAACACCAATATAGACTAGGATTTAGAGCTTTATGCGTAAGGAATGTTCTAGAAATAGTGTCTAAATCCTAAATGGCCGTAAAATACGCTAGGGCCTGTATCAGATTCTGAATATATTACCTCTTTGTTTCATAGAAAAGATGTTTGCATATGCAACAGGATTCCCGCTAATTTAATTGTTTGTTCTGTAAACAAATTCTAGCATAACTATACTTCTGTAGTAAGATAGAAATGCAAATCGTCAGTTCATTGTACCTGTGTAACAGGTTCAATCTGATCTACTAAAGTTTGCCGCTTTCTTTATTAGTTACATTGTTTTGTGCTAGTATCAACCTCGTTATAATTATTTAAATGAAAAAGACAAGAAGCTGTCGGCTTATTGTAAAATGTAGGTACATAGCACAATGTTGAGTACGTTCAGAAATCGCAATTATAGCAAAAATAACACTACAGAGGCTTAAAACTAGCACAAAACACGGCATCTCGTTGTAATCAGCAAATTAATAAAAATACCTAACCCCTTTACATGTTCACTTGTTTTATTATTGTACTATATATATTATTACAGTATCTATTTTAGACGCCACATCTCGATATTGTTAGCACCGTATAAAAACATGGTCAGCTGAACTTGTCATACAATTTAATATATAACATTGTGAACACAATATACATTGCTTGTTTGGCTGAAATTGATTAAGCGTCACCTAATCTGAAAACAGATCTGGATACATAACTTGTAAATAAAACTAACTAAAATTACAATGTTGAGTTGTGTCTAAAATAAATACCTACTTCCTGTTTTTTTTAAGAAATAAATTCTTATTTTATTTGCCACCGCTCATCTAGGTCATATGATATATTTTAGTTCGAGTGTATTTTATTTATCTTTTATTATCGGCTCCAGTGTGTGGAGTAAAAAATGTAAGGTTAGTCCCAATGTGTAAATAAATGATGATTTTAAATATAATTCTTCTTTATTTTTGGTAAACTTTAGTGATGCGTATAAGTCGTCTATTAATTTATTTGCCAATAACTTAACTTTCTCTTTACCCATTTAATTTATTTCTAGAGAATTGGAGGCATAGGTACTTAGTTAGGTATAATAGAAGTAAGTTGTGTAAACATTATTTCAGGATGATACAGACCAAGAAATGTATGAATAGGTATGGTTATCAAAATGTTTGAAATCGATAGGTAGGTACTTACCTATCGTACGGAGTCTAATATTCTATTCTTAAGTTATTTAAGTAGGTTTTAATGGAGAAAATTAACGCAATGATGTGCCACGTGATTCATGCCGCTATTCGCAGCAGACAAATTCAATACAGGCAGATTTTATGAATTTTTATCACACAATGAACTTTTTATTTTCCCGCTCTTCTAGAATAGATAGCAGCGCTACGTTGTGTCAAAATTTGGAACCAAGCGAAGCCGACGCGCTCCTATTTTTAAACGTGTCTCTAAACTTATAACATTTAAGATAAAAACAAGGTTGATTATAAACTTAAAATGAGTTTTAACACAAATTTATCCAATCAATGGGTAATTAAATCTTTAAATATCGTCAATTTAATTTAGCATTTTTACCCACATGCTAGTCATAGCTTGTTAATGGCGGACACTTTCGACCAATCAGCGTCGAGGCGTGCAGAAGCCCGCGCCATCTTCATTTTCAAACTCATCTGGCCGCTCGCTCACTCGCTCAGTCAGTCAGTCAGTCGCGCGTCGGATCCGGGCAGCCGTACAACTTAACTTACTAATTCTAGTAATTAACACCAAAATCAGAAATCATGAGCACCAATGAAAATAACAGTGAAGTGGCCGTCGACAAGGTCGGCGATGAGAAGAAAGGAGACGCGAAAAGTGACCTAAAAGGAGCCAAAAGGGCAGCAGAGGTGAGTGCACATGTCAACCAAATGTATTCGTTTTAATCGCTCGCCATTTTATTGAACGCTATAATATAGACAGCATTACACTAATTTCCTTTAACTATAGTGCCTTCATACATAATTCCACGTGGTAAATAAAGTGTTACGCGTGTAAGCACGGAAACGATGCTGACTCCAACCGGCGTATTTTTGGATGTCATTTTTCTCGAGATAAGCATTTAAGCGTGTGTGGGGAAATCGATGTGCCCACAGTAAATGGAAAAACCTAACTACAATTTTAAAGTCGGGCGTCTCATATTAACTGGCCTGTAGTTTTTGGCTTTTGTTTACTCGTTTTCGATACGGAGGCATGACCTTGGCGGAAAAAAAAACATGGCGCGGGAACGTACGCTGTCCTCATTGATGTGGTTATTATAGAAATAGTATACATGTAGTTGTTATAATGCACGCTCGTAATCGTTTATTATGAAACTAGACGTGTATAATAGCTATTTTAGACTTTCTCAGGGCTTAAGTTCATTGTAGCGTGACGCTAGATGGATGGTTAACATGGCCGGCGCGAATGTCTGTGTTTGAGTCGGGTGGACTGTCACAACCGCCGCGCAAACGTTCGCCTCGTTATCTAAGCCGACTCTATATTCTTATTATTATCCAATGCAATATATGAGTCTGGCATGAGTCAGTCACGCTATAGCCATTTGCACAACTAATAGATTATTTCGGCGCTTACATAGAAAAGTAGTCAATGACCCGGCATTATTAGCATGTAGGTGTATATTGTTGTATACGTATCCTTTGTCTTAGGTTCTGTTAGCATTGTTCATAGTACAATTTCATACACTGAACAATTCGAAATTTTGAGCGGGAATCTTAGTTCTATACGTATAGTAATTAAACTGAAAAAGGGAATGCTTTATATCTTCCATCCTGTTCTTTCGAAGTATCGTGCATGTAATAAAACGCATGGCGTTTAATGTTTCGTGTGTATAGGTTAGCCTTTGCGTAATTCATCTATCCAAAACGTGTATGTTAATTTGAACGACGCCACAACCACAAGACTATCATCACTATTTTGACGGTTTTTAGTTGTTTCTTGTGTATACGGACGGCGTCGCTTTGCGAACGGTTGGGTAGGTATGCGCGGTGACCGCGTTCCTCTATACTTTGCCACGGGAATAAGAGCCGTATGACGCCGGCCCCGCTCTATACATCGCTCTTTCCCCCACACAACAACTAATGACCCACGCTTCTTTATCGTTACGAATCTTTGTCACCTGCGTCTCATTATTATGCAGCGAACTTGCATAGTTTTCCCACGAAATATCCATATACAGATCATACAGTGCATTCAAAATTGTAAATAATATTGGCTAATGGCCAGTTATTACTTGTTTGATCTTGAGTACGTCAAGGCGCACCGCGTACTGTCGTGTGCGATACGTAAACAATTTTATAAACAGGTTCCCGCCAATAATTTGTTACGGTTTTAGGAAAAAACGACAGACGCGAAAAAGGCACGAAAGGAGGAAAACGGTGGTGGTGGTGATGACGAGCCGCACAGTGAAGAAGAAGACCTAGAAGGAGAGGGCGAGGGTGAAGAGGATGACGACGAAGAAGTGGAAGGCGAGGAGGACGACGAGGAAATAGGAGAGGGAGAGGACGACGATCTCGATGGTGACGGTCAGTAACGCATTGCATTCACTATAAATTTTACCACTAGAATTTATGGGACGCATAATGTTTTAGCTAAACCTTACGTAAATAAATATAAACAAAACAAACCTATACGACTTAAGTTATCATGTATCCAAGCAGTTATCTATATTTTTTGTACGGCTGACTTGTTTTAACAAATGTATTTGAGCTTGTCGATGTGTTTGACGCGTGTTTACGGTGCTAACATGGTATTTTCGTAGTTACAGACGAGGAAGTAGAGGAGGAGCTACTCGGGGAAGAGGAGGAGGAGGATGCGTAATACGCCATGTGCCTCTATATGGACAATGTCACAGTGAAGTGTTAGTGCTCGTGACGCCTCGGACTGGCGCGGCCTCGCCTCGCCTCAACTGTCCACACTCAGCGACAGCCCCAACTACAGGACACTAACAACAGTTGGGAACACGCGGGGCCGACAACGCTCCCACCTAAAACGGGTGCAGTTCTATTTAAATGACAAATGTAATTAATTAAGTCAAATTCAATGCAGATTTTCAATTTTTTTTACATTGTTAAGTTCGGTACTGAAAGCTGTATCTTTACTTTTTTGGCTCGTTAATGAGCGTATAATGAAGACTTAGTAGAATGCTGTTGAATTTTGTCATGAAATGTACAAATGTGTTTTTCGGAAGTAAACTTTATTCTAAGTGAAATCCACTCTGTATGGTCTACCTGTGAGCCCGTTGAATGGTGAAGTTGTGATATTTTTCTATGCAGTAGGAACCTATCCGTTAATAAAATATAGAAGTAAGCCAGAGTTGGCGATTAGTAATTAAGCTATAAGTCACAAAGCTCAATTCTTCATTTTCTTGTTGTCGATGAGAGTTTGTGTGTACATATTTAGCGTAAGTGAAGCCTGTGATTATTATAATCAGTAATGTAACATAGTGTGAACGTTGCATTCAGGTTAATCGTATTCTTTTATACAGTACATCTACGATCGCGTTTCGATTACACAATCGCTCCCTCGTTCGACTCGATCGCGTATTGGATCGAGTGATAAAGTATGATAACGAAATAAAACTTAGAAAATTTAGTCATTTAGCGGTAGAATCAGTACAGGTCGGTAACGTCCAGGGCTGCCGAGTCGGAACGAGGAAGCGCCGCCTTAGCCGGGCGCCCGCCGCCGGCCGACACGCGGTTGTACTTCATACGTCAGTTTACTAGAAAAACATCACAATTTTGCCATTATCTCGCACTGGCCGCCCGCTCGCTCTCTGTACGACCGATAAAGAGAGCGCGACGGTCGCGGCGCGCTGCGATAGCAAATAACAAAAATATATCAAACCGGCCTGTAATTTTTGTCCATAACTGTTAATTAGGATAAAACCTTCAGCACGGTACTCCAGTGTCTCACGGTGTGGAATAAGAGATTCCTAGGTTAAAGTGATTTAGTATGTAGGATGTACGTCATTTTTTATGAAAGGACGCCACCGGCGGGGCGGGGCGGGGCGCGTGGTCCCGCGCGTGGCCTCGTTCGATTTGCCGGCGGCGGGCGCGCCCCGCACCACGCCGCGGCGACGCTCTCTCGCGTGGAAAATCACCAGTTGTGCGCTTTACATCGCTGCTCGGGCTCGCTACCGACCTGCGCGCGATGTATAAAGCTGCCTGCCTAGATGCCGATCGTCACAAATGATCGTTATACTTCTTGTTGAATCCGTTTTCACTCCGTTCAGTCGTTCGCGGGGCGTCGGTTTGTGTCGACACTTAGTTGCGATGACTTATTTTCACGCAGCCGACCTCCGGCGGAGACGGCGAGATGTTTTGAGAAGCATTTAGCTAATTGTTCCGTTGGCGATCGAATACCAAAGGGAGCAAAGATGTTTTCATTAGAGAAAATTGACATGGAAATCAATAAAATTATCTTATGAGTAAATCTTATTGTCCCGCCTTTTCATTTTTTTTTATGGTAAGAATGAGCTGTCGCATATTTGTACTATGTACGATTTATGTGAATACCTTAGTACGATTTTATTTATTTGTGATGTTGAACACTATTGATTTTCTACAATGGACGAAATGTAAATACAACCGATTTTAAGTAAAAAGTTATTTTGTTTTTAAGCTTATTTATTTGTCCCACGGTATCGGATTGAATATTCCCAAATAGAAAATTCTTAATTTCGAGAACCGATCATGAACACGTTGGATACTTATAGAGTTATAAAAATAAATATGGCGCACGTCTTAACAGCGCAGTTGATAATTGAGCAGTGTTCATACTTGCATGCATACATTTAGTTCATGACATTATCAATTTTGTTCTTCCGAGGCGAATACCCAGGCTAAAGAAATATTTACATTAGGTAGGCACCTACTTTCCCTAAAATCCCTCTTAGGTGCCACCGGGTCATCCACCTAATCCTATTGTAATGAAATTCCAACATGCAGCCGTCTAGAACATAAAATTCTAAAAACTTGTAGACAGATAACCCTCCAACTTCGATCACAAATTAATAGAGAACTAAATTATTATTTCTACCTAGGTAAATTTACGCACGTAAGTTTATAATGTATCCGGCATCGGCATAGAGATAACGGTACGTAAATAGGCGCCTACTTACCTACGTAGCAGTCTTGTGAACGCAGCCTTGGGATTGCAAGATCTTCACACTAGCGGCATCTGTCTGTGGAATTTAGAAGTATTTTGTACTTTGAGCTAGATGGCGCTACTATTTCGGGATGTTGTATCTGAATCTAACAAGTCTGCACGTAGGTAGATACAATTTCTAAATACAGATGTCACTGTAGTCGAGTAAAATTAGTGGCGCCATTTTTGAATATCTTTCGTAGGAAAAGTTCTACGTAACCTGCAGCTAAATACCAACCAAATAAAGTCAGTTTTTCGGCGTTTCATTGTTTTTCATAAATTTCAGTAAATGTTATAGAAATACAACTCGTAATTTAGTTATTAAGCTATAACGTACACTTTATAACCCGTTTTATTTTGTTTTATTTACCTATGGATGGATGGTAGCCGTTGCTCTTACTATTATATTTTTGGCGTCTAAACTTTCTACTTTAATAACGATTTTGTCGCCTATGTAAGTTCAATGAAGTTATAAAAAGTATTCAGGCACGCCTTCTCAGCAATAGTAGTAATTTCACTGTATTCATCACTTCACAAGTAAATCACAGTAATTATTCATTGTAAATTCGGTCACTTTTTAAATGGTTCTAGCCTGGCAAATACTTTGTAATCAATTTAAATAGAGAAGGAACGTTTTCGATTAAATTTAGCAATTTGTATTTTGACATGAAGTGCTAATGTTGCCTACTTAGCTTGATTAAAAATGGGATACAAGTTTTTTGATGCAGATAATATGACTGATCCAAATTACGTTCATAGATACGTAGAAATACTATGGCAAATAATGTTAATGTAGATCAGTGAACACTGATGTAAAACTATCACTTTTGCGTAATTTAAACAATGGAGTGCTCGCCAAATACAGGACATAAGCCTGCCCGTATAATAACAAAGGATTCTATTCTAATACGTCTTATAATTAACAGAATCGCGAAGCTATCAATATTATTTAATACAGTACTGGCAGGATGTCATTCTGTATTAAGTCGATTAGCGAGTTGGTCCAAACGTTTGTGACAATACGTATAGTCTGAATCAGCGCAGTAAAATAAATTTAGTGCGTTTTACGCCGCGAGAGAGAGCTTACGTCCGTTCAATTTATCCTTGTGAAGTGCATTCACTTTGCGTGTGTATGTTTTAAATAAAACTGACCTTAGTGTAAAGTTATTGGCAAATCGACTAAAATAAAATGTTTTTGTGCACGTGAAAAATATTGTCATTAAAGTATTTTTATGGCAAAATGTGAAATTGGGATGCGAAAAAAAATTGTATGAACTGTATAAGTATTGCTACGAAGGTAAATGATTTTACAATATTACATTTATTCATGAATACTTACAACCAAGTTAATAATTAAGTACAAGCAATGAAATCAAATGAAAATATCGTAGATAATAATCGTAAACAAAGAAAGAAATGTGTGTCTTTCGGTAACTTATAAAGTTTCTATGATTTTGTATCACAATAAAATATTTTGAAACCCCTGAATTATTTTTTCATCGTCCTGCTTAATTGATTTTATTGACTTAATATGAAAATATTAAAATCGTCCCGATGGTCAGAATTTTACCGAATTTTTGAAAAATCAAAATCAAAATTCCGAATCATGTTCTGAAGGGATCTCTCTTTATTAGACCTACCTACATCAGACCCATAGAATATTTACGTAGGCGCTTATTTATATTTTAAATTTAATCAGAAGTTGCTTCACATCAAAATCAGTGCTAATTAGAAAACCATGTGTTAAAAAAGACGATGTAAAAATTTCTACAAAACTTCCCCCTATTTTAGTTTGTCTTCTATTACTATGTAGTGTTTAAAAAGCATAGGCATACCTTCTTAACTTGATTTAAAAACAAGCAGTAGATACCTAGGTTTATGTCAGGCCTTCCTAGATTATTAGAGTAGTTTTTCTTCTTTTTAAATTTCATCATTTCCAACTAGTGTAGAATTTTACTATCGATATTAAGAAAAGGTTTTAAAATTTTGCTTTTATTCTAAAACAGAACAAATTTGACGTACCTAATTAGAGAAGCTACACAAAGTTATCTTTTTCATCAAACATAGGTAATTACAAGTGCTCGTTATTTGTTTTTCTCTTATCAAAGTAATACCTTTATCGGATATTGACTTGATAAAAACTCAATTCGTTCACAAAGGAAATTCAATCATCCTGATATGTATCACACAAAGAATAATTTATTTTATCATCATAGATGTTCTTATTATTTTAATTAATGTCTGAAATGAAAAAATCCTAATGCAAATAAAGTTGATTTGTCCCTTTTGATTTTTCGCTTTCAAAAATGACGACGTAATGTTTAATGAGGCTGTCAATATTCCTCGCCATTTCTCCTAGTTCCTGAATCAACAACCTTCAGGTCAGAATATTTGAGCGCTGTGTTCTTAATATCGACGAAGTGATTAGATGTATATCACGTAAGCACACCGCTATATGCCATCGTTCTCACGATACACGTGTTTAGAATAACGAATGTTTTAAAATATCTTCCTTCCTGGTTATGTGCCTACGATCGTATAAACAACATTTCGGCTACAACCAGCTAGTTTCGGATTTAATAGGATTCTGTCTATGTATTCCTGTTAAAAGCGGCTAACTCTCGATGTCGCCCAGGAAAACCGGCGAATTTTATTTGAGGGATTTTAAGAACTGTGGCACAAAACACTATTCATTATTATTTATTTTGCTGTTGTGTACAGTGATCTTTTGTCTCTTAAATTCGTCCCGGTTTACGCCTTTTTGTGGCCATTTACAATAGGGGTCGGGCCTCATATAAAAACGTAACGGTTTCAACGAAGCAACGAAAAGGAATACCTACCTGCATTTACGAGAATAAGAATAATAAGACTTTGTTTGGAATGTAGAATTGTTGAACCAATTTCGTCAAATACAACGGAATAAACGGCGTTTCCACTGAATAGTTGGCAACTTTTGCCTCAACACGGTGTTGGCAATACAAAATTTGGCTGTTTTTCTTTAAAGAGGACACAGGGTAAAAAATGTATGTATAATCCGCTTATTTTGCAAAAATTGTTCCTCTTGCCGGTTTTCCTGCATTTTTTTTTTTTTGAGTTGAGTACCTAACCTAAGCATGTACTAATGTAATGTACTTATGCAACGTTTAAAAATGATAATAATTCGATGCAGATCGGTTTAAATGTGTTCGTTTGAAAAAGTTTAAGTATCTTCCTTAATCATTTCACGTGATTCATACATCTACCAATTTTATAGACCAGAAACAATATGTCTGTTTGAGTCATATTGCCTAGCCTAAATTAATAAATTGATGACATAATAATGTAGATTCACAGAGTAGTTGAGCAGATGTTTTTTCTAATCATTCTTATTCAAGTTTTTTGGAGACAAGACGTCTATTTCCTGAATTTTACATTTTTGTCGGTTATTTTCCTATGAAAAACAAGTAAGTATCTAGTATCTACTTACCTATTTGTTATATTATTAAGTATCTTGTAGGTAACAATTTTTTTTTTGGAATGATAGAAATCAAATTTAAACAGTTTTAATAAAAAGACAATAATTATCAAAAGGCTAGGCTGAGGTCAAAAGCTTTTATAAAACTTTTATTTGATGAATAATAATTAAACAAATAAAAATAATTAATAAAAATATAGTTTTCTAGTTTATTATTTAATTTAATCGTTTTCTATTTTATCATTGGTATTGATCAAATGTTATTATCATTTCGTTGCGACATATCTATCTAATCTTATTTGTTGTCTTAAATCTGTCAAAAAATCTTTGATAACACAGGTGTCTTTATTGTTATTTCTAAGCATTGCTATTAGGTAGGTGCTTGAATGGTCATTGTTACCGATATTTCTCAACTAGGCCTATAATGCCATGGATCTTGTTATACGGTTTGTGAGCAATATGCTAATGCGTCCTTGAAAAGTAGAAGATTGCGATAGCATGCTATCTTTTGATTGACTACAGTTTAAACGTTTTGAACGAAATTTTGTCCGATAGTTGTAGGTACAAATATTTAAAGTAGTAGGTATATATTAAGTCATTTTTAAGAGCAATTATTGCCATTGTTTTCTTTCGACTATTTCAACTATAAACTCTTTACATGATTCTCGGTAAATCATTTAATTTCGGAGATATTCACTCGACCAATAAGTTTAATGATTATTGTGGACTAAACGTCCATTTAGTATTTGATCTGGTGAGATTGAACGTTAACCCAAACATGAAATATAAAGCCAGATGACTAAATATTATCATTTGTATGCATAAAACATGAATGGACGAATTAATAAATTCTCAGTTGATATACATAACGTGTTGGTTATGGACAAGGTGTAATATAACCAGTAATGCTATTCTGTAACAACATTTTCGTGTCTCGACAGCGGAATCCGCGGTGAGATATCAAATTCGTATTCTCTAAATCTCGACAGTGCCGGTGGCGCTACACTTGCGAGTGTGGCGACGAGACGAACCGTGTTGCGTGAGATTGTTGACATTATTAGTATGAGTTTGGTATTCTGTAAGGGGATTTACCGCTTCACTTATCGAAACTCGACACTTCGAACAACGAATTCACTTGTCATTTTTAAAGTGGTCTAGGAGGCTATCGAGATTGGATGCGAGTTCATTTTAACTCATTACTTTACGGTTAATGTATGGGTTATAGTATTAAAAATTATAATAGTTCGATAGTTATGGCTCGTTGGTTTTTTTTTAGAGAGTTTATTAGAAGAAGCACATTCCATAGATATATATGATAGTTGTCGTCAAGCTGGTGAAATTCGCAAATTTCAAATAGTTAATAGGCACAAAGACTTTGTTGAAAATTATCGTTTGTCTGAAGAATTGATAGATAATGTGTTACAAGACATTAAACGTTTTATGAAAAATCCACGCCGGCGAAGACGCGGATTGTCTATCAAAACTAAGGTAAATATTTTTTTACGTGTAGGTACGTACACTATTAATTTAGAACTTTCCAAAAGCTTTTTTCTTACAAATTGTAATTCTATTTCAGTTATTATGTGCCCTGTCATTCTTGGCCAGCGGTAGTTATCAGAGAATTTGTGGAAAGAATGTGAACACATATCTATCACAACCATCTGTCTCCCGATGTGTTCGCGAGGTGGTTGATGCCTTAAATCACCCTAATGTTGTTAGGAAATACATAAGATTTCCACAAAATTCTGTGGAGAGGCTCAAACTAAAGGAAAGGTCGGTATATGTATTATATTTATTTATTAATCACAAAATCCACAGCTCTTAAAAATACTACTATATACACATTTATTATACTACTATAACAGCAATTATGGATTTACAATTTAGGTACTAAGTTTACAAAAACAAATTAAATTAATATTTTTTTATGGTAAACCTACCTAGCAATAAGTTTGAAACATTTACAAATAATAGGTAGGTATATAACATTACAGATTCTTCGAGAAATACAAAATTCCTGGGGTGATAGGATGTATTGATGGTACCTATGTTACCATGGTAAGGCCATCAGAAAATGAAGAGCGATATTACTGTCGTAAAGGAAATCATGCAAGAAATATCCAATTAGTAAGATTTGTAATAATATCTAGTACAATTCTTTTTGTAGATATGGAAACAAAGGTAGCTAACTCAAAATATACGTAATGTAATTTTTGTTTTGTAGATTACAGATGCAGACTTAAATATATTGCATGTTGATGCAACCTATGGGGGAGCAACACATGATAGCTTTATTTTTAATCATAGCATCATACCTTGAGGGCTTAGTGAATGCCGGTGAAACTGTACATTTGCTAGGTGAGCACACCATTTCTATTAGGTACACCATCACTTGTAGTTGTAGAGCAATTTTGATAAATACTTTTGTAAATTTACAAGTATATTTTACAAATATAGTTTCTATCTCAATATTTACATGGGTAAAACCAGTAATATATATAACCAATATATAAATACTTTAATCGTTATAGTACATTTTAGTAAGTTTTTTGTTTTTTTCAGGGGATTCTGGGTATGCACAACGTGCATATCTGATGGTCCCTGTGCCTAATGTAGAAGAGGGTACACCTGCTGCACACTACAACAAACTCCATGCCACAGCGCGTAATACCGTAGAGAGAGCTATAGGCAGGCTAAAGGGGAGGTTTAGATGTCTTTTGGTACACAGAGTACTACATTACCACCCTAATGTGGTTGCAAAAATTGTTGTGGCATGTTGTGTGTTACACAACATTTGTAATCGCGTAGGGCTACCGGCTCCTACCTTGCACGACTACGACAATCAAGAGGAGTTACGTTTCCACGCAGTCGTCCATACACAAGCTGGGGCTAGAAATGAAACTGTATCGCAAGAGGCCGTAATAGGACAGTCTAGTCGACAAGAATTGATTAATATGCTATGGCGAGCACGATCTAATATTAATTAATAAACATTATAATACAAAAATATATAATATAAATATAAATATAATAATAAATCTTAATATTGTTATTTTTTCAATGTTTCGGATAATAATTGTAACCCTTCTCCAAGTTTCTTCACTGTTTCATTCACAAGCCTTTCGAAAAGCTCTGAATTTCGGCGATTAATTTCGAGTTTTTGTTCTTCAATCGCCAAAAACCGCTCCGAAAAACTTGTGAATCGCGATCGCCGTTGTGATGGAGGTGACGCACGACTATGACGACGTCTTGTTGTTGCTAGAACAATAAGAAATGGTACTTTAAATAATATATAATTATTCCTAATAATACTTAATGTATGAAATGCCAGTTTCTCCCAGCTTTTACGGGCTGTGTCCCTTGCACTAGGAACTTTTGAAAAACCTTTTGCAAGGCTTGGATTCTTCTCCAAAAAATTTAATAGTTCGTGAATTCGGGCAGTTGAAGGGTGAGCCGCTCTTTCTACAGGGCTATAACTAAAACAAAACTATTACATATTTACAACATACTTAGCTTATCATAAAATCTAATAGAAATGACAAAATTATACTTACTTCATGATTTAGTTGCTATTTTATCAAATAAAACACCAAAACAAACTTTTATTTAACTTGAAACCACTTCTCACTTCTAAACGTCAACCGGCGTGTAAACAAACTTGAACTTTTTTTTTTCGAGACACGAATCTCACAACATTCAGCCAAAGTAAATGTTTTATTTCTTTATTTTAACAAAAAGAAATATTTATTTATCAAATATCGTACATTTGATGCATTTATGGAATTTATATACCGAACTTGTGCAAAGTTCATGCACATATTTTAAATTAAAGTCATATGAAAAGAATATCGATAAAACGAACACAGCGCCAGATTACCGCTCTTCGATTCGACACTCACTTCACTTCGCAAGTGCGTACCAAATGTTTACAGAATTCCAAAACAAGGTCAAGTGATTTCGCTTTCGAAGTGAGCTTAGTCACTCAGGTGAAGCTCGATATCGAAATGGTTATTTACAGAATAGCACTACTGGTCAAAGTCGACTTGTGCAATAATGCACATCATACATTTTGCGTCCATTCGGCTTCTTTGAATTTTTATGTAATAAACGGATGTACAGATATAGATATTATAATAACCGGGTTTAATTATTTTTAATGTAATTATTAGCATAACCCTTTTTGATTTGATTCTAGTCAGTTCCTATACCATTGGCGGGTTTTCCAGTTTTTTTTTCAAGAAAACTGAATCTCGTGTCTGCTGAACGAATATCAATTTTGCATTGGCATTGTATTAAAATTAAATTGGAGAGTAAGGGCACTGGTGTTTAAAACTTGTTCCATAATGTGTAGGTAAGTTTAAATAATTATAACTTGAGATAAAGGTTAAATTAGTACCCATTGTTTGCACAATCGTGTTAATTTTGTTCAATGTTAATATACTTGACGTTATTACTTCGAGATCATTTGCACTTGGATGTCTAACGAAGCATTATGGCTACTTGAATATTCCTAATCCAAAGTTAAGAGTTAAAGTTCAAAGATGGATGTTCTCTTAAAATATTGAAAGATAACATCGTTGTTAACTACCTGCAAAAAGGTCTTACTTTTGTATAGTAAAGTCAGCACAAAAAGTTTAACTTCAAATACAATTTTAACGAATTCTTAACCATTTAAGAAAAGATTTACTTAAATAAAAAGAAAGCTATGTATGTTTTAATTTTGGGCAATATATTTACCTACTTCCATCGGAAAATATGCTCTCTGCGCGTTGGAAGCCATAAGCAATACTCTACAGTTACTCAGAGGATTAGTATTACAGTGACGAATATAGACATATAGTTGTTTATTCTGTAATTTAAATATAATAAAATGGTCGATTTACGTTTTTG
This sequence comes from Diachrysia chrysitis, assembly GCA_932294365.1. Lineage (NCBI taxonomy): Eukaryota > Metazoa > Arthropoda > Insecta > Lepidoptera > Noctuidae > Diachrysia > Diachrysia chrysitis. The sequence continues at coordinate 1,426,870 of OW028648.1, read as the reverse complement.
TACTAATAAATAGTGGGGCAATGGTCTATGTATCATTACGGTAGTATCCTCTAAAGTACCTTACAGGCAGAGACCCGTGTTTTTTTTATGCGGAATTTTCTGACACCTTTTTGTTGGTTGTTATTGCCAAAAGTTCCCACACAGATGTAAATAAACTTATTTAATAAAAATATACAACCCTTATAAATTGGAGGCTTCGATAACAACCCAAACAAACTCGGACAATTGGCAAAAATTTTAAGCTTACTTTTGTCAGAATTAAAAATACAAATAATAACTCTGTAGTGTAAATATTCCATTACAGCAAGTTTCTTGTATTACAAACACCTGTTCCGATTTTCCAAGCAACTCTAGGTAATAACTGTGAATACTAGTGTTGTATCGCCTCAGTAAGATTGATTTGTTATCGATAAAACTGCACGGCTGCGATATTTGAAGACAGGTAGGTAGGTAAACAATCTACGTACTTACTTGTTTTGAGTTTAACAAACAAAGATAATTGCAATTGTTTGTCGTGTATTTGATAAGGTACTTAAATAATAAAAACTTAATAATAAAACACCATACTGCCTATTAAAATAAAATAATTTAATATTTTATAAGCACCACTGGTTTGAAATATTGTTATTTACTAGTTTTTAAACGACTTTAAAAAGAGGTTCTCAATTTGACGGGATATAATTTTTGTATAGTAGTTACGCGATAGATTTAAAAAAAATGTTATCTAGGTAATACCTCAGAGGTGAGTGATCCCATATAAATGCAGTCAAAATCGTTTTTTTTTTTCATTTATGTGTAATTAATTATAGATAAACAAATCGCTATTCTACGTATAAGTTGAATGACACATATAAGTTACTAGCTGTCCCCCGCGACTTTGTTCGCGTGTTTTAGTTTCAACGGTTTTTCATTTTTGTAACATTCTTCATTTATGCTCCGCTCCTATTGGTCGTAGCGTGATGTTATATAACCTATAGCCTTTCTCAATAAACGGACTATCCAATACAAAAAGATTTTTTCAAATCGGACCAGTAGTTCCTGAGATTAGTGCGTTCAAACAAACAAACAAACAAACAAACTCTTCAGCTTTATAATATTATAGTATAGATAATAATTCTCGGGATTATTTTACTTAAATTTTTTTAGTTACATGTGTAATTCAGAATGATACATCCTCATTACATAATCTGCTGCTTTTAATAACATCATATTATTTTCATCGTATTATTTTTGTGTTACATTTATTTTGAATATGCGTAACCTTGGCAGACGGATTAAAAGGTCAGGTTAGTCATAAAATTCAAACTAACCTTGCAAAATCCGATGTTATGAAACAATTCTAATACCAGTTTTATATGTGCAATTTCCGACTTAATGTACCGGACCTAACGCCTACTTAATATCAAAATGCAGCTTTACTTTAGCAAGAAGATGTAGGCTGATCTAGAAATTTATTGTCTTAAAGTTTTTTGTAATCACTGAGTTGAGTAGCGTCACAAGCGTTAAGGATCAGGGTCACCCTCGTTACAAGTATCCTTCCTTCCTAACATCTTTGTTGTTAAACAAATCTTTAAAAATACATGTTATATTGTTAGATACATTTAGATTCTCACGAAGATAGAGTAAAAGCTACGTTAATCTGATTTTCACAACGTAGTTGCTTTTTCGATCGCTCGAAGCTGTCAAACTGCTTCCAGCAGTCCGTGTCAGGGCGGTGATAAAGTCTATTATAGGTCACCATGTAGTCCCAGCTTGAAGCAGGCGTAGTCCGTGTGCGCGTGGCCTTAGAGTGACACCGATGTCAAAAGATTTTGTTTTGACATTTAATAGCTTTGTTTTTCTAGACACTGGAAGAACTCAATATGTGAAGGGTAAAAGTGTAAATGTCTCTTTGCCTTGATCTCAGTTGCCTCATCTTAACAAAGAACATGAATTAAACAACATTTTGCAAGATGAACTCAGCCGACTTAATTAGGCATGTACTCAAATCTGATATTTTTATTAAGATTTTATGGTCGGATAATCAAATTTCCCACGAGAAAGTTTTAAAGTTTTAATAGTCAGGTCATGATCTGTAGGGTACGTGAGTCAAATTTGTCCAAATGCGTTTGGCTGTTAATACGTAATTGACGAAAAAAACCTACACATATTTTTTGTTAGTGATCTTCTTAGTGATAAAAGAGCATTATTTAAAGCGACGTCGAAGTCACATTGTAGCATAAAATTATAATACAAATTTAATTTTTTTCTTTCACACCAAAAAAACTAAAATAAGCCTATGTTAGTAAAATAATTAACTTAAAAATACAATAATTGGCTACATGAACGTGTGCACGAACATGTCTGTCCACCCAGAGCCTGATAAGTGGCCCTTATACTTTGTCCGTCAGTCTTTTATAAATACTGTTAGGGCTACCCCTGAATCGCCGCAACGTCGAAGGACACCGTTTGTACATGATGGCATGAAATTTCGCGAAAGCGCTAATAGATTTTCGCAAAGCCGAGGCAGCCCCAACAATATCCTCGTACCATTATTATACTGCACGCGCAGAGCGTTGTAAGCCTTCTGTGTATATCTGCTGCACAATTAAAACTTTTACCGTATATAAAATCAATAAATGACATTATATTTAAATATTTATTAATAGATAAGTTTATTGTCAATTGAATATTAATAACCTACACATAAATGCATATAATTTATTAAGTTGTAAATGTAAATGTTCAATGACCTATGGAATCTGTGTTAATATTATTCATTAATTGATAAAAAATATTTGTATTGAATGTTTTTTAAAAAAGGTCAAATTGATTACAGTTAAAAATGTTTGACCTTTTGTTGTTTGTTTGAGTGTTAATCTGCAGTCTATTCAAACTTACAGCTGTCTTAATAATTTACAGTTGGAATAATTTAGTTTTAATTCATGATATGACATTTTTAAACTACTTAACTCTCAATTCGTCTGGATCTTTGTTTTTTTTCATTTGTATGATCCCCGAAACTATATATATTTAGCAAACTATTTTGTTGTTTAAAAGGGTATACTTACCCGGTGGTCCCATGGTCATCAGGTCGGGATCTGATGATGGGATTCCAGGTAAAATCGCGGGCAACGTCCAATTTTTATAGGCACGTATAACTTTATTTGTTATAATCTAATTTAAAATGATTTTATTGGTTACTTTGAAATCGCAGAATGCAGACGCATATATATGCAATTACTGTAACTTTATATGTACCACAAACAAACATTTTCTAAGAAATGGGAGCTCGTACCTTGTGAAGCCACGCACCAAACCGATGGCTAACTAACCTAATCACTATTAATCCACACTACGAGATTTTATTGCATCTCGTAGCGTCGCAAAAGAAGATCAACGCACCTTTTTATCGATAAGAACTTTCTCTTACAAATTCGTGTCACAACACTAGTTGCGGTGTAGTTGCATCGACCGACATTATGAAAGTGCATTAAAGTGCATCAAACTCTCGCTGGTTGATTGATGTTTGTTTACATTTCTTGCTAGCATTAGGAGGATTATCCGATTAGTACTAGTACAAGACAAAATATAAATAGAATTCCGTACTAAGTTCTTTATATAAAAAACTACTTAGATATTTATACTGTTTATATTTTGTTTTTATTTTTTTCCGAATGGATTGTATTTAGCTTTTTTTTTTTTGTTGTATTGTAAATGCGTCAACAGCGTAGATTATTACATAAAAATATTGAATTTCTTCCACCGTCGAATATGTCATTTTTATTTCATTTATTTATTGCCATTACCGGCCGCTGCATTGCGATTAATTGCGTGGTGATCCTAAGACCATTATCCTATGTGAGTAAATCGTATTTATATTACAACATTCCGATAAGCACTGTTATTGGTTTATTTAAGATAATAATCTCCTATAAATAGGCTAAGGTTCTACTATCTATCAGTATTTCTTCTCGATTGTGATTTAAAGTTAACGTTCTGTGTAATAACGAAAGGTTTGTTCTTCTATCTTCTTCTACTGCAGGCCTATTTGCTTTAGCGATTATCAAATAAACCACTAATTGCTTTAAAAAAAAAAACAGTGTGTAAACACGATTTTCGTATCGTCTAACGTCAATGACCAACGAGGTCTACCACAACGTAGTTGTTCACCGATGATAACCGATACAAAATTTGCATTTTAAGTTTTTGCCGTTATTTTTATCCAGTGAACATCGCTTGGGTTGTCAATTGGAGAAAGCAAATAAGCCTATAATAGTTTATGTACTGCGAAGTCAATTATAATATTCTCAATTTCTCAGTGGTACTAAAGCACTACATGCATCACATCCTTCCATATAAGAAGGATTTTTAATCACAATAAACATTCTGTTAATATTTAAACGTGCATTTAACAAGTATCTACTTTTTTTGCGGCATGACGTTAACGTGACGTTAATGTCTACTTAAATAACAATTGTTACCTTTCAATATTGCCTGAACATATCTCTCTGTCACCTTGGTATTGGCCAACTATGCGAGTTAACCAGCCAGTGAAATTGTGAAACGTTTCAATTTTGCACGACATGTCGCCTTTGTACCTTGGAAGAATAAATAAAAAATAAATAAATGTGGACAACATCACATACATTGCTCTGAACTTAAAAATAAGTAGCTCAAGCACTTGTGTTATGGAATTCAAGAAAACGAAGGTACCACAAACACCCATACCCGAGACAATGTAGAAAAGTGGTTTCCTACATTGACCCGGCCGGGGATCGAACCCGCGACCTCAGAACTGGCGACACCTTGAAAACGCGTGTACGTCACTCGACCAGACTCACAATTGTTTTTAACATAATTTTAATGAACGTGTTCTGTTTTTAAGTACCTACTCACCCATATTTCATGTTGGTAAAAGGGCGGGCGCATTGCCTTTTGGGATTCATTGGCCAATATTTTTAAGTGTTGTCAGAATAATTGATTTCGTTTTGGCTTAGTTCACTTTAGGAGCAAAGCTATTCTCTAAGTAATTACCATCGAACGCACAGTTGCCAAAATAGTCATTAAAGTACGGTTCAGTAAACAACAAAACTTATAAAAAATATAGGTATTAAACCGATTTAAAAAAAACAAGTAAATCCACAAAAAACAAAAAAATAAAGTAGATTATTAATTTACCTTATTTACTCAATTGTTAAGTTATCTTCTGATCCGTTTGTCGGTGCCAAGCCAAATAGGTAACAACACCGATTCACCGGACCACCATTGACGGAGAAATCGGCGAACAGTAAAAACAGTGGAAATTATAACCTCCTCCTTTATGGAAGTCATTTAAAAATGGAACAGTTAGTTTGTTTTTTATTTTTTGGTCATCAAAGTGCCGTTTAATTTATGTGTTGCCGTTTTTAAGTTCAAGGTTACTGCTGTGGGTTGCGTGATTCAGAATACTGGTGTTCTTATCTTGTTTTTCTTTATTGTCAGTTATGTTTATTCTTTTTGGCCGTTCACTTTTAATTTCAAACACTGCTACGTGTTCTTAATTTAAATTGAACTTATGAATGGAATTAAGCCGGTGTTTTATCCAAGATACAAGTTGTGTAGTTTTTGCAAAGCTACCATGATATTTGTGTTTTCATGGAAAGTTTTTCTTTTATAATTTTTTAGATTACATTTATTTCGCAGAAAAAACTTATTTTAGGTTTGTGTACGTATGTGATTTTTAAAAGGAATCATGACTGGTTAAATTACGTAAGTAGTACATTTTTTACATTTTACCTAACGACCTTAGAGATCATTTGAGTCGTATCAGCAAACTGTAGATGTTTGCCTACCTACTTGTGGCCGGAAAACTCATCATGAATGTGAATAGTTATGTAAATTGTGTTGTCAATAGCATGTCCGGGTTTTGGGATTAAACAGGTTTGTCAGTCGCTCCCCTGTCGCTCCACTTGACTGAAATTTGTTGGCTTTTCCGTGTTTTATTTGAAGTAGGTTTTTGATTGACAATGGTATGCAAGGTCGACACGCCTTGCTATTTGGTACAAAACACAAAAATTTGATTAATCCTTGAAAAGCCTATTTATTTGGGATCCAAATTCAAAGATATTTTAGTTAATTTTGAGATTGTAGAGATGCTTTGACAGAATTTTAAGAAGTATTATTGTTATAAAACAATAATTATTGATGAAAAGTAGCTATAGTTGTATGTGAAAATCGCGGTGTAAAAATAACAGCATTGTTAGAATGCGTATCTTAGGAAAAGGTTGCAGAATATAAACTAATGGCGAACAAATAATTGAAGCAAAATTTTATTCAAGAGCAGAATTCTCTTGTTTGTTTTAGCCGAATGACTTTGAAATCATGAACATTGAATAAATGACATCATTAATATCGTGCCTAACCAATTTGTTATGACATGCAGCGATCGTTCAATTAACCTCCGTGCTTTGGTCGATCTCCGCAAGTTCAACGCCTCACCTTGAAGATTTCTAGAGTATTCGATCGTAACAATTTTCAGTCGTATTAAATTGACTGCTATGTAGATAAATAATAGAGATCTGGGCCTCTAGACAAGTGACAATGCGAAAAGCGATATCGCTGATCGAATCGCTCGAATGTATAGAAGTGACAAGTCCAAGTCACGTGACTTATCGAAACAAAATGTCATTTCTATACATTTAATGTCATTTAAGCGATTTCTATCATCGTTAACGCTTGTCGAAATGCCACTTGTCTAGGGGGGCAGTAGTGTTTGCTAGTGGATAAACACTTCGAACTTTAACTTTACGCATACATAGGTACCTACATTCATTTAGTTACCTGCCAGATGAGATGATGCGTACAGTTGTTGTGCCCATTGTCAAAAACAAAACTGGGGACCTCGCAGACAGCAGCAATTATAGGCCAATTTCACTCGCCACGGTAGTGTCAAAGGTGTTTGACAGTGTGCTTAACACTCAGTTGGACTCTGTCATCAGGCTTCACGACAACCAGTTTGGATTTCGTTCAGGGCTGTCGACGGACACTGCAGTGCTGGGTCTTAAGCATACTGTCACGTATTATACACAGAGGGGAACGCCCGTTTACGCCTGCTTTTTGGACCTTTCTAAGGCATTTGATCTGGTTTCCTACAACAAGTTATGGCAAAAATTGGAAAAAACTAACCTGCCAAAAGAACTCCTTAACATCTTTAAATATTGGTATGGAGGCCAGATCAACAATGTACGATGGAATGCAGAGCTGTCTGAACCATATAGGTTGGAGTGCGGGGTGAGGCAGGGGGGGTTAAGCTCACCTACGCTCTTCAACCTTTATGTTAACGAGCTTATTGAGGAGCTTAGCAGCATCAGAGTCGGTTGCCATGTAGATGGTGTCTGCGTCAATAATATTAGTTACGCAGACGATATGGTGCTGTTAAGTGCATCGGTCTGTGGGTTGAGAAAACTTGTGGCTCTTTGTGAAGGATACGCAGAACAACATGGCCTGACGTATAATTGTAAAAAGTCGGAAATCATGGTTTTCGAGGCTGGGGGTAAAAACACTAGTGCTATACCACCTGTTGCACTCAATGGGATACCATTAAAGAGAGTGTATAAATTTAAATACCTGGGCCACTTATTGACCCCCAGCCTCCACGACGATGACGACATTGAACGGGAGCGGAGAGCGTTGTCGATTAGAGCGAACATGCTGGCCCGTAGGTTTGCACGTTGTTCCCTTCAGGTAAAGATCATACTCTTCCGAGCTTACTGTACTTCTTTCTACACGTGCAGCCTTTGGGCCAGATATACTCAAAAGTCGTACAGCGCTCTCCGCGTTCAATACAATAACGCGTTTAGGATACTGGTGGGGCTGCCTCGCTTCTGTAGCGCATCGGGGATGTTTGCTGACGCACACATAGATTGCTTTTATGCGACTATGCGAAAGAGGTGTGCTTCTCTGGTGCGCAGGGTGCGAGCCAGCTCCAACAGTGTCCTGAGTATGATTGCTGGGCGTCTGGATTGCTCATACGTGAGGCATTGTTGTGCCGTCTCGCATGGGCTGAAGCAGCGGTAAATTAAGTGATAAAATGTTACTAACATAGTTTTAAGTAATACTAACATTATTGAGTCTTGGATACTTGAATAAAGAATTTATTTATTTATTTATTATTTATTTAGATTGTTCTTCCATAGTTGTACTAACGTTCGGTAATATTTTTTGTTTGGAATATCTTAAAAATATTCAGTCTTCGTTTTCTTAGCCGTCATTACCGATAATAATGATCAACAAAAATTGGCCCACATTCTTTGACATTTAGGTGTAATCAATGTCAGTCGTGCGGTCGGTTTACAGAATTTTTTACACTTGACTATTCAATAAACATCACCTTTAGAAAATTTTGACACCAATAACAATGTTGTAGACGAAGCTAGCACATAGGTATTAGGATATTAGCTAGTGAAGTAACATAATATGTTGCTAACTATTTGTAGGTTTTGAAAGGTAATCGTAGTTTGGTACGGCCTACTTCAATGGCCTGCCTTGAGCGTAAGGATCGCGGCTAATGTTTATTTAAGTCAATGTACTAAAATTCTGTTAAAATTGAAGTTCTTCAAATTGAATAATATTTTAAAAGCGTTTTAAGAAAAGTCTATTAATTTGTACTTATAATAACTTTCGTGAGGAGAATTCAGAATTATTTAGAAATACAACGGTTTACTCACGCACATTCTCGGGATCGGCTGTCTAGTTTTAGACTGAATAGGTGTTTCTAATCATGAGCTGACGCGGTGGCGGTGGTGAGACCGTTGTTTTCCTAAATAATTATAAAATCTATTAATTTATTAATAGAAAGAGGTAAAGGAATGTAAAGACTAGTCGGATTGTGCGATGGACGATCCCCATTTTTTTTCTATTTCGACAGGTCAGGGTTCATTTCGATCTAAAGCGTAATTTCTTAAACGTGGATCCTTTTAACCTTATAAAAAGGTTGGAGACCTAAGGTTATTCTATTGTTACTTCTATTTCCCTGCCGTTCTTCCGTGCGTGTAAAGGTCGTTGATTCTCCGATAAATTACACTATGTTTTAGACGATTATCATTAAATTATTTTCCTCAATGTAACAACTTCGATGTAGTAACGGACAGAAAAACATTAATTATTTTCGGTGACAAACTCTTGGGTACAAAAAAAATACTAACTCAGAGTAATGGTATTTAAATACATTGACGATCAACTAGTTGGTACTTAAGTAGGTAAAATCGTCGTTGAATACCTCTTCATAAGGAAACGAGCTATTTCCATGTGACAGTCGCCATGACGACATGACTAAAAAGTACAAACATAATTCTTCATTACAATTACTGTCCTATTCTTCGCTAAAGGAGACCAGAGGCCTAAAGGAGATTCATTTTGGGCCTAAAATCCATGTATTTTACGAGTTCTATATTGTTTGATTTAAAAAAAAAACATTTTACCTAATCTTTCAAACTTTTTTTTAGTACTGGCCGGCTTAAGATCAAATATATGAGAAATGAGATTTTTAAACTTATATAGCAGCTACAATAATAGTTCCATATCTTGGTGCCATAGTACCAAATGCTAAAAATGGTGTCCTAAACAGATAAATAACTTTTTCAAATGTACGAGAAATCTGATTTTTAACTTATATAGCCGCTAAAATAATGGTGCCATATTACCAAATGCTTAAAAATATGTCCCGAACAGACCGATAAAAACTTTTTTTTTTACTGTCACTAACGATTTTGGGCCCAACTTGTTTGAAATTATACTTTGAAATTCAGCAGTCTATGTCCCAATTTCAGAAAGACTGGTAATAGAAGCATCTACTGCCGCATATTATGTTTCGGGATTGATCGACACATTTCGGATGCCATCGGAATTCTAATTCGTTTTTTTAATGATAACCTCTATTGAAGTGTAAACAGGGCCGCTAAAAAAAGTCATGCTGACATTTATTAAAGATAAATTAAATACCTACGTTCTTATTTATGAATGTAAGTTAAGATAAATGATGTCATTGTAGTTTTGGTGTCAATAAACTTGTATGGTTTTTGATGTAAAATGCGCTATCTTATATTAGATCATCATCAGTTGTTTTTGCATTTATTTTCATGACTTTGGTGATTTTGTTTATATAGTTTTATAATGATTACCTACTTTTTTGTGGATACCTTGCATACCTTTCATCTATGTGTGAATCATGGAAGATTTCTGTAGTCTATTTTGGGAGGTTTATTATTGTTTTGACGTCCTTTTTCCATGTTTATATTTTTGGGTGACGGATTTCTTATTTCCTTATATAATTCTTAATACATGATTCTCATTAAACATAAAAAAACACGTTTACTCTTATTGTATTTTATTATTAGGATGCGTGTATTAGTTAAGTAGAGTATTTGTTGTGATAGCATTTTGTTTTTACTTGATCACTACTTAATCTAAGTATTTGAATTTTAAGCACCTTTACTTAAGTATAATACGCCATTGAAGAGTATTATTACATTAAGTTAATGTTACTTATTTTTTTTTGTAATTATAATTGTTAATGTACCTACTTAGTTCTTTATATTTAATTAACTTACTTACGCCGTCATAGTTTTTTTCAGTGACCTTGTTTGACTAAGAAATCTCTTACCAAATACATAATCAGTTCCCCTTCCATCAAGTCTTCCGCGTCTTTTACTTATGAATTAAACAAGTGTTTATAAAATACTATTTGTCTTATATTTAGTAGATTACAACATAGGAAGCATAAAATTAGCATCTTCGCTGGTACTTGTTTTCCATTCTTTGGTACCTAGGTAATAACTAAAATAATAATAATAAAAAATAAGGTAATTTTGACGGGCCTGTTGGTCTAGTGGTTAGTGACCCTGACTGCTAAACTGGAGGTCGTGGGTTCGATTCCCACCCATCTTTGTGTGATGAGCACGATCATTTTGTTCTGTGTCTGGGTGTAATTTATCTATAATATGTATGTATTTAGAAATATATAAGTATGTTTATCAGTTGTCTGGTTACCATAATACAGGCTCTGCCTAGTTTGGGATTAGATGGCCGTTTGTGACTTGTCCCAAGATATTATATTAATAGGTACATTTTTTTTTCCTGACCGTTTATATATAACTATACCCTAGAAGCATTAATCCCAGATGGTGCCGTTCACAGGAAGGGAAAATTACCCCGATGGTTACCGCCCATGCGTAGAGTGGCAACACAACGCAAAAAATTACAAAAACGCCGCACAACGCAAAAATGCCAATAAGACCTATGAATAAAAAGTCACTTAATGGAATATTAATTTCGCAAATGATTGATCAATAATTAGCAGGTGCATCATCATTAGATCGCTATTGTTAGTCATTATATTCCGACACTGATCACGTAGCACGGAAGATTCAATTGTCAATGACATTGATCTGCGTACGCGCGTGAGTTGAATCGTTGATGTGATCAGAAATGTCAAACCTGCGGTGCAAGTTAAGAGTAATACAAATAATCCTTTTAATATTAGGTATCCTTTTTTATTTATGGGGAAAACTTCATGGATTTTCTCTGCCATAGGGCAATAAACTTTCACCGGCTAAAAAAAACCTGAATGCTTCATTCTTGCTTTTACGCGTGATCAGGTTAGCGAACCCGGGACTCCGGAAAAGACCGGGGTGTTTTTAGTTGCTGCAAGTCCGACATATCTCCACGTCGTGCCCTCGACGTGGGTTGAAGTCATTTGATTTGCACTCCGTAAAAAAAAGGGTATTTGCAATCCACCATAATTCCCGATTTATAATAAGTAATTATATTAAATTGTTGACAAAACTCTTGCAGACTTACGAAGGGATACCCGACAATACCGTTACCACAAAATAAAATGTTAATACATTATTTCTCCCTGTTATCTTCTACTGTAGTCAGTTAAATACGTGAAACGTGCAGCCGACGCCAACTTATATTTTAAAACGCAATATTTTACAAAAGAACAAATAGTTTGTTAAATATTCATCAAGTAATGTGTCACTTTCAGATGAGCATGTGTGTGTGGCTGCTGGTCGCGTGCGCGGCCACTGCGCATGCGCTGCGGGTCGGCGTCGGGATCGCTGACGTCACCGGGCCCCCCGCCGAGATTACGTTTGTGAGTATTACTGTTGATAAAGAAAATCTATTTATAGAGAACAGAATAAAATGTAGATGGGACGCTAATCTGGAAAGGAAGTCTATGGAATATCTATCTATGGAACGAAACGCATTCTACCTATACTTTTTTAATTTCTTTTCAATAATAAGTAAATAAATGTCTGAAGCATAAATATTAACTCGTCATTTGACTCGACAGCCGGCGGTTATTGTTTGCTTATTATATTTTATTGGTCGATTATTGGGATATCACTAAAATCCATCAAAATTAACAAAGAAGAAACATCGACGAAGTTCCTGGAATTATTAATGATACCTAAGGAAAGTTTTATTATCCTCAAACAAAGCCAACGATAGAAATAATAAGACTTGTTATGAAAGGAGATTCAATGTCTAATAGATAGAGGGAAAATTCCAATGCACTTAACACAATCCAATTAGTTAGTAAATCCTGCTCTCCTACTAGCTAAGCTATTTAAATAGAACCAGTTTACGTAACTTGCAGTGTGACTGTGTGAATCATAACTGCCAACTGAACTTTATGTTCTTAACCTTAGATATCTGACGCAAAATAATGCGTAGATTAATAGGGACTAGCCCACCACACATGCCCATAATTGCAACTCCGGTAAGCCAGGATCTACAATGATAACCAATGAATAACAACGCAACAGCTAAGCTCGGTGTGTCCCAGCGAAACGAGTGACTGTCTTGGAACTCGCAACGAAATTATTCAGAAGTAGTAAATAGGAGGAGTAGGAAAAATTGTTTCCACTTCCCTTCATTGCAAGCGGGGGACAAAAAAAAAAGGATAGGTCATAGGCAAAGAATAGATAAGACAACTGAGTTAGACTCAATTGCCAAGCACCTCGGATAAAAATCTAATGCGTAGATTAGCAAATTTTGACAATAATGTCGTTTGACCTACGTGGTCGAGTGGCGTACCTACACACCGGTTTTCTAGGTGTCGCCAGCTCTGAGGTCCCGGGTTCGATCCCCGACCGGTTCAATGTAGAAAACCCCTTTTCTTACATTGTCTCGGGGCTGGGTGTTTGTGGTATCTTCGTTGTCTCTGAATTCCATAACACAAGTGGCGAAAGTAACTTTGTCTGTCTGTTTGTTACACTTTTACAGCTAAGCCGTTGAGCCGATTTCGATGAAACTTGATATGAAGTTGTTAAGCTTAGCTCCCAAGAAAGGACTTAGGTTACTTTTTAAAGCGATAGCCGAAACCCACGCGGGCAGAGCCGAGGGCGACTACTAGTTTTTTATTTATAGGCCTATTATCTGTGGACAATGATAATTAAAATTAATTTGCTAGATATTATTTCTAGTTTTCGTTTGCGAACGAAATACATGGGCATATCGTAGTCGTGGCGTGTGGCGTGTATAAAATATGAAATCGAGCAGATATTTGACTTTAAATCATTATTCGAATATTGCAATTAAATGTCGATATACCAGTAATACCGACGGCCTCCGAGCGAATCGTGTTGAGTAACTGAGTGATGTTATTATTGAATTCGATTCGGTTCGATCAATGATGATTAACACACATTCCCTGAATGTAACCTTATTAAAATATTATAATAGCTAAAACATACTACTGAATACTCAAAAGAAATAAGTTTTTGAGTTTTGAAAATATTTCTAGATCTACTAAACCGATTTAAATTAAATTTGATACACAGATAGTTTCGAGCCTGAGAAAGAACATAGGCAACTTTAGGGCTTTTTTTACGGGAAACAGCTAGTTATGTAATATATTTTCCTTTTTTTAATACGTTTAGTTTCATGAAACCTTCTTGGAGTCATTATAATAAAATCCTTTGTTTCTCAACATAAACCATAAACAAATGTAATATAAAGATATATCAAACCTGTTTAGAGTTGTTGCTCTATAACCAAATGATTGCGACAATAAAGCGCAGTGCGAGAAGGACTGCTTGTACGTTGCAACAGACCATTGTATACGTATTGCATTAGGATACCTGCTGGCTCAAAGAGCGATCAAATTATTATGCTCCAGACTGATCTTCACTTAAAATGTGTTGAAACAAAGGCAAATTATTAAGAGTCCTTAGGGCATTTCCTTATTTTGTCAAATGGATTGCCTGCACCCGAACTTGTTTTTTTTCTAAATCACACATTTTTTTTTGCTATCAAGGTTCAAACCCAAGCCTGGTCTTACTACCTACGGTTGGTAGTGGTTTACACGCTATTCGTGCAATCGTAAACACAATAAGTAGGTATTATTGTATTAACCTTACCATCCTTTATTCATTTCTTATCAATAAAACTCAAATTGAATTCCCAATATTCCTATAGAATACAACATTCAACCCCACACAATTTGACACAATACAATACATGCAGTCATGCAAGAAGAAATAATATTCCGCTTTACCAAGAGGCGAACTACAAACTAAATTTTAAATCTCCATTGCTCGCTATGGCCTATACGAGATACATTCTCTAATTCACTACGCAATGGTTTAAGGACATGTGTCTATTGTAGCCAAATCCCATTGGAATCTGTCCAATGAAACATTGTCCATTATATCGGTCCCAGATGGCTTGAGTAGAGGTCAGGGTTAGGTAGTTGTTACTCTGTTACGGTCTGGGGCCCCGTCACATAATACAGTCATTGTAACCGTTACTTTATGTGTCAGTGTAACTAGGTACCTAATATGTTTTTAGTTTGAACTTTTAGGAGAGTCTTTGGAGGAGAAATTGGAGTTTAATAAGACCTAACTGTTATTATTATCAACCATGTGGTTATAGCTTCCGTATCCTACTACCTTTTTTTTGGTACGACCGTTCGCTATTACTTAGATCTCAAACATAAATTAAGGCTTAATTAACTAAGGTTTATTAATAGAGGATAATAATATCATTAAGTATAACCTCTTTACTGATATTTTGGTATCAATTATTTTTACCTTTCTTCCCTAATTAAAAACAGCTCGTTAAACAAGTTTTAAACGGAAACCCTCTTTTGACGGTCCGTAGTTTTAAAGCCCCTTATTAAATGCATATTTCTTCCATAAACCGGTTTCCGGTGGAGTTTCTTTTGTACTTGTATGTTATCCTAGATATTATTTCCTTATAAGGGCTTACCTGTCTTCGTATGCCCTTGCTTTTATAACGTTCATTTATAAGAGGCAATTGCACATGGAAATAATATATATAATTCGTCACAGAACGAATATAATAGTAGAAGGACATTGTTTTTGTAGAAATTTCTGTCGGTTTTTATGTTGTTGACGTTGTTCCATTCTCTTCTGTGGCGTTTACTACTTATTACAGAACTTAATCCTTGAATTCAGAATTTAATCCTTGTGTCGCGTGGAGTTTAACGTATATACAAATCACATGCACAAATAACACCCAGACTTAGACAAGCATTTGTGAATTACAAAAATATTTGTCCCATGCGGGGATTGAACCCGCGGCACGTCGCGCAGTGGAAATTGGCGTGGTGACCAATAAATATCTCTCGGCTATCCGTCAGTCAACTGTTTAAATTCACACAAACACAAACACCCAGACTCGGTAGTCGGAAGTAATTAACTTCTTTTTTGTAATACTATACAGTTTACTGCGTTAGCCTAAACGCAGGTAAATTACTTGTGGGCCATACAAATATAATTATCTTTTTATATTGAGTTCAAACCCGCAAACAACAGCGCAGCTGAACAATCTCTATCTATTTGTGTCATTTATAAATTTCCAGGCATAAAACCTACTAAATTATTAAAATTTTAATCCAACTTGACCTTTGTATGTTATTCACAGTGTTATATTAGTAAAACACTTTGTTGTATACATATGGTCATGAACAGTCAACCACACATCGATGGTAACACTTTTATAATAAGTAGGTTAATTGTACCTTTATATCAAAGCATGAAGGTCCATTTTCCTACTTCTTTGTTACCCGTGTTACCACTGATGTGCGGTTTACTATAGCCGTGTTATATCCGCGTTAGGTCATCCTTGTTTACTGTTTATGGTATGCTTTTGGTATCCTTATTGGTAGAGCTTGAGATAAACAATAATACGCTTAGGTTTTGTGATATAAATATTCCATGTAAATAAATACAAACAAAAACGTTTAATGAAAGGGTTAATTATATAAAAAAAAAACTTAACCACAATAATGGTTAGAAAACCGATCAGAAAAAAATCCAATTAAGTCTATATAATTCAAGAAATACATAATGCACCCTTATCCAATTTGGGCACCCTAGTTGTGGGTTCCTTTTCAGAGCTCACTGCTTCGTCCATGGATTTTTTCTGCTCTTTATAAAAAAACATACAACAAAGGTTGTTTGTATGATGTTTCGCCTATTGTTACCGTCTGAACAATCGTGCAGCATGGGAATCCGACATAATGCCACGAAGAAGATTTTAAACGAAGGAAGGATAAGTTTTTGAACAAGAAATGCGCGGGCCTGTATGGGTTAACTGCTAACCAATCAACGTCGAGCGTTTTGGCCAATGATAGACGAGCAACGTGCCGCTGTCAAAATTTGTTTCACGCATTTTGGCGCGTTTTTAGCTATTTTCTTGATTAGATTAATTTTGCCATGAATTCATTCAGTCATAGAAAACTGAAACAAAATGGTTTTTCTGGGTTTCATATAATTAGTGTATTTTATTAGATCTAATCTAATCCAATATTTAATACCTATTCCTTCTCAATGTAAATAATGAAAAAAGAAGGAAGATTTTAAACACATATAAAATTTATTTTTATTATGTTTCTTTGTTCTAGATGGGCTACGCTCAACTCGAGCAAGCTGGTCAAGGGATTCACTTGAGGCAGTTCTCCAGGGCTTTTGTTATAGAAGATGGCAGCGATGAAAACGCGGGACGGTTGGTGTTTGTTTCAGTTGATGCCGCCATGATGGGCCATGGTGTAAGAAAGGAGGTGGGTATTTTATTTTAACCTAGCTGCTGTCCGCATCTCCGCCCGCATGCGTGTCAGTTATCGCGGAAATAAGTAGCCTATGTTCTTTCTTGGGATCCAAGCTTACGCCATACCAAGTTTTATCACAATCGGTTCAGTGAATTAGGCATGTAAGCGTAACATTAGTATTAATAGTGATCACCACAATATAAATACAAGAAATAAAAATAAACTTGTAGTCCCAAGATTTAGACTAACTAAAACAAATACTAAATCTTTCCTAGGGAATTCTATTCGTTTTTATAATAAGTTACCGGATGGGATTACAAAACTATCAAATAAAAAGTTTAAAGCGTGCGTGAAATCAATACTTATAAAGAAAGCTTACTATAAGGTTAGCGACTACGTCGAGGATAAGCGCGCGTGGAATTAGTATCATCTGCATATGTGGCCTCCCTGGCGGTCTGTTATATCATCTTGTTTACGACAGTTAACTGCCCATGGCTTCTTTCCTCCGAAGGCATTAGACATGCCTTGACTTTCCTGTTAGGGATTTGAATAGGACTACATATTTATAATATGTAAATTATTACTTTTTTTTTTTTGACTTATATCTTTTATTTTTATTTTATTTTCTATTGTGCTTCAGGCATCAGACTATTGTTAATGTGTCGACAATGTAATTTGAAGCAAAATGTACGATTTCTTAATTATTTTTCATTTATTTTTCTTTCATTTTTGTTGTCATGTCTACTACATTTTGCTATTTACGTTGTTGTCGCATATTTTAAGATAATTGTATTTCTTTTTTAACATTGTATGTATCAACATATTACCTTTTTTTTAAAAGAGTAACCTATGGAGTTTCTTGCCGGTTCTTCTCATTGACGTTTGTGCGTTCTCATTGACGCAACGTGACATTTTGGAACCGCGCAACTAGAGTCATTTAACGTTTTGAAAGAGCCTGAAAAGGCCTACTCGAAATAAAAATATTTTGATTTTTTGATTTTTTTTTTTTTTTTTTTGAACAAACAGACAATTAGAGTATCTTTCGTATTTATAATATTAGTTGTAGTATTATTATACTTTTGATTAAAATAGAAATAGGTAAATAATTAATTTGGAAATTAACGATTAATAAATGAAATAACTAATTAAATTAACATAAATAAATAATTCTAAAACCTTTGTAGTTCGAACTCACTTCATATGGACAAAAGTTATGCGCTCACAAGTTAAGGAGTTTTTGTAGTACTTTACACAACTGCTAACGCCATCTAGGGGTACACTGTAACACTTGTATCTCACACGCCAGCGTACGTTATCGAATCGAAAACAAAACGTAATTATCTTTGTATAATAATAATAAACAGAATATGCTGTTAAAAAATTATACTCGAGTATTACCACTATGTTCTTTATTTCCGAAATTAAATCAAACTTATGTTTTTTAATAAAACTCATTTATTAAAATAACCTTTTAAAAAATACTTGAAATTAAGATAAGTACCACAAAATCAAATCAACATTAAAAGCTTTTTATTTTTTATAAACCTCAAAGCTTAAGAAACGTTAAAGTAATAGAACTAAATGAGGTCTAGGTGCGAAAACTACTTTGAATCAATCATTAAACGTAGACGTATTGCAGGTCATAAAACGCTTAAAAAAGCGTTACGGCGATCTCTACGGGGAGCACAATGTGATCATTAGCGGGACCCACACGCATTCCACGCCGGGAGGCTTCCTCATGGACTTCCTCTTCGACCTGCCGATCCTGGGCTTCGTGAAGGAGACCTACATCTCCTATATCATTGGTATTTATAAGGTGAATATGAAAGAAATAAACTGATGAATGAGATGTTCATACGTATGTTCACGTACTGGAAGATGAGCCAAGTCCCAAGTATATTCGAAAACAATAAATACGGAAACAGCAATGGGGAACTTAAGGGTTCCTTCTCCAAGTAATTTAGGTTTAGGTATTATAAAAAGTATTTGTTAATAGAAATTCAGATACTTCTTCTTCTTCTTCCTCGCCTTTTCCCAAGCTATGGGGTTTGCTTCCAGTCTTACCATATTTAGTTGAATACCGTATTTTACTTAAAGGGACAGCCTATCTGACCTCCACAAAGTATTTAACTGGGTAACACAGTATTCAATAGTAAGACTGGTTGTCAGAATTATAGAGATAAAATAAGGCTTATTGTAAAATAAGTACTTAATAAATATATAAATAAATAATAGACACAAAAGGAACTACTATTTGCTAGATATTTAATGCTTTGAATTAAAGTCAAACTTATGCCTTGTCGACTATACTGTGTGCGAATTACGGCTGCACTAAATAATGACGTGTTTTAATATCTAATAACAATTTTATTTGCATCACAAAATTAGTAGTATCACTAAAGTAATGAAAAAAAGTCCATAGTAATATTTCGTGTATGATTTCCAGAGCATAGTGATAGCTCACACGAAGCTAACCGAAGCCCGCATGGTGTATGGAGAAGCGGAACTTCTGGATGCCAACATCAACCGATCTCCGACGTCGTACCTACGGAACCCACCTGAGGAGAGGGCTAGGTAAGTGTTAATCCCAAATCCATACATCTGCACCTACTGACACTAGAAAATCTACTATTGGTCGGTCGCAGATAACTGAAGTCACTCGAAGCTTAAGGGTTTACCTGATCATCAAGCATTATTTTGATAATTGTTTTTACAAAAATTAAATGAGGATGTTTTTGGTCGTTTTTAGACCTTTAGAACTTTTGAACGTTCTTGTGATACAATGCGCGCCTAGAGTCATTCAGTCCTGTAACTTTAACGTTTCTTAAGAGTCTTTATAAGGTTTTTAAGAAATAAAAACTTTTGATTTACTTAATATGAAAGCATGAATTTATTGTTGTAAGCAAATTTTATATTAGCTCTGTGATCAATTTTATGTCGTGTGGATTAGATGCAAAAAGATTGTAATAAATACAGAACTTATTTTTACCTTTAATCATCCTCGAGACTACAACTATTTGGGATCTTACTCAACTATGAATCCTGATTACGTTCATCCTGCTTTTTCTCAGGTACAAATATGACGTCGACAAGACTCTATCTCAGATTCGCTTCATATCTCCTGAGAACAAGATCCTGGGTGTGATCAACTGGTTCGCGGTGCATCCCACCAGCATGAACAACACCAACCGCTTGGTGTCCTCTGATAATGTTGGGTACGCTTCCATCTTGATGGAAAAGGCGCTCAACGGGAACACTACGTTGCCTGGCAAGGTAAGATACATTCGAAAATATTATATTTATTCAACAAATTTTTGTATTTGCCGATTCACATTATTCGCTTTTTCTTTATTTATAGTTATTAATATTGATATCTTGCAATATCCTCCTTGCAGGGCAGCGTAGTATGCGCCTTCGCATCAACGAACTTGGGCGACGTATCGCCCAACACTCGCGGCCCTCGCTGCGAGTTCTCCGGCAAGGTCTGTGACCAGGAGTCTTTACTGTGTAAGCTGCCTAAAGAGAAGTGCTTCGCGTCAGGCCCGGGCAGAGACATGTTCGATAGCACCAGGATTATTGCTACCAAGATGTTTAAGACTGCTATGGTGAGTTGATTCTATTCTTATCTGTTTGACTAAAGTTTTCAAAAAATCTTTCTTTTTTGTGTATATTGTCCTGTGCTATTTGCAGTTGATATATTATTCCTTAAGTACTCCGGTTAATCCTGGTTGTACTTGCCTCCAGTTCCACTACTACCCATTTTTATTTAACTTACTACCCGCGACTTTGTTCGCGTGTTTTAGTTTCAAGGGTTTTTCATTTTTGCAACACTTTTCATTTATGCTCCGCTCCTATTGGTCGTAGCGTGATGTTTTGTAGCCTTCCTCAATAAACGGACTATCCAATACAAAAAGAATTTTTCAATTCGTAACAGTAGTTCCTGAGATTAGCGCGTTCAAACAAACAAACAAACTCTTCAGCTTTATAATATTAGTATAGATTTTGCCATACTCTTTCACATTGACTTAAATAGGTATAACTTTACTCCATTTCAGAATCTGTTAAGCCAACCGGGCGAAGACTTGACAGGTCCCGTAGGCATCATGCATCAGTATGTCAACATGCCGGAGGAAGAGGTCTCGCCGTTTGATCCCGTGACAGAAACATTTAACACTGTGAGTATAAATCATAAACTTGAATCATATAATTTTTGAAGATCTCCAGAATAGACTGAATATTGTTTTTTTATTAAAACCATAGTGATTCCCAATTAATTGTAATTAGGCCATGACAACAGAAAATAATTTTCAAATATACATGCCATACGTGTTAGATGTAAAATAGATGTAGAAGTTTATTTGTATCTAATAGACTAATAAATTTCCAGGAATACTTTAGTGCACTCAAACGATACATATAACATTTTTTTTGTTCGCTAAGTTGATGATTTTATGACATATTTTGTTTCTTTTCTTCCGTATATGTACTTCCCTTATTTATTTTTTAAAATCTAACCAACATGCCCTTGTCCCAGAGTACGAAAGTCTACGGCTGCCTGCCTGCCATGGGCTACAGCTTCGCGGCCGGCACGACAGACGGACCTGGCGCCTTCGACTTCAAGCAAGGAACCACTACATCCAATCCTCTCTGGAACGCTGTGAGGGACTTCATCGCTGAGCCCACAAAGGAGGACATCAAGTGTCAGGCGCCGAAGCCAATACTGCTGGCTACGGGACGGGTAAGAAGGTCTTTAAGCTGAAATGCCTTTTTGTTGCCTAGTTTTGGATGACAATATGTTACCACAGAATGTCAAAACCATTGCTTATAGCGATAGAAAAGTTAAGGATGGTGAATCAGAGTTTGACTAGTAAATTGGTTAGGTAACTATGTGTCTGTGTTTGTTTAAAACTTTTATTTAATACTTTATCGTTCGATTTTGGCCTCGGTCCTGTTATAAAAATATACAAAATGGAGTTTTTTTCATTTTATTTTTTTACAAAAAGTAGTTTTATAGCAAAAGCTGAAGGACTGATCGATTAAAACTATTAGTACTAGACTCTGAAGTAAATTTTAAATACCTACTTACCAACGACTAAATTAATATCATAACAGATCATAATATATTATTTATCATCACAAAAAGCTCATTATCATCCATAAAAACATCACCCATCCTATTCATCACAATCACTACCCATCCTTCATCCAAAAATATATTTTCTAACAATTTTACTATTACCTCACTATACACTCAGCAATCATTTTTCCAGGCGAAGTTCCCTTACGAATGGCAGCCAAAGACAGTATCTTGCTCGGTCGCCCGCATCGGAGGTCTGTTCCTGGCGGCAGTCCCAGGGGAGTTCACCACCATGTCTGGGAGGAGACTGAGGAATATTATCGCGAAGACTGCCCCCGATGCGAAAAGGGTGGTGTTGGCTGGTCTGTCCAATATATACTCGGATTATATAGCGACGCCTGAGGAGTATCAGGTTTGTTTCTGATTTATGGACTTTTGTGTAGTGGATTAATTGGTATTCATATTCTTTATTGAACACCAAAAAGATTTACATTTGAGGATTCTGAAGTTAACAAGGGTACAACGATCTTATCGCTAGTAGCTATATCTTTTAGACAAGCTTTGATGGACAGGAAAGACAATTAAATAGATGGGTAACGAGGTGTACTATTACAAATTTGTTGAGATAAACTACATATATACTTTTCCTTTCCAAATCAACATTCATAAAAAATAAAGATTCCGACGAATTGAAAACCTCTTTTTTCAGAAGTCTGTTTATAATCTGCTAGTTAAAATGTAATCTCGACAAAATCTGATTCTTTAAAATAAGAAGGATCATTTAATGAAATGCTGAAAAATGTTTAAGAATATTAAAACCAGCTAACAGACCTAAAAGCCAAAACTGGCATTTAGTTTTGAAAGCTGGTTTGAATGCTCGGTATTTTAAGAATTATTGTTTTCGAATCTGTTTGTTTCAGGCGCAAAGATACGAAGCTGCTTCGACAATCTACGGGCCTCACACGCTCGACATCTATCTCAATAAGTACGTGGAACTTACAGACGCGCTGATCTCGGTAAGTTATTATCATTCAAACAATCTCATGTTTCGAAAATGTCGAGATTAAACCTCAAATTGGACCAAAAGGTTTATCAGTCTTTGGTGTTTTATTTGACCAAGGGATACTGCAAAGGAACACTGTATTACTGCTACATAAACCGATAAAAAAAAAAAAAAATTACCATTGTTCAAACCCGAAATGCCTTATAGGGTAAATCGCTGAGTCCTGGTCCCGAGCCCCCGGACCTCAGCAGCCAGCTGATCTCCCTGGTCCCGCCGGTGCTGTGGGACTCGGCTCCCTGGGGACACGAGTTCGGCGACTGTGTGAAGCAGCCCTTCAAGCAGTACAGCTACGGAGATGTTGTTATTGCGCAGTTTGTAAGTATTAAGTGTCGTACCTATATTGCAAGCATATCCGAGTGGGAAAGACCGTATAGGTCAGCTCGCTAACTACTATAAGTGTTGCGATCTCGATGTCAAAGATTAGTGTGATCTATATTTTTTTTATTAGTGTTGTATGTGAAACCTCCATGACACGTACATGACAGTATTTTTTTACAAATGAACAATTATATACATATAAATAAATGTGGACAACATCACATACATTGCTCTGAACTCACAGTAAGTCGCTATTTAATGTACAATGCGACAACAAAGTACCACAAACGCCCAGATCCGAGTCAATGTAAAAAAGTGGTATTCTACATTGATCCGTCCGGGGATCGAACCTGGGACCTCCGACCTAGCGACAATGAAAACCGGTATGCTACTCGAACACAGAGGTCGTCAAATAAATATAATCATATAAAGATGGCCTCCAAATGCACTTCGTGTTAGCACCAATTCTTTAGCCAGTAACCTTTTTTTCCCTGAAATTTGCTCTAAACAATAGATATTCTAAACTCAATGAACATCTTAGTAACACATGAGTCCTGATAAAAACTGGCCATATCCAGGTGTCAGGCCACCCTCGCAACAACGTCCGTCACGGGCGCTGGTACGCTGCTGTAGAACGACTGGAGTCCGAAGAAGACGATGCCTGGACCGTTATCGCTACTGACGGAGACTGGGAGACCAAGTATGTACCAACACCATAATTAGTTATTACTCTATTCTAGCCAAAATTAATATCTAGATGAAAGGTGAATATAAAATTTCCCTCCCTAAAAATCCTCCGTTAGGGAAGAAGGGATTTTGTTTCCTAAATACACCTTTAAAGGTGTATTTTTCTTCACATGGAACTAAATGCCCATTTTCTAAGTTCATTATCCCTTACTTCCACTATGGGAGCTTAATCTGTAATAGACTAATATACTACCATGTTCTTGCTCAGACAAAGTTACTGGAAGACACGAAATTCTAACAATTTTAAAACTATCTTCAAATTTTTCTATTCCTAGGTTCATCTGGATCCGCGACTCCAAGGTAATGGGAACAAGTCGCGCTGAGATCGAGTGGGAGATCCCAGTAGGGACCCCCCCGGGAGTGTACAGGATCCACCACTTTGGCAGCTACAAGTACGTGCTCGGAGGGATATATCCCTACCACGGGTTCACTGATAGCTTCGAAGTCTCTTAAGAGACTGGTATACCCAGAAACCGATTATTAATATTACTACTGCACTGCTAGGGAGAAAACTAAGCATTTAAATTTGGACTTAAATTCGTACTCTTTAGGTACACTTTACCGTGACAACAGACAGTTCTGGGTAAGCAGAATTGCCTCATAATTTATTTGGCAATAGAAAATTAATCTTCAGATTATGTGTTTAAAGGCCATAATTGAATGCTAATTTTTTGCCGTGCGGTATTAATAAGCTTTGACCTCCGGAGAGTAATTAACAGTGATTAAGACGTCATAAAAGATTTAACGGAGGTTCGTGAACAAAAGATACCATTTTTGAGGACACTTAACTTTGAAACTCTTTGTTAATAGCAAAAGGTGCCTTATATTAGATTATGTGATTCAATAGTTGAAAAGCTGCATCGGTCACCGCTGGCCGACAAATAAAAGATTTTCGAAATTCGATATTTGTTTTGTGGTAACACCACTATTTTGCCTATAGCCTATAGCAAGAATTTTCAGTTGCCTATATGTAAATAATATTATAGATATTATAAGATTTAAAATCTGTATAATTAATATATTACTGTGCCTTTTAAGTTTGGGACCAAGATTATGTGAAAAAAGTCACTTTTATGCTATAGTATTTATGTACCTATTACATAGTAGTTATATACCTACCTATGCCAGAAAGCCAGTACTAACTAAACCAACTCTAAACTTATCTTCAGATAATACCTACTTAATTAATTGATTAAGTTCATTTAACACCTCGCACCGATCAATTAAGTATTTTTTGTCTACATGTCGCACTAATTTAATTGTAATATTAACATTTCTTTTTAATTTAATAAATTAGAAAGGGATAAAATATATGTCGCAAGTAACAATACAAAAACAGGCTCTACTCAACGACAGAGAAAGCTATTTTGTTTCTGTCATTGTTGAAAACAGATCGTTTTTGTAGTAAAAGGAGCCACTATTTTTGTATTGTACAGGGTGTTACCAAAAGGTTATATCTATCCAAAAGGGATACAGAGTACATCTGTTATAGAGTCAGTTTACAAAATTTCAGCTCAAAATGAGTTCATTTTAATTAATAGTTATTCAGTTTTTGGCATTAATTTTCGACACTAAAAGTCATAACAAACGTGCATCACACTTCGATGGTCAATATCGTATTACGTCACTCGCTAAATGTTAACGATACGTCGCTTCAGCGGTCTGGTTATGATTTTTGATGTCGAAAAAATTTGATATAAATTATTTGAAAACCTTATATTGAGTTCAAACTCAAACGTAAACTGACTTTATTCAAGATTTACTCTTCATCCCTTTTGGATAGATAATACACCCTTTCAGTAACATGCTGTATAGATATCGCATTATATTTTTACTTATCTTTTAAGTATTTTCACTGTTTTAACAAGCCATAAATTATTAGATAGTAATTATAAATTATATTATAATTATGTATGTATGATAAAATTATTTATTACGTTCACGTGTTGCACTAGATTTGCTATTCTATATAACGATTGTGTATCATTCAGTTTAACAGCTCCCTGTCATCTATAACAAAACTTCTACCTATTTGTCGAATCAGGAGCTTCAAAATAAAATTCCATTTTAAAACTTATGAATTGCGATTCTAGTGTAACATAATAGAAGCACAGACCAGATAAAAAAAATGGACCCTTGCTGTTTTACTTATACAGAATGTTACGTAAATGCTCGGCCATATTTGAAATTACCAACTTCTTCAAGAAAACTATGATCGATAAATAAAACAAAAATTGGCTAAGGCCAATCTCATTTTTTTGTCATTTTTAAATAAGTACGGGAGGATCATTTTTTTCGTGTATATTATTATTTTCTTAGAGAAAGGTTTACGTTTTTATGGGCAGAAGCAGTATTTCAAATATAACCACGCCTTATAGTACCAACCTGTACCTACAGCAGAAAAAAGGGGTACAATTTTTTTAAAAGAATCACGTCTTTCGATTCATATTAGCGTATTTGTTAAATATTTATCAAAAAATATTAGTAACTAGATACATTCTGCGTTACATTTTTTTTATAAACTTTTTTATGCTAAGGTACGCTGCGTCTATCTTTATCCTGGGCCTCTAGACAAGTAACATTTCGACAAGCGATAACGCTGATCGAATCGTTCAAATGTATGGAAGTGACAACTCCAAATCACGTGACTTATCGAAACGAAATGTCATTTCCATACTTTTAATGTCATTTAACTGATTTCTATCATCGTTAACGCTTGTCGAAATGCCACTTGTCTAGGGGGGCTGGTCTGTGGTAGATTGATAGTTTTAAAAGTTGCTCGGTGCCCCATTAGAAGGACTTATTTACCTATATATTTTACTCAAACCAAAGTGAATAAGCTAGATTTATACTGTAGTAATATTGTAATGCTAGTCGTTTATGAAATTATTTATACACTATGATAAAATGCAGTAAAACTCACAGCGCCATACATCTTTTGATATACCTAAAGAAATATAAATAAAAGTTGAAAATAAAAAAACACGCTTAAGAAATAAACAATGTTTTTGTACCTTACCAATTTTTTCATTATCTCTAAGTTCCTCATATTTCTGTGTGTTTATGCACATTACATATACATGAATAAATAAAAATGAGAAATATTGAAGTCGTTACTGCATTTTGTTTTGTCGTGTTTCTCAATGTTCCATGTTTATATTTTTATTCTGCATAAGTAAGTCCTAATAGGACTGTTTATAATATGTATGTATGATAAGAACTGATCGCTAGGCTATGTGCGTAGACTTAAGAAGTGCCAATTGTAGGTAATACACATTTCTAAAACTTTAATGCCATTTTATTTATAATTCACCTTTTTTATTACCTTCATTTAAAACAATTTTTACGAAAAAAATACTATAGTATTGTTATTGTACCTACTTTCTAAAGATTTTCAGACTGGAGGTATGTTAGGTAGGTATACCAAGTTCAGTCAGCAACAAAAGTTGATGATCAGTTTAATAAAACACAAAAAACCTCTTTAAGTCCATAAATTGATATTGCTACTAGGAAACAAAATAGCCTTATTAGTGAGGGATACGCTATGTTAGTAAATTTTATTGCATTTAGGTGTTTTGTAAATGTGATTGTGTTCATCAATTTTTGTTGCTAACTGTACCTTAGTATTTTTGAGAGTATAATTATAATATAAGTAATATATAATAGAAAAATTTGATCATTAGGTTCCTAATTATTTGTCTTAGAAAAAAAAAATATAGTTAACGAAGTTGATTAAATTTTAACGTTATTACGTTTTAACAAATAACTTGTTTATAATCATATCTAAAAAGCATTATCTAATAAATATGAATAATTATATTTTACCTTGAGATTATGGCTCTATCAAGCTTATGATAGTGTTGATTTACTAACAAATACTTAATATTATCTAGTACATAAATTAGGTACGTATGATAACGTTATCCGTTTTAACCCCCACCGTTGCTGACCACTATCTAGATAACTATAATTATAATCCATATAAGATAGCTTGATAATGAGGTTGACAAAAAATAGGATTATCTTGGTCATAAGAAATGTTGATTGGGTACCTATATTTAAGTTCAATCCGCGAACGCTCCGCGCGTTCTGAGGAACGCGTTCCAAATGTTTGAAGTTGTTCATTTCTCTGGACAGAAGCAGTTTATCAAATGATTTTCGCCAATAGATAACTCATTTTTAACTAGCTGGTACATGCGGCTTCGCTCGCGCATTATTAGGTGCGTTTAAGTGAAGGTTAAATAGCTGTATGGAGGTAGGTAGGTATGTTGGTTTTCAAAGTAAGGAGCATAAAAGTTAATTCAGGTTAGAAAAAGTATTATACGGCGTTTTAATGATATTTTAACCCAATTTTGACGAGAGAACTTGTAGTAGCAAAGTATTTAACTGATTAAGAAAAAGGGAATAGTAACTACTGGATTTGAACTTGCAGCAAAAACATTTATTTCCAATCGTACAACCACCGCGCTGTGTATTATGACAGATAGTTTTCTAAAAACTTAATCATACTTTGATCAAACTAAGGCTACCTAATTAGGCCGTGATTACCCCTTTCTTTATACGAACGTCTGCAGACGAATTTTAATTTTTGCTAAATAAAAGCTATTTCTAATCACTTTGATGTAATAGCGTGTTTAAACATAGCTACCGTACATAACTCTACATTTTTTCAAAAATATTCTCATATTTTACAGTAATCACTTATCAGATTGCTGTAAAATTTGATGCAATATTTACCGAAATTCGGACAACCGGCAAAAGAGATTTGTCGATTACTATTTCATTATAGGTATATATATAATTATATAATATATATATAGATAGATATAGATAATGACTTTTGTATTTTTGTTTCACACATTTTATAGTTTACTCAACCTCAATTTAAGGTTAGATAAAGATCGCATGTAGTAAATCTATATCATTTATTGCTGATAGTGATAACTTTAAGATACGTATGTTTCCTTCCGTCAATTTAAAAACATTGTTAAAACTGCTAGCGACTGAAGCAAATAAATATATCGTAGCATTTTGGATTTGATCATAATTACAAGATTAGCGCAAATAAATTGTTGTATTTTGAGTTTTATCTACTAATCCGTTGGTGTGATGAATTGATAATACCTAGGTAGATACCTTTATAACGAGAGAATGAGTCACATGTACTGGTTATAAGTATACAAGGTAAAATCAAATGACGGGAAATGAAAATCAACCTTACCACTTTGAAACGGAGAGAGAGAACGAACTCACAAAGAGACTTCTGATAATCGACGAAATATTGGTGAGTACAAGTCGTTATAATAAAAGTCTAATGGGTAATCTACTCAATTATTTGTAATCTCTCAAGTAATTCGAAAGATCTATAGTCAGTGATTGGTCCCGATAACTGTTGACTTGGTAACTCACTGTTTGTTAGAGATACTTAATGTAAAGGACCTATCATTTTCTGTAGACCAGACCATGAAAGACTTAAAGTTTTAGGCGTTCGACTGCCAAGAAAGGGTTATGTTTATGTTTCACAAGTATTTTTTACCTATGTTTCTATGTTTGTAAATTATTTTATTACCTCGTATCTTTTAGATGGCTGGATGTATTTTGTCAGTTAAGCTATCGTTAGATTCATCTCAAAACCCAAGTACCTTGGGAAGGTGTTTTGAAAAGCTAGTTAGTTTTTTTTTTTTTTTTTTTTTTATATACAGGGTGTTCGGAAATAAAGTGCATTCCTTGCAGGGGGTTAAAGTAGAGCTTATTTGCAGCCAATTTTGTCATGTGATGCCATGTCCGAAACCTAGTAATTACTGAGATAATCGAGATTTAAGAGTTTTTATAAAAAAACCCGATTTTCAAGTTAAAACGTATCCTTGTGGTGAATTATTCAGCGTTTTGTTTATTATTTTGTTCTTTTCTGATAAACAAATAACCAGAAAACCATAAAAAATCAACATAAGCAAGAAAACACGACGTCTTATTGAGATAAAGCATAAAATCAAGCGTCGTTTCACGAAAATAATCATATTCCAGGAAAATCAATCGTGTTTTACTAAAAAAAAATGTATGTAGTGTTGCGTACAAATTATTTAATTTACTTCCTTAATTCATTAGCTATCTAAAAAAGTATAAAACTCAACAAAATCCTATGAGACCGATTTACAATCACCTTAAAAAGTAATTAATCCTTTTCCGAGAATCGCTCTCCATTGTACCTATTACCGCGCAAGTGTGTGGTTTTTTGTTTGGTTGATGACACCGACTTGCACTTGCACATGCCTTTCTTCAGTAATGAAGAATACGCAGACATTCTGTTTGTGTACGGATTTTGCAACTGAGACGCTGCAGCAGCAAGGAGGGAGTACATACTACGCTTTCCTGATAGGCGTATACCGAATGCAAGAGTTTTTTCGGCCGTTTCGACCCGTTCGTGAAACTGGTTTTAACGACCTCCGTGGTCGAGTGGCGTACACACCGGTTTTCAAGGTGTCGCCAGCTCTGAGGTCCCGGGTTCGATCCCCGGCCGGGTCAATGTAGAAAATCCACTTTTCTACATTGTCTCGGGTCTGGGTGTTTGTGGTACCTTCGTTGTCTCTGAATTCCATAACACAAGTGCTTTAGCTACTTACTTTGGGTTCTGAGCAGTGTATGTGATGTTGTCCACTGGTCGGTTTACAGCGCGAAGAAGCGATTCAGACTGACCCCGTGTTTTACATGCTGATGAAGAAGAAGTAATACTTGATTTATTTCGGAGATATCCAACAATCTCTACAAGAGCTGCAGCTAGAAACCTCGGACTATCCCTGTGGCAAATTTGGATCACCGTGCATACAGCACAATTACATCCGTACCACTACACACCGGTACATGCACAAGAAAAAGGTGATCCAGTCCGACCAGAATGTCTGCGTATTCTTCATTACTGAAGGAAGGCATGGTAAAGCAGGTCAATAATAAAAAACGTAGTTAGAATGCAACGATAGGTCTGTACTCAGACGATAGTTGAAACCAACCCGGTAAATTACCCGCCCAACTTCTTGTAACCAATCCCTATTGTCATTGCATGTGGCGGGACAAATGCAGTGACAGTAGGGAATGTGCAAGTGCAAGTCGGCGTCATCAACCAAACAAAAAACCACACACGCGCCAACCAAACCAAACCACATTGCGCGGTAATAGGTACAATGGAGAGCGATTCTCGGAAACGGATTAATTACTTTTTAAGGTGATTGTAAATCGGTCTCATAGGATTTTGTTGAGTTTTATACTTTTTTAGATAGCTAATGAATTAAGGAAGTAAATTAAATAATTTGTACGCAACAGTACATACATTTTTTTTAGTAAAACACGATTGATTTTCCCAGAATATGATTATTTTCGTGAAACGACGCTTGATTTTATGCTTTATCTCAATAAGACGTCGTGTTTTCTTTCTAATGTTGATTTTTTATGGTTTTCTGGTTATTTGTTTATCAGAAAAGAACAAAAAAATAAACAAAACGCTGAATAATTCACCACAAGGATACGTTTTAACTTGAAAATCGGGTTTTTTTATAAAAACTCTTAAATCTCGATTATCTCAGTAATTACTAGGTTTCGGACATGGCATCACATGACAAAATTGGCTGCACATAAGCTCTACTTTAACCCCCTGCAAGGAATGCACTTTATTTCCGAACACCCTGTATATATCTTGGGACAACTCACACACGGCCATATTCTGATCCCAAACTAGGCAGAGCCTGTACTATGGCAACCAGACAACTGATAAACTTACTTATATATTTCTAAATACATACATATTGTAGATAAATTACACCCAGACACAGAACAAAAATGATCATGCTCATCACACAAAGATTTGTCCTGGGTGGGAATCGAACCCACGACCTCCGGTTTAGCAGTCAAGGTCACTAACTACTAGAGTACTAGACCAACAGGCCGTGTTTATAAGCAGGGTTGTCGTTTTTTTATGTCTTTGGCTAATACAACATGTGATACACAAACATGTCATGCCATGTGTATAATGTATAGAATCTATATTGATGTGTGTATTTTTTATGTGAATGGTATCTATGTTTGAGTACCGTATGACTTTTATCGAAAGGTGATATTTTAATTTCACGATAAATCACAAAATACAATATAAAAATTACCTTCTCCTATAAAATTCCTTGAACATCTTACGAGTAAATATTTATCACGAATAAAATATTTTAGATAATACAGTTAGTCCGATAAATGTTATCGGATTATTTAAGCGATTAATTAATATTTTTTATCTATTTTCATCATTACCTAGTTTCAGTTTGCATGGAGTGGTGTGTGTTATTAAAATTTTTAGTTCATAGGCATATTTATTATATTGTGATAGGGTTTTCTTTAACAAATGTGAGTATTTCGATTACGACTTATTTATTTTAATGATAAGTACGTATTACAACATACACAAATAAAAACAAATAAAATGATTAAGAATAAATACTGGGACATGGTCGTGACCTTAACAATTAAAATCGACATGGATCGTGGGTTCATGGTCGGGTCGTCGTGAATATAAATTGACATTAAAATTGCGATAGGATCCACTTTAAACAGTTTTGCTTCAATGTGTTTCATTCGCGTAGGTGACCTAGGTAGCCGCGAAGACCTGCATACAATTTTTGTATGTCGGTTTGATAGCTACTTAGCATTAATTCGTTATTGTATGTCCTATCAACTGTACATCTAAACTCAGATTATCCTCGACCAAGGAGAATTTTTTAAAAGGTATGATAGAATGTAGGTATGTACATTATAAATCAAATTACATACGTAGTGGTTAATATAAGTCTAATATTATTAATTTGAATAGTTTAGTAATTTGGATAAAACAAAAAAAAGATTTTTTATAGAGCTGATTTCAAAAAATAACTTTTGAAGAAAGTTTCTTTAACCGTGTCTTTAATGTGATCGACCTTCATTTTCATCATATCCTCTTCTATCTAGAAACTAAATTTCAAGTCAATAACTTTTATAGTTGCTAAGTAAAAACGATATGAAAATAGCTGAAATTGTGCTTTGCCTTAAAGGCTTTACTCTCGGAGCACTATCGGAGTAGTTTCAAGCCCGACCGGGGCTCATAATCATTTTGTCGGGCATCACAAACAGTAATCCTTGAGGAAAGCGGTTACAGTCTTCTCACGAGAATCTCACGAGTCTCACGAGATAATTTATACAAGAATACCTAGTATTGTCATTTGACCCTGAAAATGTATCTAAGTAGTAGAGCTTCCAAAATTCCATTCAAGTGGAAAAAATCGGCGCCTCAACCAAAAGAAACATGAAGTGATGGTCTTAAGAAGGCGAAAAATAAGGAAGGTTTTGTGATGTTAAAACAGACTACAAGCTTTTAATACTTAAAGCGGACAACTCGGATTTTAATCTAAGGAAAAATAATGCCTTGGGCCCGAATCCCATTAGGAGGGGGGGGGGGGGGGGGGGGGGGGGGGTATAGGAACACTGACAAAAAATAAATCGGGAATATTGAAGTCAGCATCGAGGCGACCTATTTACAGAATAGTATTGGACCAGCACTGAGTTTACTCAAATTTGATATCTATAACTTACTCAAGATAAATGAGACTGCCTAAATGCAGCGTAATCGTATCTTTGCCATGAGTTCTTCAGGCGATTCTCGGCACCGCCGAGTAAAGAGTTCGAGCTTAAGAGAGGTAGAATCCCATAATAGGCGACCTCTCCCGAGAGTGCGAAGTGAGTACTTGAGCCCTATTAAGTACATTCACGTGTTGTTATCATAATGGCTTGATAGTTACTTATTATCATTAATTTCGTCCGTTATCATGGGAATATTAGCCGATGAAAAACATCTGTGGGCAGAACTGCTATGTTTAGGAGCTCTTAGGCATTCTAATTTATAGGTATGCTCAAATTTATTATTTATATACATAAATAATTGAATATAATAGATGTACAAAGGGTTATTGTGAACAAAATGAGAGGAGTAGGGAACTTTTTGTTGGTGGGACTTAGTAACGCTGATTTGAATTATTCCTTCTTACCAGCTAGTGCTTTTTTAGGTTAGAATTTTTTAGCTTAGGAAAGAATATATTTTTTTTAGGTGTTTTAGGTTAAAAAACTAGCCAATTTGGCAACTGTCTATTTATTGTTGACGTTGAAAAAGTAGCATTTTATTAATAAATAACTTGTAACCAATCGGCACATCAAAATATAATGATTTCAAGGCGTTTTAACTTATAAATACACATCAAGAAATGTCTTTTTGATTCTAGATACAATGGCGTTCACATTGTTAGCCAAAATAGTCACAACTGTAGTGGTACTGGCTGTCGTCGGTGGTATGACTGCCACCATCATCTTGGTGGTCAACGAAGCCAACAGCGACTCCGAGCCGGAGACTACGACAGCTGCCGCGACTACCACTACTCCGACTCCGACTACGACTGAAGTGGTTGATGATAGTATTTTATATAAAGTGGGAGTAGGCATTGCTGATATGACTGGTCCTTGCGTGGATATTAATTTTGTAAGTAGTTATTTACCAGCCTACTTTGAGAATTTTGGTAGATAATTTAAAAGTCAAATTAAACTTTACATTTTGGACAACCTTGACCCTCTAGACCCCCCTCCCTCTCCTTGTGTTCATACTTGTTTTGTACAGAAGTTAATGTTGAATAAAATATAATGTGTTAGTATATTGATCTGTGAAGGAAATGTGTAAGAATTTGGACAACCTAATCAAGATGTTTGTTTGACAAATATAAAATGCAAAAGCGGCATTCCTTAACTAATAGATATTCCGTGCATCCTGAATAGTTCCAGAGCAGTCGTAAATTTTCCGTTGAAAATCGTTTTTCTTGATTTGTAGATGAAGATGTATTTGAATAATGCTTCACTTGTCCATACTTCTGTCTCAATTATCAACTTAAGAATATTGTTTCCAGATGGGTTATGCAGAAGTAAGTCAGAGTGGGAAAGGCCTCCACTTGCGCCAGTTCGCCAGATCCTTCATCTTCGTGAAGGGAGACACCAGAATTGTGTTGGTCACAGCAGAGGTGCAATCTGTAGGCATTGCCGTTAGACGTGAGGTGAGCAATCAATCTTTCATATTACAACATTTTAATATTATTGATATTCATCCCTTGTTGTCCTGTAATTTGGACTGTTATTTTAGGGGTATTTTCTTCAAAAGCCGGATTTACAGTTCAAGGTTTGTATAATTCGGAGAAACGTAAATGGCATAATTACCCTGTATTTAAATGTAATGACTATTGACATTCTATTTTATATAACGTATACAGTAAAATCTTTGTTAGTCGATGTAATATGTGCTGTATTTTAATAAGTGGTGAGGACCTCTTTAATTAAAACCGTTTGCTCACTTACTCTATACTAAAGTTCTGTGTCTATTCAAGGTCGTGAAAAACTTACAAGAGCTGTACGGCGACACATACACGTTGAGGAACGTGATCATGACAGGCACGCACACGCACGCCGCCCCTGGAGGTCACCTGGTCGATTTTATCCTAGACGTCAGTATTTTAGGTTTTTCCCAGGAGACCTTTAATGCTTACGTCGATGGAATAACCAGGGTAAGTGGGATATCGAAGACTTCAATGTCTGTTTTAAAAAGTTATATCTCATAAAATGGTCATTCGTAATCATATCTTGATATATAGGTATCTTTCTTTCGATTTGAAATCATCCACACATTGTTGATTCTATTATATTGAATTGTCATTTGCCAGTAATTAATCACAATATCAAATGTACCCGTATGGAGCCCGGATTATTGAAGCAGATTTCATCGGTTTTTGTAATACCCGTTTTCCCATTCACTAGTTTATTAAGCAATAGGCAAAGTCATTATACTTATAAATAAAAAAACATTCTCAATCCATTTATCAATATTATTATGGTTATAATCATCGTCATTAAACTTAGTAGCAATCAATCACCTAAATCCGTTCATTAATCGTTTTGATATCATAAATTTTAGATAATTTCAAAGTTTTCGGTTGGTGCACGTGAAATTCCTTAGTTTAACTTAACGGAACTGTTTTATGGGGATAGCAGAATATATATCGGACTCTTATAGGCTTATTAACAGAGTTTTTTTCTTTTGTTTTTTCCAAGGACTCTTCTTATAATGTTTCTTAGAATGGCCTCGTTTTTTCGAGCAAACAGAACAGGTAGGCACTAACTTACCCGTAATTATTTCAGAGTATAGTCCGAGCCCATGAGAGTATCGTCCCGGCTCGCTTATTCTTTGGTCAGACTAAAGTAAGGAACGCACATAGAAATAGGTCACCGAATTCTTACGAAGCCAATCCAGAAGAGGAACGATCTCGGTAAGTACTCTTACCTATTACTTCCACTGAAATTATGTAAGTCAGGACAATCTAAATAGGTATTAAAAAACAAAAAATTGGCAATCAAAAAGATAGCTCCCGACCTAACAAACACGATAATATAGCATAGATTTATTTTATTAACTAGAATGTATTAAATCCTTCTTGTTCCCTTCATATCATAACCACAATAACTGAAAATACCAAACCCATTTCACAGTTACGACAGCGACACTGACGACACTCTAACCCAGGTGAAGATAGAGAAGGCGGACGGCAGCCTCCTGGGCGTGATGAACTGGTTCGCAGTACATACTACTAGCATGAACATGACCAACCATCTGGTATCGTCAGACAACCTAGGGTACGCTGCGCTGAGGATGGAGAAGGAGCTGAACCCTTTCAGTGTAGTTGGCAAGGTTAGTTTGAAATTGAAACTGTTCTGTTCGACTGCAGGGCTGGAGCTTCCTTTTTAGAGTGCCGTACACGAACGGCACCCTATTATAAAAAGTACATACTGTTATTTTATTGTCTTGTACGATGGTACGGAATCCTCCGTTTTGTAGTCCGACTCTTGACCGGATAATTCTCTTGTCATTCTTCTCTGACACTGGCTCGTTGAGGTCAATTTATTGTAAGGTAGTTTCATTTAATTGACAGAAAACTGGAATAATTGATTGATTCTTCGCTGCCCTAGTCAGAGAGAGGTAGATAAGAATAGAGAGGGAATTGCCTTGCAGTGCGACAGAAGCTTAATTCAAAAAATGTATATACAATTTTGAGGTGCGTAACGTACGTTTCAATGTTTATAAATCTCCATTTCTCTTCCAGCCTCAAATAGTAGCAGGATTCTTCTCGTCAATCCTCGGCGACGTATCCCCCAACACCCGCGATCCTCGCTGCGAGTTCTCCGGCAAGGAGTGCGACAATCAGAACGAGATTTGCGCCCACATGGAGCGCTGCTTCGCTGAAGGTCCCGGCAAAGATATGTTCGAGAGCACCAAGATTATTGGCACCAAAGTCTTTGAAGGGGCTTGGGTAAGTTGTATTGTATGTAGTCCCAAAAACATAGGATGCACCTTATAGGGGGGATGGTGGTGCTCATACTGAAGACTGTGATCCTTATTTGAATTTAAGGTAACTCCGTAATTAATTTTATCAATATTGGTCGTATGGTTTAGCCGACAGATAACATACAGTTACTTTCGCCTTTATAATATTAGGTATGATTTTCTCAGGAAGTGCTGAATTCCCCTAGCGAGGAGTTGACGGGCGAGCTAGCCGTGGTGCACCAGTTCGTAGACATGCCAGAGGAGGTGGTTCCTAAGTACGATCCAATAGAGCAGACCTTCAAAACTGTGAGTAAGCCCCGTCTGCTAACCTAGAAATAGCTTCGAGTTAGTGAGTCATTATAATGTACAATTTTAGTTACGTATACATTTTTATTAATAACTGTTGGCATACTACTTAATTATCAACCTACTGTAACTGCATATTGCCTGATGAAAAGAGTTAAGAATGTAATAGTGTAGAATGAAGTTTTAGAATTTGTAAAATTTCCAGGATGAGCCCATCAAAGGTTGTTTTGCGGCAATGGGATATAGTTTCGCTTCTGGCACAATAGACGGTGCTAATACACTGAACATTACACAGGTAAGCATCAAGTTTCCAGATTTCACATTCAGATTTATGTAAAATCTTTATGAATACCTTTTAATTATCAAAAAAAATCTCAACTCAATTTCAGAATGATAGATGATAATTTTCAAACAGCCAGACTCCGATGAAAAAAAGTTGTTTATTTTTTTCTGGCATAAACAAAACAAAATACCTCTCCTTTTCCTTTGTGGTATAATAATTGTACACACATGAATTATTTTCGACACAGGGTACACTGGAAGGTAACAATCCTTTGTTGGACTTGGTTAGCGGTGTGCTGGCTGACCCTACTGAGGAAGACATTGAGTGCCACGCGCCTAAGCCCATCTTATTCGCCACTGGACGGGTGCGTATTATTAAAATATTTTTTTGTTTCTATTTCTTTTCTGTCCAAGGTAAGAAGAAATTGAGATTAAATAAATACATGCAAAAATGTTGGAGATGCCCGAATAGTTTTGAGTTCATTACTCGTCGGTGTCGCGCAACGAACTAAAATCTTACAAATAAACTGTATGTATACAGTATTTGTTTGGTACGATTTCACATATATCTAAAAATAAGTTGAGTGTTAAGTGATCTTTATTAAGCCTAGTTTCTTGCTTCGCAGACTTACTTTTTTTGTTGCTTAGATTTTCAGGTGCCATGTACTGAAATGGTCAAGTTTGCGATTGGGCCTCATATATTTGTGTATTGATTATACTTTTTATATGCAGGCCAACTTCCCCCTCCCCTGGCACCCTCGCATCGTGTCGGTTTCCCTCATCTGGCTGGCAGACCTGGTTATCTTAGGTGTTCCCGGCGAGCCCACTACCATGTCTGGGCGCAGGATGCAGGCGGTGGTGGGCAAGGTCATGGAGGCCAGAGGCTTCGAGCCGCGGGTGGTCGTGTCGGGGTTAACTAACGAGTATATTCACTATGTGGCTACGCCGGAAGAGTATATGGTGAGGATTTTGTTTATTTGACAATTAATGTTCATAATAATTTATCTTAACGTTTTACTCATTCGTATTTCTCGGGATCGTGTGACTAGTTTCAGACCCAATAGGGAGACCCTTTATGAGTAACTCTACGAATAGGTCTCACTAAATTATTTTACAAAAATAATCTTTAGATAAGTTAGTACAATAGGTAGAAGACATTTTTGTTTTTAAGAAAACTTTATTTTTAGAATAACCCCGGTTTTCTGAATCATATTAGCTGATATTCGCTTTGAAAACTGATTAAATTATACTTTTACACTTCTCACGAGATTATATTTATTGTACACAGATCCAAAGATATGAGGCAGCATCTACACTGTACGGACCGAACACGCTGGACATTTTTCTCAACAAGTTTAATCAGTTTGCCGTCGCTGCGATTGAGGTAAGGTCCTTTGTAGAGAGATCAGAAGTATTTGCCATATATATAGGAACTTTATGATGAGTAAGTAGCATGAAGGACTCACGTTGCATAAAGTATAAATTGCAATGTGTCGTGAAGTCACATAAGTACGTAACCATTGCGCACCGATTCTATGTAGATTTTGTTTTTTTTATATAAAAACAAAATACCCTGCAATATTTGTAATGGTGTGCCGCAGCAAAATCTTGTGTGATGCGCGACTTTTAAAAAGAAGTTTGATTTCAATGTATACCTCGTTATTCTTTTGTATCCTTTTCCTTGCCATGTGTACCGTCCTTTTAATCTCAAAAATCATTATCAATTTTCATTTAACTCTCTTCCCTAGGGAGGCAGTATAGAAGCAGGTCCTGAGCCGGCAGACCACCGCAACAGCACTCTCTCCCTAATAACACCCGTCGTGTTCGACGTCTCACCTATTGGACGGAACTTCGGCGACTGTATCGAACAGCCAGACTCTTCCGTCAAAAGAGGAGATACTGTTAAGGCTACCTTTGTAAGTTTACCTACGTAAACCTATAGGTTATTGGTTAGGTCGGTTGTGGAGGTCAGAAAGGCAGTCGCTCCATGTAAAATACGGTATTCAGCTGAAACTGAAACCAGTGAAGCTGGTACCTGACCCCAACATAGCTTGAGAAAAGTTTCGGAATTATATTTTTATTAGTTGACATGTTTTAACATTCCAACCAAGTTACCTTTTTCAGGTTGTCCGTTTATCGGGCTATAAAGTTTATAATTTGTCAGATTTTTAAGTTCAAGTATTTTAGACAGAAATACCATTTAGACAGATCGTTAAGTTGATATATAATTCGCTTCCTAGTAAAATTTGATGGTAGGTATATGATCCCCCCTAAAAGTGGCCCTATACTTTGCAAGGAATATTTTAAACCGACAAAAATGTGATATAGCTCTGACAATGGGAAGTTATCTCTTTCCAGCGGAATTATCTTTAAGTTACAATTGTTTATTTCCCTATTCCAATCGTCAGGTAGCAGCTAACCCTCGTAACGACCTGAAGCAGGAGGACACGCACGCGGCCGTGCAGCGGTACGAGCTCACGCAGTGGGTGGACTACGTTAACGATGCCGACTGGGATACCAAGTACGTATTATTGTTTTGACGAACTCCGTGGTCGAGTGGCGTTCACACCGGTTTTCAAGGTGTCGCCAGCTCAGAGGTCCTGGATTCGATCCCCGGCAGGGTCAATGTAAAAAAACCACTTTTTTGCATTGTCTCGGGTCTGGGTGTTTGTGGTACCTTCGTTGTCTCTGAATTCCATAACACAAGTTCTTTAGCTACTTACTTTGGGTTCAGAGCAATATATGTGATTCTGTCCACATTTATTGTTGAATATTGTATTTAAATCATTTGACTTCTGTAGTTAGGCACTGCATTTCGAATTAGGCAATTTCACCTCCTCCTAGAATCTTTCAGAAATGCCATTTGCAGAGTCAAGATACTGTTCATAAGTACACAATAAATATTAATTCGATAATACAAGGATTTCGTTTAGTTCAATGGGTTTACCGAATGTCTTTTTGGTTTTAAATCATTTGAGCCATCTTCTAGCTATTATAATGCTCTGAAAAGCGGCTAAACCTGAGTGCTGTCTATATTTACATTAACGTAAAAAAAAACTAAATCTGTCTAATTTGAAACAATATTAAACAAAACCTCGTCGTACTAAACCTTCTACAATTTTCAGGTTTACATGGAATCGCGTCTCAACATTATTAGGTACCAGTCAGGTGACCTTTGAGTGGAGAGTGCCAGAGGATGCGTTATTAGCCCCCTACCGTATTGTATACTTCGGAGCTTCTAGAAGCGTGCTGGGGAACATCACGCCTTTCTCTGGGGCCAGTAATAGCTTTACAATCTATTAGGGACTAAGAATTATCAACCCACTGTACAAATGCCGCCCTTCCTTTTTTCATTTTTTCTCTATTATTCATTTCTTGAAGCCATTTCAGCACGTCGATTCTGTAAAATTCAAACAACAACTCGCATCTCACTACGCTATTCACTCTCACTTCGCATAAAGTTCAAAATTACCTTGATTTCGATCGGGTTCGAGTGCGAAGTGAGTGTTGAAGTGACGGGGGAATTACCTTTACTGATTCCTTGTTATGTCATCTCATACTTTATCCGTCAAAATCTCACGTCAATTTAGTTCAACTCGCTGACACGCTCGCAAGGGTAGCGCTAGTGTAACTTCGAATTATCAACCGAATTTTTGATATGCCAATCAAGAAACTCACAGCGGATTCAGATTCGAAGTTTAGAATGAGTTCTTACAGAATCACACTGCAGGACTTTGAGGACAGTTTCGGTTTAAAATACGATTATATAGAGCTAAGAGTCTCTAAAAATTCTTCTGCTTGGCCCTTTCTTAATTTCAACGGATTCCAGTTATATTTTGTTTAGCTGATTACCATTATTTGATACCTACGAAGTGACTACCCATCTGACTTTTACTACCCATTTAGTGGGTACTTACCTAGCAAGACTAGTGGTCTGAATTGCATGGCCAAAGATCGTCAAAGATCAAAGTATAATAGTATGAACCAAGGGTTAACGTGTTTTAGGGTTTCGTACCCGAAGTGTGCCAACGGGACCCTATTACTAATTCTGTCCGTCCGTCCGTCGCCTGTCAGCGGGCTGTATCATGAACCGTGATAGCTAGAGATTAGAAATTTTCACACGGTGTTGAGGCTATAATAAAATGAAAAAAAATATATATGTGGGTGCATAAAATAGAGACTCCGACTCGCACTGAACCGATTTTTTCCATGTCATATATTAACCTACGTTTTCGGAATACTGTTTTCTTACATGTATTTTTTTATATTTGCTAATAATAATTTATAAGCTAGTAACATGTGGAAACGTAGTGGATTGTACAATTACCTTTAGCATACTGTGTATTTAGATATAATATACAATGTACGATTGTTGGTTTCCCAAATAAAATAAAATAAAACATAAAAATAGGTAGTTATAGGTATCGTATCATTTCGTCGTTTAACCCTTAAATGCATAGATTTTTATTTTTATTTTATGATCGTCAAACTGCGTTCGGAAACACACACTGGATAGATCTAATACTATAAGGTGAAACGTGGTTTGTAGACAATTGGCAACAGGATGCATTTAAGGGTTAATTATGATTATCGATAAACATGTACATAATAGATTAATTATTGTTTCCTTAAGTATAAATTGTACATAACATCTTAGTTAACATTATTCTTAGTAAGTATTTAATGCATGTAATATATGAATGCATTGATGAATAAATAAATAGAGATGAATACATGACAAACATATATAAATATTTGCACCGGTTTGGTATTTAACCTACTGCCTGGTGTTTAATTTAAGTACTTCATTTGTAAGTAATTATTAAGTTATTATACAATTGTTTTATACATTTAATAAAATGTTGAGTTTCATTTCATTCCCGAGTTTGTAATAGACTTTTTTTAATCATAGTATCATATACTGTTTATGATTTGCACGTTAGCATAATGCGTTTGCAGTTTATATGCCAAAAATGTAAACAAATACGAGTTTGGAAATACAACTAAAATGCTGTAAGCATTTTATGGCGTTTTTAACAGTACAGTCAGTCTAAAATGAACTTTATTTACACTTACATAAAGTTGATGCTCGAAGTGGAAACAACATCAATTAGCACAAGAATTTAAATAGACCATAAAACCTTTCAAGACATTATTTAAATAGTGCAGAAGTCGCTTAAAAATACTATGTTGGTTTAAAGTATTTGAACAAAGTTTTATTAGTTAACTAATTGATACTTTGTACAATACACAAGGTTCTTGTTACAATACAAATGCACAAAGATACAAGGTCACAGATATTTTGTTTTTCTCAGAATATAAGTCGTTACAAATTACTTGGACAAATGTTGACATTTCCAATTTCCATACAATTTAACAAGCGTAGCTACGTTTTTTTACAACTGGCTGATTTTTTCAACGCCAGACGATTTTATCCGAGGAATAATTTTGAATTTTTGACAGTTCTCATATTTCTCCATAGGTACCAAATCGGTCAAACGTCAATTTTATTCGACAAATAAAAATTATCTGGCGATGGAAAAATTATCCCTAAGTACAATAAATTAGTGGGATTATAATGATAGTTAATTTCAACTTTATTCCAATTGCGTGTAGCAAAGGAAAATCATAATGCTATTTAATTTCGACATTATTCCAAGTACTTTATGGTTCAATTTCATTTAGAGCTGGCCAGCACTGGCATTTGTAGCAATATAGCTAAATATAGTTTACAAACACCTTTTCTTTGCTTCACAATGAGTAGTTTCCTTTTAGAATAAGCATCTTATCCATGTAGGAGCGATGGCTAGGAATATACTACCTCCTTTATAAAAAAAAAGACTAGCAGAAATTGAGTTAAATAGCTACTTGTTAATTTACATATTTTAGAATTAGGTGGTAAGGGTATTGAAGTTTACAAAATATACAACGTATAATGTGAGTTAGTTTAAAATTATGATAACACAAAAAAACAAATAGTAATAATTGTTATCAAACTTCGTACTTATTTCTTGCTTTTTTTATACGGTTAATAATTCTTAGCGATAAGTTTTACGACTTAGGAGATGAGATAGGTACCCATGTAAGGTTTACATATATTTCCGATATAAATGCGGTATAATAATATATTAT
This sequence comes from Diachrysia chrysitis, assembly GCA_932294365.1. Taxonomy (NCBI): domain Eukaryota; kingdom Metazoa; phylum Arthropoda; class Insecta; order Lepidoptera; family Noctuidae; genus Diachrysia; species Diachrysia chrysitis. The sequence continues at coordinate 1,382,490 of OW028648.1, read as the reverse complement.
GTAACGGGAATTTGCGCGAACATGCATAAATACGTAAAGTATATATCGAAACGTAAAGCGTAAAGGTATTTATGCATGTTCGCGCTAATTCCTGGTGCATAATATCTATACTATAATATTATAAAGCTGAAGAGTTTGTTTGTTTGTTTGAACGCGCTAATCTCAGGAACTACTGTGTACAGTGCGTTTATTGAGGAAGGCTATAGGCTATATAACATCACGCTACGACCAATAGGAGCGGAGCATAAATGAAAAATGTTGAAACTAAAACACGCGAACAAAGTCGCGGGGAACAGCTATTATAAATATACAGCGCGATAGTTTAAAAGTTAAAATTGCGGTATATTATATAGCTAAATGCTTCAATATTTCGACAATATTTTACCAACAAGTGGGTAGATATTTAAACAGTTATTATTACAAAATTTAAATATAAGTAGAAGGCTTATTTGCTATAGTGGTTGTCAACTAAGGCCCGCTTGCACAAGCTCGGGTTATCTTTTTAACTCAGACTTTAATGCTAACACGAGTTTAAATTATCAGTTTCTCATACAATATTGTCAATTAAACCTTGTGTTAGCAACGCTTTACAAAAAACACTGTGAAAACTATAGCCGATACTAAATTTGCGTTTTTACCGTCATTTTTATTCAGTGAACATCTCTCGGGTTGTCAACTCAAGCGTGCAGGACTTAAAACTTCTTAAAGATTGAATACTCGAAATTGCTACAAGAAGCAGGCATCTTAATGAAAAAATAAAATAAAATCTTCAGGCTTAATCAAAAAATCTTTCGTATCGCGGTGTCCAAGCTCTAGTCTTTTTCCTAGCAAGAGTAGTATATATTTGTAGCAAGACATAGCATAGCTTGTTATACACAATTAGGATAATGCTTCAGACAGATTAACTATAGCACAATCGCAAAACACAACTGAAGTTAGTCGCGTTTATCCTTTCAAACATCACTCATCTACTGACGTAGGACGTACTACATCCATTGCTGTTCGTACACTTAAATAAAAATACATTTCATGTAAAGAACTAGCAATGAAGTCTTAAGTTTTTTGAGCATTTTATTGACAAATATTTTGTAGGCGATATTCCTAATGTATTGTATATTTTTGTCTTAATTCACTGATAAGTCAGGGGTCGTAAACTTTGTGTGATAGCGCTATCACTTATGTAATTGTTGTCAGTGGTGTTTGACGTCCAATCAGCGCTAGTATAGAATTCAACTTTTAAGGTAAGTGCTAATTACGTGTAAGAAAATAGTCTTTGAAATATTGTAATAGTTTAGCATTTGAATCGGTGGTCATGGCCATTTTACTTCCTAGTTTATGATAAAGTAGCATTTTTTTGATAATTGTATGATTTGAAATTTAATAGTACCAAGTTATGTAGGTTGTTTGTGTAAAGATTATTTAATAAGTAATTTCCTGTTTATTTAAGTACTTCTTTATTCCTTACTAGCTGTCCCCCGCGACTTTGTTCGCGTGTTTTAGTTTCAACGGTTTTTCATTTTTACAACATTTTTCATTTATGCTCCGCTCCTATTGGTCGTAGCGTGTTGTTATATAGCCTATAGCCTTCCTCAATAAACGGACTATCCAATACAAAAAGAATTTTTCAAGTCGAACCAGTAGTTCCTGAGATTAGCGCGTTCAAACAAACAAACAAACAAACAAACTCTTCAGCTTTATAATATTAGTTAGTATAGATAGATGGCCCCGTAGGCCGATGAAAACTTTGATGGTCTGTGAGTGGCTATAGTTGACAAGGTGAAAACCTCTTTCCAGCTACCTATGCCATAAAAAATGATCATTTAAAAATCTAATAAACGAATAAACGAACCTTACTTGCGTATTCTTGCAAATGAAACCACCACCATATATTAAAATGCATCACGGAATTTGTTACTGTTTTTTTTGCTTGAAAATTGCCGACCCGAAGAAGGTGTAAGAAGTAGTTAATTGCCAGTATTATTACATATTATTACAGATGTCTTCTTCCAAGCCCATAACGAAGAAGATAATAAATTCCCCTGAGACGTGCGTGGACGACAACTTGCGCGGCGTGGTGGCGACGTTCCCGGCGCTGCAGCTGCATCCGAAACACAGGGTCATCACCGTCAGGCAGAAGGTAGAATAAAGCCTAGTTGTTGTTTTATAAGCATTTATTAAGCGACAAGATTGTGACCAATCTTTTCTATTTGCTTAGACTATTTCAACACTTGTCAGTGTAAGTTCCATAAAAGTTGGTTCAGCAATTTTCTGGTCTGTTAGATGTGGGCTAGGTATCTAAGTGTCTGATAAGTAGAGAGAAGAATAAGAATAAAGTTGGCGATTTTATATATCGTCAATATTCTATCACTAAACCGCTAGGCCACTAAGGCCACTGTCACTTATCTCGACCTATTTATTTTATGACGACTTCCGTGGTCGAGTGGCTTACACACCAGTTTTATGGTGTCGCTAGCTCTTAGGTCCCGGGTTCTATTCCTGGACGGATCAATGGGGAAAACCACAAATATTTTCTATATTGTCTCGGGTCTGGGTGTACCTATGTGGTTCTTTTGTTAACTCTGATTACATAACACAAGTGCTGTAGCTACTTACTTTTGGAGAGCAATGTATGTGTGTAGGAATACAACATGTTGTTCCCTTTTATTTACAGAGTGACACAGGCAGAGTGGCTATCCTTGGCGGCGGAGGCTCTGGTCACGAACCTTTCGCCTCTGGTAAGAGAAACCTAACGATGTTTTCCTTTACCGATTGTGATTAGTGTATTAGAATTATTAAAAAGAATTATTTAACTTTAAAAAAGTTACAATAACACAAGTTTAGATTTGGATCAAAATTATAACCGAATAAATCCCCTCATTAAACCACATATAGACATAAAATTAGTGAACACCCGCAGAGTTAAACACCTCACAAGTAATATACATCAAAACGGGTTTCCTACATCTTTGTATCACTGTGCAGGTTTCGTCGGCGCTGGACTGTTAGATGGTGCAGTAGCTGGAGGCGTGTTTGCTTCCCCGCCCACTGGCCATGTCCTCTATGCTATAGCGCAGTTATACAAATATAATTCAGGTAAGAATATTTACTCAGCTTACTTGTTCAGTTATTTTTTCTTTTTGGTTTTATTACCACTTTTAGGTTACCTACTTATCTTTTTTTCAGTCAGTAACCGTAAAGTAAAAATAAAAAGCTTTTCAGAAATCAGTAAAACACAATTAGGGAGATTCATTTCCTTATTCGAAGGCCAGGCTGGATCGCATTGCCCTTAAGTTCTTAATAACGGTTTGTTTAACAGGGCTGTTTTCCGAACTCAGCCTCTTGATTGAATTTCATGGTACGTGAAAGTGATTCCTTCTTTTTCACCCCACATTTCATTTTTTTTTTACTAACGATGTAAATTACCGTAACACTTTGTTTTAAGTCACCGAACGTTATGTTTACTTTAAGGTGGTGTTCTAGTTATCATCGGTAATTATACTGGAGATAGGCTCAATTTCGGCAAAGCTATTGAAAAGGCAAAGATTTCTGGTATCAAGGTTCGTATAGAATGATGTATCTGTTCCTTATTCCTATCAATACAGTGATACTAAAGAAGTCGCAACAAGCAATATTGTAAAAGTTTCTATAACAATTTTAAAAGTATGTAAGTATTTTTACTAGCTATAAGCTGTAGTAGTTTTACGCCTAGAGCTGTTACTACAATATGAAGGTAGATTATGATATTTAATAAACTGGCAAGACAACTACTTACCACTTCAATCTACCCGCGGATTTTAATTTAAATAATCAACTGCTTAAAAAAACATGATACAATACTGCCCTTCTAGACAAGTGGCATTTCGACAAGCGTTAACGATAATAGAAATCGCTTAAATGACATTAAATGTATGGAAATGACATTTCGTTTCGACAAGTCTCGCGACTTTGACTTGTCACTTTCATACATTTTAAGGTTTCGATCAGCATTGTCGCTTCTCGAAATGAAACTTGTCTAAGGGTATAATAGTTTTATTTCAATGTGCAATAGTAGTGAACATTGGTTGCTATAGGTTGAAGGGTTGATCGTCGGCGAAGATGTGGCTTCCAGTAAGAACAAGACTGGTGGACGCAGCATGGTTGGGGAAGTCCTATTTTACAAGGTACGTCACAATGTAAATTACAACTTAACGTCAGTGTAATACGGTTGAGTTTTCAATATCACTTTTACCCCATTATTACTGTTCTTAAAAATAATAAAGAATGAGGAAAATGATTAGGTATGTCAAGTCAAAATCTAATAATTAGTCTGTCAGTTGGATAGTAAAACAATGTTAGACATGTATTTTAACAATAAGAAAAGTTCAGGAATGGGGACTAATCATTTCAAGCTTGTGCACAAAATGCACCAAATTGTAACGTCATTCGAAATATCATAATATTCGTGTATCGCCGTAACTTTTTGGTTACCTACGTAAAATAAGTGTGTTATATCACTACATAGTATAAAACAAAGTCGCTTCCCGCTGTCTGTCTGTCTGTCCCTATGTATGCTTAGATCTTTAAAACTACGCAACGGATTTTGATGCAGTTTTTTTTAATAGATAGAGTGATTCAAGTGGAAGGTTTATATGTATAATACATGCATAATATAGTAGAGAAACACTGATAATTTTAGAGGTTTTAATGGAAGTCGTAAATAAACATATTTTTTTGCGCTTACATCGCAAACGCTGGCTGAACCCTACGAGATAGATCAAAATAATGTACTACAGTATTGTACACCTTAAAAACGTCTACAAAAAAGTCCGCGATAGTATATGTCTATGTCTTAAGGATAACATACTGTATCCATTCTTATACTTTAAAAAATGAACAATTATAAAGCGGGAATTAAGAAGCTATTTACACAAATACGGTAATCCTTATAATTTTAAATAAGTTAGCATTTCATATTACATTATTTTGCACTCGCAAAAAAATTACGGACACGAGAATAAAATTCAAGCGACTCGCTTCGCTTGATGCAACAGGCTCTAACGGATGAACGGATCTGTCTACGTCTAGTCAAAGTGTAGTGACCAAATTATATCAATCTAAGTACCAATGTAATTGTTGGCTAAAATTTGGTACTTTGATATAGATTATAAACTGGAATAAGACAAAGGCGTTTTATCTCTGGAATAGTTATACATGGGTTGCGGAAACAGGATCAAAATTTCATGATTAATTTTGGTCGCGACCACAGAACAGATAACGACCACAGTCGCGACACCCGATATCCACGCGGGCGAATCCGCGGGCATTTAAAAAAAAAACTATTTGATTGACATTAAAAAAATAACTGTAAAGTACCCCATTGCTTGATTAACGCATTCATATGTCCTTTTTAACGTCCTCCATTTAGTTATGTGGTGCATTGGCAGCAAAAGGCTACGATCTGGAAACCATACGTAATATCGCGGTGGAAACTAACAAGTATATGGCTACTTTAGGAGTTTGTCTCAGCGCTTGCTCACTGCCCGGTAAGTTCACTTTAATTTGCGAGTGATGATTGTAAAAGGTTATTTGATATTATTTCCTCGTGTTCAAGAGAAAGGTTTTTTTACCCAGAAATTCTTATAGACTCTCTACGCTTTAGGATGGATGGATTGGTATACCAGATTCTCTCCGTATAAAATCACCACGATACATCTTCTTTTTACCAGGTTCCAGTTCCAATAAATCCACCGCGGCCCTTAGCAGAACACAAAACACACCTAGACAGACATAATACTATACCTAACAAATTTTAAGTTATGAGTTGACTTGCTACATACATATTTTTAAACTTGATTACAGGTCAGCCTCCTTTATTCGAGATAGCTGACGATGAGATGGAGTTGGGCGCAGGAGTTCACGGGGAAGCCGGCATTGCTAAGGTCAAGATGGGCACAGCCAAGGAAGTCGTGGCTATGATCCTTGATCAGGTTAGTTTTATAAAGAATGCAATAATCTTAAAAACCCCCCAACTAACTTGGGAAAAGGGCAGTAAGAAAAAGAAGAAACTTATTTTTTTACTGTATGTTAGTAGTGTGTCCTGAAAAACAAGGGTACAGTCTCTTTTATCAATAACTTCAGTAGTTCCCATATTTCAGATAATCATGCACCTGAAGCTTGTGGCTGGCGACAGGGTAGTCGTAACAATAGACAATTTAGGCGGCACTTCTATTCTTGAAATGAATGTCATTAGTGCTGAAACCAAAGATTATTTAGGTAAGTGGAAAATTAATTATTTATACGGCAGCAAGACGATAAAATACTAAGTAAATTTGTAGGTTCGTCCTACGACCGACTACAATCAGTTAGGGCAGGTGACCCGGTTTTGGCCATTTTAAGAATTTTTTAGACTTTGAGGCTATATCATTTTACAGTTTTTGTTATCACGGATAAATTTATTGTAAAAAGTGATTAAATATATATAAATCTAGCCTACGGATATATTTTTTTTCATAATGATTCAATGAAAAAATAATCCTGTAGAAAACAAAAAAAAATGGGAATTTGTGCCATTTTTGGCCAGATTTACCCCCATTTCTGCCACAGTCATGTGCCAGTTCTGGCCATCAAAATTCATCAAAAATAAAAAGCAGATAATTCAAAGTAATAAAATTTTGTGACGCAAAGTCGTTCGAGGTACGTTAAAATCTCTACTAGCAGTGGCAACGGGCATTCCATTCTTTATTGCGTTCAACACTAATGTTATTTTATGCGGTGAGTACTGCAACAATTTTCTTTTCACGACACCGATTTTTTTTAGTATTTCGATGGAGGCATTATAATCGTAACTCTGAAAATGAATAGATTACTTATATCAAAATAGCTAAGTAATTAAGTTGAAAAATCACGATAAAAACTAAATGGCCAAAAGTGGGGTTCTACGTGCACCACTTTTGGCCAGTCATGTGGCCAAAGATGGGAAAATTCATTCATTTTGGTTCCATTAGTGGCCACCTCTCATAACCTCACTTAATAAAAAAATAGCGATAAAATATCATTAGTACCACTTAGCCAGTGTATTCTTTATGAAGGATTAACATAAACATTAAAAAAAATAAGAAGGGTTTAAAAAATAATGATTGGTTACTCCCCCGCTCGCCTTAGCCTTTTTGCTAAGAAATAAAAGAATTGACGCTCGTCAAAAAATAATGACTTGTTGGATTGAAGTGAAGTTTGACACATCAAAGCTATCAACGCTATCAGTGTTGCCTATATTAGATATTTTTATTCCCGTAAACCATAGAGTAATATATTTGTCTTTGCCTTAGTTATAACGATTTGAAGTTCTAAATGGCCACAAAGGGGTCGGTGGCCACAACCGGGTCACTTGCCCTACACACCTACGTGTGTAATAATCTGATATGCTCAAAATGCATCTACTCTTAGTAATTATCAGGCTCACCTGACCGATGACTGGTGTTACTTGATATAAAACCCCGAATAGCCAAAAGCAACTTACCTTTAAGCCTTTCTTAAATGTTTATCTGACACTACTTACACTTTAAAGTGACAGACGGCATAGCATGGTGCTTAACAGCTACTTAAAATTAATTACAGTTTATATGTGGTTAACGTATTACTGCTTGTTACAGAAAGTAAGAAAATCACAGTGGAGCGAATTTTCTCCGGGCACCTTAAGACTTCGTTGGAGATGCACGGCTTTCAGATCTGTTTGCTGAACCTACCTAAGGAGAAGGGAGGCTTCTGGCTGGAGTTACTGGACGCGCCCTCCGGCTCGGCCGCCTGGAGCGGGAGCGCGCTGTCGGTGCGGCACGAAGGGAGCTACGGAGATGATCATACGCTGCTGCAAACCGATGCCAGGAGGGTATGTGTACTACGGGCATGTATTTTAAAATGTCTTAGTTTTTTTAGGGTACCGTACCTCAAAATGTAAAAACGGAATGCTTATAGGATCACTCGTGTGTCTGTTCGTTCGTCTGTCACAGCTAATATGATCCGCAACTACTGGACCAATTGAGTTGAAATTTGGATCTCATACATATATGTAAGTCTGATCCGAAGACGGATGTGTAACGTAAATAAATAAATATTAAAACATGTGAACGACTTTTGGGGGCTAAATTTGAAAATTAAAAGAAAACTTCTTCTGACTATGTACTATAGGTTATACACACCCCACAAACACATTTATCAAATAAAACGGCTCGTTTTGGGGATGTCAATTTCATGCCCATGTTATATGGCTTATACACAGGCTTTCTAGGGAGGTCTATAATTCCCCATTCATTTTTGAAAAAATGGAAGGTCGTTGTTGTTCTTATTGATGTAAAGTATAACTTAAATTTTGGATTTTAGATTTATTTTAAAAGTTTCTCGTGTCATGGCTCATATTTAGATGGGCCTTTTCCTAAGCTATATTGTGGCCGGCTTCCAGTCCTACCGGATTCAGTGGAACGACGTATACGTAATTATAATACAGTAACGAACTTCGATTATGTGTTGAATTAGATCCTCTTTTTCTTTAGACAGCGTCTGGTCCGTCATTAACACAAAATGAACAGGAGTTGCTTCGTGGCGGCTTGTCTTTGGCCGCTGAGGACTTGATCCTGAGTGAAGTTTTGCTCAACAAACTGGATTCAGGGTGCGGAGACGGTGACTGCGGTATCACGCTGAAAAAGTTTGGTCAGGGTACGTTGTTTTGAGTAATGTTGATTAATAATGTGTCGAATTAGCGTTTTTTAATAGGCATAGAGTTAACAGTCAGAAACAGGTATATATCTTTGAAAATGACGTCCGAAAGTCCCTCAACCAATGATACTTATTATTAACTATGTCCTAAAAAAATAAATGTATGTACCTAGTATTTTATTTTTAAATTTAAGTACTCATCGATATCGAAAGACTTTTCCCAACTATCCACGGACATAACGGTTTTCGATATTAAGGCACTAAACTGAGGGATGATTTGTCCGCTGAACAGAAATGACCAGGCTAGACTATTGGTTGCTGCGACAACCGAAAGAGCATTGAGTTCGCGGTCAACGTCATCGCAGCTACCAATGGCCATGAGTCTCGAAACAACTGAAACAACGTGAAATTTTCCATCACCTCCTGTGACCCTAATTGGGCATAAATATTACCTACTTTTGCATTGTGAAAAAGAGTTGCTTCTAGCTGAGTGTAAGTATTCCCTCTGCACTATTTAATATAATTGCAGCAATCCAGTCGTACCTTAAGACGGCGTCGTTGGAGTATCCTTCGAACGTGCTGTGGGATCTGTCGGAGATCGCCGAGACTGACATGGGAGGCACCTCCGGAGGGATTTACAGCCTCGGCTTGTCGGCAGCGTCACAAGCTATGGCCAGGTGGCGTATCATCATTATCCTTACTAAGATCAGAAAAATATACAAGATATAACAAAAACTCACAACACACACCAAAGTGTAGGGGTTAATTCTACTCATCAGAATCAGGAAGAATTGCTATATCAAAATTAAATAAGGGTTGTAACGGAACTTCGCAAGTGCGGAACTTCAAAAAATAGGTGTACCTAATAGTACGTCCGCTTTGGTCAGTTTTTTGCGGTGTACTTATATAAATTTGAGTGTGTCCGTCTGTCTCTTATGGTGAGCGGTTTAAACAATGAAGTGCAAAATTTGAACTATCTTTGTTACAGTGCCAAATCAAATAACGTAGCGTCGTGGTTATCGGCGTGGGAGAGTGCGATGCAGGCCATCTCCAAGTACGGCGGCGCGGAACCCGGAGACAGGACGATGGTTTGTTTCACAAACTAACATTATATGTCTTTGATAAGTAAACTGGCAATATATCAACAGAATGAGTATTTTAACTGCACCCATAGCCGAGTGGTATGACACCATTCCAAAAACATCTGCGCGACATGCTGCGGGTTCGATCCCCGCTTGAGACAAACATTTGTGTGGTCGACAAATGTTTACGGAAAGAGGTCTTTGATCTGCAGTGGACATACATTACATTTTAGACGGGTTGAATGGTAGTCTATTAGATTTTTTTTACAGATTTCCTACAAAACCGTATGAATGGTTTGACTGTAGGAACTAGTCACTATTTAAGTTCTAACTTAGATTTATATACGACTTTTACTTCAAGAAAGGTACCATGTTTCCATAGTTGGATACCCTACACACAGCGGCCGAGGTGTATAAACAGAACATAAAGGGTGACCTGATACTGCTACTGGAGAAGACTGTCGAAGCGGCTGACAAAGGAGCCAAGGCTACAGCCAACATGGTTGCTAGGTAACCAAACATTTATTCAATTCAACGCCCATATCTCTGCTCAGTTTAATGATGACGAGCTGAGCAGACGATGGAAATTTATCCGCCGGTCAGACAAGTTGAATGCGGCGCGGCAACCTTTTAAAATTAAAACTTCTTTACGAACGCTTGACTTACTGCCCAAAGTAAGCTGGTGAATGTGTGACGAAAGCGTTAGGAAAAGTGTGATCGGGCGAGGCGAACCGAAGTTGAGACGGAGATATAAGTTAGTGAAGATAAAAGAGAGTTACGTTTCGTATATTACTGTAGGGGCAAGAAAGAGAAGTGCGAGCACACATTTTCTTTCTCTCTTTCTCTTATAACCAGCTACGTTTCGTATATAGAGAAGTTTTACTTCAGTCGTGTGGTCTAAACCACACAATTTTTTCGTCAAACGGCCAGTTAACGCTTTAATGTCGCTGTCCATGTGATCGCGCCCATCAAATGCCAAGCGCGGTCATTTCTGGCCGATGGCTAAATTGTCCATCGTCTATTCAGCGTTGAAGTAACTAACATGCATGCAGAGATTTCATTACGTGCTTTTATGTTGTCGTCTGTAATCAATGGAGCCGAAATGCCATGGGAAATTTGTAATAAAACTACGCACCTTTATCGAGTTTGTGCTTCTTTGATTCGTCTTGGCAAGGACTCTGGCCCTAGATTATGTCTTCAATGGACATCATACAACATGTAGGTCCAGACTCCTTGTCTGTACCAATGAACGCTTGTTTTTAACGTATTTTTTAACACATACTTAAAATAATTTAATGAATGTCTCAGGGCGGGGCGAGCCTCGTATGTGGCGAGTGGGTATGCAAACGACGAGGACGCCGGCGCTCGCGCAGCCGCTGTGTGGTTGCAAGCTATACTCAGATACATTATTAAAAATAAATAATATTCAATTTTCTATGTACCTATTTGAATTACCTGCTTACTTTTTTCTTTTGAAAGAATGACGCAGATTCTTAGGTTCAATCTAAACATAAAGTGTTGCCATTTTCTACTAAAATACACCCTGAGAAAGGACAAAAATAATGAACTTTGGAGATATAGGTATAAACGGTTGAGCAAACAGTTTGTGCAACACGCTGAAATGTATGCATTAAAAACGGTCAATGCATTACGTTTCTGCGTGAGCACAAATTTGTTTTAAACTTTGACTTCCTTAATTTACGTCAGCCATTTTATTACTCTGGGAGATTTAGATACAGGCGAATAAACTGCAATACCCCATAGTAAATCATGAAATGAAATAAAACAAAATAACAACAATAAATTGTTCTTTAATGATCACAGTGGCAACATCTGGTCTAATTGAACTAATATTAATTAATTAATGTTAAAAATCATGTTAGTGTACCTACAAATATACGCCTCCGTCCGATGAACAAATGTCTAATACGTTTCTTTTACAATAACAAAGTTGTGGTCTAATACAAATACACCAAAAAATCAATTAAATAATTATCAGTTTAACAACAACGAACCAAACAATATTTTATAACACACAGACAACTTATTTAAAAATAAGGTGTTGACGTACCTACAGTTATAAACAATAATGACATCTTTTCATTAAGTATAAAAAAATATCGTGTTATGCGAACAAAGTAACGTATTGACGAGTCTCACATTAAAATATATCGCTGAGATTTACACGAATACATTATTTTACGGATTTTTAATTAGGATTAACATTCTAGCAAAAAAAACACGTAACCAACTTGATGCATTCCAAATAATATATACCAGTACTGACCGAATACTTAAAGGCCAGTTTTAAGTCGTCTTTAAGTATCGCTTGTGTCTATCGCTTTTAAGTGTTATGTAGTGACATATAGTACATAAAAGAGTGTCTCAAAGTTAAGTTTCGTTAGAGTACATGACTGAAAGTCTATTGTTATATAACTACTTTTACTTTTTTTCATGTTTGTTAAAAGGCAATGTTATCAGAATCGTTTATTTTACATTGTATTGTCCATTTTTTTCAGTCCAAATACTATTGCTAATTTGGATCAAGTTTTTATTCTAGCTTCTTTTACATTAACATTTGTATACGCATAAATATTTTATTTTAATCATAATTTATCAATACTATATTTGAAAATTCAGCGCTGAGCAGACGATGTAAATTATTAAGATAGAAAAAACTCGCTTCACTACTGGTTGCCTTGGGCAAGTTGATCGCGACAACCCAGCCAAGCGCAATCATTGTCAACAGCGAACAAATTGTCTGTCCTCTGCTCAACGCCAAAACAGTACTGTACAGAGTAATATTCATTGATGTTGGCAATCAAATTCGTGACGAAAGACCCCAATGCGGTGTTAACTGCCCCACTTCAGATCCCCATTGGGGTCCTTAGTCATAAATCAGTTTGTTTCAATTTGTATTGCGATTACACCCCGTATATTACTGGGCTCTTTTCTAAAGTTCTTAAGCCATTATAATTCGGGAAAAGATATGGTTATCTGTTTTAATGGCATGGTTTTAAAACTTCACAGTACGGCTTTGTAGAGTACACTAGATTTTTTTATATTTAATCTCTTATATTTAATTTAACAAAACATATTTATTGCTATAATAGTAAGGTATCAATAGTGTTATATTTTAAATTTAATAATAGTGGAAGTGTTTTAATTGGCCATTACTATGCCATCAAGCTTTCTAAACATTGATTAACAGTGGGTTTATGATTATAATATTTTTTTTATACACACATTTTGGAATTTATTTCAATGCAGTAATGTTTATTTTAGTAATTATAAGTCATCACTTACTTTTTAAATATTTAATGTTGTTTGCAAATATTACAAACCTTAAAGAGATAACATAGGGTTGATAACAGCATAATTATTATTTATAACTCTATAAAATTTAGCTAAAATTGAACTATAGTATTTAAAGTTAGAGCTGATCCAGCCAGTCTCTGAGCTTATTGCCAATTTACGAGATTCTCATTCTTATTATAAATAGATGGATGGAAAATTCTTAATATTTTCTTAAAAATTCTAAAATTGTCATTGCTATTTCTTGGAAATATAGATACTGAGAATATAATATTAAGAATCAAATCAGACATAAATAAAACCTAAATATTAGAAAATTAAATTTTATTAATGGTTATCTAATTATATTGTAGAAAGCTCGTAGATCGGCAATAAGCATCTTCAGTGAATTAACATCAGCTGTTTACGCGTCGGAGGCGTATATGTATAACATATCGAGTAACGACAAATAACTCGTGCTGTGTAAAAGGCTGAGTTAGGACCATAATTAGCTTCGTCTTAGCCATGACGTCTTGTATTTTCATGGCGTTTACGCGATGAGAGTAGTGCTTAGTGAAGGTACGTCCAAAGAAACTGTTGTAACACTCAGCCTTAGTAAAGACAGCGCGCTAAAAGTCCCACTCTGTAGTCTTTTCTATTTCCATCTCCGATAACTTCTCTTGTAGTAGCAGTGCTGACATATCGTCTGGAATTAATACATTGCAATATTATTTGTATTATAACTGTGAACAAATGTCAATTAGAAAAAATTCTATGGATATGGGGTCCAAAGCGAAGACTTTGGACCCCTTTAAAACTATTGATGGACGTTTTGATCACTAGCCCCCATCATCTCCTTCAAACTTAACCTAATCGAGTAGGTTTGTATGTGTTGTGTATACCTATGAGCAATTAAAATACCGAAAAATGAGTCTTTAATTTTGTAGAATTTTACAATTTGCCAACAGTTTATAATATTCCATCAATTACATAACTATAAATTATTTTTTAGAAAATATTGACCAGTGATTCGTTACAAAAAATTAAGATAATTTAGAAGAATTACTCACTAGGATCAGGTTTAATAGGTTTGACGCGACCGATGAGACCGGGCAGGTAGTCGGTCTTTCTGATCTGCTTGAAAAACGGATGGTTCAGCAGCTGCGTCGCCGACGGCCGCTTGTCGGGGTCCCTGGACAGTGGCGAAGTATAAAATAAGTGACGAGGAAAATAAGATAGTAAATAAAAATAAATTCTTCTTTTTGTGTTAATTGTACTCTTTATTTTTATGCGTCATGTAGTGGGCCACACTAATAGATTGCTGAGAGGAAATATTAAAGTGGATCCAACTATGCGATTTTAGGTTCGATTGTAAGTGAATAAAGTACATTTTTTTTTAAATAATGCAACTCTGAGGTAATCATTTGATTAATTGACTATCCTTTTGAAGACCGCGGGTAAATGACTCTAGGAGCTTAATAGGGAATGTCTGACTGGTTTCGAATTCTTATGGGGGTCATTAAACATGAGTTGGAAAGTAGTTGGGTATTTCGTATCTTATTTAATTTAGTATACATTTTCAAAAATATGCATTTTATAGTTAATGCTATAAAATGCATTTTTTTGAAAAGGATTAATTATTGTATTTCTTAACACCTTGTAATTGTGTGCATTTATGTTTTAAACAAATAAACGATCTTTGTCTTATGTGACTCATCGAAAAGGAATGTCATTTAAGCGATTTCTATCATCGTTAACACGTCTTGTAAGCATGGCTCTTGTCTGCGGGGACAGGTTTATTTTCGTTTAACACTGACCTCTGCAGCGCCATCTCGCTGAGGTGGTGGAAGGTGTCGGACAGCTTTCGCGCCGCGTACAGCTGGCGTAGGCGACACACCGCGTCCGCCCTATCACCCACGCCGCTGTCCGTGTTGTACATGCCTGGACACACAAACATATTAAAACACACTTATTTATATATTCAACGGTATATACGGACCCAATAGGAGTTGTTTTTACGTTGTCAACCTTTGGGTAAAAAAGAAAAACATTGAAGGAGGTACAAAAAAAACAAAAAAATCACTGCTAGACTAGTTAATATTACTTTTACGTATTAATTCATTCAGTGTTTCAATGAATTAAGAATTCGCCTTACGAAAGCTGTTTTACAGATAGACATACAAAATTAAAAAAAAAGTGAATGTAATTAATGCAGAAGTGATTTTTATGAAACTATTAACGAAATGGACCATTCGCTAATAAGGTTAATTAGATCAAACCGAATAGGACTTAATGCAGAATGGACAAATAAGATTAATTTGGTACTATTCAGAAGATGAATGAAAAATAGACGATTGAAAGATGAACTAACTCCGAAGTGGACGGAAAAATTTTGATGTATCTCAAACTCCATTTAAAAGGCTACTCACTCTTCATCTCGGTGTCCTCGAGGCAGGGCTCCGGGAAGGTGGAGCAGTCGAGCAGCTGCGGCCGGCTGCCGCGGACCTTCTCCGTGAACATCAGCGTCGTCGGCACCTCCGCGAACGGCACCGCGCCGTTAGCCAGCTCGCAGCAGAGCACGCCCAGCGAGTATATATCGGATTTCTCGTCGTAGCCTTTTAGATTCTGAGAATTATATGAAATTGAAAGTTATAGCTAACGAATTATTCAAGGAGCAGACTACTTTCGGGCCATAATGGTGCCCTTAACGTCATCCTATGGAGGTTATGCTTAAAATGCGTCAATGTAACGCGTGAAACCGATATCATCGCAAGAGTAGTCGTTTTTTGTTTATATTACCAAATTACATATCGGAAGTGTAGATAGTATTTAAAATATATCTATAGTTTTTTTAAAGCCAATAACACTAGACAAATACCAAAAAAAAATTTGCTATTTTTTACCGGAGTGCTTCTGACTTTACTTTTGGGACCAGGCGAGAAAGTTGATTAGTATCAGCAGTACCCGTCCGAGTAGTTCTGTGCGATTTCTACAAGGATTAGCTACGTCATGAGTTGGTGAGGAGATGATTTTAGAAGGGACTATTGTGTTTGCTTTCTAGCATGGTGTAGGACAAATGTTAGTATGAGATGACTAGGGTATTAAGAGTTATTTTATATGTCTTGCCCGCAGTATTCAGGTCGGAGAAGAAATAAATTACGTGTTTTCATTTACTGAAATATACATTTGTATAGGAACATTTTGTAGATGTATATAGGAGGGTAGGAAGCATGTTACCTGCTCGAGCAGCTCGGGGCTGAGCCACATGAGGTTGGTGTTGTCGGCGTCGGGCGGCGGCAGCTGGTGCAGGTGCCGCTGCCGCCGCCCGCGCAGCACGAGGCTGGCCGCGCTGCGCAGCCCCGACAGCCGCACGCCGCCGCTCGCGCCCACCAGCACGTGGCTCGCGCGCACTGATCTGCGCCAACATTATATCCAGATATTCTACTACTAGATCTTATCACAAAAAAAATACTGTTCATTAGGGACAGCCCGCTGACAGTCAGACGGACGGACGGACAGCGGAGTGTTAGTAAAAGGGTCCCGTTGGCACCCTTTGGGTACAGAACCCTAATGAACAATCGTGGTTCTACAATATGATAGTAGGTATGTTCATTGGTCAACACTTACATTATAGGATTTCTCATTCAAATGAACTGCGTTTTTTTTACCTCCTGTTAGAAATTGTGTCGAATACAAGTTGTACAATTGTACATCTAAAGATAATGCCTAAATATCTTAATAAAATAACATTATTGGCAATTTTGCTTATCCCCAAGCTATGTTGGGGTCAGCTCCTTTTTTTTTTTTTTTTTTTTTGTTTGGGCGGGGGAATCCTCATGGACACCCGCTCACTCGGGGGAGCGAACGGGTAGTGTCAGACTCTTACTGACTAAACCTGAACCGCCGTGCTACGTCATCCGCGTGTTGTGTTGGTGCGTGGCAATGCATAGCAATTCATCACGCACCAACCGCGGGGTCAGCTCCTAGTGTTACCAGATTCAGCTGAATACACAGGCTAGCATTCTTATCAATTTAATATGATTATATTTAAGGGATTCAAGACAGTTAATCTGATCTCTGGGATGATACAAATGTAATGCCTGTTTGATTTGTTGATTGTTGATATATTTTACGTAATTTTGTCTGTTAAAGAGTTTAAATAAATAAATAATAAATGTGGACAACATCACATACATTGCTCTGAACCCAAAGTAAGTAGCTAAAGAACTTGTGTTATGGAATTCAGAGACAACGAAGGTACCACAACCACCCTGACCCGAGACAATGTAGAAAAGTTGTTTTCTACATTCCCGGGACCTCAGAGCTGGCGACTCCTTGAAACCGGTGTGTACGCCACTCGACCACGGAGGTCGTCAAACACAGTTTGTATATAGACACTCCTTGTTCAAATCATAGATATTAAAACTTTATATTAAACATGTTTGATCTTATTGTTTTTGCATCATGTTGTCATGCAAGAAAGTGAAGTATAAATAAATAAACAAACAGCGGGTAAAGTTCAAGCTACAATAAGTTGTTTTAAAACATTGTTACAAGGTTCTTAGTCATCATAATTATAATATGATATCATTGAAGGACAATTTGTAGAATACTTTTATTAATATGCATGCGGACAGATATTATCTGTATACAGTTTACATTCATTAATTATTCTTTATAGCTGGAAATAATTAACATGAAAAATAAGCATTTTATTACTTTTGAAGTAAAGACTTCTTTAGGAGTCTTGGGCATTTTAGAGATGGGAAAAGTCAATTAGACTTGATCTGTTACACAATATATGTACATACTTATATACCTCTATATTGTTCTTGTTCAAGTTTTCACTTCTGTCCGGGAGTTCTCCCGGAGTAAATTGCATAATAAGTACTGTTTATTAAAGAGTTTTGGGCGGTATTATAAGTTTATGTTTATTTTTCACAAAACTTTGTAAAGGAAAGTGAGTAATAATAAGACAATGGTATAAATCTTCTTCTGCCTAGCTTTTACCAAATTGTATTAGGTTGGTATTTAAAAGATACATTAAATATACAGCATTTCAGATGGATAAACAACCTATCTGGGCTATTTAGCCTCCACAACACATTTCCCGAGAAAGAAGAAATAAGTAATAAATACTGTCTTACTTTGACTCACCTGTGTATATACAACTGTTTGTGTAAATATTGCAAGGCTAGAAGCACATCTCTCAGTATTAAAGCACAGGCAAGCTCCGGCAAGCCTTCATGGAAGTATCGGTCCAGGATATCACGGCAAGACCCAAAGGTCATGAGTGGAGACACCACATACAACTCTCGGCCGTGCACGAAGGAGGTCAGGTATGGCAGTATGTTTACATGTTGGAGCTCTTTTCTCGTCAGTATGTCTTGCTGTAATGAGGATGGTTGAAAAAGATAATTAAATACTTTTTGGAAGAAACAGAATGTTTTGATGGTATATATAATATTTTTTTTATTATAATGTGCTAATAACACAAATATAGTTGTTATGCAGCAGAGTTTGAAAAGGTGATTTTACTGAAATACCCCAAAGTTATACCCAAAAATATAAGGTTCTGATTCCAAAGGGTTATTTAAAGGAGTGCCCTTTAGAAGCCCTTGATTGACCTAGAACCAGGACTTCTTATTAAACACTACATTTATATTGATCTTGAAAATTTATGCCAATACTTTACATGTTGTCACTATGGAATAATACTGGCTGCACAACAAATAAATTATAGGGTTTTACAAAAACAAAAAACGTTAAAAGAAATACCTGAATCAAACTAGCGTTTTCCTTCGTTTTGTCAACAAAATACCTCTTGATAGCGACATTTTGATTACTTGGCTTGTAGAGCGCTGAATAAACAACGGCTACGCCTCCACAACACTCTGTTATTATCGAAGTAAGCTGGTAGTCATTGATATCAGGGTTAAACATTTTACCTCAATCACGAATACTAAGCCGAATTTGAGAATATGCTAATTTAATGCTCTCTTTGTCAACAGCACATAATGGTAACAGATTTTCCAGTTTAAAAATAGTATTTATTAAAATGACAATGTTGTACTAAAGTAAATATTTTACAAAATAAATTATTCAATGTTTTTATTGTTTGACAATAGTCGCGGTCCAAGTAAGAAACTACTGATTAGTAGCTTCAGCAAATGACGTTAGTTAAAACGTCATTTTTAAATTGAAAGCTGATGTCATTTTGATTGTCACACATTTTAATTTATTTTATAATCAAAGACGAATTTAAATAGGTTTTAATTTTATTATGAAGAAAAAGGTTTGTGTTTTTTTAAGTGTCATACGTTAGCATGCTTCATATCCAAATATCTGAATTGGAACGTTTTGGAAAGAAAGATAGGGTAACAAGTCTAAAAAATATGTCCGGTGTGTTTGTAAATTAAAGAAATTGTAAACAATGTTATGGTTTTCATATACAATGTGAGCATAAAGTCTTATAAATTAATTCAATTTTAAAATTTCAAAGCCGGGTATAAACAAGCAACAAATATGTTCGATTGTGCAGTCTCGTATATTAAATATTCGTTGATATTACTAGAACGAATAAAAAAATATTTCATCTACCCTCCATTTTCAAATACTTAAAACTTAATAAATAAGTGCGTACCTACTTTGTTTTTTTTGTAGCTGTGGAAATAACTGGTATACTAAGTTAAAACAATAATGTGGATAAAAGTCGCAACAAGTGCGTCCTTCTTAGTGCTCAATGAAACGTAAATATCTAGGTAGACTTTGTGCAATGAAACGAAAACAAGTTTATGTAACGAAGATCGTTATAGCTTAGAATATTTAGAATCTATAGGGTCAAGAAAAGTGATCATGCCTGTCGAAAGACCTTTTTACTTTGGAGCCGACGAGCCTCGGAGGATGGACCGATCTCTCGTCTTAAATAATGTAGCTAGTAAGGACTGGTTCCTGAAGATGGAGGATCGAGTGTTGTGGAGGATTCCAAGTTCTAGATGAAGGCAGCTCTATATGCTGCATTTATAGGGTAAGTGGTTTGGCTTGTATTTATTTAATAATAACAAAATGTTTGTTTTATTCAATGCCAGATACTTACTTACCTATTTATTTTGTGTTTGACCGTCGCTAGGTATATACTTACGTAACCGTTGGAAATCTATAAAAAAATCTAAGGATAGGTTAATAAGATACCTCGATGTAGATTATTTTATTGTATTTGATTATATTGTAGGTACCTAAACTAGGTATTACTACTTGTATTATTAAAATAATCTGTGGCTTAACCGTTCAATGAACGGATTTGTATGCACAAGGGTAGGGTTTTGCACCCAGGCTATGTGACTATCAATGTGTCTTTTTCAAAAGAAAGTAACTGCAAGTCATGTTCTTTAAAAAAATATTTAAGACACCATTAACAATCGGCGAAGGAAAATATAGTCAGGAATCCTGGATTTCCGAAATTTGGAATCTGAAATCAATAACCCACAAGGAGCAAGCGTGGTTATCAATGCTCGTGCCTTGTCTACACGACAAAGCTGTCCTATATCCAGCAGTGGAACAATAACTAGGCGATAATGTGATACTATTTATTTTACGTATTACATTCATTTGACTGCCGAAGTGGCCGACGCTGCGCGGAGCTTGCGTTAGCGACCCCGCGGCTCCGGCAAAGCCAAGGATGGGACCGGTGTGGTTTTAGTCCGTGTAAGTCTGACATATATCTACGCTGGGCCTACGGCGTGGGTTGAAGTCTATTAACATTTCAGTGTGACAAAAAAAACTTTATTACTTTTATAATAGGTAGGTTTTTATAAAAAAAAAATATTCATAAATCTAAACTTATATTATAAAGCTGAAGAGTTTGTTTTTTTGTTTGTTTGTTTGTTTGTTTGTTTGAACGCGCTAATCTCAGGAACTACTGGTTCGAATTAAAAAAAAAAAATGTATTGGATAATATAATGATATATATAGATGAATATAATAATTAAAAATAATAAAACATTAATAGTCATTATATTCATCTATATATAAAGATAATATATAGATGAATATAATGACTATTAAAGTTCTGTTAAGCAAAACTAAAACTGTACTATTTTAATGTAACCCATAAAAGTTCCGAGTCCGGGTGTTATTGTATGTAAGTAATTTATAGGCTTGCGCCAAATGAATTATTAATAGATACCCTAGCGAGACATTCTACAGTACAGTACAGTTTAATAAAATATTATATTAACTACTAGCTGTCCCCCGCGACTTTGTTCGCGTGTTTTAGTTTCAACGGTTTTTCATTTTTGCAATATTTTTCATTTATGCTCCGCTCCTATTGGTCGTAGCGTGATGTTATATAGCCTTCCTTAATAAACGGACTATCCAATACAAAAATATTTTTTCAATTCGAACCAGTAGTTCCTGAGATTAGCGCGTTCAAACAAACAAACAAACAAACTCTTCAGCTTTATAATATTAGTATAGATACACGTTCCGCCTGAGTCGAGGGTGCAAGCGAGAGCGCGGAACAAGAGATAGAGAGGCACGATTGGCCTAAGCGTCCGCCTTGTGACGTTATCACGTAAAATTATCGTCCGTAAACCGACTTTCATTATATCAGTCGAAAGACGTCCACTGCTGAACATAGGCCTCCCCCAAGGATCGCCACAACTCACGGTCCTGCGCCGTCCGCATCCAGCGGTTTCCGGCGACCTTCACTAGGCCGACAGTCAAGAAAGTGAAACAAGATTAATCAAACCATTTACCCCGACTACGGCGGAGCAAATAGGAGATCATTAACCCCCCGTTTTTGAAAGGCTGATCAATTTAATCTGTTGTCAAATTAGCCAGTTGGGCTGGCCTTATTGGTCTAGTGGTTAGTGACCCTGACTGTTAAACCGGAGGTCGTGGGTTCGATTCCCACCCAGGACAAATCTTTATGTGATGAGCATGATCATTTGTTCTGTGTCTGGGTTTATATATTTAGAAATATATAAGTATGTTTATCAGCTGTTGTTTGGTTGCCATAGCACAGGCTCTGCCTAGTTTGGGATCAGCCGTGTGTAAATTGTCCCAAAAATATATTACATTATTATATAACTGTACACGACTGTGATTGGTTCACCCAAACACTAACAACCACTGAACAGTCAGTATTAGCTTAACATGAGGATTGACAGGTGATTATTTTTTTTCTATTGATTAGCCTTTTAGAAACCGTGTATTAATGTAGTACATTAAGGATAGTCCTGAAACAGTTTAATTAGAGGTAGCTGCATAGCAATTAATGGATCCGATTCTGTTAAACCCACACTAAACTTACTTTAGGTACTTTTTCCCTTGTACACAATTAGAAAAGGACAGACAAAAATTAGAGCTGTCAAATCTAGTTTCGACTATAATTCCCATACACTGACACACAGAAACTTTTGCACTAAAACACAGTGATGTTTAAGGTGAAAAGTGGTTTGACATTTCTAAGTTAGTTGTTATCTGTTGCCGTCCTTTTCTCACGCTTTATGTTACTAAAAGATAGCAATGGTTTAATTTTGATTTAGTTAGCGTACAAGGGAATCGGCGCCAATGTAGTTACATATAGGTGAACTGACAAGTATTGCAACCGATGCGATGGTGACAAGGATACTGCGCATGTGCAAACGAGGTACTTTCAATGTAGGTATTAGGTATATTGTTTCTCAAACCACAGTAACGTAGTAAATCTGTATAAAGATGGAGCACATTGTTGTTTGGTTAATTAAATTGTACCACAGCCAATACAATGTGGTAGCTATTAGGTATCCCACTTTAAATGTTAATATAATATACCTTCCTACTTTTGTTTTTTGAATGTACACTCGGTCAATCGTTCGGATCGAAGATTGTTTCATCAAAGAGTTTGTATAATACGAAGTTCAAAACCCTTTTAAAATGCCGGTTAGCCATGTTCAGAGGCAGCGAATGATTTTAGTTCTCATTGCCTGCGGTGGCGTCTTGGGTCGGGTCACCTCCTTCCCTCTAATATGGCGAGGGAGATGATGGCTGATCTCGGTGACTGGTCGTTCTGCTGACTTTGGGCTCTGTAGACTATACTTTTAATTTCATAGCACCTATTGTAGTACCTTTCGACCTCAAACTCTTGTTTATTTGCGCAGTCCCTAAATTATATTTATTATTATTATTATTGTATACCTACGTAATGACAGCGCGATGCTGGGGAGTTTGTTGCGCCGTTTCTTCTCCACAGCCAGAGCACTTAGGAACCGGTGACGGGATGGCGAATCAGGGTGTTGTCCATTGTATTGCCGTTCTTAAAGTGCTACTTGGTAGCCTAGTTGGAATAAATGAGTTTTTGATTTTGATCAGGATAATACTTATTTAGATATCTACCTATTGTAAATTTGTATTTTTAACAAAATATATTTCTGTGTGATTAAATGTGATGAAGTTATGTTAGTAGAAACCTAAATGTGTATTCCGTTTCATCAACACATAACATTGATTTACAAATAACAGATAGTCTAATTGTAATGTAGGTCACTGACGAAAAAATCTGCCCTTATGTACGAAGTTGCTAGTAGGTATGATTTGATCTTTTTCCTGCAATGGGACGTGTTCTGAAAACGGTTCTTAATACTATATAATATAATTTAAAAATCCATAAATAAATCAGGTAAATATCATCTTTATCCTGTTACAAAAATATAACTGATAAGCTACGTAGCATAAACGTTTTATTCGTGTTTAGTGTCTTACGATTTTTTGATATTTTGTTTCTCTACCTCCTTTATGCTTAGATTAAAACACTAGAAGTTTGTTTTAAGACAAAATTATCTACATTTTCGAGATCTTGGACAATTAAAGATTGAACGGCAGCGATAATTGGCCTGTTAAATTAATTACAATTAGCACAGACTGCGTCATGGCGTTGAGATGCACCGTGCTCGTATGCCGTATACTCGTCCTGTAGTGAGGTCCTGGCCGTTTACCGACTACGTCACACTATTTATTACACCTATTTTAGTAAAGAATCAAAAGAATTCGTTTTATGCGGCGTGTGGGTGAACGTTTAGCTAACATTGCCAAAAAATAGTCCGTCCGCCCAGAAATATCGGCCATCCCGCACCAACGGACGGTATGCAAAAATTTACAATCCACTCAATAAAAAGTCGTAATTCCTATATATACATATACTGGTTATACCTACATTTACATATACATCTCGGATACGCTTTATACGAGATGTACTCACTGCTATATAAAACCGGGGAGAGAGCCAAATTCTAAATATAAATGTGTCCGAATAGAGCCGAAGGCGGCCGAATCCGCCCGCCCGCCTCAGTCCATCGCTAACTGCCGCTCCGACATTCCCAAAGCATCGCAACCGATCGCGCGGTACCGAACGTTCACTCGGTAAGGTCACACCGTATACGGCATTCGGCGGTACACACGAAACATTTTCAAATTCCTAATTTGGAACGCGTCCGTGAAAAATACAAAAAAATCCAGTGAATTTGAATTTTCTATATACGTGTATTAAGTGACAGTGTTGTGGACCTTTGAACGTTCTTCCCTGTTACCGGTAATGTATCCATTAAAAACTTTTCGTATATTTTCATCTGTGCGAGTTTCATAACTTGACTAACAGATCAGCCGGCGGCTCGCTTTTCGCTCTGGAAGCGAGAGTATTGAGTTTCAATATGTCCGCCTGCGTGTTCCAAAATTATTTTCTCCGTCATTCCCTGTGTGCTGCTTATCGATGTGTTTTTTTACTTCTTTTTTCGTGAATGTTGTGCCGGCCGCTTTCCTAACCTCTAAATCCTAACAAAATGTCATTTAGTCTGGTGCGTGGTTGCGGAAGGATACAGTTGTCTGTTTCCTGCACCAGTGCTGCGCTAGTTCCCCGCATTGCGCCTATATTCCCTGTAGGTAACTCGGGACGTCGGTCTGTGGTCCAGTCTAGACACAGCGGAGGCTGATCGTATTGATTTTTCATCTTAGTATCACGTTGAGTCGCTTGCTTGTTTTGTTTTTCTTGTTTGGCGTGGTACGAATACGACGTCCAACTGCTTGCTTTCTGTGTTACACATTTTAATTGAATATCTTCTAGAACAGGTAAATTTCAAGATTCTATGACCATATTAGTTATTTATTACTGAAATTTGTATTATTTTCCGAGTTGTTCAGATGTTCTTTTGACCTTGTAGCTACTTAATTTCTGGGTTAAATATTCTTACTAGAACGATGGTAAAAACCAGGTCTATGATCAGCTGTGATATTTTTTTAATCACCTTCTCATTTAAGTTGCTACTGTCATAACATTGTGCAATAGCAAAAAGGCTTGAATTTGTCTTTTAAAAACCTCTTGATTAGAAAATCCATAATTTAGGAATCTGATCTAAAAATTATTTAAGTCAGTTAGTTACACTTTGCTTTCCGGGTTTTCTGTACCCATAATATGTACCGATTTATAGTGGCACAAATTAGATGCATTAATAATATCTTATTAAACAGAACGTTATAATTTTATTGATAACTAGCGACCCGCACCGGTTTCGCACAGATAGATAAAATATTAATGAATTATACACACAAACTATATTCTTGAATGACTCTATCATTGAAGAAAACCAAATAAAAATCCGTTCGGTCGTTTCTGAGTTTATCAAGTTCAGAAGATATATACATAGATAGGTATATATTATACATACATTTCACACAAACGGCTAGTGCAAGATGAAAATAATGCCTAAATAAAAAGATTAAAATAATGCTTAGTATTACTACTATAAGTAACGATGTTTTATTCTTATTTTTACTGAAAGAAAAGACATTTAATGTCAGACCCAAATCAAATCCAAACGAGGTCTACGCAGTTAGCCTGGACGCAGCCTTTGATTGCTTCACCGGACTTTTGTCGAGAACCTTAAGGGCCTCCAGCCAGAGCAATATAAATACTAACTGCGCCAGCAACGTTCACTAAGGGCACCCCTTGTGGGGTTCGAACCGCGACCTGTGCGTTGCTAACAATCTTAATAAGGCAAAAACAGCAAGGGAGGGCTGGATCTAAGTTTTTATTATTTAAGGACATATTTTTTTGCTATTTTAGCCGGATCAGTTATTGTCACACCACTTTATTAACTAAATTGCTCCACTGCTAGGCTAGCTCTTTTTAAGAGAAGAAAACGTGTCACCATTGAATATTTATCCCAAGTAGGACTTAGTCTTTTAAATCGGGGTCTTATGTTACGTACCCACCTAGCGTGATTCTCTTGTTTATATTGTAAAACAACAAAACATGCTCAAGTGTTATACTTTCATTGATGTTAAGATCTATTTGAATGTCGTAAAACTGTCTTTGATCAGTTTATGCGGCTTTTAGTTCAACGTAAATTTTATTTCGGTTCCCTCGAAGATGTAAATGATTTCAGTGATAAGGTAGGATCCATTTAAAAGCTATAAAGATGTGTGGGGGTTTCCGGAATGATTATTTTTTTTTGTTTAATGTACTTGGTACCGGTAGGCAAGGCTGTAAAAATATAATAATTACTATTCTTATTTTTTGCTTTTTCCTTCAAACAGAAATCACAACTTAGCTTTTTCAGAAGACATTTGTGATAATTTTGCCTGCAATTATCAGAACTGCTTCTACAAAAAGTATGTCTATTTCTATTAAATAGTCAGACAACTACGTGTCTAATGTGAAACTCGAAACGAAATTATGCATATGTCAATAAATGAAAAGGCCTCTATTATACCTCTTGCCTCCTCAAAATGCTGCTAATTGGAAAGCTTTACTGTGTATGCTACCTATCTCTACTTTGCTTAATCAGGTCAAATAAAAACAATCTTTTTCTCCACAATATGCGTGATTCCTTCATTTCGTTAATGTCTTAAGGTAGGGTTACATTTGAGGTAACCACGTGCCTTTTGATTCACGTTGCCATGTTGTCACGCGATTCTGATATTACTATCCCTTATATTAGCTGGTATGTTCTTGTCTTCGTATTCTTTATTGATGGAGCTTAGTAACATTTTCAAGACATTATTGTGTTTTTCGTTGTCTGCCTAATCAAATTTTAGTAGTACTTGCAATATTTCTTCTCGTCCTGTTTTGAACTGTGGGTTTATTAGGCAATATTAAAAAGTTTGACTGAAATTTTTTCATAAATTTACTAATGAGATTATTTGGGGAAATTTCAAAGCTTTACCTAAATTGCGTTACGAATTTAGTTTGCTTTATTTTTGTAAACAGATCAAAATGTCAAGTAAATACCAAATTATCTAAAAGGAAATTATGTACTTCCACATTTAAGTGTTGTTTTAGTTAGGTATAAGAATAGGAGCACGAATTTAAAATCTTAATACTATCTTTTCTAAGGTTAAGATATCCGAGTAATAGTTTGAAAAAATGGCTCAATTTAAAATTATAGTTTAATAGGATCTTGAAGGATAATGTGAAAAGTTTAACTTTAGTACCTAAAGTTATTGAAAAGATTATGACGCGGAGTGTTTAAATTAAAGTTGGTGACACTATCTAGGTATTTTATTAAATTAAATGTATAATAATTTTACTTTTTTATCAAATATTCTAAATAGATTTTATGAAATGTAGCTTTTTAATTTGTTCCGTAAATTCTACCTCATAAAGTTTTTTTTTCGAGAATCACGTATTCTGTGTAATTGTGGGGACTGTAAGCTCTTTGAAGTTGAAATTGTTTCTCCGTAGTTTTGAATCATTATTGTTTACACAATTTGATTCTAAAAACCCCATAAGTACTTGTCTAGTCGTTTGAATAAAGTTTCAATCTAATTTGCACTTCGCAAAAGGCATGGTTCATATAACTTCTTTTTTATTATGGAAATAATTAAGTTATTGAAAAGTGCTTATAGTCGAAAGGCTAGTTAAAGGCCAAAGTAAGTGACAGCTACACGCAAAATAAGGTACAAAGTAGAAAAACCGCGACACAGAGACTGCAGTACAGCCAGCCAACATAAATTGACTCCTCTGAAGTTAGGCGCTAGGAGGAGCGAAATGCAAGATACATAAAAACGATGTAGTGAGACAGAGTCAGATATAACTTGTAGCACTTGTAGCATAATTCACAGGGGTCAAGGGATATTGGTTTTTCTCTATAAACAAGGCCCTTTGATGCTGTACACTGTGCAGACTACCGGTAATTAGTTTTGCTTTGCCTGCATCACGGTATACTAAGTATATTCTTTTATAGGTAATCAATAATGCCGTTAACTGCTCTTGTTGCGATGAAATGAGTAATATTGTTCAGTGCCTCGTGAAACTGTGGTTTAATGCAATATGTTGAGTTACGTGATTTCCATTTTAACGAGAATTTCTTGTGTGTTTCGATGACGATTCTCGTTATGTATATTGGGTTGTATTTATTGGATTTGATTTTGTTGCTGTTTTTTCAGTTATTAAGAATTTCTGAACTCTTTTGAAAAATCAGAAAGATTTGATATAGAGCCCCGGAGGCTTCTTTATTTCAATATCGTTGTACATTGTAATTTACGGTCAGTGCAAATGCGGTCCATTTGCACAATTTTCATAGTTCGTTTCTTCAAACCAGGCGCGTTTTTAGCCCTCATTTGTGAACAAAGAACACATACACCCAAAAAAACGTTACTGAAGTGGAATCGAACTTGTAATCTCAAATATTTCAAATAAAGGAAATTTGTGGCATGAATCGAATGTCTCAAGATTACCATGATATTATAATACTGTCGTGTCACCTCTTTTTATAATAGATATTGTTATATATCCAAACTATTTATGTATCCTCGTAAAATGCAACTAACTATCTATACATTTGCAGGCGTCTTACGTATGTATTTATATTCCAATTAGTCATACAATCGTTTCGTCAGATTTAAAAATGATCTAATGAATGATACAACATGGAAACGTACGATAATGAGGTCTAATTGCCTGGCTTGGAAGTTTGTGCGAACAATGATCGAAGGTTTGGGCCAGTCTCAGAAGATCGCTTAGTAATAGGTGTCATAATTGTATGGAATTTCAATTTAAACTATTATTTGTAATATGAATAGTAATTATAATAATATTAAATGTGTATATGCACCATATCTTATACCGCCTAATACTTCTTAATAAAAACTACATAATAAAATATTATTGCTCCAGTAATATTTTCTTCTTTTCTCCGAGGAGGTTCAAAATTCGACGGTTTTTTTTTGTTTATGTTTTTTACGCGATATCTCTAGCAAATGTGGATCGATTTTAAAAATTCTCTTTGTCATCGATAGGGTACACTTTAGAAGTTATTCGTAGATAAATTTCACTGAAGTTGGTTCCATTTTACATTTATGTGTAGTCAATTATCATTAGCTACAAAATAGTAATTCATTATTTAAAATAAAACAGACTCAAAAGTTCGACTCGCGCCACCACCGCCGCCGCGTCAGCTCATGATTAGGGACTCCTATTGAGTCTGAAAATAGTCGGGCGATCCCGAGAATATGCGTGAGTAAACCGTTTTGTTTTAAATAATTATGAATACTCCTCACGAAAGTTATTATACTTTTGGAATTCATTCGAAAGAAAACCGACTTTATCGAGTAGCTACTTGTATTTGTAAGCTTACATTTCTGTTCGGTATTACATCACCCGGTATTTAAAAAAAAACATGAATAGAAAAGAAGAGCTTAAAAAGTGATCATTGCGTGTCTGCGGTAAATAAAGTCGCCCTTTGTTTACCAACAACAAAAGTTTTATGTGATCGAGATGTAGATACAGTTATTTTAAGCTTACTTCTTTTTATGACTTAAATATTGGGATTCTTCTGGCGTAACTTTTAAAGGAGGTTCTTTATATTTTGTGGACTGGAACTGGAAACAAAAAAGCATCTCAAATTCGAGAAGAAATCGAAGTGAAACTTTACAACTGAAATACAAACAAGATTAAGAAAACCAAGAACTGAGGGTACAGTCAGCAAGATAAGTTGATGAACACAATCAGTTTTACATAGAACAATAATTATGAAATCCATAAATTTATGTTGCGACTAGGAAACTTAATAGCATTAAGACAAAGGGTTAACGCTATGATATCCTTTTTATTCAATTAATAACTTTTTGTGCGTTAGGTGTTTTTTAAATCTGATTGTGTTCATCATTTTTAGGGTTCCGTACCTCAAAAGGTAAAAACGGAACCCTTATAGGATCACTTTGTTGTCCGTCTGTCTGTCTGTCTGTCTGTCTGTCTGTCTGTCTGTCTGTCAAGACCTTTTTTCTCAGGAACGCGTGGAGGTATCAAGCTGAAATTCATATCAAATACTCAAGTCTATGGTCTCTTGGAGCTGTGAAAAAATCAAACTTCTAAGTCAACGCGATCAAAAGATACTCCCGTTTATGCCGCAAATTTTCGACACTCGCAAGGGAATCAAAACCTACAGGGTACTTCCCGTGAACTCAGAATCTTGAAATTTGCGAAGCAACGAAGCGACGTCTTATAACACAGATAAAGGAAAAATTGCGAAAAGCATAAATTTTTAGTTACATCATATAATAAAAATATTTTTAATAATTTTAAACTTATTACCCCTTTACTCATGAACGCGTAGTGGTATTATATTGAAATTCTTAACAAATACTCAAGTCTATAATATCTTTAAGCTGTAACAAAATCAAACTTCTACGTCAACGCAATCAAAAGATACAGCAATTAAAGCCGCATATTTTGAAACTCGCAACTACTCGCAAGGGAATCAAAACCTAAAGGATACTTCCAGACGACCTGGAATCTTGAAATTTGGCATGAAGCAACGTTATAAAGTACACATATAGGAAAAATTCCGAAAATCTTAAATTTTTAGTTTCATCACATAGTATATTTTTTTTAATAATCATAAACTTACTAGCTGACCCAGCAAACGTTGTTCAGCGATTAAAAAAAAAAAACAGATGTTGGCCGATTCTCAGACCTACCCGATATGCACACAAAATTTCATGCAAATCGGTTCAGCCGTTTCGGAGGAGTTTGGAAACAAACACCGCAACACGAGAATTTTATATATTAGACTTGCTGACCCAGCAAACGTTGTTATGCGATTAACAAAAAAAAATAAGCAATAAAAATACCATAACTTTTACTTATATACCTACAGGTTTGTACGGAACCCTCGGTGCGCGAGTCTGACTCGCACTTGGCCGGTTTTTTTTTTGCTGACAGTACCCTTATTTCATGAATTTCTTTATCCAGGTTGTATTTCAGTTGTAAAAATTCACTTGAATCGAATTTTTGTGGTGCTTTTTTGTCTCCAGTTTTTATTATCCGTGTTTCAGATATTAGAACATCCAATACCTATCTATTTATCTGTTTAGTCATACCGTTCTCTTGTTTTGCGTCAATGACAAACCACTGAATATATATGAAGCGTAATGATAATATCAGGGGTAAAGGCAGCAGAAAATTGGAACTGACTCATCGAAATAGTATAAGAGAGGTTGGATGTGAATTTGAAGTTAAACCTTAGTGAGTAGGAGTTAAACAATGTTTACTGTAGAAAAGAACCTCTTACAGTGGGAAAGTTATAGGCTAATATTCTTATACTAGCTGTCCCCCGCGACTTTGTCCGCGTGTTTTAGTTTCAACGGTTTTTAATTTTTGCGACATTTTTCATTTATGCTCCGCTTCTATTGGTCGTAGCATGATGTTATATAGCCTATAGCCAAACAAACTCTTCAGCTTTATATTATTAGTATAGGTATGTTAAAGAATTCTGGCGAACTTTACACTTTGTAACGGACACAATACCTATCTTATAAATCATATAGCATTGATGAGCATTCAACATTTGGTCCATATCTTCCTCATAGTTCTATATTGGCATCGTCTCACTTATACCGAGAATTGATCTAATTTCAATTCATCAGACGCTAAACTGAATTTGATCCGATGATATATTGGTGTAGTCCAAACAAACCGCATGGAACTGGGTCAATGATTCGTAGGTGATGCTTTGGTTTGGACTTGTGTTAGAAAAAGTTCCATTTCTTGAAGCGAAGGTACGAATGAGATTTTTTTCAGATCATATTCTTAATTCTCAGGCATTTGAAACTTCATAATGTAGTGGTCGCTTGTCAGTTAAGCCAAAATCAGTGGCAAGCAAAGAAGCTTTCTCGATAGCTGAAAAAAAAAAACGAATTTCTCAAGGTCTGGTTTGTTTCCGTAAATTTTTTGACTTTGAATTCTCAATTTTATTTGGATTTTGAATAGACCTGAGTGTAATGGTTGTTGCTATTTAATTCTTTATATACAACCTTTATAGTCCTCTTCAAAATTTGTTCGGTCGTCTCCAGCTTTGTGAACGAAACCCGTAAACTTTAATAAAATCTAGGTCAATAATACAAAAATAACATTAAAATAATCACGATTTATGTTAACGTTTTAATTATTAGCGTTTTGAAGGTTCAGAGCATTTTTAAATGAAGTTCAGCTTTGCCTACGCTCTGGCTGCCGGCCAAGCGGCAACTACTAGTTACTAATACAAGTGTACCTCGTCTGTGTACTATATACCTACTGTCACCGATAAAAATGTGTTTGAATCTCTAATGGAGCTGCGTGCTTCTAGGTATTGCTCGTCTTAATCTTTCATTCAGGTATAATTTGGACAGTTTTAAATGGATGAAGTCTACAGAGATATTGATAAAAAGAAAAGTTTTCAAAATCATAATCGGCAGTTCTCAAAAGTATTTGATTTAAATTAAATAGGTGGGCATTTAATTTAACAAATAGCAAGTTTTAGGGAGAACTTTATTCACACATATTTACTACTGCTTCAAATCTGTAATGGTTTTTTCTATTAGAGATACCTAGCAAATCGCCAATTCAATCAGATGAACTACCGAACTTTTTTCTTGTAACTTTTTGAGAAATAAGAAAAAGTTGATCTTTTTTTTCTTGCAACCCTAATCTAAATAAAGCAAAAGTTTACGCTAACAAAATAAAGAGAGGTTATAACATTAATATGTTTATGAAATTATTTTTAAATCTTGAAACACGACTGAAACTGCGGGGCGTTGAGAAGTTGATGCAATTTGTGAGTGATGTACAACATAAGGGGATTTGGTAGCAGGTCACTGACCCACTGACTTGGATTCGTGTTACCAAATATGTTCTTGCTAATTACCTAACGATTCTTTTGAGAAAAAGTTTTAATTTTTTCCCCGTTTGTAAGAAGGCTTTGCACAGGTTGACATTTATTTTTTCAAATGGTTTATAGCCTATGTTAATTTGGTGAAGGAATTTTTGAAATTAGCCCAGTAGTTTTGGAGTTTATTCGTTACATACATACACACATACATAGAAATCGTTCCTCTTTATAATATTTTTATTATTATAGTATAGATGTCTGAGCTAAATATCAGACACTAGCTGTCCCCCGCGACTTTGTTCGCGTGGTTTAGTTCAACGGTTTTTCATTTTTGCAACATTTTTCACTTATGCTCCGCTCCTATTGGTCGTAGCGTGATGTTATATAGCCTATAGCCTTCCTCAATAAACGGACTATCCAATACAAAAAGAATTTTTCAATTCGAACCAGTAGTTCCTGAGATTAGCGCGTTCAAACAAACAAACAAACTAACAAACAAACAAACAAACTCTTCAGCTTTATAATAATAGTATAGATTTACAATGAGGTTAATTATCTCGTTTTTCCGTCTTATGTTTTGATTACTTAAATTACTTATGTAATATATCTCTAGAATACTCTAAGAAAACAAACTTTTTCTCTTCTTTTCAACTATCAGTTTTAGTGATTTACAATAGCTAAATATAAGCTCACCCTGAAATATAAATATCCTGAATCTAACACAAAAGACCTTGATCATTTTTTTAAAGTTATATTTATCAAAACATTGCAAAATAGAACAATGCTAACGCTTAAAAGTTTGTTTGTACTCGCAAATCTTCTGATTTATCAGTTAGATGTAAAAAAGTACTTTCCGCACTTGATAATCTAATTCTTAAGCAAGGTTATTTTATTTTATCCGCTGATCCTTATTACCCGACCCATATACATTCTTATTAACTGATGAAAAAAGCGAGATGTCCACTCAAAATAAAGGAATCCGCAAATTTCAACAATGGCTCTGAAAATCCACGAAACTTCGCTTAAGAAACAATAAAAAGGTTGTAAAAAATACAGAATTAGTTACATCACCACTTAAAACTGGATAGAATTTATTTCTAAATTCGTAGATTATATTAGTAGCATAGGAAAGCTCTGCCAATATTAGATCACTCTATCAACTTCAGCTGAGTTCGGTGTGATCTAGAAAAAAACTAAGACCTGTGTGACTAGAAACTATAACAACAGTTTGTAAGAAGCAGGTAATATTCCCCGCGAATATGGAAAAGATAAGTCATAAAAAAAAAAAAAATAGAAGCATGCGATTTACTAAAGAGGTTTTAATATAAGTATTTAAAACTCTTTAGTTAATCGCAAGTAAAACGGGCCACGGATCACATCCATACAGTTTTTTATTATATATTTGAATGCTGTAGCGAGTGGCGGCCACCACCTACACCTCCACGGTGCGTCTATACAAAATATATGAAATAGTGAGTTAAGTCGCTGTCGCTCGCCACCGGTGACTGTGGTCGGTGGCCCGTTTGTTTCGAGCTTAAATCATATAGCCACAAATCTATCTTCTATATCTATACTAATATATAAAGCTGAAGAGTTTGTTTGTTTATTTGTTTGTTTGTTTGAACGCGCTAATCTCAGGAACTACAGGTCCGATTTGAAAAATTATTTCAGTGTTAGATAGCCCATTTTATGAGGAAGGCTAAGGATAAGCTATATAACATTAAGCTGCGACCAAAAGGAGCGGAGTATAATTAAAAATGTTGCAAAAATTAAAAACCGTTGAAACTAAAACACGCGGACAAAGTCGCGGGGAACAGCTAGTTAATATATAAAGCTGAAGAGTTTGTCCGTTTGTTTGAACACGCTAATCTCAGGAACGACTGGTCCGAAATGAAAAATTATTTCAGTGTTGGATAGCTCATTTATTGAAGAAGGCTATAAGTTATATAACATTACGCAGCGACGAAAAGGAGCGGAGCATAGATGAAAAATTTTGCAAAACTGTAAAATCGTTTAAACTAAAAGTCGCGGGGGACAGCTAGTGTAATATATAAGTAAATGGGATAAAGACAGAAGCATACTTATGATCATCCTGTTTGGAGCCCACGATACCCAAGGGAGACAGCCCGCTTCCTTACTACAACTTACCGAAAATGCTACTAGCTTGCGCGCTGTCTCCCTTAGGTGTCGCTTGCATCAGACAGGCTTGTTTAAAAAACTAACTGCATTACGTGAATACTGAAAAAGACGTTCCCGATAACTTCCACCTTCGCTATTTCTGAGTATTACGTGATATTTATCGGTTTATCTTTTAAAATATATCATGAACGCTATTGATTATATTTTTTGTAACTGATGTGTGCCCACGCGCTCGCCTACAGCTTCTTATAAATATGTCTTTCGTGATTTACCTCGTGTACAGATGAAATATTATTAGAATAATTTTGAGTACCTATTTAACATGTTAAATTAGCGAGAGTTTGACATCATCATCAGGTTTTATGGAACTTACTGCTGGGGATATGCTGATACTCCTCAAAACGTTAGTTCTTTAAATAACTAATAGAGGAGCAGACTATGTTTTTTATTTACACGTCACAAAGATTTAAAAAAATTATTACACACGTATTTTTTCTTTTTATAATTAAACAAACAAAGAGGAAGATACAATGAATGGAAATGTCGCGTGACGTCACTTCTAGCTACAATTTTTAAGCCCCTTTTCCTGAACTTTAAATCGCTTTAACTTGGACATTTTTCATTGATTTGATAAAAAAAACACGAGTTTTTTTTTATTTTTTTAGATCTGGTGGACTAAATAGATATTTCCTTTTCATACCCAGTCCGCACCCCTATTGGTAAATTGTTGAACAGGATTTCTATGGCGATATTCCAAAAAGATAGAGAGAAATGTAATGTTCATAATTGCAATAATAAATAGGTATGCTATTGATTAAGAGATTGATGTCCAGCAATAAAAACATCTTTAAACATTAAGAGCCATGAAATAATATTTATTTTACTATCTAATGGGCCATCATAACAATGTTTACGCGAGCAGCCCTATTAATTCCTAGCCACCTGTCATCGTTGATCATTCAAATTATCTGGGACCATAACAATACTTGGCATATGGTTTTCTATGTTACATAAGAGGTCTTAGCGATGGCACGGTTGGAGTTTAGCCAGACCCCGTGCATTAAGAGTAATTTTTTTGTCATTTTCCGTCTGGCCAGTAGCCATTTTGGAGACGCCATCTTTGTTTTAGTTCGTTGACTGTTACAATAAGAAATATCTTCAATTGTTTAAAAAATGCTTGGGCTTTATATTTGCTGACAATATATATTTTTTTTGCATTAGCATTTTATATATCTATACAAATAAATATATCTTTATCTTTATATTTGCATGGCAAGGACCTTTTTAATCGATTTTAATTCTACTATTATGTTACTTTATTTTCCGGATTGAACTGTAATATTTACGGTACCTACATAATGTAATCTATGCTATAATATATCTATACTAATATATAAAGCTGAAGAGTTTGTTTGTTTGTTTATTTGTTTGTTTGTTTGTTTGTTTGTTTGTTTGTTTGAACGCGTTAATCTCAGGAACTACTGGTCCGATTTGAAAAATTCTTTCGGTGTTGGATAGCCCATTTATTAAGGAAGGCTATAAGTTATATAACATAACGCTGCGACCAAAAGGAGCGGAGCATAAATGAAAAATGTTGCAAAAATGAAAAACCGTTGAAACTAAAACACGCGGACAAAGTCGCGGGGGACAGCTAGTTATATTATAAAGCTGAAGAGTTTGTTTGTTTGTTTGAACGCGCTAATCTCAGGAACTACTGGTTAGAATTGAAAAATTCTTTTTGTATTGGATAGTCCGTTTATTGAGGAAGGCTATGGGCTATATGACATCACGCTACGACCCATAGGAGCGGAGCATAAATGAAAAATGTTGCAAAAATGAAAACCGTTTAAACTAAAATACGCGAACAAAGTCGCGGGGGACAGCTAGTATTTTATAAATTTCAAAATAAGGTAACATGCCTTGTGCTTCAATAAATTTAACAAATTATTAAATGTAATTTAACAAATAATTAATTGGCGTATTGCTGTTTGATTTCTTATGTCATGTCGTCAAACCAATCACATGATCAAGATACACAAACTGGCAACGAACTCATATTTTTTTTTGTATCTCATTTCGGGTTGGGAACAAGTCTGTGTAAAATGTCTAGACTTAAAGATTTCTGCCTGCTCTGTTCTAGTTTCTCTCCTGTCATTGGGTGCCTTGTGTCTAAACACTTTTTTCCCCCTCACATTGGCACGTGTCCAATATAATTTATTTAACAGTTATGTCTTTCAAAATATCGCTATTGCACTGTGCACCCGACGTCAAGGTTTCCATAGCTTTACTATTTATATAAATTAGCAGATATTTTATTTGATACGTCCAGCGCTAGATTAATTGGAACTTTTACAGTTTATTTTTACTATTTGACGTAATTTTGATTAGGTGTAATTGAGATGGTTAATATCATTAGTGGATTCAGTTCCATGTGCTGGGAATGTGGAATCAATTTCGAGTTTTTTATCAAATCAGAATAATGTATGTTTTTGTTTTAAACCTAGTTCTCTAATAATAATTTGGGTCATTCGTTAAAGACACCGTAAATGGGAATGAGCTTTTATAAAATATTGTTATTTTTATTGTTACGTAGAGAACATTCGTCACAATCACATGTTTTTGTTTTACTCTCAACCCGTAATATTTGTGTACATAAAATTTGGCAAGAAATGCCGACACGTACCAAAAAATAGTTTGGCCTCAAACCTTCAGAGCGCATTCCAACATTATCACAGTTCAGTGAACACACTTATGAAGCCATTCGTACCTAATAAAAGTATTGGGCCATCTGTTTCGTTGGTATTGTATGTAGCGGTACAAATGTGGGTCGTAACCCCTTCTGCTACCTCGAAATAGATTCGAGAATATGGACAGGAATAGATAGCCAGCCCTTTTAGTGCGGTATTTTGTATTTCAATTAGTTTTGGTAAAATTAAGTTTGTGTGTCGGTGCCTTTTGCTGCACTTAATATCCCAATGCTTTTTGAGAATGGTTTTATTCGTTAAACATGAGGAGACGATATTCATGAACATGAAATTAATATCTTTCTTTTTATTTTTTCGTAGGCACACAAGACTATATTAACGATACTATTTTGTTGTTGCAGCTATGCACATGGTGGCGTGACACCGGGTTGACGTGAATCAATCCGCGAGATGTCGCAGCCGCCGGGGCGCGGGCGCGCGCGGCCCCCGGGCCCCGCCTCCCCCCTTAACTATCGCCCTCCCTCCCCCTGGGCCCCCAGCCCTCCCCCACTCATCTCAGGACCTAGGCATTCTACAGCCATCGTCACCCCT
The DNA here is from genome assembly GCA_932294365.1 of Diachrysia chrysitis. Classification (NCBI taxonomy): domain Eukaryota; kingdom Metazoa; phylum Arthropoda; class Insecta; order Lepidoptera; family Noctuidae; genus Diachrysia; species Diachrysia chrysitis. The sequence continues at coordinate 1,343,874 of OW028648.1, read as the reverse complement.
CCACCCGTTCATCCATCCCCAAAACCATTTCGACCTCTGCACTCCCCCCACACATTACGACAGCATTCTCCTTCACCCAGTTCTCATTTCTCCATCTCTCCTTACGCGATGTCTCCTATCTTGGGGCAAAGTCCGGAGTACTACTACTCATCCCCTTACGAGCCAGTGCGGGAATACGATTACGCGGGCGTGCCGCTGGAGCCGCCTCCGCCGCCGCGACCCATGATCTACGAGGAGGACGAGGAGGAACGAGGACCTTCCACCGCAGAGATCATCGCACAGCAGTCACAGGAAGGCTACGTGGACGAGAAGCTAGCAGAGTATCAGGCCACGATTCAGTTATTGCAAGGTAAGTGGACACGGATGAATGAATGACGATGATAAAAGTTTTTATCCTGATTCCTGCAATGCCGATCAACATAGAAATAAGTCAATCGTCTGTCAGACGTCAAGTCCAGTGTTTTGTGCTGTAGTTAATATATTGTCCTGAACGTCAGATGACACTTGTCAATTAGTCTTCCAAAAATCGGAACTTAATCGAGACTACATTAGGGCTTCAATCTTCCAAAATCAATTTCATCAGTATCATAGGAAAGATAAAACTAATCTTAATCTAAGTAGATTTATTATAAATAATCTATCTCCTCACTTTAAAATATGAATGCACTTGGGTTGTTTTAAACAATTCTTGTTGATTAACTCCTAATTAATTTGTGAAATACATCGCGTTGCCGGTGATGATATTTTTAATCACTGTTTATATCTGGTTTAAATTGCTTAACAAATTATTTTCGATGCGAGGCTGTTCACCGAGAGCTTTCTACTTAAAACACTCTGGTTTTAAATAAACAGAAAACAAACCGTACTAATAACTAAACTCCAAACGTAACGTTTTTAACCTTCAGTATACATACTTAAGGTCAGTTTTAGCGAAATTTTCTAATTCTTTCCTAACTCCTCGATATTTTACATGTGATAAAAAAAAACATGATGATTGATGATCGCGAGATATTATGGTGCCCTTATAAGTCAAAACTAAAGCTTTTATATAAAAGTGACCAATTTGTACAGGAGGATCCTATAGCCTCTTTAATCAAAACTGTATTTGGCTACTAACATAATATCGATAAAATAAAACGTGAAGTTAACAGGGCAATCGATTGTAATGTCGTAAATTATACAGCACTAAATACTTTATAGCGGTCTTAAAATTCAATAACTTGTGATTGTATGTGACTTTAAATAACCGTTCTAAAAGCTAAAAGAACGAAACAAAAGAATAGTGACTAAATGATGTATTTAACGTTTGGCAAATCGAATAAAATCGAGAATTGACTCGATAATCGATTTCGCAAGACGTCATTCGGTTTTATGGTTCTGCTTAGAACACAGGTGGGTTACGCAGTTGTTATGTATGGCTGAATAATTTTAGAAGCGTTTAATTTTGGAACAATATCGATATTCGAGTGTGCGTGATTCAAAGCTCAAAAACGTCTGGTCTAGGATGTAGGAATGTTAAAACGTGATTCCTGTTGCGTTCTGTGACTCGTTGCTTTTACGACTGTGGCAGATCAAATTTCCGTTGTACCATTTCACTATAGAGAATATAAATTAGTACGGTTTTCATTTGGTCGTTACTTTTGTTGCAAATAGATTTATTTATTTTCGTATTGTATTCATACTTCCAACCTTACACTAACTTTATAGGTTTGTGTTTCTGCCCACGGATTCGCTCGCCTTGACATTAATTTTCAACAAAAATCTTTTCTGTGAAACTTAGCTGTCTGTTACCTTCTGCCTCAAAAGTTATGATCTCTTATCTCTATGTAATTATAATGTAGATGTTCTTGTATTTAGTGGAATGTATTCTTATAAAGTAGAAAATTTTTAGACTAAGAAAGTGACAAATTAATAACAGTGCCATCACTAATATGCGCTACCTTTTTTTTTGTTTTTTTTGCACGTGATACTCTTTTATGAGTCAGCCTTGAACACGACGGGGGCGGGCATCACCCTTGAAATCAGATTAAAAGCATTACAACCTCACTTCCCTTGCTTCAAAAAAATAAAATATCTAATAAATAAACAACGAAAAACAGGAACTGCCTACAATTTCCGTTCACTTCTGCTTTTCTTAAGTCTTCAGATTTCGTCAGGTCACAAAAATATCAACAGTGGCTGCCAAATTGCAGATTGCAACAAATTGCGAGCGGCATACAAACAAACAGACAGATCTAAATTTACTGAGTGACCAAGTACAGTATTAGTCACTGTTTACATAATTATAAGTTGCGATGGCGATACAAGCTTATTTATATCAACGATAATTATTATGTTGAAAGATATTGCCCCTTTTGGCTTAATTTCATCGGATTCAGGATTATTAAAAACGAAAGTTATCGCGAAGCTATATCGGGGCGTGTTAATTTTATTGAAAATGTTATTTCAAGGTTTGGTGTTTGTTTATTCAACATTGATGTGAAAAGAATCCTTAATTTTGACAAATTTATTATTTAAATCTTATTTACTGACAAATCTGGTGTTTAGCACATTGGAGCGGTAATAAAAAGGCTTAACATGTTTGTGTTAGTTATGAAAATTGTTATGGTATTTACTGATGACTAACTATTCCATTCTTACTTTTTATACCTCGTTAATGGGTTGTGGAGGTCAGGTAAGTAAGCAGTTGCTCCGTGTAAGATATAGTATGCTCCTAAAATTCTCCGATGAGAAGGGACACCAACATAGAAAAAGCTGGGTAGAAAAATACAAAGTGAGTTTTTAGTCGTTGTAAAAACCTCTATATCGGTTATTAATTGAAACGATTGGTGTTATTAATTAAAAAAACAAATGAAAAATAAACTCGATTTTTTAATACTGTAACTGTAAGAGTTTTACGATAATAGAATGAAATTCGAAGTATTTTTTTGTTTATTTGTCGAATTTTAAGTACCAATCGTTTTATAACCGAAAAAGAGGTGATAGATTTCATTTGTACAACGATAAAAAAACTCACCTTGTATTTCGTATAATGGTAATTTACTTGACTGTTACATTTCTAACTAGATATTTGAGAAGGCGAATTTTAAGACAAATATTCTAAAATAAATAATAAGGAAGCAAGAACGTTATCATAATCTTAACCAACGTAAGTGCCATTAATGTTTCGCCAACACGTCTTGTTGGGCGATCATGTGGAAAATTGAACGCTAGCAGGCCTTTCATGTGCGTCAATACACCCACGATCACATGCGATGAGGTCTCTTGATGGCTTTTCATGGCCTACGATAATGTGTTATGACGTGGCATGATTCAAGTTATTGTTTACAATGTTGGGCATGTACTGATTTGATCTAAAAACATGAGAAAAGATTTAGGGTTTTAATCAGTAAGATTTCTTAATTAAAGTTTCTATTTCTACGCGATTTCCTCAAATGAAAATTTATATTTTTGTTGAGCCAAGAAGAAATGTGTGACGATTACTAATTGTTTTAATTCATATTTTTTAAATATACTTATATTATAAAGAGGTAAGATTAGATTGTTTATTTGTTTGCATTGAATAGGTTCCGAAACTACTGAACCGATTTGAAAAATTCTTTCACTGTTGGGTGATATGTTATATTTTTTATTTTAAAAAATTTCATAAATACCCATGCAAAGCCGGGGCGGGCTGCTAGTTATTAATAATACGCGTGGTTTCTTTGTTAGGTACTCCATTGACTGTGGTTTGTACACCAATATGTATATCTAACTAAAAGTCATGCAAAGCTATATATTTATGTCTGTTTACTGCATTCTGTTTGATTATACTAATTGCATTTTTATCTGCAACCAATTCAGTATATTACTTGGTTATTGCCTCGCATATCAGTATGCTATCAAATTTTTCTATAGCTTCTATCGATGGCAGTCACGCTATGTTGGACGATATGTTTGTGTACCCTACTTAGTTTATTGGTTGATTGATGTTTCTGATTTTTGTAATTATTTATGAGCAAGTACTGCTTTATTGAGTAGGATTACTGTAACCGGAGAATCTAAGAATACATGTTCATCTGTTTAAATTTAAAATATTTCACTTTTTAGACATATTTATTTGTTGACATTCAATCAATTTTTCACTGTGTTTATTCATTACCGCCATTACCTTTCTTATTAAGTTATCGTCTCATACTATAGCTGAGTCGAAACTCATCGAAACGTTAATCTTAAATTTAATATAGCAAATTCATCCTTAACACAACAACGTAATGCTCGTATTTCTTCTGAGATAAAAATATTCGCGCATTCGCATTCCTTTGATTGTGAAGAGTTTGCTGTAGTCTGAAAAACTCGGTATTTTTTTTTGTTAATTTATCTTCTCGTGATAAACTAACTTCAATATCCTTTCTTTCTTTTAACGTCATCTGTTTCTGTCATCGGGGTAGGTTCGATAGAATTCAATGTAAACTGAATTAAAACATTTGATACATTCACATTCAAGTACACTAGACTAGTTTGCTCCGAAGACGTGTATATGAATCTCGTAGACTAAATGCTCGCACTACATGACTAGTAGTTAGCAAGTGAAGTTATAGAGTTTGGTGAAATGCCAACAGCGATAATTTCTGAGGCGGTGTAGTGCATGGACACCGCGTCAATCACTATCGGGGACATGTGTGTTGCTGTCAATCATGATGCAGCTTTAAATGTAAAGCTTTTAGCTGCTTCATGGTCTCACACAAATGTTTTACGTTTCTGTCTCACTCATTTTCTATTTCATCATCTACCTAGTCTACAAGTTTTCATGATTGTGGGTCAGCTTACAATCTCATCGGATGTAGTTGTACCAGTTTTTCATTTGAAGTGGGGTTCTAAATCAAATTACTTGGTTATACAATTTATGGTTTAAGTACGATATTCAAGACCTAGGCAAAATTTTGATACTAGGTATAGTTGAAATAAAACCTAACTGAAATTATATTTTTTATTAGATCATATTGTTACAGGTATTTTAAGGTTGGCACTACTTACGCTTTGCATAATGTTCTCATAAAATAGTAATCTATTTTAAAAGAGATGTTTTATTACACTTAACAATTTTACGAGTATTTAAGTAGCCATTTTGTTTCGTTGGCACTTAAACTACTGCGTGATGACAAGCTGCTTATTCAATCTGTAATTCATAAAATCGCTACCGGTTTAAATGTTACGTTTCAAACCATTGTCTGAAATAACATGCTTACTGAAATTCCATCCCAATTACATCTTTATTTTATCTTTTATCAATGGGAGTCGCATCGTTAGATTTTGTGTGAGCGTTAGGAGAATAAACGTGGTCGCCAAAACAAACATTGCTGAAGTAACGTGCATTTTCATGTAACACTGAACCTGTGAGATCATCCACCTTGTCGGATCCGTGAGCGAATGACGAATGCTTCCCGTGTTACGACATTTCTATTCTAATTTACATATCGTATGGAGTTGGTCTACTTTTGGTTCGTTGGCAAGGTCGCTATCGTGTATTCTTCTGGCGCTTCAACAGGCTTAGATAAGTTTCTATTTTAATTATTATTGATGCCTCTAAAATCAACAACAGCTGATGGTTTTATGCTGATGCACACGAAAATAACTTTTATGATAAATGTTGCTGCAATATTGCGAACTTTATTACACGGTTCTTGATGCATTTACAAATAAGTACATGATTTTTTTTTGTTTTATATATAATATCGTATATTTTTTGTAATAAACATCGACATCATCATGCCTGCCCGGAATAACTAGCTAATTGGTATAGGCTTATTATTACCCCTTTTGCGCTGATTTGGATTGCTCTACGGTTATTTCTTTGTCTGTATACTTGAGGCAGAAAACTGCATATATTGGATTTACATAAGCAAAGCCATTATTCTCTCGATTTGTAATTGAAATGATAACACCGCTATCATCAAAACAATCAACTCCCAGATATAACAATGACATTGGTCGCTTCTTTCATCTTCGTTCATGAGTTATTTTTAACTGAAGTGCAGTCTGAAGGCTGGACATTAATCATCGATCGTTCAGAGAACTGGCCTTATAATAACATGCGTATGCGCTTAATTAACGGATGTGTGCCAGAATGTTAATGAGCTTTGGATCCAATTAATCAGGTTGTATTACAATTATATTGATCACGTTCTCAAATTTGGTGATGAAATCAATAGCAGAAACATAAAAATTGTCGAAGTGTTGCGTAAATCACATTGGAATTAATTTGTATTTGTAATACCCACAAGTCTTTGGTAATACCTATTATTGGAATTGGTAAAAAGATTTACTTTTTTAAAATTCTGTACTCTACCGGTCCTATTGACTCTCGATAAATTTACCTAGTTACATAAATATAGTTTCAGGGACGAAAATGTTAAAAGTGTAGGGTCTGAATTGATTCGTGTATTCATGGAAAATTGTAATAGTAAAAAAAAGTGTTATTCGTTTTTGTTAAAATCTTATTACATTTTTATATTTTTTTGTCTAGATGCGTCTACAATTAGGTATCATAATATTATGTCTCAGTAATTTTAATGTGTGTGGAATATTTATTTGTATTAGAGCAGATGTCGCCAGGCAGACAAACATCACGAGATTAGATAAAATCCGTTTGGATAAAAGTTCTCAATGCCAGCGGAAAATATTCAAGTCCAAGGTTTCCTAGGGAAATTAAATGCACTTTTTTTAATAATGTTTTGCAATATATTGGACCATGCAATATATCACAAGCACAACACGTGGATGCTGGATATTAAGTACCTATTCTTTGATTTTATGTTGGCTTTTTATATAACTTATTCCCTCCAAAACATCTTCTATTGTTTATCCCTATTATCTAGACTTATAGGGTCCATAACTAAAATTTGCACTCTAAATATTGGTAAAAAATGACGGTCTTTGTTTCTACTTAATATCTTATTTCTATACCTACATATTTCATGCAAATAAATGATTCTTATTCTTATAAGTATAATTTGAACACAAGACCTATGCTTTATATCCAATTTACAACTTAAATATTTTGCTATTGGTAGATAAGTAGGTATGTACTTGAAAATTTTCTGAATCATACCAACTGGCAACTGCTGTTACGAGTACTTAAACTCCCTTGTGATGTCACCGACCATAAATAATTATAATTGTACCAATTTCCCTGTGTTATTTCTTTTTTGAAAATTATTGCCACCCATTTAAGTCATTTCTCTGTCTGTCTAGAGCGACGGCGCCGGCGCCCCCTATTTTAATGCTGCTGTACCCTCCGTCGCCTGGCCGTCGGCCAGCTTGTTCCCCTTCTTGTAACTAACTTCATTCAATCCCCACAAGGTTTCATTTTAAACTGTTTAGATATTATCGTTAAAAACTCAAAAGATAGTATTTTTTCTTTAAATTTCAGCCTTATTGTTTATTGTTCATCATCTCTTAATAACAAATCATTGGCATTGGTTTATTTATTGTTATGAAAATTGACATCACCATTTATCCGACTACATTTTCCCTTTATTAATCTTTAAACTGTTAAATGTTACCTCCAGCGCCATTTGTTATAAATTCACGGATATCGTCATTATTTATATACATGCGCCATTTGGCTTCAAATATATCCGTCTCAGCATGTTTTACAGCTGATTCGAGTCTAGTCCTATCGTCATCCGCCCCCACGCTGATCTCTCTGACGTCATCACTTAATCGTTTCTTAGATACGTGGAAAGTGTTAGAAAATTCGAGGTCGATGCACGTTTCGTTATTTTTCCGTCTTTCATTTCTATTATTGCATATTGTACCTATCGCGCGATATTTTGAGCTGCTATGTCTATCAGTGGCTTATTTGTCTTCGTCGTCTACGATAAATTGGTTCTCATCTGTCTTATCGTGAGCCTAATACATTTTATTGCCTGTTGTATAATATATTTTATCATGGCCTAAAGAGCTTTCACTGTAAATTTTGTATTGTTATTTTCATCTAATACTATCGAACCGTTAAGCTCGTATGCAGAGCCGTATTTTTTTTATATCGCTGAAAATT